>OX328131.1:45681381-47023881 GCA_946811695.1 Gonocerus acuteangulatus
ATTAGGGGCGAAATTCGCGCAAAAAATCGTAACGCTTACGTTTTTGAGTTCATAAGCTTCTAAGTACTCGTTTTATATGATTCCTGGGCTTGGAAAACGAATGAAACCATTTTCAAGGCGATAGCTTTAACCGTTGTCGAGAAAATTGGAAAACTATTTTTTGAATACCGTTTTTGGTTTGGGTACTTAGAATCATGGGATTCAGTTGAAACATTATCTGCATGTTCTACTTTCATTAAAACTAATATGTTGAAAGTTTTGTTACGTTTGGAGTTAAGGAAGGGTTAGAATAAAATATTTTATGAACAGACAAGAAAAGTTTTGGGAACTTCGTATACTTTCATTAATATCTTGAACACGGTTGGGAAATCGTGGTACGTGGATAGAAACTATTTGAAAGCTTTCTAAATTCTCTACAAAAAATATTCTAAAACTATTTTTGATTAGGTTATGTCAATCGGAGAAATAAGTGCTTAAAACTTCAAATACGTCTGTTTTGTTCTTAAGAACGGGTTTTTGTCATTCTTTTTGTAATTTTTGTCTCTTTCCCTTTGTTTTTTATTGCTTTTTATTTTTGTAATTTCTTATGTTGGGAAAATTGTGTGTGTAAAACAGGATATGAAAAATGAGACCAATTTTCTGTTGCTAGAAATAATGTAAATTTTGGGAACTTTCATTAATATTTCGAAAACGGTTGAGAATCTTGGTAAACGGAAGAATACCATTAGAAAGCTTATTAAATGCTCTACATAAAAGGTTCTAATGAAAGTTTTGATTAGGCGATGACAATCGGAGAAATAAGAGCTTAAAGCTTTAAAGTAATTGATTTCGCTTATTCGAACTGTTCTTTTTGTCTGTTTTTTATTCCTTGTTATTTTTTAATTGCTTATAGTTGGATAATGTATTCGAAAATAAAACAGGTTTAGTAAAATAAAAAAAACAATTTATTGTTAGAAATATAGAGTTCCAAGATTCCAAGACCTTGTAACTAGCGGGAAAGTTTCTAGTGATGCCGACCCTTCCAGGTAAGATTGTAAATCCTACCTTTCAAGACTGTTGGAACCAAAACAATAACTGTCGGGGTTCGGTCACTGCTACTTTTATCGTAAAAATGGTTTTATTGTGCCGACGTTTCGGCTTGAACTTTAAGCCTTCATCAGGGCTGTAAATACAAGTAGGACATATTTAACACTAATATATGCACATATCTATGTAAATATACCTAACATATATATATATATATATATATTATATATATATACATATAATATATATATATATATATATATATATATATTTATATATATGCATATACACGCACACATATGTACATATATATGCCCACATACATACACATATGGGGTATGTATTATTAAGTATCAGTGACCGAACCCGGACAATCCCTACCTTGCATCATCAACGGTCAACGATCTCCTATCAACAAAATAATAACTGCTTCTATTTTAATCTTTCGAAATTAGACTAGGGATAAGAACGGAACCGCGCTAAGATGAGGCAGTTCCTGCGAGTCGGACTTTTTTTTATCATCAACGTTAAAATATATTATGTATTTGCATTAAGTTATGATGAAAAAATATATCATTTATTTGTATAAAATACTGTATTGGTAATAAAGAGTATTATACAATTTATTAATAATAATAGTATACTAATAATACTTTGTAATAAAAAGAAAGTCAATCGTCTTCTGATTCTGACTCTTCCCCTTCAGAATCATCAATGTCGGGATCTGCAGTAATTGTGAGGTCATCCTCTTCTTTCATCTAAAAATACTAATTATTGTTATTGAAAAAATGATTAAGTGAATTGCTGATCTCGAACAATCATATCAACTACTGGAGGGAATTGTTCGCCATTAAACCATTTACTGGTTTATATATTATCTTCAATATCCCATCCGTAGTCCAGAGGAGTTAAACTTGAAGGCTCTTGTTTGTAGGCGTTGCTCCAAATTGTACTGGTATATATTGTCTTTAAAATGTTTTGTAGTAACTAAGATTATGACGGTTGGAAAAGAGAAGCATCGAAATTTTTGTCGGGTAGTTTGAATTCTGTGGCGTCTTCTGTTAACATATAGATTTTCATAAAATTGGCGACACGGGCATCACTAACAGTGAAAATCATACATAGCACATACAAAATTTTCGCCTGTGAATGAGTGAAAATCAGGCAACGCTTGGCACAGTGTTTCGCCTAGTGTCAAAAATAACTTATTAACATCTAAATAGTTTGGTTTGTTCCAAGCTCCCATTTTCATCCAAATTTTAACGTCTAATAATAACATGAATAAAATGTACACATGTAAATGGTTTGAGGGCGAACAATTACCTCCAGTAGTTGAAATGATTGTTCGAGATCAGTAATTCACTGAAGATATTAAAATTATTCATTTTCTTTGCTTTATTAACGTTTCATAATTTTTTCAATACCAATAATTAGAATTTTTACATGAGAGACAGCATGAAGACTTCACAAGCACTACAAATATCGAAAGTGATGATTCTGAAGGTGAAGAGTCAGAATCAGAAGACAATTGACTTTCTTTTTATTACAAAGTTTTATTAGTAAACTATGATTATTATAAATAATAATAATAATTTTTACAGTATTTTGTACAAATAAATAATATATTTTTTCATCATACCTTAATATAAATCTATATACATAATACAATTCTAACGGATCGCTGTCTGTACCTGGAAGGTATATGGGGAAAAATACTATTGGGGGCTTTTATCAATGCAATAGTACCCAAAACAATGATTTTAGAATTTTTGTCTGCTTGTCTGTTAGTCTGTACGCGCTAATCTCAGAAACGACTTATCCAATTTAGTTGCAGTATTCACTAATATATTGTGGTACGCTTTACTTAACATTTAGTGTTTGTTTCATGCGAATCGGTACATAAATAAAAAAGTTATGCCAATGTAAAGAATCGCGTCCAACATTTCATGAACTATCGTTAACACGACACAAACCAGAGTTTTTTTTCGTCACGAAACATCATATATAGTATTCTCTTAGCAAATGATTTAACGAGTTCGTTAACCAGCAAAATTGGTTCATCTGGAGGAGGGGTTTACTCCGGACCCAAAGTCGGTCGGACGAAACTCTGTATTCGTTTGTGGAAATAATAATAGAAAAATATGTTGTAAAAATAAACTAAATCGGTTTATTAGGAGGGGGGGGGGGTTAATTCTGGACCCGAATTACCAACTTGCCACTACCAACCGTAATCTATTGATACATATAATAAATTCTAATGGATCGCTGTCTGTACATGGAAGATATATGAGTAAAAATACTATTGGGGGCCTTAATGAACACAATAGTAACCAAAACAATTATATATAGAATTGTTTGTCTGTATGTCTGCTCTGTCAGACACTCTATACACACTAGAGTTAAACCATCCCTAAGGGGTCAGCTTGGTGGCTCTGTCAGATTTTAGCAATCCTAGCAGCCTGTATGCTTGATCCCCGATAGGTATACGCCTAATGTCGATTATAAATCTACTGTAAAGTAGATTTCTTTTAAAATACCCATACGAAGGTGTTTATTATCTAAAATAAACGAAAAAATATATCCAAAAATGCTGCCCTAAGTCACTATCCATGCGGATGACGTTGATAATAAAAATATTCATTTAATCATAATCAATATATTCAGAAGTTGTAATTGCTATAAGCATGCTTTCGCTATTAAATAGTCAAAAACTATATTAAGATTCCTGAAATTTTGTTAGTTGGTATTCGTAATAAGATTGACGAAACAAATTGTCAGCTGCTTATATCTGGGTTAGCTGGCGGTATAAAGCGGAGCGCGCACCATGCGCTCAGCGCTTATACACCCCAGCTGACAAGTTTTCCACCAAGATATGAGCAGCTGACAATGTTTTTCCTTAATCTCACTATAAATACTAGACAATCAGTCCGCCAGCTGACAATCAGTCCGCCAGCTGACAATCAGTCCACCGCTGGCAAGTGCCAATGATTATTTTATTATGCAATGAGTTTCTCCAAAACGTTTTACGCATCTTTTAATGGTTTCCGTCCATCATATTTTTCCTTTCTTTGGAACTCTCTAGCAGCCACACCCACCGCTATCTCGCCAGCTGACAAGTGGCTCTGGACTAGTTAAGACGGGTACAATCAATAGTGAAAAATGAAACGTCTTAAAAATCGTTGCATGAAATGTACACCGGCCGACAGACTATGAGCAATTTTCAAGTTTTGGAATATTTTTCTTAAATATTTCGGAAACAGTTGGGAAACCTAGATAGGTGAAACTGATAATTCGAATGCTTAATTAATATCCTACAAAAATGCTCGAGAGGCCGATCTTCTGGAGAGATCGGTGCTTACGATTTTGAAAGCGTATTTTAGCGAAGTTCCTCCCTCCCCCATAGGGAGGAACCCCGCTTATAGGGTTGATACAATGAAACAATCCGGAAGTGCCGACTAGAAAATTTCGCGTTTCAGAACCCCTAGAGACCGAAAATAACGGTGGTTAAAATTTGTATATATATATATATATATATATATATATATATATATATATATATGTATATATTTATTTATATATATATATATATATATATATATATATATATATATATATATATATATTTGTCTGTTCGCTCTCTAGATAGAAGACGAATGGTCCGATTTTGATGAAATTTGGTACAAAAATCCTTCGTCCAATTTGAAAGGTCAAGTTCGTTAACCAGCAAAATCCGCCTACTGGAAGATGGCGTTTGGGGCGAAATTCGCGCAAAAAAATCGTAACGCTTACGTTTTTGAGTCCATAAGCTTCTAAGTACTCGTTTTATATGATTCCTGGGCTAGGAAAACGAATGAAACCATTTTCAAGGCGATAGCTTTAACCGTTGTCGAGAAAATTGGAAAAATATTTTTTGAATACCGTTTTTGGTTTGGGTACTTAGAATCATGGGATTCAGTTGAAACATTTTCTGCATGTTCTACTTTCATCAAAACTAATATGTTGAAATTTTGGTTACGTTTGGAGTTAAGGAAGGGTTAGAATAAAATATTTTATTAACAGACATAAAAAGTTTTAGTAACTTTGTTTACTTTCATTAATATCTCGAAAAAGGTTGAGAATCTTGGTAAACGGAAGAATACCATTAGAAAGCTTATTAAACGCTCTAAAAAAAGGTTCTAATGAAAGTTTTGATTAGGCGATGTCAATCGGAGAAATAAGAGCTTAAAACTTTAAAGTAATTGATTTCGCTTATTCGAACTGTTCTATTTGTCTGTTTTTTATTCCTTGTTATTTTTTAATTGCTCATTGTTGGATAATGTATTTGAATATAAAACAGGTTAAGAAAAATAAGAAAAACAATTTAATGTTAGAGATATGGATTTCCAAGATATATAGCTTTTCAACTGCCTAGCGTCCTTCCTAGGGAGGGTTCTTTGTCTTTGATTTTGGTACTTAGAATTATGGGATACAGTTGAAACATTTTCTGCATGTTCGAGTTTCATCATCACTAATATGTTGAAATTTTTGTTACGTTTAGAGTAAAGGAAGGGTTAGAATAAAATATTTTATTAACAGACAAAAAAAGTTTTAGTAACTTTGTTTACTTTCCTTAATATCTCGAAAAAGGTTGAGAATCTTTGTAAACAGAAGAATACCATTAGAAAGCTTATTAAATGCTCTAAAAAAAAAGGTTCTAATGAAAGTTTTGATTAGGCGATGTCAATCGGAGAAATAAGAGCTTAAAACTTTAAAGTAATTGATTTTGCTTATTCGAACTGTTCTTTTTGTCTGTTTTTTATTCCTTGTTATTTTTTAATTGCTTATTGTTGGATAATGTATTTTACAATAAAACAGATTAGGCAAAATAAGAAAAACAATTCATTGTTAGAAATATAGCTTGCCAAGAGAAAAAGATTCGTTGACGTCTTTTGAATATTTTCAATTGCCTTTATGCTGTTGGTTTTTTATTTTATTTTTTAATTGATTTTATCTGTAGAATTATTACTGTAGTAAAAGAACACAGGAATGTGTGAAAATATTTTATATTTTCCAATTCATTGAAACGTATGAAATGAAGTATCGGTAGAAGAGGATTCTAGGGTCTTGTGGACCTGACCTCAGGTATAGCCATAAAACCCTTTGAACAAAAGCCGAGGAAAATATTATCTGTTTCTATTCTATGCTTTTCAAATGAGAATAGGGATATGAACAGGAACCGGGGTCTCCCGTGGTCTAATGGCTAGCGCCTTGGATTCATAAGCGGGAGATGGTGGGTTCGATTCCCAACCTCCGGCAGGAATTTTATCATCCCACGGCTCGCTGGTGAAATTCCTCGCTACACCCTGGATGTCGGCGCTAATGACCTAGATGTAGATGTGCCGTAAAAAAAAAAAAAAAAAAAAAAAAAAAAAAAAAACTGGAACCGCGCTAAGATGACGCAGTTCCTGCGAGTCGGACTTTAATTGTTTTATAAAATCGAGCCTAAATATAATAGGGCGTAAACATAGAATTATTCGATATATTGAATAATTTATATTGATTCAATTTTATACATTATTCTTTTCTATAAAAGATGGTCCGAAGCATTGCTTTATTAAAGGGAACGCATTTTCTGTCCCACAAACTAACTGTACGAAACCGTCTACGTTTATCTGTTAAAGGAAGACCGTATATTGTTAGATATCTTCTGTCCCCAGGTTTTTTTTTTTTTTTTTTTTTTTTTTTTTTTTTTTTTTTTTTTTTTTTTTTTTTTTTTTTTTTTGGGGGGGGCTTTCAACCACTTAGGGTCATGACAGCCAAAGTGAGAAATCTGGGTTACTCTAAGAAATTAGTGAGACATTGCGATTGATACAATATAATTATGAAGGTCTGTTATTTTTTAGAAATTCATTGGGATAAGTGATATAAATATTATAGTGAAAATCTGATTGGCAAGAGCGAGAGGGAGAGAGAGGGCGCCGGACCACCGATGGCTCAGCCAGACCTGACCTTTCTAAAAGCGGGCATGATCCCTGTGACATTAGGCTCGGAGCGGAGGATCTGCATGGTGGGACCAGGCCGTCCAGATCCTCTCAAACCTATAGTAGGGGGCCCGACCCAGTCACCAGAGGCCCAGGCCCCTCCAACCACCGCCCGCTCCAGCCAATCAGAAGAGGGAATACATTAAATGAGGGGTTGAATCAAGTTATTTTGACTGTTATATTTTGTTTATTAACTTGGTTGCTTCTAGGAAGTCTAAAACTTTATTTATTTGGGTTTCATTATTTCCTAATATTTCATTGATGGATGTGGAGATATTGTAATTATTTCTTTGAATTTCGTATATTTGGCACTCTGTTAAAATATGTTTTATGGTTAGGTGGGTATTGCATGAGGTGCAGAGTGGAGGGGGCTCCTTGGACATTAAATATGAGTGAGTTAATCTGCTGTGACCTATTCTTAATCTCGTGATAATGGATTCGTATTTTCTATTGGTGTTTAGAGACGTTTTCCATGGTTCGACGTTTGTTTTTACTTCCCTCAGTTTGTTTTCACGTATGTCCACCCATTGGCGTTCCCACTCTGCCCAGATGAGTCGTTTTATGTGAGATGTGAGGTCATTTTTGGGGACTTTATGGAAAGGAGTGCCTTCAGTGATGGCTTTTTTTGCAAAACGATCTACTGCTTCGTTGTTTTGAATGCCACAGTGGCTGGGTACCCACGTGAAAATTACTCTTACATTCCTTCTTCTCAGTACATGTATGGATTCTAAAATATTGACAATAAGAGGGTGGTTAGTGAATGGATTTAATATTGCCATGAGTGTTGATAGGGAGTCTGAATAGATTATTAGATTGTTTTGTACGGGGGTGAAAACGTTTAATGCTTTATATATTGCAAGGAGTTCTGCTGTGAATATGCTGCTTATGGAGGATAGGGAAAACATGTACGCGTGAGAATTACTTAAGATTGCTGCGCCTACACCATCTTTATCTTTAGAACCATCAGTATAAACCTCATGAGCACCTTGATATCTATTGCGTAGACGTTGGAATTCTGCTATGAATTGTATAGGAAGGGTATGTTTTTTAATGTATTTGGTTAGTGTGAGATCTATGTTAGTATGAGGGAGTAGCCATGGCGGTTGAGAGGTGTGAGTGTTAAAATCTATAGCCGGTAGATTGACACCTAAATCTGAGAGACGTTCTTTCATTCGTTGAGGGAATGAGGTTCGAATATGGCGGATGGAATGTTGAGGCTGCAGATATTCATTTAGTGGGTGGTTTGGTGAAGATTTAATATTAATATAGTAGGTCAGGGCTAATTGTTCTCTTCTTAATTCTAAAGGGAGCTCGCCGGCGTCTACACACAAGCTTACTACAGGGCTGGATCGAAAGGCCCCTGTAGCTAATCTAATACCACTGTGGTGTATAGAGTCCAGCATTTTTAGGGTCCGAGGACTAGCTGAAATGTAAGCCATGCTACCGTAGTCAAGCTTAGATCTAATTAGACTTTTATAAAGCATGAGCATGCTGGATCTGTCTCCACCCCACTTGGTCGAGGAAAGGGATTTTAGGATATTCATACTTCTTAGGCATGATGCACGAAGAAGTTGGATATGTTTTGTCCAGCACAGTCTGCTGTCAAATGTTATGCCAAGAAATTTAATATGATCCGTTGTTTTAATTTCGATATTATTTATAAAAAGTGGAGGGGGGTTAGTTGTTTTCCGTGGGCTAAATAGAATTGAGGAAGTTTTGTCGAGAGCTATGGTGAGACCGTGTTTGATAGACCATTCGTTAAGTGTGTGTAGGGAGTCTTGGATATTCTTCTGAAGCTCATTTACATTTTTACCTGAATCGTAGATAACTAGGTCATCCGCATATAGCATACATTTAATTGGGATATCTAGTTCGTTTAATATTGAGTTTATTGCACAGGAGAAGAGATAGGCACTGCAGACGCTGCCCTGTGGCACCCCATTTTCCTGTGTGTATTCTGAGGATAGACGGTTTCCTATTCTGAGTCGAAATGTTCTTTCATGTAAGAAATTTTGAAAAAAGTGGTAGATATGCCCCTCTATGCCTAGAATAAATCGTCTCCGTGTGCAATCGAAGGCGTTTTTAAAGTCTATAAAAACTGCAAGGACCTTTTTACGATTATTAAATGCAGTGCATATGTCAGTTTGAAGCCGAACTATGTTGTCGCGGGTACTTCTGCCGGGTCTAAAACCGCTCTGCCATTTTGCATGTAAATTTTTGTTTTCCATGTGCCAGAAAATTCTATTCATGATCATTTTTTCCATGAGTTTGCATAAAGAAGATGTTAACGAAATCATTCTGTAACTATTAGTGATATCATCAGGCTTTCCTTTCTTTAAAATCGGAATAATTGTTGATTTACGCCAAATTTCAGGAAAAATGTTAGTTAAAAATACTTTATTTATGAATTTTAGGACTTTGTCTTTACTTTTAGGGTTTAGATTTTTAATCATGGAAATAATTATATTATCAGGTCCGGGCGAGTTATCTTTTCGAGTTTTTAGGGCTAAGTGCATTTCAGATGGAGTAAACGGTAGGTTAAGAGGGTTAAGCGGATCGGTGTTTAAGTGACGGGGAATGGTTTCTATAAATAATTTCCTTCGTAGGAATTCAGGACTATAGTTCGAGTTAGATGATGTGGATTGGAAGACGGTACCTATGTGATGAAGGATTTCAGAAGGTTCGGTTATAATTTGGTTATTATGTTTTAAGTGGGTGATTGTAGAGGCCTTGTATCTTCCTGTTATTCTCCGAATGGTATTCCATATTTCAGAAGATGGAGTATGGCAGTTGATCTGTGATATGAAGTTACGCCATGAGCTACGTTTAGCTTGATTTAATGTAAATCTAGCATGTTTCCGCGCGTTTAAATAGATTTCAAGATTATCGGAGGAGGGATGGGTTTTTAATTTGCTAAGAAGTTTTTTCCTATTTTTGACTGCTTTTTCACATTCTTTATTCCACCAGGGGACTGATGGAGTTCCGCGGATTAACTTACTCTGTGGGATATATTGTTGGGCTGCATCTAATATAATATTATTTATTTTATCTAGAGTAATGTTTATGTTGGGCTCATCTATATCAATGTCGGAAAGGTCAGCAGAAAGCTGGTATGAATCCCAGTTAGCTTCTTTGGGTTTCCATCGTGGGACATATTCGATTATAGGTATCCTATCTATGGTCTCTATCATAATAGGGAAGTGATCAGATCCATATAGATCAGTAAGTACTTTCCATGTACATCTAGGTATTAGGATAGGGTTAGATATAGATATGTCTATTATTGATTTTGTTCCGGTTGAGTGATTAAGATGTGTGGGTGAGTTTTCGTTTAGAATTCCTAATATATTATTTTCTATGAAGGTTTCTATTATTTTACCTCGATGATCTGTCAAATTGGCATGCCATAATCTGGAATGACTATTTAGATCCCCCAGGAGATAGACGGGATAAGGAAGCTGGAGATATAGGTTATCAAGCTGTGATAAGGTGAAGGGATGACCAGGAGGTAAATACACGGAGCGAAGCGTGAAGGAGAACTCCCCGTGTACACGAACAGCAACAGCCTGTAAGTTAGTTTGGAGAGGAATACTAGAACAGGGGATAGATTCAGAGATTAGAATACTAACACCTCCACAAGCTATCCTCCCTTCAGTATAATCATCTCTGAAAACTTTGAAATTTTTAAGTTTAAAAGAGTTTGTGGTTTTTAAGTGAGTTTCTTGTAGGCAAATGGCATGAAAATTAACGTCTTTTAAAAGAGTGATTAGATCAGATATATGATGTAGAAGACCATTGATATTCCACTGAAGAATTAGCATGGGGTTTTTAATGTTGTTATTAAATATATGATTGTAGTGAATACTATAAGTCTAAAACATTAAAGATTATTGTTTCAATTTTATCATTGTTTTATGATTCTGTTTTTAGCTCTGGGTGGTCGAGGAGATTCCCCTTTGATTCCCTGCCCTGAGTTAATTGTACCGTTAGCTGAGAAAACTGGACTTTGTGAAGGAGGTCTTTCACGTTTATCTCCTCTCTTAATGTTTAAATCTTGAGATGATTGCTTTATTGGGAGTTGTGATTTTGTATTATTTTTAACATTTGAAATATTAGAAGTAGAGGGTTTAATTAGGTTTTCATGAATGGAATTGAGATTTGTTTTACCTATACTGTCTACATTTGGGGGCTCTGAGTTATTTTTATTAATAGATTTTTCGAGAATAGTAATTTTTTTTGATAAAATTTCGACTACATTTGCAAGTTTTTCTATTTGTGACACGAGTGAGCTTGAAGTGGAGGGAGCTGTAGCAGTTTGAGCATAGCTCTGAGAGCAAGACGAATCCTGGGGGTCTAGGCTCGAGTAATCTCTCAGCCTGTGCATATGATATTTTATTTAAGACCCTTAACTCTTCTAAACGCTTTTCTCTTTTGTATACTGGGCATGAAGCATACCATGAAGGGTGGGGGCCGCTACAATTTATGCACTTGGCAGTATCACATTCACCCTCATGCTTTGCACCTGCACATTTTCCACATTTTGGAATATTTTCTTTACACATACGTGATCCATGTCGAAAGCGATAGCATGTAAAACATATCAATGGTCTGATGTACGGTACGACTCTGACACTAAGGAAATCAAGTGTTATTCTATCGGGTAAGTCAGCCCTATTGAAAGTGAGAATAAATGATGAGGTGGGAATTTTTTCATAGTTTTGAGTTTTATATATTCTTTTAACACTAACAACGTTCTGACTTGATAGTTCAACACATAATTCGTTTTCACTACAGATCTGGAACTCGTCACAGGTAATGAGCCCTTTTGAAAAATTTAATGTTTTATGTAGGGAAAAATTTATTTTAAAATTCTCGTATGATTTAACATTTGATAAGTTGTAAAAGTCTTTTTCAATTTCGATTTCTAGAAGAACAATTCCAGTTTTCAAAAATTTTATTTTAGCATTAGGGGCATAGCTCTTAATGAATCGACTTACCTTAAAGGGACTAAAGTCCCGAAAGGTTTTCTTTTCGCTATTATCTGCAATGGTCATCATAACGAATTTTTTGGACCATTTCCCTTCAAGTTTTTTAAAATTAAGAAATTGGGGATCCGGGGGTTTAGGTTCCAACGTGTCGTTGGAGGTCATATTAAATAGTGAATGGAACTATTAATCAACTGACAATCAGTCTATACAATAGTTAAAAGAAAAAAAGAGAAAAAGAAAAGAAAAGGAAGAATAGAAATGTATAAGAGAGTACTCCCTGATAGAGCGGGTAGGAACTGAGATAATCCCTCGCAGCTAACACGTCTGCCTCGGCCGAAGTCTAAGCTGATACTGTGTCCCCAGGTTTGCTGCCCGTGATACTTTATTTTGCAACTTCATTCTATCTAGATCCATCTTTATCTAAAAGTAGTGACTTCGTATCCAATTATTCCTGATTTTGAAACCACCCATATCCTTTACTGTGTCTGATCCAAATTTCATACCAGGTAAGCCCTTTTTACCATTTTATTCTTTCCTCCCCTGCGTAACCATCCCTACACGGGGAGGATCCCGCTCATGATGTTAATCTGATGGCCCAATCCAAAAGTACGAACTAGAACATTTCTCGTTTCAGAACCCACAGAGAAAATACTTTGAATCCAGAGGTCAAGTTAGCAACCAGCAGAATCCCTCTGTTAAGTGTTTAGGCTTAGTATTACAATAACACTTAAACTTTAAATAAAATATAACTTTATTAAAACAACTGATTACAAGTCCGACGTCTATGATTAAATGAGTTTCTAACGGAGCGTTGCGAGATATCTGTGTTCTGGTAATCAGTAGTCTTTTCGGTTAACCGTTCCGGGAAGTAAGATAATCAAATTCGTACTCACCGATGTCAAGTCTCTACCAGCTACTAACTCGCATCCTATAATTTGGCTTGCACTAGTTCCGAGCAAGGATTGCAGTTTTTATTGAGAGAGAGTACGGAAATATTTTGTTGTCTTACCCTTCCAAGAGCAGAGGTTAAACTGAACTTTTTTATTTATATTCACATGTGTTTTACTATTATCTGATAACCGCTACACCTCCTTCGGAATATGATTCATTGGGTAAAAATTCGCGTACAAATAATTTTAACACCTACATTTGTAGTTACTGGGCTTCCAGGTACACGTTTAATAAGTAATTGAAGGTGAGGACTTTGATAAGACTATTTCCAAGGCCACATCTATAACTGCTGTTAAGAAAAATGTACAAAACTAGGTTTTTATTGCGATTTTCGGACAAATTCCTATAAATCTTGAAACTGGTTGTAAATCTTTAGATTATTAAATATAAATAATCTATTCGAAAGTTTACTAGTTTTCCTTCGTATATGGTTCTTATGTGATTTTTGATACTCATTTCCGCTTGGAGTAGTGTCAGGGCCGCCACATCTCAGAGCCGGGCCCAGGAACAGATCACGGGCCCCCAATTCCCAGAGCCAGGCTTAAAATTCTAGTACTTTGCTATAGGACTTTGGTCATTTTAAAATTATTTTCATCTTGAGTTTTGAACGAAATGAGAAAAGCCGACAATCGGTGCAGCAAAGGTCACTTTTGGTACTTGTACATAGTTTTATTACGACTCCTTATGAAATATACTATTCTGGGACTGCACTTGTTTTGTCGTTTTTGTACATTAAAAAAAGAATATATATATATATACATCCCATTCCAATAAATATAGGCTACGTCCGTCTATATTTCTAAACCCCTTGCTGTTTACAAGCTCATAACCTATACATTTTTTTTCCAATTAGCGAGGCCCGGCCCGGGCCCCCACGGGACAACTGTACCCGGTGCCCCCCCCCCAATGTGGGGCCCTCCCTGTTACCGTGGCGGTACTGTTAGTTTTCTGCTCTGGGTTCTAAGAACTTGCTTCTCTTTGAGATTTTATTTCACAATTTTAAATTGGTTTCAACATTTTTCAAGAAAGAATATGATTAAACACTAGCCGTTTATATTCTATGCTTTACAAATAACACTAGAAATAAGAAAGAAAATGATCTGAGATGGCGATGTTCCTCCAAGTTGAACTTTTTTGATTTTAGTTTAATTATAAGCTTAAGGCTGCCTATTAGAAATCACAATTGTCAAACGGAGTATTAGTATATATCGCTCTAGTATTTCTAAAGTGACAAAACTCAACTGAAAATGTGTCGCTCTTGCCTATGTAAGGGCTTAGCATTATTTATTGATGGAGCTTCACAACAGCAAGGGGATTTGCAGGCTTAGCATTAAAACAGGAAGGGTGACAAAAGTGCTCTCGGATGTACCAGCTCTCAAGCTAGGTACATACAGTTTTGATTGTTGATAAAGAGATATTTACCATGCCTTTCATAGTCATAACTATGACGGTTTGAATAAAACTAATTTTTGAGTTGTGTCACTTTAGAAATACTTGTGCGATATGATAAATTGCCAATAAAATGTTATTTGTTGCAGTTTGTGTTGAGCGGAATTTTCTGCCGAATTTTCTTCCTCGGAATATATTCTGCGTAGAATATAAATATCCCTATTTTTGTTGAGCTTGGTTGAGTAAGGAATAAGAATTCCAGTGGTGTCCTCGTAGGTGTGGGTTGACCTGTTCCCAAGTGCCTGCCCTTTCCTATCTTCATGAAAGGGTTGACCTCTGCTTTCAACCTTGTTACACTACACTTCACTCCTTTACCCTCTTCACTACATGAACCCAAGGATTATTTCCAGAAATGAACAGTACTAAGGTTTCAAGACAAGATATTATAAAGCACTTCTAATAAAAGATATTGCTCTTTTTAATGGACAAGAATTTTATATATCCGGAACCAATTTTTATTTTTGTTGTACTTTTCAAAGACTGTAGCTATTAAAGAACTTATGAAACTGGGAAAAAATCAGTCCCACGAGGGCCCTGAGGGGCAGATACTATAGAGGTATCTGATTCATGACCATATGCCACACTAATCAGATAGTGTGGTCAGTACTATGCTCCGGCCGCCTGATTTTCCCCTTGGCTGCTTCGACTGCTAGTGTCATTAGCACCCAAGGTACCAATTGATAAATTTATTAAAGGCTGGGTTGGCCTAGGGACGGTCAGGGAGGGCGAATTCAACCCATGAACGAAGACACTAGAAGAAAAAATCTTTAGTGCTTGCTAGGTCCTCCAACTTATTAGTCCAGTGCTCTACCACTGAGCTACCTCGCCCCTTATGAAACTGAAATAGCTATAAATCATTGAAATAAATAAAAGTAGGTATTAAAAATAAATAAAATTACATATTTGAACTACTGTTTATTTACTCAAATCTGAACCCCGGAGGTAAAGGACGCCATGTCCCTTTTTTACTAAATTAATATAACAACATGTTCTTAATGTAGATTTTTCGATCCTTATAATGGTATAGGGCACTAAGTCCTGTTACCATAACAAACGAAGATAAGACAGAGAAAAATGAAATCATGCCCGTTTTCATTAGAGGTAAAAGAAAACCATTTGGAGGGCTTGGTTTTGTTTGCCTATGATCAATACATCCGATTACCTATCAATGTCAATGACAATTTGAAATATTTTCATTAAAATGTTTCTCTAAGTAACAAAGAAACGAATTTTAATAGTTCAAAGTTAGCTTTCAAAATTGTCTTTCCTGAACAATTACAAATATGTGACACGGTGTCCTTTACCTCCGTGGTACAGAAATGATTCTTTACATTTTAGCAGTAAAAGAGAGAATAATAATAAAGAAAGATTTTTTTTTTTTAAAGTTTCATTCCAACATAATGATAATGATGCCACCGTTGAAATTTATATATAGTTAGCACAATAGCGTCAATATTTTTTGTTGTTTCGTCCCGAAACTTAACTCAAATAAATGAAAGGACTGAAATATATTTTCAAAAAAAGTCCTATTCCCAATTGTGAATAGGACATCCCCCAAATGGCCCCACTTACCACGATTTCTCAAGCGTTTTCGAAATATTTTAGAAAATATTCTAAGATCCGAAAACTTTTTATGTCTATTATTACAATTTTGTTTCTAATACCTTCCTAACTAAAAACGCAAAATAAATATTTTAGAATAGATGGTGTCGAACATCTGGAACAGGTTTTAACTGAAACAACCGTTTCTGAGTACCGAAAGTGAAAATTAGTTTGGAAAAGTACAGCTCGCTGAAATATGTAAACATACATCAGTCCACAAAACTGAATGATCTTAAGTCCATTATTGGTCATCCAGATGGAGTTGATTGGTTTTACAGTTGAGTATTATCTGTGATCTCGAATCAATGCAGGTAAATGTCACTTCAATAAGTCGATTTCAGGCCAAAAACGGCAAAAATTATGTAACTTACTGAACAGTAAGGTACTTACTCAACAAGAGTTAGTATCATCCCCTCCTACCACAAATGTTCTCCGTAAATGCTAAATTATGTAACTTACTGAACAGTAAGGTACTTACTCAACAAGAGTTAGTATCATCCCCTCCTACCACAAATTTTCTCCGTAAATGCTAAATTATGTAACTTACTGAACAGTAAGGTACTTACTCAACAAGAGTTAGTATCATCCCCTCCTACCACAAATTTTCTCCGTAAATGCTAAATTATGTAACTTACTGAACAGTAAGGTACTTACTCAACAAGAGTTTGTATCATCCCCTCCTACCACAAATGTTCTCCGTAAATGCTAAATTATGTAACTTACTGAACAGTAAGGTACTTACTCAACAAGAGTTTGTATCATCTCCACCTACCACAAATTTTCTCTGTAAATGCTAAATTATGTAACTTACTGAACAGTAAGGTACTTACTCAACAAGAGTTAGTATCATCCCCCCCCCCTACCACAAATTTTCTCCGTAAATGCTAAATTATGTAACTTACTGAACAGTAAGGTACTTACTCAACAAGAGTTTGTATCATCCCCTCCTACCACAAATGTTCTCCGTAAATGCTAAATTATGTAACTTACTGAACAGTAAGGTACTTACTCAACAAGAGTTAGTATCATCCCCTCCTACCACAAATGTTCTCCGTAAATGCTAAATTATGTAACTTACTGAACAGTAAGGTACTTACTCAACAAGAGTTAGTATCATCCCCTCCTACCACAAATTTTCTCCGTAAATGCTAAATTATGTAACTTACTGAACAGTAAGGTACTTACTCAACAAGAGTTAGTATCATCCCCTCCTACCACAAATTTTCTCCGTAAATGCTAAATTATGTAACTTACTGAACAGTAAGGTACTTACTCAACAAGAGTTTGTATCATCCCCTCCTACCACAAATGTTCTCCGTAAATGCTAAATTATGTAACTTACTGAACAGTAAGGTACTTACTCAACAAGAGTTTGTATCATCCCCACCTACCAAAAATTTTCTCTGTAAATGCTAAATTATGTAACTTACTGAACAGTAAGGTACTTACTCAACAAGAGTTAGTATCATCCCCCCCCCCTACCACAAATTTTCTCCGTAAATGCTAAATTATGTAACTTACTGAACAGTAAGGTACTTACTCAACAAGAGTTAGTATCATCCCCTCCTACCACAAATTTTCTCCGTAAATGCTAAATTATGTAACTTACTGAACAGTAAGGTACTTACTCAACAAGAGTTAGTATCATCCCCTCCTACCACAAATGTTCTCCGTAAATGCTAAATTATGTAACTTACTGAACAGTAAGGTACTTACTCAACAAGAGTTAGTATCATCCCCTCCTACCACAAATTTTCTCCGTAAATGCTAAATTATGTAACTTACTGAACAGTAAGGTACTTACTCAACAAGAGTTTGTATCATCCCCTCCTACCACAAATGTTCTCCGTAAATGCTAAATTATGTAACTTACTGAACAGTAAGGTACTTACTCAACAAGAGTTTGTATCATCCCCACCTACCACAAATTTTCTCTGTAAATGCTAAATTATGTAACTTACTGAACAGTAAGGTACTTACTCAACAAGAGTTAGTATCATCCCCTCCTACCACAAATGTTCTCCGTAAATGCTAAATTATCTAACTTACTGAACAGTAAGGTACTTACTCAACAAGAGTTAGTATCATCCCCTCCTACCACAAATTTTCTCCGTAAATGCTAAATTATGTAACTTACTGAACAGTAAGGTACTTACTCAACAAGAGTTAGTATCATCCCCTCCTACCACAAATTTTCTCCGTAAATGCTAAATTATGTAACTTACAGAACAGTAAGGTACTTACTCAACAAGAGTTAGTATCATCCCCTCCTACCACAAATTTTCTCCGTAAATGCTAAATTATGTAACTTACTTAACAGTAAGGTACTTACTCAACAAGAGTTTGTATCATCCCCTCCTACCACAAATGTTCTCCGTAAATGCTAAATTATGTAACTTACTGAACAGTAAGGTACTTACTCAACAAGAGTTTGTATCATCCCCACCTACCAAAAATTTTCTCTGTAAATGCTAAATTATGTAACTTACTGAACAGTAAGGTACTTACTCAACAAGAGTTAGTATCATCCCCCCCCTACCACAAATTTTCTCCGTAAATGCTAAATTATGTAACTTACTGAACAGTAAGGTACTTACTCAACAAGAGTTAGTATCATCCCCTCCTACCACAAATTTTCTCCGTAAATGCTAAATTATGTAACTTACTGAACAGTAAGGTACTTACTCAACAAGAGTTAGTATCATCCCCTCCTACCACAAATGTTCTCCGTAAATGCTAAATTATGTAACTTACTGAACAGTAAGGTACTTACTCAACAAGAGTTAGTATCATCCCCTCCTACCACAAATTTTCTCCGTAAATGCTAAATTATGTAACTTACTGAACAGTAAGGTACTTACTCAACAAGAGTTTGTATCATCCCCTCCTACCACAAATGTTCTCCGTAAATGCTAAATTATGTAACTTACTGAACAGTAAGGTACTTACTCAACAAGAGTTTGTATCATCCCCACCTACCACAAATTTTCTCTGTAAATGCTAAATTATGTAACTTACTGAACAGTAAGGTACTTACTCAACAAGAGTTAGTATCATCCCCTCCTACCACAAATGTTCTCCGTAAATGCTAAATTATGTAACTTACTGAACAGTAAGGTACTTACTCAACAAGAGTTAGTATCATCCCCTCCTACCACAAATTTTCTCCGTAAATGCTAAATTATGTAACTTACTGAACAGTAAGGTACTTACTCAACAAGAGTTAGTATCATCCCCTCCTACCACAAATTTTCTCCGTAAATGCTAAATTATGTAACTTACTGAACAGTAAGGTACTTACTCAACAAGAGTTAGTATCATCCCCTCCTACCACAAATTTTCTCCGTAAATGCTAAATTATGTAACTTACTTAACAGTAAGGTACTTACTCAACAAGAGTTAGTATCATCCCCTCCTACCACAAATGTTCTCCGTAAATGCTAAATTATGTAACTTACTGAACAGTAAGGTACTTACTCAACAAGAGTTAGTATCATCCCCTCCTACCACAAATTTTCTCCGTAAATGCTAAATTATGTAACTTACTGAACAGTAAGGTAGTTACTCAACAAGAGTTAGTATCATCCCCTCCTACCACAAATTTTCTCCGTAAATGCTAAATTATGTAACTTACTGAACAGTAAGGTACTTACTCAACAAGAGTTTGTATCATCCCCTCCTACCACAAATGTTCTCCGTAAATGCTAAATTATGTAACTTACTGAACAGTAAGGTACTTACTCAACAAGAGTTTGTATCATCCCCACCTACCACAAATTTTCTCTGTAAATGCTAAATTATGTAACTTACTGAACAGTAAGGTACTTACTCAACAAGAGTTAGTATCATCCCCCCCCCTACCACAAATTTTCTCCGTAAATGCTAAATTATGTAACTTACTGAACAGTAAGGTACTTACTCAACAAGAGTTAGTATCATCCCCTCCTACCACAAATTTTCTCCGTAAATGCTAACTTATGTAACTTACTGAACAGGAAGGTACTTACTCAACAAGAGTTAGTATCATCCCCTCCTACCACAAATTTTCTCCGTAAATGCTAAATTATGTAACTTACTGAACAGTAAGGTACTTACTCAACAAGAGTTTGTATCATCCCCTCCTATCACAAATTTTCTCCGTGAATGCTAAATTATGTAACTTACTGAACAGTAAGGTACTTACTCAACAAGAGTTTGTATCATCTCCACCTACCACAAATTTTCTCTGTAAATGCTAAATTATGTAACTTACTGAACAGTAAGGTACTTACTCAACAAGAGTTAGTATCATCCCCCCCCTACCACAAATTTTCTCCGTAAATGCTAAATTATGTAACTTACTGAACAGTAAGGTACTTACTCAACAAGAGTTTGTATCATCCCCTCCTACCACAAATGTTCTCCGTAAATGCTAAATTATGTAACTTACTGAACAGTAAGGTACTTACTCAACAAGAGTTAGTATCATCCCCTCCTACCACAAATGTTCTCCGTAAATGCTAAATTATGTAACTTACTGAACAGTAAGGTACTTACTCAACAAGAGTTAGTATCATCCCCTCCTACCACAAATTTTCTCCGTAAATGCTAAATTATGTAACTTACTGAACAGTAAGGTACTTACTCAACAAGAGTTAGTATCATCCCCTCCTACCACAAATTTTCTCCGTAAATGCTAAATTATGTAACTTACTGAACAGTAAGGTACTTACTCAACAAGAGTTTGTATCATCCCCTCCTACCACAAATGTTCTCCGTAAATGCTAAATTATGTAACTTACTGAACAGTAAGGTACTTACTCAACAAGAGTTTGTATCATCCCCACCTACCAAAAATTTTCTCTGTAAATGCTAAATTATGTAACTTACTGAACAGTAAGGTACTTACTCAACAAGAGTTAGTATCATCCCCTCCTACCACAAATTTTCTCCGTAAATGCTAAATTATGTAACTTACTGAACAGTAAGGTACTTACTCAACAAGAGTTAGTATCATCCCCTCCTACCACAAATTTTCTCCGTAAATGCTAAATTATGTAACTTACTTAACAGTAAGGTACTTACTCAACAAGAGTTAGTATCATCCCCTCCTACCACAAATGTTCTCCGTAAATGCTAAATTATGTAACTTACTGAACAGTAAGGTACTTACTCAACAAGAGTTAGTATCATCCCCTCCTACCACAAATTTTCTCCGTAAATGCTAAATTATGTAACTTACTGAACAGTAAGGTACTTACTCAACAAGAGTTAGTATCATCCCCTCCTACCACAAATTTTCTCCGTAAATGCTAAATTATGTAACTTACTGAACAGTAAGGTACTTACTCAACAAGAGTTTGTATCATCCCCTCCTACCACAAATGTTCTCCGTAAATGCTAAATTATGTAACTTACTGAACAGTAAGGTACTTACTCAACAAGAGTTTGTATCATCCCCACCTACCACAAATTTTCTCTGTAAATGCTAAATTATGTAACTTACTGAACAGTAAGGTACTTACTCAACAAGAGTTAGTATCATCCCCCCCCCCCCCTACCACAAATTTTCTCCGTAAATGCTAAATTATGTAACTTACTGAACAGTAAGGTACTTACTCAACAAGAGTTAGTATCATCCCCTCCTACCACAAATTTTCTCCGTAAATGCTAACTTATGTAACTTACTGAACAGGAAGGTACTTACTCAACAAGAGTTAGTATCATCCCCTCCTACCACAAATTTTCTCCGTAAATGCTAAATTATGTAACTTACTGAACAGTAAGGTACTTACTCAACAAGAGTTTGTATCATCCCCTCCTATCACAAATTTTCTCCGTGAATGCTAAATTATGTAACTTACTGAACAGTAAGGTACTTACTCAACAAGAGTTTGTATCATCTCCACCTACCACAAATTTTCTCTGTAAATGCTAAATTATGTAACTTACTGAACAGTAAGGTACTTACTCAACAAGAGTTAGTATCATCCCCCCCCTACCACAAATTTTCTCCGTAAATGCTAAATTATGTAACTTACTGAACAGTAAGGTACTTACTCAACAAGAGTTTGTATCATCCCCTCCTACCACAAATGTTCTCCGTAAATGCTAAATTATGTAACTTACTGAACAGTAAGGTACTTACTCAACAAGAGTTAGTATCATCCCCTCCTACCACAAATGTTCTCCGTAAATGCTAAATTATGTAACTTACTGAACAGTAAGGTACTTACTCAACAAGAGTTAGTATCATCCCCTCCTACCACAAATTTTCTCCGTAAATGCTAAATTATGTAACTTACTGAACAGTAAGGTACTTACTCAACAAGAGTTAGTATCATCCCCTCCTACCACAAATTTTCTCCGTAAATGCTAAATTATGTAACTTACTGAACAGTAAGGTACTTACTCAACAAGAGTTTGTATCATCCCCTCCTACCACAAATGTTCTCCGTAAATGCTAAATTATGTAACTTACTGAACAGTAAGGTACTTACTCAACAAGAGTTTGTATCATCCCCACCTACCAAAAATTTTCTCTGTAAATGCTAAATTATGTAACTTACTGAACAGTAAGGTACTTACTCAACAAGAGTTAGTATCATCCCCTCCTACCACAAATTTTCTCCGTAAATGCTAAATTATGTAACTTACTGAACAGTAAGGTACTTACTCAACAAGAGTTAGTATCATCCCCTCCTACCACAAATTTTCTCCGTAAATGCTAAATTATGTAACTTACTTAACAGTAAGGTACTTACTCAACAAGAGTTAGTATCATCCCCTCCTACCACAAATGTTCTCCGTAAATGCTAAATTATGTAACTTACTGAACAGTAAGGTACTTACTCAACAAGAGTTAGTATCATCCCCTCCTACCACAAATTTTCTCCGTAAATGCTAAATTATGTAACTTACTGAACAGTAAGGTACTTACTCAACAAGAGTTAGTATCATCCCCTCCTACCACAAATTTTCTCCGTAAATGCTAAATTATGTAACTTACTGAACAGTAAGGTACTTACTCAACAAGAGTTTGTATCATCCCCTCCTACCACAAATGTTCTCCGTAAATGCTAAATTATGTAACTTACTGAACAGTAAGGTACTTACTCAACAAGAGTTTGTATCATCCCCACCTACCACAAATTTTCTCTGTAAATGCTAAATTATGTAACTTACTGAACAGTAAGGTACTTACTCAACAAGAGTTAGTATCATCCCCCCCCCCTACCACAAATTTTCTCCGTAAATGCTAAATTATGTAACTTACTGAACAGTAAGGTACTTACTCAACAAGAGTTAGTATCATCCCCTCCTACCACAAATTTTCTCCGTAAATGCTAACTTATGTAACTTACTGAACAGGAAGGTACTTACTCAACAAGAGTTAGTATCATCCCCTCCTACCACAAATTTTCTCCGTAAATGCTAAATTATGTAACTTACTGAACAGTAAGGTACTTACTCAACAAGAGTTTGTATCATCCCCTCCTATCACAAATTTTCTCCGTGAATGCTAAATTATGTAACTTACTGAACAGTAAGGTACTTACTCAACAAGAGTTAGTATCATCCCCCCACCACAAATTTTCTCCGTAAATGCTAAGTCCCTAAAAAGCAATATTTCTGTGAATGCTTGCGATCAAGCATCATGTACTACCTGCGGAAGCCGGCTCTAACGCCGGAGAGAATTTATAGTTTAAAAAACAGGTCGCCACCCTTCTATAATGCCAACAGCACATGGGCGGTCACCCATTCAGGTACGTGACTTAACTTCTGTGATCAACGGGAACCGGTGCATTCAACGTGGGAATGGTAGTTGGCCCCGCTGATAATATATGCCGAGACGTAGGAGTAGAAGGAATCACCCATCGACGAAGTTTAAACGAGAGTATTTAAAAAACGTAACTTTTAAATCAACTCGATCATAAACATTAAAAAACAGACAACAGACAGGCTGTTTAACAACCAGCATACCCCACATAGCGAGAAATGCGAGTTAAGGGCCCTGTGCCAATGCTGGCTTCCAATTGGAAATGTCCGTCACATTTTGACGAGCTAATAGTGCAGAAAAACTTGGCATTTAAAGATGGCTGTTCTGTTTCAATTGGAATAACTCCATCAGATATTGGTACAAGGTCGGAATCCAACGGACACTTATAAATTTATACATTTATAAAACAGTAGCTGATGTGTATGGTGGAAGCTAATTTTTGTTTTCTACAAGCTTTCAAATTTTTACGATTCAATTCTCGTTTCTGCCTATAAAAATGATTATAGTACTTTTGAAATACATATCCAGTTTTCTTAAATAATCTTTTCACATTGCCTTTCCATAAATTTGTGTTATAGTCAGGGAAGTATCATCAATACAGAAGATATTAGGTCATCAAATAAGTAATGTCGGTTTTAAATATTCTGTCTGTTTATGTTCCCTCCTTTTTAATTTTCTTTTTTGTTTGGGCTTAAGTCATGTCAAACTTTGAGGTCACTAACATCAGTCAATTGATTTTCGTTTACGCATTATGTACACTTCTTTTAATCATGTTTTGGTTAGTGAAACTTTTTTATTCTGTGATGGAATGATTGTATTGACTTCATTTGAAATGGATCTCCCAAGACACCACTTACGCCATAAAGGGGAAAATGTTGCTTCAACTTATGGAAAACGTGTAGAAATAAAATGCGAAAATTTCATTAGTGAGCGAAAAGTGCAGCGGTGGTTTGAACTATTTCGAGTGGGGAAACCGCAAGCTTGAAGACGAGCCTAGTACAGGTCGACCAACACAGCTTAACGACAAATTCCTGCAGGCTACTGTAGAAGAAAATCCTGTTGTAGCAGTCGAAGAGCAGAAAAACTTGGATTGACTTTGTGTTATCGCCAAAGAAGCAGACATGTTACCAGGCGGACTGTACAAAGGGCGACTGTAATACATTCGATCTACTGGCATTGCCTACAAAGAAGAAGTACATCCAGACCTATGTAATCAAATCTACGATTTCAATATCGTAGCTGGTGAACTATACAAGAAAAAACCAAGGAGTTTGTGACATTTATTGGATTAGGGTATCCTCATGGTCTATAGCCCAGCCGCAAACAAAAGAACAAGTTAGCGCGCACGCGCTGCATTCAGCACATGTGTGTGAAGGCCTAGCTCCCTTCTGGCCACGCCCCTTCTTGTCCTTTTGTTTGCGGGTGGACTATAGTTGCTAACGTCAACGATTCTTCTGCGAGAGGTGCGGGTTGGAGTCCGACCTGTAGATGTTTGAAGTCTTTCATCTGTGGACCCGCTGAAAGAGTTCCCTTCTCTACCATCGATGCTTAGGAACGGTGGAAGACTAAAGATGCTAATGGCAAAAAAAAAAAAAAAAAAAATCACAAAAAAGAAAACCTCCTTCGGCATTGCCAAAAATAAGAAGTCCATCCAGTCCTTTGTAATCAAAGACAACACATTTACAGATCATCTCATCAGCTGGACTACAGGAAACGAACATGGAGTTGGTCACAATGGATTTGTCTTTTTCTGCTTTGCTGCCGTCGGAACTATTCTCGACAGCAAAGTGAAAGAGGCCGATCCACAAAGACCTCATCTTCACATGCAGAAGGCTTCAAAGAAGAATTTGATACCAGACATATTTTTATTTTATACATATTTCTTTTTGTATGCGTTTTAAATGAAATATATATAAATAACAAGACAATGTATATTTTTTTTAATGCATTATGTTTTATGATACAGATAATTAGCGAGATTACTCATTAGGATGAGTAGTATTCATAAATATTTGTGTAAATATTTTTATTTTTGATGTATTAATTAAGTGTTCTACTGTCAAGTAAATTATATATATATATATATATATATATATATATATATATATATATATATATATATATTATAGATTGTGTGAGTATACAATAGACTGTTATACTCGTATGAACAAGCATATCTTTTTAAAATATTTTATTTATTTATGAGTATCAACAGCCGAGGCAGTTCGCTCAATAAAATTGTAAACATATTATCCAGTCATCATCTAACTTAGAACCCCCCCCCCAAAAAAAATAAAATAAAAAGGTTATAGACCAAAAAGAATCTAAGAACTACATATATATATATATACAACTGACAAGTAAAACCAGACTCAATAGTTCAAATAGGCAAAGACATAAGAACAGAATATTCACTGTACAAGCTGACCAATTGAAAACTACACGTACCAACCGTAGAAGAAATTACCCAAGCATTAAATCAGACCCAAATAAAACACATGACTACCCACTTTAAATGGGTAAACGTGCACGACGGACTTGAAGGAAACAAGAAAGCCGAGAAACTCCCAAAATCAGCTTCCAAAGACAATAATATTCCAGTAACATACAACACAATATAAAATAGACATGAAACACATACTGTCACGTAAATAGATAGAACGCTGACAAAGACGATGGGAAAACTCAACAAAAGGACGTACACTCTTTTCATTTATACATATCCTACATAGTTACTTACAATTAGTACCAAAATATAACAAAAATACTAAAGAAAGATGCTTCTTTTCTTGAGCACTTTTCATTCGTCAGTTAAGATTCTTTGGTTTTCTGGTTCATTTTTATTAACTGGTCATCATTTTCTTCTTCGCTTCTTCTTCTTTATTTCTGCTATTTCCTATGTTTTACTTTTCATCCGTTATAGATTCTGGAGTAGCGTTTCTTCGGGCTGATTTCACTAACATTCTGACATCTTTATTCTTTTAGTCACATTATCAATTATAGCATGAACGCCTATAAAGTTGAAGACCTGAACAATACTTTATATGCACAACGATAGCATTTGATAAGAGAGTATGCGTTAGCGTTAACGTCACACTCATTATGTAAGATAACTAGAGTCATATATCTTACAATCTTACAGTTGGAATTCCAACTTGAAATGCTAATAAAAAAACGTTTGCTTTGTTTCCGAGAAAAACGTAATAAAATAAAAGACATTATGAAAAGGCAGCGTTTCATAAGGCATATATAAAAATCGTTAAATGTATATGTTTTCTTTTGTAATCAGCAGATTTTATTTTTTATTGCAGGTACCACTAAGATATTAATGACATAGCAGTCAATATTTTATACGTTATAATTAATTTATTTTAGTTAAAAATCCATTTATGTAAATTAATGATTTTTTATTTCCGAAAAGGAAAATCCGCTGTACAGACAGTTAAAAAAAAAAAAATTCTAGTGTGTATGGTAATGATGCCTTAGGAGAAAGCTCCGCCCGTAAGTGGTTTGCTGGGTTCAGAACCAG
The DNA here is from genome assembly GCA_946811695.1 of Gonocerus acuteangulatus. Taxonomy (NCBI): domain Eukaryota; kingdom Metazoa; phylum Arthropoda; class Insecta; order Hemiptera; family Coreidae; genus Gonocerus; species Gonocerus acuteangulatus. Next base: position 45,708,706 of record OX328131.1, read on the forward strand.
AACTTTTGACTTGGAAGGAGCAGAGCGGTCGGGTTGCCCTTCGACTGTTGATGATGACCAAATTCAAGCATTGACAGACAACCCTCACTGTAAGACACGGGATATCACAAAAACGCTTAACATATCTCGTGCAAGTGTCTCAAATCATTTGGGTCCTCGCAATTTGGCGAAATAGACTTTATTGGAGAGCATTTCCATTTGCGATTCCTTCCTGAAACGCAATGTTAATGATCCATTTTTAAAGAGGTTGATAACTGGGGATGAAAAGTAGGTTTTTGCAATAATATTGTGAGGGAAAGGTCCTGGATAAAACGAAGTGACTCGCTGTTAACGATTCCAAAAGCAGGATACCATCCAAAAAAGATTATTCTGAGCATTTCATGGGATTGGAAAGGTGCACTTTAATTTGAGCTCCTACCGCCCAACCAGAACATTAATTCTGCAGTATACTGTGCCCAGTTGGAATAATTAAAGGCTTTAGTCGAACAACGATAAAGCCCGTCTCCACGTGCAGATCTGGCGAAAATTATTGGAGTTTGGCTGGGATGTGATTCCGTACCCATCCTATTCACTATACCTTGCCCCAAGAGACTTTCACTTATTTCGGGCCCTTCAAAACTCTCTTAAGGGGGAACACTTTAATTCGCTCGAGGACTGAAAAACACTCATAGAGGACTTAATTATGCAAAAATCTGAGAAGTTCTGGGAGGACGGAAAAAATTGCATTTAATATATAACAGATTAAAATGTGTCCTATATAATTGATTAAAAATATTTACAAGAATCTAAAGTATTTATAGAAATTAGCAGAAAAAAACTACAAACTTATTTTACAACCTTATATATATATGCGTGTGTGTTAATATGTGTTAATAAGAAAATTTGGAGCCCCCTCTAATAATTTTTGGTCCTACAAAGCAAGTATATTAGAGGTTTAATTAAAATGTAGGTTTACGAGTAGCTATGCCGGTCCAAGCAGATGGCTCCGGTACACACCTGGCCCCGTACTATATATACCCACACCATTCACAGAGCGGAGGTAGGTATTTTTGCCGGCCTCTCTGGCATTCTAGTCCACACGTCTCATTCATGTCTTTCTCGATCTCTTCATACCTTTAGGGATATTGTGGTAGGGTTGAAGAAGATAATTCGAAAGGTGTCGTCCGTAAGAAAAAGTTGTCATATTTTTTACTTTGAGGAAATCGCCCTATTATGGGACGCAGAGTTTGTGGTTAAGCAAATGATTAAAAACTTCATATCACAACACTGCAAGTTAATTAATCCTGAGCCAAAACGTATCTTGAGGGTAAGCTAATTTTTGCAAGAAAATTCCCGGAACATATTTTTGTTTTAAATATATAAAAGTAGTTTTTCTTTTTTTTTTTTTTTTTTTTTTTTTTTTTTTTTTTTTTTTTTTTTTTTTCTTTTGCTCATAACTTTGAAAGTATTCACGCATCAAAAGTATTTTCGATCAAAAGACTCTTGATGAAATTTCCTATAATGTCGTATTATTTAAATAAAATTTATAATTATTTGCAGCTTTACAAAAGAGCAGAAAAAAAGGTTATAAAAAAGGCATGTTTTCGTGGCTGATTATATATACATTATGTAGTTAAACAACCTACCAAAATTCGTTTAAATCGGCTTGATTGTTTTGCATCATTTCCTATTGAGGTTTTAGAGGAAAAAATTAACATTTTTTCAAATTATTACAAAATCCAATGTTTGAAATATTTTTTTTAAGGCATTCAGGCTTTTAAAAACATTTTCCAGATTCAAAATCAATTAATTAGGATGTCTTTTGGAGTTTCTACAGTCATTAAAGATCTTAAATGCTATAATAAGACGTTATAGGAAATTTTATCTTTAGACGTTTCGGGAAAATCTCTAGCTTGAATACTTTCAAGTCCAGGGTTAAAATTACAACACTCGCGCCATGCTAGCGAGCATCCAAATAATATTTATCACAGGTATGACGTGGAAGGTTAAAATGGGAACTGTGGATTTTTTTGAGAAAGTTATATTGATTAGCTTATTCTACTATTGAATAAAATTTAAACCGTCTACGAAGTACCGCCAGTTCGAATCGAAAGTGATTCAATCCCCACCGACTTGAATTCTGCTATTTTTTGAGAAAATCATTTGACAAACAGAAAATAATTCTTCTCTCTTATTAAACCTGCCTAATTTTGTTGACAAACTTATTTTACTTTCCAGAGGAATCAAAAGAAAACTGAAAAATCGAAAGCCAAAGACATATAGAGAAAAGTAACCTACACTTTCGAAATGTATAACACTGTTATTCCGAAATGAGATCCTGTCGAAAATTTAAGAGAATTCGTTGTTTAGGACATTTTTAATCTTTTGAATGGTCACCGTCTATTTACCACGATTGCACAATTGTTTTCGAGATTATAAAAAAAATACTTAAAAACGTATTACAACAATTTATTTATGTCTGCTTGTAAAAAAAATTCTCTAATACTCTGCCTACTCCAAGTGAAACCAAAATTAGTTTATCTTTATTTTAATGAATGTTACCCGACTGTGTAGATTGCTAACCCAATCCTGCGGGTAGGACTACGTGTGACTAAAATTCTAGTTTTTTTCTATTTTTCTCAAAAATATTTCATGATATCGCCTTGAAAGATATTTCATTCGGTTTATCACATCAAAAAACATATAAAAAGTGCACCTGGACGCCTATGCACGCAAAGCCGTAAGCGCTACGAATCTTTTGCACGAATTTTTCCGAAATGCTTATGTTCTTACGATCGAAATGTTTGTTATATTACAACAACACTCAGCGCACATCGTGGTCACCTAAAGAAATATACATTTGTGTTATTTAAATAAGGAAACTCAGTTCATTTTGAATGAGAGTTTACCTCATAAAAAAAAAAAAAATAAGTCGTGACAAATATAAAAGACTAAAACTGTTTACGTTTGTTTTTCTTCTGGAAGGCGCCATAAACTAACCTCGTGCTGAGGAATGTACTTAGATATTTTTCTTGTAATTTAGAATTTTATTGATTGACTTTCTGCCTAGAGAAGGTCAATAAATGAATTCCAAATTATTTATTTATATTGAATATTTCCGAATTAACCTATTACTCAAGTTGTTGAAAATGGCTCTAGAAGTTTCGCATCACGGAAACATCTTCGGGAGCGTAAAAGTAAAGCATAAAAGGCGAACCCTCCGCTAGAATGGCCACGTCATAACTGAAAATTATCTACATATCAACAAGCTCTGTTTTGTAATCAGCTGTTTCAAATATTGATGGAGTCCAAACATAAAATTCGATTACCTAAAGGAAGATTAGCCATAAGTTTTCTTAACAAATTTCCATTTCTGTAAATCCTGTAGTCTTGAAAAAATACTTAATACGATGTGAAAAGGTTCCAACACACGGCAACTACGGCTGAAAAAAAAAACTATAGTGATAGATGAATAGGAATTTAAAAGAACATACTTCGGTGTTTAATACGCTACATTTAACACTCATAGCAACGCGAGACGGCAATAACACAAAGCGCAGATGAAAAACAGATTTTCGGAACAGCGAGGGCAAAAACTCAGTGTGAAAGAATAAAAAAAACTGGAAAGGGTCCCTGACAACTTGGAAGCAATACGTATATTGTGCCCCTGGCGGCTGGTATGATGGATGAGGTGCTCCCACAATTTTACACTGGATACAGCCTCTGTCCACCATGTGTCATCTGGGAACATAGCTAAGCCATCATTCTACTTTCGTATACTCCTCATACGTTTTAGGCTTTATCCTTTCCTTACTTTGTAGAGAATTTTTGTATATAAGGACGAAGAAGCAAAGAAATTATTCAAGCTTCTTACATTTTATTTGGAATTTTCCTTTTTATTAGGAGTCGCCATCACTTAATATATTTAATATATCGCACTAGTAATTCTAAAGTGACACCACTCAAAATGAAACTCATCTGAAAATGTGTCACTCTTGCCTATGGAGGGGGCATAGCATTAATAGAGGAAGGGTGACAAAATTTCCCTCTGGTGTAGAAGCTCTGAAGCTAGGTACATTCAGTTTTGATGGTTATTAAAGAGATATTTAACATGGCTATCATAGTCATAACTGAAAAACACATGATTTTTGAGTTACCTGACTATAGAAATACTAGTTCGATATATTTTTTTCTATGCCAATCTGCGTTTCCAACCTCAGGCTCCATAAAGACCTCAATATCCCACTCGTGAAAGATGTTATATTATCCAAATTCCAACGTTTCCACCCTAAACTTTACACTCATCAAAATCCATACAGTGGCCCAGAGATCTGCTGCAGTGAACAAGTGAAGTGTTATCAATGGCTTTCTCTTTATCAAGTGCGTCAATGTCTGTGGCTCACCGATCTGTCTTCGACTCCAGCCAATGGCCGGAGCTTGGGTGGCTCTATTTCATCTGAGCGTCCTTCTGGCGTTAATCGAGGATGAAGTTGGGAGGCCTTGAGCGCAGAACCCTCATATAGTATATCATATTACTAGATATATTCATATACAGAATGTTAAAACCAATAAAAAAAGCAATACTTCTGCTGATTCAATTCAATGCTTCTAATGGAATTTATTAATCGTGTACAAACCATAACCATCTTAATCCTTAAAGAGATCAGTTCAGTTAATCCTTCCGTGGGCGGACTAACTGTACCATCCTGTCAAGTTGACTGAGCTGTCTTGCACAGCAAAATACCTTCTCTTAAGTTGTGTGACGGGGAGCAATAGAGATTGCAAACTCTCTGTTTGCTTAGAAACAACTCCAACCAAACTGGGCTCATTGTCTCTCCCTTACTTCACAGCTCAGCTATGAAACTTGTCCAACTCTCATCTCTCGCAGGCACTCGTCTCTACTCGATATAAACTTCAATACGCCATTTTGCTGTATTGTTATCACTCTAATCAGTACCTGCTAACTCGCTTAGTAGGCAGTATCGAGTGTATTTATTTATATTGGCTGTACAGTTCGCTATGGAGGGATTCACTCTTTGCTAAATGTAAAGAAAGTAACCGCTAACACATCATGTAATATAAAAATTTAGATTTTATTTTTTATTTATTATTCTTGTTTACGACATTTTTGATAACCCAAGCCATACGTAGCGAAAGAAGGAAATCCTATATAAGAATATGCGGGTAGCAGGTTGAGTTTTTAGCAGTTTCCTCCGAAGGGAAGTAGCTATTGAGGTTGCACTCATGACGAAATTTTTGAAAAATTTCTTCAAATCTTTATCGATACTACTTAGTCGACACCGAAAATGACCCTCGTTAAAATGTGTGTGTGTGTGTATATATATATATATATATATATATATATATATATATATATATATATATATATCGTTCTGTTGAACGAAATATATAAAACGATAGAACGAGTAACCACCAAAATCGATCCACCGGGAGGGGGGTTTACCTCGGACCCAAGACACTAATTTGCCCATGCCAGCCTTAGTTTTTGTTATATTTCAACGAAACTCGGTATTCGTTGTGGCCATCTAAAGAGAAAAATACGTTGCAAAAATAAACTAAACCCGTTCATTGAGAGGGGGGGGGTGTACTCGGGAGCAAACTTACTAATTTGCTCATACCGGCCGTAATTTCTGTTGTATTACAACAAAACTCGGAATACGTCTTGGTTAAATAATTAGAAAGAACGTTTGTAAGAAATGAAGTAAATTGGTCTATAGGAAGGGGGGTTTACTTTGTAGTATGTTTGAATAGAACTTTCCAGTGAAACGTAAGTTGACAAAGCTGCCGCCAAATGCCTCTTTCTTGACATTACTTCTCTCACCTACCACTGCGGGTTCTGGCTATAATTTATTTGTCTACAAGTGTTGACAGGGTTGGAAAAAAGATTTACTAAAAATATTTAGGTTTTCTGAACAGTCGTCTGGTTTAATTTTCCCTCCCTCCATAGGGAGGAATCCCGCTTATTAGGTTACCTCATGACACAATCAGAAAGTGCCCACTAGGAAATTTTGCGTTTCAGAACTTATAGATTTATATATATATATATATATATATATATATATATATATATATATATATATATATATATACATATATATGGCCGTAAGATTTTTTTTTTAATTTTTGTTACAATTGGAGTTCAGGAAGTATTAGAACAAAAAAAAATTAATTAATAGACATGAAATGTTTTTGGATCTTTGTATATTTTTGTAAATATCCCGAAAATCGCGGACGGTGACTATTCGAAAGTTAACTAAATTTTCTATAAAAAAAAAAAAAAAAAAAAAAAAAAAAAAACGGTTCTGAAGCAATTTCCGTTGGGGCGATGCTAATCGGAGAAATAATTGCTTATTTTACGTTCATTCGTTGTAATATTTTTTAAATTCTGTTTATCAGTATTTTGGTAAAAGAAGGCAAGAAAATGAGAGGAACTTATCGGTAATACTGTTTTTCTAGGGCAAACTTCAAGAAGGCAGGGGAGTAATTTCCGCTTAGGATACTGTCAGTTTTCTGTTGTGGCGCCTTAAAGTATTTCTCTTTGAGATTTTATTTTATACTAGGTTAATACCGGTGCTTCATCACGGCAGATAAGTAGTCTTTTTATTGCGTTAAAAAATGTATTATCAAAATTAATGCTACTATATAATTTTTTGCAGTTTATTATAGCATGGTTACCGTCATACTATATGTTAATTATCTATTGATAAGTATTAAAAGTATAAAGTTTCTTGACACTGGGGCGCTCCGGACCAGTGTCAGCAAACAGATAACCTAGAGATAACCCGTTATCTATAGGGTACCGGTAACAGGAGTTTAACCAGTAAAGGTTAAAATACGTTGTCAATAATAAATGTACGTTAAAATTTTTAAAATTTATGTTTCTCAGATGTCATTTGGAAACACCCGTTATAATCGCGAGCGTTACCAAGAAGTGCTCTGACTGGGGATGCTGATGGGTGAGTAGGCTGTGCAAGGGTTGGGGCAGAGATGGGCATAATTTAGTGTGCATACGAATTTAATTGTATTCACGTATTTTAAATATAAAAATACAAATAAAATTTTATTTGCAAATTTTCCTGCGAATACAAATAAATTCACAGAAAAATTGTAAATAATCACAACAAATTTGAATTTTCACAAAAAATCAAGTGATTACAAAAAAAATCACATTAAAATATATGAATACAAATTTATTCATATTATAATTTGTGAATACAAATTTATTCAAAATAAAATTCGCAAATAATTTTTTTTTTTTTTTTTTTTTTTTTTTTTTTATGGACCACCAGAAGTACAGAGGGCAAACTGTACCTGCAGCGCGGCTGTTGGTGCCGCGGCGGGCTAGGGGTAAAGAAAAATTAATAATAAAAAAATGAATCTAGCCATTGATAACCTAGACGTTAAGCGCCTTTTAAAAGAAGAAAAAAAAAACATCTTATCGTTAATTCGAATGAATTCATAATTTGAATAAATTTGTATTCATATATTTTAATTTGAATTTTTTTGATATCACTTGATAATTTGTGAATATTCACATTTTTTGTCATTATTTACATTTTTTCCTGTGAATTTATTTGTATTCGCAGGAAAATTTGTGAATACAATTTTATTTGTATTTTTATATTTAATATACGGGAATAAAAATAAATTCGTATTCACACTTATAATACGAATTTATTTATATTCGTATTTACAAATATATGAAGTACGAATAAATTCGTATTTTTATTTACACATAAAATTAAGCCCATCTCTGGGTTGGGGATATTATTACATCGGATGGCCCATCACCAGGTACAACGTGAACTCTATGCGGGAGAAATTAAAATGGTGATTTTGTACTTCAAACTCTATGAGGGACAGTTTATTTCTAGTAATTCAAAGACTGCCATCATAGTAGAAATTAACCTCAATTAAAAATAATATTATGAAATAGATATAGTACGGTAATAGCTCTTCTGTTATCGTCCTAGCAACGCATTCTGCCCAGGCGAGCATGGTCTCTTTAAAACTAAAAATTCAAACCCCTCTAAAAATACTTAAACATTTGAATATAAAAAAAAAACTTTCTTAGCGAGTGTTTACATCCTATCTAGGACTGGGCGATGATAGTCAATGGGTCAGTCCGTGAGTGAGAGGTATTTGACAAATATATAGTAAATTCTTAACGAAATATCAAACCCTCTTTTTTCTTTTATTAAATTTTCCAACAAACCAATCATCAATTTCATTCTCCTGCTACAGCACTTATATGAACTTAAAATTGATCAAAATTTCATTTTCTGGAGGGGGGGGGGGAATAATACCTGAACTATTCTTCACCCCACCCAATAAACCATCTAACTCCCCATGTCTATGGAGGATTTCCTCTGATGCCTGGACCTCCCTGCTCTGACACGGCTATTAATAAAGCTTCAACGACTCCAGATTTAACAGGTCTACATCTCCCGTTACACTCATAGTCGACCTTCTCTGGAATCATCCACCCTCAGCTGGAATTAACCTCCGGTCTGGTGTAGGATTACCGTCTAGCAGTCTGGAAACTTCCTCCTCTTAGGAAATATAATTATAAATTGAAGTAATTTCCTGTTTGTTAAGAATCAGAACTAAGTTCAACCTTTGCATTTAGCATTTGGAAGCACCAAAACCCCAATATAATATTTTTTTTTGACACTATCTTTAGTCGCTCCACTTGGATCCATCCTAAAGACGTTCCCAGTAGGCTTAAGAGACTTGGGCCCCGTGAGCAGCTGCCATAACAGCGGTAAAAGCAGAAAAAAAAAAAAAAAACTAATTCACAATTTGTTATTTTTAACTTATATTAGCACTTTCCTGAGCACTGTTGCTATTAAGTTGCACTCATAATAAGATTTAAAAAAAAACGTTAAAAAGGTACCAAAAATAATCCTCGTTAGAACTTATATATATGGGTGCGAGGTTAGCTCAGTGGTTATTAATTAAGAGCACTGGACTAGTATGTTGGAGGAACTGAGTTCAAATCCCGAGTATGTTCTAAAGATTTTTATCTTGTAGTGCCTTCTTTCGTGGGTTAGATTCGACCTCACTGTACGACCCTAGGCCAACCCATCCTTTAATTAATTTAATAATGGGTACCTGAAAAGGAGGATATCAGGCGGCCGGAGCATATTATTGACCACACTATGTCTCCAGTGTGTCGTATGGTCATGAATCTGATAGTTCTATAGTACGTAAAAACGTGGGTAATAAAGAGAGGTAGAGAGAAAAACTTCATTTAAGAAAAGTTTGGTTGCCCAACTAAATTGGGTTGCTCCATACACAAAATAATCATCAACCCTTCAAATCTAGGTATTCCAATGAAAAACAAAAAGGCTAGTTTATTGTTGAACAACAATGTTCATTTAGACAAATTTCTGCAATTCTAAAAGAATGATTTGTTTTTATTTATTTATTTTTTATTATTTATTTATTCATTTTTTTTTTTTTTTTGGGAAAAAACATTTCCAATAATTACATGAAAGGTAATAGGCCCAACTGCTAAAGTTTTTATCACCTTTTTTTATTTTTTTCTAATTCACTTATTTTATTAATTTACTTGATTTTAAGAGCACGTTACATAAGAGATTTTCTCTATTAAACCTGCAGGATGGAAGCAAAATTAGGAACGGGAAAATCCTTTAAAAGTGAAGAGCTCTTAAAGTGAAATCAGAAAATAATTAACAAATATATTCACTAAAGTTTGAAAAATGGAACAACTATTAAACTAAAAAAAAAAAAAATCATACATTCAATAAACAGTAAAATTTTGAAACTAATCAAATTGACATTTAAGTTGTTTTTTTCTTTCTCTACATGAAACTTTTAAAGAATAAATTTAATTATAAGTTTCCCAAGAATTATCATAAAAAATAAGGATAAAAAAAGATGAATAAAGTAGTCAAAACCTAATAAAAATTAATGGCGACCTAAAAGATGGATGGATCTTCTACTTTGTTTTGAAAGTAAAAAGAGACAGCTGACTTCGAAGAATGTGGGTCATTCTCGTAACGGGAGTAAAACTTTTATCTTCTAAATTGTTTAAAGAGGGACAGATAGATAATATTGAGAACTCCCATGCTGTAGTAACTTTTAGCTTTATCTTACTTCTAATTCAGAATCTAATGATTAAGATCATTTAGATTATATTTTCAATCATTTGTTGAATGATTGAATGCACAATAAATTGTGCAGACGGATAATCAAGAGTTTATTTTATGTCTCTTAAATTTTGCAGAATCAAACCTTATAAAATGGAAAAAAATATATTTTTACTAATAACCAATTATAAAAAATAGAATGATATGAAGAGAAAAAAAATTCTGGTACGAGCTGCGTAAGCTAAGCATATTACTCAGGAATAAACAATTTGTTTTGTTTTTTAGCGTGGTTCCTCCCTCCTTCCATAGGGAGGAACCCCGCTTATAAGGTTGACGTCATGACGCAATCCAGAACTGCCGACTAGAAAATTTTGCGTTTCAGAACCCCTAGAGGACAAAAATAACGGTGGTTCAAATTTGTATGTATATATATATATATATATATATATATATATATATATATATATATATATATATATATATGGGAAGGTGTTGTACCTTTGACCACCGAGGCTGTCGCGGCATGTAGCAACATTTCATAAATTTAGCTTTAATCAGTATTTAGCTCCTTTCCTACAGGGCTTGTGTAACCTACTTTGGATAGTTCAAGTCAAAGAGGATTCTTGCAAAAAATACTTATCCATTTTTATCATAAAAATGTAAGTTATTTATTGATGACCTTTTGCGTTATAATATTTTTATTATTATGTCTTTTTAGATGGAAATCATTTGATAAATTAGCTATTACAATAAGAAATATGGCGTAGCTTTCGAAATTGATTTACCTTAACCCTAAAATTTTTAGCATGCTTTTAGCGCGGTTCCTCCCTCCCCCATAGGGAGGAACCCCGCTTATAAGGTTGATACAATGAAACAATCCGGAAGTGCCGACTAGAAAATTTCGCGTTTCAGAACCCCTAGAAACCGAAAATAACGGTGGTTCAAATTTGAATATATATATATATATATATATATATATATATATATATATATATATGTATATATTTATATATATATATATATATATATATATATATATATATATGTATATATTTATATATATATATATATATATATACATATACATATATATATCTGTTCGCTCTCTAGGTAGAAGACGAATGGTCCGATTTTGATGAAATTTGGTACAAAAATCTGTCGTCCAATTTGAAAGGTCAAGTTCGTTAACCAGCAAAATCCGCCCACTGGAAGATGGCGTTTGGGGCGAAATTCGCGCATAAAAAATCGTAACGCTTACGTTTTTGAGTTCATAAGCTTGTAAGTACTCGTTTTATAGGCTTCTTGGGCTAGGAAAACGAATGAAACCATTTTCAAGGCGATAGCTTTAACCGTTGTCGAGAAAATTGGAAAAATAGTTTTTGAATACCGTTTTTGGTTTGGGTACTTAGAATAACGGGATTCAATTGAAACATTATCTGCATGTTCTACTTTCATTAAAACTAATATGTTGAAAGTTATGTTACGTTTGGAGTTAAGGAAGGGTTAGAATAAAATATTTTATGAACAGACATAAAAAGTTTTGGAAACTTCGTATACTTTCATTAATATCTCGAACACGGTTGGGAAATCGTGGTAAGTGGATTGAAACTATTTGAAAGCTTACTAAATTCTCTACAAAAATGATTCTAAAACTATTTTTGATTAGGTTATGTCAATCGGAGAAATAAGTGCTTAAAACTTCAAATACGTCTGTTTTGTTCTTATGAACGGGTTTTTGTCGTTCTTTTTGTAATTTTTGTCTCTTTCCCTTGGTTTTTTATTGCTTTTTATTTTTGTAATTTCTTATGTTGTATTTGTAAGGAAAATGTATGTGTGTGTAAAACAGGATAGGTAAAATGAGACCAATTTTCTGTTGTCAGAAATAATAAAAAGTTTTGGGAACTTCGTATAATTTCTTAATATCTCGAAAACGGTTGAAAATCTTGGGAAGCGAAAGGTTACCATTCGAAAGCTTACTAAATGGTCTACAAGAAAGGTTCTAAAGAAAGTTTTGAATAAGCGATGTCAATCGGAGAAATAAGTGCTTAAAACTTTTAAGTAATTGATTTCGCTTATTCGAACTGTTCTTTTTGTCTTTGATTTTGGTACTTAGAATTATGGGATTCAGTTGAAACATTTTCTGCAAGTTCGAATTTTATCGACACTAATATGTTAAAATTTTGGTTACGTTTGGAGTAGGGGTCTCCCGTGGTCTAATGGCTAGCGCCTTGGATTCATAAGCGGGAGATGGTGGGTTCGATTCCCAACCTCCGGCAGGAATTTTATCATCCCACGGCTCACTGGTGAAATTCCTCGCTACACCCTGGATGTTGGCGCTAATGACCTAGATGTAGATGTGCCGTTAAAAAAAAAAAAAAAAAAAAAAAAAAAAAAAAAAAAAAAAAAAAAAATTATGTTATTAACAGACAAGAAAAGTTTTGGTAACCTTTTATACTTTCGTTAGTATCTCGAAAACCGTTGACAATCTTGGGAAACGAAAGGTTACCATTCGAAAGCTTACTAAATGGTCTACAAAAAAGGTTCTAAAGAAAGTTTTGAATAAGCGATGTCAATCGGATAAATAAGTGCTTAAACTTTGAAGTAATTGATTTTGTTTATTCGAACGGTTCTTTTTGTCTTTGATTTTGGTACTTCGAATTATGGGATTCAGTTGAAACATTTTCTGCATGTTCTAATTTCATCAAAACTAGTATGCTGAAAATTTACTTACGTTTGGAGTTATGGAAGGGTTAAATTAAAATAATTTATTAATAGAGATGAAAAGCTTTGGAAACTTCATATACTTTCCTTAATATCTCGAAAACGGTTGAGAATCTTGGTAAACGGATGGTTACCATTCGAAAGCTTACTAAATGCTCTAGAAAACAGGTTCTGAAGAAAGTTTTGATTAGGCGATGTCAAACGGAGAAATAATTACATATAACTTAGAAATTTGATAAACGATAATTGATTTCGTTTATTTATACGGTTCTTTTTGTCTGTTTTTATTTCTTGTTATTTTGTTATTGCTTCTAGGAGGAGGATGTATTTCTCAATAAAACAGGGGAATAAATACAAATTCTTTGAACCTGTAACAGAACTGAAAACGTAAATATTCGCCGTGTAGGGTCAGTCCGGGTCGAGGTAGTCTGCCGGTTCAGGTAGGCTTTTATTGCACTTCATAAATCAAGATTCATTGTTCTCATCAAGCATTCTAGGACAGCTGACAGTTACCTTTACCTTACAGTTACAGTTACCTTTTTGGCTGCATTACTTGTAGGAAGTCATGCAGCCAAATGCTATACTAGAAATATAATTATATTTTGTGGTTGAATGTGGCCTTAGTTCAATAAAAAATAACACTACTTTCTCATTTTCATGTACAATTTTATTTTGTTTAATTGCATTTAAAAGTAAAATGGATATGTTAGCACTGCAAGTTAAGTAAATTAGAAATATATTCGTAGAAGAGTCTTCGTAGACCGAAACTTGGGACGGCAGAAAGAGTAATTTCTGCTTAGGATAGTTTCATCCCTAGCCGAAAATCTTGTTTTGTTTTTTTTTCATATTTGTTTACATTAGGAATGATCCAAACAAAGTAATAACTGTTTCTATTCTAAGTCTACAAAATAACACTAGGGATATGAATGGAACCGCGCTAAGATGACGCAGTTCCTGCGAGTCGGACTTTTTAATTTTCACTACCAGGATGTTGTACCTCTGACCACGACTAGGTGTTGTTCCTTTGACCAGGTCAAAGGTACAACACACCTGAGTAATTTTTTCATTATTCAATTTTTATGTTCTTCTGTTTTTTTTTTTTTGTTTTTTTTTAAATACTTAATATTGGTTGCTTCAATTATCCAAAGAATTTAAAAAATAATAAATTAATAATTTCACACTGAATTTGTCAATCCTTGGTTTAGCAGATCAAACTTATCGCCCCTTATCGTTCCTTCTGAAGTTGTAAGGCCTCATCGAAAAGCTCATGCAAGAAAAATGTCAAATAGGGAGCGGCCTCGTATCCTGACAGATATTCGTGAAAAGCTAATTATTGAAGGTGAAAAAAACCAAAAAAAAAACCGAAAGCACCACCCTAAACGTAAGACACCACATACAAATAAACCCCTTCCAAAAAAAAAGTGGTAAATAAAAAGAAAATTATTCTAATGACAGTTCAGATTCTGATACTGACACCGAAATTTCTTCAGGAGGAAGTGACGTTGATCTGTCTGATAAATGTTGTAAGTTACGTCGATGACCACTAACAATTTGAAAAATATGATTTGAAAAAAGGAAATTTTTCCTTTTTAAAAGTAAAAGTAAAAAGACAATTACATATTTAGTAAGATATCTGTGGTATTAAATGTCCAATGTTTAAGATCCAATATTTGAAAAAAAAAAAAACACAAACTTTAAGTGACACGTTTACGAGAGAAGATGAAAATTTGTATGATATTGATGTTAAGACATTGTGGCTTAACTTCCATACCCTATTATTGCTAGTGGATCTGCTTGACAGTTAAAACGTTTATCAATTGGACTGGATTTTTCAGCACACTAAGCATAACATAATATCAATAATAGCTTTTTTATTATGCTTACATCCTTGTCCTGTACTTATTGAACTTACAATTAATTACAATATTACTCAATACATTTTTTTTCCTGCACTGCTGGGTTGTTTTTAGGTGGTCAGAGATACAACACCCCATGGTCAAAGGTACAACTACATGTTGTACCTTTGACCACTGAACGATTATTTTTTTAAAAAATTAATAAAAAATACTAAATGTAAAGCTAGAACCTTAAAAAAATTATATATGATAAGCAATAGAATACTAATTACAATGAAATAAAAAAAAGGATTTAGCTTTAATATTCAAGCCGAAAAAATTGAATTTTGCAAAGTGGTCAAAGGTACAACACCTTCCCCTATATATATATATATATATATTGTCTGTTGGCGGTCTAGCACAGCGAATAATGGTCCGATTTTGATGAAATTTGATACAAAAATCCTTCGTCTAATTTGAAAGGTGAAGTTCGTTAACCAGCAGAATCCGTCCACCGGAACATGGTTTTTGGAGCGAATTTTTAAGGCAATAGTATTAACCGTTTTTGAGAAAATAGAAAAATACTTGTCGAATAAAGTTTTGGGTTTGGGTATTTAGAATATTGGGATTCAGTTAAAATCTGCATGTTTGAAATTCATACTAACAAATATGTTTAAATTTTGGTTACTTTTGGAGTTAAGAAAGGATTAGAATAAAATATTTTATTTTTAGACATGAAACGTTTTGGGAACTTCGTATACTGTCCTTAATGTCTCGAAAAAGGTTGGGAATCTTGGTAAGCGGAAGGCTACCATTCGAAAGCTTACTAAATGCTCTACAAAAAAGATTTTGAAGCAATTTTCGATTAGGAACAGTCAATCGGAGAAAGAAGTGCTTAAAATGTGTTTATTTTGTTCTTTTGAACGGGGTTTTGTCTTTGTTTAAATCACTTTTTAATTGATTTTTATTGTTTTAAATTGCATTGATCTGTAAAATTAGTATTATAGTAAAAGAAAATAAGAAACAGTAAGTAGTGTGTTTCTTGAGCGAGCCTTAACAAGGCCAGGGAATCAGGTATGAGGTTTTGACCCTTGAAACCGTGACGTATTTAGGATCATAAATCACGAGTATATATATATATATATATATATATATATATATATATATATATATATATATATGTATATACAGAGTAACCCAGACATAGACCGACTGACTTCGTGTATAGATGGGAATCAAAAAGGTCCATCACGCAGGAGCTGCATAACTAAGCACTTCCCTCAGATTTTTTGTAGTGTAGAGTACATTACTAAATAATTTGCTTTAAATAACCTATATAAATAAAATAAAAACGTGAATAGTTCAGCTCATTTACATTTCTTATGAGAACTGTTCAATTATTAATTTTGTAAATAATTTGCTTCCAGAGTTATGTTATTACATGATACTGTACTACCTAATAAATCCGTCATGAGTGCAACCTCAATAACTACTTTCCTTCGGAGGAAAGTGCTAAAAGCCCGACTTGCAGGAACTGCATCATCTTAGCGCGGTTCCGTTCTTATCTCTAATGTCATTTGGAAAGGTTGAAATAGAAACAGTCATAATTTTGCTTAGACCTTTCATGAAATACTCGTGATTTATGATCCTAAATACGTCACGGTTTCAAGGGTCAAAACCTCATACCTGATTCCCTGGCCTTGTTAAGGCTCGCTCAATAAACACACTACTTACTGTTTCTTATTTTCTTTTACTATAATACTAATTTTACAGATCAATGCAATTTAAAACAATAAAAATAAATTAAAAAGTGATTTAAACAAAGACAAAACCCCGTTCAAAAGAACAAAATAAACACATTTTAAGCACTTCTTTCTCCGATT
Organism: Gonocerus acuteangulatus; assembly: GCA_946811695.1. NCBI lineage: Eukaryota > Metazoa > Arthropoda > Insecta > Hemiptera > Coreidae > Gonocerus > Gonocerus acuteangulatus. Next base: position 45,725,260 of record OX328131.1, read on the forward strand.
GACTGTTCCTAATCGAAAATTGCTTCAAAATCTTTTTTGTAGAGCATTTAGTAAGCTTTCGAATGGTAGCCTTCCGCTTACCAAGATTCCCAGCCTTTTTCGAGATATTAAGGACAGTATACGAAGTTCCCAAAACGTTTCATGTCTAAAAATAAAATATTTTATTCTAATCCTTTCTTAACTCCAAAAGTAACCAAAATTTAAACATATTTGTTAGTATGAATTTCAAACATGCAGATTTTAACTGAATCCCAATATTCTAAATACCCAAACCCAAAACTTTATTCGACAAGTATTTTTCTATTTTCTCAAAAACGGTTAATACTATTGCCTTAAAAATTCGCGCGAATTTCGCTCCAAAAACCATGTTCCGGTGGACGGATTCTGCTGGTTAACGAACTTCACCTTTCAAATTAGACGAAGGATTTTTGTATCAAATTTCATCAAAATCGGACCATTATTCGCTGTGCTAGACCGCCAACAGACAATATATATATATATATATATAGGGGAAGGTGTTGTACCTTTGACCACTTTGCAAAATTCAATTTTTTCGGCTTGAATATTAAAGCTAAATCCTTTTTTTTATTTCATTGTAATTAGTATTCTATTGCTTATCATATATAATTTTTTTAAGGTTCTAGCTTTACATTTAGTATTTTTTATTAATTTTTTAAAAAAATAATCGTTCAGTGGTCAAAGGTACAACATGTAGTTGTACCTTTGACCATGGGGTGTTGTATCTCTGACCACCTAAAAACAACCCAGCAGTGCAGGAAAAAAAATGTATTGAGTAATATTGTAATTAATTGTAAGTTCAATAAGTACAGGAAAAGGATGTAAGCATAATAAAAAAGCTATTATTGATATTATGTTATGCTTAGTGTGCTGAAAAATCCAGTCCAATTGATAAACGTTTTAACTGTCAAGCAGATCCACTAGCAATAATAGGGTATGGAAGTTAAGCCACAATGTCTTAACATCAATATCATACAAATTTTCATCTTCTCTCGTAAACGTGTCACTTAAAGTTTGTGTTTTTTTTTTTTTCAAATATTGGATCTTAAACATTGGACATTTAATACCACAGATATCTTACTAAATATGTAATTGTCTTTTTACTTTTACTTTTAAAAAGGAAAAATTTCCTTTTTTCAAATCATATTTTTCAAATTGTTAGTGGTCATCGACGTAACTTACAACATTTATCAGACAGATCAACGTCACTTCCTCCTGAAGAAATTTCGGTGTCAGTATCAGAATCTGAACTGTCATTAGAATAATTTTCTTCTTATTTACCACTTTTTTTTTGGAAGGGGTTTATTTGTATGTGGTGTCTTACGTTTAGGGTGGTGCTTTCGGTTTTTTTTTTTTGTTTTTTGTTTTTTTCACCTTCAATAATTAGCTTTTCACGAATATCTGTCAGGATACGAGGCCGCTCCCTATTTGACATTTTTCTTGCATGAGCTTTTCGATGAGGCCTTACAACTTCAGGAGGAACGATAAGGGGCGATAAGTTTGATCTGCTAAACCAAGGATTGACAAATTCAGTGTGAAATTATTAATTTATTATTTTTTAAATTCTTTGGATAATTGAAGCAACCAATATTAAGTATTTAAAAAAAAACAAAAAAAAAAAAAACAGAAGAACATAAAAATTGAATAATGAAAAAATTACTCAGGTGTGTTGTACCTTTGACCTGGTCAAAGGAACAACACCTAGTCGTGGTCAGAGGTACAACATCCTCCCAATAAGTAAATTGTAAGTAAATTGTATAAGTAAATTGGTTATGATTTGTCAATATTTCTCGTTAGTACTTTCGGATTGCGTCATCGGATCGCCGAAATAAGTGAGTCCTCATCCTCATACGGCAGGAAACACTATAAAACTCAAGAAAATTAATAAATTATTTATAAACTGTTAAATATGAACTGCTATCCTCGAATATGATGGAATGAAAGAATCTGGCATGGGGTTTTGCGTACCACTCTAAATTTACCCAGTTCTTGGTGAATTTCCCTACATCTGGCTGAGATCCACGTGGTTCCGAATTAGATCTGGGCTTAACTCTGCCTCCAAGTATCGCTTATTTATGAATGCTCCTAGACCCACGTGCCATCTTGGGGTAGAATTGGTCAATTATGGGAGGGTAATTGGTAGCTTGGGCTAGATAAAGGCCTCAGGGTGTGGATTGGTCTGTAGTTCCTGCAAATTGTGCCCGTTTATCCTTAGGGTGTTAATACCAAATGTTAGGCCTTCGGCCAAATGGCTTCTCTTTTCCCTCTCCGCTTTACTATTCCGAAACTAATTCTAGATTTCATTGAAATTCATTACTGTTAGTAGAGAAGATACTAATGACACCAAATTATTGCTAAGGTAAATAGTGATCCAAAATTTCGACAATTGTGCTGCATTGAATAAAAGTCCAAATTACCATAATCGTCAATTTTTAAATTGGCTCTGCATGTTTCGCATCCACGGATGCCTCTTGAGGAGCCTAAAAACTACTTTCAGCCTAATGGAACGTAGGTGAACCTTCCATTATTTGGGCCACGTCATTACTGAAGATCATATACATAGGAAAAATCAGCAGTGTTTGTATTCAGCTGTTTAAAACATCGATAGATCGGAAAACAACGACAATAATGTAAAATACATATTGGCAAAAAGAGACAACGTCGCACAGTAGTGACAAACGACGCATTTTAGGGAAAACCCTGTAGGTGCGCGAATCTTTCCGATTTCGGTATCATATTTAGAGCATTTTTGTGTACTCAATCAAATGAGACCTCTGCCAATTCCGTAGAATAATTATTTTAAAGATAAACGGATTTTATATTAAAACAAAACCTAAAACAGCGAGTATTCAATTTAAGAAATACTATTTTACTCAATGGCTGGATAGATGTATAATTCCAAATTTACAGCCAACTGTTACTCTTTAATAAAGACCTCATCCTCTTTAATAAAAATTGCGCTCACAACGAATAATTTTTAACAGTTTCACACGAGTTAGTTGGTGGATCTCATTGTGCACAAGATGTTCAACAACTCTCTGGCGATAATAATAATGGTAAAGTCATTTATCGTAAAATAATCGCATAGATAATTTACAACTTTATTTTATTAGGCTGCACAAATACGACCGAGTACGGTGATGAAATTTATTGGATAGGAACTTCAGTACATACACTTTTAGATAAAACTAAGCGGAAAAGTATAGCTATGCACTGTTTTTTTTTCTACTCCAAAGAAACTTAGGATAATTGAGTTCCATTACAAATATTTCCACAATCTTAATGCACACAGTTCATGGCACATTATGGACAAAAAATCGTTTTAAACCTACATGTATTCATTAGACTATAAAATTACATGTGTTTGTTTGGCCGAATATTCAATCGTGCAAAAAATCGTAAAATCAATCAATCGTTTTTGAGCCCAGAATACCAAATTCTTCTTCGTCTTGGGATTGTTTTTTTTTTTTTTCTGTTTTTCGGTATACATAAAATTATATAAACTGTACATGAAAGACCAAGAATTTAACCGGCTGACGGGGTTAATGAATTTGAAATCAACGAAAAGTGGGCAGAAGAGATGATTTCTGTTTAGTTTCTGACTTCCTGTAAGAAATTAAAAACAGAAGCATAAACGTAAAATAAAATCTTGGTTCCATATTGATAACAACATAATAATCTTTTTACTATTTCTGCTAGTACAACAAAAACAAGAGGCTCTGAATGTTAAAAGCGACTACAACAGTAAAAACGAATTAAAGATAGAAGAAACTGTTGGCTTCATGCCTAAGAAGTCCGTTACAACATTGTTACAATTAGGACTTGTTATTTCAACTCCATTCAACTATCTCTCTTTTTTGAATAAGGTTGTTAGAGGCCAATTAAATGGAGATAAGACTTGTAAGATAGGATAATCTGATAACACAATATAACCTCATTTAAATTTGAGACTCTAATGGGGGTGCCTCAAGCGGCTGAAAAACAATTTAGAATATTTTAAAAATTCAACATAGAATATTCTGTAAAATAAAAAAATATAATTGTACCTAAATTTGATTTATTTTTCTGCATTCATTACAGTCGGTTAGAGCTATGACTATACGTGCACAAATATAAATTTCATTTACATTTGTAAATTAGGTTTTGTCTGTCGAATATATGTTTTAGCACTTTACGGTGGAATGTACCTATTGAGGTTGCACTCATAAAAAATGTTTAGAAAACTTTCATTGATCCTAGCTACTAGATACCGAAAATTACCCCAGTGTGTATGTATATATATATATATATATATATATATATATACATATATATATTATATAAACATATATATATAGTACAATTAAGCTCGTTATATGTTATGAGTAGCTAAAGACAAAGATTTTTTGTAAAAATAAACTAAATCGCCCCATTAGGCTGCACCTACATTGGACACGTATTTCACCCGATCTGATCCAATCCGATTTTGTTTGATCGACAATGGCCAACAGCGGCCGACGTGAGTGCCTACATTGGTCTCGACCCGATCCGACCCGATTTAGTCACAGCTCGTCAGTAATAATCTCGTAGTGAAGTGAAAATGAGCGATTAATTTAGGAAATGCCATCTAATAAGCATAGAAAGCTTTGATTAGGTTGAATGTTGGAGGTAAGAGAAGCATTGGTATTCATATTTTAAAATTATTTATAAGAAAGGTAACTAGAAGGTTATAAGCATTGGAAGGTTATAAATATTAGAGTTTATAAACATTGGAAGGTTATAGACGTTGGATGGTTATAAAATATTTCCACGCAATTTAATAAACGAGGGAAAGTAAAAACAAAAATGTGAATTGACAAAGTTGTTCTAAATTTTATTTCCTTCGATATAATAAAATGCATTGAAATCGGTTAAGATTTAGAACCTGTAGACCTTTTTGAAACACAATATGTGGGTTGGCGCGAAATCGGTCTAGAAACAAAGAAGTTTGAATGGCCAAGAATCGGTGGCCGTTGGATTGGATCGGGTCGGGACCAATGTAGGCACTTCCATTGAGATGCATGTGTTTGTATTTCTTCCGACAGTCGGTGGCTATTGGATCGGATCGGAACGGGTCCAGTGTAGATGCACCCTTAGGAGGACGTACCGGCCGTTATTTCTACTTCCTTGTAACAAAACTCGTTAGGTAGGATGCAACATCAACAAGGAAAATGTTTTGAAAACAAAACCAAAATAGGCCAAAAAGTAAAAAAAAAAAAATAAAAAAAAAAAAAAAATAAATGCTTAACTCTCTGTGACATCAGTGGCGTTAATAACCTATAAGGTTAATACAATATATAAATACCCTACATACAAAACATTAATTTTAAGAGCTGACAGTTTTTGAAGCTGATAGTGATTTGTGATAATGTGCAATGACAATGAATACATTTATTCAATAATAACACAGCCACATACAAAAAAAATAATTTCGTTTAGAGCCTTCTGCTCAAATTCAGGAACATAAATATGCTTTAGGTCTACCCGACAAACCTATGTAATGTACTGTATAAAATAAAATATTCTTTTTCATACATGGCCACCGCGCATGCGCGAACGCCAGCGGACACTTTCTTGTGACTTTTTTTCAGTTTAGTCATCGCTAAAGCATATTTACGCTAAAAAAAAAAAAGTCCTGAACCAGAGACCAGACCATGTTTACTATATGTTTTCGAGGTCGCCGAATCCGAATCCGGAGTCAGAAAACCCCCTGCACATTTTGTTTAAGCCCCCCCCCCAGAAAACCATAATTTAGTGTATTATACTCTATAATATTTTAATTCAAGTCGTTAACAAAAATAAATGAGTATTTCCTGAGTGACCCGCTTCTTTAAATTTTTAAATATTTTCGGGAGGAATAATAAATTGTAGCAATACTTCACAAAAAAAAAAAAATATATATATAAAACCGGCAATATAAAAGTATATTCAATGTTGCCGATTTTCATACCAAAGAATATATTTTATTTATTTATTTTCAAATATTGAGGTGGAAGGGCTTTATAAGTAAAATATTGGCTCCGTAATAAATGGTTTTAGATCCCCGAATTTCAGAAGTTGCCTGAAGGCGGTGGATTGATAATATATTTCCTTCAGACATTGATGATGATAAAGTAATTTCCGAGGTACTAAATCATTTAAATAAGTTATTCTCCGCTCTTCTTTGTATGTATGTATACATATTATTTTTATGTGGTACTTATCGAGGGCGTTAAACACACTGAGATAAGTCTTCCAAGAAATCAGACTTTTTGTGGTATGTATGTAGGGATAACAAAAAATAAATAAAATAAAATAAAAGTATTAACATAAATTTTAATTGTATGCTATAATGAATTTGCACTTATGCGTGGAATAAAAATATAGATTCATACAACTCTCTTCGAGATATTCAAAAGAGTTCGTATAATAAGAGAATATTTTAATCTCGCTAAAAAGATAAAAAAGTATTAAAATTAAAATAAAAACACATTAATAAATGAGATAGGAGTACATATAAACTTTAGGGCGAATTCAGCTCACAAATTAAGTTACGGAAAACCTAACTATTCAATCGACACAGATAATTTAATGAAAACGTAGAGAAGCAATGACAAATCCCGTCAGAGATCACATAATTTGGGATCATATATATTAATAAAAATTTAAGGAATTAATGGAGAACAATCTCCTTGAAAAAGCTCGATCCATCTAGCCAGGATAGGGCTGATACCTTTTCTTTTTTCTAAAGAAATGCCACCTCCCCTAGTGGGAATCGAACCCAAGGCCCTTGGCACGGACACGCTTGACGTGCTCACGCCTTGCCCTTATGGTCACCGGGCCTCCTATAAATAATTTTTTCCCCCACGGATAGTATGCCAAAATTATGCGAATTTATTTTTTGCATTCTCAATCACATTGATATTACGTGCGTGTATTGTCAATTGTTCTTTTTTTCTTATTAAGTGTTTTCTTTATAGTATATTACAATTAATAAAGATAATGTTAAAATAAAAGACACCCAATTAACCCGGGAATGGTAGCGCTCCTCCAAGGGTCGGTTTAGGTAGCGCTCCTCCAAGGGTCGGTTTAGGTAGCGCTCCTCCAAGGGTCGGTTAGGTAGCGCTCCTCCAAGGGTCGGTTTAGGTAGCGCTCCTCCAAGGGTCGGTTAGGTAGCGCTCCTCCAAGGGTCGGTTTAGGTAGCGCTTCGTCGCTGAGACGAAGGTGCTTAATTTTGCTTTAAATGGAGCCATATCATTTTGTAAATGCAATATTGTAATATTATAATCTTCTCAACAATAATGTTGACATAATATTTCTCTTTTTACGCTTATTTCATTCCTAAAAACTAATTCATTTCAATTTTGTTTTGCCAGTTGGCCAAGTTATCGCTGTCTACTATGAGGCTTCGAGGTTTTCAGTTGGTCCTAGTTATGTCTGTAAATCACAAAACTATCCATTCCCGCAATATTCAATATGTTGTAAAAAAGAAAACATAAAGACCAGCGATGAGTCATACGGGTGCATTTATTATCGGAGCACATTCCCTCAAAGACATTAACTCAACCTTTAGTACTGTTAATTACAGTAACAATGTCTGATTTTTGGGTTTGGTCCTCTAATGAAGCGTTTTGATGTATACAAGAAACTAGTAACACTGTTTTTTTCCCTTTAGTTTCAAAAGAATAAAAACTAAATGCATGGCATAAAGTATTACTCTAACAGGTAAAATTAGCCTTCAGGACTGATAATTGTTATTAAAGAGGTAGTTTTCGACATTTTGACAAACATTCAACAGGCTTCTAAAGGTGCGTTTACACTAGGATAGTTATTGCAGGATATTTATATCAGAGAGAAATTCTGACTAGTGTAAACTATGTAGAATTTATGTCAGACATAAATTCTACATGGTTTACATTAGTCAGAATTTCTCTCTGATCTAAATATCCTGCAATAACTATCCTAGTGTAAACGCACCCTAAAGGTAGCAGCACTAAGTTTCCAAGGCTAACGGAAAATGTAAATATGAGGTAGAGTTGGTCTTGCCGACGTCGTTACTTCAGAAAAATAAAACGATTAATTGACTTCCCTATGAAAACAGACCTTGACCTTAGAGCATCTAGTGTCTTACTATGAGGTGGTAGAACTCCTAGTAATTGGGCCATCTAGTGGTGGTGGGTCGTCTGTAAATCACACAAGTATGCGGACACTTCGTCGTCTCGACAAGTGCTACCTTTCCCGGGTTAAAATAAATTTATCAAAGGTTACAAGTAGATAGACATTAAAAATTATCCACTTCACGTTAATATTATGAGTATTACTTACATTTATCTGATAGTTGTCCTTGCTATTTTGATTTTTAGTTTAACCAGGTTTTCCTGGCGGAGCTTTATTTTTTTTGTAGCACTTTCAGCTAAAATAATCCCAGTTATTATCAGTTGAAATGAAAAAGTTATGGGGAGGGGTCTCTCAGATAACTGGACAATATTTTTACTGGGGGATAATTCCAATCAGTAAAAATTATTATTTTTATTTATAAACATATTTATTAATTTTGGGCATTTAGAAAATTTTTAACGATTCTTGCTGAGTCTAGTAGTATTGCTTGTTGAGATAATACTAAGACTTCCTCAAACAATTTCAGATATTTCGTGGCACTCATTGTTGTATTCAGTATCAAACCATTGGTCGAAATGATAACTGCAGTAACTCTAGCGGAATCTAATTTATAGAGATCTTTTAACTCAATGGCCAAGTCTTGATATTTTCGCAGCTTTTCGGCATATGCTTTCCGGATATTCTCATCATTCGGCACTGAGATATCAATTATTATTATTAATAACAAGAGGTTTTCCCAAATAATCTGAATGATTTAAAAGCTTCCTTTCTGAAAACATATATCAATCCTAAGAGAATGACTGTGATTTGAAGAGAAGGATATGGACCCCATATTGAAGTAGAGTTTTGGGCCGGTGCCATGGGCAGTGGTCAAATTTAGACATTATGTTGTCATTCTTTTTCCCTTCAGCACCCAGAGGTCAAGAAAGTGTGTCAAAATCCGGAAACTATAACCTCATTACATTTTCTTTGGCTCGCTTCAGAGATTAAATCGATTTAAAAGAAATAAAATACTTTTAAAAATGATTAATGTTGATTTATTTGCAATCATTGTACGAAAAAATAACCGCTTATGATGATGTCGAGTCAATAATTCCGTGGGCGTATAAAGAAAATAATTTCGGGGGGGCTGAATTTGGGAGGTATGGAATAATAACAATCTAGAACTTGGAATACTTAGCCAATCAAAACGCTATTACACCCAAACAAATTTATTTCTTATGAACTAAGTGATCTTATTTAATTTATTTTTAAGGTTTTTATGACACATTGTGCATAGCTCCTGCACACCTCAAGATAATACAACGACGTCTGATGAAGCCCATTATGAGATGGGCGAAATATAACGACCATAAAGGAAGCACCGCTGGAGAAAGACGCCGGGAGACGAAGAAGACACATTTTTACCGATTTCGGGGCGGTTGCACCCCCCCCCCCCTTATATACGACCATGAATGATTCAGTTGATGAGACCACTGTTTTGGAATAGTTTTCGCGGTCTGGAGTTAGATCTTGAAGGATGTCCCAGAGCTGGTAAAAGTTCAACGATTGATATTGTAGATACCCCCACAGTTGTTGCAAAAAAATCAAAGCATTACTGTCGGTAAGGTAGTTGCGGAGCTGAATTACGCCCGTCGAACGATGTTAGGGTTCCCAAGAGCTCATTGAAAGGAATATAATGGGACGATTTCCACTTCCTGGTGTCTCGCATAAAATGAGGATCCTTTTACGAAACGATTAGTGCCAGTTGAGGAAAAATGGATTTTCTCCCACTAGAGCATCAATATTATGAAGATTGCATGGAACAGGACCGCTAGCAACCTCAAAGGCTGAGTTGAGTCCAAAGAAGATATAGAGCATAATATTTGGCGAGGGCCTGGAAAGGACAACCAATAAATTTTGAGTAATTTTTACGAAAGCATCACTAATTATGTTTACTGTCCCAATTAGATCCATTAATTCAAGAAAAATGTCGCTCCAAAAACCATGTTCCGGGGTATGGAATACCATACCCCCAATAGTTTTAGCCAACTACAACGCCTATTACACCTAAAATAAAATATTTGTTATGAACTAAGTGATCTTATTTAATTTATTTTTAGGGCTTTATGACAAATTTTTATCATCAAATGGGGGGGGGGGGGGGCTGCAGCCGGACTTACCTTTAAAATAGATTTATTTAACATTATGAAACTATAAATTTTGTGTGTTTATGAATCTGAAGGAGAAATAAGTAGGTATACAGGATTCTATAAGGATGTTTGTCCAAATGAAGACATGCATGTGTTGGGACTTAGAATCTATTCCTAGCCACGGGGTCTCCCTTCCCACTAATTCTTCCTCGGTTTATTTTCATTTGCTTTGTTTACTTCGGCTTCTGTAAACCAGAACGGTGGGGAATGTTAAAGCTCTGTTCATTTTTAGCAACTCCTTTCCTATACAATTTCATTTCAAAGTACTTTTGGACCGGATCCATTTCCAGTAGAGGAACATTTGGGGAAAATAGTCTTCTTACTGAGCTCCTTTTATAGCATTGAAATCGGGTATCCTTGCAGAAATTAAAGCAAGTTTTTTAATTTTTGATAGAATAACGGAAAATAGTTAGTAAACGCCTCTGAGTTCGATACGTGCTTTTCGTAACAGATTTTGAAATGAGGATTAGTTACATTGGACAAAATTAAAAATTTAGACATACACGACACATTGAATGAAACAATTAAGCAGGAACTCATCAAAAGCAATGGAAAAAACATAAATATAAAATTTAAATGGGTTCCGGGATAATTTTGGAAATAATAAAGCAGACAAAGAAGCAAGATCAGCAGCTAATGATGATAACCTGCCTGTTGTGTAAAAAAAAAACGCCTAAGAATACTGTAAAACACATAGTAAGAGAGGAAACCAATAGACAATGGAACCAACGTTGGACACTGACAACCAAAGAGGACGACACTTGTACAACTACATGCGTATAAAGGACAGACAGAAAATAGCAAGAATTAATTGTGAACTCACACAAATACTAACCGGTCACGGTCCAACAAGGAGTTATTTATAATAGAAATATACAAGGGTGTCCCCGAAAAAAAAGGGGAACTTCAGGAATCGTTGCAGGATGAAAAAATTAAGAAAACATCCGACTCGCAGGAACTGCAACATCTTAGCGCGGTTCCGTTCTTATCCCTAGTTTAATTTGGAAAGATTAAAATAGAAGCAGTTATTATTTTGGTTCCACAAGTCTTGAAAGGTCTTGATTTACGATCTTACCTGGAGTGGTCGGCTAACACTAGAAACGGTCCCGCTAGTTACAAGGTCTTGGAAATCTATATTTCTAACAAAAAATTGTTTTTGTTATTTTACTTAACCTGTTATGTTGTCAAATACATTATCCAACTATAAGCAATTAAAAAATAACAAGGAATAAAATAGACAAAAAGAACCGTTGGAATAAACGAAATCAATTAATTTAAAGTTTTAAGCACTTATTTCTCCCATTGACATCGCCTAATTAAAACTTTCTTCAGAACCTTTTTTGTAGAACATTTAGTCAGCTTTCGAATGGTAGTCTTCCACTTCCCAAGATTGTCAACGGTTTTCGAGATACTAACGAAAGTATACAAAATACCAAAACTTTTGTTTCCTGTTAATAAAATATTTTATTCTAACCCTTCCTTTACTCCAAACGTAACAAAAATTTCAACATATTAGTGTTGATGAAATTCAAACATGCAGAAAATGTTTCAACTGTATCCCATAATTCTAAGTACCAAAATCAAAGACAAACAACCCTCCCTAGGAAGGACGCTAAGTAGTTGAAAAGCTATATCTTGGAAATCCATATCTCTAACATTAAATTGTTTTTCTTATTTTTCTTAACCTGTTTTATTTTCACATACATTATCCAACTATAAGCAATTAAAAAATAACAAGGAATAAAAAACAGACAAAAAGAACAGTTCGAATAAGCGTAATCAATTACTTTAAAGTTTTAAGCTCTTATTTCTCCGATTCACATCGCCTAATCAAAACTTTCATTAGAACCTTTTTTGTAGAGCATTTAATAAGCTTTCTAATGGTATTCTTCCGTTTACCAAGATTCTCAACCTTTTTCGAGATATTAAGGAAAGTAAACAAAGTTACCAAAACTTTTTATGTCTGTTAATAAAATATTTTGTTCTAACCCTTCCTTAACTCCAAAGGTAACCAAAATTTCAACATATTAGTTTTAATGAAAGTAGAACATGCAGAAAATGTTTCAACTGAATCCCATGATTCTAAGTACCCAAACCAAAAACGGTATTCAAAAACTATTTTTACAATTTTCTCGAAAACGGTTAAAGCTATCGCCTTGAAAATGGTTTCATTCGTTTTCCTAGCCCAAGAAGCATATAAAACGAGTACTTACAAGCTTATGAACTCAAAAACGTAAGCGTTACGATTTTTTTTTTGCGCAAATTTCGCCCCAAACGCCATCTTCCAGTAGGCGGATTTTGCTGGTTAACGAACTTGACCTTTCAAATTAGACGAAAGATTTTTGTAACAAATTTCTTTAAAATCGGACCATTCGTCTGGGAGCTACAGAGCGAACAGACAAATATATATATATATATATATATGTATATATATATATATATATACAAATTTTAACCACTATCATTTTCGGTCTCTATGGGTTCTGAAACGCAAAATTTTCCAGTCAGTACTTCCTGATTGCGTCATGAGATCAACTTTATAAGCGGGGTTCCTCCCTATGGGGGAGGGAGTAACCGCGCTAAAAATTACAAAAAGAACGACAAAAACCCGTTCATAAGAACTAAACTGACGTATTTGAAGTTTTAAGCACTTATTTCATCGATTGACATCACCAAATCAAAAATAGTTTCAGAATCTTTTTTGTAGAGAAATTAGAAAGCTTTCAAATAGTTTCTATCCAATTATGAAAATTTCCCAACCGTGTTCGAGATATTAATGAAAGTATACGAAGTTCCCAAAACTTTTCATGTCTGTTCATTAAATATTTTTTTCTAACCCTTCCTTAACTCCAAACGTAACCAAAAGTTTAACATGTTAGTTTTGATGAAATTCAATCATGCAAAAAATGTTTCAACTGAATCCCATGATTCTAAGTAACCAAACCAAAAACTTGATTTAACAACTTTTTTCAGATTTTCCCAGAAACGGTTAAAGCTATCGCCTGAAAAATGGTTTCATTCGTTTTACTAGCCCAAGAAGCCTATAAAACGAGTACTTACAAGCATATGAACTCAAAAACGTAAGCGTTACGATTTTTTTGCGCGAATTTCGCCCCAAACGCCATTTTCCAGTGGGCGGATTTGGCTTGTTAACGAACTTGACCTTTCAAATTCGACGACGGATTTTTGTACCAAATTTCATCAAAATCGGACCATTAGGGATGCCAGAAATCCGCGAACAGACAAATATATATATATATGTATATATATATATATATATATATATATATATATATATATATAAATAAATATATACATATACATATATATATATATATATATATATATATATATACAAATTTGAACCACCGTTATTTTCGGTCTTTACGGGTTCTGAAACGCGAAATTTTCTAGTCGGCACTTCCGGATTGTTTCATGAGATCAACCTTATAAGCGGGGTTCCTCCCTATGAAGGGAGGGAGGAACCGCGCTAAAAAAGTCCTTTGACGTATATCTCGTTTTTGTTTCGTTTTCAAGAAAAATGCAAAAATCTAAAAACAATTATGAAATGGCAGTCTTTCAAAAGACATATATAAAAATCGTTAAAAGTAAACGTTTTATCCCCCACCCCCTCCAGTCACCCTCCCACCCTCTTAATTAACTCCCCCGCCCCAAAAATGTAGGTGTGAGTATGCCTCTGATTCTGTGTAGAATAATGAAATAATATGTCCCCATTTTTTGACCCCGCGACTATACGCATTCCTCGATAATTAACTGTCGTTGTTCTTTAAGGAAGTCCTTTTGCCACAGAGATTGTGAAGCTGGTTCCAACTCGTCGGTTGTCCAGCCGACTACGGGAGGGCCGTCCGAAATTGGACACGACCAATCCAGCCCGTTTGATAGGACGTGGTGGCCCGTTACCTAGGCCGGCTCGATCTCCAGAACTCACGACCTTGGATTTCTTCGAATGAAGACACGATAAAGATTTGGTCTTCAGGGAACGCATTGGCTCAAGGGAGCACCTCATCCGTAGCATCGGATGAGCTGACAGATTACAGCGGAGTCATGTAGAAATGCCGTCAAGTCTGTCAATGTGCAATGTTGTTTGTTTGTTTAGAAAATTTGGGGCGAAAAACCTTCCGGTTGTCACCGCGCTGTAAAAAAACGGCCAAACTTCAGGAATAGTTGCAGGATGAAAAAATTAAGAAAAAAGTCCTTTGGCATATATCTCGTTTTTGCTTCGGTTTCAAGAAAAATGCAAAAATCTAAAAACAATTATGAAATGCAGTCTTTCATTTATTTATTTTGTTATTATTATTATTTTTATTTATTTTTTCCTCTTGCTTAAAGTTGTTTAACTTTTATTTTTAATGGCTAACGTTTTTATTCTCTGATGTTTTGTTTAGTTTTTTGTATACTTCTTTTCTTTAGGGTAATTCTATTTCTAGTTTACAGTTAGATGTATATGTAAGATCATATAAATGTATATAACTATGTTTGTATAGGTGTGTAACTATTTGTAATATTGAATGTATATTATAATTCCAAAAGCATATTTGTTTTAATGATTGAATGTATACATACATATATGTAAAAGATTATATGGAGTGAGTCAACTTCGTTGTGGGTGATCAGCAATAAATAAATAGACAATAGATCATCCCATCGGGCATGTATTAAGAGGCGTTTTTGTAGAAAGTGTAGTAAGCTTTCGATTGGTTACTGTCCACTTAACACGATTTCCCAACTGTTTTTGAGATATATTGGTATATACAAATATCCAAACAATGCACTTGTCTGTTAATACTTTCTTTTCTAAAATACATTCTTGCATCGAACATCTAGAAAAAGTTTCAAATGAACCCACCGTTTCTAATTACGAGAACTGAAAATTAGTTAGGAGCACTATTATTTTTCCCTTTTATCGAAAACAGTTACATTCGTTTCCCTACATTAAATAACCCACAAAAAGTGTACCTACAAGGCTATGTATGCAAAAATGAAAACGTTACGATTTTTTGTGTGCGAATATCGCCCAAAAAAAACACGTTCAGGTGAGCAGATTCTGCTGGTCAACGAACTTAACCTTTGAAATCAGACAAAGTATTTTTTACCAAATTTGGTACATATTTGGGACTTCTGCCGGAAGTCAGCTAACAAGATATTAAGGCATATATTGTGCTCCATCGTCTGCCTCAGGGTAAAAAATTTATCAGAAGTCCCATGTCCTAGCTTGAAGCCGTGTTAGTAAACCCTTATTTTACGTCCCCTGTATACGCCAACGTTATAAGGTTTTCTGCCAGAGTGTATGAGAAAACCATATAGGCTTCAGCAAGGAGAGATATTCCCTGATAGCTCACTCAATGCAATTTTTCTCCTTTCTTAAAATGTTGGCATTTAATACTCACTATTCTTCAGGTATCCGCTGAATTTCCCAAATCAGCAAAACAAGCGAGTATAGCAAGGGAAAAGCGAAAGGAGCAATATAATTAAGAAGTCGCTCAATATAACTATTACAACCGACGCAAGAAAGTTGTAATGGATATAATGAATGCCGACAGTCCCAAGCAATGTCAAATAAAGGCCGAAAAGATACAGGATCATTTCGAATCACTTTTCGAAAAAGAAAATTTTGCTATTCGAGAAAACTACGACACTGGCATTTTAAGTCCTGATATAACCAGAATTGACCTTAAAGTAATTCATAAAGTGATTAAAGCGACTTCTCTAGACACATCCCCAGGTCCAGACAGAGTTCTGATAAGAACTGTCAAAGAATTGGACATTGCCCACATCATAAAATACATTGCCGATTTGATATTATTGACAGGCTACGTCCCTGAAGCACTGAGGAAAGGGCGCACCGTGTTGATCTATAAAGGCAAGGGCCCTGTCAACGATATTCATTCTTGGAGACCCGTAAAAGTGTATTCCATCATACGTCGGCTCATAGAGAAAGTGTTCGATTACGAATTGAGGCAACTAGTTAATTTTCATACAAGGCAAAGAGGTTTCATTAAAGGGTTACCTGGTTGCCATGTCAACACACGAATTATGGAAAAGCATCCAAGGAAAGGAAAGATGATAGCGTTCTCTGTTTCTTCAGGCGCTTTCGACAGAGTATATCGCCTGATCTAAGCAGGGCAATATCAGCATTGCTCTCCAGAAACCAAAATAAAATTACCTCGCAGGCAAAACAAACCAAGTACATAAATGTAAAGCGGGGTGTGCCTCAGGGTGGTCCTTTATCGCCGACCCTCTTTATATTGGCTATTGACCATTTGTACCGTGAAATTTGCGAACCAGGTATTGCCAACGAATTTGGCTATAATTTGCATGATAATGCCGAAAATGTGGTATTAACAGGATTCGCTGATGACCAAGCCGTAACAGCATGGAGTGTGGTGGCAGCAGAACGGGTTGTAAACATTATAATACGAATGTTTAAAGAAATCGGTCTGTCTATAAACCCAAAAAAAAGTACAGCTGTCATCATAGAAAAAGGCATCCTGAGAAAAAAAAAATTATGTCTCGAGAATGGTGAGGAAATAGAATCCATCGGCGAGGGAGAAAAGATTAAATACTTAGGATGTACATTCTCCAATGAGCAAATTCTTAATGACAATGCCTTGCATCTGCTAAACGAAAACTTGAACAAATTAACCATGTCCAACCTACTGAGGGAAGATCAGAAATTAAATATCGTAAACCAATATATTTTTCCAGCCCTAGTGTATCCGCTACAAACGACACCATTACTTAAATTACGTTTCACCTTTTTGGAAGAAGTGGCCACTATAATTCGGAGAGCTGTTAAAGCAATGTTGGGCCTCCCTGCCAATACATGTAGCGCCATGTTGTATGCTCCCCGTAGATTTAGAGGGCTTGGCCTTATGAGGGGCGAATGCGAAGTTCCAAAAGCGAATCGACGGAATGCTCTAAACGGCTGAAAATGAACACCCAAGACCTCGGAGGGAATCACTGTACCAAGAAAATGAGAAGTACACTACAGGAAAAATCATTTGATGAGTGGGCAATGCCCAAATGGCAAGGAATCGGATTGGTTCACTTTAAGGAGTTCCCAAACGCGAACAGATTCATCTGTGAGAAAAAATCCTCTCCTGTTCCGAATGGACGAATTCATTAAAACTAAACGTGAACTCTGCGCCACTTCGTGGTGTTCCTGGTCTGGCAGGAGCAGCTGATTTAGGAACCCTCTGTCGCAAATGCGGCAGGGAGACGGAAACACCAGCACATGTGCTTGGCAGTTGTCCTAACAGCATGCTCCTCGTCACCCGGAGGTACCACAATGTGAAGCATAGAATCACAGAGCACCTCAAAGAAAACGAATTCCAAAGCTTCAAAGAGGTCTACGGACTCGATGAGGAAGGAACACCACCGACATTATAGCATTTCCCAAAAATGAGAAAACGGCATATATCCTTGATCCCACGGTCCGCTTCCAAAATAATGACACCAAAGAGGCTGAAAACGTAAATGCGGAAAAGAAAAATATGAAAAGCACGGCGTGCTACAAAGAAAAGTTCCAGGAAGAATTTGGGAAGAGGGAATAAGTTGTGAAAGGTCTGCGGTTCAGATCGTGAGGGACCATTCCGAAGAGCACAGCCATCTTCCTCGAAGAACTGGGACTGACAGCAGACCACCTGGCAGTATTAGCCGAGTCTATATTAGTGGACACATTGGGCATAATTGTCAATCACATATATGGCCACTGAGAGCTTATCATCCATTCACACTGTTTCCTTATATACTTTAGATTTTATTTTCAATTCTATCAATTCCTTCTCATCCATCACTATCTCCTTCTTTCGTCTTCATCTTCTTTATTGTCTATTCCCTGTTTCGAACTCCTAACATCTTCAGCCTGCAAATTAACCCTATTCCCGAATGGATGATAAGCACGCTGTGTATCTAGCAACCCAACGTAATTGGGCAGCCCATTTTATTTATATTTTTAAATAAAGTTTTCTCTCTCACTGTGCACCCACCATTTTTGAAAGTTTGCAAAAAGTGTATCCTCCTCTGAAGCTTTATTATTCTACAGGTGCTGAATTGCGTGTTTGATCTCTGCAAGAATTGGGGGGAAAACCCAAGATCAGAGACTCTGCTTCTTCTACTGTAAGCTCTGGGTTCTCAGATATCTCCAATTCGCTATCTAGCAGGTCACCAAAATTCTCAACCCACCTCTCCATCTTGTCCGCTATAATCTAGTCGTTTTTGAATTTTTTCATTCAATTAGGAGATCGAAAATTCTGTTCTAAAAAAAATTGAAGAAATTCTGTTTGATGGCAAACATGTTTGAAAAATGGTTGTTCGGTGGTACAATGTGAGGCAAAACATCCCAGGAAAACCCCAACTTCTCCCAAGAGCGTAAAGTATGGCCTAGCGTTGTCATGCAGAAAACTCTCAACACGCCTGTCTGTTGACCAATTCTGGGCACTTCTGTGTGATATTTTCCCTCAACCGGTGAAGTTGCTCACTGTATTTAATGGGTCCAATGGTATAATTCTCTGGGAAATGCTCATAGTTGAAAACTCCCTTCAAATCACACCAGATACACAGTGTAACCATTTTCAGGTAAAGTCTGTCTTTAGGGATGGCTCAGGGGAGGCTGTCTTTAGTTCCCCGTGATTTATTGTGCTTTACGATGTTGTAAGCAATAAATTTCATCCCCAGTAATCACTTATTTCATCATATCTGACAAGGGAACATCCCCAAGTGTCCGGAGCCGATTGTTATGAAACTTTGTATATTTAATAAACACGTGAAAATAAATGATATGTATTTTTTTATATAGGCCCAATCGCAAGTTTAAGGGGTGAAAACACCCTTCCAAACTACTCCTCAAATATTCCAACAAGGGAAGTATATTTTGGTGGGGTCACCGATTTGGTCCATTTTTTTTTTTTCCGGTGATTCTAGATCGAAAAAAAGTCGGCATGTGTCTGAGTGTTCCATCCAATACGCCTTAGGAGCTGAGAAATAAAATAAAATATGTTTAAAATGCTTTATTTTATACATATTTTATTTTATTTAAGTTTAGAAAATGATTCAGACATAATTCTTTTACTAATTCATTTGTTCTAGAAAGTAAATTAAAGAACAAATTTAATCATTAAACAATAATTTATATTTTGTCAAATAAATTCAAAAATATGCTTACATTCGAAGTAAACTAGCATTATACATTTTTTTTACACCAATAATAATAGTAGATTTAAAATCAGCACCCCAAGAAACCGTTATGAGGTAAATATCATCAAAAACAAAAAATAATACTTTTTTTCTTTTCGGAAGAGACGAGTAGTCTCTGGTATCTCTCGGTATTGGAGGCAAAAAGTATTATTTTTTATTTTCGATGATATTTACCTCATTACGATGTCTTGGGGTGGATTTTAAATCTACTATTATTTTTAGTGTAAAAAAATGTATAATGCTAGTTTACTTCGAATGTAAGCATATTTTTGAATTTATTTGACAAAATATAAATTATTGTTTAATGATTAAATTTGTTCTTTAATTTACTCTCTAAAACAAATGAACTAGTGAAAGATTCATGTCGATATTATTTTCAAAATTTGAAAATTATTTGTAAACAAGTTGAGTAACAAAGGATTATATGGAGGGTTAGGAATTCGCACTGCCAAAACAAAGATAACAAAAATCTCCGACCCTATACTTTAAAAAATGTAAATGAAGCCGATTCATTGAAAACCATAAGCTCTGTAATTAATTTCACCAGTAAAGAATTTTTCTTAGCGGTAGACCCCATAGTCAAATACGGCTACATATAATATTAATACAGTAGAATTTCTGTATATCGAACTTCTATGTATCGAAAATCTCCATATATTGAATTTTCTTTAAGCCCCTTAAGTCATTACATAAAAAAACTGTTTTTTTATATCGAAAAAATTTATATATTGTACATTTTTATATTTAGAGTCAAGATTGACGATGATGTTTATTAGACTTCAAAATGTTCAAATAGTATACATAAAAGATAGAACAGACTGTAAGGAAAACAATGGTGTTTGAATTATTAGTCTATGACTTACCAGTCTTGAGAAAATGAGTTTTCCGTAAAAGCTAATAAACTCAAAAATCAGCATGCACAGTGAAACAAAGATGGCCGTCATTTTCAAATGGTTGACTCTAAAAAAAATTTAAAAATTGTTTTGAACTGCTAATTCTATATGTAATTGATGGTAAAAATATCAGTTTTTCTAAAATGGTCAAGCAACAAGATTATTTTTTTCTGGACCACTTCAAATGGATTGACCATTATATCGAATTTTATAGGTGGAACCATCAATTTTGATATACAGAAATTCTACTTTATATATATATATATATATATATATATATATATATATATATATATATACATATATATATTTAAATGAATGGATTTTAAATTTGTTTAAAGGTAATATATAAGCTTACCAATGGAGCTAAAATTCAAGGAACCAAAATATTATTCAGGATCTCTATTCTGAGCATTTCTAATCACGCCAAAAGTAAGGAAAATTTGCAAAGATGACACAGTTCCTGTGTGTTGGATTTTCCAGTTGTTTTAATCCATTTCTAATTGCACAAGAGATTTTAATGAGATAAAAATCACTTGGGTTTCAAATAAGTGTTTAAGTGTTGTTCCAATACTGAAAAAAATATTGTAGAGTTGTATTAATTAACTAACTAATGCTGAAGTAAATAAGGTAAACTAATTAACAAGAATAAATTACTAAATTAAATGACATCATTTATAATTGTTAACAAAATATACATATATTTACATAAAAAAAAGATAAATACTTTAAAAAAAATTATGCTAAGAGGAATAAAACATGACACAGTTCAAAAATAATTGTTTTGCAGAAGAAAGTATTGATTACATTAACAATGCATGTATTCATAAAATACCAGTTGGTTAATACAATTTCAGGTGTAAACATTTCGACTTCAACATTTAGGAAATATTTTCTTGATAAATTTTGTTTCTAGATAATCATATTTTGTAAACAATTCCAAAGAAAAACACATTTCTTCCCTTTATAATTATGTTGGTATTTAGATTTACAGAACCAATTTATGAATGTTTCGAAACATTTACAGTGCACAAAATAATTCCAAAATTGGCACTGGTCAAAAGTCCATTCATTCCTATTAGAATTTCCTTGAGTAACTTGTCATTCATCAAACCTTTAAATATTTAGTCGCTGGGATTCTAATTTTGACACTGATTGTTATGTGACTGAAAGCAAGTCATATGCTACTGAAAGAAAATAATTGGTTTATTTGTCAATTAAGAAAATTAACTTTTTTAAAAAACAAATTAACTTTTTTTTTTTTAAATCGAGTTAACTTTAGTTCTAAAAAAATGATATTGCGATACGTGAAGAACTTCTCAATCTCTCTTATTCTCATTTTTGGTAACATTTATTTTTAAGGAATCTAGTGAAATATTTTCAGTACATAAACTTACAATTAATTATTCACAAATATCTTTTGGTTGTTCTACTCAAGAAACTTTACTAATATGACATGTTTTTGCCATTCATTTTAAAAAATAAAAGTTAATACAATAATCATATGGCTTCTATACACTCTACGGAAAAGCAACATTGAGAATTTCTTAAAGAATTAGTAATATATACAATAGCACCAAAAATTCTCCGACGTGCATCTTAAAATATATATCTTAATTTTAAATGACTGGCTTATAACTAATGTAGAAAAAAAGGAAACAATTCAAAAATATGTGAATTTCTCTCATTCATTCACTTAAGTACTGATTATATATATATTTCTTTATTAAGCACACATTTCTAAAGAAAATGGCACCTGAAAATGCAATGGGTTTAAATTTATTTTACTCAAATCAGTTTACACAACTCTAAATGGTTTCCTAATATAGAAGAGGGGTACCTCGGAGCATTTACTTCATATTGGGAATCTAGCTTATATTTCCACTTTTTTTAATTTAATGTAAATGTTAACGTCCATTATAATTAACTGAGAATTTTAGGACGGGTTATCTATAGGTCACCACTCTTTTCTAGCCTGGATAGGGCTGATTTTCTTTTTTTCCAAAGAAAAGCCACCACCCCTAGTGGGAATCGAACCCACGACCCTTGGCACGGAGTGTTAAGTGCTCACGCCTTAACAATAACGGCCACCGGGCCTCCTCCACTGTTCTGTTTAAACTTGATTGATATTGTCACTGCACTTTCTTTCTAAAAAAATGAAATGTGTCACCTCTATCCGTCCTAGAAAAGGGTGGTAATCTGTGGATAACCCATCCCAAAAATCTGTGTTTTTAATAAAGAGACTTTCAGGCTTTCATAAGGAACTTTTGCAGTTAGTGCATTCATTTTATGTTGCAGGTAAAGATAGTGTTTTGAAATAGTACTCATTGCCTCCATTGGAAAAAAAAAAAAAATATCTAAATTTTTAGCTTTAACAGGCAAATGCTTGGGCAGGGAGATTTGGCAGGCTACTTCCTTCCTAGGGAGGGTTCCTCTTTCAGTCAGTATGCAGGTGACCTTAAAGGCTAGTACACACTGGGATACAATGTTGCGCGTCATTGTTGCAGAGCTGAATCTGGTTTAAATCTAGATTGTTGCGATTCTGCCGCACAACATGTCCCCCTGTGTCAGGAGTGTATTGCGGGTCTAGGTGATACAAGAATCTGAGTCCCGCAGGTTCGGGACTCACTGATACATTGTTGCGCAACATTACGAGTGTGGACGTGTTCCGGAGCAGCTTACAGTCTACAGTCAGCCCCGGCAGTTCCCCGTACGGATTTGTAGTTCAATTTCTTTCAACATGTGGACAACTGAATTGACAATAAACTCAAAAGAGGACCTCGAAATGCGCTCAAGTTGCTCTTATTATAATTTAATATCATATGTAACCAACACAGTATAGTATATTTTAGTTATTAATAAAAAAAAGAATAAAGGCAACACTAAAAATATATTTTTATTTGAACCTATTATCATGGGTGTATATATAAGGGGGGCTGAGAGGGCTGTCATTAAAAACTTAAAACTAAATTAAATAAGATCAATTACCTTAGAAAAAATAATGTTTATTGGGCTTAATAGCGTTTTAGTTGGTTAACTATTCCAAGTTCTAGTTTGTTAGTATTCCATACCTCCTAAATGCTCTCAGCCGCCCCCCTCCTAAATGCTCCCAGCTGCCCCCAAAATTATTTCTATTATGTTAATAAAGAATAAGTTTTCGTTACTTTAATGTATGTTTTCAAAACGATGATTATTGCCTCACACACTTCTGGATCAAATGCAGATATACTTTGCTTGGAAAATCTAAAACTATACATAAGACTTTTAAACAATTCTTCACTTACAAGGAACCCTAAAGTAGTAGCACGTTTTACGGTAGGAGAAATTGAATTTCTAAACTTTGTATCTTTTTTAAACAACCTTGGTCCAACCATTTGCAAAAGATTCTCAAAATCTTGAGGCCTAATTCTTATAAAGTTGACAAATCCCATTCTATCTTCAAGTCTCAATGTGTTTGCACGCTTTATTGTTGGTTCTGAACAATTTTCAACAGCACCACCTAATGGTTTTTTTTCATATTTCGATTTTTAATTAACAGTAACAACGATAGAGAAACACCTGAGAGGCCAGCTCCTGAGAAATGTTCGAGGGAACTGGCTATCTAGCGTGGACGCAATTCAATGTTGTGGCACAGCCCCGAAACTGACGAGCAACATTGTTGCCGGACAGCTCCCAGTGTCCCACAACAATGTCCCGTAACTTTGAGTCTCAGTGTGTACTAGCCTTAAAACTGATAATAGTAGCTCTGGGATTCACAGTGGTATAGGTGTACAAAGCATGCCCATCGGTGTCACAATTTCATGAATTTACATTTTATGTTTATCTTTATATTTTTTGTTTGATGTTCATATTATTCAAGTTTCTTAGTTATAGAAGATGGGGATTCAAGTCCTCCGGCGGCAGGAATTTTTCTCATCTCAGGGCCCATTAAGAAGGTTCCTTTCTGCACCATGGATGTCGGTGCTTGCTAATGGCCCAGTTGTCGGTGCGCCATAAAAAAAAAAAAAGAAAAAGGTTTTTGTTCTGTAATTAACAGGTTTACAAATCAATGGGTGTGTTGCTACAGGTGTAGCAACACACACAACGATGTCACAGATTAGTGTGATCCTACTACTATATTCCTAAAGATTATTGTGGTTATCATACTACAAAAATAGAACAAATTGTCTAACACGAAGTAAATGCTCACAGGACACCTGTAATGGAAAACGCAAGTAGACAAATTTGTCAGATTATATTTAATATTTGTTACGAATAGTCTTAAATTGGGGTCTGTAGCAGTAGCCCTAGATCATTAAATTATCTCTTACTAAAAATATTCTAAATAAAAATAATTTCTGTAGTAAAGATATGTACACATTATACAATACATTTTATTCAGGAGAGTTGCATTTCAGCTGTAGATTTGGTGTCTTTCTCAAGTGTTAATAAAACTGGCAGTAGCTGAAAAACAGAACAGTTTCATTAAATTAATTAATGAATGTTTTTCAAAATATAAGTAAATTTGAATGAACAATGATTATTATGATCAAAATCATGATTATTATAATAACAATGATTTCTATGTATCTAACAAATGAGGGACGGCTCTGAGTAAATCTCAGTATGATCAAGATGAAGAATCTCCTGTTTTACTCTTAGATACATGGCTAATTAAGGAGTAACACTACCTTGTAACTTTTTATACCATTCGCTTTTTTATGGGTTTAAATGCTTCTTTAACTAATCGAAAATGATATCCAAAGAGTTTATGTGCCGGAAAAGTTTTTAAGTGTGGCAAAAATTCAATTTTTCAACTAAAGTCCCGATACATTTCAAAATTAAAATCCATTTTTTTTTTAATCTTTATTACAAGAGATTATGAAAAAAAGGGGGGGGGGTTCTCCCATGATAAAATTAAGATAAAATTAAAATAGAAAAAATTAATTTTGTTTAGAGCCTTCTGCTCAAATTCAGGAACATACATATGCTTTAGGTTTACCCGACAAACCTATATAATGTACTGTATAACATACATTCATCTTTTTCGTACATGGCCGCCGCGCATGCGCAAATGCCAACAGACACTGTTTTTGTAACTTTTTTTTTCAGTTTAGTCATCGCTAAAGTATATTTATGCTAATTTACAGCTAAGTGAGCAAGATAACCCTTTGGCTATCTGGGCTACGTCATAACTAGTGACTGGATTTTATAGTATTTACATATTTTTTTCTGATTCTTAAATCGTAATTGTTGATGGAATTATTTATGCTTTTCTTTTCAATATTTTATAGTGTTTTGGGTATTTTTTTACTACATATTTTCAATTTTTTATTACATATTTCATTATAAATAGTTAAATATATATCTAAATATTTTGAATTTTATTTTACATGAACATTCATTCCCTAGTCATAACTAAAGCTAAGAACAATGCACCAAACAATCGAAGATGTTTGATGAATGGTCTTTATTGATTAAAATCAACTGATTGGTTGGCACAATGGTTTTTATTAGCTTATGACGTGGCCCGGATAGTGGAAGGTTATCTTGCTCACTTGGCTGTCCATTTTCAAAACTTGTAGCTCCTCATGAGGCATTAAAGGTGCAAAACAAGTCAAGCAATGAACTAATAAACTAATTTTTATTAATTCACGTACTTTTTTTTGTTGACCTCGTCTGATAAATGTATAAGTGTATTTAATAGGGTCACTTGCTTATAATTATAAATATTTATTCATACATAATATTAAGAAATTGTAAAATATTTAAAACGAAAACGCCATTAATCATCATCAAACACACATGGGGTACTCTATACCTCACCCACCTACCCATTTTACAAAGCATCTACTATAGCCTGTTCAGATAGATGGAAAACTTCAATTTCACATGCCGAAATTTTGAGGGAAATATTCCCGACGGTTCCACCATTTACAAATTCCCATTTCAATGAACAACATGATACGTGAAACATTACAAAAACTGATTATGTCGCATTTAAGACTAGGGAAGGCTTTGAGAGGTCAGGCAAAGGAAATAGTGCCTAATATTTATCAATACTTAGCCAAAGCTAAGACTAAAAATGTTTTAAACCTCCTACTGATAAGGATGTAACAAAGAGAATTTTTACCACCAATTCCTTACACAGGGAATATAGACCACGCCCATTTCCCTCCAACTAAGCCATCTATTTGAAAAGGCTATAGCTTAAATTGTTTTTAGCCTTAGGTTTGGCTAAGTATCGATAAATATTAAACAATATCTCCCTTGCCTGACCTCACAAAGCCTTCCCTGGTCCTAAACGAGACATAATCAGTTTTTATTGAATTTAAAGTAGCGTGCTGTTCACTATTGGAAATATTTCCCTCAGAATTTCACGCATGCAGGAATAGAACTATTCCATCTAACTTAACATCTATAGAACATTAAATTTATGACAATGCACCCGAGCATCAAAAAAGAGAATATGGCTTTAAATATCAGCCTGGCAATTACATTTGTCTAAAAAATGAAGATTTGAGTTACTGACAGAGCAAACAGCTTAAAGTGTGATAATATTTTTCAATGTTTATTTTTTCCACTAAGAGCAAATAATTGTTAATTATTATGCATTATTACTTACGATAAAATTTTATTGGCCTTTTACTTTTCGTCAAATGTGGTCTTCACAAAATAAGTCATGAGTGTGCCTTTGCCTTTGACAAAGGTTAAACCTCTACATTCACATTCATATCCAGCATTCATTAATATTTTTGCTGTATCCTCGGTAACCTAAAAGAGCAAAGCAATTAAAAAATGTTGGTTACAATAAAAAATTGATGTAAGACAGATATGTCCTGCTACCTGTTGTAAATGGCTGTGTTGCTATTCATATATTAGATAGTTGAATGCTACTAGCAAAGTTTGACCAACAACATGCCAAAGGTTGCCCAAACCTGATCAACTAGATAAAACCAGCAATCTTCTTCCGGGCAAAGAACTAAAATGGCTGCACAGTTTAAATTGTTGTGTACTGGAATATGTATATTCTTAGCTATAATTCTTGACATATCAGATATTTAATACGTCTTATAAAGACAATAATATATGGCATTATACGTCAAAACTCTGCCTAATCCAAAATAGTAGCGAGACTGTACTGTATACACACATATACATATTTAAATGTATGCATATCAATTTGAATGACTGGATATTTTAAAACACGTGGCTTATAAAACATCAACATTTTGTTAGCATTTTTAGATTGTGTCATCCGGTCGTCATCATATCCGAATTTTCCTCCGTACAGGGAAGGAGGAAACACGGTGAAACCAAAAAACAATAATAGATTCTATTATAAGTTTTTCTGTCTATGAAAATAATCAAGTATTTACCTGTATCCTCCCAATGATGCCGCAAGAGTCCATTCTAGATGCAACATTTACTGTATTCCCCCAAATATCGTACTGAGGTTTTTGAGCACCGACCACTCCAGCAATAACTGGCCCATGGTTCAAACCTGTAAGTTTGGTTAAAATAAAAAAAAAGTCCGACTCGCAGGAACTGCGTCATCTTAGCGCGGTTCCAGTTTTTTTTTTTTTTTTTTTTTTTTTTTTTTTTTTTTTTTTTTTTTTTTTTTTTTTTTTTTTAACGGCACATCTACATCTAGGTCATTAGCGCCGACATCCACGGTGTAGCGAGGAATTTCACCAGCGAGCCGTGGGATGATAAAATTCCTGCCGGAGGTTGGGCATCGAACCCACCATCTCCCGCTTATGAATCCAAGGTGCTAGCCATTAGACCACGGGAGACCCCGGTTCCTGTTCCCTATTCTCATTTGAAAAGAATAGAATAGAAACAGATAATATAGATGGAGATAGTTAGCCGCTGTAGAGATACGAAGAAGGTATAGTTGGGATTCGGCTAGGAGAAAAACGTCAGACTTTCAAAAAGAAATCTGTATTTTGGACGTTTCATTTTGTTTTTCACTACATAAATAATGTGCGTTGTTTTTACTGTTTAATTTTTTTTGTACTGTTTTTACTAACAAGTTCTACATGCTGTTTTCTTTCCAACTACCGTATTTTCATTGTTTTAAAAATAAGATTGGTTAAAATTTATTGTATTGATATATATACTCCGCTCATTTCTTCCTGTCTTTTACTTACTACTTGTACATTTTCTTTACTTATAAGTTGTATATATTTTTTAGCTGAAGAAGGCTGCCATTGTTGCAGTCGAAACGTCCAAAATACAGATTTCTTTTTGAAAGTCTGACGTTTTTCTCCTAGCCGAATCCCAACTATACCTTCTTGGAAACAGATAATATTTTCCTCGGCCTTTGTAGAAAGGGTTTTATGGCTATACCTGGGGGTCAGGTCCGCAAGACCCTAGAATCCACTTCTACCGATACTTCATTTCATACGTTTCAATGAATTGGCAAATATCAAATATTTTCACACATTCCTGTGTTCTTTTACTATAGTAATAATTCTACAGATAAAATCAATTGAAAAATAAAATAAAAAAACCAACAGCATAAAGGCAATTGAAAATATTCAAAAGACGTCATCGAATCTTTTTCTCTTGGCAAGCTATATTTCTAACAATGAATTGTTTTTCTTATTTTGCCTAATCTGTTTTATTGTAAAATACATTATCCAACTATAAGCAATTAAAAAATAACAAGGAATAAAAACAGACAAAAAGAACAGTTCGAATAAGCAAAATCAATTATTTTAATGTTTTAAGCACTTATTTGTCCGATTGACATCGCCTAATCAAGACTTTCATCAGAACCTTTTTTTGTAGAGCATTTAGTAAGCTTTCTAATGGTATTCTTTTGTTTACCAAGATTCTCAACCTTTTCCGAGATATTAAGGAAAATATACAAAGTTACCAAAACTTTTTAAGTCTGTTAATAAAATATTTTATTCCAACCCTTCCTTAACTCCAAACGTAACCAAAATTTCAACATATTAGTTTTGATGAAAGTAGAACATGCAGAAAATGTTTCAACTGAATCCCATGATTCTAAGTACCCAAACCAAAAACGGTATTCAAAAAATATTTTTCCAATTTTCTCGAAAACGGTTAAAGCTATTGCCTTGAAAATGGTTTCATTCGTTTTCTTAGCCCAGGAATCATATAAAACGAGTACTTAGAAGCTTATGAACTCAAAAACGTAAGCGTTACGATTTTTTTTGCGCGAATTTCGCCCCAAACGCCATCTTCCAGTAGGCGGATTTTGCTGGTTAACGAACTTGACCTTTCAAATTGGACGAAGGATTTTTGTACCAAATTTCATCAAAATCGGACCATTCGTCTTCTAGCTAGAGAGCGAACAGACAAATATATATATATATATATATATATATATATATATATATATATATATATATATATAAATAAATATATACATATATATATATATATATATATACAAATTTGAACCACCGTTATTTTCGGTCTCTAGGGGTTCTGAAACGCGAAATTTTCTAGTCGGCACTTCCGGATTGTTTCATTGTATCAACCCTATAAGCGGGGTTCCTCCCTATGGGGGAGGGAGGAACCGCGCTAAAAGTTATAATTTTAATAGTAAGTTATATTACTAAGCTATTGGATCGTATCAGATGAAATGTCAGTTTGTTTGATTTATACACATTTATACAAAAAAAAGAAAAGAAAAAAACAAATAACCAAAGCCACTTTGTGATGTTGATTTGGCATCATGATGTTGACAACAAAGAGCAAAGATCAAAAATAACTAGAACAAAGAAAACATGACTTCATTTTTACCTTATTTACTGATAACTAATCACTAATATCAAAACATTTGAATTACCAAATGGTGTAAAACAAAAATAAAATTGGACCAAGTGCCAGGGATGTTTATGGACTGTTTACAGGAGCTTGGTAACACAAAAACACTGGAAATATGGGCACCATGCAAATTACCTGAGACTCAGGCAGCTTACTCGATTAGAGATGTGCACCTTACTTCTGTTTTGTAATAGAAATGAGTCTTTTTTGGATTGTTAAGTCGCCTGTGATGAATAGTAGGTGTTATATGATAACTGCAGGAGTTCTGAGCAGTAGTTGGATAGGATCGAAAAATCTCAACATATACCGTCATTTGGGGTGAGTTCGGACATATTTTCGAGGTTTTCTCAAAATTACAAAAGATAGAATTTTTGTAAAAATCTGGAAAACTTAAAGTGTGAACCCTTAACATAGCTCTATCGAATAGTGTATTTTGTTTTTTGAATATCTCAAAAATTTTCAATTTTTTTTATCGCTAAAATGTGTCCGAACTCACCCCTACATGTGGGGTGAGTTCGGACAGCCTTTAATTTCTGTAAAAATCTTAACTTAAACTATAGTTGGAGTAAGCTCAGTCATAATTGACGATATTCTAAAGCCATTTTTCATAGCCTCTTTGGAATAAATACTTTTTTCCTTTAAGCCAAGAGGACGCGGTTATATTGATGCATGTCCGAACTCACCCCACGGTATGCGAGTTTTTAACTTAAACGAGAAAAAAAAAGCTTTTGAACCAAAAAAATAAATGTATTTTTTATGTATCATTAGAAAACATATAAACCTACTATAAAATATTAAAAATTAGGGTTTAATTACTTATACAGCCTCTACACAGATGTTTGTTTCTAGCATTTCGAAAATCATGGAAATTACAACTCACATTAAAATATTTGTTACTCCCTTCAAAGTGTTTTCACAGCGATTTCGGCTTAATAATATGGGAAAAATGTAATATCGATCATATTTTTCAAGCCAATTATGACCCTAATGAAAAAATTTGCTCAAGGTCACGTGATATCCTGCGCCATGCACTGTTGTCCGAACTCGTACTACTTGTCCGAACTCACCCCAAATGACAGTACCTCTTTATCAAGCCTTAGCACCAAAAAAGTATTGATTACAGTTTGGCCAAGTATTGCTGGCTTAAAATACTTTTTTGCCAGCTGGTGAAACAATTACGACAAACATTTATTGCCAAAAAATGCAAATTTTTCATGAAAAATTGCAAAGAAGAAACATATTCAGGTAAACCGAAAAGATTATATACTTCCACATGACAACCACACATCTCATCATGACATAACCACACAATGAATATGCCCATCCACCAAATTCGCCGGATCTTTCTCCAACTGATTTTTATTTGTTCCGTTGTATGGAAAACCTTTTAAGAAACAGAAATTCCATAATGAAATGCACTCAAATCAACCTTCCAAGACTTCGGTTCTGCCTTCACAGCAATTTCTAGTAGACAGTGAAGGAATGTATTTATCATACCTTTAATAATTAATGAAGCTATTTTTAAAAAAACGTTTTTCTAATAATTAAAATTAATACCTTTACTAGCATTTTATATGTTACAATCCAATAGTAGCATTATACCCCAAAATGTGAAATTTACAATTAATACATTAGCCAATGGCAAGAGAGGAAATATAAAAATATCGAATTATTCTTATTTTCAAAAATATTTTCTTCTTTAATTCAAAAATAAACTTACCTATCCTTAACTTAAATCTCTGGAATGATTCTTTGTTTATTTGTTCTAAAATTGTCATGAGGGTAATTGCAAATTCAACAAGCGCTATTACACTATGCTCTTGATGTTTCGAAACTTTCTGTAAAAAAACAAAAAACACAATGGTAAGGCTAGGTAACAAGATGTTTTTGTTCGCTAAAACTTAATCTAAACAATTTCATTAATAAATAAAATTAAGCCCTAAAAGTTGATAACAAATTTATTGAAGATATTAGAAAACAACTGGACCATGAACTAGTAATATGGCTGTGAGATAATGAGAATGTTTTAATGTAGTTTATATCTATTGACTTGATTCCTTTTTGGAATCATTTCATTTTAATTATGACGTGTTAAAAATAACAGTATTTATTGACAGGAGATGCATTCCTGAAGATGGACTAGTAGTCCGAAACGTTGATTCCATGTAATAAAGTTACGTGAGAATTCTGAGAGGTTTTTCCTCACCTTGAATTGTAATACCCTTCACCTTTTCATAAAAAAGTTTTTAAGCTTGCTATTGACTGATCCAAAGGCCAAAATGAGAAAATGGCGAGTGAAATTGTTTTAAAAAGAGAAATAACAAGAGCGGATTAGAATAAATGAGAATTGATGGGCAAAGAAGGCACTGCTGTTTAATACTGACCACCTTACAGGTAGGGTTGGAATATAACGTTTCCCGGGAGTCATTTTTGGTCAATCAATCAGTTAATTATATTATTAACAATCAGTTAATTACATAATGCATTACTTACACCTCCTGTATCTTCCATTCCTGGTTCCAAACCAGATGCAAGCATGTAAGTACTTCCTATGGTTTTTATCTTCTCTATGCAACTGAATTTTGGCTTCATAAGTAACTGGAATAGAGGAGAGACACAATTCATTTATGAGTTTATTAATCATAAACTGAAAATATATAAGAGCTGGCAGTTATCTGAATCATTTATGACCATTTCATTTTGATAAAGGCAAATTATATAGAACAAATTTTTAGGATCAAAAGGTTAGTTTTATACATTTACTTTTATATTATACAATGAAGTAATGAATAATAAATATTTCTTTGAAGTTTTACATACCTTATCAAAATCACAGATTATTTCATTTAAGAGTCTCAGACATTCTAGTCCCTGTTTATTGACGTCATTCTCATCATAGAATTCTTTATAATTAGGAATTGATGCAAACATTACAGCAATAGAATTATAACGTTCATGATATAATTCCTGAAAATGAAAATAAAATGTTGCAAAATTAAGTAAATTTGTTTAAAAAATAGCATTATTATTTGCGATGGGAAAATTTCATTTTGTTTACATCTTCCCAAAACCCCTAAAAAAATGTTTACTCCAAAAAAAAAAAAAAAAATGTTAGCGGTGTTATCCATACCAATTTCTTTCCCGCTGTTAACATCTCGTGTACAAAATTGTATTAGGATGCCTACACAAATGACAAATCTATTTTGGATAAATTTCAATTAAAAATTAGACCTGCTGGCAAATTATATGAGCCCAACTATCATCACCCCTATTTTCATCCGTTTCCTCACCTGTGCATTTCTTTTGTCAAGAAAAATATGAGCTACGTGTGCAGGGAGAATGTTTTCTAGAAGTATTTTGTTGATGCCTCTCATTGTTTCAACATCTTCCTGCTCCACTCGCAACTTGGATCTGAAACAAGAATTTTTATTGTATTAATAAGATACTAGGATATATTATAATGATAAATCTTATTGGCAAAACTATTCATCTCAACTGCTTGTAGTAGAAAGGCTACTATGCGTTTTGCTCTTGGAAAATCAACTTAGACCTGTAGTAGAGAACCTCATCTGCGGAGAACAAGGAGCATTTCTTCCAAAAAGGCAAACTCACATTTTCTCTCTCTGTAACATTCTGGAAATAGAGTTGGGGCGGTGAACGTATTATATTCCTGTTTTTTTTTTTTTTTAAGATTTGAAGGCAGCCATTGATTTGGTGCCTAGAGAGGAGATGTGGGAATCTCTAAGGAGGAAGATCATTTCAAAGAATTTAACTAAAGCCATTAAGTCAACTTACTATAAAAACCTGAACCTGTTGGGCTCAATGGACAGGAGTTGAAGATTTTCAAAATTGGAAAGGGGGTCAAAAAGGGAGACTGTTCTAGCTCACTGATTTTTGCTCTTTATTTGAATGAAATTGTGTACATTTGTACTCAAAGAACAAACCTTGGGCAATGGAACTTTCTCTCTGTGGTCATACAGACAATTGTTTATACTGATGACATTGTTCATTGCAAACTCGCAGCAGAAAGAGCATATAAGAAACTACATGAAAATAAATATTGACAAAAGTAAAGTACAGAGCCTTATATGACAATAAAATTGTGTGGTTTCAGATAAATATGAAATTAACCTGTGCTGTACCAAGCTTAGGTTCCATTGGGTAAATTAATTTTCATTGAGTAAGTCTGGGAATCTGGTTTACCAATCTTAGGTAAATAGCTTTTTAATCGTATCCTATCAGTATGATTATTAGTAGAGTCTTGATCGTTAGCCATTCTAACCTACTGCAATTAGTCGGGGAAGGTTGTCAGGGATACATTTTGATATTATCAACTCTCATAATTTTCCAACTGCTGCATTCCTCCAAGAATCCACAATGGCTTTCCTTATACAGGAAGAGACTACATGACACTTGTTTGTGGAAGTGAGAGCGAGAAGTGGTTGGCTCATTTTACATCCTTTATTGGTCTGCCTGTCGGCTTCTTCATTTCCATGAATATCACAATGTCTAGGTATCCATTGTAATAGGATTTCGGTGGTTGTTCGAAATCTTAAAAGTCTTTCCCTACATTGTAGAATTAGGTCATCAAGGCGACACTCTTGAGAAGACAAAGCCTGAAGTGTGACAGTAATCTGATATAAGACTTTTTGCTTGATGTCGAGGGAGATATGTTCATTAGCTGCTTCACTTTTAGCTGTGACTTCCCTGTCGGTTGTCATTTTTCCCATGGGGAAAGGTCCTGTGGCGATAGGAGAACCCCCCCAATGGAGTACCCCACTCTCCTGTTGCTGATCCATCAGTGTATATGTGGATCCATGCAGACAACAGGCATACTAGGCCTAGATTTTTTTTTTTTTTTTTTTTTTTTTGAGGGAGGCTGCTTTCAGGAGTAGAGGAGAGATGTCTGCCTTAGGTTAGGTTTGTCGATCTCTGGAATGATGGAGTAGGTTGGCATTTCTGACTAAAACACAGGTTTTCTGAAACATTGACGTGCACCAGTTTCAATGTTATATTTGGCTGCACGAGCTCCATCGGTGTGTGCTGGGTTTTCTATAAGGTTATTTTTACAGATTTAATTGAATTAATAATAATATTTTTACATGACAAGACATATTTTCAGTAATATATTACCTCCACATATAATCTCTTCTAGCTGCAAAGTCAACCTGCCGATCCAAACTGTGGAGCAGAGCAACTATGACAAATAAAAGCAAAGGAATTTTCTCCTCCCACTGGACGCCAGGTAATCTGCCAAATAAAATAACCTTAAATGTTATTAATTTATGAGGAAATTATTTCTAATAAAGTTTATTTTTTTTTATATTTTAAAAATGCCATAATAATACATCATACCTGTCTGCATCAAGATCAAAATATTCACGGAAGATTGGGAATGAATAAAAGATCACTAAATGACAGCCAAAAACGATAAACATGAAGATGAGTTTTAAAAGGAAATTCAGTCTTAAAAACACTGATACAACGGCTAGTGATAGAGCACTGCTGAAGAGGTAAGCCTGAAAAATTAAAAAAACAAAACAAAATTAATTCCTTAATGAAATAACAAAAAGGAAGTTGTTTGATCACTTTATAATAAATTCATCTATAATTTCAATGGTTTTATGCATGTTTATTTTCAAATAGCTTACTATAAATTACCTGTATTTTAGTAGTTCAAAAATATTTTAGTTAATAATATATAAAAAATTGTAAAAAAAAAAAAAGCTAAAACTTGTATGAAGCATTTGTATCTCAAAAAAAACTTTTAGAAAACTTGGTAAAATATTCCTAATTATTTATTTCAACTAATGAAAAAGCATCTCTGGGAATATGGTAAACACCAAGAAAAAATAAACAGTATTTATAAAATAGTCCTGGGGGCGAGGGTAGCTCAGTGGTAGTGCACTGGACTAATATGCTGGAGGACCTGAGTTCAAATACCGAGCAAGCACTAAAGATTTTTATCTTCTAGTGTCTTCGTTCATGGGTTCGATTCGGCCTCCCTGGCCATCCCTAGGCCCAGTATTTAGTGTCAAAAGAAACATGTATACATTGAATTACTAATGAATTACAAAATTATATAATTTGAAGGATCTGGCTGAATAAAGGTCTATGGACATTAGATTCAAGTTGTAAATAAATAGATTTTTGTGCCCATCAAACTATTATGGCAATGGTTTATGGATGAATTTACACTAGAAACACGTACTAGAAGCAACGCAGAACATTATTCACTAAAAGCTCCGATATCATAAACATAAATATAACACAGACATTCAACCAAACACTCAAATTATCTAATAGCATAAAAATAAATTGCCTACTGCTTTGGTGTAAGTGGCAAAATAATTGGATAATTCAAGGTACTCTGATATTATTTGTATTTTGTTTGTTCCTATTATATTTATTAATTTTATTACTATTAAGTTGATACTTACGGGAACTATTTTCAGAATGTCGTCAGAAATAATTATAGTATCCTCATCACTTGTAACAGTTAAACTCAAATTGCCTGAAAAATCATCAGAAGGAACACCATCCAAATATGGGCTAATGTCTAGCTGAAAAATAATGCATTTGTTAGAGGTGTTTTACATAAAGAATGCTATAAATTTAAACTGTGTTAATAAATTAATTCATGTCACTTTGTCTTTCTCTATCCCTCTGAAGTTTAATGAAATTTGATTTTTTTTTTTTTTTTTTTTTTTTTTTTTTTTTTTTTTTTTTTTTTTTTTTTTTTTTTTTTTTTTTTACGTCGCATCGACAATTAGGCCATGAGATGAGAAAATTCCTGCCGCCAGTGGGAATCGAACCCATCATCTCCCGCTTATGAACCTAGGGCGCTAGCCACTAGACCACGGGAGACCCCAACGGCCCTTGATATTCAAAAGTAGAAAAATACGAGTAATGTACAAAGCTGAATTAAAACAAGTGAAATGAAAGAATTATTTATTTATTTTGGTTTCTTTAAGAAACTATGGTAACTCAACAACAGAAATAAAAAATAAAAACATAAAAAGAGAAAACGGGATTTAAATCAAATTTTGTTGGTGTTCAAATTATTTTACACTATAATAACTGTGATCTGTGAGTAGTTTGTTTATGCTTTATAGTAAAATAGAGTTTTGTCAACGTGTACAGACTATCTCCGTACAGGATGTGTTTAAAGATAAGAGTCGTATTACAGTCCTGACAAGCTGGTCTGTCTCGTTATAAGGTATGAGTGAGTCAGTCGAGAATGGCCTATCTTCAGCTAGTACAGGAAGACATCTTCTCTTCTGCTGGCGGGGCATTCAAGAATTATTTATTTACTTCTTAAATCTCACGTAATTTCTTATTTATTGTTCTGTACCACGTTTCATGAGGCTTAAGTCCTAGTACGTCTAGCTGTCAATTTCTAGTTGGACTATTCATGCTCCAACAAGTTTGGCTTCCGTCTACAAAGTTTTGCTGCCCCCCCCCAAGCTCCGCCCCATTATACACGCCCATGCCTGCTCCAGTAACCTCAGCTGAGTTTGATCCATCAGGATAGATGTAAAACGTGTCTGTATTTTCAGTAAAAAAGGTCAGTTTGAGGTCTAGTTTTAGATTTCTAATTACCCTAAATAAATAAGAATAATTATTTACAAGTGTAATGAATGCTGATGTTGCTAGAATGGAGATAACACATCCTGCTACAAGAATCCTCAAGTAAAGAGAGGTTTCGAGAGGGGAAGTTGTTGGAGGTGAAGCTTTTCTTGGAGGCCTTGACACCCAAATCAGCACTCCAAGGCTGAGAAGGACGAAGGAAAATCCTATCACCATTAGGGAGCCACTGAAATATGTAAACAATATTTGCCATTATTAAATTAGTATAAGTAACATTCAAAAACCTTAGCTATTCAGCTACTTCTTTCATGTTTTATGTCTGTATTCCATCAAAAAAAAAAAAAAAAAAAAAAGAAAAAAAAAAAAGAGAATATAAGAAGAAGGTTAATCTATTGTACATACGAGTATGTGATGAATTGATCAAACCTTGCTCACTCTTATGGAGTGCTTAAACTATTTTGACTTTCCTTTATACAGTCTAATGAACAATGACGTATTAAAAAACTTGCTTACAATATACAGTGGCTCACAGTCAAAATCATGCAAGCCAAGATTTCTATTTATATTGCTAGTTGCTCTCAATTTGTTACAATTTAAATGTAAATGCACATTAGGGCATAATGATCCATTGTCATACATTAAGTTTACATAAAAAAATCAAGTTTACAACATTTGTACAAATAGACAAAACAAATCGTCATTAAAACTCATAGGAATTGAAGGTCACAGTGAAAAAGATGCAAAGTTTAGTTCCGTTTAGAAAATAAGTATTCGTCAATTTACTCAAGGACATGAGTTTACTAGTATTTTAATTCCTTTTCATTATTTTAATAAAAAAAAAAAAAAATAAACAATATGAATACAAGTAATCAGTCTTGTTCGAGCATTTAATCTGCTTAAATCTGGTACGCATTCAACTATTCCTGAATGAGAAATAGTGATTAACAAATTTAAAATTGGCAAAACAACATAAAATCACCTCCATTATCAATAGGATTTATGCGACCAATCAACATATTACTGAACGTTTTAAAAAAAGAAAACAGAATAATAAGAAAATCTAGTCATTACAAAATAAACGTTTTACCGGCAATGACAAAAGTTGGATTTTGTGCCAAATAAAAAATAATTCAAAATTAAGTGCTGCAAAGTTGGCTACGTTAGTTGAAAAACGTTTATATAAAATGGTGTGTGCTGAAACCATTCATAGAGTCTTAACAAAAATGTAATACAATGGTGGAGTTGCAAGACTCGAATTCTTACATAAAAGAAAAAGATGCAAATTATTTTTCCCAAGAATTACTTAAAGAAAAGATGGACTTCTGGAGAACTGTTTTGTTTTTTTAGGTGTCAAAATTAACTTTGTTTGGCCCTGATAGAACAAGTTTCAGCAGCAAAAACGCAAAGGGAGAGCTCCATGGGAAAAATCTTTGTCTGAACATTAAACATGCCATTCATTCATGCCAAATTGTTTGAAATTGATAATAAATAATAAAGGAATACCCAAAAAGTACTAAAACTTAAAATATTTTTGGATTTTTAGATGTTTTCTATTTTGCCTCTTTTTCA
This sequence comes from Gonocerus acuteangulatus, assembly GCA_946811695.1. Lineage (NCBI taxonomy): Eukaryota > Metazoa > Arthropoda > Insecta > Hemiptera > Coreidae > Gonocerus > Gonocerus acuteangulatus. The sequence continues at coordinate 45,764,639 of OX328131.1, forward strand.
CTGCGACCTTAAAAGTTTATATTAATGTATAAAGTTTTTGTTTAATTTTATGATTTGATCTCAAATTAATTTTTAACTATTGTATATTCTTACCTGATGGTCCTACTGTATTTTTGTAAACAAAAATTTTTCAGAATAAATTGTGGGTTGGTATTAAATATACTTTTTTAAAAGTAAATATCTTGCATCATTTTGACTGTGAGCCACTGTATATAGAAATGCATTTCCATTTCATATAATTGTAAAATTTGTACAGATCTCAAAAATATGGTTGAGTTTTGTTATTTTTTAACTCTTTCATTGCTCAGAATGAGTGAACTTGTGCTCGGCTAGGAAGGCCTGGGACGCTCCAGGCAAGATAACACATTCTCCACTCAGTGAACCTCTGACGCTCCCCAAGTGTTAACTCAATGACCCCTTATGACCTCCTGCTTAGTGCAATTAACTCGTATAAAATCAGTGGAATCTAGTAGGAATAAGGAGAGTTCTCAGCTTTATTAAGATCGCGGTTTTATCCCTGAGTCATCTAAAGGAGTAATAATGAAACAATGCATTATAATATATTTTCTGAACATTTTTAGGGTTTTTAATGAGTATTAATTTTCTGTAAAGGCTTAGTTAAAGAAAATGGAGGTTTTATATCTCAATTTTATTTGAATATTTATTGATAAGGCTTCGCAACTTTGGCGCCTGTTCAATTGTTACATATTAACAAATTGTCAAGTTATTTTCATACAGATGTGATGTTCTTATTCTAAAATATACTAGGGAACAAAAGTTATACAATAGCAAAATAGAAAATAATGAGTGAGTTTAGAACAAACAAAGAGAAATAAAAAATATGGGGGTAAAAAAAAATAAATAAAAAAAATAAATAATAAAAATAAAAAATAAAATAAATGTCAGATTAATGTTTAAGTTCTTTACTCTCCATGGGGGGGGGGGGGGGGGTGTGGAAGAATTGTGTTAGTGTACATAGGACTTTGTAGTGATGTTGAAGTGTTAGTATCTAATAAATGACGAATAATTAATGGTTTTATAATTTTATTTGAATTGCTAGTAGCTTTCATTTTATTATTTATAAATAGAGTTTCACACAATTCTTCAAATATATAATTTTATATTTCATCAAATCGTCTTTGTTTATTAATTAAAATTATGCATTGTACAATTATTTTATTGTAAAATTTAAACAAAAATATAAATTCATACAGTTCGGCATCATTATGGGTAATTGAAATGAAAATTTCTTTTAGTACAGTAGAAGACTATCAATATAAAGAACATTCGATATTATATGCTGATAATTCTAAATATGTAGTAATGAGATGCTGAGAAAGACGAAAGTGTTAAAAAGTAGTGAGAGTAAGGTTAGGAGAGATTGGCGAGCATACAGGGGAAGCTAGACGGGTGTGCATCCAACCGGGCGCTGCGAGTCCTTTCATTTGCCAGCAATGAAAGGACAACACATTCTCGAAGATTGCTGCCTCTTTTCTGTAATTACTTTTCTTTCCTCTTTTTACATATCTTGTTTATGTCCTGTTGATTTTATATTTTGTAGTCATCCTTGAATATAAAATAATTAGAACAAAATCATAATAAGTTTACCTGGGTAGAGATATGAGTTGAATCAAGGCTATAGCTATGAAAAGGAAGACTGATGCCACGAGATAACGTCTAAAATCATGGTCGGGTCGAGACTTGTAACCAGATTCTTGTTTTTCATCAGGGAACCTCAGCGTAAGAGGGTTTACATCTTCCCAACTAAAACAGTAAAACAAATATTTTAAATAATATAGATATGCGATAATTATGTATACAGGATGTCCCCACAAAAAAAAGGGCCAAACTTCGAGAAGATATAAAAGTGTATGTTTTATCCACTCACCACCACTTCAAAAATATAGGAGTGAGTATGCTTCTGGTTTTGTGAGGAATACTGAAATAATAGGTCCCATTCCTTGACCCGACTTAACGCAGAGTCTTTTCACTTATTCCTCGATAAAGAACTGTCGTTGCTCTGTTCTTTTGGCACTGAGATTGAGAAGCTGGTTTCAACTCGACGGTTGTCCATCCCACTATGGGAGGGCGGTCCGAAATTGGTTGGGCACTTATTATCCAGGGTGTTGGATATGACGTGGTGGGTCGGTACCTCGACTGCCTCGATCTCCAGACCTTATGCTCTAACGTCTAAAGGGAGCCCATTGGCTCAAGGGAGCACCTCATCCGTCGCATCAGACAGGTCCTCTTGACAGATTACAGCAGAGTAATGCACAAATGCTATCCAGTCTGTCAATGTCTGATGTGGTCCCAGTTGCAAGGGTAAAAATGTTTTAACAGTATTTAAATCGATTATTAGAAGAAGAAATTGTTACTTTATAATTTTTTTTTTATTAACAATTGAAAGTTTTTTTTGTTTTGCGTTTTATAAATTATGTTGAACTTGCAGCTTTACATTGAGTCAGTTTATTATTTGGACCATGAAGATTTTATTAGATCTTTACACATCTAATCTGGGGGAGGGGGAGATGAGTGGGTAGTGGAAATGGGGGATAAAACATATACTTTTAATCATGTTTATATAGGCCTGAAGAAAGACTGCCTTTTCATAATTGTATTTTAGTTTTTTGCAATTTTTCTCAGAAACGAAGCAAAAATGAGGTATATGCCAAGGGACATTTTTTCTTTTTTTTTTTTCATCATGCATCGATTCCCGAAGTTTGGCCGTTTTTGGGGGGAAACCTTGTATATTCCCTATAGGGCGGGAAGAAACACGCTAAGCACAAAGGTAAAATTTATAAAAATGTTTGAGCTAAAAAAAAATTCAAAGAAATTATCTTACCCACAGTCAAAGCAGTTTCCTTTATTAGGTAGCAAATTAGACTCTATCATAGCTATGCTCTGAAATCATTAAACAATAAATAAATAAATAAAAAATAAATAAATAAATAAAAAATAAACAATTAAATAAATGTATAATTGAAATCATTTATTAATATTCTAAACAGTCATGTTAGAAATAAACCAAATTTAAGACATACCGTCAAACCAATATTTTTAGCTAGAGTATTTTCTGTGATATTGGCAAATGGTTTATCAGCTCCCCAGCACTCTATGGTTTTTGTAGCCTTGGTAGGGGATCTTTGTCTGGGTGCAGCTAATGCAGCAACGCCTAGGCTCGATCTACGTCGACTGGCTCTCTCTCCTCTCTGGAATATTTTTTTTTTTTTTTTATTTTTTTTTTGTTTTGTTTTATTTTTATTTTATTTTTTTTTTTTACGGCGCATCGACATAAATCTTGGCCATTAGCGCCGACGTCCAGGGTGCAGCCAGGAACTTCCTCAGCAAGCCCTGAGATGAGAAAATTTCTGGCGCCAGTGGGGATCGAACCCACCATCTCCCGCTTCTAGTGCGCTAGCCACTAGACCACGGGAGACCCCAGGGAATATTTATTAAATTTATTTATTTATCTGAAGTTCTGATAAGTAAGTTAATCACCCCACGAGAGGGGTGATTAACTCATTAGTCAGTTGGTTAAAAAAGTAACAAAAGTTTCTTAGATAATATTATATATATATATATATACACACATATGCTGTGAATTTTAACAAAATCAGTCAAGTAGATCATAGCATGGTTAAATATTTAAAATTTTCTTAAAAGTATATACAATTTATCAAGAAAAAATTAAATAAAGCAATTTATAGAATGCCTTAAGGTGATGCAATCCGTTAAATCGTTGCCATGATCAAATTTTTTATTATTCATCCTCAATAAACTATAGAAATGCTTTTATAGCATGTTTTTGCTTATTAATTACGAACTATTTATGTCTGTTACTTATTTGTCTACGTTATATATTAAAATTTTAAATATTTTATACTTACTGGTTGTATGAGGTATGTTTTGATTCTGTGATCAGCGAGGTACTGGTCCCTGTCACCACCGTTTCCTGCTTCAACATCAAATTTGTCATTCAGCTGCATAAGTGTAGCTTCAGTGATATGAACTCGCCTAAAGAAAAATATGAACAATAGGAATACAAATATTATGAATGGATAATGTATGCAGACTTCAAACATACGAAACCACAGAATTATCTTGAAACAATGTTTGTTCATGACCCAAATTATCAATCTCAATAATTAAGTGAGCAGAAGGCATTATTTACTTGTTGTTTTATCCTGAGCAACATTTAAAAAATGTGTACAAACAAGAAAAGAAAACTACCCTTGTGATCATCCAAAAAGGAAAGATGTTTGATTTCACAAGTATTTAAACAATAGAAAAGGGGAAAAAAATTAACAAGACATAAAACAATGGAAAATATAAAAAATAAAATAAAAAAACAAAATAAAACATTTAAGCAATACATATTTTAATTGAATTGCCAAAATCCTAAAATTCGTAGTTAATAATAAATGGGTGTTACAATTTAATAATAATAATTGCCAAAACATAATTTCATCTATAAACTGAAAAAACTTTACTTTAATCAACTAATCACCTTCTGAGTATTAAAATTTTATTTTTGACTAATCAATTTCAAACAGCTGATTTCTCTTAAGTTTAACTTCAGTTGTGACATGACACTTGTTGAAGATGGCTCTTTTCTACAGGTTAGCTAGTAGTTTTAGCTCATGAAGAGGAATCCAAAAAACCCAAAACCAATGGAGTAGTAAAGATATGTTGATTATAAATTTAGTTTTTATTTATTGATCTTCCGCCTACTTAATTATTCAAATCTTCAAGTATTTCAGCAGATATTAAAAGAACAAAAACACTTAAAATAAATAAATATATATGTACATTTGGTTGACTGGCACATCAGATCCTTCTAAACGCCATAAATGTACGGCATAGAGAAAAGAATGAAGATATTTGGCCAATGGTCAACTCATCAAGATCTTAAAGGTTGCAATGCTTACAGAAACAAAATATACCAGTAAAGAAAAAAAGTAACCCAGCAAGAGAAAAGAAAAGTCTGACTCGCAGAAAATGCGACATCTTAGCACGGTTCCGTTCATATCCTTAGTACCATTAGTAAAGGAAAAGACAATGTTGCTGGTATGGTTTGATATTTCGTTCAAAATATACAATTTAATTTAAAAAAGAAGAAAGTTTAAAGCGCAACAACAGGAAACTGACAGTATCCTAAGCGGAACTGATGCCCCGGATTCTCAACGTTTGCTCTAGGAAACCACTATTACCAATAATTTTCTCATTTTATAGCCTTCTTTTACTAAAATACTAATTTTACTGATGAATGCAATTTAAAATAAAAAATAGACAATTAAAAAGTGAATCAAACAAAGACAAAAATCCGATTCGCAGGAACTGCGTCATCTTAGCGCGGTTCCGTGCATTTCGAAGAAATGGAATAGATTAGGCATAAAAAATAACAGGAAACTGACTGTAGTAGTATCAGTTGGAAACTGATAGTATATATATATATATATATATATATATATATATATATATATATATATACATATATATATATATATACATATATATATATATATATATATTTAAACCACCTATATTTTCGTGATCCATGGGGTCTGAAACGAGAAAGTTTCTAGTCGGCACTTCCGGATTTCGTCGTGAGGTCAACCTCATAAGGGGGTTCTCTTTATGGAGGTAGGGAGTAACCGCGCTAAAACCATGTTTCGCGTTGGACGGATTCTGTTGGCTAACGAACTTTCAAATCAGAGATAGTATTTTTGTACCAAATCTGCACCTCCTTATTGCGTCATCAGGTCTACCTCATAAGCGGGTTTCCTCCCCATGAAGGAGGAGGGGGAGAGAACGCACTAAAAAGAAATACGTAGAGAATATCGAGGAATTTAGGCATGAAAACGGATTGGAGCGAAGGCATTTTTCCATTTCTCTAATATTTCCCCCAGAGCTTGAGCCTCAGGAGCCCCCTGGGACGTGATTCGAATAAAGCCCTCTTCTTATTGTGTTCTTACTAAATTTTATGAATCTTTCCTGGGCATAAAAATTGCTTCTATTCTTCGGAACTAAACAGTATCTTGCTAGGGCATTATTTACACATAATGCCAAAACAAAACCGCCGTTGTGTCAGGCTTGCAATAGACAACGAACAATTCAGTCTCTTAGCATATGTAATAACTAGAGCCCGGAAGCCAGGCAAAATCCCTTTTTTATCTGAATGGATATGTTGAAGAATCAGATAGAAATAAATATGTTTCCGTGCATTTAGGAAGTGTAGAGACAATTTTTATTTTGCCTATTTTGGCTATTTTAAGATTTAAAGCCTTTTTTTGCCTTTTTTGCTCATTATGCAATTTTTTTCTGCGATTTAAACATTTTAAAAAGCACATAACGAATTTCGAATTTCAGTTCGTCGAAAACAAAAAAGCTTTCACAAATTAAATTACATTTTGCCGTCACAAATGTCAATTCGAAAGCTTATTTTCCCAACCCGTGGATTGACCCTCTGTAAATAACAGAGCCTTCCTTGGTAGAAGGAATGAACAGGCATAATGAATAGCAGGAAAGAGAGAGGATGAGAGAAGTACGTCTCCTTCCTCACACCCCTTTTGCTGTGACAACGGTGTAGTTATCTGGCATTTCGGATTTAGAAATGATACGATAATGCAGAGGAAGTTTTCCATAATGAAAAACATGTTTTCTTAGAAGGTCTATGAGAGTTGATACTTTGAAAAAGCATCTTGTTGCTTGTAAGAAGGGAAAGTAAGAGTAAGTACACTAATTCTGTGATAAATTGATAATAAAGAAATGAATGAGTATTTAATTTACATATTTTCATTAATAATGAGTGAGATTCCTCTTTGCTTTCACTCCTAATAAATGCCAATGTTAATTACAATACTCCCTATTTTCAGTATTTCAAGTGCCTTTTTGCCTGCCTATTTTAACCAAAAATAAATGCCTATCTTCCGGGCTCTAGTAATAACGATTTCTATCCTGTGATGATGTATGAGGACACCAGAGGTCAAGGGGTCTAAGTAACAAACTCAATGTTTTGATCAAATGGAGTCAAAGTTGAACATACGTGGTAATAACTTGGAATTCTCAGTTCCTTAGTTGTTATCGATGATACATAATAGGTACATCGTCCGGTTAGTGATTAATATGCAAAATAATTGGAGAATCCGCAAATAGACCTGTAATTTCCTTCTGGACTTAACATTAATAAGGTGACAATACTCAAGAGAACACAAGCTAGGTGGAAGTAATTGTCAAGAAAATCACTTGGATCTCTTTACCAAGGTCACAACCCATACCTGTATCTAACTCATTTTCCCCCCAAAATTTCTCTTAGACCCCTTTTCTTCTGGGGCCCTCATTTCTAAACAATAATATCTTGTTTAAGACATAAGCCTCGCCATATTTGTAGGAAAATTAAGCAATGCCGGGCGCTAATAGCCAAATAGTTGATGCGCCGTTAAAAACGAAAAAAAAAATTAAGCAATGTCAATAAATACTTAGCATACAATAAGTAAACACATACTAAGTATCATTACAGCTGAGCGCCTTGGTATGCTCTTAGTGTCTGGATAACAGATCGCCACGGCATCTTTATAGGTTCTGTATTATATACCAGAAACCACGATGTCATTCTGTATGGTTCTGTAATAGATAAAAGTCCGACTCGCAGGAACTGCCTCATCTTAGCGCGGTTCCGTTCTTATCCCTAGTCTAATTTCGAAAGATTAAAATAGAAGCAGTTATTATTTTGTTGAGAGGAGATCTTTGACCGTTGATGATGCAAGGTAGGGATTGTCCGGGTTCGGCCACTGCTACTTAATAATACATACCCCATATGTGTATGTATGTGGGCATATATATGTACATATGCGTGCGTGTATACGTGTATGTGTATATGCATATATATATATATATATATATATATATATATATATATATATATATATATATATATATATATATGTTAGGTATATTTACATAGATATGTGCATATATTAGTGTTAAATATGTCCTACTTGTATTTACAGCCCTGATGAAGGCTTGAAGTTCAAGCCGAAACGTCGGCACACTAAAACCATTTTTACGATAAAATGTAGTTTTATTAAGTAGCAGTGACCGAACCCCGACAGTTATTATTTTGGTTCCACCAGTCTTGAAAGGTAGGATTTACAATCTTACCTGGAAGGGTCGGCAACACTAGAAACGGTCCCGCTAGTTACAAGGTCTTGGAATCTTGGAACTCTATATTTCTAACAATAAATTGTTTTTGTTATTTTACTTAACCTGTTTTATTTTCGAATAGATTATCCAACTATAAGCAATTAAAAAATAACAAGGAATAAAAAACAGACAAAAAGAACAGTTCGAATAAGCGAAATCAATTACTTTAAAGCTTTAAGCTCTTATTTCTCCGATTGTCATCGCCTAATCAAAACTTTAATTAGAACCTTTTATGTAGCGCATTTAATAAGCTTTCTAATGGTATTCTTCCGTTTACCAAGATTTTCAACCGTTTTCGAGATATTAATGAAAGTTCCCAAAATTTACATTATTTCTAGCAACATAAAATTGGTCTCATTTTTCATATCCTGTTTTGCACACAACATTTTCCCAACATAAGAAATTACAAAAATAAAAAGCAATAAAAAACGAAGGGAAAGAGACAAAAATTACAAAAAGAACGACAAAAAGTCCGATTCGCAGGAACTGCGACATCTTAGCGCGGTTCCGTTCTTATCTCTAGTGTTTATGAAGGCATAGAATAGAAACAGTTATTACGTTGTTTAGATCAATAGCGAAACACCTATCCAAATGAAATCTCAAACAAACCAGTCTTGAAAGGTCTTGATTTACAATCTTACCTGTATGGGTCAGCTATCCCATAAGTCGGGCAGAAAGGCCTCCGCACAGAGGCATTTGGAAAGCCTTGGGATCTCTCTCTTTGAACGCTACATTTTTAACAATAAATTGATCTTCTTATTTTGCTTAATCTGTTTTCTTTTCAATAAGCAATTTAAAAATAACAAGGAATAAAACAGACAAAAAGAACCATTCGAATAAACGAAATCAATTACTTTAAAGTTTTAAGCACTCATTTCTCCGATTGACATCGCCTAATTAAAACTTTCTTTAGAACCTTTTTTGTATAGCATTTAGTAAGCTTTCGAATGGTAACCTTCTGTTTCCCAAGATTGTCAACGGTTTTCGAGATACTAACGAAAGTATACAAAGTTACCAAAACTTTTCTTGTCTGTTAATAAAATATTTTATTCTAACCCTTCCTTAACTCCAAAGGTAACAAAAATTTCAACATATTAGTTTAATGAACATATTAGTTTTAATGAGAACATGCAGAAAATGTTTCAACTGAATCCCATTACTCTAAGTACCCAAACCAAAAACGGTATTCAAAAACAATTTTTCCAAGTTTCTCGAAAACGGTTAAAGCTATCGCCTTGAAAATTGTTTCATTCGTTTTCCTAGCCCAAGAAGCCTATAAAACGAGTACTTACAAGCTTATGAACTCAAAAACGTTAACGTTACGATTTTTTTTGCGCGAATTTCGCCCCAAACGCCATCTTCTAGTGGGCGGATTCTGCTGGTTAACGAACTTGACCTTTCAAATTGGAAGACGGATTTTTGTACCAAATTTTATCACAATCGGACCATTAGGGAAGCCAGAAATGAGCGAACAGACAAATATATATATATTTATATATATATATATATATATATATATATATATATATATATATATATATACAAATTTGAACCACCGTTATTTTCGGTCTCTAGGGGTTCTGAAACGCGAAATTTTCTAGTCGGCACTTCCGGATTGTTTCATTGTATCAACCTTATAAGCGGGGTTCCTCCCTATGGGGGAGGGAGGAACCGCGCTAAAATCCGTTCATAAGAACAAAACCGACGTATTTGAAGTTTTAAGCACTTATTTCTCCGATTGACATAACCTAATCAAAAATAGTTTTAGAATCTTTTTTGTAGAGAATTTAGTAAGCTTTCAAATAGTTTCTATCCACTTACCACGATTTCCCAATCGTGTTCGAGATATTAATGAACGCATACGAAGTTCTCAAAACTTTTCATGTCTGTTTATAAAATATTTTATTCTAACCCTTCCTTAACGTAACAAAACTTTCAAAATATTAGTTTTAATGAAAGTAGAACATACAGATAATGTTTCAACTGAATCCCGTAATTCTAAGTACCCAAAATAAAAACGGTATTCAAAAACTATTTTTCCAATTTTATCGAAAACGGTTAAAACTATCGCCTTGAAAATGGTTCCATTCGTTTTCCTAGCCCAAGAAACCTATAAAAAGAGTACTTATACGCTTATGAACTCGAAAACGTAAGCGTTACGAATCTGTTTGCGCGAATTTCGCCATAAACACTATCTTCCAGTAGGTGGAGTCTGCTGGCTAACGAACTTGACCTTTCAAATCAGACGACAGATATTTGTACAAAATTTCATCAAAATCGGACCATTTTTGAGCTTGATAGAGCGCGAACAGACAAGCATATGTATAAATATATATATATATATATATATATATATATATATATATATATATATATATATATATATATACAAATTTTAGCCACCTATATTTTCGTGATCTATAGGGCCTGAAACGAGAAAGTTTCTAGTCGGCACGTCCGGATCGCGTCATGAGGTCAACCTCATAAGCGGGTTCTCCCTATGGAGATAGGGAGTAACCGCGCTAAAAAAGGTGTTGAGATAACTCTATACACTTTACCTGGATAATGTGAATGATTTTAAAAATTGGTTAAAAACTAGCTCTTTTAGTAAGGCAAACAATTTATTTCATAAAGTTTAATAAAGTGAGATTATCATTTAAATACGTGGAACTACTTGTTATAGTAGGGCTTAGAATTGCATTTTATTTGCTCTTTTACACCTTCACCTGTAACAGTCTTGCAAGAACACTACGACACCTAGTCTAAAAGCTACAAATCCTGTCTTTCATATTTTACCTAAAGCACAGTAGGCATTTCATAAAATGCCTAGGGAAAGTATGATATACCGTTTATAACATACAATGCCGGCTGGATTTAGGCATTCTATAAATTTCCTGATTTCATACTTTGCCGGTAACATATATAGTACACAACAACTAAGGCCACAAAGGGTCATATTAATATTAAATTATTAATCGTATAAGAGTATAAGATTGGATGTGATAAGTAAAGTCGGAGAGATGCCTTGAGAAGCGCAGATCTTAGAAAGGGTATTGTAAGGGCTGGTGACGGCACCCAGAGAATCCCTTATAAATGCTTTGCCAGTTGGAAGGGCCTGTATAGCCGTCGAGTCACAATGGATCCTTATTCGGCTTGAAACCATTCTCCTTCCAACTTTAATAAAGATTATTTCCATCTCCTCCGACTATGCAAAAAGGATCTTATCTCAAATGTTAGGATAATTAGTTTTTCGTTTAAAAGTGGATATTTTTTTAGCTCTTTAATAAGGGATATAGCTACTGAGGTTGAACCCATAAAAGGAATTATGAAAAACTTGTTCAAATTTTCATTAATTTCGCTAAATAGGAAAATCGATTCATCTTTCCAAATTTTTAATGCACCCCAAAGAATCGAAAGGTTATTTATACTTAAACGAAACTCGGCATACATCTTTCTCGTCGAATGAGAAGTATGTATTGTAAAAATAAACCAAATCGGTCTATAAACTGCAACATTATAGCGGTTTATGCGGGTAGCACAAAGGATTCGGATGCATTGGTCGCTGCTGAGGCAGTGAGCACTAAACACAGACTGAATAAAGTGTCGTTAAATCCGTTAGCAGTGATGTAAAGCAATCTCGTCCACTCCAGTGTGCCTTTGAGATTGGCAACAGTGAAACTCAAACAGTGAGGAGGCATCGCTACAATATCATTATTTAAAAAAGTGTCAATATATGGCGTATATAAAGTTAGGTCTATAATATATACTGTAATTGACGTCAGCAAGTAATGAGTTTGTGAACAAGTCGATAAAGGGAGGCAATGTTGTAGTCTAATTTGCATTTCAAAGCATATCGCTAATTTTAGTCTTCCACTTATGCACTTTACTGCATTGTAGGAAGCCTTTTTTTTTTTTATTTTTTGGTAGGCTCTCTTCAAACTTTGGAGAGGTGGGTCGGTAGAAAATTCATTTAAGCTGGCCCGTTTCCCTTCCTGGTCCCGATAGCCCTGCCACTTCTGAGTTGTATCTTCACGGCCCGTTTTGGGGCACTCAGTTTGTTTCTGCCCTTCGTGATTTTTGTCCCAACCCGTCCTCGCGAAATCGGTTGAACTTCTTTCCCGATCTTACCCCCTGGTATGCACCCCAAATCGTGACCAGGAGGTTGATTTTCACCATCCGATTTAGGGCCGACGGCAATCGGGCCCGATATATAAGTTCACGAGATCGGGTTGTGGAAACAAGCCTTTCATACGCATTTGAAAAGTTATTTGACTTATATTCTAAGAGTAAAAAAGTCCGTCACGCAGGAGCTGCATAACTAAGCACTTTCCTCAGAATTGGGTAGGGTCGAGTGCATTCCTGAATAATTTGCTTAAAATAACCTATATATATATATATATATATATATATATATATATATATATATATATATATAAATAAATAAAATAAAAACATAAATAGTTCTGCACTCTTGCATTTGTTATGAGCAGCTGTTTCAATTATTAATTTTGTAATTAATTTCCTTCCAGAGTTTTGTGTATGCGGAGTACTACACTACGTAATAAATACACAAAGCTTCACATTTTGATCTATTGCTTTTGATGAGTTTCGCAAACCTACGTTTGGCGGAAGAATTCAATTCATACATAACATAGTACAAAGTAACACCTCCACCCCTGGCGCGATCTCCTGTAGCTATTCTAGAATAACAATGAGGGGTGTGCACTCCGTGCCTATGGCCGTAGTTAAAATTACCGCCAGGGGTGATGGCTTTTCATTCGGGAAAAATTAAAGGCATCGCCTCAACCCTGGCTAGAAAACGATCCTCAACTGTGGATGACACGTCCTAAAAATCTCAAATACTTATAAATGGACGTTACACTTTAAACTATTAAATATTTATTTTTGTTTACTTTTAATTATTTTTTTATTATGTTGAACGACTATTTATAACAAAACTAGCTGACTACCCGTGCTTTACCACGGCCGATAAGTAGAATTTATATTGCGTTAAATAAGGTATTATCAAAATTAACGCTACTACATAATTTTGTACAGCTTATTACAGCACGGACTTTAGAGTTACCCAGGAAACGCCATCTGGAGGTAACCGTGCTTGTTTCCGTTGGGGAGTAAAAAATAGAAATAAAAAATACAACAACCACTTAAAAAGTTAGGTTTCATTCGTTTTTCTACGTTAAGGAACCTATATAGCGCGTACCTGCAAGCATATAGACTCGAAAATGCAAGCGTTCCGATTTATTCGCGCAAATTTTGCTTCAAAACCATGTTCCAGTAAACGGTTCAGCTGGTTAATGTACTTGGCCTTTCAAATGAGACGAAAGATTTTTGTACCAGATGTCATCAAAATCGGACCATTTTTGAGCCGATGAGGAACTTCATAATAATTCAAACCCCTCTAAAAGTACTTAAACATTTGAATATTTAATAACCTTCCATAAAAACCTTTCTTAGCGAGTGTTTACATTCTAAACGGATTGTCTGTGCAAAATTTCAAATTTTTGTGTCAAGTGGTTCGGGATATTATTACCTTGGATGGACCATCACCAGGGCTTAAACCGTATGAGGGACAAAATCACAGTTTATTTCTAGTAATTCAAGGTCTGCCATCATAGTTGAATTAACCTCTATTAAAAATAATACTATGAAATAGATAATGTACGGTAACAGCAGTGCCTGCTCTAACCAACTAAAACTTTAAACCCCTCTAAAAATACTTAAAAATTCGAATATCAAAAAATCCTTTCTTAGCGAGCGTCTACGTTCTATAGGGAGTGTCCATGCAAAATTTCAAATTTTTCTGTCAAGTGGTTTGGGCTGGGCGATGATAGGTCAGCGAGTCAGTGGAATATGACAAATATATAGTAGATTATCACCTTTATTGATACTTAACCCTCATCTATAAACGTACGGGTCGTATCCGACCCACAACGCGAAAAACTGCGCATAATCTCCTCATACCCGCACTGGAACGTCAAAGGGCTTCAGGTACCCTCTCAGTCAATCCCGCGAAAGCCACGGACCACGTTTACGTCTGTCAGGAAGAACTATATTTTTGTTAATCATCTCTCGATATAAATTTTTCCCGAACCCGGGTCGGATACGACCCAACGTTTATGATAATGTACTTGTTTTCCTTTATGAATTGTCTTTTACGTTTTAAAAGTTTATGTTATTCACCAAATATTTGAAAATAAATGCCTAAATCCCAATAACTTATTGCATTTCAGGCCCAAAAATGGCTCTGGGTCGGATAAGACCCAACGTTTATGTCTGAGTGCCAACCTTAAACGTTTATAGAGGAGGGTTAAATTGTGTGATCAATTTTAATGTTTCAATTTGTGCATTATGGTGTGCATATTCCGCAAATAGTACTTGAAATAGATAAATTAAAAATAAAATTATATTCATTGGATTGTATTTTTCACTTTGGTTCCTAGGATTTGAAGAGTGTTCTAGGAAAATTCTATAACATCCATCTCATATTTATTTATTTTTTGTCTTGATAATAAATAAAATCATATTTATTTTCCCGTCTTGAGCCCGACAATATTTCAAGAACTTCTAGGTCGTTCTAAGATTACAAAGGGATTTTCATAAATCCGTGTACTAAGCTTCGTTTGTAAATCATTGCCATTATCAACAGATTAATTAGGATTATAAATATTTTAGACTTTGCCTGCAATATCTGTTGGTTTGTAAATAATTTTTATTAGATATCACAATCTTAATTTACTACGATGGAATAAAAATGTGCTTTAATTTTATCTCTAAATTTGTGTTTAAGATTTTCATTGCTTTCTACTTTCTCTGGAAAAGAATAAAATGCATTTAATGAAAACATTTAATAACTTTACAAAATGAAAAATATTGATAGGATACATATTGTTGTAGAGCAGTGTTGGGCAAAAATCATTCAGAATAATGAATAATAAATAAATGTGATATTTCATTCTGAATAATGAATAATTTTTCATTCATTATTCCTTCAATTCAATGAATAACGTAACCTTTTATTTTTATTCTTTATTCAATAACAATGATTTATTGAATGAAAATTGTATTGAATAAAAATGATTTATTGAATGAAAATTTGTATTGAATAAAAGATATTTATTCGAATGAAAGTTTCTTTCACGGCTGGACACTGACTGATAAGACTGAGGAAGTGCGGGCGATGGGTATGGAGTGAGCAGGCATGGACCTGCGTAGGCGTGTAGGTCCCGGCACGTTTGAAGGAGGGGAAGCAGGACAGGCCGGAAACTTATGGACCTGCATAGGCGTGTATGTCCCGGCACGTTTGAAGGAGGGGAAGCAGGACAGGCCGGAAACTTATGGACCTGCATAGGCGTGTAGGTCCCGGCACGTTTGAAGGAGGGGAAGCAGGATAGGCCGGAAACTTATGGACCTGCATAGGCGTGTAGGTCCCGGCACGTTTGAAGGAGGGGAAGCAGGATAGGCCGGAAACTTATGGACCTGCATAGGCGTGTAGGTCCCGGCACGTTTGAAGGAGGGGAAGCAGGACAGGCCGGAAACATATGGACCTGCATAGGCGTGTAGGTCCCGGCACGTTTGAAGGAGGGGAAGCAGGACAGGCCGGAAACTTATGGACCTGCATAGGCGTGTAGGTCCCGGCACGTTTGAAGGAGGGGAAGCAGGACAGGCCGGAAACTTATGGACCTTACTACGTATATACACACCATTTTAATTATTTATTTGAATACCTCAGAGATTTAAACATTTACGACCTCATATAATTTCGCATGAACGAACTACATAAGTATACAAATATAAATACAACTGATTGAGAACTAAAGCCAACCTCTACAAGGAAGGGACTATCTCCTCTTTTTCTATTATTAACATTATTATTATTATTTTATTTATTTATTATTATTATTTTTATTTATTTTTTTGTAATGTGAATTTTTTGTGTATTTTCATACATATGTAAAACCCACTTTGCTGTTGAGTCGCCATAGTTGCGAAAAAATGAAATAAATGAATTATTCATTTAAATTTTAACGTCCTTTTCTTTTTCTGAAGGAAAGTCACGGAGTGTTAAGTGCCCACGCCTTAACGCTCACGGCCACTGGGCCTCCAATTATTTAGGAATGCAGGGTAGACTAGGCATTTCCTCAGAAGATAGATCTTGGTTGGTAGAAACGTGTCAGTAATTCTTTCACGAGTGCGGCCTTCATAATGTTATAGAAATTTCTAGTGAGCGATAATTTATTTTATTTTTTTATTTTTTTTTTTTTTATTTATTTATTTTTTATTTTTTTTTTTTTACGGCGCATCTACAACTTGGCCATTAGCGCCGGGTGAGCGATAATGACCGGAGATTGGAAGGTTAAGAAGAACGGATGGCAATAAACTCCCCATCTAATACAAGCACGTAATCCCATTTTATGATTTTCCTCTGTTATTAAAATATATGTTTTTAATAATGTTCCTTGTACACCCACCAACATTCATAAAAATAAAATGTCTTCAAGGATAATCTCTATGAAAGCGTGGGTGGTATTCTTCCATCCTCGAAGGAGCAATCTTTCACACTATTGCTACTTTCAGCAAATTTCCGAACTTGCACCTCTGGATAATAAACATATTTAATCCAAAACTTATTGCAATCATTAAATTTCAATTTCATCAAGAATAATTTTATTTATTTCTGAAAAGATCAGAAATATAAACACGATATTATCTATATTAATCAGTTCTTTTCCCCTCCAAATTTCCAATTAAATTCTTAAATTGAGAGACAATTTCAGTTCTAAGTATACCGTTGGAAACAAGATTAAATTTTATAACTTTTGTGAGATTCAGCAGCTTGCAGAAGTTTCAGAAGGAAGAACAAAGTTGTCCCTAACTAGCCTTTTTATTTTATAATTATCAAATTTTTGAACAGTGATATCGGTTTGAAAAAAGACACTTGTGAGCAAGTCAAAGGGCATTAGCCTTTAAGTAGATTTAATGGTATTTTAAAAAAATAAAGTAATATATAGTTGAAAAATAATGTGAAAAATTTGGGTTATCTACAAAAAAAAAAACAAAAAAAAACAACGTTTTTTTCGTAAATAACCTTTAGAACCGTATGTGTAAGAAGGATCGAAAACAGATAGAGACGTGCTGTTGGCAGAATTTAACTAGTTTTTTGGTCTAGTTTCACCACAGAAATGTTTTTCATCAGATAGTAATAACTCTGAATCGTTATCCTAAGGGCCTGAATGGTTAGATGACAGAAATTTTATAATAAATCTACTCGTTACAGCGGCCATCACTTAACGACGACTGGCCAAATTGGAAATGCACAAATTTGTGAGAGGGTATTATTAGGTTCTTGGCAAGGTATTGAGGTCCAAAACCTTGGCCAAATACTATGATATCTTAACTTTCATAGGCGAACTGTTTTGGAAGGAACCTGGAATTTTTGAGGGGGGGATATCAATAATTTGTGTAAGTGAATTTAAATTTGATGCCATCGACGTTGGCTTGAGGAGGAATGATAAGATTCCGAAGGAACAAGTACAAAGTCCGTCACGCAGGAGCTGCATAACTAAGCACTTTCCTCAGAATTTGGGTAGTGTAGACTGCTTTCCAGAACAATTTGCTTAAAATATCCTACATAAATAAAATAAAAACATGAATAGTTCTCTTTTAAATTTGTAATGAGTAACTGATCAATTATTAATTTGCTTCCAGAGTTATGTTTACACATGGTACCTACTACACTACGTAATAAATACAAAAAACCTCATATTATCGTATTTTGATCTAACGCAGGAACAGGATACAGTCACTCTAGTGGTAGAAAGCCCTCCTTGCGGCGGCTTTGTGAACCTACGTTTGGCGGGCTTTTCTATTGAAATATATTACAAATTAAACCCCCGCTTTACGATTGACCGATTCAGCTCATTTTTACAACACTTCTTTCTCATGAGTTACCCACGACGTATACCGCGTTTCGTTACAATACAGCAGAAATTACGACCGGTATGAGTATATTAGGAATTTGGGTCCGGAGTAAACCCCCCCTTCTAATGAACCGATTTAGTTTATTTTTACAACACATATTTAACTGTAGATTACCACTACGAATACCGAGTTTCGTCGGAATATACCAAAAATCACGGCTGGTAGTGGTGAATTGGTATTGTGGGTCTGGAGTAAACCCCCCCTCCTAATGAACCGATTTAGTTTATTTTTACAACACATATTTACCTGTGGATTACCACTACGAATACCGAGTTTCGTCGAAATATACCAAAAATCACGGCTGGTAGTGGCGAATTGGTATTGTGGGTCCGGAGTAAACCCCCCCTTCTAATGAACCGA
Organism: Gonocerus acuteangulatus; assembly: GCA_946811695.1. Lineage (NCBI taxonomy): Eukaryota > Metazoa > Arthropoda > Insecta > Hemiptera > Coreidae > Gonocerus > Gonocerus acuteangulatus. Next base: position 45,783,200 of record OX328131.1, read on the forward strand.
TTTAGTTCATTTTTATATCTCACTATTCTCTCTATATTACCACTACGAATGCCAAGTTTCGTTGAAATATAACAAATATTACGGCTGACATAGTCAAATTAGTGTTTTGGGTTCGGGGTAAACCCCCCCTTCCGGTGGACCGACTTTGGTGGTTAACGAACTCGTTCAATCGTTTGCTAATTGAATGCTATATACCAAGTTTCGTGACGAAAAAACAAAAACTCTGGCCGCTATCGTGTTAACAGACACATATATATATATATATATGCATATATATATATATATATATATATATATATATATATATATATATATAGATATATATAAATTTTAACGGGGGTCATTTTCGGTGTCTACTAGGTAGGATCGATAAAGATTTGAAGAAATTTTTCAAAAATTCCGTCATGAGTCCAACCTCAATAGCTACTTTCCTTCGGAGGAAAGTGCTAAAAACGAGCCCCCACGAAGTCAAACCAAACTATTCAGGATTTTTCGATTTTTTTCCTTTAATAAAACCTTAATGTCTATCATCCTGCAAAATATAAAGTCTCTAGCATTCGGGACGCCTAATAATTTGGATGAGTTAGTGAGTCCTATAAATTCCGATTTTCTATCGCCTATAACTCAAAAACACTTCAATGTAGATTTATGAAACTTTCTAATTTTCCTCACATCCATTAGTATAATATCTGTGTATAAAAAATAAAATCTCATTAGTTTATCTTTAGCTGGTTCAAAGTTATGAGATGGTAAAATCGGCTCAAATACACACAGTTTGCGTAGAACTGAACATGGCTTTGATCAAAACAATTTTGGCCAAAATAATTGACCCGTAACAACGAAACTAGATATAACTCATTAAACAGGACTTTTCCTATAAATACAATACCATGAATCAGAAAATTGATACGTGGAAAACATATTCGTATTTCTCCCTGAAATATTAGATTCATATCTACCTATATTCGAACAGTCAGGTCATTCGTCGACTGCAACAACTTTATTGAAACAGAAATCCTTTCCCGCTCCCTCCGAAGGAATAAGAGCGCGAGGAGTAACTCGCTATACGTGTCAAGCAAACAAAACTGAGCTTGACAAGCAAAAAGCTTCCAAGGTTCCAAGAAGTATACCAATCCCCCGGCATGGACGAAAGAAAGCATCTTCTATCTAACAATGCACAAGAGTAGAAAGTCTTGCAACACTCTTATGCTTCAGGAATCCTTTTTATACTTCAAAAAGAATTCTATATACATTGAACGGAAGTATCTTAAAGATTTTTATTTCTATCAAAGAGAGCAATATCGACCAATATAATTCAATAATTTAAAAGGAACGTAACCCTGTTAAGTAACTCTGGGGCCTGAAATTACTATCCCAAATCTTACTATATATATGAAGATTCAAAAATTATTGTTAAATTAATATAAATTATTTAATAAGAGGGTTATTTTTATTGTAACACTTTCTTTATTTTCCTTCTAGAATTTGAAAATGGCCTGAAGGCCAAAACGTTGTAAAATGATGATGTTAATAAATGACATATTAAGGCCTGAAGAATGGATCATACCAATGGTGCTTTTAAATTAGACTGACCTCAAAATTCCTTCCTTTTTCGGGGTGAAAAAAAGGATAATATTTACAAAAAGACAATTAAAAATGTATTTTATATATATATATATATATATATATATATATATATATATATATATATATATATATATATATAATAGTAATAGTTTCATTTGATTCCCGACGTCCAAATATTTCTCGACGGGAATCAAATGTGACGTGAGAGATACATATCACCAAGGATGAACATTTAAAAACCGTTTTTTTTTCTTTCTGTTTTAATTTTATCTTTAAGCTAAGTTTCTTTGTAAATCACTAAAATTTAAGGGCCGAGGAAAGAATAAGAAGGGATTTTTCGACTAAAATCATAATATATTTATATATAAAAAAAAGATTTAAATGTGCAAAATATTTTATACAGTATGAAGAATTTTTATGTACAACAAGGATTTAGGAAAAATTAATACACACAAAGAAACAATAACGAAGGAAATCACACAATCACACAACCAAAAATTCTTTGTATAACGGAATGTTTCGTAAAAGTGAGACTCTACTGTATGTATCTATATATATATATATATATATATATATATATATATATATATATATATATATATATATAAGTATGTAGGTATGTATAAGAATAAAGAAATGAAATTACTCACCCTGGCAATCCTCCAGACTCCATGTGGTTTGCTAGAGTAACGTCATCACTCCAAACATCGAATTGCCATTTCCTCAAACCCAGGACACCGCATAGAACATTTCCGGTGTGTATTCCGATCCTCATATCTACATCGAGACCAGTAGCTTCACGGATGAACCTAAACCAGTTAGTAAAACCAACATTAATGTTTTTTTTATATTTACAAGTCAATACATTTATAGGCAATACATTTTTAACCCTGTGACCTTTAAAAGCTGTCATTTAAAGAGGAACATTAAAATAATGAGATTTGAGGCATTATAACTCTGTTAATAATGAGGATATCGAAATCCGGTACAACTGCTGCGTTTATTATTTTCTTGTCGAGCAATCAAACGTCCTCAGAATCTCTCCAATCTAAAATACACCGCCTATGACCTCAGAAATCGTTTGCTTCCAAACCATCTGGAAAGCCCGATACCTTAACTTCCACTCCCCCTACAGTCCAGTCAACGAACGGTGGAAATTTTTGGAACACAATTTTTGACTTCGTAACATTGTTTGGGCTGGATAGGAGGTGAACATATCAAAAGTCCTCGCCCCTAGCCTTCGTGCCGGGGGGGAGAGGGGGGGGGGGGTTAGAAGGTCCCATTTTTCGGGTTTTCACTTATATCTCGGAAACCCAGCGTCCTAACGACATGACCATTTTATAACAAATGAAAGCTGATTAAATTTCCTATAAGTTCTATTCAATAAAGTTTTTCGAGATATCTTTAGTTTTCGAAATATTCGCTCTTGAAAGTCTGTCATTTTGGGGAAAAACACTTTTGCCGCATATTTTTTCCTCGTTTTGACCGGATAACTCTTCAACGATGTACCAAAATAATAAATAACAGTTATAGGGTAGTAGAGTATTTCATTCCCTTCAATAATATATATTACTTTGCTATTTTATGTATTTTCCATCAAACGTAAAAATAATTTCAGTGTTCATCGTGAAATCTGAAATGTAGCGACTAACAGGCCAGGAAACTAAGAGCTATAGGTGAAAATTTTTGGAACACAATTTTTGACTTCGTAACTTTGTTTCGGCTAGTTAGGTGGTCAACATATCAAAAGTCCTCACCCGTTGCCTTTGAGCCAGGGGGGAGGGGGGTTTAGAAGGTCCCATTTTTCAGGTTTTCACTTATATCTCGGAAACCCTGCGTCCTAGCGACATGACCATTCTATAACAAATGAAAGCTTATTAAATTTCCTACAAGTTCTATTCAATAACGTTTTTCGAGATATCTTTAGTTTTCAAAATATCCGCTCTTGAATGTCTGTAATTTTGGGGAAAACACACTTTTAGCACTTTCCTCCGGAGGAAAGTAGCTATTGAGGTTGGACTCATGACGGAATTTTTGAAAAATTTCTTCAAATCTTTATCGATCCTACCTAGTAGACACCGAAAATGACCCCCGTTAAAATTTATATATATATATATATATATATACATATATATATATATATATATACACATATATATATATATATATGCATATATATATATATATATATATGTATATATATATATATATATATATATATATATATATATATATATATGTGTGTCTGTTAACACGATAGCGGCCAGAGTTTTTGTTTTTTCGTCACGAAACTTGGTATATAGCATTCAATTAGCAAACGATTGAACGAGTTCGTTAACCACCAAAGTCGGTCCATCAGAAGGGGGGGTTTACCCCGAACCTAAAACACTAATTTGACTATGTCAGCCGTAATATTTGTTATATTTCAACGAAACTTGGTATTCGTAGTGGTAATATAGAGAGAAAAGTGAGATATAAAAATGAACTAAATCGGTTCATTAGAAGGGGGGGTTTACTCCGGACCCACAATACGAATTCGCCACTACCAGCCGTGATTTTTGGTATATTTCGACGAAACTCGGTATTCGTAGTGCTAATCCACAGGTAAATATGTGTTGTAAAAATAAACTAAATCGGTTCATTAGGAGGGGGGGGGGGTTTACTCCAGACCCACAATACCAATTCGCCACTACCAGCCGTGATTTTTGGTATATTTCGACGAAACTCGGTATTCGTAGTAGTAATCTACAGGTAAATATGTGTTGTAAAAATCAACTAAATCGGTTCATTAGAAGGGGGGGTTTACTCTGGACCCAAATTCCTAATATACTCATACCGGTCGTAATTTCTGCTGTATTGTAACGAAACGCGGTATACGCGTGGGTAACTCATGAGAAAGAAGTGTTGTAAAAATGAGCTGAATCGGTCAATCGGAAAGCGGGGGTTTAATTGGTAATATATTTCAATAGAAAAGCCCGTCAGACGTAGGTTCACTAAGCCGCCGCAAGGAGCGCTATCTACCACTAGAGTGACTGTATCCTGTTCCTGCGTTAGATCAAAATACGATAATATGAGGTTTTTTGTATTTATTACGTAGTGTAGTAGGTACCATGTGTAAACATAACTCTGGAAGCAAATTAATAATTGATCAGTTACTCATTACAAAATTAAAAGAGAACTATTCACGTTTTTATTTTATTTATGTAGGATATTTTAAGCAAATTGTTCTGGAAAGCAGTCTACACTACCCAAATTCTGAGGAAAGTGCTTAGTTATGCAGCTCCTGCGTGAAGGACTTTTTTCTATTCTCGACCGGATATCTCTTCAACGATGCACGCAAAAAATAAATGTCGGTTATAGGGCTGTAGAGCATTCCATTCGCTTCAGTGATATATATTACTTTACTATTTTATGTATTTTCTTTCAAACGTTATATACGCACTCACATGGTCTTAGCAAAACCATTGCCAATATTATGGTCAAGATCTTATATAATTGAGTGTGAATAACTGGTCAGAGGCCCAAAATTATATATTTCGTACTATTTATACGTCTAGTACTCACTATATTTACATAATGGAGTATATTTTGGACAATACAATGACTGGAAATGGTGAGAAATTGAACGGTTCATTGGTCGACAGTTGTTGCAAGATATCACGATGAACACTAAAACTGTTTTCACAGTTGAAAGAAAATATATAAAATATTAAAGTAATATATATTATTGAAGCGAATGGAATGTTCTACAACCCCATAACCGACATTTATTTTTTGCGTGCATCGTTGAAAAGATATCCGGTCGAGAATTGAAAAAAGTTTGTTTTTTTTTTTCAAAATGACAGACATTCACTAGCGGATATTTCGAAAACTAAAGATATCTAGAAAAACTTTATAAAATAAAACTTGTAGGAAATTTAATAAGCTTTCATTTGTTATAGAATGGCCATGTCGCTAGGACGGAGGGTTTCCGAGATATAAGTGAAAACCCTAAAAATGGGACCTTCTAAACCCCCCTCCCCCCGGCTCAAAGGCTACGGGTGAGGACTTTTGAAATATTGACCACCTAACTAGTTGAAACAAAGTTATGAAGTTAAAAATTGTGTTCCAAACATTTCCACCTATAACTCTTAGTTTCCTGGGCTGTTAGTCGCTACATTTCTGATTTCACGATGAACAATGAAATTATTTTTACGTTTGATGGAAAATACATAAAATAGCAAAGTAATATATATTATTGAAGGGAATGAAATACTCTACTACCCTATAACTGTTATTTATTATTTTGGTACATCGTTGAAGAGTTATCCGGTCAAAAGGAGGAAAAAATATGCGGCAAAAGTGTTTTTCCTTAAAATGACAGACATTCAAGAGCGGATATTTCGAAAACTAAAGATATCTCGAAAAACTTGTAGGAAATTTAATCAGCTATTATTTGTTATAGAATAGTCATGTCGCTAGGACGCAGGGTTTCCGAGATATAAGTGAAAACCCGAAAAATGGGACCTTCTAACCCCCCCCCCCCCCCCCCCGGCTTAAAGGCTAGGGGCGAGGACTTTTGATATATTCACCTCCTATCTAGCCCAAACAATGTTACGAAGTCAAAAATTGTGTCCCAAAAATTTCCACCTATAGCTGTTTTCAAGCATTCGTTGCCTGGACTGCTTGTCAGGTTTCTACAATCCATTGTAAAAATGTAGGTATAGTTTGATGATGAGAGGGGGAAAGTTAATTTTGGCAGGAATAACTTCAGAAGACCTTATATAACAATAACTGAGGAGTTTTGTTTTTTTTCAATGTAAAAGAAAAAAAACACGTTTGTTTGTGCTTCTTTTGCCAATAACTCCAAACGTAATGATGCTAGAGATTTTCCCAAGACGTCAAAAGATTCTAAATAAAATTTCCTAATATTTAAAAATGTTAGTATTGATTGGCGTCTGAGGAAAATAGCAATGCGATTGAAAAGGGCATAAAATAGACATTTTGTTCGGCACCTTAAAATGCATTTAGGACCTTCATACATGCAGTATTATGGCGATTGTACAGTAAAACAGCCAATCAAATTTCGTTTAAATCGGTGTAATAGTTTTTGCATAATAAATTGTTCAATTTAGGCTTAGCGAAAAAATTAAGCTTTTTAAAATTGTTGCAAAATCCAAACGACATGCTTTACTTATTTGAAATATATATATAAATAAAAAAACAAAACAAAACTAAAGCGTTCAAGATTTCAAAAACATTTAACAGAATGCAAATCGGCCTCTTAGTTTTTTGTGTTTTTTTTTTGTGCGAAACGTGTAGCCGGTTTTTTATTGAACTTCCGCCTATCATGTTTGTATATGATTTTAAAAATTCAAATCAATCTAGACAATTGGAATAAATGAAGAGTAAAACTAGAGCATAGAATAATTTATTATTGAATTATTTTTTACATTTTTGTTAAGAAATAAATTGGTGTAATTATAAAAGCGTTAAAGTAAGAGAATTTATTACATCTGAGGCTGCTGAAGATGCCAATAGTTAATTAATTTTCAAGCAATCATTTTCTCTATCCTTTGATATCATAAGATGAAAGGTATGGCAAAATAGATTTTGTAGCTTAAAGGGAAGTATGGGATTATAAAAATGTTTCCTTTCCTCTTCATAGCTTATAGAAGCCTCTACTCTTGGAATTTTCTATATAATACATCCATCCATTCTCATAAATTATGTATGTACAGTATATATATGTACGTATGTGTGTGTATATATATATATATATATATATATATATATATATATATATATATATATACAGGGTGATTCAGGTCTAAGTAGCAAAACTCTAGGAGGTGATTGTAGACATAATTTCCAACAAAAAAGTTCATTTGAAGTATGGATTGCTCAAAAACTGTTCAAGATAAATAAATTATAATTATGCCATCATAAAATACATAAAATTTCCTTTAAAAAAAAATCAGTAATTTAATTCACTAGAACTATTATTAAAAGATACTTTCTGGACGTCCAATAACGCACTTCTGTTTTTATCAATGAATCAGAGTTTTTTTTTGCAATTTTTTTCCTCAGCCCCCTAACGGACGACGGATTAAATACTTACATGAAAACTTCTACGTTCAGTAAGCATTAAATGCATGCAAATGAAGTGGAGGTTTATTGAGGAATAAATTGAATGATTGGCTCCCTTTTGTCATCTACTTATTATATGTATATATATATATATATATATATATATATATATATATATATATATATATATATATATATAGACACTCATACGTACATTCTGAGTACATGTAAAGTGAGGATAATTAGATATAAAGAATAATAACATTAATTCTTCATATAATAAACTAGTTTATAAATTTCAAAATTAATTGAAAATACGTTTTTCATAGACTGCTGACTTTTTTTTATATAACATTTATTTAATTTATAGCGTGAATAGAATTGCCAAGTAGGCTATTTCTAGAGGTCCTCAATATTTAGAACACGTTCTTAATTTCCAATTATATATGATTGAAAGGTTCTTAAGGCTTCGGCCTTAGGCAAGCCATAAATTTTCAATAAAGGAAATAAATAAAATGGGGATATAAAGTTAGGCTATTTGCCAAAAAGTATTATTGATAAAGAATACGAGTTAAATTTCTCAATGAAACTCTGGAGTCATTCATAAATGAGCAGTAATTATCTGATTAAATATTGTTATGAGTATATTTATGAGGGCTCATTAAAAAAAAAAAAAAATGTTCATTTTTGTAATAACATTTTTAATAATAATCTTTATTAATCCGGACTACAGCTAACCAGTACTAAGCAATTTAAATTTTAATGCTAATTTATAATTGAAGTCCCCCTTGAGCATCCTAATAATAACAATAAAACCCACAGCCACAGCTACACACACAAAAAAAAAAAGTTCAGACCTAGATAGTAGACCATGTTGACTATATGTTTTTGGGGTCGCTGAATCCAAATCCGTGCTTCGACTACCACCAGCACTTTTTGTTTAAGCCTAAACCCCCAAAACTCATAGTTTAGGATATTTTACACTATAATCTTTTATTCCAAATAAACGACTATTTCCTGTGTATTGCCTTTCAGTACAACATGTTAAACGTTGCCCTGTGTTACGTAAACAGCCAAAGTGAGGGTATAATGCCTGTTGAATGCTGATTATAACTTTGGAACAATTGAAAATTATACTCTATTAATACCTTAAAATAAATTGCTATATCCTACAATATAAATGCAAATCTTCACCTTATTGCATCTATCATCTGCAGTCCCATGTTGACACAGTTGATTGCATGATTCGGCCTGGAGACTGGGAGTCCTGACACGCAGTAATAGCAGTCTCCGAGAATCTTGATCCGCATGCACTGGTTGTCCTACAATATATACTAGTTTTTGATTGTAATGAATATATTCAAGGATGTCATGACGAACTTAGGACTATCTTAAACAATCGTCTGCACCCATCCCATCTCAGATTCATAATTTCATTTTGTATCTTCATTTTTTTTCTTTAATGAGAATTGACTTGCCAGGCTGGAATTTGAACTAAGATCTTCCCGCTTTCGGGGGTATAATCGTCCGTTAAATAGATGGGAATCCCCGCCTGGCGAGATATTTACCCTGAAAAATAAGGATTTGAAACATATTTTACTAACGGCCAGTACACAAGGTGTCCCCAAAATAAACGGAAAACTTCGGGAATCGATGCAGGATGAAAAATATCCTTTTTCATTTTTCTCGTTTTTGTCTCGTTTTCGAGAAAAACGCAAACCACTAAAACACAACTGTGAAAAGACATTCTTTTATAATGCCTATATAAAAATCATTAAAAGTATGTTTTATCCTTCACCCCCTCCACTCACCCTCCCAGCCCAACCATCACCTTCTTCAATCCCCCTCCCCTCACCCCAAAAATATAGAAGTGAGTATGTCTCTGATTTTGTGTGGAATAATGAAATAATAGGTCCCCATTTTTCATCCCTCGACTTGACGCAGGTCTTTCCACACATTCCTCGATAATAAACTGTGGATGTTCTTGGAGGAAGTCCTTTTGGCACAATGATTAGGAAGCTGGGTCATTGTCTAGCCCACTATGGGAGGGACGCCCAAAATTGGTTGGATACTAACTATCCATGGCCAGAAGTTGTGGTCCAACTTCCGAAGAGGACCACAAGTAGGATCGTGAATTGTCCTATTGGATTGTTGTAAGTCTAGTTGGACGAGTCTGGACATATAAAGGAACCACTCGAAGATCCGACATCAACCTGGTGACTGAGTAGGAGCGTGAGTGGGGGAGTCGGATCAAAGTCGTCCAACTTATTCAGTCAGTGCTTGACCTTTGGTCAACTTCGGTCTACACTCGATACACTTTTCCGCTCGTGAGGAAACACAGTCGGGGGGAAAAATTGGAATAAAGTTGGATAGCAAGTACCTACTAACAATAAGCCGAATTGCAAATCGGAACGTGAATGGTCTGCTTTAATTATTCACCTTCAGCGTGACGGACTTTGTAACATATCATTTAATATCACAATTAATATTAAAATAAAAAAATATTAAATTTCTCAAGGAAGAAGAAACTAATTGGTCACACAATGCTCAATTTAATTATTTCACATAATCAAGTAATGTGTCTCGTTTATAAGCAGAAGTACATTTTCGTATTCAAGCTCGGTTTACAGAATTCATCCGTTTTTATACTAATGAAAACCTCACAAATAACGCACATTTCTCTGATAACAATAACGTTTTCGTGGCATCTGCATTTATTATTTGTATATTTATTTATCAAATAATATTATTAAACTTACGTGAGCAAGTTGATCGAATCTTCCGAAGAGCTCGTTCAAAGTCTTGACAAGGTCGGATGCGCTCAACTGCTCCGACAATGGGGTGAAGTTGACGATGTCGGCATAAAGAATGCTGAAAAATAACACAATTTAGGTCCTTAATATGAAGTGCGTTTCTGCAAACATGGTGATATAAAATAAATTAAGAATTGAGGATGAAAAAGGTACAATTCAGGATGTTGTTGATTTGCAGTTCTGTGTACTTGAATTACCAAGATAATTGACGTATGTAATAATAAACAAAGGGCTGTAATCCTATTTTGTAACGAAAATTGCGGACAGACATTTAAGCAAACGCTGATAAAAAAAATTGAAACAATATATATGAAGGCGTCGGGGCAAAATAGTGCCAAGCAACATATTTAACAAAACGTAACAGTAGCTAGTATATGTTGGATATTATGCGGGACTATCACTCCGTGATGCAAATGCTACTATAATAGGACTATAAGCTCTGTATGCTACTTAATCTTCTTGCCCCTAACCATTTCAACTGATAGTCCTACATAATATCCAACATATAGTAGCAACAGTTAAGTTTTGTTAACAATGTTGCTAGGCACTATTTTGCCCCGACCCCTTCATATAAAAAGTCCGATTCGCAGCGACTTTTTAGTATAAAGAGGGAGGAAAGTGCCAAAATATTTAACCACATCACATAACTTCATAAATTGACTAAAAATGAGTATTACCAGTACAGATACGGTGAAAAATTTTAGGATTTATTAGCGAAATTTAAAAATAATTAATTGAATATATTTATCGTCTGGTAGCGCAAAGCAATGAGTACTAGATAGTGGGTAATTGGATCTTCCAAGTACAAAAAACATGTATTGCCAAGGTAACTATCAAATCGAAAATAAATGACAATAATACGACTTTTAGTCTTATTTATAGCCGTTGACAAAATAAGAGCTCACTTAGGGAAGAGATTAGAGAAAGTAGACATTTTAAAGTTTCCTCAAACTAGTTTTAAAAACTAATCTGTAAGTCGAGATTAGAAGAGTTCAAAACTTTAAATCTTAAACTTTTGAAAGGTAGTAGTAAAAGGCTTTTAGTAAACTCTATGAACCCTTCATTGGGAAACTTATACTTTGTAGAACTACATACTACAAATCGCTATTTTGGGAGAAAATAAAATTTCAAGAAAAAAGTAAACTGGCATTTCCACACAAAAACATATATGTGTATATATATATATATATATATATATATATATATACATATATATATATATATATATATATATACATGTGTATAGGAAAATTTATATTTATTCTTTTAAATTGTAGTATACATTTTTAAGGCCTCATTTTTTATAATAATAAAGGTTTTTTTCTTTTTTTATTGAAATGTTATCATCCTATTGTTACCGGTACAGTTTTTCGGAAAAATAGGAAAATAGAGTGTTCAGGCCTCAGTTCTCACAGCCAACCGAAAATACACAAGCTAAAGAGGACACAAGCTTAAAGAGGAGCTAAAATATGTAAAGAGGACAAACAATTGGTGAAACAGGCGGAAGATCAATAACACATACAATTATGCTTCAGTTGTCAAAAAAATGTTTTCCCTACATGTTTCAAAATGTTTTGATGCCTCGTCGGGGAAATATGTCAAATATACATAAGTCTTACAACCTCAACTTGAGGAAGGAAGGTTCTACCCGTCAAGTTGAGGTGCAAGCCTTTGTATTTAGAACATAATCCCCAACATAACACCAACAATTTATGAAACATACAGGGGAAAGAATTACAAAAAAAACAACAACAAAAAAAACGTGATTTTAAAATAATACTATAGGTGATAAATTAGATGAATGCGGACCATTGTTCGAGTCAGTTCTTCAATAATGAGCACTCGAAATACCGAAGCCCACAACACCGAAGTCCTTTGCGGAATTGTATTCGTAATCTGATGACTAGAGCCCGGAAGTTAGGCAAAATGCCTTTTTTATCTGAATGGACATATTGAAGAATCAGATAGAAATAAATGTTTTCGTGGATTTTGGGAAGTGTAGAGACCATTTTTATTTTGCCTTTTTTGCCTATTTTGCCTTTTTTTGCCTTTTTTGCTCGATTCTGCGATTTAAACATTTTAAAAAGCACCGTTCATCGAAGACAAAAAAGGCTGCACAAATAAAATTACATATTGCCGTCACAAATATCTATTCGAAAGCTTATTTTCCCAACCCATGGATGGAATTGAAGGTTTAAAAATAACAGAACCTTCCTTAGTAGAAGGAATGCTCGAGCATAATGAATAGCAAGAAAGAAAGAGGACGAGAGAAGTACGTCACTTCTCCTTCCTGACACCCCTTTCGCTGTGACAATCCGTAATTACCTGGGATTCCGGATTTCGAAATGATTAGATAATGCTGAGGAAGTTTTTCCATGATGAAAAACATTTTTTTTCTGAGAAGGTCTATGACATTTGATACTTTGAAAAAGCATATTGTTGTTGCTTGTAACAAGGGAAAGTAAGAATAAGTACACTAATTCTGTGATAAATTGGTAATAATGAAATGAATAAGCATTTAAAATACATATTTTCATTAATAATGAGTGAAATTCCTCTTTGCCTTCACTCCTAATAAATGTCTATTTTAATTACAGTACTGCCTATTTTCAGTATTTCAAGTACTTTTGCCTGCCTATTTTAACCAAAAGCAAATGCCTAACTTCCGGGCTCTACTGATGACATTAAGCAGTCAGGGAATAGTTGGGATTCGGCTAGGAAAACATCAATACGATTTTTGTAAAAATCTATATTAAGGAAGTTTCGGCTACTCTTTGGAAGACTTCGTCAGCTAAACGACAAAATGAAGAAAACGAAGATCGAATCGCTTCATTGCGGGCTCCTAAATCCAATAAATAAATAAATGTGATGGCTTTCAGTTTCTCCGAAGAGTCCAACCTCAAAAGCTATTCTGTTTCTTGTGTCGGTAAATATGCCCGATACTTGAATCGGGGTAATAACGGAGACGATTTTTATAATTTATGGTTAATGCTGAAGAGGAAAAAATAAAACATTTATAATAGCCAATAGCAGCAGTTTACGTACGATCAATGTACATAAAAATAAAAATAATATGCTTATTGCATGCAAAAACCTGCAGCTTATGCAGGAACGTTATATTCAAGAATGAAATCCGTAGAAATTGCCAAAGATTATAGTTTTAGTGTGAGAACGATTTTTCTATGAAATGAATATCCATTAACGTCTATGCGATGTACAAACCATTACGAATTTTCCAGATTTCAAGTGATATCCCCTAATTGATACTATTGGGTTTATAAGGCCTATGACCTAACTCCTCTTTACTTATATTATGGGAATGATGTGTGCAGAGTTTCGTTGCAAAATAACAAAAAATGTGGCATTTTTACTGCACAGAAGGGGCCCGATGGTCATAAGTGGTAAGGCGTGAGCACTCCATGCCTATGGTTGTGGTGATTTCGTCTAGGGGTGACTTTGTTGGGGGGAGAATAAAAGGCATCAACCCTATCCTGACTAGAAAAGGATGGTTAATTATAAATAACTGGTTCTAAAAGTTTATAAATTGACGTTAAAATTTAAATAAATAAGTAATGTTGGAGAGGAAAATGGTAAATGTGTTTAGCTTCAGAGCTGATATGGTGGCTCAATCAAGCACTGAAACCGCTTCATTTGCATCCATCAGCTTGCACTAGGATGAAGGATCAATAGGAAACCATTTCGAATATAGCTGAATTTATCCCCTCAAACAACATTGAAGTTGGTATCAAAGCTCAGGTCCTGAAATCTTGTGTATTCATTGAAATCTTATTTGTAGCACAATTTAGAAGACATACTAAGAAGCTAGAAAAAAAGCTGGAAATCATTCTAATGGCTATGCCGAGAAGCTTATAAAGTATCAAAAATAACGATAGAATGGGGAATGTAGTTGATGTAGGTATGTAAAGTGAAAACTAGACATATTAGGTCAGGAGCACATCGACTGTAATTGAAATGTGCTGGCCATTTTGGAAGAATGTGAGATGAAAGGTGAACAAATATATTCACACAGAGAACTGCTGTAAACGAAATCAGAAGATGGGTAAAAAACCTCATGATGACATCCAGGATTGCCAACTAGAAAATTTCACGTTTAAGAACCCATAAATAACGAAAATAACTATGGTTGAAATTGTGCATATATGTATATATTTGTGTGTCTATTCGCTCTCTAGCTGGCACAAAAATGGACAAATTTTATAGAAATGTGGTTAAATAAAAATATTTTGTGTGATTAAAAAAAAGTTCATTAACCAGCAACAGTCCACTTTAACATGTTTCTTTCGGGTGAAGAATAAACGTAACGCTTACGTTCTTGTATTACTAGACGTTCAGGAACACATTTTATAAGTGATTCTGCTAGGGGAATTGTATTATATATTCTTATATATCTCGAAACTGGTTGGGAAATCGTAATAAATGTATAGCATCAATTCGAAAGCTTATAAAATTTCCTACAAATACGGTTACTATGAAATTTTCGATAGAGCTAACTCATTCAGGCAAATTGGTGCTAAAATGAAGTAACTTCCGCTTAGGATACTGTCCGTTTCTTTTTGTGCGCCTATGATCTTGCTTCGTTTTGAAGATTATATTTTAAATAAGTTTATATTTTTCTCGAACGATTAAGAGAAAGCATTAACTGTTTCTATTCTAAGCTTTCCAAATAGCATTAGAGCTATGAACGAAAAAGCGCTAAGATGACGCAGTTCCTGCGTATCGGACTTTATTAATCTAATATTTCCCAGACTTTTAAATAAAAAGGTTATTATAAAAATGGACAACTGTCTGAACAGACAGGAATTTCTGCGAAATATTATAT
The DNA here is from genome assembly GCA_946811695.1 of Gonocerus acuteangulatus. NCBI lineage: Eukaryota > Metazoa > Arthropoda > Insecta > Hemiptera > Coreidae > Gonocerus > Gonocerus acuteangulatus. The sequence goes on from OX328131.1 coordinate 45,798,509, forward strand.
TAAAAAAAAAAAAAAAAGAGGAGTAGAGATATAAATGGGTCTACTTATTTAAAAACAGGCACAGAGCGTTTAATCGTGGGATAAAGAAGATTATCTCACAACCTTTAATTTTTCATAAAAGAAAATCCCTTTTAAGACTATTTTTCTCGCAGGGATGGAAATAACCTCGTGGCAAAAGTCATGGTCATTTATCCAGGAAAATATCGTACCTTAGAAACTGGTTAAACTGAGCAAATTTCTCTGCAAGAGAATCAGTACACTAAACTTTTGATATTTTAACCTCTTAATCACCCGATTCAATTACTTTTTTTTAAAGCATCATCCGTATAAATACCTACTTCTATTTGTCTTATTTAAATGTTTTGGAACATCACCAGTTGCTCTGAAAGAGAGAAAAACGTATGGGCCTATAATTAGCGCGTCTCCTACCTCCATGCCTAGGGAGGAAGCCGTCTTGTGACGTCCCGATGACGGAATCCGTTTTGATGAAATTTGGTACAAAAATGCTCGGCCCGATTAAAAAGATCAAGTTCGTTAACCAAGAGGTGCCGTTTATTCGGCAAAGTATGCGCTAAAAAAAAAATCTTAGCGGTGAGTATTTATACGCTTCCAACTTTTAATATATTTTTTTATGTGGAGAATCGGATGATGCCATTCTTAATGCAATATCTACAACAGGTTTTAAGAAATTGCGGTTCTTGTAGAACAATAATTCTTATAAGTCGACGTGAAATAGTTTCAAGATTTTCAAGTATTTTGCATTCTGCGAGTATATGTTCAAATATCAAAGTCACGTTGCAAAGTCTGCATATTGGTTTTCCTTCTCTTTCCATTAGGTAGTCATCCGTGAATTCGAATCAAGTCAGTACGGCGCACAGCACAGTGTTGCCAAACGATTTTAGGGAAAACCTATAGTTATTTGAATCGTAGTATTTTTTAGTGCTGAATCGAACGATTCCAAAACCAATTCAATAGAATAATTATTTTGGAAGATTAACGTGTTTTATATTAAGGAAAAAGTAATAAATTTAAAAATGTCATATTTTACTCAATGGGTTGAGAGATGTATAATTACAAATGTATTATTGAGTTCTGAATCGAATAAAGTAACAATCAATGTGACACTGTTAACGTATTCTTGTTTATTTCTAAAATTTGCAATTACAACGAAGAAATTTGAGTTTCACACCAGATATTTGGCGAATCCCATTGTTAATGTTCAATTACTCGTTAGATTAACTCCGTGCAAGAAATAATAATGGAAAAGCTGTTTTTCTTAAATTAGTAATTGACACTTTTATTTTAGGCTGTGTACAAATACGGCCGAATAAGGAGATGAAATTTATAGGATAGCTAATTCAACCTCGGTATTTTTATATTATAGCTCTGTTCTGCTTTTTTCCACTCTGAATTAACTAAGGATAATTGAGTTGTATTACAAATATCTTTATAATTAGAATGCACCAATTTTATGGTAAATTTGGGCGGAAAAATGTTTACTTTAGACCCTACACACACACACATGAGACTTCTTAAGTAATAATACCGATTTTTCAATAATAAAATAATTACTATATCATATTGTCTTACGTTTTCCTAAAAACTGTGATATTTCAACAACAAGGTGTTTAGAGATCATAACCAGGATTACAACAGAAAAGCAGGGGTCTTTTTTCCTTTAGGTACACCAGTCACTTTTTCATGTTATTAGTCATTTATCATACTGTTATTTAATAACATATGTCTAATTTAAAAGGAAAAAGTCCGTCACGCAGGAACTGCATAAGTAACCATTTTCCTCAGAATTGGGTAGTCTCGAGTGCATTCCTGAATAATTTACATAAAATAACCTAGACAGCTAAACAAAATAAAAACATAAATAGTTCTGCTCTTTTGAATTTATTATAAACACCTGTTTCAATTATTAATTTTGTAATTAATTTCCTTCCAGATTTTTGTGTATGTGGGGTACTACACTACGTAATAAATACACAAAGCTTCACATTTTCATCTACTGATCTTGATGAATAAAATATAATAAAAATTACGACTGGTATTGGCAAATAACTACTTTGGCTCCGGGGTAAACGCCCTTCCTAATGAACAAATTTAGTTTAATTTTACAACACATTTTTCTCTTCAGTTGATCACAACGAATACCGAGTTTCGTTGAAATATACGAAACATTACGCCTGTTATTGGCAAATAACTACTTTGGCTCCGGAGTAAACTCCTCCTCCAGATAGACCGATTTTGTTGGTTAACGAACTCGTTCAATCGTTTGATGGGGGAATACTATATACCACGTTTCGTGACGAAGAAACAAAAACTCTGGCCTGTATCGTGTTAACGGACACATATATAACTATATATGCATGTATATATATATATATATATATATATATATATATATATATATATATATATATAAATTTTAACTGGGGTCATTTTTGGTGTCTACTAGGTAGGATCGATAAAGATTCGAAGAAATTTTTCAAAAATTCCGTTATGAGTGCAACCTCAATTCGGAGAAAAGTGCTAAAAAAGTCCGTCACGCAGGAGCTGCATAACTAAGCACTTTCCTCAGAATTGGGTAGGGTCGAGTGCATTCCTGAATAATTTGCTTAAAATAACCTATATAAATAAAATTCTGCTCTTTTGCTTTTATGAGCAGTTGTTTCCATTATTAATTTTGTAATTTATTTCCTGCCAGAGTTTTTGTATGCATGATACTACACTACGTAATAAATACACAATGCTTCACAAATAGATATATATAAATTTTAACTGGGGTCATTTCCGGTGTCTACTAGGTAGGATCGATAAAGACTCGAAGACATTTTTCAAAAATTCCGTCATGAGTGCAACCTCAATAGTTACTTTCCTTCGGAGGGAAGTTTCTAAAATGAAATAAAAAGGTATTATACAAAAACAACAACATTTATTTAAAATGTAAGTATTACCTACCAGAAATTGTAATATAGAACCAAATTTAATTTTGGGGCCAATAAGACTTAATTGATTTTAAAATTGTCTCAAAAAGGTCCTTTTTTCGTACTTCCTGCTCCACACGAATTCACACAAATAGGAGGCAAGATGGCTCCTCTTTGTACCACATTCAAGTCTGTCAATTCAATTCAGTTTTATTATTTATAGAATATCAAATTACCTTCTTCAAATAGCAAATTGTACGAGGTTCTATAAACATCAATAAAAATCGTATGACTTGGTAACTGAAATCACTACTAACATGAAATATTAACTGGTGTACCTTAAGTAAAAAAGACCCAAAAGCAGTATTATATCAGTATTTTACAAGTAATTGGTCATCAAAAAATATTAGTTCAAACTGGATTGAACGCCTTCGATTTTGGTTTGTATTCTTCATTATTTGAGGCATTTGCCGTGTACTTAATATGTCTTTATGAAGCCGTGTGAGCTTGATGTATAAAACAACACCTGTACAGTAAGATTTCGATGCCAAAGATCATGAGGCAATTTAAAGTCCACAAGAATGACTTGATATATGCCATAAACGCGGCAGCTCTGACGCAAATCACGACATCTAGGATATTAAAATACCCTCACGAGGTGGTCCCATTGATATTCAGCAACGCAGGCCTACTTCCAGAACTCATATCCTCTTCTTACATTTGAATTCTGCTAAGGTTTACCATATTCATTTAGTTTTCAATTAGATTAGGGAATTTTTTTGTATTTACCTTCTTCCATATGCCATCCTTATTATTATTAGGCAGAACTTGCTACGAGGAGATTTGTATATGGGTCAACTATAGAATTATTGAAAAATTGTGACCCATGTTGTTCACAATATTTGTTTGTTTATTTGTTTTTTAGGGCAAAAAACCTACGTGGTTATCATTGCCCGTTCTCAATATTTTATTTTAAAATACCAAAACGTCGTATAGTTAAAATTACTTCATTCTCTAATTAATATCGTCGTTGCAAAGAAACGAATGTGAAAAATCGCATTTTTCATTTTCAATGTTTACTGATTGCTGTTGGACTGATGTACAGCAAACTCAACGTTGGACTTCTGAATGAATCTAAGTTCATTCAGTGTAAGGGGTGAATAACCCACTTTGACCAAAAGGTCAAATCTGCCGACTATTTCACTGTCCAATAGCTAAGTAATGAATAAAAGTTTTTTCACCCTGGAGAGGAGTGATATTCACATTCGATATTTTGCATTTGTATCGACGATATCACTTATTTTGTGATCTACATGTTTCACGTCATCAGAAGCCTCTTCTGGAAATCCTTAACTATGCACATCTAGTATATAGAATATTAGACATTAGAATATTTGATGGTGTAAGATATATGTGGTCAGTCTGCAATCAGACTCTGGCCCTTCATATTGAGGGATAACTATTATTTATTTTATTTTATCCAATGCCCATCGATGGCGGTTGAGCCATTTGACACCGAGCCTCCCAGTATCTCTTAGGGAGATGGATAAGTTTGGGACAGACGAGGAGGTGACTTCCCACCATTCTTCCGCTTGAACAGAGAGGGCAAATGTCTGAGTCTGCTATGCCCAGGCGATAGAGATGGGCCTGCAGGTAGTCGCGCCAGGTCAGATGGTCAGGGATGTGACCTGCGGTTGCTAGGTTTTCCCACATTTTCCCTCTACTAAGGCTTTATATTGCAGGATAACAAATACTAACACTTCTACAGTTCTCGTTTAAAGCAAACACTACTATGCCTATAGGCATAAGTACCTAAAGTTTCCCAGAAACGGATGTACTTCCAGAGACTTCCAAGATGGAGATATTCTTACTAACAAACTCGGGTACGGTTGGTCAATCACCACAGCTCAGCATAACTAAATCCCTTTACAACACCTCAGGGAGAACAAAATAATAAACGGTGGATTGACAAAAAAATGAGAGTCTGACAAATGAACGTCAGAACTGTGACAAGGAATGTAGAATCTGTGGAAAACAACCGGAGCAATGCCGCCCCAAGGTGTTCAGATGTATTCAGTCCATAGTGACCAGGATGGTCAGCGATAATATTCTATATAGGAGAAAAAAGAGTGATGGTTCGAACTGTACTAATTACAGTCAACAATTATTAATAGCACTTACAAATTAAAAATATAATGCGAATTATTTTTAGCAGGCTATTAAGGTAGCCTTCAGGAAAACAGTTTTCAAACATTTCTTCATCGATCGTACCTAAGACCCGAAAATAATCCCCTTTAAAATGTATATACTTAAGTCTCGATTGCTTTTTCTATATGAAAGTAGGATACAAATAGGAAAGCTATACATTCCCACGACAAACAATCGGACAAGTTCGTTAATCAGCAAATTCGGTCCACCGGGAGGGGGGGGGGTTACTCTGGACACAAATTAATAATAGGCCTATATTGTCCGAAATTTGTATTATATTGCAATGAAACTCGGTATACATATTGAAAATCCTAACATAAATATATGTTGTATAAAATAGACTAAATTGGATGATTAGGACGGGGGTTTACTCCAGAAGAAAATTATTTATTTTCTGAAAAATAGAGGAAAAATTTAATAAAACAAGGATTCAATTCCCGCTAGGGGTGGCAGCTTTCCTTTTGAAATCTACAGAAAAGAATAAAAAACTAGCCCCGTAACAGGCCACAATGGCTCAGAGGGGCAGATACTTTAGAGGTATCTGATTCATGACCATACGGCCCACAAGACAGTGTGGTCGGTATTATGTTCCGGCAACCTACTTTTTCCCTTTTCAAGTACCCAAGTTTTCTCAAGACTGGGTGAGCCTAGGGACGGTCTGGGACCGCAAATCCAACCCTCGAACGATGACACAAGAAGATAAAAATTCATAAAAAAATAAATAATTAATTATTAAATCAGCTTTTCATTATAAAGGTAAAAAATTAAAACTATTTATGTTTATTTTGTATTAATGAAAGTTATTTTAAGCACACTCTTCATGAAAAACCTTACTGAATAATGTGCTTAGGTCTGCATTTCCTGTGTGACGAACCCGTTGCGTTCAAGAGGAATTGATCAGTTTGCGTAGCCCATTCATGAGGGACAATTTTTAATCTTTGGTGGTTCTTCCAATTAACTAAAATAAAAATCCCATCTTCTAGATTGACAGGTCAATATATAAACTTTCAAAAACACTCGGAAATATGATTAAAAAAATACAACACTAAATATAGACCGGTTTAATATGTGGCGGCGAAGAAGGCGTTTTTTTTTTGGTTAGATGGGGTTGAAGAGGGCTCGCTTCCGAATACACGAGTGACAGGATGAAATATGGTACTAGGGATACGGCAGGGGTAGACAATGAGCTTTGAGGGGCGTCATTTTCCCGGGTCAGTCTGCTATACACAGAAATTCACAAATAAACCTTCGGACTTTTCAATTTCATCGAGAAAATATTCGTTTCGGAAAACCGCTTTAATCAAAAAGTTTATCCTGCAAGATATGGGTAAACTGGAAATATTTCTCAGAAGAGCAATAAATATGATGTTGAAGGAATAGTGTGGAATGTGTCCTTTTCATAAAACAGCATAAAAACAATCTCTCCATACTCAAATAACTTATTAAACAATGGACAAAACATACAGAATCAAAATCCAATTATAATAAAAATACTCGAACGGAAAGCAATGGTTAATAAATGTATAGAAATAAAGGGGAAAATAGACAGGTGGATCGACTAAATGTGAATCGTGTCATAAATCATTTACCATAATGCACTCACTGACGGAATGCTTACAACGATATAACTGAGGTTTACCCAAATCATAAGTAATTCCAGAGCAAAGCGGAAAAAGGTGACTTTGACCATGTGAATTAGGTTACCGAGCGTTGACCTCGTCTTTCAAATAGCCTATATAAAAAAAAAAAAATAAAAAAAATAAAAAACTCTGGTTTTTTAAATCTGCCAGACTTAAATCCTGGAGATTTTGGCCAGACCAGGTCCTATCTACCGCTGCACAGACTGTTTCGCAGATCTGGGCAGACAAGGTTACAGGAGGATTTTAAATGTTAGCGTAAAATGTTTCAGACTCATGCAGATCATTTTATTTATTGTGATGTTTATTTATTGCGGGGAAAAATAAGTTAACGGGACCACTAAAGCTTTAAAATAATTTATAAGGTATTTTTCAAAAGCAATAATGAGCATTTAAAAAAAAAAAATAAAAAAAAATAACTATTAGGAATTTGTTCTATTTAAAACAGTTTTTTTTTGCAATACCGCGACGTAATTGCATATATATATATATATATATATATATATATATATATATATATATATATATATATATATATATATATATAGTTAGATAGATAGAATCAGGGCCCCCAAGAGGAATGCAGCTCGACTGAAAAGATCATATGAATAAAACATCTGTCTGGCCTTCTTTGGCTATCATAAAGTTTTTGACCAGAGAACTTTTTGTATTTCTCAAAACACCTTTGTTTCAAAGAACATATGTTTGTGTATTCCATTAATTGACATCATTGTTGTATCCATACTAACAGTATACACCAAATTAAAAACTGGTTAATTGCACTTCACAAATACACTCGGTAACTATTTGGAAATTAGTATGAGCAGCTTCCAGAATATTTTCCCCGACTTGAAGGGCCCCTAGCTTTCCAGGAACCGAAGATAATTAGATAATACTGCGAATTCTCGTAAAATAATAGCCTTCGTTTTATGATCTGTACTTGAGTTTTGTCCATCTACGTAGTTATGGGAATCGGTACTCTGTGCGCTGGTGGAAAACATCCTCATCTGCTCTTCTTGCGGCGAGGGAATAATGTGTAGTACAACCATCATGCTGGAACCACAGGAACTAACTGGCTTTATCTTCAGCGGCAAAGGGGGTTTCTCACCTAGGGAGGAGAGTGAGAACACGACCTAAAAAACATCCTCATCTGCTCTTCTTGCGGCGAGGGAATAATGTGTAGTACAGCCATCATGCTGGAACCACACGGAACTAACTGGCTTTATCTTCAGCGGCAAAGGGGGTTTCTCACCTAGGGAAGAGAGTGAGAACACGACCTAAAAAACATCCTCATCTGCTCTTCTTGCGGCGAGGGAATAATGTGTAGTACAGCCATCATGCTGGAACCACATGGAACTAACTGGCTTTATCTTCAGCGGCAAAGGGGGTTTCTCACCTAGGGAAGAGAGTGAGAACACGACCTAAAAAACACCCTCATCTGCTCTTCTTGCGGCGAGGGAATAATGTGTAGTACAGCCATCATGCTGGAACCACATGGAACTAACTGGCTTTATCTTCAGCGGCAAAGGGGGTTTCTCACCTAGGGAAGAGAGTGAGAACACGACCTAAAAAACATCCTCATCTGCTCTTCTTGCGGCGAGGGAATAATGTGTAGTACAGCCATCATACTGGAACCACATGGAACTAATTGGCTTTATCTTCAGCGGCAAAGGGGGTTTCTCACCTAGGGAAGAGAGTGAGAACACGACCTAAAAAACACCCTCATCTGCTCTTCTTGCGGCGAGGGAATAATGTGTAGTACAGCCATCATGCTGGAACCACATGGAACTAACTGGCTTTATCTTCAGCGGCAAAGGGGGTTTCTCACCTAGGGAGGAGAGTGAGAACACGACCTAAAAAACATCCTCATCTGCTCTTCTTGCGGCGAGGGAATAATGTGTAGTACAGCCATCATGCTGGAACCACATGGAACTAATTGGCTTTATCTTCAGCGGCAAAGGGGGTTTCTCACCTAGGGAAGAGAGTGAGAACACGACCTAAAAAACACCCTCATCTGCTCTTCTTGCGGCGAGGGAATAATGTGTAGTACAGCCATCATGCTGGAACCACATGGAACTAACTGGCTTTATCTTCAGCGGCAAAGGGGGTTTCTCACCTAGGGAAGAGAGTGAGAACACGCCCTAAAAAACATCCTCATCTGCTCTTCTTGCGGCGAGGGAATAATGTGTAGTACAGCCATCATGCTGGAACCACATGGAACTAACTGGCTTTATCTTCAGCGGCAAAGGGGGTTTCTCACCTAGGGAGGAGAGTGAGAACACGACCTAAAAAACATCCTCATCTGCTCTTCTTGCGGCGAGGGAATAATATGTAGTACAGCCATCATGCTGGAACCACATGGAACTAACTGGCTTTATCTTCAGCGGCAAAGGGGGTTTCTCACCTAGGGAGGAGAGTGAGAACACGACCTAAAAAACATCCTCATCTGCTCTTCTTGCGGCGAGGGAATAATGTGTAGTACAGCCATCATGCTGGAACCACATGGAACTAACTGGCTTTATCGTCAGCGGCAAAGGGGGTTTCTCACCTAGGGAAGAGAGTGAGAACACGCCCTAAAAAACATCCTCATCTGCTCTTCTTGCGGCGAGGGAATAATGTGTAGTACAGCCATCATGCTGGAACCACATGGAACTAACTGGCTTTATCTTCAGCGGCAAAGGGGGTTTCTCACCTAGGGAAGAGAGTGAGAACACGCCCTAAAAAACATCCTCATCTGCTCTTCTTGCGGCGAGGGAATAATGTGTAGTACAGCCATCATGCTGGAACCACATGGAACTAACTGGCTTTATCTTCAGCGGCAAAGGGGGTTTCTCACCTAGGGAAGAGAGTGAGAACACGCCCTAAAAAACATCCTCATCTGCTCTTCTTGCGGCGAGGGAATATTGTGTAGTACAGCCATCATGCTGGAACCACATGGAACTATCTGGCTTTATCTTCAGCGGCAAAGGGGGTTTCTCACCTAGGGAAGAGAGTGAGAACACGCCCTAAAAAACATCCTCATCTGTTCTTCTTGCGGCGAGGGAATAATGTGTAGTACAGCCATCATGCTGGAACCACATGGAACTAACTGGCTTTATCTTCAGCGGCAAAGGGGGTTTCTCACCTAGGGAAGAGAGTGAGAACACGCCCTAAAAAAATACCGCCTTCAAAAAATATTAAGTTATGCGCGTTTTGCAATTCATTGAACGTTTTTTTTTTATTATAACACAAAATCACTTGGACGCAAAATGAATGAAGATATTTTTCAAAAATTCCTACATGGCGGCAAACTCAAAATGCTAAAATACTTCCCTCAAAATTTTGCAAGCTCTTTTTCCTTTTATGTTGAATTTCATACTCAAGTACACGTATTTTTCCACTCCCTATAATATAGTTATTCAAAAGATACTGAATAAAAATGAATAATTTATTTTTTAAAATATGTTCTGGATATAAAGAATAAAATACTCAAGAAGATTGAATATATTTCCCATATAGAGGAGATTGGTTGATAGGACTGTGCTTGGAATTCTTACCAACAAGAAATTCTTTCTAAGGATTATCATTTCCGCTTTTAAATGAGAAACTTTTGTCCGTTTTTAATGTGCTGAGTATAGATTCACAGTAAGAATATGTATTGGGTTTAAAATACGTTCTTAGCGTTTTTTACTGACGATTTCAATAAAAACTTCATATTCTTGTAGACATTTTTAATCAATTATATATGACCATAATGGTCTAGTACGTGTTTCAATCTTCAAAGTTTTTTTTTAATTCCCAGAACTTCTCAACTGATCTTTTCGTTAGTAGTCCTCGAGGGAATTAAACTTTTTACCTTTTTGAGAGTTTTGAAGGGTCCGAAATAAGTGAAAATCTGTTTGGACAAGGTCTGGTGAATAGGGTGGGTGGGGGCTCACATCTCAGCCAAACTCCAATAATTTCTGCCGGGTCTGCAAAGACACAGTTATCGAGATGTTCAACAGTTGTTCCAGCTGAGCAACAGTAGACTGCTGAATAAATGGTCTGGTTGGGCAGGTGGAGCTCAAAATAAAGAGCAACCAGAGCGCTTTGCGTCTTCCAAGTCAAAATGTCTGATTCTGAACCAAGCAAATCACTTACGGGCAGTGCTTTCTCCTAAGGCGTCATCGCCATACACACTGCAAATTTTGTTAACCGTCTGTGCAGAGGATTTTCCTTTTCGGAAATAAAAAAATCATTAAATTACGAAAATGATTTTCTTCCTCTTCAATTTTGAAAAAGCAACAAAATATACCTTAAAGATAAGGAATCTCGGTTGAATCTGAGGCATAAAACCACCTAAACTAATTCTCTTTTAGAATATGTAAACATTATTCACTAAGTAAACATGATTTTATAAACCCAAAGAGAATTAAATTGAAATATTTAAAAACGATACGAACTTATTTAAAAACCCACTATTATTAACAATATATTCTCACAAAATATATACTCACAAATTAATATATATACTCACAAATGAAACTTAATGAAAACTTGGCCAAAATATCTAATGAGTTTCATTGGAAGTAAGTAAACATGACAAACAAATTTTATTTATTTTTACAACACATTTACTTCTTTATCTAGATGAGCACCATGCACGCCGAGTTTAGTTGTATTATAACAAAAATTTTGAACTTAACGGGAAGTATTTGGGCTTCAATAAATCCCTAATTGTGTAAGCAGATAAACAAACACACACACACACACACACACACACACACACACATTTATATGAATTTGAACGAGGATATTTTCTCGTCAAGTTTGCAGTATCGTGAAAGATTTAAATTAGAGCCAACATATTAACTACATACCCCCCCCCCTTCGGAAGGGGTAAAAGCTTGAAACCCTGCTGAGGTAATATTTTTGTAACTCACACAAACGTATTTATCTGGGAAGAGCATACTACGCTGCTTGACGGCAAGAGGAGTGTCTCAGCTAAATACCAACCAGAGAAACTAGGGCGTATCACTAAAATAGTTAATCAACGTTCACTTTGGGCACCCGGTAGCTTGGCCGAGCGGTCTAAGGCGCTGGTTTAAGGCACCAGTCTCTTTGGGGGGCGTGGGTTCGAATCCCACCGCTGCCATATGTTTTTTTTTAACTTCAATCAAAATATAAAAATAAAAAAAAAACAAACGGACGATTGACATCTATACAAGGATGAAATATAAGAGTGAAAGCTCCTACTTACAATATTTTACATATAAAATATTTTAGTTATTTAAATTTAGTTTGTATACATGTAATAATTTCCTATTTTTACATAAATTGGTTGTTAAATGAGTAACTGTTTGAAAAAAATCTTAGTAATAAGTAGTTAATGTTAAAACGTTTTCACTACCGTCAAATCCTGATCATTGTGTCATTTTGTGTGGCGATTTTAATGGGCATGTGGGAAATTTAAATGATTTAGATGACAGCCTGTTCTCAGATAGCAACCTGTATGGAACAAGAATCGTTAGTCATATTAATGAAAATTACCGAGGTAAATTATTGGTCGAAATTATGGAATCTCTGGGTTTATATCTCTGTAATGGTAGATCCATGTCGGATAGACCGGGGAAATTTACTTACATATCTGGAAAAGGTCAAAGTACGATTGATTTAATATGGATAAATGAAAATTGTATTTGCTTCGTGGAGGATATGAGAGTGCACATATTTTCAGAGCTCTCCGATCATTTGGCTTGTACACTTTCCATATCACTACCTCCAACAATTAAGGAAACCAGGGTAGATAAAAGCTATGAAGTATGGGAAGGTATAAGATGGGATCCTAGCAAAATAGAAATTTTTCATGAACAAATGATCTTGACAACCGGTATTTATTTTTATTCAAATAATAATAATGAATTATACGATAATTTTGTCACATCAATTACCGAATCTTTAACTAAATCAGGTTTAATGGTTAGCAAAAAATATAATTTTGATAATAATACTTTTTCAAATAAGAATAAATGGTTCGACCTTGACTGCCGATTATTAAAACGGAGTGTAAGGCGAATGTACCGAGCCATGATAAGGAACAAATATTCAAAAAACTCTTTAGAAGATTACCTTAATAGCAAAAAATATTACAGGACAATAATAGATATTAAAAAACGCGAATATCGAGCGAGCGTTATTCAAAAGCTGCAAAATGTGAAGAACAGTACTGAGTTCTGGAAAACTGTAAAATCTCTGAGGCCTAGAAGTTTTCAACATAAGGAAATAGATATTGATTCCTGGGTGATGCATTACAAGGCTTTATATGGAGATAAAACCAGAACGGAAAAATTGTTTTTCTCAGTTAGACATCCCGTATTGGACGAACCTTTTTCAATAGAGGAATTGCATTTCTGCCTGAAACGGGCGAAAAATAATAAATCTCCTGGCTTAGATAAAATCACGTATGAGGTTTTTAAAAATTTAACCCCCGAATGGGAGCATTACATATTGAATTTATTTAATAACATAATGGAAACAGAAAAAACCCCAAGTGCTTGGTCAAAGTCAAAACTAAGTTTATTGCACAAAAAAGGAGATAAAAAAGATGTGGACAATTACAGAGGAATATCGCTCATAAATAATATCACAAAGCTATTTACAGCTATACTGGCTCGTAGAATTTTAACCTGGGCTGAGGAAGAAGGACTGATCCCTGAAGAACAGGCTGGATTTAGACAAGGTAGAGGATGCATTGACCATATCTTCTCCCTGGCAGCCTTTGTCAGCATGAATCTGAATAAAAAAGGGAAGTATATATTTGCAACATTTGTTGATTTCAAGAAGGCCTTCGACTCCATAAACCATGAGCTCCTCTGGCAAAAGCTGTACGATTTTGGTATTGGTGGTAAAATAATAAGAATATTAAAACAATTATATGACAATGCCTCTATGTACATTAAGGTAGGAAACCAGCTGTCAGAAGAAATTAATATCAGTTCTGGTTTATTGCAAGGAGAAAGTCTCAGTCCTATTCTTTTTATTTGTTTTATTGCGGATATAATATATTTTTTTCAAAAGTTTGGTTCCACGGGAATCTCAATAGATAGTCGGAATGAGATTATAATGCTGCTTTTAGCGGACGATATTGTTATGCTAAGCACTTCATGGCACAGCGCTCTTAAAAAACTAAAAATACTAGAGGCTTACTGTTCTCAGAATTTATTAGTCTTGAACCCAGAAAAATCAAAAACATTAGTGTTCCATAAGTCACCCCGGATAAAGAAATTAAAACCGCTCCTTTGGCAGGGCAAGGAACTGGAGTACACCAAAACGTATACATATCTTGGTGTGCCTTTTTCATCTTCCGCAAAATTTTCCAAAGCTTTAAATTACTTCATCCAGAGATCACAAGTCGCAAGTGCTAAGGTGAGAGAAATACTCAACAGAGGTAAGAGCAATTCCTGGCAAACCAAAATGATTTTATTCGATTCCATGGTTTCATCAACTCTTCTTTATGGATCCGAGATTTGGAGCCTGAACTACCTCGAGGCTATAGAGACGGTGCAGCTTAAATTTCTAAAGTATTTGTAATCCTGGCCCAAATGTACCCCTAATTATATTGTCCGTCTGGAATCTGGGAGAAATCCATTGAAGGAAGTTGTTTTGAAGAAAATAATTAATTTTTGTATAAAAATACTTTCAATGCCTGAAAACCGATTGCCAAGGAAATGTCTTGTTAGGCTCATAGAGTTAGATTCCAAAAAGAGTGATATTGGCTTTAATTGGGTATCCCAAATTAAACAAATAACATTAAATAATTATATAGAAGAAAATTTCTTTGATTTTTCAGTGCCAACAAATTTATTGATTGAGAAAAATATAATTATTGAAAAACTAAAGAACCACCTCTATTCCTTAGACATTGACAAGGCCCTCAACTCGAATTACAGCCCTCTTTACAGAACTATTTGTAGTTTCAATAGCCTTCAGCCTCAGCATTATTTAACTTACCATACAAATATATATAAAGTAAAACTTGTTAGCCAACTAAGAATTTCGGGTAATGAAAATATAAAACTTTTCCATAAGAACATTGTGGTCCACATAAAAACAGGAGAAATATGTAGATGGTGTCATCAAATCATAAATCACAGCTTACACCACTTATTATTGCACTGCCCTGCGTTGAGTTCATTTAGAACAACATATTTGAGGAAATATATAACACAAAACAGGGATTACATATCATTAGGGAATATCCTTCTTATCAATAGTTTAGATCAATTAAATTCAATTTTCTTCTTTCTATTAAAAGTTTGTGCAATTTAAGATATATTCGAGCTAAGACCCAAGATTAAATTTAGAATATTTATTTTCATTATATTTCTAGTTAGGAGTGTATTAATTTTATGTATGATAGGTAGTTATAAGTATATAGTGTTTATTTTATTACTTCTTTATTATTTTTATTCAAAAAGGGAATTTATTATTAATATTATAATAATTACTTAGTGAGAATTCACAAATAGAAGAGAGAAGTGTATTGTTATTGTTCTGCTATATGTAGAATCATCAACTTGACTTTTTATATGCATAAACAGTATATATTCATATTTTAATATTGTGTATTTTTAAGTAGTTTATATGTATATGTATATGTCTGTTATTTTATTATGTAGAGTATTATTATTAGTCATATATGTCGCGTCCATTAACATCTACTAACACCAAATGGGCCAGATTCATTGGCTATACCATGTTATAAGCCAATAAATATTATTCTATTCTATTCTATATTCACACACACACACACACACACACACACACACACACACACACACACACACACACACACACACACACACACACACACACACACACACACACACACACACACACATTTATATGAATTTGAACGAGGATATTTTCTCGTCAAGTTTGCAGTATCGTGAAAGATTTAAATTAGAGCCAACATATTAACTACATACCCCCCCCCCCCTTCGGAAGGGGTAAAAGCTTGAAACCCTGCTGAGGTAATATTTTTGTAACTCACACAAACGTATTTATCTGGGAAGAGCATACTACGCTGCTTGACGGCAAGAGGAGTGTCTCAGCTAAATACCAACCAGAGAAACTAGGGCGTGTCACTAAAATAGTTAATCAACGTTCACTTTGGGCACCCGGTAGCGTGGCCGAGCGGTCTAAGGCGCTGGTTTAAGGCACCAGTCTCTTCGGGGGCGTGGGTTCGAATCCCACCGCTGCCATATGTTTTTTTTTAACTTCAATGAAAATATAACAATAAAAAAAAAACAAACGGACGATTGACATCTATATAAGGATGAAATATAAGAGTGAAAGCTCCTACTTACAATATTTTACATATAAAATATTTTAGTTATTTAAATTAAGTTTGTATACATGTAATAATTTCCTATTTTTACATAAATTGGTTGTTAAATGAGTAACTGTTTGAAAAAAATCTTAGTAATAAGTAGTTAATGTTAAAACGTTTTCACAACCGTCAAATAAAACTGGATATTCTATTTTTCAATGACCCTTTAAAATATCTTTCAACTACTCCACATATCGTCACAATTCACAGACAACTAATGTTCTTTTATGTGTTTTTTATTACGGACAAGATACATTCCCCCCCCCCCTCTAGAATTGATGTATGAAATACTACTCCTTGTCCTATTTATGAATCCACGATTACGAAAGAAGGAATTCCGCAATATGATCCACTTTCGTAGAAATGAAAAGAGTCACTTCCTTTACAGAAGCTTGTATCATGAGCGCTAAGCGCTTTCAGATGCTCCTTACATAAACATCAGAGCTGTAATATTTTCACCTTCGGTTGGGAAGCTGAACACACTAAAGCTTTGATGATGGTGTTAGGAGCTGCTGAAATCAGATAAAGATAAATAAATGAAACAAAATTCTTTAATAACCTCAAAGGCTGACACGCCTTAAGTCTAACCAAAAAAAAAATAACAAAAATAACAAATTTCTGAAGACAGTGACTATTTTCTTTTGAACTAACCCCTGAGTTATTGCCAGGAACCAAACATCATGTTCTACCCTTATCATATTTTAAATTTAATTACTATTTATATGTTGAAAATAAATAACAATTAGCTTTTAATCTGACCTACCTCACGTTGTTATGCCTCTGAACGTACATATCATGAAATCTTGTCTGCTTGTTGGTAACTTCTTGGCAAGCATCCGCCATTTTCAACATGATGCTCCGTTTAACCTTGAACAAAGTAATAAGAATTTGATAAAGTTACAATAAAAATAATTGATGGTCCATATTGGTTGACAATTTTATTATTCATAAAACGTATATACGTTATACGAAAAATTGAACTTTTTCCCCACATTTTGAGTAAATAATTTAAATGACCTTCTGTTATGACTTACAGACAGTAAATAAAAGGCTGCCATGCTTTATGAGTCTTTTTTTTTTATTTTATGGCGCACCAATTTTAGGGTCATTAACGTCATCGAATGAAACGTACATTCATTTGTTGGTGGCATATTTTTATTATTTCTTTTGAATTTAATAATTGATCAATTTGGACAAAAAAATACATAGAAGCGCGCGTATCTATACAGTCAAACAAATGTAAATACACACACACGCACAAGTGCACACCCACTCACATACACTAACCCATTTCCATTACACCTCACACACACTAACCCATTTCCATTACACCTCACACACATATGCTCAAACAAGGAGATAAAACACACTCAACGTGCACTATCCTAATGATTAATCGAATGTTTTTAGATTTTAATTTATAAGTTCCATTTTTTCTATAAAGTTTAATAGCTTTCTCAAATTATCAGCTTCATCTCCAAGTGTTTCCTCCATCATGTCTGATAACTTTAACTCTTCTCTAATCGGCTCATATATTCGGCATACTGTAGGTTAATGTTTCACTGTTATTTGAACGTTGCATGATTTACGGATTGGGGGTGGTTCTTTAGAAAAAGGAATGAATGTCTAATGTGGCTAATGCGTAATCGACTTAAAGCTACTTCCTGTTTTCTACTGATGTTAAGTGGTGTCAACCAAGCTGTTGATTTTATTACTCTTAATTTGTTGCAGTCTATTATCTGCCACATAGTTTGACAGTTTTGCCGTACTATTTGATTCAGGTAGTAATAATATCATTCTTTGGACCCCTTTCCATCAGGACGGAGAGAATGAGGACATCGACGTCCTCAGTCTCTTTGATTCCGCAGTGGCCAGAGACCCATACGAAAAGAACTGTTTGAAGTTTGAAGCTTGGGAATGGTCGAAAGGATTGTAGATTAAGGAACTGGGGATATTGTTGGAGGTCTAGGCGCACGGTAGTGCGCCAGGCCAAGTTCCGGCCTAAGCATACTGTGTGTATATTACAGGCGGTCTTAGAGCCGATTTTTACCCTCTCATAACTTTCAACCAGGTGAAGATAAATTTATGAAATTTTACACAGGTATTAAACTACTGGATGTGAGTAAAACTGGAAATTTTCATAATTCTACATCGAATAGTTTCTGAGATATAAGCGATCGAAAATCGGGATTTATAGGACTCACTCACTCACTCACTCACTCACTCACTCACTGACTCATCAAAATTATTAGGCACTTCCCATGATGCTAGAGACTTGAAATTTTGCATGAAGATAGATATGAAGGTGTTATTAAAGGAAAAAATCGAAAAATCGCGAAAAGTTGTGTTTGACTCCGCTTCCGGGGCGGGGGCGTGCCAGTTTTGTACTTCCATCGGAAACCCGTCATTCCGTCCGAAACCCATGATGTGGAGTATCAAATGAATTGTCTCGGTATGAAGAACCTATATTTGATGTTTTAAGAAACAAATAGAGACGCATACAGGCTCGGTAAAAATCTTATACCAGCTTTCTGTCTGTATGTTTGTTCCTCTTACAAATCCGTACCGTTTGACCGATTTTGACCAAACTTGGGACACAGATGGGTCTTGATACGGGGAGAATCATAGGCTAGGAAAAATTGTCTATCAGCTGTCTGTTTGTCTGTTTGTTCCTTATACAAATACACACCGTTTGACCGGTTTTGACAAAATTTGACACACATGTCGGTCTTTATCCGGGTAGTGCCATAGGCTAGTCAAAATCGTCTATCAGCTGTCTGTCTGCATGTTTGTTCCGTACACAAATTCACACCATTTGACCGATTTTGACCAAACTTGGCACACAGGTAGGCCTTGGTCCGGGGAATGCACTAGGCTAGGTAAAAAAGGTCTTTCAGCTGTCTGTCTGTATGTTTGTTCCTTATACCAATTCACACCGTTTGGCCTATTTTAACCAAACTTGGCACGCAGGTAGGTCTTGATACGGGAGTGTCATATTACCTATGACGTTTTCTACTTCTTGCTCCATCGAAATGCCATCATTCCTTCTGAAACCCATCATGTGGGGTATCAAATGAATCGTCTTGGTAAGGAGAACCTATATTTGATGTTTTAAAAAACATTTCGACGCATCTTAAAAACAGTTCTGACTTCTTTCTTAAATGTAGTAAATAAAGTCGTAGGGGTTCACTGCATAATATACTTCAAAACAGATACTAAGTTTTTCAAAGTCGAGTCATTTTTGTTCTTATATTTTTCTTGAAGGCCTTCTACACTTTCCCTATTGTGATCTTTATCCTCGGGATAAGGTTCCTGTGTTTTACTGTGTAATAGTTTAGTAAAGAGAGCAATCAATTTGTCCTCTAAAGTAATGTCATTTGGAAGAGCTTCTAACTTTTCTAGTCTAGTGATTAGATGTATGTAGGTTGATTATTGGTATCAAATATCAAGCAGTATGGAGAACCTTATGCAGAATCCAAAGACCCTGGTTTTATATGAAGTACAAAAGCCAGTAGGTATGCGGCAACTAAATTCTATTTAATACTTAGAAAAAAGCAATGAGATCCCCAAAAAAACATAAATGTGAAATAGAGGCCAAGTTCCTGCCACCACAAAGAAACACTCCCTTCCTCAAAAATATCCCCTCCTAAAACCCCCCAAAAACGCCTTACCATTCTACACTCCAAAAAAGTAGTATGGGTTGGTGTATTAATTCAACCAAAAATATTTGCCAATACAAGAGATGATACAAGAAAGAAATGGCCAAGTTCATTACTTGGAAGACCTCATAGTTACTTACTAAGAACAGTAAAGACACTTCAACTGACCTTTAAAAACAACAATAAAAATACTTATATCCAGTTACTAAAATATCACTTTCCTCAACCAGGTATATTCTTAAACTTGGCAATGTTTTTTTTGTGCCGAAATTATCTTTAGATAAAAACTAAACATTGCCAAGTTTAAGAATATACCTGGTTGAGGAAAGTGATATTTTAGTAACTGGATATAAGTATTTTTATTGTTGTTTTTAAAGGTCAGTTGAAGTGTCTTTACTGTTCTTAGTAAGTAACTATGAGGTCTTCCAAGTAATGAACTTGGCCATTTCTTTCTTGTATCATCTCTTGTATTGGCAAATATTTTTGGTTGAATTAATACACCAACCCATACTACTTTTTTGGAGTGTAGAATGGTAAGGCGTTTTTGGGGGGTTTTAGGAGGGGATATTTTTGAGGAAGGGAGTGTTTCTTTGTGGTGGCAGGAACTTGGCCTCTATTTCACATTTATGTTTTTTTGGGGATAAATCTTTACTCTCTCCCACGGCAGCAGAATAAGTAATTGTTGAATTCCAGTTGGAGGAACATCGTGCAAAAAAAAAAAATAATAATAAAATAAAATAATAAATAAATAAAAAGAATGGGATCTGAGAGATCGCTAACGCCATTAATAAGAACAACAAGAAACAAGACCTATCTCAGTCAACTGAAATGAACGGGGTGGCTCAGATCCTTGTGTATAAAAGGCGAATATGGCTGGCTGATCAAATCAGTCTTGAAAGGATATAAGGCGAAAAACCAGACTTTTTTCAGTTACATATTTATAATAATGCTTCGAACAGAGTTATAACCCTCTGCAGAAAAATTAATAAACAATGGTTACACAGGATGGTAAACAAATATGTTTATACATGTGTGTGTGCGCGAAACTACATTGTTAGAATTTTTTAGCATAAATATGCTTTAGCGGTGACTAAATTGTAAAAAAACGTTACAAAAAAGTGTCCGCTGGCGTTCGCACATGCGCAGTGGCGTTCGCGCATGCGCAGTGGCTTTGTACGAAAAAAAATACTGTGTGTTATAGAGTACATTACATAGGTTTATCGGGTGGATCTTGCGTTACAAAAAAGTGTCACAAGAAGGTGTCCGCTGGCGTTCGCGCATGCGCGGTTGTCATGTACTTAAAATACGACTATATATTATAGAGTACATTACATAGGTTAGTCGGGTGGACCTAAAGCATATTTACGTTCCTGAATTTGAGCAAAAGGCTCTAAACGAAATAATTTTTCCCGTGAAATTATATGATTCGAAGTCAGATTGCCCATTTGATTCACGATGCAGGCGGGTTTAGAATTAGTGACTATGAATTCCAGCCTAGTAATATAATTGTTCTGAAAACTCTAGAAATGATTAAATAATTAAAATGTATTTATGTTTCACGCCCCTTCGACACCTCTTCAGGAGCACTTCAAATATTAATCATTTTAGAGAACCTTCCGCTGGTTGGGTGAAGTCTTGACGTAAAGAGCCTTCAAAGGGACGAGAAACATATACAGCGAAATAAAGGTTCGTTTAATACTAATATTTAGTTAAAGAAATTTGACCTTTTTCCACATTATGTACGTTGTGAAAAATAGAAGGAATTCAATATAAAACTAATATTAGAGGGAAAAACATTTTTCAAAACTAAAATGCACTACTTCAACAGGATAACAATAATACCAGTCAGAGATCTGTGCAATAACTGTATATCAATCTCTTATTCGTTCGATCCAGGAAAGCCGAGAAAAAAACATAAAATGGATAATTATTTAACGCACACTCTATTTAGAGAGGTAACGAGTGGTATCGGAGAATAATCCATTAGTCCATTAAATATCGCAAAATAAATAAATTATAAATGTCAAAATGCCATTTCTAATTAATCTATTACCGAAGAGTACAGCTATTGATTCTGATGACTGATATTTCAATACAATGTTTTGTCGTAAAGAAATAATGGTTTTTGTTCAAATAAATTCATTTATTAAAACTTAAAAAAAAATGTTTTCTATTACTTATTATAAAAATAAATCAGTGAAATGAGTAATATATATATATATATATATATATATATATATATATATATATATATATATATATATATAATGCTTATACTAACAAGAAAAAATAAGTAAATATTGTAATATAATAAAAAGAAAATTTATTTAACTAGCAGTTTGAATATATAGTAACCAAATTATTAAAATTAAAACTTTGGCATCTTATTATTATTTAACGCAAAATTATTTGAATAAAGTGCATTAATTCTATTATCACAGATATTTATTTAGTACTTTCATTACACCTTTAAAATTACTTTAAAAAGTAATTATCCATTCACAGTCTACTTTCTTTACTCCATTTTATCTACTCACTTCTAAAATTCTAAAAACTAAAAAAAAAAAATTTATATGTGGCAGAAGGTCAAATTCGCACAAAAACACTCACTCTCTTCACTATTCATTTATTTCGCTCTACATGTTTCACATTCCTATGAACGCCTTTTCAGGAGCTCTTAAAATAACATTGTATAGCAGCCTACACCATCGCGAACCTTCCGCAGGTAGGGCCACGTCTAGACTGATCTATTTTTAATCTATTTTAAGTTGTCTTGTTTATTAAATTAAAAAGTATTTTATCTATGTATTTGATTTCTGTTTTTTATTAACTGTCTTTTTCCTGTTTTTCATTATGAGTATATTTTCTTTTATGTTTCGTTTGATGTTTTTTTTCCTTATATAATATTTTAAATGTGTCAAAATTCTTTAATTTAATAAAAAAGACTACTTAAAATAGATTAACATTAAAAAAATATATTAACATTATTTCCCGTTTCATTAAAATAAAAATGTGTATGTATTTCTTATTGTTTATATATAATATTTTTTCCTTAAACAATAATACGAGTAAATATGATATTTTTTTTTTTTGAGTAAATATGATATTTTCATACACATCTATAATCTTGTGTTTAATGACCCCATAGTGGTTGACGAGACATTAAACAAATAAATAAAAAAAATATATTTTATTTTTATTCTATATAAAATATCTAAGTAATGCTTATTATATTTTAGGTATGCGTTTTAAAATTACACTACAAAGAGCCAAGAAACTAAAAAATATTACTTAGGTATTCAGTTAATTAAGAGGTAATTCATTCTCATGCAGTCATCAAGTAATAGTTTCGTCAAACAAATTGTCTTCGTGAGTTTCTCCTCAAAATGACAAAAAATGTCTTCTCCTCGTCATGAACTATAAAGCACATTATTAAATAGAGGAAGTTTGCAACTTTTTAATTAGCTTTAAAAAATTAAATATAAAAGTGAAGAGTTCATTTTAAGAACTAACTGCTTTTTGCAAGACTACTACACTGGTATAATTGACATAAATTTCTCCTAACAATTTAGGGGAAGGAATAATTAAAATTAAGTTTGATATTATTTTTATAATTTTATTCATAATATTTACCCCGTTGGGGTTGTTCTACATTTCTAGAAGCCTCGCCTGATATTACAGTAGGGACGGCTATCTCTATAGCCTAGCTAAGTAAGCTATCTCGCCGTTGTTATCTTGCAATAACATTGCTTAGATATTGTCTGGCCATGTTCTGGTCAACTAAGGCCAAGGGGGTGGTGCATCGCAATGCGTATACTATCCCCTTAATGTTTGCAAGAGATAGAATCTTGATATCTTTTTGGTCAATTAACCATTGTCTTGCTTTTATTGTAATAATGAAATAATACTGAGGGAGAATAAAAAACGGAGGCAATTAACTCAGTCAATGATATCTTTTGATTGCTGCATTTTGGGGTTTTAAGGATTGCATCAGTGTCACAGAATCATCTCCGATGAGTTTGGTTCAATTTTCGTTTAAGAACCCACAGATTTTTTGCATCAAAAAACATATTAAATACTCAAAAATTTTGTGGTTAGGCTTAAACCAAGAGCTTCTAGGGTTTTGTACCCGCGACCGTATTGTAAACATGCTCTGCACTGTTGACCAGAAATGTTCTTTTTTTTTGTGGCTGTGTAATTAATCTATATAATAGGTATATGTGTGTGTGTGTGTGTATATATATACATATATTATTTTCCACGTATTTCTGACCTTTATTTACGTCTAATTATTTATTCTTTATATATGGCCAAGGACAAAAGAATAGTACTCCACTTTTCTTTGTACTATTTATTGTTTGTACGCCCTACACGTTTCGTGGCCTTTATGCCACCTCCTCAGGGGCCATTACATCCTAAAATTTTTAACAAATTTTTAATAACATATTTTTCATTTTCGTAAATCCATTAAATTTATGTCATTAACATATTATAAACGAATCAAATTACATTTTCTATACTAAATCCTAACCCTAAATCTATTGTTAAAGTGTAATAAAAATAATGTTACATTTCACATACCCCATGTGTGGTTAGCTCGCCACCCATACTAATACTGAGGCCAGCTAAATCACCTGTATCGAGAGGCTTAGTAATCAGCTTATTACGATAAGTTCTATAAAGGCCTGTACTATTGTTTTTTTTTTCCCCTGGACTGTTCGCTATTTTCTAATGTTATTGTAAAATATTTTATTTAAAAATTTAATTTCTGTCTGCTTATTTACAGAGTTCCTGTTTTTAATAATGTGGATATTTTCCTTTATTTTTAGCTTGATATTGTTTCTGTCCTTGTCAACTTGTGCTATGTCGTCCAAGTCAAATGTATGTCCGTTCTTAAATGCGTGGTCCGTTAGTGCTGTTTTATTTGATTTCTCGTCTATATTTTTGGCATGTTGCTTAATTCTATTTTTTAGTATTTGTGATGATTCGCCTATGTAGCATTTGTTACAATCTTTACATTTAACCTTATATACATTATATTTTGAATTAATTTTATTTACTTGGTCCTTAATTTTGCAGAAATTCTTTTCTATTTTTTTATTATATTTCCAGCATATCTGGCAAATCCCGTTACAGGCCAGTTTCATCCTGTTTGCTATTGCCGGGTGAAAATCGAATGCAAAATAATTATTTTCTATATGCTCTTTTACTTTTCTGGTTTCTTGAATGTTTTTATTCCTATTTTGACTAAGTATATGGTTATTTATGGTGCTTCCGTCATGAATGTTCTTGGTTTCAAAATTATTAAAAAAAGTCCGACTCGCAGGAACTGAGTCATCTTAGCGCGGTTACGTACATCTCGAAGAAATGGAATAGATTAGCATTACAAATCACAGGAAACTGACAGTAGCCAACTTACACAGAAACGGATAATTCTTAATCTGTATAAGTCAATACAATTATGTACTGAAAACGTACTTACTCTTTGACTACTGCTAAGAAGGCTCTATTCTAAACAACCAAAAATTCGCTGTCATTTTAAGTATCTTGTTTTACTAGCAAATTCGTTTTACTGTTATAATCAACTGTAAATCTAAGCTTCATGGCGAATAAAATTCCATTCTGTCGTGGGTTAAATCTTTCTACAAAATAAGAAATAACGAGAACTTCAGTTGGAGGCTATGAGGAAGGTTATAAGACAGGAGAATTCAAAACAACCTACGTCATCATGATTAGCAACTGCCATCATGATTACCAGAGCCACTCCAAACTTATTATCACCGTTTCTTAGCTTATTTTACTACTATACTAATTTTACTGATAAATGCAATTTAAAACAAGAAACAACCAATTAAAAAGTGAGATAAACAAAGACAAAAAACCCTTTCAAAACAACAAAACAAACACTTTTTAAGTTTTAAGCGCTTATATCTCTGATTGACGTTGCCCCATCGAATATTGCTTCAGAACCTTTTTTTGTAGAGAATTTAGTAAGCATTTGAATGGTCACCTTCCACTTAGCACGATTTCCCAACCGTTATCGAGATATTTACGAAAAATGTAAGAATATCCGAAAACTTTTCATGTCTATTAATAAAATAATTTTTTTTCGCATACTTCCTTAACTCCAAATATAACCAAAATTTAAACATCTTAGTTGGGATTAATTTCCAAGTTGTAGAAAATATTTCAATTGAATTCCGCAATTCTAAGTACCCACAAAAATATAATGACTTACAAAAACATTGATTCCACTTTTCTCAGGAACGGTTACAGATATCGCCTTGTAAATGGTTTCATTCGTTTTCTTATGTTAAGAAACCTATAAAACAAGTACTTGCAAGCATATGAACTCAAAAACGTAAACGTTACGATTTTTTTTTGCGCGAATTTCGCCCCATACACTATCTTCTAGTGGGACAGATTTTTGTACCAAATTTCATTAAAATCGGACCATTTTTGAGCTTGCTAGAGCGCGAACAGAAAAGCATATATATATATATATATATATATATATATATATATATATATATATATATATATACACACACACAAATTTGGGCCACCTATATTTTCGTGATCTATAGGGTCTGAAACGTGAAAGTTTCTAGTCGGCACTTCCGGATTGCGTCGTGAGGTCAACCTCATAAGCGGATTCTCCCTATGGGGATAGGGAGTAACCGCGCTAAAATGGTCCGATTTTAACGAAATTTGACATCAAAATCCGTCGTCTAATTTGAAAGGTCAAGTCCGCGATCCGGACGTGCCGACCAGAAACTTTCACGTTTCAGACCCCATAGATCCCGAAAATATAGGTGGTTCAAATTTGGATATATATATATATATATATATATATATATATATATATATATATACATATATATATATATATATATATACATATATATATATATATATATATATATATATATATATATATATATATGTATATATTTATATATATGCTTGTCTGTTCGTGCTCCTGACGGCTCAAAAATGGTTCGATTTTGATGGAATTTGGTACAAAAATCTGTCTTCTAATTTGAAAGGTCAAGTTCGTTAACAGGCAGAATCTGCCCAATGGAAGATGGCGTTTGGGGCGAAATTCGCGCAAAAAAATCGTAACGCTTACGTTTTTGAGTTCATATGCTTGCAAGTACTTGTTTTATATGTTTCTCAACATAGGAAACGAATGAAACCATTTTCAAGGCGATATCTGTAACCGTTCCTAAGAAAAGTGGAATCAATGTTTTTGTAAGTCATTATTTTTTTGTGGGTACTTAGAATCGCGGGATATTTTCTACATCTTGGAAATTAATCCCAACTAATATGTTTTAATTTTGGTTATATTTGGAGTCAAGAAAGTATGCGAAAAAAATTATTTTCTTAATAGACATGAAAAGTTTTCAGATCTTCATACATTTTTCGTAAATATCTCGATTACGGTTGGGAAATCGTGGTAAGTGGAAGGTGACCATTCGAATGCTTACTAAATTCTCTAAAAAAAAATTCCTGAAGCAATATTCGATGGGGCAACGTCAATCAGAAATATAAGCGCTTAAAACGTAAAAAGTGTTTGTTTTGTTGTTTTGAAAGGGTTTTTCTCTTTGCTTAACTCACTTTTTAATTGGTTGTTTCTTGTTTTAAATTGCATTTATCAGGAAAATTAGTATTGTAGTAAAATAAGCTAAGAAACGGTGAAAGGTATTGGTAAGTTTAGAGTGGCTGTGGTAATCAAGATGGCAGTGGCTAATCATGATTACGTAGTTTGTTTTGAATTATCCGGTCTATATAACCTTCCTCATGGCCTCTAACTGAAGTTATCGTTATTTCTTATTTTTTAGAAAGATTTAATCCACGTCAGAATGGAATTCTATTCGCCATGAAGCACATATTTACAGTTTATTATAACAGTAAAACGAATTTGCTAGTAAAACAAGATACATAAAATGACAACGAATTTTCGGTTGTTTAGAATAGAGCCTTCTCAGCAGTAGTCGAAGAGTAAGTACGTTTTCAGTACATAATTGTATTGACTTATACAGATTAAGAACTATCCGCTTCTGTGTAAGTTGGCTACTGTCAGTTTCCTGTGATTTGTAATGCTAATCTATTCCATTTCTTCGAGATGTACGTAACCGCGCTAAGAAGACGCAGAAGATGCGAGTCGGACTTTTTGAGCTTGCTAGAGCGCGAACAGACAAGCATATATATATAAATGTACATATATATATATATATATATATATATATATATATATATATATATTCAAATTTGGGCCACCTATATTTTCGTGATATATAGGGTCTGAAACGTGAAAGTTTCTAGTCGGCACTAAATGCGTCATAAGGTCAACCTCATAAGAGGGTTCTCCCTATGGAGATAGGGAGTAACCGCGCTAAAATGTTTTATTTGTGTCTGGATAAATGTTCTCTTCTTTTTTATCGAATCTGGCCGTGCTTCGTCATGTTCCATATCCCTTTTTCTTTTACTATTAGTTTTTCTATTGTCCCTTACGATTTGTTCATTGCATTTATTTGTTTTGCAGGTTTGTCGATTGTACTAATGTCCAGCGAACTCCGTTTTCTTTTAATCCGTCTGTCAAGTAAGTCCTCAAAAAAATCCTCAGTAAAGTGGAATAATTTTATATTAAAATTTTTATACAATCTTTTTTATTTTTCTTGTAAGAAACATTTTTTTTCTGTGCTTTTTTATTTGTATGTCTACTAGTTTCGAGGGGGAAATTATTTTTGTTAAACATTTTTCTAATTCTATTTTTGATTTCATTGAAATATTGAGGCGACGTTCTATTTAAAGCAGTTAATGTTCTATTATATACTAAGTTTTTTTTTGAAACTGAGAGGATGATTAGAGTAAAAATTAATTGTTCTGTCAGAGTGATATTCCTTAGAAAACCATTTAAAATCCATGCAGTTGTTTTTGTTTCGTGATAGTTCCAAGTCTAAAAAGGTAATTCTGCCATTTGTTTCTATTTCTTTTGTAAATTTTAATGTAACACTCTTTTTTATTAAAAATTTGTTAAAAATTTTAGGATGTAATGGCCCCTGAGGAGGTGGCAAAAAGACCACGAAACGTGTAGGGCGTACGAACAATAAATAGTACAAAGAGAATTGGAGTACTATTCTTTTGACCTTGGCCATATATAAAGAATAAATAATTATATATATATATACATATATATATATATATATATATATATATATATATATAAACAGTGGAACATGGATAATTCGAACTTCGATAATTCGAAATCGTCTTTAATTCGAATATTTCTCTCGGTCCCTAGAATTTAGGATTTAGGGCATAAACAATGTAAAACAATCGTGGTTAATTCGAATAAAATTTTGGATAATTCGATTTTTTACGAGCCTGTGCCTCCAATGGGAAGTGGACAGGGAGGCGGTCGATATTAAATCTTGCAAAATATTCTCCCCTGTGGTAAGAAGGATAGTAAGATACGGATGTTGGGGTTCGGGGCAAGAAGCGCGGCGCGCCGGTCGGGACAAGAAGCGCAGTGCGCCGGTCGGGACAAGAAGACCGCCGCGGCGATCTCTTGGACTCTAGGAGTTCAGCAAAGTGGGTCGCGCTTCCTCCCTTCCAGGGATTGTTGTTACATACACCATCCTGTCGTTTTATCCTAGAATTCCCTCCCATCTTCATTTCTTATTCAGTTATAAGGCAGTCAGCGCCTAGATCTCTTGTATTGTTGATATGTTTGTGCCTTGAACCGCACTGTACAGGTTCAGTGAGTTGTTGAATTAAGATGTCGAAGTTACACAACTTTAACGTTGTCCGAGAAAATAGCTGCGATTAAAGAAGTTGAAAAAGGAATAAAGAAAAAATCTGAAATTCCCAGGGATTTTGGAATTCTTCCTAACATTTTATCAACATACCTGAAAAATAAAGAATAAATTCTTCCCCATGAAAATGACTTTTTTTCAAAACAATAGACTTTTATTTTTACTTTTTTGATAAATTATTTATTACTTATGTACGTAATCATAAATTCATGAAATGTTTGTATTTCTTTAAATAAAATGTATTTTTTAAAATTAAAAATGTGGAAATATGAAGTTCGATTTCTTAATCCTTTATTTTCAAGAACTTTTGTAATTCGAATTTTGGATAATTCGAACTTTTCTATCGGTCCCTTGGGGTTCGAATTATCCACGTTTTACTGTATATATATATATATGACAGAATCAAAGGCAGTTAGGTTTGGTCAAATCTACGAATGGTCAGTTGTCCTAAAAAAAAAAAAAAAAAAAAAACGATCGTTGTCCTAAAAATATATAAACTAACAAAAATTATTAATCAAAATCATTCTATAGAATAAAAACAAAAAGGAAATAAAAATATTTGCCTAAAACGTACGTTATATTTTTGAATAGATGTTTTCAAGCTTTAAATGTGTTAGTACTGTTTGTGTGTACGGGCTACCTTCCGTCTGTAAGTCATGTAAGTCGTAAGGAATGGTTAGTTTGCTACGTTGTCTACAGTCAGTTAGTATTAATAATATTAAGTGTAACAACTTCGTATTGACCCATAGGCACAAAAATGAAGAAATTCTTGAAATATAAACGAGTCACCATTATTCTAAGAATAAGAATAATAAATGTAGAGAAGGAAAAAGCTTAATCCGATTTTATTCTTAGTAGCCCGAATGATTGACTCTTTATGTACCCTTCTCAATATAACGCGCACGATTCCTTATATTACAATAAATTGTTTAAATAAGCGGAAGGTCATGTGGATATAAAACTCGTCAACGTTACATAATAAGCTTTATTAATCGCTCTACATGTTTCGCGTCCCTTGACGCCTCTTCAGGAGCATCTTAATAATACATAAATAAATTTAGCCTTAGCTAAGGAAGACCTTCCACGGGTAGGGCCATGTCCATACCAATACAATAAAGGTAATATGGTTAGTCGATAATTCCTTGGTTTATATCGATTCCAGAGAAAGCTTTTGTCATTAATATAATAAAAAAAAAAAACGATTGATATCAATATTTCTAACTACTGTCTAGTATATTGGAAGAAAAATTTAAATATTTGATGTCCGTTTTTTTATTTACTGTTTTTCCCTATTTTTTATTATATGTATATTTTATTTTATTTTTCTTCTTATAAGATTCTTTACTTTATCCAATATTTTAAGATTCTCAAAATCAAATGTATGTCGATGTTTTATTGGATGGTCTTCTCAAGCGGTTTGGTTGTCATTCGCGTCTATATTTCAACGTGCTGTTTTATCCTCTTTTTTTTAAAAGCTGTCCAGATTCTCCTACATATACTTTTTCTTACCTTCCGCCTATTTAAATAATATATATAAAGAAAAAGGGGTCACAATTTTATAACTTAAATTACAAGTTCTACTGATGTTTGATATCGTTTTCTTTAATTTTGATTCAATAAAGAATAAAATAATGTATATATTTTGAATAAAAGTCCAAAATAAATTCGATTATTAAATTGATCGAGAAGACAAAAAATATTTTCTACAAGCTGATACTGCATAATTTTAGCGCGTTTTTATATTTATATTTTCAGTGATTTAGAAATCTTCGGAATGGTTTGATTTCTATATAAATTCACTTTTTTTAGCAACCTGAAAAATCTTAAGCGTCATATTCATAGCCTGAACGTTTTTGTAGGAAATGTATGAGGTTTTAAATCAATAACATTTTTTTTCGCAGCCATTTTCGAGATATTAAAGAATAAGTACTCTTGGTAGTCTATAAATGCTTAAATCTATTAATAAAATACTTCCAGTGGTTAAAAAATCACCACAATTTATAGATATTAGTTCTTTTGAATGTGAGACTTGTGAAAAATATTTCTTTTAAATATGAAGTAAGTCTAGGTTGTCAGACCTCACGCAAAAATGTTTAACGTTATCACTTTGAATGTAGTATCATTCGATATTCCCCGTCAAAATACACCTCTAAGGCTATGGACAAAAAAACGTTGTTTTACTTTTTTTCGCCTACATTTATTTATAGACCTTAATTTGAACTACCAACCTGTTTTTTCTTCACCTAAGCGTTAGCAATAATTTCTCGACAGTACTTCTAGATATTGTCATCGGGTCGGCGTCATAAGTTCCACATGAGGAGGCAGAAAACACTATAATGATTGACGCTTTTTGGGAGTTTGCTAAAAACCAGTGCTTTCTTTCATTTACTTTTTTCTTAGATCTTAAAGATTTAAAATATTTGTTAGTATACTGCTAGGATAATTATTATTATATTTACTACAAAATGTTGAGTTAAATTTCACGGTTTATCTCAGAATTACGTGGAGTTTCTCTACTGAGTAACTTAGGCCTCCTAGTGTGCTCTTGATAAATGTTTGCTTTTCATTAAACTTAACTAGAAGGCCGGACAACACAAGGCAATTAGCATTTCCCAAGCAGTTCACGTTTTTATATTATCCTGCTGACAACAACCACAGCATATTTTAGTTTATCCATGATGAATTTGTTGGTGTTGTTGATAAGTCGAGAATTAGCCGGCAACCTACAAGATTTCTCAAAGTAAAGAGTCGAGCGAAATTAATGAAAATTGTCGTCATAGCTAACAGAACACACTAAGATTTATCAATAATAAGAAACATATATACAAATAATAAACGCATCAATACAAAAATAGGACAAAACGATGGACGAAAAAATCAGGGTCTGTCCCACGAAGAATGAAGACACATGCAGAAATACATACGCACAATACCTAGCAGACAAATATTAACGCACCTAATAACCTATATCTATAGGTTGCCACACTTTAGTATAGTCAACGGCATGTGGTTTTCGAAGCTGTCTTCCATCCAAGTATTGGCCACATCCGATGTTGCTTAACCTACTGATCTACAGGAAGTATTAGCACCTGGGTGAATTCAGTTTTGTTATAAGATCTGAATGAGTAACACGCCGTTTGTTAAACGGCGAATAACAACTTCTTCTCTTGTGTTACCTTTTTTGCTTGTGGTCCATTGAATGTCATATTACATTTTCATGAAGTGGCAATATTGAGAATAGTAACTGTGATTTTTAACCGAAACCTCGTAGATTATGTTGCATTTTTTTAAATTTGTGTGGTTCTTCTGTTTTACTTTCAGATTTTTAAAGTTTATTAGGAAGAGAAAAAATCGTCAATTTTATATGATATTTGGGATACTGTCTCTTGGTTAAGTTTTCGAATCTCATAAAATATATTTGAATGTTTTCTTCTCTCTTCATCAATAACCTCGATCCCAAGATGCTCGCGGTGATTAAAATTTGTTAGATAAAAAAAGAAAAGCATCTTTTCTCCAACCTTTGAGAAATAATTAAACGTGGACCTTAATAAGAGATAATTAAGGGGCGCTTTGAACTCTAATGTAGCGAAAGTATCTAAGGTTTATAAAAAAAGTTGCTTGTGTTAATGGAGAAAGATGTTCATATTTATTCTGTAAGAAAACACTACTTCTTCATCTTATATAAAGAAGTAACTAAAAAATGTTGAATATAAATAGTTCAACTGATTCAGTCGAAGTGCACCATAATAATTAGATCCAAGGAAGAGGTAGGACGGGTATGATTAAAAATATTTTACTGATTTCAAATGCGGTGAAGTTCCTCGTCCATTTGTTAGCTTGATAATAATAATAACTTTAAAAAAATCCCGAAGCCGTCGTAATCGACCGATTTTCAATCTATAAAATATTTTTGAAAGCTTGAATGCCTTGGTTGTTGTTTTTTGTAAATGTTTCAAATATGTAAAGCACATCTTCTGGATTTTGCAACAATTTGAACAATTTTAATTTTATCGTTAATACCTCAACTGCAAAATTATTATGCGAAAACTATCAAACCGATTTAAACGAAATTCCGTTGATCCTTTTCGTATATAATTATCATTTGGTCCTGGAGTATGAAGGTGTTGGTTGCATTTCACGTTGCCGAAAAAAATGATATAAAAAAATGTCTATTTTGTAAACATTTTTCATAATTACTGCTGTTTTGCAGAGCAGCGAATAAAGTTTAACAATAATGAGGCATTGTAGGAAATTTTATTAAAAATCCTATTACGCCTTTTGTAAATCTTTACCGTAAATATTTAAGGAGTTATGACCAAAAAAAACTTAATTGTTTTATATGTAA
This sequence comes from Gonocerus acuteangulatus, assembly GCA_946811695.1. Classification (NCBI taxonomy): domain Eukaryota; kingdom Metazoa; phylum Arthropoda; class Insecta; order Hemiptera; family Coreidae; genus Gonocerus; species Gonocerus acuteangulatus. The sequence goes on from OX328131.1 coordinate 45,832,461, forward strand.
AAAAAATCCGGGAATTTTCCGATTTACGCATTCATAAATTATTGTAAAGAGAGTTGTTCCGAAAATATTACCCAAAAAATTGGCTTGACGCATCTCAATACCCAAGTAAAGCGCGTTCTTCCCTCGTATATATATACTTGTCTATGTGCTCTCACAAGATAAAAATTGGTCCGATTTTGATTAAATTTATTAAAAACCCATTCTTCTAATTTGAAAGGTCAAATTCGTTAAACAGCGGAATCCCTCCACCGAAGCATGGTTTTTGGAGTGAGAGACGCGCGAAACAAATCGTAACGCTTACGTTTTCGAATTCGTATGCTTGCAGGTACTCATTTTATAGGTTCCTTGGCATAAAAAACGAATGAAACCATTTTAGGGCGACATCTGTAACCGTTTTTTGAGAAAAGTGAAAAAAATATTTTTTAAACTTATTTTCGGCTTGGGTATTCAGGATTGGTTCAGTTGAAACTTGTTCCAGATGTTTGAAAGTCTTCTAATCTGTGATATTTAAATTTTGGTTGCGTTATGAGGTAAAGAAGTATTAGAAAATATATTTTATTTATAGACACGAAAAGTATTCGGATATTGGTATATTTTTTAAAATATCTCGAAAACGGTTGTGAAATCGTGGTTCTAACCCAATTTTTAATTGGTTGTTTTTTTTTCCTTTTAAATTGCATTTATTAGAAAAATTAGTATTCTAGGAAATGAAGGCAAGAAAATGAAAAACGTATTAGTAATAGTGTTTTCCTAAAACGAACGTCGAGAATTAGGGAGAGTCATTTCCGCTTAGGATACTGTTTGTTTCCCTTTGCGGCTCATTAACCTTCCTTCTCTTTGAGATATTATTTTATATTTTTAACGAAATATCACTACCAATAAAATCTATTCCTTTACTAATGACACTAGAGATATGAACGGAATCGCGCGGACGCAGCTCCTGCTCATCATGATTTCCATTAGATAATATTTTAATAGCTGTTTGAACTTGAATAGACGATGCCCTGAGGATCCAATACTTTGGATAATCTAGTTTTAATAACTTAAATATACCTGAATCCATAGTTAGGGGGAGCGGATCCGTTTGAGACCTATACGAAGGGGAGATAAAACTAAAAACGAGAGGTGTGTGTTTAAGTTCTAAATAGACGAGGGTTTTGAAGGGTGAGTTTGGAATCATATCTATAGCAGGCAGGCGGGCTCCTATTGAAGCAGCAATATCTACGGTCGTCCAGGTAGCTCGCCGGATTTGGCGCTGTTTTCAATCCTCGTAATTGGCTCTTCTCCCATTATTACGGAGGGTTACGGATATTGAAGGAGGGGTAACCGTTCATTATTCCTAACAGTTTCAATCACTAAATTCATAATTTTTACTAAGAGACGGCCGCGAGATTGTTCACCCATTAGAATGCCAAACGGTACTGAACTATCGAGCAGAGATAGTGTAAAGTATTTAGGATTATATCTGGATAGAGGATTAACATTCACCGATCATGTAAACAATACTTGTAACAAAGCAATAAAGGCAATGTTTACTATGTATCCATACTTCAATAGACAATCCACACTTTCAAAACAGAACAAAACTCTAATTTAGAAACTATGCATTCGGCCAATACTCACCTATGCTTGTCCAGTCTGCAGCTACACTTCCAATTACAATTATAAAAAAAATCAAATAATTAAAAATAAATGCCTCCAACCAATTTATACAAAAATTAATAAACTTCATTCGCTAGCTAATATTATAAGCTTAAAAACCTTTATTCGTAACCTGGCCAAAAAGTTCTTGTTTAAAGATGCAAATTAAATAAAAATAATTTAATTAAGAATTTAGGTAATTATAATAAAAATTCATGAAAAAGATATGTCCATAAAAGGCCGAAACACATATTCTTGAAATATTTATAACTTGTAATCTGTAAGTTTATCTGTGTATCATATATTATTTTGTATGTAACATATTTTCCATCTAGCACCATATTTTTTCATGTATTGTACTACAGTTAACATTGTTATGGTGTTATTCTTTATATTAATTATGCATAGGTTTTATTTCATTTTGTTTTTCCTATATTGCAAAATTGTGTGCTAAATTTTGTTACAGCATAGAATTATCATTAACAAAAAATGTATCTGGTATCAGGAACAGATTGTTATATTCTTTTAAATAAATAAATATATTTGAAAAAATATTTGGAAACTATTTAAGAACATATCGTCGGTCTTATCGTTCCTACCATGTCTAACTAACGAATATGAACATCGGACCTCTGTGAACTTGGCACCCCACTTTCGAAAAAAAATATGACAATAGACTCAAAAAATTGCAAATCGTTTGTAGTTATTTGTAGTGAAAAAAATTTCGTTTGTAGTTGCCCCGTTTTTGAGAACCGGGGGGTCAAAAAATACCCCGCACCCGACTTCAACCGATTGGAACCAAACCACTTTTATTCGACGTAAAATCGTTTGTAGTTGTTTGTAGTGAAGGAATTTTCGTTTGTAGTTGCCTAGAAAAAAAGTTACAGCCGCTTTTTGAATTTTCAAAACGGCGACTTTTTTAGTTTTAGGGGTGCGTGTTTTCTTATGGTCTCAATTCATTCTAAATCGTTTGTAGTTGATAGTTTTGAAAGAATTTTCGTTTGTAGTTGCTTAGAAAAAAAGTTACAGCCGCTTTATGAATTTTCAAAATGGCGACTTTTTTAGTTTTAGGGGTGCGTGTTTTCTTATGGTCTCAATTCGTTCTAAATCGTTTGTAGTTGATAGTTTTGAAAGAATTTTCGTTTGTAGTTGCTTAGAAAAAAAGTTACAGCCGCTTTATGAATTTCCAAAATGGCGACTTTTTTAGTTTTAGGGGTGCGTGTTTTCTTATGGTCTCAATTCGTTCTAAATCGTTTGTAGTTGATAGTTTTGAAAGAATTTTCGTTTGTAGTTGCTTAGAAAAAAAGTTACAGCCGCTTTATGAATTTCCAAAATGGCGACTTTTTTAGTTTTAGGGGTGCGTGTTTTCTTATGGTCTCAATACATTCTAAATCGTTTGTAGTTGATAGTTTTGAAAGAATTTTCGTTTGTAGTTGCCTACAAAAAAAGTTACAGCCGCTTTATGAATTTCCAAAATGGCGACTTTTTTAGTTTTAGGGGTGCGTGTCTTCTTATGGTCTCAATACGTTCTAAATCGTTTGTAGTTAATAGTTTTGAAAGAATTTTCGTTTGTAGTTGCCTAGAAAAAAAGTTACAGCCGCTTTATGAATTTCCAAAATGGCGACTTTTTTAGTTTTAGGGGTGCGTGTTTTCTTATGGTCTCAATTCATTCTAAATCGTTTGTAGTTGATAGTTTTGAAAGAATTTTCGTTTGTAGTTGCATAGAAAAAAAGTTACAGCCGCTTTATGAATTTTCAAAATGGCGACTTTTTTAGTTTTAGGGGTGCGTGTTTTCTTATGGTCTCAATACATTCTAAATCGTTTGTAGTTGATAGTTTTGAAAGAATTTTCGTTTGTAGTTGCCTAGAAAAAAAGTTACAGCCGCTTTATGAATTTCCAAAATGGCCACTTTTTTAGTTTTAGGGGTGCGTGTTTTCTTATGGTCTCAATACATTCTAAATCGTTTGTAGTTGATAGTTTTGAAAGAATTTTCGTTTGTAGTTGCCTAGAAAAAAAGTTACAGCCGCTTTATGAATTTCCAAAATGGCGACTTTTTTAATTTTAGGGGTGCGTGTTTTCTTATGGTCTCAATACGTTCTAAATCGTTTGTAGTTGATAGTTTTGAAAGAATTTTCGTTTGTAGTTGCTTAGAAAAAAAGTTACAGCCCCTTTATGAATTTCCAAAATGGCGAATTTTTAGTTTTAGGGGTGCGTGTTTTCTTATGGTCTCAATTCGTTCTAAATCGTTTGTAGTTGATAGTTTTGAAAGAATTTTCGTTTGTAGTTGCTTAGAAAAAAAGTTACAGCCCCTTTATGAATTTCCAAAATGGCGAATTTTTTAATTTTAGGGGTGCGTGTTTTCTTATGGTCTCAATACATTCTAAATCGTTTGTAGTTGATAGTTTTGAAAGAATTTTCGTTTGTAGTTGCCTAGAAAAAAAGTTACAGCCCCTTTATGAATTTCCAAAATGGCGACTTTTTTAATTTTAGGGGTGCGTGTTTTCTTATGGTCTCAATACGTTCTAAATCGTTTGTAGTTGATAGTTTTGAAAGAATTTTCGTTTGTAGTTGCTTAGAAAAAAAGTTACAGCCCCTTTATGAATTTCCAAAATGGCGACTTTTTTAGTTTTAGGGGTGCGTGTTTTCTTATGGTCTCAATTCGTTCTAAATCGTTTGTAGTTGATGGTTTTGAAAGAATTTTCGTTCGTTGAAAGAATGCCACTGTCAGAACGTCTTTACCAAGCTGATTAAACTTGGCATGGATTTTCGTGGTGCTCAATAACCCAACGCATCGGACAGCGTCGTGCTTTTCGGAAACCATTTGAAAAAGTGGCAAAATATTCCCACCGATCCCACAAACAGCCTGGTACAGAAAGATAACATTTTTCGATCCATCAGGTTTAAAAATTGGTTTTATTACTGAACCAGTAGCATCAATACTGATGCTGCCGGTCATGTGGTTTCGATGCAATTGCTGATACAAAAATATCTGCTCAGGTGACCAATACATAAGATAAAACTTATCTAGAGCAAGTTCCTTCAAACAGCCAGCGTATTTTGAATCGTACTTTAGCTAAAAAAGTTACAGCCGCTTGTTAGGACTTTCCTCTGAAGGAATGTAGCTATTGAGGTTGCACTCATGACGGAATTTTTGAAAAATGTCTTCAAATCTTTATCGATCCTACCTAGTAGACACAGAAAACGACCCCCGTTAAAATTAATATATATATATATATATATATATATATATATATATATATATATATATATATCTGTTAAAACGATAGCGGCCAGAGTTTTTGTTTCTTCTTCACGAATCGTGGTATCTAGCGTTCAATTAGCAACCGATTGAACGAGTTCGTTAACTACTATAATCGGTCTATTTGGAGGGGGGGGGGGGGGGGGGGTTTACCCCGGGCCCAAAACACTAATTTGACCATGCCAGCCGTAGTTTTTGTTATATTTCAACGAAACTCGGTATTCGTTATGTTGATGTCAAGAGAGGAATAAGTTATAAACATAAACTATATCGGTTCATTAGGAGGGGGGGTTTACTCCGGACCCACATTACCAATTTGCCACTGCCAGCCATAATTATTGTTAAATTTTAATGAAACTCGGTACTCGTGGTGGTAATCAACAGGGAAAAATGGGTTGTAAAAATAAACTAAATCAGGTTATTCAGAGGGGGGATTTACCCCGGACCTAAAGTATTAATATACTCATACCGGTCGTAATTTCTCCCCTATTGTAACGAAACGCGGTAAACGTCGTGGGTATCTCATGAGAAAGAAGTGTTGTAAAAATGAAGTAAATCGGTCAATTGGAAAAGAGAGTTTACTTAAAACTCTGTTTCATTAGAAATGTTAACCGCCCGACGTAGGTTCACAAAGCCGCCGCGAGGAGCGCTATCTCCCACTAGGAGGACTGTATCCTGTTTCTGTGTCAGATCAAAAGGCGGAAAATGAAGTCTTTGTGTGTTTATGAAGTTGTAGTATTAATAATTGAACAGTTCTCATAAGAAATGTAAATGAGCAGAACTATTCATGTTTTTATTTTATTTATATAGGCTATTTACGGCAAATTATTCAGTAATGTTTTCTACACTACAAATATTCTGAGGAAAGTGCTTAGTTATGCAGCTCTTGCGCGACGGAGTTGTTGAATTTTCAATATCGCAACTTTTTCAGTTTTTTTAACACCCTTAGGAATTTGATATTTTTTTATGGATATAGTGTCTTACCTTTTAATGATCCTGTTTGGCAGGTTGCATCCAAATTACTTGGAGACGGTTTTAGCATAGATTATGTTTACTTATACATTAGACAAAAAAACCAGAAATAAAATAGGCGACAAAATTAGCGGTCATAGAATCAGTTCAGTCGGTAAAAAACGTAATCTGGAAACAGAAGATAGTTGCGACTCGAATTGGTCAACCGAATTTTGTCACACTGACCTAGCATCCCTGAAATCTCAAATTCATATTCCGTATGATGCGTGGATAAACATTGCTCCCGAAATGAGATCATATCAAGGACGGCCGTATAATGTCTTAAAGCCTGGTTGGGCTTCGATTATTTACGAAATTGTTTGGAATGAATTGAAATTGCCTTGTGCATTCCAATTCAAGAAAGCGGCAATTAACTATCTTCCCGGGGATATTTTTCCTAAAATTACAGGAAAATGATCCGAAAGCCAAACACCTCTTAACCTGTACAGTGTCAGCCCTCCAAATAATAATGGATTAAACATGGTAGTTTCGACGTTTGATACTCAGGGTATTGCGCATTCGAAAAAAGGCAATTGCGGGGAAATCTAAGGCGAGATGTTTGCGAGCAATTGCGGGGAAAATCGACATACATGTGGCGCCGAGATGAAGCTGAACGTACGATGGAATTCGGAGACATTGAACCTGCGAATATCTATTCTGAATACGTTTTGCGTAAGGCAAAGCAACAGATCAAAGATGCCGAATTAGGGGTTGGTAATTTTAAAAATCCCATTTTATCACTTCTGCAGCTAAAGTACGATTCAAAATACGCTGGCTGTTTAAAGGAACTTGCTCTAGATAAGTTTTATCTTATGTATTGGTCACCTGAGCAGATATTTTTGTATCAGCAATTGCATCGAAACCACATGACCGGCAGCATCAGTATTGATGCTACTGGTTCAGTAATAAAACCAATTTTTAAACCTGATAGATCGAAAAATGTTATCTTTCTGTACCAGGCTGTTTGTGGGATCGGTGGGAAAATTTTGCCACTTTTTCAAATGGTTTCCGAAAAGCACGACGCTGTCCGATGCGTTGGGTTATTGAGCACCACGAAAATCCATGCCAAGTTTAGTCAGCTTGGTAAAGACGTTCTGACAGTGGCATTCTTTCAACGAACGAAAATTCTTTCAAAACCATCAACTACAAACGATTTAGAACGAATTGAGACCATAAGAAAACACGCACCCCTAAAACTAAAAAAGTCGCCATTTTGGAAATTCATAAAGGGGCTGTAACATTTTTTCTAGGAAACTACAAACGAAAATTCTTTCAAAACTATCAACTACAAACGATTTAGAATGTATTGAGACCATAAGAAAACACGCACCCCTAAAACTAAAAAAGTCGCCATTTTGGAAATTCATAAAGCGGCTGTAACTTTTTTTCTAGGAAACTACAAACGAAAATTCTTTCAAAACTATCAACTACAAACGATTTAGAATGTATTGAGACCATAAGAAAACACGCACCCCTAAAACTAAAAAAGTCGCCATTTTGAAAATTCATAAAGGGGCTGTAACTTTCTTTCTAAGCAACTACAAACGAAAATTCTTTCAAAACTATCAACTACAAACGATTTAGAACGAATTGAGACCATAAGAAAACACGCACCCCTAAAACTAAAAAAGTCGCCATTTTGAAAATTCATAAAGCGGCTGTAACTTTTTTTCTAGGCAACTACAAAGGAAAATTCTTTCAAAACTATCAACTACAAACGATTTAGAATGTATTGAGACCATAAGAAAACACGCACCCCTAAAACTAAAAAAGTCGCCATTTTGGAAATTCATAAAGCGGCTGTAACTTTTTTTCTAAGCAACTACAAACGAAAATTCTTTCAAAACTATCAACTACAAACGATTTAGAACGAATTGAGACCATAAGAAAACACGCACCCCTAAAACTAAAAAAGTCGCCATTTTGGAAATTCATAAAGCGGCTGTAACTTTTTTTCTAAGCAACTACAAACGAAAATTCTTTCAAAACTATCAACTACAAACGATTTAGAACGAATTGAGACCATAAGAAAACACGCACCCCTAAAACTAAAAAAGTCGCCATTTTGGAAATTCATAAAGCGGCTGTAACTTTTTTTCTAAGCAACTACAAACGAAAATTCTTTCAAAACTATCAACTACAAACGATTTAGAACGAATTGAGACCATAAGAAAACACGCACCCCTAAAACTAAAAAAGTCGCCATTTTGAAAATTCATAAAGCGGCTGTAACTTTTTTTCTAAGCAACTACAAACGAAAATTCTTTCAAAACTATCAACTACAAACGATTTAGAATGAATTGAGACCATAAGAAAACACGCACCCCTAAAACTAAAAAAGTCGCCATTTTGGAAATTCATAAAGCGGCTGTAACTTTTTTTCTAGGCAACTACAAACGAAAATTCTTTCAAAACTATCAACTACAAATGATTTAGAATGTATTGAGACCATAAGAAAACACGCACCCCTAAAACTAAAAAAGTCACCATTTTGGAAATTCATAAAGCGGCTGTAACTTTTTTTCTAGGCAACTACAAACGAAAATTCTTTCAAAACTATCAACTACAAATGATTTAGAATGTATTGAGACCATAAGAAAACACGCACCCCTAAAACTAAAAAAGTCACCATTTTGGAAATTCATAAAGCGGCTGTAACTTTTTTTCTAAGCAACTACAAACGAAAATTCTTTCAAAACTATCAACTACAAACGATTTAGAACGAATTGAGACCATAAGAAAACACGCACCCCTAAAACTAAAAAAGTCGCCATTTTGAAAATTCATAAAGCGGCTGTAACTTTTTTTCTAAGCAACTACAAACGAAAATTCTTTCAAAACTATCAACTACAAACGATTTAGATTGAATTGAGACCATAAGAAAACACGCACCCCTAAAACTAAAAAAGTCGCCATTTTGGAAATTCATAAAGCGGCTGTAACTTTTTTTCTAGGCAACTACAAACGAAAATTCTTTCAAAACTATCAACTACAAACGATTTAGAATGTATTTAGACCATAAGAAAACACGCACCCCTAAAACTAAGAAAGTCGCCATTTTGAAAATTCAAAAAGCGGCTGTAACTTTTAGCGCGGTTCCTCCCTCCCCCATAGGGAGGAACCCCGCTTATAAGGTTGATACAATGAAACAATCCGGAAGTGCCGACTAGAAAATTTTGCGTTTCAGAACCCCTAGAAACCGAAAATAACGGTGGTTCAAATTTGTATATATATATATATATATATATATATATATATATATGTATATATTTATTTATATATATATATATATATATATATATATATATATATATATATATATATATATATATTTGTCTGTTAGCTCTCTAAATAGAAGACGAATGGTCCGATTTTGATGAAATTTGGTACAAAAATCTGTCGTCCAATTTGAAAGGTCAAGTTCGTTAACCAGCAAAATCCGCCCACTGGAAGATGGCGTTTGGGGCGAAATTCGCGCAGAAAAAATCGTAACGCTTACGTTTTTGAGTTCATAAGCTTGTAAGTACTCGTTTTATAGGCTTCTTGGGCTAGAAAAACGAATGAAACCATTTTCAAGGCGATAGCTTTAACCGTTGTCGAGAAAATTGGAAAAATAGTTTTTGAATACCGTTTTTGGTTTGGGTACTTAGAATAACGGGATTCAGTTGAAACATTATGTGCATGTTCTACTTTCATTAAAACTAATATGTTGAAAGTTATGTTACGTTTGGAGTTAAGGAAGGGTTAGAATAAAATATTTTATGAACAGATATGAAAAGTTTTGGAAACTTCGTATACTTTCATTAATATCTCGAACACGGTTGGGAAATCGTGGTAAGTGGATTGAAACTATTTGAAAGCTTACTAAATTCTCTACAAAAATGATTCTAAAACTATTTTTGATTAGGTTATGTCAATCGGAGAAATAAATGCTTAAAACTTCAAATACGTCTGTTTTGTTCTTACGAACGGGTTTTTGTCGTTCTTTTTGTAATTTTTGTCTCTTTCCCTTGTTTTTTTATTGCTTTTTATTTCTTTAATTTCTTATGTTGTATTTGTAAGGAAAATGTATGTGTGTGTAAAACAGGATAGGTAAAATGAGACCAATTTTCTGTTGTCAGAAATAATGAAAAGTTTTGGGAACTTCGTATAATTTCTTAATATCTCGAAAACGGTTGAAAATCTTGGGAAGCGAAAGGTTACCATTCGAAAGATTACTAAATGGTCTACAAGAAAGGTTCTAAAGAAAGTTTTGAATAAGCGAAGTAATGTCAGCTTTGGATTTGTCGATTTCCTTCAAATGTCTTGAAACTGTCGAGGCTCCTACTCTGAGTTCTTTGGCATATTCCCTAGTGTTTTTAATTGCTTATAGTAGTCAAATGTATTTGTCAATAAAACAGGATACGTATAATTAGAATCAATATTTTGTTTGTTAGAATTCGATGATGCCGTATGAATATCTAGATTACAGTACTGGTGTTGATTTCGTTCTTTAGAATTATTCTTGGTATTCCCTATTTTCATCTGTTACCCATAGTTTTTTATTGTTAGTAGGTTTTTCTTATTGATTATAGAATATAAATCTATTTGGCTATAAAACAGGATACGTAAAATTAGTGACAATATTTCGGAGATTTCTGAGCGAAATACTTTTAAGATTTTCTACCACCACGAACGGCTTTTTTCCTCTATTTTTATCCACTAGATAGGCTTTATTTTGCATATTATTCTATATAAGTTTTATTCAGCAGGGGATTCTGATGAAATGTCGTGTTTTTGCTGTGGATTTTAAATACGATGAATCTAAGATTGGATAACATTAGCGAGTCTACATAGTTAAGAACCGACGACGGAGGATTACTTCTTGCTATGATTTAGTCTACATATGTATATTAAGTCCTAAATCCAAAAAATAAACTTCACAACGGTTAGATACTATGAGCGTATATGGCGGTTCAATGCCCGTAGAACACAATGGGGCCGCAGGAAATTTACCTGCTAAGAGTTAATCCTCAAGAGCTGTAAATATACCCCAGGTATCTGCCGACACAAATACAAAGCCTAGGGGCAGAGCACCCCAAAAACACAGATCCAAAAATAGGTTATATACTAAATATTCATAAAGACTACTTAGTTGTAAACCGATTCATCAATTAGCAATCAATAATTTTCAACAAAGGTTATATACTAAATATTAATAAAAAGTATTTAATTAGAAAAAAATCAATATTCCACAAGACTTGTTTTTGGTCCATTTGTGTCTACTCCGTAGACTTAATTAGGTATATTATTCTATTGTAGTTGGGCAACTAAACTTTGTTTTATTTTGTTTTTAGTTTTGTTAGTTTTTTTTTTGACTTGTTATTCGTCAAGACTTTTATTTGTCCTTGTGTATTTACTAGATACGTTTTATTCGGCATATTATTCTATATAGGCTATATTAGGCAGGGTATTCTACTCAATCTTGTGTACTTCTTCTTGATCCTTCTGTACATGGGCGTATATAAAAACAATTTCGGGGGGGGGGGGGGGCTGAGACCATTTCCAGGGTATGGAATACTAAATATTTAGAGCTTGGAATAGTTTTAGGCAACTAAAACGCTATTGCACGTAAAATAAAATATGTTTTATGAACTAAGTGATCTTATTTAATTTATTTTTAAGGGTTTTACGAGAAGTTTTTATCATCAATTCAAAATTTCGGGAGGGGCTGCAGCCCCCTCAGCCCCCCCCCTCATATACGCCCATGCTTCTGTATCCTCTAGAAAGGCTTTATTAGGCATATTTTGTATTGATTTATAGAGCTTTGCTTTAGAATGAGAGCCAGATTCTGTAATTTCCGCTTCTGTGTAAAAGTTAGCTACTGTCGGTGTCCCTGACGCCTTAATATCACTTTTATTCGAGATGTTCGAGAGGATTTTGACAATTTTCACGAGATATATAAAAAAAATAAGTTTATTTCTTTTCTAAGCTTATCAAATGGCACTAGGGACATGAACGGAACCGCGCTAAGATGCTGCAGTTCCTGCGAGTCGGACTTTTTTTTTCTAGGCAACTACAAACGAAAATTCTTTCAAAACAAACGATTTAGAATGTATTTAGACCATAAGAAAACACGCACCCCTAAAACTAAAAAAGTCGCCATTTCGAAAATTCAAAAAGCGGCTGTAACTTTTTTTCTAGGCAACTACAAACGAAAATTCCTTCACTACAAACAACTACAAACGATTTTACGTCGAATGAAAGTGGTTTGGTTCCAATCGGTTGAAGTCGGGTGCGGGTTATTTTTTGACCCCCCGGTTCTCAAAAACGGGGCAACTACAAACGAAATTTTTTTCACTACAAATAACTACAAACGATTTGCAATTTTTTGAGTCTATTGTCATATTTTTTTTCGAAAGTGGGGTGCCAAGTTCACAGAGGTGAACATCGGTACTTTTCAAGAGAGCAAGATAAAGCTTTAATAGTGATTCGAAAATCAGCGCCTTCAGTAAAGGATAATTTTACATATTTTTTCTATGTATATTGTTAATCATTTTAAGATGCAATTATGAACAAACTGTTTACTGGTTTTGTAAGTTTGCATCTTGGTGCAAATAAGTGATTTTTCTTGGATCGCCGTTTCAAATTGTCGAATGTAGTATTTTCGATAGTTTCCTGATTCCGATAGACTAACTAATGTATAAAAATTTACATTTTCAAACTAACGAATGTGACACATTCTACATTATGCATTTTACTAATTATATAGTATTAGTGATATCTACGAATCAAAGTAATGAATACACCATTTTCGTTAGTTTGCCAAGTCGGGTTTTGGTTTCAAAAGTATGACGATTAGGAGGCAAACTAGCATATTCGATACATGGACAAAGGAATATATTGAAAAATGAATATATTCTATATTTAATTTAAGGCGTTTCTGGCAACTTTAAAGAGGCTAGAGTTTCGATAGATGTAATGGAGCGCCATGGATGTAGGTGCTAATTGCCTAGAAGTCGGTGCCCCGTAAAGAAAATAAATAAATAAATAAAATCGTCTGCAACTAATGAGAAAGATGTGGTTCTGAAAAAGAGAAAAATCGTTCAATTAGAAATGAGCGTTTATGGGAGCCACATTACAGATTTAAGTATAAATTTACATCCGTGTGTAAAAACATATTGCACATGAAGTTATAAGCGATGACACCAAACAAATGAGACGACCTAGAATCCACCAAACTATTTGACAAAATGTACTCATTCGAAGAATTGTGTTGTATTATAATATTAGATTTAAATCCTTGTATGTGTATATTCAAGCAAATAATCTCTGATGATTATAACCACCAAAGAGCGTTCTTTTCGCAAAGAAATGGTGTAAATGACCCAAAGGATTGAAAAAAAAGTAACCAATAAATGAAGATAATGAGGGAATGTGCATTTAATTTCCGAATCCTTCAAAGTGAAAATGATAATCTAACATGGTGTAGATAGAAAAATATAGCTTCTGTAATCAACAAAAGTCCGTCACACAGGAGCTGCATAACTAAGGACTTTCCTCAGAATTGGGTAGTGTCGATTGCATTCCTGAATAATTTGCTTATATAGATAAAAAAAATAAAAACAAATAACGCCTGTTTCAATTCAATCCAAACATAGTACAATGTAAATCCCCCCTTCCGATAGACCGATTTAGTTCATTTTTACAACACTTCTTCCTTGACGTATACCGCGTTTCGTTACAATACAGCAGAAATTACGACCGGTATGAGCAAATTAGTAATTTCTGTCCGGAGTAAACTCCCCCTTCTAGTCAACCGATTTTGTTTATTTTTACAACAAATTTTTCTCTTCAGTTGACCAAAACAAATACCGAGTTTCGCTGAAATATAACAACAATTATGGCTGGTATTGACAAATAACTACTTTGGGTCCGGAGTAACCCCCCCCCCCCCTCCGGATGGACCCATTTTGTTGGTTAACGAACTCGTTCAATCGTTTGATGGGGGAATACTAAATACCAAGTTTCGTGGCGAAAAAACAAAACCTCAGGCCTGTATCGTGTTAACGGACACGTATATAACTATATATATATATATATATATATATATATATATATATATATATATATATATATATATATATATAAATTTTAACTGGGGTCATTTTCGGTCACTACTAGGTAGGATCGATAAAGATTTGAAGACATTTTTCAAAAATTCCGTCATGAGTGCAACCTCAATAGCTACTTTCCTTCGGAGGAAAGTGCTAAAAACGCTAATTCGAAATCTTAACGCATCAGTATTCAAGTAGAAAATTCTATACACTATAATTTGATGAATTAAACTCAGCCTGACGAATGTTAACTTAGGTACTCACTAGAAGGATTACTTCCAACTTCTAAGTGAGTATATTACAAGTAGGTTAAAACACTTCTCCGAGAAAGTTACAAACACTCAAAGTAAATCTAATGAACTGTCTTAAATTATCACAAACTTGATGACAAATCTCTCTACATTTGAAAAGTCTCTATTATAAAAGTCCTACTCCCCGGAAATGAGCAACTTTAGAGTATTTCCCCATAAAGCTTATATCTGGTGTGACTTGGAAAGCTTTGAATGGAACGCAACCAATACTTTCAGTTCTTCGAGCACCTAATTCTCAATTGAAAACTTAAGCTACTCTTTAGTACATTTATAAGGCCGTTCATTTGCCAAAATTTAGCAAATGTTTTCTAAATATATAGAAAAGTGTTCAAAACGTCAAAAACTGCTCTTTTCTATTAATAACACTTTCTTGGCGACTAGAAACGTATACAAAATTTATCTTAATCCACCAGACTTCAAAAATTTGTAACCAAGTGTTCCATCGAACCGTCCACTTTGAGTATCTGAAGCCCAAATGATAATTTTGTTTTTCATTTTTATATCGCCTTAGAAGTGGCTTAATTCGATTGCTACGTCAAAAATTTATTTGGATGCCTATTGATGCAAAGCAATAAGTTCTCCTATTTATCGCGCGAATTCGACAAAAAAACTCCGTGAGTGGATTTCGGTGGTTAATGTATTTGATTTGTTTTATGCAAATATTGTTGTGCAGAATTTCGACAGATATATTTAGTTATATATATATATATATATATATATATATATATATATATATATATAATTATTTATTCTTTATATATGGCCAAGGTCAAAAGAATAGTACTCCAATTCTCTTTGTACTATTTATTGTTTGTACGCCCAAACGTTTCGTGGCCTTTATGCCACCTCCTCAGGGGCCATTACATACCTATGTGTGGATAGCTCGCCACTCATACTCAGTCTTAGTATGGGTGGCGAGCTATCCACACATAGGTATGTAATGGCCCCTGAGGAGGTGGCATAAAGGCCACGAAACGTTTGGGCGTACAAACAATAAATAGTACAAAGAGAATTGGAGTACTATTCTTTTGACCTTGGCCATATATAAAGAATAAATAATTATATATATATATATATATATATATATATATATATATATGTATATATATATATATACATGCACTACAGGATTTTATTAACAGTGTAGCAAGGATTGGGCATTAACAGGTCACCACCCTTTTATAATACCAACAGCACGTGATTGGTCACCTATTCAGGTGGTGACCACGCCCGACCGTTGCTTAACTTCCGTGATCAACGGGAACCGGTAGGTATCGTTCCTATTGGGATAAAGGAACCCTGCTAAAACCAAACCCTATCTAAAGGTTGCAGTGTTACGGAGAATACATTTCTAATGGAAATCCGTCACGCTTTGTTAAATGATTGATAACGGTTGCTGGAACTGAGTAGGTTTGTTTTTCCAGCGACAAACTCAGCCAAGCTAAATGAACTATAATCAATCTCATGTTGATTGAGCCTGATGAGTTTGAGGCATTTTTGAAAATATGAAAAACCCAAGGTAATTTTACATTTCAAGGGCGGGGGGCAGTAAGCGTATACAACTAAACATAAAATATTACAGTTTTATTTATTAAACGGAAAAGTTAAAAAATCAGATTATCCTGTTACAACGTCAAGTAATATGCTATAATATATATATATATATATATATATATATATATATATATATATATATATATATATATATATACGTTGTTAACACTTCTCTCAAGCGTTATATTTTTCAGTAATCACACCATACTTCTTCAGTATGATATCCATGATCTAACATTTTTTATAGTTATATATATATATATATATCTATCTCTATATATATATATATATTTATATATATATATATACATATTTATATTTATTTAAAATATTTTATTATCTGTTATTTATTTTAGCATCATTATATATTTTTATTGATCCGTTGTAATATATATCAGAAGAAAATTAATTAACTGAATTGTGTATTTTAATGGATTATAAAAACGTGTATTCATTGCTTTGTTTTTTAATATAGTTTATTTTATGTTTTGATGTTATGTTTAAAAAAAAAGTTTATTTTATGTACACAAAATATTTTCTTTTTTCCCAAATGGCAAACCTAATTTTCCCAAATCTAAGACTCCTGCACCTATAGACTGTACTGACCACCAAATATATATATATATATATATATATATATATATATATATATATATATATATATATAATTCTCGTATTCAACATATGATCTTTTGACAAAGAGAAATATGGCTCCAGATTCTAACCTGCTCCCGTAGTTAATTCCAACATTCAATTCATGTTTCCAAATGACATCGATCGGAGCAACGGAAATAGTTAAACGTAACGCTGCAAATGGTCAACAATTTAATTCAACATTCAAAATGCAAGGCCAAGATTACGACAAAGTGGGATCATTGCTGCCAATGCCAAACGAAACATCAATTTTTACAAATTTACTTTATGGGATGTGAGGACTCCGAAAGCGCATTCGCCAATCGCGTGGATGCAGCACTTTGGGGCTTTATTAACCTCAATTCACGGTTTGCAAGGCGCATCGTTAGTGAGCTGGACGATCTATTGAATGAGCACAATGAATTGTTGAAATTATTCCCATCACACATGTACAAATTACAAAGTGATAATCACGCTATTGTCATCAATCCTGATAAAGAACCATCTGGAGAGTACATTGAATGCACCTGTTGCTGATGCCGTTGCTGGAATCGTGGTTGGCGACTGTACAGCTACGCGAGAAAATTCTGATTCGTAGAAGAAATGATCATCTTGAAACCAAAGCTGATACACGACGCTATCTAATATCCGCTAATGTTCTGCATAAATATTAAACAACAAGATCCCGCATCTGGTAAGGGATTATTATTTCACTACCGAAATATTCTCTAGAAATAATGTATATGGCAAAACAACGTTTTAGGTCAGCTAGTATAAATAGTATGATGATAGCAGTTTTCGTCTCGAATAATCCATCCATCTATAGACTCTTTTAAAATAAACCAGTTTCTCTTGATCGTATCCTATAAATGTTCGTCCACAGTTTTGTCAATACCGTATATCTTTTGGTGCTAAAACTCTATATGTTATTCATAGAATATATTACTTGGAAAGAGAAGGTTTACTTTGATGTTGACAGTATGTTTCGCCTGGGGGTGGGCCTTGTAATCCCAGCCACTAAAACAAGATTATCCTGAGCAACGGAGAGGACATTTCACGTCGACAATAACAAAGTAAACATTCCTACAAGTTATTCGTAGAAAAATAATACAAAAGCTGCTCTAGGAAATAATATAACAATTTTGAAAGTATACGCGGAGTGTAGCTGTTTTTATAAGGTGATAGTAAAAATCACCTCTTCAGAGCTAGGATGGAGATTGTTGGTCATCGGGCAAAGAGAATCTCAAGGGATGATTTTTCTTATGAACGAACATAACGTTTGCTTGAGACAAATAATTTGTATACGACATTTCACCACAACCGAACCTTCTTGTTTTTGTTTTTTTCGTTTTTTTTTTTAACGGCGCATCAACTGTTTGGCTATTAGCGCCGGGCTATCTACAGGTTTACCAACCTTTTCTAATGCCAAAAGCACGTGGTCGGTCACCCATTTAGGTACTGACCACGCCCGACGTTGCTTAACTTCGGTGATCTACGGGAACCGGTGCATTCAACGTGGCTATGGCCGTTGGCCCGAACCTTCTTATGACAAATTTCACCAAAACTAAACCATTTGTAACGCGTTTCCGCCCTCCCTTCTTAGAAAGGACGGCTGCTTACGGCGGAAATGCCAAACAGAAAATTCCATGGGCCAGAACTCATAGATCACAAAAATAACGGTGTTTCAAATTTGGGTATATATGATATCAGGCTGTACCGTACGAAATGACAGTTTTGGACTTGCTGATTTCGTTCAAATGTCTTGAAACTGTAGTGGCTCTTACTCCGAGTTCTTTGGCATATCCCGAGTGCTTTTTGAGGGACAAGCTTCAACCCTTTCTTTCAGGTGGTCATTGTCAAGCTTGGTTTCTTGCCTTCCTCGCTCCTCGTTGTCAAGGTCAAAATTTCCACTTCGAAACCTGGAAAACCACCGGTAAACAGTTCGATCATTCACCTTTCCCTCCCGGAACGCCGTGTTAATGTTTATACACGCCTCAGCGGCGCTATGCCAGAGCTTAAATTCATAACGAAAAATAATACGGATTTCCGTTGAAGTCATAATTTAAGTTTTATTTTTTTTCTCAGAGGATCGTTCTCACAACACAGTACGCAAGTTACTGATTAAATAATAGGAATAAAAGAGCTTTAATTCTATATGAATAACAATGATGTTTGTAAATAATGAAATAAAAAAGGGAAAGGATTAAATCGCAAAGTAAACAAAACTGACATTTCATACGGTACAGCCTGATATAAATATGTTTGTATGTATAAAATATGTTTGTCCTTCTATGTAAGTATCTTTTATTTCTACTTTTGGTATAGTTACCTATATTTTTAATCAGTGGGTTAGGTTTTTCTCGGTATGCTTTAAAAAACTTTTAAGTGAGCTTTCATATTACATGTACAACTCCAGACGGGGCAAGCTTATGTTAATATATGTAGATCTCATACAGGATTTGTATAATTGGATTTTATTTTCACAGCTTACATTTGACTTTCTTTTAATGTACGGGTATATTTAAAAAAGGCTTTATTTAAAAGGGCTCTATTCGCTTTATTGCATACTTCATTTATGTGTTGGGTTAGCCTTCTATCGAAAACTACTCCTAAATATTTTATTTTGCCAGGGTATTATTTCATTATCAATGATTATATTGTTTTGCAACTGGGGTCTGCGTTTTGTAAATATCATGGCTTGGATTTTACACTTTTTGAAAAATATATTTAATTTAATCATTACAGTTGTTAGACGATTTCTGGTACTATCTATTCTTGAAATATTTAGATTTTAAAAGGTGACTATTTAAACGGCCGATTGGAAGGCTATAGTAGAAGAATAGTGAATAATGAAGGTGAGTTGACTAATGATGTCCATCGAAGAGCGGTAGTGAAATAAGACTGACAGAATGAAGGAAGGAAATAGATAGCTCTATAGTGATTTATTTCTACCTCCTTGTATTGGTAGGGAATAGTGAGGGCTTAACAACTTGATCTTAATCAATCTTACAATCTAGCAGTCAATTCCACGTGTAGTATCATCAGAATCAATTAAATTTGATAGCATTCAATATTTGTTATTCATAATTTACTTTGATTTATAATTACCCTAAGGATGTTGGTCATTTGGAGGAATCACGACTTAAATTGATAACTTCCTAGGTTTTTTAACAGAAAAGCCTAATGGTGGTTACTGTGGTAAACCACCCTAAATTGTAGCGTTCCAATGCTTTGTTCTTCAAAGCATCGAAAAGGAAGAAAGACAGAATAGCAAGGGAACGGTCAGAGCAAGTAGTGAACCGTGTGACGAAACTTCAACAAGAAAACCTCTAAACGCAAATTTCGACCGTGATGAGAATATCATAATAATAAGATTTAGTTAAGAAAGCAACCGATAGATTAGGACAAGTTCAAGCCAGGTATGTTCGTTGTTAGCAAATACAGAGAGAATCTGCACATCGGAATTAGACGTCTTTTCCATAGGTGACCTGTGTGAGGGCTGAAGATATACGTGTTACGTTGTTAGGGTGCCAATACACAGAGAGAAAAATCTCAAGATTTACTGATCCATGAGGGCAGAGTTGAACTGAACAGCCCATCGAAGTGGAACTAAAATCCCATTAGGTTAACTGTACAATCCAATGAGGAGTGAGTCTACTTTAACTGGACTGTGCAGTCCAGGCCTTAAGGTTTATTAACTTATCGTGAGTGTGCTAGACCCGTACAGTCCAAACCTCGATGCCAAACTGCTCTCTTGAGATTTGAACAGAACTTGCATGGCCACCTTTAGTAAAAACGGCACAAATCGCTGCGACAGCATATGGCGTCATTAGACCTTAAATGGTTTAAAACTATTGGTAAAATTGGTTTCTAGCTACTGACTCATTTATCAACACAGTAGTCACTTACTTACAGAACACTAAAGTGTGCAATATCATTTGGAGACATCTGCTGAATAACCAGTGCATATCCTGGGCATATTACAGACCTTTCCAAGCCTCTGCTTATGGGAATATTTTTTTATTGTGAACACAATTTTTATTGCAATTCTGGTTCATTAGATCATACAGGTGTCATTGTGAAGGATTGAAATTACCGAAGTATTGAACCACTTATGAATAAAACATTACCGAACCCCACCTTAGACAAGTTCTAGCGCTGTGCCGCATACAGTACATTGTACCTCCCTTTCTTCGCATATCGTTTTCATAAATGGATGGTCACAGGGAATAATTAGGTTAGTTGAAAATGGACAAATTACGGTCAGTGTACTATGATTATCTCCTAAGATTCATACATAGTGTAAAGAAGTCACTAAATCACAGCCTTGGTGGATTCAGACTTACAAAGATGTGGGTTTCTAGTCATCTCTTAAAATAGCTAGTTTCTCTGTCAATTCTCTAATAAATGACCATCGAAATAGGCTTATTATATTCGAAGAAATTAGGGTTCGTTTTCATCATGCCCTTCCTCGCATGCTTTTCATTTATCTTTCTTTCTAAAGTGGAGTTGAATAAAAAATTCATTTACACCATAATTAACAATGCAAAAACTTCTTACCTCAGCAGCTATATAAGCAGGTATTACGCTGAGGAGAAGCTGTTCCTGTTGTTCCCTCTCAGTCTCCAGCCTCACTCTGGAGTCTATGCACTCTCTAGTGTCCGCGAGGGTAGCTTTGTGCCAACGCTCGCACATCCTCCGGTAGTAGACACCGAGGCCGCTACCAGCAAGGAGGAACACCAACTCGGAACAAACCTACAAATCGAAGAAAGTGTCTTTGTTTAAATATTACAAAGGTTTAGTTCAACTAACATTACATCGAAATATTTATACGAGTTGAGCTGGCTCGAAAGTAGTAGTAGCAGTGCCTGGTAGAAAAAAAATCATATACCATTGCACTTCAGTGGGAGTTGATCCTCTTCTTGAGTTCCATAAGGGGGGGGGGGGCTGAGAATGGAGGTGATATATGGTGACATATTGCAAAATAGAGTTGTTTGATCCAGCAGTGGTTTTTATGAAATATCTTATTGTCGTTGTATGAAATATATTTTTATTCTTTTATTAAATCTCTAAATTTTGCCTCGTGGAATATCGCGATTTTGTTTAAATAACTTGTTGTTTTCTTTTGAAATATCTTGTTGTTGCCTTATAAAATATATAATTGTTGTTTTATAAAATATCTCATGAATTTTAAATTTTTATTATTTAAAAAACTTTTTTTTTTATTACAGCACATCGAGATCTATGCCATTAGCGCCGTTTTTCATTGACTAAGATTTAAAGACTCTAATAAAACTAAGATTTTAAAATTCCGACTTAGTAGGAATTGCTAAATATTATTTTAGCGAATTTCTATACAATACATACTTATTTATTTATTTATTATTACCGTTTTCGCAACTGAGGCGATAAAACATAGTAATATCAATGAAAAATATGTATGTTTGTTGTAATAATTCCAGCAGAATTATTAGTTTACAGTTAAAATACTCTTATGTCGAGCCGGTTTCATTGTGATATGGATGTGTCAGATCAAATAGTTTGATGTCAAGTAGATATAACTGTTATTCATTTTGATAGACAGTTTATACGGTCTTTCGTCCACTAGTTATCGTTCTTTCAACATTGTTTGGTCAGTACGTTATACCTACTTATACAGAGATTGGATAAGTGTTATATATGCATTTTTGGAAAGAATATAATAAAAATGATGCTAATGACCTAGGTAGTAGAAGCACCTTAATAATAAATAAATAAAATATAATATAAACTCTTAATATTTCAGTGGAAAGAAACGATCACATTTAAGAAAGTAAACGAAATCCAAAACTGTTCATATAATTTTGTTTTGTAGTTTTTAACCTAATCCATACTAAACTTCCATTCAAGGACATTTTTTTCTTTTCTTCAGCACATCTGCGCTGCCGTACGTTTTCTATCACGCAAGGAGGAAAAAAGCACGCCAAAAATAGTGTATTCAGCACGAATGGTTACAAGTTTGTAGATCCTCAGACATCTAGAAAGGATAAAAGAAGGTTTAATAATTTTTCACATTCGCTAAAATATCTTGTAAACAAGGCGGATATTACACAATTGAGAGCACATAAAACGGCGAAAACCACTTGATGAACGTCACAAACAGGATCTACCTCGCCCTCTAAAATTACGGGTTTTAACAACAAGTGCTTGAAGAGCTGATGATTACTCCGAATTGGATCATTTTTAACGCCCATATTTCATTTTCAGAGAGATAAAATTTCAGAAAATAAAACAATTGTGATTTTTTTTTGGTGTTGGTTATTTATTATTACTTGTTAGCAGCTAGAAATCTCGGTACTGACGGCCTAAATATAGGCCGAACGTAAAATAAATAATAATAAAATTATATACTTTTTATCTCAGACGGAAGGTTAAAATATAAAACATGTATATAATAAATATTATTTATTTACAGCCACGGTGTGCAAGTAAACCATCGTCTACCATGGCCACATCATGATTAAAGCAAAAAACTATCGATAAAGCCCAAAAACTATGTATATAAATGCATGATGTTATATATTATATTAAAAGTCAAATTAAATCAGACTGGATCTCTAAATGGTACAATACTAGAGAAAACAAATTAAGAGAAATTAAGGCTGGCCCTGTGAGCTGGAGGACATCGACCATTGTAGAAAATAAGAGAGCAGAGGTGGTCCTTGCTCGGCTCAGGATAGGCCATACAAAATTGACTCATTTCTATCTGATGTCAAGGAATGAAGCACCGTAGTGCCCAACTTTTGGTATCATAATTTCAATCAAACATATCTCCACTGAATGCCCTGTCAACGAGAAGGAAGGGTCTTTATTTCACATCACCAAAAATGTGAGTGAAGATATGGGAGATCACTGGACTAAGATTAAAAATTTATTTGATTCTTTAAAATCCACGGAACTCTTGAATAAATTATAATACTTAGAACTCAAAAATTACAGTCCGTGTCACAAACTGTAATATAACATTGGGAACCATTAAAATTTAAAAAATGAATATATCACATTCTAGTTTAATAACAATTATTTGTAATGGTACAATTGAATTTGAATAAAATGAAATTCATATAGCGTGAGAGATATAACTTGCCACTTGGGGAATGCGCAGAGGGGCTCAACGTTGCCAGTTCTACAGCCCTCCCATCCCCCGCTCTGTCTGAGGGGGAGTGGCAACCTAGCAATGCCGTCATTGCCTATAGGCGCCAACTCCTTACCCGTACACAGCCAAGTGACAAGTTATATTTCTCACACTATAACTTTATAATCTGTGGCGTTAGTAATCTTAAAGGTTGAAACGCTAAAACAAAAAACAGAAGCCGATTACAGCAAATATATTTGGCCACACTTTAAAAGTATCATCAGCCCTTTGTGATATCAGCAACCACTCCAGCGGCTTGATAATACGTCACACTTCACCCTCATTTTCGAAAGCACGCTTGGAACGTGCACAAATATTCGAACTACAGAATCAGCAGATGCTACGTTCGCCTCAGCATTCCAATCGGCTATTCAATCCACATTCTCGATTCTAGAAGCATTCCCAGGATACATTCCAATCATTCGTCAACTTTTATAAGATATGAATTTTTCCCATGATTTTCTCACAATGGTTTCTTAAAATCTCTAAATAATTCCTATATGGATACTTATCTAATTCATTTTTCTCTTTTTAAAAAATTATATGTAGAAGACAGTCTTGCTATACGATATGCTGTACTCGTATGATAATCCTAACACATTGCAAACGACGAACGTTCTGAATTTCATACCCTCGTACTCGAAAGCATGGAGAACCATATTTTAGGTAGACTATTATTTTATGAGGGGGCCAAAGCCACCTAAATATCTTAGTAGACCCCTTCCAACCTAGTAAACACGGAAAGGCCACAGAGTCAAGGTTAGTCCCTAGAGAAGGTAGTTCCCTTTTAGAATAGGACAATTATTTTATTTCTCTAGGAAGGAATTAGTTGATAAACGCCGTTCATAATAGTTCCCGAAAAGGGTGGACGATACCCCTTTCAGCGGACCAATTTATGGGGATAGCGTGAAACATTTTCCGCCCCCCCCCCACGGAGTTGCGTGCCAAAGAAGCATCACACTAGAATTAAACCCTTTTTTCATTATCTCTACTGAAATAGCCCTGAAATTAATGCTATATTACATCTGAAATATAAATGCCATTGTAGAACATAAATCGCAACTAAAAAAATATAACTCAAAATAATTTAAAACTTGTTTCTCTACAATTATTAATATGGTACCTTGGTATGGTATATCAGGACTTTGGAGGAGTAAGGGCGAATCAGAAAAATCGACTTTTTTTTTATTTTGTTTTCTGATTCAGAATGATGTAGGTAACATGACGCTTCGCCTTCTTCTCTGGTTCACCTTTAGTTCTCTCAATGTTTCAAGTTAAATTGAATAGCACCATCATCATGAAAAATATCATGTCCGAATTTCAAGGGCGAATACCTCTTTCTTAAACGTCCCTCCTAACATTTTGTTACCCATAAATCACTCGTATAAATTATAAATAAAACAATGAATTTCAATAGCATAATTTTTCAATCAGATTTATGAATCAGCATTCCATAGAGTAAACATTCGCCTTTGCTATCCTGAAGCGCTTCTAGAACTTTAACTCCGATTTCCCTTTACTCTTTCAAGGTCCTGATATTGTATTCCTTGGTGTATGTATTAATATGGTAGACGAAATTTAGGTTGCACTCATGAAAGCAATCTTCATATGTGTATGTTTACCACATATGTGTTTTCTTATTATTCTGTTTATTTTTGGAAGAAATTTCTATCTAGGTAATTTAAAGGAAGGAAGACTCAAACCAGAAATAATATTTTTATTTTTAGCATGATTTTCGATAGGCAGAAATTATATTCATAACTTATTGTGTTAATACTGACTAAAGATATGCCACATGAAAATACTCCATCACAATTAAATTCAACAGACTTTTATACAAAAATATTTTTTATATTCTGATTATCATATTTTATTTGTTTTATACGTTTTCTTTGTATTTTTGTTGGTGACTTTTATTCTGCCTTCGGAAACGCAGCAAAAACGAGATATATGCCAAAGGGCCTTTCTTCTGTTTTTTTCATCCTGCATCGATTTCTGAAGTTTTACCGTTTATTTTGGGGACACCCTGTAATGTATATAAGAATACAGATCCTAATATGCATATGCGTCTGTGATCACAATATCGACCAACTGGTTATGAAAAAAAAGGGGTCAAACTGACGGGACCGCCATTAAGACTACACAAATTATCGATTTTCTATGCGTGCGAATTTGTCGCTATATTAAGTCGTTAATTCGTAAAGTACTATATTGGGGAATGCGGCTATATTTAGAAGGAGCCAAAAGGAACTTGTCGACGGAGCTAATCGTCCAGTGGAGAAGTGTGAAGTGGACTTGAGAAGGAAGCTGGAGTGCCCTTCAGTCTGCCCTCGCAGCTTCCTGTGCTGTTTGTATTTCCTCTATCCGTCTTCTAGCACGTACTATCTTCTTACTTCATCAACTTCCTCAATAGCAATAGTCGATTTCATGTGAATAGCCTTCCAGGAATCATGCTGGTGTTGAATGAAAATGTCTTTACGTGCACAGCTCACAACCAAGCAGATACATATCTTATAGGATATGTTTAAGCGTTTTTAGAAAAACCTCATAAAACTTTAATTTAAGTTTGGGGATCTTAAAAACGTTAAACGTCTCAACGGCAATGTAAGCATTAATAAATGTCCTACGTGGATGCCCTAGCCAAAAGAATTATTGGTGACGGCGAGGACGGAAAACCTAGGAATTTGGAAAAGAATCCAAACGAAAAGGCATTCAAAGCTTTTCTTATTTTAGATAGATAGGAAACGAACAAAGACAAGATTGTTCCTGCATAGCAAGGCTATGAAAGAGGCTGTTGCTCCTTACACAGATCATGGAAAAGGTTAACAGATCCTGTTAGCCAGAAGGTTAACAGGAGAACCAGCAGGTTAGGGGGCCCGGACATGGGCGTATATAGAAAATAATTTGGGGAGGGGCTGGGAAAAATTCGGGGGGGGGGGGGTCTGAGACCATTTCCGGGGTATGGAATACTACAAATTTAGAGCTTGGAATAGTTTTAGGCAACTAAAACGCAATTACACGTAAAACAAAATATGTTTTATAAACTAAGTGATCTTACTTAATTTATTTTTAAGGGTTTTACGACAAGTTTTTACAATCAAATCAAAATTTCGGGAGGGGCTGCAGCCCCATAAGCCCCCCCCCCCCCTTATATACGCCCATGGGCCCAGATGCTATATATCCACGTTTATGCAAACTAAGATACATATGTTATGGTTAAGTTTGAGTTTAGGAAGTATTAAATAATAATAATAAAATAAATCGGCAATTGTAAGCAGTTTTGGACTGTTCGTATATTTTCCTTAATATCACTAATCGTTCGATAAATCGTACTGACAGGGGTTAGATTTCGGTAGGATCCCCTCCGATAAAGAAAGGCTGCGCTTAAAACTGTATTTAGGTTGAGTAAGATGCTACTATTTTTTCGGTGGTTCCATTTTAGCGCGGTTCCTCCCTCCCCCATAGGGAGGAACCCCGCTTATAAGGTTGATACAATGAAACAATCCGGAAGTGCCGACTAGAAAATTTTGCGTTTCAGAACCCCTAGAAACCGAAAATAACGGTGGTTCAAATTTGTATATATATATATATGTATATATTTATTTATATATATATATATATATATATATATATATATATATATATATATATATATATATATATATTTGTCTGTTCGCTCTCTAAATAGAAGACGAATGGTCCGATTTTGATGAAATTTGGTACAAAAATCTGTCGTCCAATTTGAAAGGTCAAGTTCGTTAACCAGCAAAATCCGCCCACTGGAAGATGGCGTTTGGGGCGAAATTCGCGCAGAAAAAATCGTAACGCTTACGTTTTTGAGTTCATAAGCTTGTAAGTACTCGTTTTATAGGCTTCTTGGGCTAGAAAAACGAATGAAACCATTTTCAAGGCGATAGCTTTAACCGTTGTCGAGAAAATTGGAAAAATAGTTTTTGAATACCGTTTTTGGTTTGGGTACTTAGAATAACGGGATTCAGTTGAAACATTATGTGCATGTTCTACTTTCATTAAAACTAATATGTTGAAAGTTATGTTACGTTTGGAGTTAAGGAAGGGTTAGAATAAAATATTTTATGAACAGATATGAAAAGTTTTGGAAACTTCGTATACTTTCATTAATATCTCGAACACGGTTGGGAAATCGTGGTAAGTGGATTGAAACTATTTGAAAGCTTACTAAATTCTCTACAAAAATGATTCTAAAACTATTTTTGATTAGGTTATGTCAATCGGAGAAATAAATGCTTAAAACTTCAAATACGTCTGTTTTGTTCTTACGAACGGGTTTTTGTCGTTCTTTTTGTAATTTTTGTCTCTTTCCCTTGGTTTTTTATTGCTTTTTATTTCTTTAATTTCTTATGTTGTATTTGTAAGGAAAATGTATGTGTGTGTAAAACAGGATAGGTAAAATGAGACCAATTTTCTGTTGTCAGAAATAATGAAAAGTTTTGGGAACTTCGTATAATTTCTTAATATCTCGAAAACGGTTGAAAATCTTGGGAAGCGAAAGGTTACCATTCGAAAGATTACTAAATGGTCTACAAGAAAGGTTCTAAAGAAAGTTTTGAATAAGCGAAGTAATGTCAGCTTTGGATTTGTCGATTTCCTTCAAATGTCTTGAAACTGTCGAGGCTCCTACTCTGAGTTCTTTGGCATATTCCCTAGTGTTTTTAATTGCTTATAGTAGTCAAATGTATTTGTCAATAAAACAGGATACGTATAATTAGAATCAATATTTTGTTTGTTAGAATTCGATGATGCCGTATGAATATCTAGATTACAGTACTGGTGTTGATTTCGTTCTTTAGAATTATTCTTGGTATTCCCTATTTTCATCTGTTACCCATAGTTTTTTATTGTTAGTAGGTTTTTCTTATTGATTATAGAATATAAATCTATTTGGCTATAAAACAGGATACGTAAAATTAGTGACAATATTTCGGAGATTTCTGAGCGAAATACTTTTAAGATTTTCTACCACCACGAACGGCTTTTTTCCTCTATTTTTATCCACTAGATAGGCTTTATTTTGCATATTATTCTATATAAGTTTTATTCAGCAGGGGATTCTGATGAAATGTCGTGTTTTTGCTGTGGATTTTAAATACGATGAATCTAAGATTGGATAACATTAGCGAGTCTACATAGTTAAGAACCGACGACGGAGGATTACTTCTTGCTATGATTTAGTCTACATATGTATATTAAGTCCTAAATCCAAAAAATAAACTTCACAACGGTTAGATACTATGAGCGTATATGGCGGTTCAATGCCCGTAGAACACAATGGGGCCGCAGGAAATTTACCTGCTAAGAGTTAATCCTCAAGAGCTGTAAATATACCCCAGGTATCTGCCGACACAAATACAAAGCCTAGGGGCAGAGCACCCCAAAAACACAGATCCAAAAATAGGTTATATACTAAATATTCATAAAGACTACTTAGTTGTAAACCGATTCATCAATTAGCAATCAATAATTTTCAACAAAGGTTATATACTAAATATTAATAAAAAGTATTTAATTAGAAAAAAATCAATATTCCACAAGACTTGTTTTTGGTCCATTTGTGTCTACTCCGTAGACTTAATTAGGTATATTATTCTATTGTAGTTGGGCAACTAAACTTTGTTTTATTTTGTTTTTAGTTTTGTTAGTTTTTTTTTTGACTTGTTATTCGTCAAGACTTTTATTTGTCCTTGTGTATTTACTAGATACGTTTTATTCGGCATATTATTCTATATAGGCTATATTAGGCAGGGTATTCTACTCAATCTTGTGTACTTCTTCTTGATCCTTCTGTACATGGGCGTATATAAAAACAATTTCGGGGGGGGGGCTGAGACCATTTCCAGGGTATGGAATACTAAATATTTAGAGCTTGGAATAGTTTTAGGCAACTAAAACGCTATTGCACGTAAAATAAAATATGTTTTATGAACTAAGTGATCTTATTTAATTTATTTTTAAGGGTTTTACGAGAAGTTTTTATCATCAATTCAAAATTTCGGGAGGGGCTGCAGCCCCCTCAGCCCCCCCCCTCATATACGCCCATGCTTCTGTATCCTCTAGAAAGGCTTTATTAGGCATATTTTGTATTGATTTATAGAGCTTTGCTTTAGAATGAGAGCCAGATTCTGTAATTTCCGCTTCTGTGTAAAAGTTAGCTACTGTCGGTGTCCCTGACGCCTTAATATCACTTTTATTCGAGATGTTCGAGAGGATTTTGACAATTTTCACGAGATATATAAAAAAAATAAGTTTATTTCTTTTCTAAGCTTATCAAATGGCACTAGGGACATGAACGGAACCGCGCTAAGATGCTGCAGTTCCTGCGAGTCGGACTTTTTTT
This sequence comes from Gonocerus acuteangulatus, assembly GCA_946811695.1. Classification (NCBI taxonomy): domain Eukaryota; kingdom Metazoa; phylum Arthropoda; class Insecta; order Hemiptera; family Coreidae; genus Gonocerus; species Gonocerus acuteangulatus. The sequence goes on from OX328131.1 coordinate 45,862,513, forward strand.
GTTAATGGTCGGTTCCATTACCTTTTTTGGGGGCGAGGTTAGCTCAGTGGTAGAGCACTCGACTAATGAACTGGAGGACCAGGTTCAAAACCCGAGCGCGCACTAAAGATTTTTTCTTCTAGTGCTGCCGTTCTAGGGTTGGATTTGGGGTCCCAGATCGTCCCTAGGCTCACCCAGCCTTTAATTAATTTAATTAATAATGGGTACCTTGGGTGCTAATGACTCTAGCAGTCGAAGCAGCCAAGGGGAAAATCAGGCGGCCGGAGCATAGTGCTGACCACACTATCTCCCTAGTGTGCCGTATGTTCAAGAATCAGATACCTCTACAGTATCTGCCCTTCTGGGCCCTTGTGGCCTGTTACGGGACTGATTTGATTTGATTTGAAGATGCTACTATTTTTAGCATTTATCTATCTTGATTGGCAACCAAGTTCATTTCAAAATTGTTCCAACTGGCCCCAATGAAACATTAGTCATGTTTATTTCTCGGATTTAGGAATAAATAATTAATCAAAATGTAATATATCGTATATTAAACGTAATAAATTATCATAATCTTACTTACCTTTGCATACAGGACGGAGGACGGATGGCTGAATGCAGCCGTCGAAGCGAGAGCCAGCCGGACGGCCGTAAGGCCCGCAGAAGCGGCAACTCCAAGCCTCGTCGGAAAGGCCGCATGGACAGCGATGAGCAGGGGGAAGATAGCCAGCGGACCAGCAGGCAGGGCAGCCGCACTTAGGGCGCAGACTGCAAGGAGATCACCAGCAAACCTTGCGGGCCCGCGTAGAACCGGAGCTATACCCGCTAGGACGCCGAGGGCCGAGAGGCAGCAACCCAAGTACAATCCTCCGATGGGGTTCTCATTGGCCTGCAAAAAATATATAGAGAAAATTATTATTATAATAACAATCATTATCTTTTAAATTACCTTGTTGGGTCGGTTCCATTACCTTTTTTGTTGGGCTTAAGCCACCACCGGTGGTGGTATTTCCTTTGAGCCCAAAACACCATGTGTTTGTCTATTTTTTTTCCAAGTACTCAAATATTTTTTTCTATCATTTTTGTTTACTCCTATTTTGTGGTAATGACCATAAAAATAGTAAAGTGTGTCTACAAATGAAGTAAATATTTATCTTACTTCATGATATAATACGCTTACAACTATTCAATGTGAAGACCAATCCTCACAAGACACACGGCAAGTGTAATGTCTACAGCCGAGTTCATTCCAAAAGTTGATCAGTGTAGAACCACTCCAGAGAGAGTAATTCTGCTTCAATCCTCTTTCATAATTCCATGAGGTCAGCTCATACCGGAAGCACATACCAAAGATCCTTTATGAACCTCTGAAGGTAGATTTTTTTTTTTTTTTTTTTTTTTTTTTTTTTTTTTTTTTTTTTGCGTGGCATCAAAAACAAGCTTTTTGTTCAGGAGTCGCTATTTTAGCTCCTAGCGCTTTCATAACGTATGGCGGCGGAAAGAGTAGCGCTGGCGTGGACAAACTAAACTTTTAATGTAATAAATATTAAAACGCATATATTCATTTTGAAACACCTAGAATAATTGGTAAAAATAAATTCCTCTCTCTGGATGTGTTGAGAAATTCCATGCTCTGGCTATCATCAGTCAGAACAGAAAAATAGTATAGAATCATGATTTTTGGAGACGTTTGTACACCGTAGAATGCAATATTTTTCATCGTGACGTCTTTCCTATAAATTCCATGTATACTTTTTATGTATATACAAATTTCTTGTACCCAAATTTCAGAGTTTACTCCGGACAAACAAAGGGTTAAATTTACCCTTATTAATAATCGGCCATAATTTTGGGATACTTGTCAGAAAACTCGATTTACATTGTGCCCAACTAATGAGAAAGTTGTTATGTATTCATCAGTTAGTTTAAGATCATATAACACAGCTATGTGAAGTAAAATAACGAACTTTCTGAAAAATGTTCTTACTTAAGTAGGTCCTCTGCTTTAATAATGGCACGGCGGTAATTTTTTTTAACTTGTAACGATTATTTTACAGGATGTGATCCCTGAAGAAAATAAAACGCTACAACAGAAAAACTACATGTGAAGACGAATGCCGTACAAATGATACAACACATTCCCCAACAGAATATGTATATATATACATATACAGATACAGATACATTTTAATGGATTCTTTGGATTAAGATTTGAATGAAATTTTGAAATATTTCTTTTCGAGAACCTTTTAAGCAAATTCTCAAGTAAGAATAAGCCCCAAAGAAACAGGCGGAAAGGTTAGTCATGAATGATTGAAACCCCAGGAATTGATTATTAGGTCATGCCTAACAACAATATCAACAAGGACAATAAATAATATATTCCGGGTAACAACAATAACAATAACATACACATAACAATAATATATTCATTTTTAGCACTTTCCTCCGAAGGAAAGTAGCTATTGAGGTTGCACTCATGACGGAATTTATGAAAAATTTCTTCGAATCTTCATCGATCCTAACTAGTAGACACCAAAAATGACCCCAGTTAAAATTTATGTATATATATATATATATATATATATATATATATATATATATATATATATATATACAGGGTGTCCCGTAAATGTCTAGTCATATAGTGAGGGGTGATAGAGGACCCTTAGGGGAACAAAAAATGTTCTATGACGATTTCCCGAATTCTCGCCCATAAGGGAGAAAACGTCGTTTTATTGTTTTTTCGAGACAAACGTAGTTATTAAAAGAATAATCGTTGTAGCTCCATCCCAGTTGGTACTACTAGAAAGGGAGTGAAACCAATCGAAAGCTGAGGGAATTTACTATAAGACTAATTGGGAGTAAACATAAAAATGAATGAATGTAAGTATGTCTATCTTACCAAAAGAAAGCTATTCTAAATTTCCTGACATTTTATTGATATTTCTTTCCAGCGTTACTCCTCAATGGGCAGGATCTGAGATTTCCGGGTTTCAGAAAAACTTCCTCATTTAACCAGCTTTCTATTCATGTATCACAACCCTGTGTTATTGAAGTATTTGAACGGTTTAAGAACAAAAGTTTGAAAAAAAACATGGATCTGCGAAAAGAAAATTATATTTTTTTCTTCAGTTTATTCAAAAAGCTGAAGAGAAAAATTTATTTTTATAAATGTTTACATAAATATTAAGTAAATATTTACTTAAAACAATAAAAAAAAATTACTTCCACGAATATTAAAAAAAAATGCTAAAAATGTAAATAAATAAAATACACATATATTTTGAATTTGTTAATTCAGGTAACTAATAATGGGTCCAGGAGGCGGCCATTAATGAACCCCAACCATAAATTAACCTCAAAAATTACTATTTTTACCTAGATCATGCATTTGAACACATTTTTACAGGTATTTATATTTAGAAAACAAATGCTTAACCTTGAATTGATACTGATGGCTACGCTTGTGAAACTCACTGGGATTCTCGTGAGCCCATGTGTTTTTGTTGTGGTAATTAAAAATTCTATCCCTCATAAATAAGATGTACATATTCCTGTAAAAATGTTTTCAAATGCGTGATATAGGTAAAAATAATAATTTTTGAGGTTAATGTATGGTTATGGTTCCTTAATGGCCGCCTCCTGGACCCATTATTAGTTACCTGAATTAATAAATTCAAAATAAATGTGTATTTTATTTATTTACTGTTTTAGGATTTTTTTTATATTCGTGGAAGTAATTTTTTTTATTGTTTTAAGTAAATATTTACTTAATAATTATGTAAACATTTATAAAAATAAATTTTTCTCTTCAGCTTTTTGAATAAACTGAAGAAAAAAATATAATTTTCTTTTCGCAGATCCATGTTTTTTTTTTCAAACTTTTGTTCTTAAACCGTTCAAATACTTCAATAACACAGAGTTGTGATACATGAATGGAAAGCTGGTTAAATGAGGAAGTTTTTCTGAAACCCGGAAATCTCAGATCCTGCCCATTGAGGAGTAACGCTGGAAAGAAATATCAATAAAATGTCAGGAAATTTAGAATAGCTTTCTTTTGGTAAGGTAGACATACTTACATTCATTCAGTTTTACGTTTACTATCAACTAGTCTTATAGAAAATTTACTCAGCTTTCGATTGGTTTCACTTCCTTTCTAGTAGTACCACCTGGGACGGAATTATAACGCTTATTCTTCTAAAAACCATGTTTGTCTAGAAAAAACAATAAAACGACGTTTTCTCCCTTATGGGTGAGAATTCAGGAAATCTCCATAGAACATTTTTTGTTCCCCTAAAGGTCCTCTATCACCCCTCACAATATGACTAGACATTTACGGGACACCCTGTATATATATATATATATATATATATATATATATATATATATATATCATTTACAGGTCATCATATCTTAAGCACAACATACTTTATAATAGGTCTTAAAAGAGATAACAAAAGTCATGTACAAATTTAGAAAAAAAAACACGAAAAACATTCTACCAAAAACCAAACCATTCTGTCAAACTTGCACGCATTTCTTGCAACAGAATTCACTATATTGAAAATTTCATAATAATAATTTTTTTTAATTATTTTTTTTTACTGATATATATATATATATATATATATATATATATATATATATATATAATTATTTCTTTTATTCCTAATTTATTTTCAATCTAGTTATTTTGATATCTATCTGACAACGTACCAACTCACATAGATGATTTTTTGGAGTCGCATCGATTAGTGCAGCGCCTACATCGACTCACAGTGAGGAATATATGCTATTAGCCATGGAGGCGGAGCATTAACAAAATAAATAAATAAATAAATGTTTATTGTAAAAATCGAAATATTTTTCCTAGTTGTAATGTCAGAGCTCTAAAACCAATATTCAGAAATTTGTGAGAACATTTCCTATTGGATGCATGTTTGCAGAAAGATTCTGGTGGCCGAGGCAATTTCGGGTAGTTTTATCCCCTTATATTGGGGGTTGAGGCTATGTGTGTTTTCCAAGTTTGTTCGACAAACAATCCATTCCATTTTCGTTCTAGTAGCGCATTCGTTCTGTCTAAAGGTTGGTGTAGACCATACATTCCTTCTGTCTAAAGGTTGGTGTAGAACATACATTCGTTCTGTCTAAAGGTTGGTGTAGACCATACATTCGTTCTGTCTAAAGGTTGGTGTAGACCATACATTCATTCTGTCCAAAGGTTGGTGTAGACCATACATTTACACAATTATACTTATTTCCAAATGTAATGGTTAAAGAGTTTCATATTTTTTATGGATTGGGTGTGAAGTATATACAATTAAGGAGTAATTATTAACATTCATTTTTCAGCGATAAAGCAATAAATGAATTTCTTCAATCACAATAATGTGTTCTTTCATCCATTGAAGGTGAAATATTAACGAGTTTTACCTGAACTTTCCAAATCGCGCTAGGGATAAGCTTTATACTGAAATACGTTTTATACTGATGACGCATATCTTGCGATCCGGACTCATTCATAATACATATTTCATTTTCATATCTGCGTATTTCTGACCAGTTAAGTACTGTATATATATTTATTATTTTAAAGATAAAATTATTTTATGTTTGTTCAATCAATTTCTTGAATTCCTAAGTATTTTTTTTCTTGTTTTGAATATATATATATATATATATATATATATATATATATATATACATACATATATATTCAAAACAAGAGTAAAAAATATTTAGGAATTCAAGAAAGTTATTGAACAAACATAAAATAAATATTTTACGTATTCAATTATCACCCGGCATTAGCAGAGAGGATGAAGCTGGTCTGTTTTGGTATTTGTAAAATAGCCTGATAATATAATAACAAAATTGAATTGAGGAATCATCCCAAACATTAAAAAATAGAAATAAAACAGCTCACAAAAAGTATTGACGAAAACTCAAATAAAACAGATCTTACAGACCTTGCATTTAAGAACAGACATTCATTCGACATGGGCAATATAGTAATAGTAGACAAGGATAGAAATAACATCTGGCGGAAAAAAGTAAAACATTCACATTATAAAAACAATCAAAAATTAAATTCTGATAAAAATTGTTTATTTAAAATTTTAAATAATATTTTTAAAATAACAAACAGAAAATAGTTAGTAATACATTTAAAACTAGCACTCACCCGGCGTGCTATGCTACAACTACTTTCTGCATCTAGAATAAGCCCAAATAAAGTAGAAACCAAATAAATAATATTAAAATATAATAAAACAAATATGTAACTGCTCGGGTTCACAGTTTCGAATCCGTGACCTCGGAATTGTTAGTCCTAGAGGATATCAACCTAGCCTATGACACTCCCAGGATCAATACCTACATGTGTGCCAAGTTTGGTCAAATACGGTCGAACGGTGTGGATTTGTATAAGGGACAAACAGACAGACAAACTGACAAACAGACAGACAGGTGATTTTTATATATACAGATAATAGTATAAATTTGGTAGAACATATAATATTCAGCTGATTTCTAAGTCTCTCGAACAGACGTTTAGCTAGCCTGTCTTAATATGGGTGGCGGGTGGACGACACATCCAGCGTATGTACACTAAACATTTTTCTTATAGGTTCCTGTTTTGCAGGACAATAAACAGACAAGGTTATTACGCCCTTTTCTTATAGGTTTACAAACATTAGAATTTTCGAATGTGAATTTTAAACTAGAATATTTGTAATATATTAAAAAGGAATAATTTATATGATTAACTAAAATGATGTAGTCAATAATTGTAAATGTAATTGTCAATAATAATTCTTTAGGTTCTAATGGCTCACGAGGAGGTGGCATGGGGGCCAAAAAAAATGTAGGGCTTATAGGGGTTTTATAGGGGTTATAAAATAAAGTATTAAAAAAAAGAGAAGTACATATTATTTTTTTAATGACCTTCGCCGCATATATCCAAGAAAAGTGTTCATATTTCTTGTGTATTTAATTCTTTTGTCATACACTACATATTTAATACAATAAAATATATAAGATACATATTTTGTTATCCTAAGAGTATATTTCACTATCGGTATTTATTGTGCAGCTCCCCAATGTCGGAAACAACTCCAGCCCTGGAAATTGGTTGTGTGGCAGCTAGATCCAGGCTTAAGGAGTAAAAGCTTTCTGAAAGCCCAGATCTCCCTTTAATTCCTCCATTCATCCCCGTCGGCGACCATGTTTAAATTAAATCAAGGAAACCCCTTTTCAGGAAACTTTAAAACTTATTAGTTCCTAGGCTCTGGGGGTTCGGGGGTTGGGGGATCTTGCATTAGGAGAGTTGCCCCTAAACCCTAGGCCTAAGAGTTTAGTTTTAATTAGCTGAATTTAAATACTTTTTTTTTAGTCCCAAAAGTTTGTATCGATAGCTTCGAACTAAAGTAAAATTTAAAGCATTCTTTGTCCATCAATGATTGAAGGAAAGTTCTGTTTAATTTTTTAATAAAATATGATTAGACAATCCTATTTTGAATTGTAATGGACTTCAATTGCTCGGTTCATTTTTGTTTTACCTAACAAACAAAGGTGTTAGGTATTATGCTTTCCTCTAAATGTATGTATTCAAATAAGAATTGTATTAGGTTTCTTTGGAAGAGAATAAAGCAGTCAACGAAAGCAACAATAAAACAGGTATGCCATGCATTTAAGGAAAAGTTAAAGTTGAAGTTAAATTTTGTGTTTTTTACATGTATGAATAGTAAGCCGATGTGTACCCGTACTGTTTATGCCTATTGTTAATAATTTATGTAGAAAAATCGCGTGTTACATCGGCGTTAAATTTCTTCCCTCTAATATCCTCTTTATTGATTTCATGACTTTCATAAAATTGTCGTCGAGTAACTTCAAATGTTCGTTTAAATACTTCATCCGATATCGCTTTTAAAAGAATAAACTCGTCATAGGTTTCTCTTTTTTAGAAATTCCCAAGTTTTCACTCTCTTTCGATTTTTTCAAGAATACTGAAGATAAAAAATGCATAATGTTTTCTTCGTCAGATTCGGACTCAAAGTTGAGGTGAAGTAAGGAATATCCAAATCCATGTGAACTAGGCAGGGTACTGAGCTGGGTTCGATTTTCGGTGACGGCTCAGAACTGGGTCCTACGGATCTCCTCTGCTTAATTTGCGCCCGGCCTTAAGGAACGCGAACTACGTGCCTAAAGTTGTGGGCTCGGGTGCCGTTATTATGTTATTAAAAGAAAAAAAAAAAAAAAAAAAAAAAAAAAAAAAAAAAAAAAAAAAAAAAAAAAGCATTTCTCTCATTCGTAATATTTCCCCCAGAACGCAATGTTACTGTATATTTTTGAAGCAATTTGTTTAATGTATAATTACGGCAATAAAATATAACTTTTCCACAACAAGCCACCCCCCCATGTTTGTAGTGTTTTTATTTCTTCGCTTAGAAGAGTGCAGCCATGCAGTAAATTCCGATATGTACTTGATCCGCCACATTTTGGTGGAAATGTGGTATACAGCATTTACATAACGAAGGATTGTAAGAGTTCGTTAACCAGGAAAGTCAATCCATTAGGAATAAGAGTTTACATAGGAACTAAATTATCAATTCGCTCGTAACGACCGTTATTTTACTTTCATACGACGAAACTTGGTAGACTGACTATTGAGGAACATGTGTTGCATAAAAAACAAAACTATTTTATGTTTCTGTAGTTTTTATTCCACTTAGCTGAGAAATCTGCTTAGTTATGCACGGAACGTTTTTGTTTTCACTTTAATAATGAATTTAAATTTTCAGCTGCACTCCTTATGCGTGCTGCCGGAAATAATTTAACCCACACAAAGGTCACCGATTGCAGTGAAACTTATTTTCTGATATTAACAAATAAATAATAATATTTGCAGTATGATTGGACACAGCTTATGAATAGGAATGTCTCAATTTTCGATATAGGATGAATGTCCTAGGAAAATAGTTCATGAATTTCGACTGGGAGAGAAAACACGATTTAGCGACGATTCCATATTAATTTTTCATGAGGCCGGGGAGAAAATGTCATCAGAATATTCATTGGCAACTTAGCCAAGTGGAAGACTCTTCTCTACGTTCAATATTTCAACAATTTCCTTACTCCTGCGAAATTATCTGCTTCGCTGAACTTGGGAATTTAGCTTTCGAGTGATGCAAACATAAAAAAAATATGAAGAATTGTTAATATATTAATGGCAAAAGGTGTTTTAATTCGCCTAAATGTTACATTTACCTTAATTTTAATGTGCATTTATAAATAAGAACTATTTTTAGGGTTATCAAGAGGTTAAGTCCCGTTTCTAGCCAGGTCAGGGGTGAGGCCTTTTCTTTTTTTTCTCGAAAGGAAAGCTACCGTCCCAAGTAGCAATTCAACCTCACGCCTCCACCAAAAACAGGTGTTAAGAACTGGTTGGTGAAGGTTCTTTACTTTTTTTCCTTTTTTAAATGTTTTATTTAAAGCTACGAGCGCTTTGGAGACAATTTCCCAGCTTCAGTGCCTGTAGACAACAATATAACAAATTAAAAACTAACCTAAACTCTAAAATAGAAAGAGGAGTTCAAAGTTTCGGCCAAAAAATTTAAAAGCCAGGAACGTTAACAGATCAAAAAATGGCATTTTGATCCGGAAGACAATTATTATATTATTATTTATTATATTTTAACATCATGTTGGTGATCCAACTTAAGCACTAATAATATATTACATTATTAGATTAGTTTCTGTAGAGGTAATAATGTAGACATGTTGTGTTTGGCATAATTATTTGTATGTTCTTTGTTATTTGTCAGGTCAATGATGCCGAACCAACATCACAAAGTGACTTTCGTTATCTTTTCTTTAGTTAAATATTACTGTATAAATATGTGTCTATTAGGTATTTCATCACTATTTCAATGTACTGGCTGCCATCAGAAAGTGATTCTGTCAGATTGTACGGTAGTTGAAGATTTGTCCTGAGTGTACAGTCTGTTAGAATATGTTTTATAACAATTATGACTTAAATTTAAATAAACAGAATTCAAATTCAAATTTAATGCAAAAATCCACAAAATAAATAAACAGACAGTTACTGAGTTCAAAAAACATTATGAAAAGACCAACGCTTATACAAAAAAATAACAAAGGAAGTCGGACCTACAGACTGGGTCTATGCATTCGTGTGCCCTTCGCAACCGGAATATTGGGTTCATTCTGTTTGGACACGTTCTCGATCCTGAACGTCAAGACTATAGAGGCATAGCAGTAATCAGAAGGATTTTTATGTCTTCATTATTTTTTGGTTAGATTTACATATGAAGATCAAATTGCTTTATAGTTAGGTGGGTATGTGTTTGTGAGAGTGTGCATTGTTAATAAACAACTTCTCTAAAACATACCTAACATTTATTATTCCATAGATAATTCAATAAACTTGATAATAAATAAAAGAACAACAGTAAGAATCGTTTAAATTAAATAAAAAGCAAAAATACTCCTACAGAATAATTAATTTACACATTTATTACAGCACAATCTTTCGTTCATTGTTATAACAGGCGAGATTTAATGCCGACATGATGCATAATGCTCCATTAAATGAGCAAATATACCAAAAAGTCCGACTCGCAGGAACTGCAGCATCTAAGCGCGGTTCCGTTCATGTCCCTAGTGCCATTTGATAAGCTTAGAAAAGAAATAAACTTATTTTTTTTTTTATATATCTCGTGAAAATTGTCAAAATCCTCTCGAACATCTCGAATAAAAGTGATATTAAGGCGTCAGGGACACCGACAGTAGCTAACTTTTACACAGAAGCGGAAATTACAGAATCTGGCTCTCATTCTAAAGCAAAGCTCTATAAATCAATACAAAATATGCCTAATAAAGCCTTTCTAGAGGCATGGGCGTATATGAGGGGGGGGGCTGAGGGGGCTGCAGCCCCTCCCGAAATTTTGAATTGATGATAAAAACTTCTCGTAAAACCCTTAAAAATAAATTAAATAAGATAATATGCCGAATAAAACCTATCTAGTAAATACACAAGGACAAATAAAAGTCTTGACGAATAACAAGTCAAGAAAAAAAACTTTATTTAAAAAAATAAAACAAAGTTTAGTTGCCCAACTACAATAGAATAATATACCTAATTAAGTCTATGGAGTAGACACAAAGGGACCAAAAACAAGTCTTGTGGAATATTGTTTTTTTTTTCTAATTAAATACTTTTTATCAATATTTAGTATATAACCTTTGTTGAAAACTATTGATTGCTAATTGATGAATCGGTTTACAACTAAGTAGTCTTTATGAATAATTAGTATATAACCTATGTTTGGATCTGTGTTTTTGGGGTGCTCTCCGCCTAGGCTTTGTATTTGTGTCGGCAGATACCTGGGGTATATTTACAGCTCTTGAGGATTAACTCTTAGCAGGTAAATTTCCTGCGGCCCCCTTGTTTCTACGGGCATTGAACCGCCATATTCGCTCATAGTATCTAACCGTTGTGAAGTTTATTTTTTGGATTTAGGGCTTAATATACATATGTAGACTAAATCATAGCAAGAAGTAATCCTCCGTCGTCGGTTCTTAACTATGTAGACTCGCTAATGTTATCCAATCTTAGATACATCGTATTTAAAATCCACAGCAAAAACACGACATTTCATCAGAATCCCCTGCTGAATAAAACTTATATAGAATAATATGCAAAATAAAGCCTATCTAGTGGATAAAAATAGAGGAAAAAGCCGTTCGTGGTGGTAGAAAATCTTAAAAGTATTTCGCTCAGAAATCTCCGAAATATTGTCACTAATTTTACGTATCCTGTTTTATAGCCAAATAGATTTATATTCTATAATCAATAAGAAAAACCTACTAACAATAAAAAACTATGGGTAACAGATGAAAATAGGGAATACCAAGAATAATTCTAAAGAACGAAATCAACACCAGTACTGTAATCTAGATATTCATACGGCATCTTCGAATTCTAACAAACAAAATATTGATTCTAATTATACGCATCCTGTTTTATTGACAAATACATTTGACTACTATAAGCAATTTAAAACACTAGGGAATATGCCAAAGATCTCGGAGTAGGAGCCTCGACAGTTTCAAGACATTTGAAGGAAATCGACAAATCCAAAACTGACATTTCATACGGTACAGCCTGATATATTTTTAACAATGAATTGTTTTTCTTATTTTAATTAATCTGTTTTATTGTCAAATACATTATCCAACTTTAAGCAATTAAAAAATAACAAGGAATAAAAATAAACAAAAAGAACCGTTCGAATAAATGAAATCAATTACTTCAAAGTTTAAGCACTTATTTCTCCGATTGACATAGCCTAATCAAAAATTGTTTCAGAATTTTTTTTGTAGGACATTTAGTAAGCTTTCGCATGGTAACCCTCCGTTTACCAATATTCCTAACCGTCTTCGAGATATTAGGGAATGTATACGAAGTTCCCAAAACATTTCATGTCTGTTAATAAAATATTTTATTCTAATCCTTCCTTAGCTCCAAACGTAACCACAATTTTAACATATTAGTGTTGATGAAATTCAAACATGCAGAAAATGTTTCAACTGAATCCCATAATTTTAAGTATCAAAATCAAAGACAAAAAGAACAGTTCGAATAAGCGAAATCAATTACTATAAAGTTTTAAGCACTTATTTCTCCGATTGACATCGCCTAATCAAAACTTTCATTAGAACCTTTTTTGTAGAGCATTTAGTAAGCTTTCTAATGGTATTCTTCCGTTTCCCAAATTCTCAACTTTTTTCGAGATATTTAGGAAAGTATACAAAGTTACCAAAACTTTTTTATGTCTGTTAATAAAATATTTTATTCTAACCCTTCCTTAACTCCAAACGCAACCAAAATTTCAACATATTAGTTTTAATGAAAGTAGAACATGCAGTAAATGTTTCAACTGAATCCCATGATTCTAAGTACCCAAACCAAAAACGGCATTCAAAAATTATTTTTTCAGTTTTCTCGAAAACGGTTAAAGCTATCGCCTTGAAAATGGTTCCATTCGTTTTCCTAGCCCAAGAAGCCTATTAAAAGAGTACTTACAAGCTTATGAACTCAAAAACGTAAGCGTTACGATTTTTTTTGCACGAATTTCGCCCCAAACACCATCTTCCAGTGGGTGGATTTTGCTGGTTAACGAACTTGACCTTTCAAATTGGACGACAGATTTTTGTACCAAATTTCATCAAAATCGGACAATCAGGGAAGCCAGAAATGAGCGAACAGACAAATATATATATATATATATGTATATATATATATATATATATATATACAAATTTGAACCACCGTTATTTTCGGTCTCTAGGGGTTCTGAAACGCGAAATTTTCTGGTCGGCACTTCCGGATTGTTTCATTGTATCAAACTTATAAGCGGGGTTCCTCCCTATAGGGGAGGGAGGAACCGCGCTAAAAACATAAACATAATAACATAAACAACAACAATGGTCTACAGATGGGAGTACATTCGAGTAGCAGATCATGGGTCAAAGACTTAAGACGGAGTATATAAAACTTTGTTAACTAGATGCAGGAAATTAGTGCATAATTGGGTGAGGAGTTAGGGCGAGGCCGAGGGTAACTAGTTACGAAGGAATAACTAGTTTAGGGAGCGGTTAGGACCCCTACCGGGTGTGGTGTTACTGCTGGGAGACTGTAGATACACATCATCCATAGTGGACCTCATAGTCAGAGGAGTCAGGTAAAGCAAAACATTCAGGATCGAAATAACTCAGTTAAATTAGTTATTTAGTTATAGTTAGTTAGATATTTATTTAATCATGCTTTGCATTGCTGGTGATGAGAATTTTTATCTTCAAAGTGGTTTCGCAGTACATGCATTGGTGTTTCAAAAAACTACACAGAGATTAGAAATCATACAAAATGTTGGAAGAGAATTCCAACTGAATGAAAAATAGTTGTACAGATAATTAAATAATATTTTTGATAATTTATTTATTTGTATTATATATGGGTTTCTGCAACTAATACGATTTGTCCCAACCAATACTAAATGTTACTGTTTTTGTCGTTATTTGCTACAATCATTAATAAAATACTATTCCACGTATTTCTGACCAATTAATTACGTATATTTAATTTTTTGGAACTCCAGTCTTACTATGTGTGGCGAGCGGACAACATGGAGATTTAATGGCTCCTGAGGAGGTGGCATGAAGGCAACGAAACATGTAAGGCAAGCCAAGAATAAAGTAGTACATAAGAATAAGGAGTACTATTTTTTGACCTGCTCCATATATATCCAAACAAAATTAATAAAATAAGTTAAATGAAAATATTACTCGTCACAAATGATAATTTTAGATAATCTCCTTGTTATAGGCATTGATTCGCAAAGCATAATAAGCCAATACATATATTACTCGTCACAAATGATAATTTTAGATAATCTCCTTGTTATAGGCATTGATTCGCAAAGCATAATAAGCCAATACATATATTACTCGTCACAAATGATAATTTTAGATAATCTCCTTGTTATAGGCATTGATTCGCAAAGCATAATAAGCCAATACATATATTACTCGTCACAAATGATAATTTTAGATAATCTCCTTGTTATAGGCATTGATTCGCAAAGCATAATAAGCCAATACATATATTACTCGTCACAAATGATAATTTTAGATAATCTCCTTGTTATAGGCATTGATTCGCAAAGCATAATAAGCCAATACATATATTACTCGTCACAAATGATAATTTTAGATAATCTCCTTGTTATAGGCATTGATTCGCAAAGCATAATAAGCCAATACATATATTAAATGACATCATCACCATTGATTTTTAAGATTAAGCTTGGATATTATTAAGATTACCCTTTTTGTATCCAGCGCCTCGTAATTAAGCCTAAATTATTATCTATATAAAACAAATTATTTTGAAACCTTTCAAAATACCTATGATGACAAAATGATGAAACGTTGCTAACGAAATAAATATCAATAAAAGGAATAAATTATTCATCAAAGGACCATGAATTTGAGATAACAACCCAATAAATATTACAGTAATCGAATAAAGTTTGGGAGGCCACTGGAATACTTAATATTGAATTACAAAGTTTTCTTCTTGCATCGTTTTCGGCTGTAAAATTTTCTCCAATCAGCGTTTATTTTAAATCTAAGTAAATTTTAAACGAATCAGGTTTTGTACAATAGTATGATGGCGTAAGTGAACTATTATTTGGCACTAATTTTAGCACTATCATTCAACTTTGTTTGTTCATGAAACTCAAATGCCTCGTTGTAATTCCTTGACGGTGTTATTTAATTAAAGGTATGTATTTAATATAGGCAGTTGTGTACAGAAATATGATTTCGTAATTGTAGTATTTATAATAATATACATGCATTTTCTTCATAAGAGAAGTGTGCGCGTAATAGATTTTTACGCACTTTTTTAGTCAATTATAAAGTATAAAAATAAATAATAAACATAAAAGAAAATAAAAATAAACCGAGAGCCACCGGGTCTAGGGTCGCGTTATTTTTTATTTAGTTAGATATTTTGATATCTTGAAATTAATATAAATCGAATGCTTGATAGATTTTCTAAAAATATATAATTGTCTATGTACAAGGACCAAGCCAGCAGGAGGTTTTTGTTTTGCAGTAAAATGAGTTTAACGATCCAACAACGACAACGACAGTGCAATAGCGCTAATTTTTAACAGTTAAATCAATATTTAAATTTATGATTTTAGAAAAAAATAGAAGTTTGTAAGCAATATATTAAGATTTTTCCATATCACAATTGGAGGCGAATCTACTTTTTTGGGGATGCTCATAAATAAAAAAATAAAAATTATCACAAATTGTATAAGCATTGTATGAAAACGGGATGACAGTTCAAGGAGGTTGAACTTTTTTTTTGTTGACACTTAGTCTAGTACAAATTTGTATAACCAGTACACCGAATTCTTCGGCTGAGGCTGATTCACATATACTACTTTGATTGAGCGATTGGCTTTCTTGTTTACTATGAACCTTGATTGATCTACGTTCGAGGAACTATACTAAGCTCTCGGGTCCGACATGAAAAGCGGGCTTGGTTCCTTTATCAATGGAGGGTATTACAAAATTAACGATATTTTGTGTAACCTTCTAGAAATTTAATACAATACACACATGTATTAGAGTCTTTTTCGACTAAATTATAGCATTATGGTGGGGAAAAAAAATCAATATATCTTTACAGAGAAAATGTCAGAAGTCTGTGTAGTTCTGTAATACAAGAACTATTTATTTGAATACAATTATTTAAAAAATAGCTTAAGGTGAGTATAACAAGGTATTTGCTTATGTCAATTATTTAAAAAATAGCTTAACGTGAATATAACAAGGTATTTGCCTATGTCAATTGTTATCAAGCACCTCAAAGCAATAATTCTTCGCTTTGAGATTGAAGCTCTTATAATCAGCATTCTCATTTATTGAAGTTTCTAAGGTCATATAACAAATATGACGTACACATTTAAATAAAAATCAGATTGTCCTCCTGTCAATAGACGGGTATTAGAAAAAAGTAAAACAAAAAAACAAGACTAAATAACTCAGTAAACTCAGCGATTTGCTCAGCAATACAACGGATACAATAGAGTTTACTAATTATTTGACTTCTAAACCATGTACATGCACCTGCCATCCGTTAAAAGGCGAGGGTTTCCAAATCACTCAGTAAACTCAGCGATTTGCTCAGCAATACAACGGATACAACAGAGTTTACTAATTATTTGACTTCTAAACCATGTACATGCACCTGCCATCCGTTAAAAGGCGAGGGTTTCCAAATCACCCCAATTTCAAAATCATAATAAACAGTGTAAAAAGACTAAAAAAATAACACAAGCAGTACTTTCTTTTGCTTTTAGAGAGGTGGGATCCTAAAATACCTACAACGTATGTACTTTTCATCTCTCAATACAGAGGATAAGTATTTTCTGCGTACAAATTGGTCCAATTACATTCTCATTGCCAATTATTTCGAATCTAACATACAAACAAAAGATTATTTTAGGAGAATCGAACATATTTGCATAAGGAAAGGAATGTAAGCAATTCCAATTGAATAATCATAAGTAGCAGGTCTATTGTGTCACGTAAAATCAATAGATTGTTGCTAGTAAAAAATGGTAGGACGTTTCAAACTAGCACATATTCTGAAATTGGTAAAGTTCACGAAACATCAAATTCAGAAATCACGCATTATATTATGAAGGATTTAATTATAGCCATTTAACAATTGTGTAGTATATTAACAACTTGCAAAAAAAAAAAAATCCATCATACGTTAATTGGTTTTCAAGAATATCCAAGATTAAGTGTAAACAAATTTATTTTTACTGTGAATTGGAGAGTTCCTCTGACGGTGGCGAGGACTATTTTCTTGGAGAGGATTCAAATTGAAAGAAAATATTGGATTTTCAAAGGAAAATGAACTTTGGTAATAATTAATTCGGTTTCATATATAAAGCATACAAATCCAAAGATACGTATATGAGAACTTTTTTATTATTTTCCGCATCATAGACACTTCATGATGTGGGAATTCATTTCATGTGCGTAAATAGGGGGGGGGGGGCTGGCGCCCCCCGAAAGTTTTTTGATCGGTAAAAATCGTTCCTAAATTTCCTAAAAAATAATTTATTTTGGGTGTAATAGCGTTTAAGTTTGTTAAAACTATTTCAAGCTCTAAATTGTTAGTATTCCATACCCCGGAAAGGTCCCAGCCCCCCCCCCGAAATTATTTTCTATATACGCCCATGATTCATTTTATATTCTGCATTCCAGAGGCTTTTTTTTCAATCTACATGCAACTTTGAAGTTCTCTTTATATAGATTTATTTTGATCAACAGGCGATTTTCCCTTGGATCTATTATGGGAAAAGTCAGAATAGATCAAGGCAAAATATTCCTTTGATCTATTAGGCTTAGCTATATTTCAAGTAGCGCGGCAAAAGTCAAAAAGTGCGGCCGTTATGATGTAAATAGACACACACGCAAGAGTATATATAAATATATATATATATATATATATATATATATATATATATATATATGTTGTAGATCCTAAGTTGAAAACTAAGATGTTCTAGGTAGTTGGTAACAGCTTATTAATTCTTCAATAGTTTTGTATTTTAATTACATTTTTGATGTGGAAACGTTTCGGCTATAAGCCATTTTCAATCCAATTGTCTGTATGATTTTGCATTATTTTTTTATATATACATTATATCTTCAGATTATGTGCTTGTAGATTTGATATTATTTAATTTGAGGAGGAAATTTCATTTTTTATTAAATTGGATGGTTCATGTCTCTATTATTTCATGGATGATATTATTATTACTTCAATTATTACATATTATTTTATTTATTTGAGTCTGCTTCTGTAACGGAGGACTAGATGTGCAAGGCGTATATATATATATATATATATATATATATATATATATATATATATATATATATGTGTGTATATATAAATGTAAATCCATGTAAATTCATATTATGTAACTCGTGACAGAAAGATAGCGTAACTTTTAAGTTGACGTTCTTGTAAACTTTGTTAAAGATAAATGCCTTGCATATCTTACCTGCCCATGAACGAAGAACAACGTGAAGACTACAGTCACAGCTGCTGATGCGATCAGTAAAACCGATACGAACAAGGACCTACGAAGACTGTCCTTGTATCTCTTGTACAGCTCTTCCAGTTCCATATTACCACCTGCAAGAAAATGGAATACATTAAGAAAAAGAAGAGTTTAGACACATTTTTAGTATTTACAAAACATGAAATAAGAATGAATAAATGAAGATGGATGTAGCAGAAAAAAAGCTGGATTTAAATTGATGCAGTCTCGGGGAATAAGATCAATGCTAAAGCAGAGGGCGGACATTGGTGCCAAACGCCCGATTTCAGGAAAAAAAAAACCACCTGTAGGTACTTGAATATTTTTGGTTTCGCTATCTTTTTTTTAAGTATTTTGGTGTGCTGAATCGCATGACACCACTAATAATTCGATAGAATAATTATTTTGGAAGATAAAGTGGTTTTATAATAATAATAATATATTATATATTATTTATTAAGAGTTTCGCAACTTTTGGCGACTTGTTCTATAACAGTACATCATGATATTACAAAAATACCTTTTACACATTGTGTATGTAAATACATTATATGAATGATACATTATAGTGATCTTACAAGTCAGTACATTTCATAAGAATGTGAGCTAATTAATAATAATAACAATAAAATTTTATAAATCGTCAAATAATATAGCAATAAATATATTAAATAGAGAAGAAAAAGGGGAAAGAAGGAAGACTTTTACAAGCAAAAATTGTCAATCAGTTATTTTAAAAAAATTGTTTTAAAAAATGTAAGATTATGCAGTTCCTGCGAGTCGGACTTTTTGAGTGTTGACCCGAATAAGACTAGGGATAAGAACGGAACCGCGCTAAGATGGTGCAGTTCCTGCGAGTCGGACTTTGTGAGTGTTGACCCGAATAAATTAACAACCAATGTAATACTGTTAACTGCTCTCGAAGTATTCATCTTTATTAAAATTTGTGCTTATAACGAATAAATTTTTAAAAGAATCTACGAGATATTAGACGGATCTCACTATTAATATTCAGTTATTAGCGAGCAAAAAATGTTCAACAACTCGCTGTAGATAATAATAATGCTAAAGTCGTTTTTCGTAAACTAATTATCATACAAAAAACTTAAAACAACTATTTATTGTTGTTCTATCTGTTGACTATCTAACAGAGTCCAAGTGTGGTGTCGTAATTTCCATCAAACATATCACCAGAGTGCCCAGCTTGTGGTGTCGTAATTTCCATCAAACATATCTTCACTGAATGCCGTGCCTACGAGAATGAAAGGTCTCTATTTGGGCTCACGGGTAATTTGAGTGAAGATATGAGTGATGCCCCGAATAAGATCAAAAATTTATTTAATTTTTTAGAATACACACAACTTGTAAAAAAACTATGATTGTTGTGGCATGTGGTGGCTATGTGCAACAAACAGAACTCATTGCTTTAGGTTAACTATCAACTAATATTTAAATTTAGTTTAAAAATTCTAATATTCAACAATATATTATTTTGAAAACAATAATTGAACACTTAATGGCTGAATAACAACTATTACAAGCATACATTTATAAAATAAAATTCTAAACTTTATTTAAAATCTGTGGCGTTAATATCCTAAAAGGTTGAAACGCCTTAAAAAGGAAAGAAAAAAAAAAAAAAAAGAGTCCAAGTGTATGAAATTACAAGCATTTTTCTGAGTTAACATGATTAATAATTATACAAATCTAAAACTAAACTACAACTAAAACTAAAAACTCTACATTAGTTTAGTTTTAGTTAGACTAAATTAACGTTAGTTTAGTAAACTAACCGTTAAGTAAGTACCGCTTTTTTTCCAACTCGAAATAGGGTAAAAATTGTATTCTCGTATATAAGTTAGTTTATTTTTAAAATGTGAATTTTAATAATACCAAACAGGTGAAGAATAACCCTTCAAAAATTTTTCAAACTTTCCATTTATTCCTCCATCACAACGTTTCGGACACACAGGTCCATCCTCAGGCAATCATGTCCTGTTCATTACTCTAGTTACACTAAACAGTCATACAATAAATAAACATGATTCCTGTAAGGAACCAAGTCAAAATTCCACCTACATCAATTAAACACTCATTATCACAGCCATATTGAAAATGTGAATTTTGTATTTTAAAGATTTTATATTATACCTGTTTGGAAAAAAATAAAGTTTTTTTTTATGAGATTTGTGTGTTGCGGGCATTAAAAAAACACACATAGCTTATTACCTTTATCGGTTTTTGCTTATATTTAAAAATAGCAATAGAGCCAGTGCTCTCGAACCGGGAACTTCTGTGATGCATAGGTCACTGTTCCATTAGTCACCCAATCCAGTTCACAGTGCCAATAATAGCATCAGCGATCGATTTCACTTTGCTAACTTCAGTTCCGTAATATTTTCTTTATTTATATTCATATATTCGTATATAAAAAACCGCAATCAAATATATATATTTTGCTTAAGGTTTTTCGCTGAGGAATAGTTTTGTTAAACAATGTGCTTTCATCTCTCGACAAAATATAAATAAAGTTCAAGTTCAACCGATGCTGCGATTTCTTTTTTAAGTTTGAATTTGCATGTAGAATTATCTGGGTCAAAATATTGAATTCTAATTTTAATTTGCTACACCCATATTTGTGAACTTCGTAAATTATTTTCTACATTTATCAAACAAAATATCTAGTATTTCGAGATAATAGGAAAATATTGTACGCGAATATAGGATACGTGTAAATTTTGATCAAGTCTGACCGTCATATTTATATTTATCATCGTTCGTGCGGGGTCTCCCGTGGTCTAGTGGCTAGCGCGCTGGATTCATAAGCGGGAGATGGTGGGTTCGATCCCCACCGGCGACAGGAATTTTCTCATCTCAGGGCTCGCTGAGAAAATTCCTGGTTGCACCCTGGAGGCCCGGCGCTAATGGCCAAGATTTGTCGATGCGCCGTAAAAAAAAAAAAAAAAAAACAAAAAACAAAAAAAAAAAAAAAAAAAAAAAAAAAAAAAAAAAAAAAAAAATCATCGTTCGTAGGGATTTTTGAGAGTTTATGAAGTGAACTTTTGTTGTTTTTAGTAGTTTGAGATATGTATTGATGTAGGCTGTATGATTTATTTGAGTCAATCCATTCATTGTCTCATTTATCTACTGTCGTTCTGCCTAAGACCACTTTAGTGTCATTAAAAATACAAGTTCAAATTTAAGGGATAGATCTTGCGCTGGTTCTTTGGGGTTTATATCCGCCAGTTCTTTTCATCGTTCGTAGGGATTTTTGTGAGTTTATGAAGTGAACTTTTGTTGTTTTTAGTAGTTTGAGATATGTATTGATGTAGGCTGTATGATTTATTTGAGTCAATCCATTCATTGTCTCATTTATCTACTGTCGTTCTGCCTAAGACCACTTTAGTGTCATTAAAAATACAAGTTCAAATTTAAGGGATAGATCTTGCGCTGGTTCTTTGGGGTTTATATCCGCCATTTCTTTTCCTGAAAGTGCTTGAAGCCGTCCTATGCGGTTTTTTTATATTTTCAACCAGCATATTTTATGAATTTATTGTAACATGAGTGCATTAGAATCGACAATACGAATGTAACCACACTTCGAAGCCGATTAAAAATTAAGCAACGTCTGTCAATAGAACTAAACAGATATGAACCATTCGACCTCCTTGAAAATTTTCATATTTTATTAATGAATACTGTAATCTTTCTAGTACTTTTTGGGCCGTCGAATGCCTGAACTAAACCAATGCAATCAGAGGTAAGCAAAGGCTTAGAGAGAAATCAGTGGCCCGTGAGAGATAAAGCATAGAAGCTAGCCACATATTACACAGAGCTGCTCACGTACAATGCATATTAATCCATTAAGTCATATTAGACGAATTGGTGATCCGGCAAAAAGTTCATAGTTTGTAGCCACATTTGACACTCCCCACCTTCCAGAAAGAATTTATATTGGTTACCTTTCTGTCCCTGTCCGAGTTTATATTCCACCACCGCTTATCTGTTATGAGTGCGGCTCTCTTGGCCACCATCAGACCGCCTGTGACAAGGACACTAACTGTAGGAGATGTGCTGAGCCCATGCACGAAGATTCCTGTACAAGAATCAAATGCTGCTTATGTGGAGGTGAACATCGCACAAATGCTAAGTTTTGTTCAAAATGTGCGGAAGAATGCGAGATTAAAAAAATCACGGTATTTCAAAAACTCGGATACTTCGAAGCTAAGAGAATATCAAAAAGAGGCAAAACAGAAACTTGCGTCAAGAAAGTGTTAAGTAATAAGGAAGAAATGACTCAATTTAAGAAACTCAGTTCCCTAATAGAGGTTATGGGCAAGAGAATAGAGTTATTAGAGAAGATGTTGGTAAAACAGGTCTCCTTATCGAAGCCTATTCTCTCAGAAGGAAGGACTTAGGAAGATAGTTCTAACCCAACGCCCAGCACACTCCCGGATCGGGGTGCTGAAGAAGGAAGACGAGGGAAGGAATGTAAAGAAGACATGAAGGATAATCCAGGTGAAGATGTAAAGGAGAAGAAGAAGAAGAGGAATGAAGGTGATGCTAGAGAACATCCTTAATCATCAAAACCTACTAACACACCTACAAACAGACGACAAGACTTCCTTAAAGGAAAGAAGCGGTAAAACCTACTACTAATAGGACCTTTACTTATTATTTATTTTCTAAACTATTTTACTCTCCATATAATCTTCCAAAACCCAACCCGCTTTATTGGGCATAAAGCGAGTTCAGCTGTTCTTTTTATTAATTTTTCTTTTTCTTCAATTTACCAGGTCATTCAAAAAGTCCTGTCGTTTTTTGGGGGGAAATTATAAATAAATAAATATGTTCAAATAATCACCTTTATTCATCAAAATATCCACCGTTACAGTCGGTAACCTTCTCCCAACGAGATGGTAAAGCCCAAATTCCTTCCTTAAAAAACTGTTGATTTTTACTGCAAAAATAAGTGGTCAGTTCGTGAATTAGGTTGTCACGGTCTTGAAAACATTTCTGTCTCAGATTGTTGTCGAGATCTCTGAATAGGTGATAATCAGTGGGTGACAGGTCAGGGGAATATGGTGGGTGAGGCAAAACTTCCCAGCCTATTTCTGTCAATTTTTGACAGAAATTTGAAAAATTGACAGAAATTTGAAAAATTGACAGAAATAGGCTGGGAAGTTTTGCCTCACCCACCATATTCCCCTGACCTGTCACCCACTGATTATCACCTATTCAGAGATCTCGACAACAATCTGAGACAGAAATGTTTTCAAGACCGTGACAACCTAATTCACGAACTGACCACTTATTTTTGCAGTAAAAATCAACAGTTTTTTAAGGAAGGAATTTGGGCTTTACCATCTCGTTGGGAGAAGGTTACCGACTGTAACGGTGGATATTTTGATGAATAAAGGTGATTATTTGAACATATTTATTTATTTATAATTTCCCCCAAAAAAACGACAGGACTTTTTGAATGGCCTGGTATAATTTAAAAGTAAAATTCTTAATTTTAAGTTAAATTTTCCTTTGTTTTTTTGGTACTTAATTTTTTAGTATCCACTTCAGTAATTTTATCTAAGCCTAAGCACTTTTTTTCTTTTCCTTATTTAGGTAAACCTAAATTTTAATGTTAATTTCCAAGCATTGACTATTCTTTATATTTGTCTATAATGGAGCTAAATTAATAATCACAAGTCTTTTCAAAATTTTAATATTGTAATTATTGCCATAAGCTGCTTTTGTTCTTTTTTTTTTTTTTTTTTTTTTAGTGGTATTTTATTTAAACGTTTTGCATATTTTGTCACATTACTTATTTAAATTTAAATTATTTGATTTTTTTTTTACACTTTTTGTTTTTCTTGACGAAGTACTGAAATCATCTGTTTGATGAGCTCGTCGCCTTACGTTACGGAGCTCATAAATAAATAAATAAATCCAGGATCCGGGTAACCCAATGTACGAAGGTCTAGGGATGAGTAAAGAAGAAAACGTTTTCAGTACCTATATTCCGATAGAAAAACAGAAATCTGAGGCATCAAATCGTTGGTAGGACAGCTTAGACGCTGTCGAGAAAGAAACTTACCATAAAATATATACAAAAATATATTATAATATATAAATCGGACTGGACGGGTTGAAGGAGAACCATAACGTTACCCTGATAGCAAACATTCAAACATATTTCTAATAAAAGAGTTTTAAATTTCAAATAGAGGTATATGTTGCATTGTTTTATCTTATTTGTGTATTGGTGCTCCAAATCGCAGGCAACGAGCACTGTATGTATGGCCAAAGTAAGTAGATATTCTGTACAAGCTATGCCCATTAGAAAATCGCGCAAGTTTTAGAAATAATGTAACAGATGAGTGAGGAATATATCTGAATGAAAAAGAGTAACCTTCATTTATTTGTTTATTGAGAGGCCACAACGAAGTAATATAGGGGGGGGGGGGGCGTATAAAGGGGGGGGGGGCAACAGCCCCTCCCAAAATCGGTAAAAATATGTATAAAAACCTTTAAAATAAATTAAATAAGATCAATTTTTGAGCCTAGTGGCTAACGCGTTAGTTTCCCATGCTGGAGATGGTTCGGGAGTAATAGCGTTGAACTATTTCAAGTTCTAGATTGTTAGTATTTCATACTCCCTATATGCCCTCAGCCAACCCCTCCCCCCCCCACGAAATTATTTTCTGTATACGTTTAAAATATTAAACATGAAAACATACAATATATACATATGTATATATATCTATGTATATATATATACATATATATATATATATATATATATATATATATATATATATATATATATACACATCAACAACAATCAATGTCGGAAATGCAGTTTCAGTGCATTGGCGGCTCTAGACAAACATTTCTGGGGGTGGGGGAGACCATTGCAGGATGTCTGCGTGTAGGACTTCCTCGGATAAAATGCGGGTTCGAGCTCCGTCTTGTGGCAGTTTGAGTTATTTCATAGATGGGCTCATTCAAGAAGTTCCCCCTTTCAATTTTCATTTTAAGAAAAGGCTAATGCCCACAAAGAATTTAGCGTCAAAGTATATGCAAGAAAACAATCAAATAATCAGCGACGCTAAAGAAGTCCCTGAAAAAGGACTATCCCGATCGTTTATTCAAATGGCCCATAAAGGAGACTGCTAACTCCCGAGCATTCCAGGGCTGCTTCTAGAATTCTCTCATTTCCTCGGGCCCTGGGGATTGCTGTTTCATTGTCGCCGAAACGCCGCTTTCAGGGGGATCTTGGGAACACTTACCCCTGCAATTCGGGGAGGGTTGTTAACCTTTTCATCCTCCGGAGACAAGGCACAATGGTTATAGGGTCTGAGTTATATATTCAAGGGAATGGTTATATTTACCATGAACCAAGGACCGAAATAAAAATTAAATGTTTCCTAAAAATTATGAAAAAAAAATTACTTCATAATTTATATTTTTAAAATTAATGAATAACTGTTTTGAAATAATTTTTATTTTAAAAACTTAAAAATAAAAATTATTAGAATTTTTTTGTTAAGAAATAATAAAATATATCAATTACGATGGAATTTTTATTTCCCAATAATAAAAATTAAAGGTTAAGTGAAACTTATTTATTAAATATCTCTTATCCTCGGAACAAATAAATAAATACTTGATTTGGAACCTTTTGATTATGAGAAGTTATTTGTTTATGTGAGTGAATCAAAGTTCGTCTAAATCCAATTGATTTGTATGAGTATATATTGTATATTCTAGAATGTGTTTTTGTGCATTACTTTTTTTTTTGTTTTTGTTTCTATTCATTATTAGTCGCTATGTACACGCTATGCGAGCTCTTAAAATCAATAAATGTATTCATTAAGGCAATAATATTGGTTTTTTTTTTTTTTTTTTTTATTTAAAATAATATTTAAAGTTAAATAAAGTTAAATAATAAAAAATTGTTATTAATATTTTTTATTAAAAATTTTTGAAATAACATTATTCAAATAATTTTTATTTTTAAGTTTTTGAAATAAAAATTATTAGACAATTTTTTTAAAAAGATAATAAAATATATAAATCACGATAAAATTTTTATTTTATTTCTAAAAAATAAAAATTAAAGGTTAAGTGAAACTCATTTGAAATAAAAATTAATAGTTATTTTCGGTCCCTGCCCAGAACCCATCTCATATTCATGCGAAAAACGTTGTGTACTCATCAGTATAGAATGTGTATTCAACATGATATATACAAACTTACAAAATTAATGGCAAAACAATTGGATAAATACATGAGATATCAACTGCAAACAATAAAGAAAATTTCATATACTTGGTAAGGAGCCCGACCCACCAAGGAGTCATGGTAAGAAGAGTGACCATGGTGAGTGAGTTTTGCCGATTAAATCAAAAATTGGGGGCGCTGCAGCCTCTCTTTAATATACGCCCATGTTATAAACAATTTAGAGACATAATATTTGTAACATGCAGGAATAGAATGAATTTAAAATTACTCTATTGCATTATCTTGTCTCTAGTAAAATTAACTATGACGATAAGATATTACAAAGAATTAAGTGTTGTAAGTAATATGTTTTTAATTCTTTTTTTTTCTTTTTGCAATACACATTAACCTTAGTTTTATCCAAATTAGAATTTATGCAAGATTAACCCAAATTACACGTGCAGAGTCTACCTCTATCTATCTATCTATCTATCTATCTATCTCTCTCTCTCTCTCTCTCTCTCTCTATATATATATATATATATATATATATATATATATATATATATATATATATATGTATATATATATATATATTTATATAAAGGTATAAAAGTGCAACTTCAACCTTTTGGTTTTAGAAAAAAGTTTATAAAATATTCATTCAAATTATGGAAAATATTGATAGAATTTGCTGGGTAAAAAAATTGATCATTTATCAAATTTAAGATTTTTAACCACTCCGCTGGAAGTAATGAACTTATTTATGAACTCAATACCCTTATAAGTTATACCTAACCAATGAAACATTTCATTCTTTCAAATGTGTTACTGATATAGACGCTTAAAATAACAGCTGACGAGATAATATCCAGGAGACATATATAAAGCATCATTAAATAGAGGCCTAAATATCCTTACTAAAATATTTGTAAAAATTAAATAAATTCATCAGTAAAATTACAAATTTACACTTCTTTATGCAATTAAAACCTTACTAAGTATAGCTCTCATATATTTTAAAATATCATAGTTCAATATATTTTTGTTGCTCTTGATCAACATACTTTTGTTTAATATTTATTTTATATAATTTTAGAATGCAATTAGCATATCATTCATTTGATCACTTTAAACAATTAATTGAATACAATAAAATAATTTTCAACATCTTTTTATGAAGGCCCACATATATTCTAAGTGAAATAAAATATCTATTAAGTTCGTTCAGGCCTAGGAATCAACGGGTTAGTCTGGAGTCTGTGGTCTCTTTGCAAAAACCACTTGTGGTCTGAGGAAGTTCACCAACTCCCAACCCATGTTGATATTGAGCACACTTCAAAGCGTAATATGACTCTCATCTATCTCGAGCTAGATTGAAAAACTTATACCAATTCAGTCATGCTTTGGTTTCCACGTTGGAATGGAAACAATGAGAACATTAATAACGTGACTAAGCACATTCCTCTGCAAAGTGGAAATACCTGAAGAAAAAAAAATTACATAAATACTAAATAAACCTGAATAGTTTTCCTATTTTATATTTATAATGAATAGCCGACTCTCTAATTCATTTTTGAGAAGATATAGTCGACCATTCAGAAGTAGAAAGTGTTGATCGTTGGGGTTTTGGCCTATTTTTTTATTCAATAAAACCATATTTTATATAGTTAAAATGTATTTTATTAGCGCCAACGATTCAGCTTGCTATACAAGCCTTCTTCAGGGCAGTAAAAACATATATGGTAATCGTGAATACAAATGACAATAAAGATTGATAAACTAACATAAATTTGAATACAAGTGAATATATAATGGATATCAATGGTTAAAAAATGTTAGTGAAAATGTTATATATACACACACGTATGTATATTAACAGCAGGATGTAGGTATAACAAAAGTATAATAAGAAAAATGTAAATAAATAAACATGTATATGGTATACAAAAAAAAAAAGAAAAAAAAAATGGCAAACCTATGGAGCCGCTAATAAAATACATTTAGGCACTAATAAAATACATTTTAATTATAAAATATGGTTTTATTGAATAAAAAAATAGACCGAAACCCCGACGATCAACACTTTCTAATTCATTTTGTTCTGGGAGACTTAGTGGCCGTATGTGTTAAGACTTCAGCATTGCATGCCCAAGGCTGTGGGTTAAATTTTTATTAAAAAAAAAAAAAGGAAAGGCATTAGTGTACGTTAAAATTTAAATATATGTATACGTTTATATATGTGAGTTATATATATATATATATATATATATATATATATATATATGTGTGTGTGTGTGTGTGTGTGTATATATATAATATATATATATATATATATATATATGTGTATATATATATATTGTGGTGTTTTGGTGGGGGGGGGAAGAATTTAAAAGTTGTTATAGAAAAAGTTGATTTAGAAATGTTTTTATTATATTTTCATTATGTCTCAGGGGTCATTTAAAATTACCAAACTCACCACATACGGATTTATGAATAAAACTATTTGAATAATTAAATTAATTTAATAAATTTCCTGAATGAAAAGCATGAGAAATATCAAATTAGAACCACTTCTTACTATCTGTCCTTTTATGTGTTGAGACCATATTAAATACCAGGAGAAAGGTTCATAGTAAATAAAATAGAGTTGGAAATAATTGACTCATATTGAATAAAATATATAATTTATGATTTGGCATGGCAGTGTTATAAAATAAAACATAAAAAAGAAAAAGTGCTTGACTCAAATAATTGTATCAATGTTGGTTATTAAAGAAAAGTTAGAACACAATTAAAATATTAACTTATATATTAAAATATAAATATTGGCCATTATGAAATTTTAGATAGCTTTTGAATTTAATTGAAGATTGGCAGTTATTGAGGTATTCTCAGCTTATGATACGGATGATGTTCTGGAAGTGAAGAGGTAGACTGGTTGTAGTTATGTTGAGGAGAATGATGGTCGGCTGCTAGATCATGGAGTGGTGTCTGGCCATCATGAGAAGATGAAGTGAGAGCTTGGTGTCAGCTAACCAGCTGGTTCTGCAGCGAGATTGTGTGCCCTTCGTCTTTGGCGCTCGAATGAGAGTGCTCTGGCCCTTCGTTGGCGCTGGAGTGAGATCGAGTGGTGGGGGAGGCCCTTTTTATAGGCGTTACTCCCACCATACCAAGGGTGTTTGTCTACAGCGATCGCCACCTGGATGTTCAAAGGTCATCTTTGGAAGCACCTCTATTATTATCTTCCTGGGAAACTTGTATCTCTCGATGCCTTATCGCTCCTAGCCGAGACTTTGGAATCTTCTTTTATTTCACGCTGCCTTTAAAAATAAATAAATACTGCGAAGCTAAGCACTGCCAATTGCTATCCATACTCTTTTATTTATTTAATTTGTTGACAAAAGATAATATTTGTGATGGTCTTATGGAATATAACTTAGCCTTTATTTTGAATAGGAATGCTACTCTTTGCTATGCTAGAAACTAACTCTTTCTAGAGCACCCCCTTTTAGATCCTTACAATATATATCTACATACACACCTCGTCAAAAGTATTGCAACGTCTTCAAATGTACTGATTACTGAAAAATTATGACCCAGGAAGCTTAGGGCAATACAGAATATTTAGATACAGTTAAAATAAAGAAATTTATTCAGAAAAAATAATAAAAATAATGTCAACTTATAAAAGATAAAATGAAAAATTACTTAATTAAAGAAAATTTTGAAAATTCAAAATTTCCAAAAACCTTATTTATTGAAATCAGTAGGCCGTATTCCCTCCAAGAGACCTCATAATAGCCTCCATGCGACGTGGCATGCTCATGAAGAGGTCCTGGATGAAGTCCTGAGGGATAGCCTCCCATTCCTCCAGAACTGCTGCCTCCAGCTCCGCAAGTGTGGAAATTCTTGAATTTCTCCCTCGGACTCTTCTTTTCAGGGCATCCCACAGATGTTCGATGCAATTAAGGTCCGGGCTCCTCGCAGGCCACTCCAGTGTCCGGATTTCATCAGTGAGTAGGGGGCCTGTCATTGGTCTCCTGGAGGCTAGGCCGGCTTCCCTCAGTCTTCTGCTTACAGTTGATGTTGAAATCCGGAGCTGGCGAACATCAGCAATCAGCCTCTGGAGTGTAGAAGCCGAAGAAGCTCTATGTCGCAATGCCTGCAATCTCAAAAAACGGTCATCATTCCGGTCCGTGACTCTCGGCTTTCCTTCAACAGGTCTTCTTGAATGACGACCAGTTTCTCGGTACCTTTTCAGGCACCTGGACACCGTGGAATAGTGTATCCCAAGTCTTCGCAAAATTTGGCGAAGTGAAAGCCCTCCTGCGAAAGAGTGACAATTTGCACTGAATTTTCACACTCTAAGGCTCTGCGATTGTTCATGTTCACAAGTTGAAAAAAAAAGAAGTCTGTCCCTGGTAGTTCTGTATCACTAACTGAGGCCCTGGGACAATGGAGTAATCCTTTACAACCAATAAATCCAGAATACCTCTTATCATCATGCCTAATCCTACTTTTAATACAGCTTATTATCCTCCCTAGATTCCCACCAACCTGTAGTATTATGTTTAGTAAGATCCTGCTTAAACCAAAGTGTTTAACTGGAGTTTCATAGGTGTTGCAATACTTTTGACGAGGAGTTTATATAAAAATCACGTGTCTGTCTGTTTGTTTGTTCCTTATACAAATCCACACTGTTTGACCGTTTTGACCAAACTTGGAATAATGGTAGGTCTTGATACGAGAAATCTCCTAGGCTAGGTCAAAAAAATCTACCAGCTGTCTGTCTGTATGTTTGTCCCTTATACAAATCCATACCGTTCATCCGATTTTGACTAAACTCGGTACACATGTAGATCTTAATCTGGGGAGAGTCGTAGGCTAAGTCAAAAACGTCTACCAGCTGTCTGTCTGCATGTTTGTCCCTTATACAAATCCACACCGTTCGTCCGATTTTGACTAAACTTGGTACACATGTAGATCTTAATCTGGGGAGTGTCGTAGGCTAAGTCAAAAACCTCTTATAGCTGTCTGTCTGTATGTTTGTCCCTTATACAAATCCACACCGTTCGTCCGATTTTGACTAAACTCGGTACACATGTAGATCTTAATCTGAGGAGTGTCGTAGGTTAAGTCAAAAACGTCTACCAGATAAAACATAAAATAAAACATAAAAAAGAAAAAGTGCTTGACTCAAATAATTGTATCAATGTTGGTTATTAAAGAAAAGTTAGAACACAATTAAAATATTAACTTATATATTAAAATATAAATATTGGCCATTATGAAATTTTAGATAGCTTTTGAATTTAATTGAAGATTGGCAGTTATTGAGGTATTCTCAGCTTATGATACGGATGATGTTCTGGAAGTGAAGAGGTAGACTGGTTGTAGTTATGTTGAGGAGAATGATGGTCGGCTGCTAGATCATGGAGTGGTGTCTGGCCATCATGAGAAGATGAAGTGAGAGCTTGGTGTCAGCTAACCAGCTGGTTCTGCAGCGAGATTGTGTGCCCTTCGTCTTTGGCGCTCGAATGAGAGTGCTCTGGCCCTTCGTTGGCGCTGGAGTGAGATCGAGTGGTGGGGGAGGCCCTTTTTATAGGCGTTACTCCCACCATACCAAGGGTGTTTGTCTACAGCGATCGCCACCTGGATGTTCAAAGGTCATCTTTGGAAGCACCTCTATTATTATCTTCCTGGGAAACTTGTATCTCTCGATGCCTTATCGCTCCTAGCCGAGACTTTGGAATCTTCTTTTATTTCACGCTGCCTTTAAAAATAAATAAATACTGCGAAGCTAAGCACTGCCAATTGCTATCCATACTCTTTTATTTATTTAATTTGTTGACAAAAGATAATATTTGTGATGGTCTTATGGAATATAACTTAGCCTTTATTTTGAATAGGAATGCTACTCTTTGCTATGCTAGAAACTAACTCTTTCTAGAGCACCCCCTTTTAGATCCTTACAATATATATCTACATACACACCTCGTCAAAAGTATTGCAACGTCTTCAAATGTACTGATTACTGAAAAATTATGACCCAGGAAGCTTAGGGCAATACAGAATATTTAGATACAGTTAAAATAAAGAAATTTATTCAGAAAAAATAATAAAAATAATGTCAACTTATAAAAGATAAAATGAAAAATTACTTAATTAAAGAAAATTTTGAAAATTCAAAATTTCCAAAAACCTTATTTATTGAAATCAGTAGGCCGTATTCCCTCCAAGAGACCTCATAATAGCCTCCATGCGACGTGGCATGCTCATGAAGAGGTCCTGGATGAAGTCCTGAGGGATAGCCTCCCATTCCTCCAGAACTGCTGCCTCCAGCTCCGCAAGTGTGGAAATTCTTGAATTTCTCCCTCGGACTCTTCTTTTCAGGGCATCCCACAGATGTTCGATGCAATTAAGGTCCGGGCTCCTCGCAGGCCACTCCAGTGTCCGGATTTCATCGGTGCGTTGAGGTAATCTGTCACACACCTTGCTTTGTGTGGTCTGGCATTATCCTGCATTAAAAGGGCTCCAGGCCCTATGAAGGGCATGTATGGCATTACATGTTCTTCCAGGATCTCTTCCACATACCTGGCACCAGTGAGGCCTCTGCCAGGCACCGCCACAAGATCCGTGCGGGCCTCCCAGGAAATGCCTCCCCAGAACATGACAGAGCCTCCGCCAAAAGCGACTCTTGGGGTTATACAGGCTTGATAGTAGCGCTCTCCCGGTCTTCTCCATACTCTCTCGCGGCCATCTGGGCTATTCAGGGCCACCCGTGTCTCATCCGTGAAGAGCACTTTCTTCCAATCATCAACTAACCAATCCCGGTGATCAAGCGCAAACCTTAGCCTTGCTCTTCGGTGTTCCCTGGTGAGTAGGGGGCCTGTCATTGGTCTCCTGGAGGCTAGGCCGGCTTCCCTCAGTCTTCTGCTTACAGTTGATGTTGAAATCCGGAGCTGGCGAACATCAGCAATCAGCCTCTGGAGTGTAGAAGCCGAAGAAGCTCTATGTCGCAATGCCTGCAATCTCAAAAAACGGTCATCATTCCGGTCCGTGACTCTCGGCTTTCCTTCAACAGGTCTTCTTGAATGACGACCAGTTTCTCGGTACCTTTTCAGGCACCTGGACACCGTGGAATAGTGTATCCCAAGTCTTCGCAAAATTTGGCGAAGTGAAAGCCCTCCTGCGAAAGAGTGACAATTTGCACTGAATTTTCACACTCTAAGGCTCTGCGATTGTTCATGTTCACAAGTTGAAAAAAAAAGAAGTCTGTCCCTGGTAGTTCTGTATCACTAACTGAGGCCCTGGGACAATGGAGTAATCCTTTACAACCAATAAATCCAGAATACCTCTTATCATCATGCCTAATCCTACTTTTAATACAGCTTATTATCCTCCCTAGATTCCCACCAACCTGTAGTATTATGTTTAGTAAGATCCTGCTTAAACCAAAGTGTTTAACTGGAGTTTCATAGGTGTTGCAATACTTTTGACGAGGAGTTTATATAAAAATCACGTGTCTGTCTGTTTGTTTGTTCCTTATACAAATCCACACTGTTTGACCGTTTTGACCAAACTTGGAATAATGGTAGGTCTTGATACGAGAAATCTCCTAGGCTAGGTCAAAAAAATCTACCAGCTGTCTGTCTGTATGTTTGTCCCTTATACAAATCCATACCGTTCATCCGATTTTGACTAAACTCGGTACACATGTAGATCTTAATCTGGGGAGAGTCGTAGGCTAAGTCAAAAACGTCTACCAGCTGTCTGTCTGCATGTTTGTCCCTTATACAAATCCACACCGTTCGTCCGATTTTGACTAAACTTGGTACACATGTAGATCTTAATCTGGGGAGTGTCGTAGGCTAAGTCAAAAACCTCTTATAGCTGTCTGTCTGTATGTTTGTCCCTTATACAAATCCACACCGTTCGTCCGATTTTGACTAAACTCGGTACACATGTAGATCTTAATCTGAGGAGTGTCGTAGGTTAAGTCAAAAACGTCTACCAGATATCTGTCTGTATGTTTGTTCTTTATACAAACCCACAACCGTTTGACGGATTTTGATCAAACTGGGCACACAGGTTGGTCTTGATCAGGGGATTGTCATAGGCCAGGTCAAAAACGTCTACCAGCTGCTGTCTGTATGTTGTTGTTTCTTTTTATAAAAATCCACACCGTTAGACCGATTTTTACCAAACTTGGCATACATGTATGTCTTGATGCGGGGGGTGTTATAGGTTATGTCAAAGTCGTCTAGGACTCAGAGTTGGGAGGTCACAGTTTCGAAACAGTTACAGATTCGTGTTATTAGATTTTAATAATACTTATTTGGTTTCTAATTTATTTAGGCTTTTCTATATGTAGAAAGTAGGTGTAGCATGGCACGCCGGGTAACAGCTAGTATATAGTAATTTTGTTCTGGAGTAAACTCCAAATTCTATTGTACCGATTTTGTTGCTGTGAATAGCACATTTTCCTTAGTCACACAACGTATAAACCGAATTTTGCTTCAGGAAAGACCCATATGGTCAAATTAATAATATGGTTCAGGATTAAGCCGCCATTCCTAATGGTCTGATTTAGATTATTTTTACAACACACGTTTCTCTTTAGATAGATAGAATCAGGGCCCCCTAAGGGGAAAGCAACTCGACCTAAAAGATCTTGTGCCCCTGATAACCTGCTGGGCACTTATACTCATAGTAGCCCTGCACCCTTGACAAACCCTCTGATCTTCTGCGGTGTAAGCTCAGACTCCCTGGTCCATTATGTTTGCACAGCCAAAGCACATAAAGCGCCTTCTTGCGAGTACTGTACAATCACAAATTATATAATCAGGTGTTTCCTCTTTTTCCCCACACATCCAGCATGGGGAGGTTGTAGCCAGGCCTTTCCTATCTAACTTGGAAGCG
Source organism: Gonocerus acuteangulatus (assembly GCA_946811695.1). Lineage (NCBI taxonomy): Eukaryota > Metazoa > Arthropoda > Insecta > Hemiptera > Coreidae > Gonocerus > Gonocerus acuteangulatus. Next base: position 45,898,368 of record OX328131.1, read on the forward strand.
CATTTGAGTATCTTTGCCTTTGCATTCTTTGCCAATTTTTTGAAGGTGTTCTGTCCTCGCGCAGTCATCAATAATTCCTTTGGCTAGGGTTAGGGATACTCCACAGGCTGGTTCTGGTCCACAGAAGGGTTCTTTGGCCCCCTGTCTTGCCAGTTTATCAGCTTCATCATTTCCGAGTATACCTGAGTGACCTGTTACCCTGTGTAACTTAACCCGGTTGTCGACAGCTAAATGATCTAGCATGTTTCCATTTAGATGTATGATGACAATGTATGCCAAGTTATGTTGCAATATAATAAATATTTTGACTATTAGGGGCCTATTAATAATTTGTGTCTAAAGTAAACCTCCCTTTCAGATTGAACAGTTTTGCTGGTCAACGAACTTCTACAATTGTTTCTAATGGGAATGGTATTTACCAAATCTCAAAGTGAAAAACAAAAATTGTAACCACTATCTTGTTAACACACACAGACACACACATATAAACATAAAGTTTAAGGGGTATAATTTTCGGTAGCTAGTAGGGAGAATCGATGAAGATTTAAACAATTTTTTTTTTCACGAGTGCAATCTCTATAGCTGCTTTCCGTCGGAAAGTGTTAAAATGGTACCAATGAGCTAAGCAATCTTCTTCGGCAATGTGTGAGGAAGCAGAGCAAGACAATGCCACTAATTAGACTGGCGTAATTATTTAGCAACATATCAGAAAATGGAGAAATACAATGATATTTGATTATAGTAGATACTGTTTTTACTCGTCAAGTTGCATAGTAACTGTTTTTTGTAATACACAACAGTCATGTGCTCAGAAACCAGAAAGGAAAAATATGTTAATGAGAAATCTAAAAGAACTTAAACATAAAAGAAATTGTTTGAGGCAATAATGAATCTTGAACATTGATAAATACACTTTTTTAAGTTTCACTATGTTGGCATTAAACATTCACAGGTAATTATTTTTTTATAAGCTGCAAGTTGAAAAAAAAATATTGAAATTACGATAAAAAAAAAAAAATCATAATAAAATAAATCATCAAAAAACACTGTGAACTGAAAGAAGTAGCAACTAGGCAAGAAGTATATGGCAATGAAATAAGAACTAATTAATCTATATATATAAAAATCACGTGTCTGTTTGTTTGTTCCTTATACAAATCCACACCGTTTGACCGTTTTTGACCAAACTTGGAATAATGGTAGGTCTTGATACGAGAAATCTCCTAGGCTAGGTCAAAAAAATCTAGCAGCTGTCTGTCTGTATGTTTGTCCCTTATACAAATCCATACCGATCATCCGATTTTGACTAAACTCGGTACACATGTAGATCTTAATCTGGGGAGAGTCGAAGGCTAAGTCAAAAACGTCTACCAGCTGTCTGTCTGTATGTTTGTCCCTTATACAACTCCACACCGGTCGTCGGATTTTGACTGAACTCGGTACACATGTAGATCTTAATCTGGGGAGAGTCGTAGGCTAAGTCAAAAACGTCTACCAGCTGTCTGTCTGTATGTTTGTTCTTTATACAGACCCACACCGTTTGACGGATTTTGATCAAACTGGGCACACAGGTTGGTCTTGATCAGGGGATTGTCATAGCCAGGTCAAAAACGTCTACCAGCTGCTGTCTGTATGTTGTTGTTTCTTTTTATAAGCAAGACCTATTTTTACCAAACTTGGCATACATGTATGTCTTGATACGGGGGGAGTTATAGGTTATGTCGAAGCCGTCTAGGACTTACAGTTGAGAGGTCACGGGTTCGAAACAGTTACAGATTCGTGTTATTAGATTTTAATAATACTTATTTGTTTTCTAATTTATTTAGGCTTTTCTATATGCAGAAAGTAGGTGTAGCATGGCACGCCGGGTAACAGCTAGTGAAATAATAAAAATAAAAAAAGGTTTTTTATATATGGCTTGGTTGATGGATAAATTAAAAACTTTTCTCTTTATTTGTTGATCATTTCATTGTTTCAACCAAGATTTCAGATAAACCAGTTGGTGGATAGGAGTAGGTGGTTCCTAACTTCTAAAGACTTACGGTGCCTACGAAGACAAGGTATGGTTGGGATTCGGCTAGGGAGAAAAAAACGTCAGACCTTCAGGAAGAAATCTGTATTGGACATTTCGGCTGCACTTTGGCAGCCTTCTTCAGCACTAGAGAATGCCTAGGGGGGAGGGAGGAAGACCAAGAAGACATTTAGGTAACCATGGTTGAATGTATCAGTTTGATGCATTCAACCATGGTTACCTAAATGTCTTCTTGGTCTTCCTTCTTTTCTCCTAGCCGAATCCCAACCTTACCTTGTCATCTCGACTTATGCCTAGTTTAAACGAGCTCAGTCACTTATCACCTGTATCTACGTGTAAACGTGTTCTTTTAGTGACGAGTATTAGTAAGCGCAAGAATTACAAGTGAATAGGTATTATGACAAGTAAGCTCACCCACTACCATTCTACTAGGTAGTTGTCCGGGGTCACCTTGTGCAAAGAGCTCAATAAGCGTTTACTCAAACCATGAACAAGTACTAATCACTTGTCACTAAGCCAACTTCTAACAATATTGTACTGACATTTACTTCTATAATGTCATGATTTTATTTTAATAATTATATTTTTTAATTATTTAAAATGAGTAGATGTATTCAAAATTTAATAAAATTGCGCCCCACGTTGGTTTGCCATAAATATAGTGTTTAATAATTATCAATAATTTAATTTAATAAATAGAAATGAACTTTTATTTAACCTAAAATAGCAAGTCGTGATGGGTTCCAGCAAATTGAGATATTATTAAGGAATTTCAAAAGCAAACGTGGTGAACTCTTAAAATCTTACTATTACAGAACAATATAAATGTATGTTATTCAACAAAAATTATCTTGTATCTGTAGGCTTAGCTTCATATTAAATAAATATATATATATATATATATATATATATATATATATATATATATTTATATACAGGGTGTCCCAGTATATGTGTCCACCCCCTTTTCCTCCTAGAGTTGTTGGAATTTCGAAATGAAACTTGGTAGGTCTTAGTTATGTTGCATGAGGTTTCTTTTAAAGGTTTATTTGACTTTGTAACATTCTCCAGTTTTTCTCCAGCGCATCTAACTCTTGATTTTGACATCTTTTGATCTGACGCACCGTTTGCGCGTAAAACGCAAAAAACTGAAACATATCGCCCTTTTGTAGACAAATTCCTATTTATCACTGAAACCAAGCCTTTTACGTAAAAACACCTTGACCGTTGTAGCCTATTAATTTTCCTTTCAGGTGATACCGAGATCAAAGTTGTAGATTGAATATTTAACGGGATATTATTAATGAAAAATATACCTTAAAAGTTTTAAAAAGTAACAATTCAGAAAATCGATATGAATAGAAAAAAAAGTAGCTGACATAAACAATAAAAAAAAAGTACTTTATGAAAAAAGTATGTAAAAATTATTTTAAAAAAGAACAGAATAAATTTATTTTTCCATATGAAATTATTATATCATAAAACTAAAAAAAAAATTTGCCTTTGTTTTCATTCATAATATCCCGTTAAATATTAAACCTACAACTTTGATCTTGGTATCACCTGAAAGGAAAATTAATAGGCTACAACGTTTGTATCGAGGTGTTTTTACGTAAAAGGCTTGGTTTCAGTGATAAAAAGGAATTTGTCTACAAAAGGGCGATATGTTTCAGTTTTTTGCGTTTTACGCGCAAACGGTGCGTCGGATCAAAAGATGTCTCGAAATAAATTAGTCTTAAAATTAAATTTTTTATCAGAATTCGTCATAAAAAATGCCTGCCGTCATTGGAAAAACAAGAGTTAGATGCGCTGGAGAAAAACTGGAGAATGTTACAAAGTCAAATAAACCTTCAAAAGTAACCTCATGCAACATAACTAAGTACCTACCAAGTTTCATTTCGAAATTCCAACAACTCTAGGAGGAAAATGGGGTGGACACATATACTGGGACACCCTGTGTATATATATATATTCTACTAAACTGCAAAGCTCTCCAGTTGCACTACTTTTCATTTGTTCATGTATTCAAATTTCATAACTTGACGTATTAAGACTTACAGGCTGCAGCTAAAGGAAGAATAATGAAAATATGACAAGAATCCTGGTATAGCACAAAAGGAAATAAATTAAGGGGGATTAAGGATACAGTTTGAGAATGGCCTGTAAGCAGCAGGTCTAACAGACAGGAAGAAGTCGTCCTCTGCCGCCTGAGGATAAGCCATTCCCTACTGACTTACTCATACCTTATAACAGTAAACCTAAAAACAGTAACATACCACAATACATGAACGAACTACTATCCGACAAAAGGAAATATATTACAGACATATTCCAACTCCTTAAAAATACAAAATATGTTGACAAAGTCTAATAAATCTAGAGTATACTCTGGTTCCCACGTTCCGGCTTCTCTCTCCAGTGGTTGTTATATTTCGCCAAACTCCGATTGAACTTCATCAGACTTGGTTTGTACTCCATGTAGGTAGGATGAGGCTAAGGTTAGCTCCTGCTTATCTACAAGAAGTATAAACCAAGTGTGATGAAGCTCAATGGGAGTTGGGCGAAATATAGCAACTATAACCAGGACACTGCTGGAGAGAGAAGCCGGAATACGGTAAACAGAGAAACGTAATCCCAGCGAGGAAGTTTAAAGGAGAATATAACCTATACTATATAATAGAAATAAGTATTATTGAATGACACTACAATCTCTACATAGACTAAATTGTATTTCATTGCACGCATTACATACTTACTTACTTTCCTAATGACTGTTTCTGACTATTTACAGTGACTACTACTTTTTTATACGTTATTAACATTGTCAGAGTTCAGTTGCCTCAGTTGCGATAAACTATTAATAAAATATAATGATTATTTGTAAATTTTGATTGGAACTAATAATTTGTAAAGAAACAAAATATCTTAATGAAATGCATGTGATGTACTATTATTGCAGCCCCCTCCTTCGAGGGTTACTGTAAAGAGGAAAAAAAATATATATATATATATATATATATATTGAAATGCTGTATAATCTACATACAATAACAAAATATTCCTCCTTCATAAGAGCATGTTTTCCCTGTAGTGGGTTTACAGCTGAGACAGAATTTCATTATATGTTTCAACAAACTCATAACAAAAGAGGGAAATAAACTGAACCGTATTACTAAATTTAAATACAATGTTATTATTATATTTTACTCCCTTTTTACTATACTTTAATAACATATCTTTTTGAGATTTCAATGAAAATTTACCATGATCTGCCTGATTAAAGGCCACATATTTAGTTTTATTGATCATGAGCCAGAACTTTTTGTGAAATAATTATTGACCTGATTTCTGGAGTCTTTTGTTATGTTCTAACTTTTTTATTATTTTCAATTTACGTATTTTAGGTTCTAATCAACGTTATTTGATCAAAACTCAAAATACAAGGAACAACTACAAACTTAGTTTATTAGTTATAACTACTGATTTTTTTTTGTTTTAAATCATATAAATGAGTAAATATTTTATTTATTTTGTGTTTTGTATCTTGGAACATAAACACAATGAGCTGAGTCTTCTAAGATATCAGGAATTAGTTTTAATAGTATATTTTATTACATGTCCAAGATTTATGTATTAAAATTAAATTTATTAAATATATAAAATTATTATAAAGGAGGTTTAATTTCCAGTCATAAAGAAAATGTTTTTTTTTTTGTTTTTGTTTTTTCATGGAATGTTAATATACTGTCTACCTTTAGCAAGAATTCAAACATGTTGTACGGGATGTTCAAATCATTCCATCTTATGCAGTCTGTAAGTATATGTTTTATTGTAAATTCAGTATTACATACTTGACAAAGTGGTTTCTCTTGTCTTTTCTTGTGAGTAAGTCTTGAATGGCCAATCCTAAGTCGAGCTAATACCACCTTGTCCCTTCTATCGACTCGATAACTAGATGGCCAGTCCTAGTGAAACTGGATGGACGGAACGTTTATAGTCTGTAAGAGACTTCCCTGTGTTCCCAGTATTCCAAAATAAAATTCTTTGTAATTCTGCTTATATCTTCATGTGTGATTGGTCCACCATCTATTTGTGTCTGTCCTGCAGCAATTTTTGTGTCGGTGCCCGAGATGGAATTTTTCCCTTGTCCTTCATGACCAGGTAGCCGGTACAATGTTACATGTTTGAGTTGAGAGCGTATTGCCTTTATTATTTTTGAGAGTATAGAATGAAAAGTGTATTTGTCCTGTAGTGCTTGAAGTGAGCTCAGTGAGTCCGTGTAAATAACAATGTCTCGTTGGTCTGAAGTTGGTATGTTCCCCCAGCCAATAAGTATGCAGAAGAGCTCAGCTGTAAACGTACTTCAGTAGTCAAATATTTTATACAATTATTGTTGCTTTAGTTATACCTAATTTCACAAAACTTAAAAAAAAAAAAAATTAAATAATTACAAGTTATGTCCTATGTTGATTTTATCTAATTACTAAATTCTTTAAGAAGAAAGTATCTAAGAAGGCATCAATTAGTGAAACAAGAAATAATGATTATACCACTCATTACCATAGGCATAACTTTGAAGATATAGTGATTTTTGAATGTCACCCAATATCTTGACAAAGTTTTGAGTTATATAGGCAAAAGGTCAATCATTCAAAAACGTTTATGGTATTTAGTCATTTTATTAACTCTGCACCTGTTACACTGGCCGAGTAGTGTTAAGTGAGTAAATAGTTAAACCAGTTTTTAGTGATTGCTTAACTCTTCTACTGCTAAAGATTATAAATTAATCGTTCTTTCGGAAGTTGGATTCTTTCTGTATACTTTTATGAGTGTTACATTGTATGTAATGAAACGCTACAATTAGTGACAGGGTACTACAATTTTGGATAAAATCTTGCACTATTGGTTAGGATATTCAATACGATTCTTTAAAACTAGGAAAATAGATCAAGCCACTGATTATCACAGGTATGCTTAAAAAAGATATAGCAACTATTCAAAAGTAATCGGAAATATCAAATCTTTGTATTTTATTCGCGGGCACTGAATCATTAAAAACCGTAATAACTATTAAGACACTTTATTAACTGGCTTTGCTGTGTTAATAAAATGACCTTCTGAGAATAAAATACAAATAATTAAGTTAAAAAGATACTTTTGTTGCGGATGTTGGTTTTTGTTGTGTTCTTTTATGTGGGACTTAAACAATGAATGTAATTTTGAGTGATTGAAAAAATGTACACAAACAAGAGTCTTTATTATAACTCAAGATAAATAATTACAAACAAATCACACAAACAAGAGGGTTTATTTCTACGAAAGATAAAACATTAATGTAATAATTGAGTGTACAGAAAACAAATCACACTAAAAAATAAAATTAAATAGCATCCAAAATAAGCATATTTATAGTTAACAAATCTACTCTTCAGAGTCTTCAAGCCAGAGTTCTGGTTTATCATACCCAATCTGTTCTGGAGTGTCTACTCCTAGTTCTTCAAGGGTGGGTCCTATCTCCTGCAGCATATAGGGCCAGATGGCGCCAACATTGGGTCCACACTTAAACTTGATGGCTTCTAACATCCTCACAGCGAGTGCATAATCGTTATTCCTTCTGCAAGCTCGAAGAGCAGCGATTACGACTGGAGGACTCGGGACCAAATCCATGCCGTGTAGCTCGCAGAGAGCTTTTCTCAGCTGCCATCCGTCTATCTCGGGTCTGTTGAAGTAGTTCTCATAAATGCATTCTAGGTCGGTCTTAGGAGATTCCTCTCCGTATGCAGGAAGGATCCCAAAGTACCTTGTGCTTTTGATTTGAAACACTCCGAAAGAGAGACGAGAGAAAGTTGTAACAATGTTTTTGAACATTATCAAACTGATGATTAATCCCAACCTTAATAACCCGTAAAAATGATAAGAAAACAAATGAACAGCTATACTTAGTAACAGCCAATAACAAGGAAGGCTTGTTTTCATAACCTTATGATTCAAAACAAGGCTACCAACATAAACTATCGATAGGGTTGAATGACCAGTGTTGAAGCCCTAAATATATAAATAAACTATCGACATTTCAAAGCCAAATCGCTTTGTAACTATAAGTATAGTATTGAATTATATCATATAAAATATATATTATAGCGGAAATACCGGAACTTTGAGGGAAATATTCCCGACGGTTCTGCTCTATGCTTACGCGGCTCTAGACAAACATTTCTGGGGAGGAGCTAATTTAGTTATCGGCTTAAAGCCCCACAGTGGGGCCAAACGACATATCGTGTTTCTAAAAAGGCTAGAGCCTCCAAATCTTAACCGATTTCAATGCATTTTTAGCACTTTCCTCCGAAGGAAAGTAGCTATTGAGGTTGGACTCATGACGGAATTTTTGAAAAATTTCTTCAAATCTTTATCGATCCTACCTAGTAGACACCGAAAATGACCCCCGTTAAAATTTATATATATATATATATATATATATATATATATATATATATTCATATATATAAGTGTCTGTTAACACGATAGCGGCCAGAGTTTTTGTTTTTTCGTCACGAAACTTCGTATATTGCATTCAATTAGCAAACGATTGAACGAGTTCGTTAACCATCAAAGTCGGTCCACCGGAAGGGGGGGTTTACCCCGAACCCAAAACACTAATTTGACTATGTCAGCCGTAATATTTGTTATATTTCAACGAAACTTGGTATTCGTAGTGGTAATATAGAGAGAAAAGTGAGATATAAAAATGAACTAAATCGGTTCATTAGAAGGGGGGGGGGGGGTTACTCCGGACCCACAATACCAATTCGCCACTACCAGCCGTGATTTTTGGTATATTTCGACGAAACTCGGTATTCGTAGTGGTAATCCACAGGTAAATATGTGTTGTAAAAATAAACTAAATCGGTTCATTAGTAGGGGGGGGGGGGGTTACTCCGGACCCACAATACCAATTCGGCACACCAATTGTAATATATTTGAATAGAAAAGCCGGCAGACGTAGGTTCACAAAGCCGCCGCAAGGAGCGCTTTCTACCACTAGAGTGACTGTATCCTGTTCCGTTAGATCAAAATACGATAATATGAGGTTTTTTGTATTTATTACGTAGTGTAGTAGGTACCATGTGTAAACATAACTCTGGATGCAAATTAATAATTGATCAGTTACTCATTACAAAATGAGAACTATTCACGTTTTTATTTCATTTATGTAGGATATTTTAAGCAAATTGTTCTGGAAAGCAGTCTACACTACCCAAATTCTGAGGAAAGTGCTTAGTTATGCAGCTCCTGCGTGACGGACTTTTTTTTCTGTTGAACAGCCCAGCAGATGACAGGAAAAAAGAGTAAAAAGGGAGAAGAAGAAAAGTTTATTAAAAAATAAGAAAGTGAGCTGCCCAACTATATGGTTGCTGGCTACACAGCATGCTAATCAACCTGTTATTGGTATTAGTTTCGAAATTCGGAGGATGTTTCATTTGTAGTCTCTTCTATTTCAGTGGTGAAAATATCCTTCAGGAATATCCTCATCACGGAAACACCGTTATTTTACATCCACTTTTTATTTCTTTTCTCAAAGAAAACACAAGTCAGTAGATTATTTTTAACTGAAAATAAATAAACGAAAGGAACGGGGCCCATTAATGACTATATACATGTTGGTTAACAATGCCAAGCGAATCACTAAGTATTGACTCGGCTAAAACAGGGTAGGTTTCTGGAAGGATTTCAACTTCCTCAAGATATTTGGAAGTCATTTTTAGAATGGTTCCTCTCGCGCCGAACTACAAACCCCTAATCATATAGTTCCTTGGCCCATACGTTTTAAAAGTAAAATATAAAACTAAATAAATAAAGGTAACTTTTTATATATAAAACAAAACAGGGCTCAGTGGTTACCCCCTGGGACCAGTAAGATACGTGAGTTTAATTTCTGGTTTGGGTTAATCTCATTCAGAGGTAGAATGTGGTCTCTACAGATCAATAAATCCAGTTGACAGCGTTATACATGTTCGGATTTATATATGTTTTTGTGTGTGTGTGTTTTAGTAATAAGACATTCGCCTCTAGCGGTCGTTTTATTAGCTTTATATAAAAATAATATATAATTTTGATTAATTATGAAGAAGCTATAAAGAATAATTTTTAGGAAACTTTTATAGTCCAGTGAAATTAGGTACGAAAATAATGTTCCTGAAAAAAAAAAATGCCTGGAAAAAGAAGCCTGGAAAAGATAGTACCTATTATTAAAATAGGCCCAAGATGTCAATAACATAATGTTTCGACCAAGTTCTAAGTTAAGCTAGAACCATAATGAGGGGAAAACCTAGACATTTTCGGAATTTTCAGAATCGAAAGGCAAACCTTCTCTAATGGTAATATTTAAGTCCCGATTGCTAATAGAGGGTTCTTCCTTAGTGCCTGTTGACCGCAACATAACAATGTTAAAACATAAAAATGAACTAATAACGGGCAGAAAATGTGTTAAAGCCAAAAAAATAAAATCTGTAACAGCAATGGAGTATAATCCGAAAGAGCAAAATAACAACAACAAATAAATATAACTACAAACGACCCAATATGTACACCTGAAAACTATTAGTTAATCCTAGGAACATAGAATATTTAACAGAAAAACCTACCGACAGCCTGCCTTTCTGCACCAGAATTTTGGTAAGCAGGTTCCTGAGACACAACGTCCTTCAGCAATGATGTACTTCGTTGAGGTTACCATACATATTCTTATTTCAATGTTCTCTAGTATATGCAGTAAAACCTCGTTAACCCGGACCTCTTTAACCCAGACGTCCGGATAACCCGGTCCAGTTTTGAAAAAGAAGTTATGTTGTTCACCGTAGTAAATGAAGACTCATGGTACAGACGATAAATTGTTATTCTCAATAGGCAAATTACGGTTTTCCTAGCGTCACGGTCGAGGCACATAGTTATGCTGTTTCGTTTGCTCGTTTACCGCGATTTAGACGAAACGTAAAAACATTGTTGTAACTATGGAAAAAAGGATGGAAGCATTGACAAGAATTGATAAGGGAGAGTCGTTCAAGAACATTGTTGCTGAGTTTGGAGTAGGAACCCAGTGAAGGCTTTTGTTTCAAGATGATTTCTAAGGACAGTTTATGATGGTTATGAACCACGCAGAAGCAGTAGCAAACATTGCCAAATGAACTTCTAATGTTAAAACGGTTGCGAGAAAAACGCTGCTCGTAAGCTCACTGCCTTTTAGCACTTTCCTCAGAAGGAAAGTAGCTATTGAGGTTGCACTCATGACGGAATTTTTGAAAAATTTCTTCAAATCTTTATCGATCCTACCTAGTAGACACCGAAAATGACCCCCATTAAAATTTATGTATATGTATATATATATATGTGTGTGTGTGTGTGTGTGTGACTGTTAACACGATAGCGCCCAGAGTTTTTGTTTTTTCGTCACGAAACTTGGTATATAGCATTCAATTAGCAAACGATTGAACGAGTTCGTTAACCACCAAAATCGGTCCACCGGAAGGGGGGGTTTACCCAGAACCCAAAACACTAATTTGATCATGCCAGCCGTAATATTTGTTATATTTCAACGAAACTTGGTATTGGTAGTGGTAATATAGAGAGAAAAGTGAGATATAAAAATGAACTAAATCGGTTCATTAGGGGGGGGGGGGTTACTCCGGACCCACAATACCAATTCGCCACTACCAGCCGTGATTTTTGGTATATTTCGACGAAACTCGGTATTCGTAGTGGTAATCTACAGGTAAATATGTGTTGTAAAAATAAACTAAATCGGTTCATTAGGAGGGGGGGGGGTTTACTCCGGACCCAAATTACTAATATACCTGTACCGGTCGTAATTTCTGCTGTCTTGTAACGAAACGCGGTATACGTCGTGGGTAACTCATGAAAAAGAAGTGTTGTAAAAATGAGCTGAATTGGTCAATCGGAAAGGGGGGTTTACTTTATAATATATTTCAATAGAAAGCCCGCCAGGCGTAGGTTCACAAAGCCGCCGCAAGGAGCGCTTTCTACCACTAGAGTGACTGTATCCTGTTCCTGCGTTAGATCAAAATACGATAATATGAGTTTTTTTTGTATTTATTACGTAGTGTATTAGGTACCATGTGTAAACATAACTCTGGAAGCAAATTAATAATTGATCAGTTACTCATTACAAATTTAAAAGAGAACTATTCATGTTTTTATTTTATTTATGTAGGATGTTTTAAGCAAATATTTCTGGAAAGCAGTCTACACTACCCAAATTCTGAGGAAAGTGCTTAGTTATGCAGCTCCTGCGTGACGGACTTTTTTTTGTTCATATATTGTAATTAACGGATTTACACATTCGATGCTAAACTTTTGTTATTTTAATATTTATTAGTTAAGACTGGTTATTTATTTATTTAAATTTTAACGTCCATTATTATTAACTACGAATTTTGGGACGGGTTATCTATAGGTTACCTCTCTTTTCTAGCCAGTTTATGGCCACTATGGGACGGTGCCTTTTCTATTTTCTAAAGAAAAGCCACCATTCCATAGTGGGAATCGAACCCAAGACCTTTGGCATGGAGTGTTAAGTGCTCCCCGGGCCTCCTTAAGACTGATTAAAGTAAATCTCCATATTTTTTTTTTTTAGTTTTACTTATTTGATATTCATCTTAGACATTCACCATTTGCTTTCTCCTAGATGAAGGGTCTTTGTTGTAAAATAATTTTTTTAGCTTTACCGAATTCTTTAAATGTGACGGAAGGTAAATAATAAAAACACACGGTTATTTCTGTTCCAAATCCTTCATTGTCTGTTTTAGCGCGGTTCCTCTTTCCCCCATAGGGAGGAACCCCGCTTATAAGGTTGATACAATGAAACAATCCGGAAGTGCCGACTAGAAAATTTCGCGTTTCAGAACCCCTAGAGACCGAAAATAACGGTGGTTCAAATTTGTATATATATATATATATATATATATATATATATATATATATGTATATATTTATATATATATATATATATATATATATATATATATATATATATGTATATATTTATATATATATATATATATATATATATATATATATATATATATATTTGTCTGTTCGCTCATTTCTGGCTTCCCTGATGGTCCGATTTTGATGAAATTTGGTACAAAAATCTGTCGTCCAATTTGAAAGGTCAAGTTCGTTAACCAGCAAAATCCGCCCACTGGAAGATGGCGTTTGGGGCGAAATTCGCGCAGAAAAAATCGTAACGCTTACGTTTTTGAGTTCATAAGCTTGTAAGTACTCGTTTTATAGGCTTCTTGGGCTAGGAAAACGAATGAGACCATTTTCACGGCGATAGCTTTAACCGTTTTCGAGAAAATGGGAAAAATAGTTTTTGAATACCGTTTTTGGTTTAGGTACTTAGAATCATGGGATTCAGTTGAAAAAATTTCTGCATGTTCTACTTTCATTAAAACTAATATGTTGAAATTTACGTTACGTTTGGAGTTAAGGAAGGGTCAGAATAAAATATTTTATTAACAAACATAAAAAGTTTTGGTAACTTTGTATACTTTCCTTAATATCTCGAAAAAGGTTGAGAATCTTGGTAAACGGAGGAATACCATTAGAAAGCTTACTAAATTCTCTAAAAAAAAGGTTCTTATGAAAGTTTTGATTAGACGATGTCAATCGGAGAAATAAGTGCTTAAAACTTTAAAGTAATTGATTTCGCTTATTCGAACTGTTCTTTTTGTCTGTTTTTATTCCTTGTTATTTTTTAACTGCTTGTAGTTGGATAATGTATTTGATAATAAATCAGGTTAAGAAAAATAAGAAAAACAATTTAATCTCAGAGATATGGATTTCCAAGATAGCTTTTCAAATGCCTAGCGGGGTCCTTCCTAGGGCTGGATACCCTGGATGGGTATCCAGGTAAGATCGTAAATAAGACCTTTCTTGAAAGTAAAGATGGAACTGTCCACGTTGGTCCTCCTCAGCCTCCCGGCACTTTCATTGCTGACGAAGGCTACCAATGAGTAGCCAAAACGTCCTAAATATAGATTTTTTAACAAAAATCGTATTGTGGTTTCTTTAGCCGAATCCCAGCCATTCCATCTTTACTTATCACCTCGACGGCTAACTATCTAATCTTCATGCTTTCTAGAAATGTGGACCCAAAATAATAACAGCTTCTATTTTAATCATTTTAAATGAGTCTGCAATTTAATTTTATGTTTGCAATTTAACGGAGAAAAGCTTAAGAATTTTATTCTTCAATAAATTGCGAATATCTGAGGAAATTGTGGGAGAAGCAATGCACGCTACTCTGGAAAACAGCAATGGAGCCATGGAGAAGAAACCTGTAAAAAGGAAAGACCAGGTTATGACAGCAGAATTGATTGAGGTAAATTCTATAACTATTCCTCGCTATTTGATAGTGGAAATACAAGACCAGTCAACCACATTCAACGATGTAAGTCCTTTCGAGATTAATCGATGGATCTGTTCCTTTTCAAAGCATATACAGGTCAAGAAAATTAGGAAAACAGGCCTATTGTTTCTTGATTCGCAAAATAGTGCTGTGACGACCAAACTGTTAGAGCAAACCACTTTTAACAGATTTAAAATATCCGTCCAGCCCCATAAAACCCTCAACCATTCACGAGGTGTCTTTTACTGTTCAGACCTTCGAGACTGCAAAGAAGAAGAAATCCTTGACGAATTATCAACACAGAACGTCATTAACATTAGACGACTAGGAAATCCTGCGAAGAAGTCGGCCTTATTTGTCGCTACATTCGACACACCGCAACTTCTAGACAAGCTGTTCATTGGCTACATGGCTGTCAATGTCCGCTTGTACATCCCACCTCCCCTGATCTGTTATAGGTGCGGATCCCTTGGCCATCATCGGTCTGCCTGTGAGAAGCAACAGATCTGCAGAAAATCTGCCGAACCTCAGCATGACGGTGAGTGTCCAAGGGTTAAATGTTGTCTGTGCGGAGGGAATCACCGGACAACCGCCAAACACTGTTCGGTCTATGCAGATGAGTTTGAGATAAAGAGGCTGATGTTTACCAAGACCCTATCCTATCACGAAGCTAGAAGACAGGTTAAAGGTACACGGACAGAGACATACGCCAAGATTGCGAAGACTACACCGAGCAACGTAAATACAGACGACAAATTGAGTGTATTAATAGAACTTTTTAACAAAAGGATTCAAGTTTTAGAAAACCTGTTGGTGAAGAGTCGTTATGCGGCCGAGCCTACAAAAGCAGATGAAAACTCTTCGACTCCGGAAGAGTCCAAACGGACTAGCAGACCTCGTACATCTCAAGAATCTAAAACTAAAGAAGTTCCGGAAACCGCTTCAAGTCTCGACGATGACAGCAAAGGAGGAAAGGTGAAACTAACTCGAGCTGAGACGGCAGCAGCGGAGCAAAACACCGACTGACAGACGACAGTACAGTAAGAAACTAACAAAACCTTAAACCATGACATTTTTTAATCTTTTAAAGTTCTTCATAATATTAATTTTATTTAAAATGGTGTTTTACAACTTAATTTGTTCTCATGCACTAAATGTACATATAGTTATACCTTTAAAATTTCTATTTTTTGAATTCCTCTATCTTTCTATTTTATTGTTTCTTTTAAATCTAACAATTTCTAATTTATCCTATGGAGATACAAAACTCCTCGATAAATACAGTAATATTATCTTTATTTTTAAATTATTTCATCTTATCCCAAATTTAGCTTATTTACTAAAATTGAAACTTTGCCGTCGCATTTTTGAAGATTCCTTCTATTTTGTTTCATCATTTGTTTTGAAGTCCAGGATTTATTCATGCCAGATACTCTTTAAGTTTTGGTTACTCCAAATTTTCAGTAATCTGCCAAAGAACAATACATGTGCCACTGATGTAGTCATTAAAGTTTTTAATTTACTTAATAGTTTTTCAAATCGATCAGTTTACATTTTTATAATTCCATATCATGTCTGTACTGCAGTGGAACATTAATGGCATTCTAAGGCACTTATGTGATATGAAATTACTCCTGAGCCAGTCCAAACCACAAATCATTGCACTACAAGAAACACACCTTCAGCAAGGTAAGGACATCAGCATACATGGCTATTCCCTCTATAGGAGAGACTACTCCTTGGGTGGTAGAGCTTGTGGCGGAGTTGCGATATTTGTAGAGGATAGCATCCACAGCGAACCTGTTCAGCTGAGGACGACTATCCAAGCTGTAGCTGTCTCAGTACACTTACCTTTTCGTCTAACTGTCTGTTCTGTTTATCTGCCACCAAGTGAACCCATAGACGTTCACGAACTCAATGACTTACTGACACAATTACCAGCTCCTTTATTATTATTGGGGGACGTAAATGCAAATAGCCATATGTGGCATTCATTGACCAATAATAGCAAAGGAGTACAACTACAAAATCTCTTTGAACAGAATGACTTGTTATGCCTCAACACTAACTCACCGACTCACCTTTGCCCAAGAACAGGGACATTCACTAACATAGACGTAGCTTTATGTACACCTTCAGTCTATACACGTTTTACATGGGAAGTAAGTCATGACTCCCATGGGAGTGATCACTTTCCCATCTTCATTAAACTGAATACATTCACACCCACATTCAGTGGAGTTAAACGATACAACACAAAAAAAGCTGACTGGGACACCTTCCGAAATCACGTTACGAACAAACTCATGACTTCACGTACAAGAACTCTTCAAGAACTAAAGACCGCAGTCATTGAAGCGGCAAACACAAGCATACCGATGACGAAGGACAACTACAGAAAAACACCCGTTCCTTGGTGGAATGATGATTGCAGAACAGCAATTAGAGAACGAAGAAGGGCTCTAAATTTGTTCCGTAGAAACCCATCAGACCAAAACCTTCAAAATTATAAAAAGAAAAAGGCGAAGGCCCAGTGGACAGTGAGAAACAGCAAAAAGAAATGTTGGGTAGATTTTACATCTAACTTAAACAAAAACACGTCATCACAAGAAATATGGACGAAGATAAAGCAAATTCAACATAAAAACTACAGACCCCCCATAACTGGACTTAAACACTTAAACACTACTATAACTGACCAAACAGAAATTAGTAATTTAATAGGCAGATATTTTGCCACAATATCCAGTACTGAGAACTACACAGACGAATTTTCACTATACAAAAATAATGTAGAAACTACTGCCCTCCCCATTACGAACCAACATAACCATTCTTTGAATGACCCCTTTACCCTAGACGAACTAAAACACGCACTTTCGACAACTCATCTCACAGCACCTGGACCTGACGGACTGACTTATGATATGTATAAAAATCTACCCAACATAGGCCTTGTCACTCTCCTAAACGTATTTAATGACATATTTCAGAGCGGTGCCTATCCTCACTTCTGGAATGAATCTATAGTGATTCCCATCTTAAAAAAAGGGAAAGATAGCAATTTACCATCAAGTTTCAGGCCCATTAGCATGACAAATTGCTGTGGGAAAATCATGGAGAAAATGGTAAATAAAAGGATCATATGGTTCTTAGAAAACAGTAACCTTCTCTCGCCATACCAATGTGGTTTTAGACCAATGCATTCAACCATGCACCACATTGCGACTCTCGAAAATGACATTTCAGATGCCTTCCTAAATAGAAGCTCTATATTAGCGGTGTCATTGGACCTTGAGAAAGCCTATGACAGAGTATGGAGAAGACTAATACTGTCTCAGCTACTAGAATGGGGTGTACAAGGCCAAGTCATGTGTTACTTGAAGAGCTATCTTTCCCGAAGATCATTCAGAGTGAGAATAGGTACTGCTCTTTCCGATGAGTTTTTACAGGAAAATGGAGTGCCCCAAGGAGGTGTACTGAGTACGACTCTCTTCAATATCGCTATAAATTCTGTCACTAGATGTATAACTCAAGGAGTGTCGTATTGCCTGTATGCTGATGACCTCCTTATTTACACCACATACAAACATATTAATACAGGTGAACAACAGATACAAAACACATTAAAAGAGTTAGATAACTGGTGCTCTGTAACAGGCTTCAAATTTTCTAGAGAAAAGACAAGGTACATAATTTTCTCTAGGAAAAGAGCCACTCAAACAGCCCACCTAACAATACACCAAACAATTGTTGACAAAACTGACTTACTGACTTTCTTAGGTATGACATTTGACAAAAAATTAACGTGGTTACCCCACCTGAAAGGGCTTCTCAACAAATGCAAAAAATCATTGAATTTGTTAAGAATCCTTAGTAATACAAAATGGGGTGCTGACAAATGTACCATGCTTACATTCTATCGATCTTACACCAGGTCTCTTCTGGATTATGGATGTATAGCATATTCATCTGCCAGTCCAACCACTTTAAGACTTCTCGACACAATACACAACACAGGACTAAGGCTGGTCAAAGGAGCTTTCAGGACCAGTCCTGCAGAAAGCCTTTGCGCCTTGACCGGAGAACCCCCGCTGCAGTATAGGCGTGCTATTTTAAACTCTAATTTTTACGTAAAGTCAAAAGGTCTTGGGACTCCCTGTGTGAAACGTTTTCTTGAAAATACTCATTTTAATAAATATTTAGGATAAAATTCTAAAAGAAAACCTTTTGTCATAAGAACACTAGAAGATAGAAGGAATTCAAGTCTAAAAGAATCTTCAATACTTCAACACAATTTCACTAACACACCACCTTGGAGATTGAGGAACTTAAGGATTGACTTGACACTAACTAAATACAAAAAGACTGAACCAACATCCAAATTATTTTATAAAAATACAATTAATTCAATAATGAGACAATACCCGAGAACATTATATACTTTTACCGATGGATCCAAGACGAACTCTGGCACAGGAGCAGCTGCAATTGTGAAGGAAACTGCTTACCTAATCAAATTACCAGAAACAACGACCATATTTACAGCGGAACTTTACGGAATACTTCTAGCACTAACTAACGTTCATGATGCTCAGACTGACGCTATCACTGTTTGTACAGACTCCTTAAGTTCCTTAATGTCCATACAGAACATTTACAGTACACATCCAGTTATCAAGAACATATTTACACACATTAACATTCTACAAAGTAAAAACAAACACATTACGTTGCTATGGGTACCAGGACACGAAGACATCGACATGAGTACAGCTGTAGACCGACAGGCAAAACTAGCAACGAACCGACCTATACCAGACATAAATACAATTACTTCATCCGATTTAAGCAAAACAATACGAACTAACACACTGTATGAATGGGAGAGAGATTGGTCAAAGAGTACATGCAAATTAAAAGAAATTAAGAACACGACAAGAACTTGGAAAACAGAACAATTTTCTCGTCAGGACGACGTAATTTTATCCAGGCTTCGGATAGGCCACACTCGACTTACCCACTCATACTTACTGGACAGAAAGGAAAGACCAACGTACAGACAGTGTAACAGAACTCTAACTGTTAAACATATACTGACAGACTGTAGACAACGCAGCGACTTGACAATTCCTTACAACTTACACGACTTACTTACTGAAGGTAGCCCGTACATCCATATACTCCTTACACACTTAAAAGCAGCACACTTATATTCAAAGGTATAACTATATGTAATATTTTATTTTGGTTTTATTTAATAGCAACATCTTGTTCTTTCTCTTTTATTTCTTTATGTTTTATTTTGTTTTATTGGACAAACTGACTAATATTTAACGAACCTTTCTTCTGTCGTCCCAATGAGCTCATCGCCACTGTTACGGAGCTCACATGGAATAAATAAATAAATAAATGAGTCTAGAGATAAGAACGGAACCGCGCTAAGATGATGCAGTTCCTGCGTGTTTAATGTTTTGCGCCATATGGAGCCTCTCAGGAGCTTTTAACTAAAAATATTTCTGGTCACATTCCAGTTATATTTTGTTGTTACCACCTGATATTGGCACATATGTATGTGTTAAAAGGCCTTATGCAAAATGAAGGTTCGTGGGAAGACAACTGTTTTATCCCTTCTGGAATTAAGCAACCCCACTACCGGAAAACGTCATATATATATATATATATATATATATATATATATATATATATATATATATATATGGATGGAACGGCATTTCTCTCCAGCGGTGGTACTCCTCACTTCTTCCTGGAATATTTCGATCGGTTCATCTCCATCTTCTTCAGCCAGGTGTTTGTTGTTTCTTCCTCGGTGGTAGCCAAGGGAATGAACAACAAACACCTGGCTGAGGAAGATGGAGATGAACCCATCGAAATATTCCAGGAAGAAGTGAGGAGTACCACCGCTGGAGAGAAATGCCGTTCCATCCAAAAATACTATCCCAGCGACGAAAAATAACATCAAGCATATATATATATATATATATATATATATATATATATATATATATATATATATATATACGCAAGGGAGCGGTTGTTAAGGAGTGATAGAAGTTTACGAAAATAAAGCCCTATCTCCAATATAATCTTACCTCTTCTACCCCCCCCCCACACACTTTTTTTTTTCTCTTCACACTCTATTTAATATCTATTATATTACCGAATTGTTATTGTGAAATATATTGTATAAAAAATGTTATTGTTATTATTAATTAGCTCACTAATGTACTAGCTATACTCATAAAATGTACTGACTTGTTATATACACAATGTGCAAAAAGTATTTTGTAATATCTTGATGTATGTTAAAGAGCAAGTCGCCAAAAATTGCGAAACTCTTAATAAATAAATCTCAAATATCAATACGAAAATAAAGACTGCCTGAACTGAATGTTTCGGGACAAAACAGTGCCAAGCAACATTTTTAGCAAAACATAACTGTAGCTGCTAAATGTGTTGGATACTATGTGAGACTACCATACTATGATGCAAATGCTACTAAAATATGACTACAATCTCTGTATGCTCTGTTGCCACTAACCATTTCAACTGACAGTCCCACATAGTATCCAACGTATAGCAGCTACAGTTAAGTATTGTTATAAATGTTGCTTGGCTCTATCTTGCCCTGACTCCTTCAATTGTAAATGTGTAGTTATATGTTCGTACTATTTTTTGTTTGTTTTTTTTTATTTTCCTCCCACTGTCATATCAGGTATGGATCTGTTTTCAAGAGTTCTAAAATTAGTAAAGTTTCCCTCCGTGAGTTTCCTTATTGGTTCGACGGTGTAAGATTTAGGAGGAGTCTCGCTCAGACAAATTGGATTTCTTCTCTACCTTTCAATTGAATACCGAAAATTAAATAAAAGGATTTGCGTTCACTTTCGAATGTGCTTCAATTCGAAATTCACATTCGGCTCCTATTCATTTATTCTAAGAAGTATTCTATTTACAGGTTTATTTATTTATTTTTCACCCTTGGATGGCAAACGTGTTGGCATTTTGTCATGAGTAAAATACATAGCGAACCACTTATTATTATATACAAGTTTAGCATTTATTTCAGCATTGCCAAAAATGAGCTATTTTTATGCTGAATTCAGAGCTTTTGGCAATTACTCCGAAAGAAATTCAATAGATATTTTTCATAGATCTAGGAAGTTCCATGAAAAATACATTACAAATTATACTCCAGTTTTCACAAAACGTATATCTGACATTTTATCTCAATAATTTTTAACTTATTCAATGTACCCAACATTACGATACTTGAATATATACTTCAGACTTAAAAACAACACTAGAAACATTATTACATGATTTAACTATTAATGACACTATCATCGGAGAAAATGAATACCAGAAACTTATGGGAATTGAAATAAATACACCCCCTGACACTCCTAATGATTATGATGTAAATGATAATGAAATCGTTAATATCATATAAATGGAAAAATCTTACATGAAACCTTTGCCGTTAGACCAATTATTCTAATAAACATATTCAAATTGTTATTCTCAAGGCAAGAAATACCCCGTAAACTTGGAAGACAGGTTTGCTAGTAATGATCCCTAAACAAAATTCTGAATCAGTTTGTATTTAAAACCAGGGTGTCAACGATTTAAATCAATTGATTTAAATCAGTGATTTAAATCATGATTAAAATCATTTGATTTTTTAAAAATAAAATCATTGATTTAAATCAATTTATTTCATAAAAAAATATTGATTTAAACCAATTGATTTTATTAAAAAATTATTATTATATATTTTTTTAACTTTAGTTTATTTTTTTAACTTAAATCTAACTAGTTCTGCCTTTTTTTCAGTCATTTCAACATTTCGTCTTTATTTTTGTCCCTAAGGCCTATCCTCACTTGACCGTTCTTATCTATTCAAAGTCTGATTCTTTTATGAGTTCCTTTCTTGGTTTCTTGGTTTTTAATTCTGCAAATAAATCTCCTTTTTAGTTTAAGATAAAAGAGATTGGCAGGTAGTGGGCGAAGTGAATGCTTTAAAGTGTTGGAAGTCTTCGTCGGCCTTAAAATATTGTATTTCCTCAAAAGAACTGTTAATAATAGACCAGCTTATGACAGGAAAGGCAACTTCTGCAGGGGTTGAAAAAATGTTTTCAACCCTTGTTTTTGTTCACAGTCAAATGAGAAACTACCTAATTAGATGTGAAAAGGCTGACAAACTGGGTTTATTGTTCAAAGCTTTAAATAAATAATATTACGGTTAGTGTAAGTGATTAATAGAGAACGGATGTTCATGCAAAATAAAATTCAAAATATGTACAGGGTGTCCCAATAATAATGGTCATCCGTTGGCCAGAACATTCTCCAATGCGAGATCGGAAGAAATAACCCCCATATTAACCCCGCAAAATTGACCTTGAGATGTTATTCAAGGTCAAATTTTTTTATTGCATATTTCGAATCTACTAGTCATGAGGAAGAAAAAATTCAACCATGGGTTAGAAATGACTCCTTATGCTCAAAATGACCATTAACAGCGTTTAAGTGGGCCATTCCATTCCAATCGACAAATGTTGGCCGATTTTGATCATTTTTCTTTTTTACATGTTCTACTAGCATTGCCTTACGCAAAAATACCTCGTTTGAATTTTTTTAAAAGCATCTCCTGGCAAAAAAAAATTATAAGTATATTGAAAAACGTGCCTCTCAGAGGCAT
The DNA here is from genome assembly GCA_946811695.1 of Gonocerus acuteangulatus. Lineage (NCBI taxonomy): Eukaryota > Metazoa > Arthropoda > Insecta > Hemiptera > Coreidae > Gonocerus > Gonocerus acuteangulatus. The sequence continues at coordinate 45,921,546 of OX328131.1, forward strand.
TAATTGGAGTACTATAACTTACATTTTACAATAGACAGGAATGCCTTCATGTAGTTACTCTAGAAGCTCAAGAGCTCTTTGCCTTTTGAAGCTTTCAATCAATCGCTGTAATTACTCATTAGGGATTTCACAGGTCATGTATGAATTTCACGAACCAGTCAGTCCTTCCCAGAATAGAGGATAGAATAATTGCCCATGCCATTCGGCAGAAAAAAAAGTTTCTTCCTTAAAAAACAACAAAAAACTTAAGTTGTAAGATTACCACTTCAGCGCCCGTAGCAATTGGGCCTGTTCTCCAGCTTCAGTATGTCGGACTTCATTCCTGAGGCAAGTTGTAACATTGCTTTCAAATTCCTGCTCACTCGGCTAAGGACCTGGCGAGAATTTCTCATAATTCTTTCAAAAGCCCAAGTTATTCTCGTCCATTTTGCCTGCAGTGGACGATGACGCTGGAAAACAAACTTTCGTCAGTCCACAATACTCGCTGGAGGACGTCCCAACATGTCCAGCAGCCACCTTCAAAACAATGCTCTCTGCTCCTGATCCGGGCCTCAACTCCTGAACTTGCTATAATCTGAAGGGAGACGTTCTTCCCGAAGGATCCGACGGATTGTCATCTTCGAGACTCCCCTAGCTTGGGCCAATCTTCTCGGCCCCATAGTAGACCTGGACTGGGTAAGGGGAATTATTCTACCCTGTATTCTGGGAGGGACTCGAGGAATGGCAGATTCATACATGACCTGTGAAATCCCGAATGAGTAATTTGAGCGATTGAAAGGTTAAGGCAAAGAGCTCTTGATAAGCTTCGAGAATAACCTCATGAAGGCATTCCTGTCCGTTGTAAAATGTGAGTTATGGTTCTTCAATGAATGCCGCTGAGAGGGCCGTTATTCAATACACTCATATTTTTTTATACAGGAAGATGCTTTTTAAAAAATTCAAACCAATTATTTTTGGTGGTCAAAAAATTTGACCTTGAATAACATTTCAAGGTCAATTTTGCGGGGGTCAATATGGGTGTTATTTTTTCCGATCTCGCATTGGAGAATATTCTGGCCAACGGATGACCATTATTTTTGGGACACCCTGTACATATATATTTAACTATTTATAATAAAAAATTGAAAATATTTAGTAAACAAATACCTTAAACACTATAAAATATTGAAAAGGAAAGCATAAATAATAAGTAGGAACTCTGTTGTTATTAATGGAAAGAACAAAAGAATAGAAGAAAATAACTAAAACTCTTTAAGATATTGAAAAATAAAGCTTAAATAAAAATTAGGAACTCATTATAAAAGGTGGAAAAGTTGACAATTTCTAAAGATGAACATTATTTTGGAAGATTGTTTGCTACATCTTGAATTTTGAAATTTTCAAACGTGAAATGATGCCGGTCTGATCTGAGTGTACTTTTGAAGCGACTGAATTATCTTTCAACATCTACTAAAGCCTCTGGTGTGTATTTTAAGGCTACAATCAACTTCACAGTAGCTCCTTCTAAAACCTGAATTTTCTCTATTACTCTCGTATGATTCTAATGCTATCCACTAACAACATGCCTTTTGTACAGGGTATCACAAAAATAATGGTCATCCGTTGACCAGATGATTCTCCAATGCGAGATCGAAAAAATAACCCCCATATTAACCCCCGCAAACTTGACTTTGAAATGTTATTCAAGGTCAAATTTTTGTATTGCATATTTCGAAACTGCGAGTCATGAGAAAGAAAAAAGTCAACGGCACCATAGGTCAGAAATGACTCCTTATGGTCAAAATGACCATTAACAGCATATATGTGGGCCATTCTATTACAATCGACAAATGGTGGCAAATTTTGATAATTTTTTGTCTTTAGCACGTTCTAACATTGCCTTACACAAAAATACCTCGTTTGATTTTTTTAAAAAAGCATTTTCCAGTATAAAAAAACGTAAGTATATTGAACAACGGCCCTCACAGCGGCAATCATTGGAGGACCAGAACACATATTTTACAATTGACAGAAATGCCTTCATGAGGTTATTCTCGAAGCTTATCAAGAGCTCCTGGCCATAAGCTTTCAACCAATCGCTGAAATTAATCATTACGGATTTCACAAGTCGTCTATGAATTTCATGAACCAGCCTGTCCTCGAGTCGCTCTTAGAATAGAGGATAGAATAATTGTCCTTGCCCGTGTGCAGAAAAAAAAGTTTCTTCCTAAAAAAAAAATAAAAAAAAACAAAACAACTTAATAATAAGATCCAGCGCCCGTATTAATTGTGCTCGTTCACCAGCTTAAATATTTCGGACTTCATTTCTGAGGCAAGCTGCCAGACTTTCTCCAAATTCTTTTAATAGCCCAAGTTATTCTCGTCCAGTTTGCCTGCTGTGGGCGGTAACATGGTAAAACAAACTTTCTTCCGTCCACAATACTCGCTGGAGGAAGTCTGGATGACGTTGCAACATGTCCAGACCCACCTGCAAAACAATGCTGTCTGCTCATGATCCCCGGGCCTCAACTCCTGAACTTGCTGTAATCTGAAGGAAGACGTTCTTCCCGAAGGAAGTTCTGGTCCTCCAATGATTTCCGCTATGGGGGTTATTTTTTCCAATCTCGCATTGGAGAATCATCTGGCCAACGGATGACCATTATTTTTGTGACACCCTGTACATATTATTGACATAGTACATATACAGCCACCTTCTTTGAATTAGAAAAATCACAGTTACCTAGACTCAATGGGTAAATTTTTATTTTCTTTCTCGGTTTTCCTTTATTTCTTCAATTACAAAATAAAAAGAATATTAAAATATGTAGCAAGCATATGTATTTATGGCAGAATATGTAAAAATATAGAGTTTTGACAAAATATGTAAAATAAAAAACTGTTTATTTAAAACACTTAAAACGTGCAGAATTACATCAATACTTAGGATTTATGAATCAGAAAAGAATATGTAAATACAATTACATCTGTTCCCTAGTGATTAATATTTCTGTAAAGCTTTATTTCTAAAATTGTTGTTTTAAACTGTGAAAATTAAGTCATTATATATACAGGGATCAAAATTGTCCTATATTTTGAGGCCAACGTTTCTGTACATTTAAATTTAATGTCTTTAATCGCCCCAATTAATGATTTTTGTTGATTTAAGTCTTTAAATTTACAGAAATTCCGGTCTCAAAATATAGGACAATTTCAACCCCTGTATATATGATCCGTCAATTCTACTATCCTCCCAAAATTATCCACTTAAGACCCACCACTTTAGAATAGTTATTTTATTATTTGCATTGTAAATAAACAAATATTTTAGTTACAGGTTTATATAATGAACAACTAGGTAATAACCAGCTCTCTATATAGACTAGATACATTTAAAAAGTCTGATTTCTTTTTTAAAGCCGGTTTTAGTAAAAAGAATCAATTTAAATAAAAAAAATCCGATTTAAATAAAAAAAAACTGATTTAAATCAAATAAATCCGATTTTTTTGATTTTTTTAAAAAAAATTATGATTTTTTTACACCCTGTTTAAAACCCAATCGGGTACAATTAAAGCTCTGCAGTTTTTAAAGAACGAGATCCAGGAAACATTTATTTCAAGATCAAATCTAGTTGTTATTAGCTTAGACATCAAAGGGGCCTTTGACAATGCTTGGGTACCAGCTATTCTCTATAATCTCAAAAAATATAACTGCCCAAAAAACCTATACTTATTAGTTCATAACTATTTCCAAAACAGACGTTTGACAACAAGAACTAATAATTGTGAAGCGAAGACACTTCTAAGCAGAGGTACCCCTCAAGGCTCAAGTCTATCTCCAATGCTATGGAACATCCTAATCAACACGATTTTTGATATTAACTTACCCCTGAATACAAAATTAATCGCATATGCCGATGATATTCTTGTAATTATTAAAAGCAAGGATTTAAAAAAAACTCAATGTTTTCAAATTTAGCACTAAACAGGATAATAGACTGGGCAGATTTAAACAAATTAACATTTAATGCAACAATATCAAGTTACACGATATTTTCTAAAAAACGAAATATTCCGAATATTAACATAAGACTTTACGGACAATCACTACAACATAGAGACACATTAAAATATTTGGGTTTGACAGGAAACTTTCCTGGAATAAACACATATATACTATGTACATCAAAAATCTTAAATTAATCCAGCGACTTTCAATCGCAGCCCGAGTAACTTGGGGAATGATTAAAAAGCAGAATCGCTTAAACTAGTATATGAAGGTGGAATTACTCCAAAATGCTATATGGTATATCGATTTGGAAAGATGGAACAACTAAATCTAAAAACCTCAAAAAACTTATCCGACTGCAGCGTTTGTAAATTTGTAAAGGATTCAGAACTACTTCTGCTGATGCTGCTTGCGTATTGGCTGGACTTCTACCAATCGATATTAAAATACAAAACAAAGCGCTTATAGAAAATATTCGTCTTCAAAACGCAGGATGTACTCAGTTTGATAATTATGATATAGAAAGAGATACCGAAAGCAAATCTTGGATACATCCAAGTAAGCATTTTGACATTTCGGAAAATGTAAATTCTAAATTCAGCCATGACAATTCTCTAGAGGTGTACACAGACGGTAGCAAAATAAACGATAAAGTAGGATGTGCGTGGGTATCATTTGGTACCAACCATAATCATGAGAAGGAATATAAATTAGATAGTCGCTGCAGGAATAATCAAGCAGAAAAATTCGCTTTGTTCAAAGCAACAGAATTGTTCTCTTCAATAGCAATAGAACAAGGAATTTCAATACACTTCTTTACTGACAACATGACACTAATACATGGACTCAAAAACTATAATATCCATAATGAATTAATTAATAAAATCAGGAGAAACCTACTGAGTTTATCCGAGAGAGGCATTCAATTTCCTATAGATTGGGTTAAAGGTCACTTAGGAAACGATAATGATCAGTTAGCAAAATGTGCTGCTCAAAATGATACATTGCCGATAAGCTACGCAAAATTACCATTAAGTTGGGCTCAGGCTAAAGTTAAAATGAATAATATTTCAACATGGAGCAATAGGTGGAGAATAAGCACAAAATCCCCTAGTTGCCGTAAATTTATACCCGAAATAAATGAAAAAAATCATGATATTCTTAAAAATCGAAATTACAAACTTACTCAATTCCTGACAGAGCACGGACACACAAAAAACTACTTAAAACGATTTAAAATAACTGATGACGATAAATGTATAATAAACGGACAGATACAAACTTTTACCCATATACTCTATGATTGCAAGACTTACGACAGACAAAGACTAAGACTAATGAAAAACATAATACTACAAGGAGGAAGCTGGCCAGAGTCGGAAGGAAAGCTGTTCCAAGACCATAAGGAGGAACTTATCAACTTCGTTTTATCCATAAATTTTGATGACCTAACAAACAACTAGGAAATTGCAGAGCAAGAAGAAGAGGGGTCTCCCGTGGTCTAGTGGCTAGCGTGCTAGATTCATAAGCGGGAGATGGTGGGTTCGATCCCCACCGGCGCCAGACATTTTCTCATCTCAGGGCTCGCTGAGAAAATTCCTGGCTGCACCCTGGATGTCGGCGCTAATAGCCAAGATTTGTTGATGCGCCGTAAAAAAAAAAAAAAAAAAAAAAAAAAAAAAAAAAAAAAAAAAAAAAAAAAAAAAAAACAAGAAGAAGATCTGATTCCACTTCATCATCATCAAACTAATTTCTTTTGCTTATTTATCTTGTACTTCCTTACCTTTATTGCTTATAAACTACTAATGATTATCTTATCCTTGTATACTACATCTATTTATGCTATTATGTATGTATATATTATTATATCAATATTATAAAGATTAAAGATCTGGGTCACGCTTTAACTAATAAACGGCTCTACCATAGGGTTGAGGGGAAAAAAAAAAAAAAAAAAAAAAAAAAAAAAAAAAAAAAAAAAAAAAAAAAAAAAAAAAAAAAAAAAACCACAACCTATCCGCTCGAAAATAATCGAAGCGCTTACGGTTTGGCTAAATAGGCTTTTAGCGCGTTTCCTCCCTATTAGTAAAATTATTATTTTAGTGCTTTCCAAGAGCGAACGTTGAGAAGGTGGGAGGGAGTCATATCCGCTTAGGAATCTGTCAGTTTCCTGTTTTAGCGCCTTAAACTTCCATTTCTTTGCGCCTCTCCCCATCATTTAATATTTTTAACGGAAGATCAAACGCTACCAATAAATTCTCCTATTCCTTAACTAATGATACTTGGGATATGATTCCTTAACTAATGATATTTATTATTACTTAGACCATTTATTATTACTTAGACCAAGATATTTATTATTTTTTTGGGTGCCCAAAAAAGACAAAAAAAAAAAAAAGATTGAAGGCCTTTCTCAGAAAAACGTTTCTACAAGTTTTGGTAAGTTCAAACAACAGGAAGTATTTATTTTTTAAATGATAATATTAGCAGACATCATCATTTTTGGACTTTCCGAATATTTTCTTAACCATCCCGAAAATTCTTGTGAAATACGTGGGAGGTCACCATTTAAAAGCCTAATAAATTACTTGCTAAAACGTTTCAGGTTTCGATAAGATTACGTCTTCTAGACAAAACGTTGCAACGTTTTCAACGTATTGCTTGAAGTTTTTAAACTTGTGTTTCCGTTCCATCGAAGAGGAAATATAGGGTGTTCCTATTCTAAGATTTTCAAATCACGCCAAGGATAAAAATTATACTGAAACATGCTGAGATGGGGAAATTCTGCTTGTGTCAGATATATTTATTTATGAATAACTACTAATACAATTTTCAGATATATGACCTCATATCACAAATAGATTCTTTTATCAGGTCGAGTGTCAACAATTAAAATATGCGAATTTACAGAAATTATTAATTAATTAATTACTGCTCAACATGTTTGGCATCTTTAGTATCTCATCTGGAGTTTTACAGCCACAGTGAGCAAGAGAACGCTCCACTATTCAACATACCGATATTTAGTATGGTCTGATTTATAATAAATTTATATCCAGTTGTGGATGTTGGCTTATAAGATCACTGTTATAATTCAGAATGTTTTAATACGGATTGATGAAAAATGTAAGGTTAATTTTAGCTGGAACCAAAGTTGAGTTTAGATAAATATAATATGCTAAAGAAATCACTGTGATGAAATAATTGCCTGTGAACAATTAATTTAGCGTGATGTGAAATTAACATGAGAAGGTGAATAGATGAAAATAACAGAGCGTGATTCATTGATGTTGGGTGGAGATATTGAAATTAATCCACGTAATTAATTCCCTGATCCAATTTAGATAGTTGAATTTAATTAATTTCCATTGATACCTTAAAATTTGACGGTGAGATAATTCCACACATGTAGCCTCTTTGAATTGGTCAGTCCGTCAGTACCTGTATTATTTCAATAGGGAAAGAAAATTAAAAAAAAAAAAGAGTCATAAATAACAGAGTATTTCCATGTAATGTTTATATCTAGTGAGATTTAGGAATGCTAGAAAGGAATAAAAACAACTAGAAGATTCATGCACCCATTTCTTCGAAGAACTTGGTACTGCCGATATTGATGCATGAACATTATTGGTAGGCTTTCAAATGTTTACTTTCGGCGTTCAAATAATTTGTGATTAACTTAATCAAATATATGAAAAGTCCCAAATGACTTTTGATATTTATAAATAAGTTATTTTTAGTACTTACTCGTTTCAAACTTATCCATATATATTATAAAGTTTTTCCAAGTTAGTGCCCTTTTTTGAGTAAATGCAAAATAGTAGGTTTTTCATGTTTAATTTTGATTATTTTTATGAATGGTTTACGTAACTGAGGCGATACCAGATTTCGATGTTAATAGGTTTGTAGAAATTAGTAGCTTTCTTAATAATAGTTATAGTTATCACTAAAAAAAAGAAATAACTTCGTATTTTTAAGAAATATGAATATTTCTGCTTTAAATTCGTAGTCGCCTGAATGTATTTCGTTCATGTTTTGGGGAATTTTGTGTTTATTCCTATTATGCTGTTTTTTAGTGTGTGTTAAACAAGTGTTGCACAGCAGAACTAAGAAATTTGTGGATATATTCCCGCCATATTCCATTTCAAGTTTTATCGAAATGGGTTTAAGACACCCATTTGAAAGTGGTTACACTCGATTCACCACGACAAAATAGCTATAAAAAATGTACATGAAAGCTTATTAACACAAATTCATTAACAACGATTCTTGTTTCAATAAAAACTTCAAAAATATATATTTCAAAAAAATATTTTTTATCTATCTCACCCAGAAGGAGCTACATTTTATCCTGGTCACCATATAGATCTGTTTATGTATGTAATTAGTTTGTTTAACCATTATCCTGCCTAAATATAATCTGAACAATGGTTACTTAAATATCAGTAATACGAATGGTCAGGGCTTCCGATTGGAATTGCGGGCCCCTGTCCAAGTAGCTTAACGGGCCCCTTGAACCTCCCCCTCCATTTACATAACCAAAAACTATTAATGCAGTTAATTAAAACTGACATTTCGATGAAAACAAAATTAAATACATTTGTAATTGAATGGAGAGGAAAATTTAGGTGTTGTCTGAGGTACCTTAGCACTTCCTGGGGCTACAAATTTTTGGACTGGCAATATTTAAACGCTAGTTTATACATAAGAAATAGAGAATTTAGAAAATTATCCATTTTTTTTTGTTTTTGTTTTTTTCAATACTAATTATGTTACCTAACTATACTTAGGTAGGAGGAAGAGGTTAGCTCTGTGGTAGAGCACTGGACTAATATGCTGGAGGACCTCAGTTCAAATCCTAGTGTATTCGTTCGTTGGTTGGATTCGGTCTCCCTGCCCGTCCCTAGGCCAACCCAGTCTTTAATTCATTTATTAATGTGTACCTACAAAGGGGAAAATCAGACGGCCGGAGCATAGTAATGATCACACTATCTTCCTATTGTGCCGTATGGTCTTGAATCAGGTATCGCTATACAATCTGCCCCTCTGGGCTCTCATGGCCTGTTACGGGACTGATAACAAAAAATAATACCTAGGTACATGATTTGTAATTTGAAATTATAACTAACGCCGGGTTCCCCTGAGACTGGGCCCCTGACCAAATATCCGTGCCCCCCCCCCTCCGCTAACGGAGGCCCTGCCCTGCATATGGTCTATTACATCAAAGACTCAACATAAACGGAAAGGCCCGGAACAAAGAAACGATTTACTGAAAAAGTATAAACATGCAATAAAATTACCTTTAATAAACGCCGATGAATTAAACACAAACATTAAAAGAAAATAAACATCGTCTATTTAAGAAACAGGCCAATGAAAAGGCAACCCTCGTTTAAATGCCTTCATTTTCACGCCTTTCATTTAGGATTAGATCAAAAGAAATTAATTATTAGGCTTTCATCCGACAATGGCGGCCTTAGTCAATGACAAATGACATCCTTGGTAATTAAATCACACTTCTAACTTTAATATCTTTCTCAATTAATAATCAATTAAGAAAATACATAATCACATTAATTATAAACTGCTCATTTAAATTCTCTTTTGCCGTTTTTATCTCAAAAGGAATTAAAACGTGATAAATTTATTTCTCCTCGGAGAAGTAATTTTTTTTCTTTTTTTAAATGATTATTTGATGAATAGAGTGTCCGATGACTGGATTTTTTTTATTATGTATTTAATTCGTAGACTAATGATCACAGCAAGTCATATAACATGATCTTATAAAATAAAAACTCCCGTTACGGTAAATGCTTTGAGTATTCGAGGAGAAAAATAGGTAAATAAAAGATCCTTCTAATTAATTAAAAAGATAATTTTTTTCTCTCATTTTAGGGCATTCCTCCCTTCCTCCGTGCGGATCTCAGCCGGAGAAATGAGCCCTTAGAATTTCGAAAGTGTTGGTTTCGTTCCTTGACTATTTCCCTATTTTTTATTTTTATTTATTTTTTTTTGTTTACGTATTGTTGTAAAATGAATTTTTCAGTAAAACAGGGGTTTTAAAAGAGATATATGTTTCTATTATTTGTTGTAAATAATAGAACGTTTGTTAAGAATTAGAGGAAGTCAACGAGGAGTAGTGATTCATTTCCACATAGTGATGGCTAATATCAGTTTTCAGTTTATTGTAGCGCCTAAAATCTCGATTTTCTTCAACATGTCATTGAAGTAATCATTCACACAATACCAACCAAAATATTAAGTGTTTTTATTCAAACCTATCGAAATTACGTCACGGGTAAGAACATAATGGATACACCCTAAGATGAAGAGTTAACCATGAACAAATTATTTGGATTAGAAAGAAATTATTTAAATAAGAATTTAGAAATTACGATTTTCAGTCAGTACGGCACTGTTTCGTCCACTTTTTCTATTTATGTTTTGGACTATTATCAGGCACTAAACTGAATCATCGAAAGTTTTCTAAAATTATCAGCAATATAAAAAATAATTTATTTACCTTCTGAAAATTTTAATTTTCTTAAAATTTGCCATGCAGTTCTAAATATATTTAAAAAAATACAAACACAGGGAGATGTAAAATAAATCACCACTATCAAACATTCTTCGGAAAATTATAATAATTTATCACTTGAACATCCTACTTATTTGTAAAATGTCATGCTATTACAATGTCAATGACTAACTAAAAACCTTTGGACAAATTTTTAAACATTAAACATGACATTTTAAATATCAGGAATAGGTAAAATAATAGAGGGAGTAATGACACACCCTGTATAACACCATTTCCTAGGATTTCTATTTGGGGTTTCATTCAGGTTTAACATAGATGGGTAAATCTATGGAGGTGGGTGATTGAAATACATTCATTTTTACCTATAAAAAATGTCTCACCCAACATATCCAGATCCCTGCTTCCACTCTCCAGCCAGGAAGCTAGGGATAACCTGAAAACAGAGCAACATTCACATATCTACAATTTAATTGTATAATCATGATTTTCATTTGGAATCGCCACTAAGTTATCCATGCTGGTCCTATACTCGGACCTTTGGGCCTCATAAGGTGGTCCGCCCCATAACCCTGACGTTCCTTTCTGCTTTGAGCCTACTGCGGTACTCCTATACGATAACACTGGCGGTGGCAAGATTAAGCATTTGGAGATGGTTTGAACGTAGGAGAAAGTGGTGCTACAGTAACACCCAGGTTCAGACGAAGAGGTTTATGCTTTTTGTAGACAAGAAGAGGTCGCTCTCCTTACAGGATACGCAGACTACAGCGGCATCTTTATTCCATAGGACTGACCAGAATTACATTGTTCCGACAATATCATAGTGAACTCTGGATAAGTTGTACGGAGTTCAATATCATATGCAAGTGTTCGACGCTTACAGCCATGAGCCAATCAGGATACCTCGCTACCCTTTTAAGGTTTATTTCTGGTCTGGCTTTATAATAGTCCAGCACGTCTGGTGATTAATAGGTGTTACATGCCTCAGAGCTGGTAATCCTGGTTTGTCATACCAGGCACCCTTTTATAAATCTTATTCTAAATTGAGTGTTTAAAAAACGTAGTTGTTTTTCCTGAGGTATTATGAGCATGATCGAACGAGGTGGTCAAGATTTGGTACGTTAGTTTTTTTTTTTTTTTTTTTTTTTTTTTTTTAACGGCGCATCTACATCTTGGTCATTAGTGCCTGGTACGTTAGTAATATGTTTATAGCTAGGGACCGGACTTTTAGGATAAAAAAAAAAGCACCCAATTAGGTTTTTGCAACAGGCATAATAGGTCTTTTTAGGTTTAAATTTAAAAATCCATTTTAGGCTTTTTTAGGTGATAAAAATGTTTGGAATAGGTTCAAAAAATAGGTATTTTTAGGTTTTTTATTTAAAAGTCCATTTTAGGTTTTTTTTAGGTGATAAAAATGTTCCAAAAGGTTTGAAAAATAAGTTCATCTTATTATAATTTATCATTAATAATTTTGATTAATTTATAATTGATAAATTAATATGCAGATATAGTGACATAAAAATAAACAACAAATAACATTATTTTATAGAATAGTATACTGAGACGGAAAAAAAAGGTGAGCAAATAAATTAAAACGGAAATACGAATTATTATTTTAAAAAAAGAATAAGTAGTCAAAATATTTATTTAAAAAACAAAGGGAATGACATTTATTTAAATAAAATACATTTTAGAAACGTTCATTGAATTGTATTTTCTATTTTAAATATTAGGCCATTCCATCGTTATTTAGGTGATTTTAGGTGATATCCCCCGGAATAGGTTTTTTTAGGTTCTTCCAAATTTGCATGAATGATACTACAAGACGCAAATCATATAAAAAAAACCGATCATTATCATGTTTAGCAGAAAGGAAAAAAATAGGTGAAAACCTAAAATCCGGTCCCTATTTATAGCTACCCTCCTTAAAGCCTTTCGAGGTACTTTTATAGTGTTTATGGCTGCCATTATGTTGTTTTTTTTGTTTCACTTCTATCTTTCTGAAAAATAAGCTAAGATTTTATTAAATTGATTTTCGAATTTTGTTATTAGCGAATGGTCAGAGTAATTGTTCTTTGACATTTTGCGAGTTGTAAGTGCGATCGATGAGTCATTCGTTTTTGTTTTGGCGTGCCACAGTTATTCTGTAACCGTGATAACTTTATGCGATTAACGGGGTTGAAACTATTAATGAGAAAAATTGTCATTTATAAGTAATGACGATGACGTGTAAAATCATTAATCAAAGTATACAGAACACGGAGGGTGACATAATAAACGCATAGGGCGCATAAAAAGCTTTTCGAAGCATAAAATTGGGCGGATGGATAAGATTGGTGACGTCCGTTATAAATCACCACTAATCCTCACTTTATTTAACAAACCGACAGCTGATATATCAAAAATCAAATACGTCAGAGCATCGGTATCTCGTTAGTTTTATGGGGCCATTGGTTTTACCATTGTCTCGGTTTACCCAACCCTCACCCCCTTCACATTTTATACACAAATATTCTCTCTTTTAGTGAATAAAATAATTTTTTGAACAATAAAAGAATTTGAGATACGATTGTAACGCTCAAGAATTAAATAACAATAAGGTTATTATATCGGTCGTAGTATATTCAATGTGGGTATATTTTTTGTAGTAACTTGCAAGCTCACAATATTGTAATTAAATATAACAAAAACTAGAATTAGTGAATAATTAGTAACAATAGTAAACATAATATCATGGACGTATATAAAATGGGGGGCTGAGGAGGCTGCAGCCCCCCGAAATCGGTAAAACTGTGTCATAAAAACCGTAAAAATAAATTAAATATGATTACTTAATTCAGAAAAAACAATTTTTTTAGTTTAATAGCGTAATAACTGGCTAACTATTCCAAGTTCTAGATTTTTAGCATTATTTTCTATACACACCTATGCATAATATTCGTTGTATCTTTAATGTTGAAGATTACAACCTTGTGTCAAACAACTCCGAGTTGTTTAACTCCCCAAACCCGAAGTTTCACAGTTGAAATCGTCGAAATGGAAGAAATTTAAACTTCATTCTCACTAACCAACCTAGTTTTATCGACTGATTCATTCTACTTCTAAAAGTTACTTTAAAAAAAAAAAAAAAAAAAAAAAAAAAAAAAAAAAAAAAAAAATCTAAACAAATTGCATGAGAATCAATTTTCTAGGAAATTTATTAAACTCTCGAATGAGTACCTTCCACTTGCCACGATTACGTAACCTTGTTCGAGTTAATTAAAAAATGTATATGAATGCTTCAAAATTGCCCATTTCTGTTTATCAGTTTTTTTTTCCTTATTCTTCTTCTACATCAAATATAACCAAAATTTGCATGAATTTTAATCTTACGAAAAAAATGATTCAACTCATTCCATGGTTTTGGGAATAATTCTGAACAACATTTTAGTGTTTAGACGTTTCTTAAAAACTACCAAATGTATTAATAAACGGTTGAAACTTGTTTCATTCGATTCTCCACGTCACGAAACTAATAAAAACTACACCTAGAAGCCTATGTAAGTGCTACGTGTTTTCGCGGCAGGATTACAGAAAAAACAGTGTTCGTGTGGGAGGATTCTACTGGTTAAGGAAATCAACCTATTGTCTCAAGCAAAGTATTTTGGTGCATAATTTAATCATATATATATATATATATATATATATATATATATATATATATATATGATGAAATTATACATATATACAAATTTGAAGCAGAAAAGAGGAAACGCACTGAAGCAGGACAGTTTTTAGGTGAACATACTGATTACTGTATACGGTATAAATCTCCATGTTTAGGCTATGTACATACAGTAGCCATATAATTACACCACAGAATTAATAACAATAGACTGGCCTCAATTCAGGAACTTTTCAACTTTGATATAACCTCTGAAATATATTATAAATCCACTTGAACATGTCAGAAACAGCAACGAACAATAACAACAACCGAAAATTTATATTTAGACAGCAGTTACTTATTGAATTTATTTTAGGGAATATTATTCAAGGAAATTAAACTGCTGTCGGTAGGAAATTTGAAGCGGAACTAAATCGCTTTTTGAATTGCAGACAAATAATAACGAAAGTAATCATGAAAATAGGTTTTCTACAATGCAATTTCATATCGCTGATTGAACGAATCATGTTATTTATAACATGTCAATATTTTCTATAAAATGGATGATACTTTTAGAAATAACCCTAATGAGTTTTTAGTTATTTATTTATTTGAATTAGCTATAGGTTATCTATAGGTTATCACTCTTTTCTAGCCAGGATAGGGATGATGCCTTTTATTTCTTCTAAAGAAAAGCCACTACCCCATAGTGGGAATCGAATCCACGACCCTTGGCACGAAGTGTTAAGTGCTCACGCCTTAACGCTCACGGCCACCGGGCCTCCAGTTTTTATTTCGATCATTGATTAATAGTAAAATAAATTAAAATATATACATATGTTCTTGTAATAACACAATACATACTTGTACAGATGAGTTGATTTTTAAGGTCCAATTTTTTAGCACTTTCCTCCGAAGGAAAGTAGCTATTGAGGTTGCACTCATGACGGAATTTTTGAAAAATTTCTTCAAATCTTTATCGATCCTACCTAGTAAACACCGAAAATGACCCCCGTTAAAATTTCTATATATCTATATATATATATATATATATATATATATATATATATATATATATATATATATCTATATATATATATATATATAGATATATATATATATATATATATATATATATAGATATATATATATATATATATATATATATATATCTATATATATATATAGATATATATATATATATATATATATATATATATATATCTATATATATATATATATATAGATATATATATATATATATATATATATATATATATATATATATATATAACGTAGTATATAGCGTTCAATTAGCAAACGGTTGAACGAGTTCGTTAACCACCAAAATCGGTCCACCGGACGGGGGGGTTTACTCCGAACCCAAAACACTAATTTGACCATGCCAGCCGTAATATTGGTTATATTTCAACGAAACTTGGTATCCGTAGTGATAATCTAAAGAGAAAAGTGAGATATAAAAATAAACTAAATCGGTTCAATAGAAGGGGGGGTTTACTTCTATTTGTAGTGGTAATCTGCAGGTAAAAATAAACTAAATCGGTTAATTTGGAGGGGGGGGGGGGTTTACTCCGGACCCAAATTACTAATATACTCATACCGGTCGTAATTTCTGCTGTATTGTAACCAAATGCGGTATACGTGTAGGGTAACTCATGGGAAAAAAATGTTGTAAAAATGAGCTAAATCGGTCAATCGGAAAGAAGGGTTTACTTTGTAATATATTTCAATAGAATTAGCTTGCCAGACGTAGGTTCGCAAGGCCGCCGCAAGGAGCGCTATCACCCACTAGAGAGACTGTATCCTGTTCCTGCGTCAGATCAAAAGACGAAAATATGAAGTTTTTAGTATTTATTAAGTAGTGTAGTAAACATAACTCTGGAAGAAAATTAATAATTGTACAGTTACTCATTACAAAATTAAAAGAGAACTATTCATGTTTTTATTTTATTTATGTAGGATATTTTAAGCATATCGTTCTGGAAACCAGTCTACACAACTCAAATTCTAAGGAAAGTGCTTAGTTATGCAGCTCCTGCGTGATGGACTTTTTATAAATATATCAAAATATTTGAAAAAAGTAAATCGGATTTGTCAATTAGCAAAATTCCGTTCTGTAAGTTAATGTTCTTAATGAGTTTTGTCTTGGGTCCGTCCAGTAATGTATAGTCGTACAGGAGGTGGACAAATGTCCGTTCAGTTGTATTGTCGCATTTGCATGTATTATTAGTTCCAATTTATTTGAATAGCTTTACGTCCATGTTGCAAAACGAATTGAGTAATTGTAAAATTGTTAAGTGTTGATTTTAGGTCTAATGAGTATTGTAGTTATGTATTTGTGACTCACAAATACATAAGTACAATACTCACAATACTCTCACAAATTGTGAGAGTGTATTCCATTAGATTTGATCAGCTATTGTTAGTTCCATTTTGCATAAGGGTACGCCTAAACTGGATTTGTCCCGATCCGATCCAATAGCCACCGACTGTCGGAAGAAAAACAAACACATGCATCTCAATGGAGGTGCCTACATTGGTCCCGACCCGATCCAATCCGGTCCAATCCAACGGCCACTGATTCTTGGCCATTCAAACTTGTTTGTTTCTAGGCCGATTTCGGAGCGACAAAGCAAAATGGCGCCAACCCACATATTGTGTTTAAAAAAGGTCTACAGGTTCTAAATCTTAACCGATTTCAATGTATTGTTTTTTGTATCAAAGGAAATAACATTTAGAACAACTTTGTCAATTAACATTTCTGTTTTTTGTTTCCCTTGTTTATTAAATTGCGTGGAAAGATGTTTATAACCATCCAACGTCTATAACCTTCCAATATTTATAATCTTCTAATGTTTATAACCTTCCAATGCTTATAACCTTCTAGTTACCTTTCTTATAAATAATTTTAAAATATGAATACCAATACTTCTCTTTCCTCCAACATTCAACCTAATCGAAGGCTTCTATGCTTATTAGGTGGTATTTCTCAACTTAATCACTCATTTTCACTTCACTACGAGGTCATTACTGACGAGCTGTGACTAAATCGGATCGGATCGGGTCGAGACCAATGAAGGCACTCACGTCGGCCGCTGTTGGCCTTTGCCGATCAAACGAAATCGGATCGGATCGGATCGGGCGAAATACGGGTCCAATGTAGGTGCAGCCTAAGGGTTATGAATCGTCGACAATTCACGTCAGTGGATTGCGTCACGAAGTCGACCTCATGACCGGGTTTCTCCCCCAAGGGAAGGAATTGATCATGCTGTAATGGGGCGTTAAGTCGGTGTAAATAGACTGAGAAAACGGATCTTAATGTCTTCAATTATTTAGAAGTCTCTCCTCGGATAGGTTCAGCAGGGAAATACGACTTGTTAATATTCACCACTACCTTCGGAGCAATGTCGGATAAAACTATCGATCCTAGGCCTCATTCAATTATTCAATACAGATCGATTCTTATCACTACTTACTTGGAAAGTAGTCCTAGATTATGCCAGGAACGCCTCTTTTTTTATTAAATGAAGAAGCTTCAAGAAATCTGATCGGTTAATGGTTGATTTTTTTTTTTTTTTTTTTTTTTTTATTAAGTGCTTCGTATTGTGGACGATAAGCACACGGAGGTAAGTCTTCTAAGAAGCCAGGAAGTTATTGTAAATTGTCGTATTTGAATGCGAAATTCATTTATTTCAAATTAAGTTATTACTATAAGAATTAAAATTAATAAAATAAATTTTAACTATAAACTATTCTAAGTATGAATGTATTCATGGGATAAGAATGTAGTTACATTAATCTGTCTTTGGTACCTTCATATGAGATCTTATAATCCTGTACTTTGTAGATACATGTATATAAAATACTGTCTATGAACTGGCTACCTTCAGCGAGAAGTTCACACATGTTGTAAGGGATGTTCATGTCATGTCGTCTTAAGCAAAATTAATATTTAAATAATACGTTTTGCTTCTATGGGTTGATTTTTTAACAATGAACAAACAAAGAAAAATGGGCTGAATTTTAATTTAGATTACAATTTATCTCCAAAAAGTGTTGAACTAACTTTTCTTATTCAATTTTGTAAGCCAAATTCCAAATTGAGTTTGTTTATATTTTTTTCTTACGGCACACCGACATTTAGGCGATTAGCGCCAGGTTATCTACTGGTTACCACTCTAACTTAATATCAGCACTGATATCGTTGAAAGTAAACATTCAAACCCTGATTAGACTTGGAAAAAATCAGACTGACATCTTCAAAACGTAAATTTATCTTAATTAAACAATTAGATTAATTAAAATAATACGATTTTTGAATGATTTGAAAATAGATTTTGATTTTTTCCAAGTCTAATCAGGGTTTGAATGTTTACTTTCAACGATATCAGTGCTGATATTAAGTTAGATGAAAAATATAATATTATTTTATGTTTAATTGTAAATTATTTACACGTAATTTAATAAACAGGGGAAACGAAAAACAAAAACATGGCCAAACAAAGTTGTTTTAAATTTTGTCGGCTTTCGTTAAAAAAAAAAAAAAAAAAAAAAAAAAATCGTTGAAACCGGTTAAGATTTGGGGGCTTAAGCCTTTTTTGAAACACGAAAAGTCGTTTGGCCCCACTGTGAATCGTAGAGAAGGGAAAAAATTTGATACATTTTTTCTCCCACTTTTACAATTATATACCACTCATTTAGAGTAGTGTGTAATTTGGCAAAACTTCCATTATTCTAACAGTGAGCTCGAATTAATAGGAATTCCCCTTGAAGCAGGGAAAAATCATCCTTTTCCCAGATCCATTACCTAATATAGTGTGAGAATCACAATCTGAAATCAAAATCAGAGCTTTCGAAAATCCATTTTTTTCCGCTCTGGCGAAACACACTGCATACAGTGCAGCGTTGATATATAACTTGCTGTCGTTTTTTGCGCTTTTATGAAAATTATAATAGTTAGACTTTTCTATATATCCCATTTTTCATGACTGCACTATAAAACTCATTAACTAAATTAATACATTTAAAGATTAATCTAGCAACACATTGAGAATATTAATATTAACAATTGATCCACTAATGCCCTAAATCCAAATGAAGGAGATGTTTTCACGACAAGGAAGGAGATTCTAATCAAAGCGAAGTTTAAAATAAACTTAGCCGTGGGTGCGAAGCTCCATGAAGCAACTTCCGTCGGCAACATATTCAACTTTATGTCTGCTTTGATATTCATGCTGCATCATAACTTTATAATAATACATTGACGGATTTATAACCTTTATTCTTTTGATAGAACAGGGGGGAAATCCTCAAATTGCGGGCATTTAAAAAATAATATTAATATATATATATATATTTTCAGATGGAACGGCATTTTTCTCCAGCGGTGGTACTCCTCCTCACTTGTTCCCGGAATATTTCGATGGATTCATCTCCATCTTCTTCAGCCAGGTACTTGTTTCTTCCTCGGTGGTAGCCAAGGGAATGACATTTTTCTCGATCTGGGCTCCTTTTCACCTCTCTAGCCACAAAAGATGGAGATGAATCCATCGAAATATTCCGGGAACAAGTGAGGAGGAGTACCACCGCTGGAGAAAAATGCCGTTCCATCTGAAAATACTATCCCAGCGACGAAAAATAACATCAAACATATATATATATATATATATATATATATATATATATATATATATATATATTGTATAGTATATTGATTAAAACGAACATGATGCTACCACTCCAATATTTTGAAGTTGTAACTACCTTTAGTGTGATTAAACCGGACCTACAACAACCCCCTGTAGATATATCTCGGTTTTCCCAGAGAGCTAGTTACAACTTCATTTTTGATGTGATAAAAGAGAAACTACAACTACCTAGGTGTAGTTACATCTTCCTTTTCTTGAAGTCTGCGGAGGAGCGGACTTCACTTTTGTCAGATATTCTTCAATTTCAGAATTATTACGACATTTATTATTAATTTGGTTCAGGGACGTATATAGGAAATGACTTTTGACTAACGGGGAGTTTGGGGCTGATTTACACCCAAACAAATTTATTTTTCTGCACTAAGTGATATTATTTAATTTATTTTTGATGCAATATTACCGATTAAATCAAATTGAATTTCGGGGGGGGGGGGGTGCTGAGGATATAGAACGTGTTTTTGGGCAACTGAAATAAAGGTTCCCAATACTTGGCAATTGTGTAAATGTAGCACTTGAAGGAATACCAAAACTAGTAATGAGCTGAGCTGTACTGCATAATATTGCTCAAAATCTTAAAAGCCTTTAAATTTTGACCACGTTGCAGACAGTGTTGCTACAAAAGTTAGTGGAGAAGAAAAGCGAAATAAAATGTTAGCCTTTTAATTTTTAAATTATCAGAATGCCTAACGCCTAATTAATGAGTATATTTGATTTAATTTAATTTTTATAATAAATCAAGTTGACATTACTCACATTTTTTATTAAATCAATATAATTTTTTGTATAAAAAATCAAGAGATTTCTTATCAGTTATTCTTTCATCTCCAGGTTACGATGCCATTTTGCACAACTTAATTTCTGCTCAATGACAAGAATGAATATGTGCCCAGCAGAGACTGACAAGAAAGAGTAATAACGAAAACAGGAAATAAAACCTGTAGGGGTAGGAAAGGGTTGATACGTTCCAGCATGAAAGACAGCCACTACTACAGGGTAGTTGTATCTATCCTTAGTTGTAGGTTCAGTTTTTCCAGCTACCACTCCATCTAGGGTAGTTGTAACTACGGAGTGATAGCCTTTCTTTAATCACATCGATCTGAGTTGAAGCTAAAACTACACCGTAGTGTCTACTAGGTAGATGCTTCATTTTTATCACATCACCCATTATATCGTTTTTCAACTCGTGCAGTAGTTTCTACTTACAAGCTCTTGGGATATTTTGTACACAACGCCAAAGTATTGTTGAATGGTGGAATGCTGAGGAAGACAACCAAACTGGTAAGGAATTGGGAGAGATCGTGCACACATTTTTTTTAGGAGAAGTTTTTAAAATATCATGGACATGATTGGAAGCAAACTGATATGACGATAGGAAGATGGATCCTTGGGAGATTTCTGGGGTTTCGGAATAACGAATATTATAGAGTGTTTCCATGGGTTTGGGAAGTGGGTAGTCCTTAGAATATAGTTGAATATGTAAATGAGAATAATAATTGCTTTGTGAGATATATTTTTAGAATTACTCATAACCGGGAGATCTTCTTGGAAGGTGTCTGATAATGTATTTAACTTGTGCAGGATGCAATGCTTTAGGAGGAAGAGAGAGTGGAAGAGTGCTATTGAGGTAATCGAGTATTTCTAGGTCTGGGGAGTGATTTCCGGATAGAAGAAAAACTAGATTCCAGGCAGAGTTGGGCTTATTCGAATAATTTTTTATTTAAGTAACGAATAAAAGATAATTTTCTATCCGTTATTAGTTAATCATAAAACCGCGGATGACCAATTATCCGTTATTCGAGAAACGGGTGAATTATCTTTTATTCGTCATTTGATTATCCGTTATCTTTTATTCGTTATCCGTCCATAATACCACTTTTTTCTATCCATTCGGGCAAAAACAAACTGTTCGTTTGCTCATGGCATTGCACTCTTTAAATAAATATTTAAACATCAAGAAATTGTTTTTTAAGTACAACACGGCACTTCCATCGTCAGCACCAGTCGAACGGCTGTTCTCGTTTGCTTCCATAACGGATATTTCAAAAAGCAATCGACTCTCTGATGAAATGTTTGAGAAAAGAGTAGTTTTAAAATCTATGTTGAATTTAATTTAAAGTTTAATTATATATTGAAATAATAATGTAATACATAATTATATTTAATAATAATTTAAATAATTACGTATTATATTATATTTAAATAATAAATAAATACATTATGATTAAGTAGTAAATTGGTTTTCTACACATCTTCCAAATATAAAAATCATCTTTCGGATGAAAATTTATCCATCGAATTAAAATTCATCCGTAAGATGAAAAATTATTTCAAATGAAATCTTAAGATAAAAGATGACGGATAACTTTACGTAAATGGTAATAATTTCGAATAACGGATAACGGATATCCGAAAATTAAAGATGACAAATAACGAATAACCTAGGTTATTCGTCATCCGTTATCCGAAGATAATTTTTTCCCAACTCTGATTCCAGGTGGGACACAAATAGTTCAGCCTTCATAGATTCTAGTCCAAGTTCCGTCACTCCGTTGAAGATCTAGTAGATTAATGAAGACGACATTTTTGAAAAATTGTTTCATGAGCGTAACCTCAATAGCTACCTTCTTTCTTCTAAAGGGAAAACTCAACATTAATCCACAATATTACTATGATTTTCCCATAAAAACACATTACATTTTGGCAACCCATTCATCAGAATAATTTACTTGTTCACAAATGCAGTGTCTACAGCCGTGGCTATAAAGACCTGAAAAAATGAACAGGATTTGATTTGCTTATGGAACTCACTGTAAAAAGTATTCCTCGGCCGATTTCCTTTCGCAGAAATAGTGAGAAATAAAAGTGCGATTCCCTATTTCTAACTCACTTTTATAAGGCAATTTTGACGGAATAAGTGCAATTTTCTTATCTATTTCCCGGCTCAATAAGCTTAAATCCCGTTTAACCTGAGACATAAAAACATTTAACTGCCTCCTCTCTGCTCCCTCCGTTATCTAGAAGTTTCTGATTTTAACTTTCCAATTTATATTTCAGCTTCATCTTTTAGCGCGATTTTTCCCAGATTCACCATAGGAAGGCGCCCCGTCAAGTACAAATGTATACGTTTTACAAGCGTTAGAGGTAATTCCGGGGGTTCAAATTTGCATATATATATGTATATATATATATATATACATATATATAAATAAATATATATATATATATATATATATACATGTATATAAACAATTTTGGGCCTTCATTATGCAGGAATATCATTTTTATGACATAAATGTCTCAATTCTACGGCGATTTCACTCCATTAAGAGGTTTTAAAATATTTATTTAATTATTTATACTCGTATATATGAGTTTTAGCGCGGTTCCTCCCTCCCCCATAGGGAGGAACCCCGCTTATAGGGTTGATACAATGAAACAATCCGGAAGTGCCGACTAGAAAATTTCGCGTTTCAGAACCCCTAGAGACCGAAAATAACGGTGGTTCAAATTTGTATATATATATATATATATATATATATATATATATATATATATATGTATATATTTATTTATATATATATATATATATATATTTGTCTGTTCGCTCTCTAGATAGAAGACGAATGGTCCGATTTTGATGAAATTTGGTACAAAAATCCTTCGTCCAATTTGAAAGGTCAAGTTCGTTAACCAGCAAAATCCGCCTACTGGAAGATGGCGTTTGGGGCGAAATTCGCGCAAAAAAATCGTAACGCTTACGTTTTTGAGTTCATAAGCTTGTAAGTACTCGTTTTATATGATTCCTGGGCTAGGAAAACGAATGAAACCATTTTGAAGGCGATCGCTTTAACCGTTTTCGAGAAAATTGGAAAAATAGTTTTTGAATACCGTTTTTGGTTTGGGTACTTAGAATTACGGGATTCAGTTGAAACTTTATCTGCATGTTCTACTTTCAGTAAAACTAATATGTTGAAAGTTTTGTTACGTTTGGAGTTAAGGAAGGGTTAGAATAAAATATTTTATGAACAGACATGAAAAGTTTTGGGAAGTTCGTATACTTTCATTAATATCTCGAACACGGTTGGGAAATCGTGGTAAGTGGATAGAAACTATTTGAAAGCTTACTAAATTATCTACAAAAAAGATTCTAAAACTATTTTTGATTAGGTTATGTCAATCGGAGAAATAAGTGCTTAAAACTTCAAATACGTCTGTTTTTTTCTGATGAACGGGTTTTTGTCGTTCTTGTTGTAATTTTTGTCTCTTTCCCTTCGTTTTTTATTGCATTTTATTTTTGTAATTTCTTATGTTGCGAAAATTTTGTGTGTAAAACAGGATATGAAAAATGAGGCCAATTTTCTGTTGCTAGAAATAATATAAATTTTGGGAACTTTCATTAATATCTCGAAAACTGTTGAGAATTTTGGTAAACGGAAGAATACCATTAGAAAGCTTATTAAATGCTCTACATAAAAGGTTCTAATGAAAGTTTTGATTAGGCGATGTCAATCGGAGAAATAAGAGCTTAAAGCTTTAAAGTAATTGATTTCGCTTATTCGAAGTGTTCTTTTTGTCTGTATTTTATTCCTTGTTATTTTTTAATTGCTTATAGTTGGATAATGTATTCGAACAGGTTAAGTAAAATAACAAAAACAATTTATTGTTAGAAATATAGAGTTCCAAGATTCCAAGACCTTGTAACTAGCGGGACGGTTTCTAGTGTTGCCGACCCTTCCAGGTAAGATTGTAAATCCTACCTTTCAAGACTGGTGGAACCAAAATATAACTGTCAGGGTTCGGTCACTGCTACTTAATAAAACTACATTTTATCGTAAAAATGGTTTTATTGTGCCGACGTTTCGGCTTGAACTTCAAGCCTTCATTAGGGCTGTAAATACAAGTAAGACATATTTAACACTAATATATGCACATATCTATGTAAATATACCTAACATATATATATATATATATATATATATATATATAATATATATATATTTATATATATGCACACATATGTACATATATATGCCCACATACATACACATATGGGGTATGTATTATTAAGTAGCAGTGACCTAACCCGGACAATCCCTACCTTGCATCATCAACGGTCAACGATCTCCTCTCAACAAAATAATAACTGCTTCTATTTTAATCTTTCGAAATTAGACTAGGGATAAGAACGGAACCGCGCTAAGATGAGGCAGTTCCTGCGAGTCGGACTTTTTACATCGAAGGCGATTCCTCACAACCAATTATATTTCTAAATATATTAAATTGTATTGTGAACATGTAAGAGTTTAAGGAGTGCAAATGGCTAACCTGTATCAGAAATTCAGTAGAGCAGCATATGTGGTGTGTGTGAAGATGGCGTCTCTTTTCGTGGAAACTCAAATTTTGTTGAGAGTTCTGGCTTTATTTTCAATAATTCTATAGTTCTTGATGAGTTAAATTAATAGTTCCGGCTTTTAAAGCAAAATAAATGGCATAACAAATGATTTGCCAAGTTCACACAGCAAATCATTTTGTTTTTCGACATTTTCCTTATCAACAACATTTTTTGACATTTTCCTTATTTTCCTTATTTATTTTCCTTATTTTCCTGATAACTTACATCAGTACAACAGCAATCGGTGTAGATTGAAAATGAAAAATGCGATTTTATCACATTCGATGCTTTGCATTTGTTCGACTATATTATAAATCATTATTCGACGAGGCATCGGATAATCTGATATATATTTTGTACATGTGTTATAAGGTGAACTTGTGGCCTCTAATGGAAACGATTTTCGAAATGAGGATATGGAGAAAGAATTGGCACAGGAGATTCATATTTGTCTTATCCGAAAAGATTAGGCGGCAAAAAATGGTCCGTTTATAGTAATGAATATTGACAAATGAATATTGATGGTGACAAATAATATTTGAGTACTTAAAGGAGTAGAGGTCAAATTTTGGTTACACGACTGTCATTAACCCTGGAATCACAACGTGGGGTCACCCGTGACCCCTGAGTTCTGAAAATATTTGTTATCTCCTACACACTTCAGCTGTTATACATGTCCGATCCTGTGCCTTCCTGTCCTGACAAGGTGATCATAATAGAGAGTCAGGTTTTAGCACTTTCCTCCGAAGGAAAGTAGCTATTGAGGTTGGACTCATGACGGAATTTTTGAAAAATTTCTTCAAATCTTTATCAATCCTACCTAGTAGACACCGAAAATGACCCCCGTTAAAATTATATATATATATATATATATATATATATATATATATATATATATATATATATATATATATATGCATATATATATATATATATATATGTGTCTGTTAACACGATAGCGGCCAGAGTTTTTGTTTTTTCGTCACGAAACTTGGTATATAGCATTCAATTAGCAAACGATTGAACGAGTTCGTTAACCACCAAAGTTGGTCCACCGGAAGGGGGGGTTTACCCCGAACCCAAAACACTAATTTGACTATGTCAGCCGTAATATTTGCTATATTTCAACGAAACTTGGTATTCGTAGTGGTAATATAGAGAGAAAAGTGAGATATAAAAATGAACTAAATCGGTTCATTAGAAGGGGGGGTTTACTCCGGACCCACAATACCAATTCGCCACTATCAGCCGTGATTTTTGGTATATTTCGATGAAACTCGGTATTCGTAGTGGTAATCCACAGGTAAATAACTGTTGTAAAAATAAACTAAATCGGTTCATTAGGAGGGGGGGTTTACTCCGGACCCACAATACCAATTCGCCACTACGAGCCGTGATTTTTGGTATATTTCGACGAAACTCGGTATTCGTAGTGGTAATCTACAGGTAAATATGTGTTGTAAAAATAAACTAAATCGGTTCATTAGAAGGGGGGGGTTTACTCTTGACCCAAATTCTTAATATACTCATACCGGTCGTAATTTCTGCTGTATTGTAACGAAACGCGGTATACGTCGTGGGTAACTCATGAGAAAGAAGTGTTGTAAAAATGAGCTGAATCGGTCAATCGGAAAGCAGGGGTTTAATTTGTAATATATTTCAATTGAAAAGTCCGTCAGACGTAGGTTCACAAAGCCGCCGCAAGGAGCGCTTTCTACCACTAGAGTGACTGTATCCTGTTCCTGCGTTAGATCAAAATACGATAATATGAGGTTTTTTGTATTTATTACGTAGTGTAATAGGTACCATGTGTAAACATAACTCTGGAAGCAAATTATTAATTGATCAGTTACTCATTACAAATTTAAAAGAGAACTATTCATGTTTTTATTTTATTTATGTAGGATATTTTAAGCAAATTGTTCTGGAAAGCAATCTACACTACCCAAATTCTGAGGAAAGTGCTTAGTTATGCAGCTCCTGCGTGACGGACTTTTTCTCATTCCTATCCCTGTGAACTTATATAAAGCCTTTGGGTCACGGGCGACCCCACGTTGAGGTTAATGTAATATTTTTATTTATCGAATGTAGTATGTCTAACGATAAATTATTTTTCACTGAAGATGAAATTCACAATGAGTTGTTTTGCCGAATTGTAGAAGAGAAAATTGTAGAAACTTTGTCACTACACTTAGAAAATATTTAATTTAGTTGTGGAGCTAGTCTAAAGAATTATTTAGAATACTTTATTTGTATATATTTGTTTTTCACCTTGTATATTGTAAGGGATTATGAATTGTATATATATTTTTTTTATTATTATAAGGGTCAACCCTTGCTTTTTTTTTTTTTTTTTTTTTTTTTTTTACTGCGCATCTACTTCTAGGTCATTAGCGCCGACATCCAGGGTACAGCGAGGAATTTTCCCAACGAGCCCTCAGATGAGAAAATTCCTGCCGGAGGTGGGGATCGAACCCACCATCTCCCGCTTACGAATCCAAGGCGCTAACCATTAGACCACGGGAGACCCCCTTTGCTATAAATACTTTTGTATTAAAAGTAATAAATATATCTATCTCTATCTAGAAGAGAAAAAACAGAGAGTTTGGAGTCGTTTTGGATTGTGAAGACAGTGAAATTGATGAAGTCTGTGATACGAGTGAAAACGAGGATGGCCATATGTACGATGTGGTTTTTTGTATCGTAAAAAAGACAGGAAAGCTGTAACACATTGTGCAAAGTGTAGTAAGAGTCTGTTTGCTGAACACAGGCAAAGTATATCTAAAAAGTTTATAAATGAATAACAATATTTTTATTTATTTAGACTAGATGGGGTCTTATATGACCCCACGTTGTGAGATTTGTAACAGCTTTATCATGTTGTGATTCCAGGGTTAAATTGAATCTATGTCAAATTGGGTTACGCATTTGAAATCGCCTTTTGCTTCTTGTATTTTATAAAATCTGATAACTTTTATATAAAGTTGTTCTTGAATGTATGACATGTTTTACTTTAACGAATTGAAAAGTTTTGTATGACTTCAATATCTATTATTTTTCGATAGCTACCGACGTAACTTTTCGCACGATAAGGGACTTATTGTCTGGTGTTCTTTTCTTCGAATCTCTGTTCGAGCAAGTCATGTGCTTTCATTTATAGCAAGTTTTCATTTCACTTCTAATATACATTTATTGACTTTTGTTTCCCCCCATTAACTAATAAGGGATTCGGTCATATGTTATTCTATTGATATGACGTCCCACTAGGATTTGTAAGAATCAACAAATACCTTACTGGTAAAATTAGGGAATCTGTACAACGTAACACTTCAGCTAAATCAAAAAATCAGTTTCTGACTACATTTGAACTTCCGGTACCTTCCTTCAAGATATTTTAAACATATGCTGCTTAACCACATTATTAAACAGTAATACTGATCATGAAGGGACTTTAAAACTTGATTTGCCGATCTCACAAGATCAAACATTTAGAAAATCTATATTATTACTAATAGAATAATAGAATATTTCTATTTACAGATATTTCAATATTTTCCCCGCATTATGGCTCTGGGCCTACTTAGAAATTAGGGCAGACGTCATAATATTTATATTTGATGCCTACTTCAATGAAGAATATCTTTTTCAGATTTCCGAAGTACTCTTAATTATTCAAGGAAATAATAATGAGAAAAATCGGTTCATTAGGAGGGGGTAGGGGTTTACTCCGAACCCACATTGCCCATTTGCCACTACTAGCTGTAATTTTTGTTATAATTCAAGGAAACTAGGTATTCGTAGGGGTAATCAACGGAGAAACTCCACCGTGGATTGTCTTTTTTTTAAAAATTAACCTTTTTTCCCCCCAAAATTGGGATTAAATAATGTAATTATCGTAGAAATAGTATAATTGATAATAATATAAAAAGTTCAGTTTTTATGAGAAGAATTGCCAAGATGACAAGGCCTAAAGTTAAAAGGTTTTAAAAAAGAGGCTACTAAAAATAAGGTAAACTAAAGTATAAAATAATTGACATTGGGTTAAATTAATATAAATTATTTAATAAGAGGGTTATTGTTATTGTAACACTTACTTTATTTTCCTTCTAGATATTGAAAATGGCATGAAGGCCGAAACGTTGTAAAATTAATATATAAATAGGACTTATTAAGGACTGAGGAATGGATCAAACCAATAGTTCTTTTAAATCCACCATGGATGTTTATGAGCTAAAGGTCTTGATACGGGGAGTGTCATAGGCTAGGTGAATTTCCCTGTGGTAAATAGCTTGTATCATGGATATGTCTAAAGGGGCATAATGAGTATCTACACAATTTCTTATTCATCTGGAAGAGGGCCTATTATTTATTTCCCATTAGTAATGCTTAATATACCGCTGTAACTAACTGCACTGATTTAATCTCCAATGATTTTACATCATAACCTATGCAAATTTGACGGTTTCGATAGTACGTTAACCACGCGGGTTAGCCGTCATAGCAACGGTACCCTCGTGTACCATCGTCCGGACGTAGCCGAAGCTTTACAGTTTTAGCGTCACACTAGGCAATAGCTAAGACATATCCATGTCAAAAAGACCCTTACGCTGACACGTACAGCTGTGTGCTGGAATTTCGCCTAGGATCGGATCGTTGAAAGAGGTTCCTTCCCCCTGGGTGTTTAGAAGGGATGGAAAGTTAGACACGGGGTCGCTGCCAATAGATCGTTCATGTCGAAGGCGGAATTAATTCTGTCTATTCCCTTGTAGGCATCCCATTAACCATCCTTGTCTTCGACATTACGAGGTCGTCCGTTAGAATTGAACGCCCAATACCTAGCCCGATAAAAACTACTGTCTGTTTATTCGTCCAGGGCCCATACATAACTGTATAGCAAACACATTCTTCATATTTTTCCATTTTTGTAAACATTTTTACATTTGTCAGTGAGCTCAAACCAAAAAGTAGTCCTAAGTCAACCTATCCATTTATTTACTATTTCTGGATTTAAAACACAACAATAAAGCTTCACAAAATTAAAATGCTTTCCACGAAAGTATGAAAAAGGACCAATTCGGAACTCAAACCCTTAATTTCAAAACACTCTTATGGGATGGCTTTTACGAAACATTCTCAGAGAATAGCCTTACAGATGTCATCCAAGCCACCGACAATTTTGTTTGCACATCCGAGTCAAACAAACGACTATCATATCGCCCGTGTAATTCATTAGTTTGCCATAACGTAAGGCGATCCGTTTCCGACGTAAGTTCATTCCAGTTCAACAAAATCTTCAATTTCAAAGACTCATCCAAGATTACCATTTCCCTGAAAATACATGCCTCACTGGCCCTTATGGAGCTCCTCATGATGTCCTGAGAGCGACCAAAGTTTTGAATGTTCAGGAGACCTCGTCCTCCATGTATTCCAAATATATACAGCGTGCTTTGGTCATCTCTGTTTGTACGAGTCGATCCAGTTCCTCTAATCATGTATTCGACCATTTAATGACTCCAAAGCTATGTAATAATGAGGATTGTGCTCATGTGTTTATGGTTACGATCTTCTCGTGACCCCGTAAGTAGCTTCTGTAAATGAAACGCAAGCGCTTCAGAAACAATGGTTTCTTTTTTTTTTTTTAGCATTATTTTATCATCCACGTATTTCATAATAATAAAATTATACAAATCCTGTTGAAATTCAAAATATATATCATATCACATTAAATGATAACAACGTTCTCCAAGATGTATAGTACTCATTATAAACTTCAAATGATGTTAAAATAGTTCGTTTCCCATTCCATTCATAAAATAAATGCCAGAATATAAAATTGTATCAAGGTCACAAAGGTCGACCTTTATTTCCCTCTAAATGTCAAAGTTGAGTAAAGTAAAATTAAATTTGACTAACTAATCAACAGAATTTTAAAAAAGATCAGTCTTATACAACAAATAAAACATAGGATGCTCCTAATAAAAATATATTAACTTGCACTTTCTCTACTAATAATATTAGTGGGGTCTCCCGTGGTCTAATGGCTAGCGCCTTGGATTCATTAGCGGGAGATGGTGGGTTCGATTCCCAACCTCCGGCAGGAATTTTATCATCCCACGGCTGGCTGGTAAAATTCCTCGCTGCACCCTGGATGTCGGCGCTAATGACCTAGATGTAGATGCGCCGTAAAAAAAAAAAAAAAAAAAAAAAAAAAAAAAAAAAAAAAAAAAAAATATTATTAGATACAATTTACATATTATATAAATTGTATATCAACTGTGCTGTATTCTAAATGGTTCTTTACACTTTCCTGTGTTAGACATTGCAGTCTAAATAAATAATCAATTATTTCATTTTATGTGGCTTAGATTATTAACCATCATCTATAACGTGCGGGTCGTATCCGACCCACTAGTCATAAAACTGCGCAAGTCCTTTCAAACACGAACTCTAACGTCAAAGGGCTGGAGGTACCCTCTCAATCAGTACCGAGGAAGAAACGGACCATGTTTACGTCTGTCAGGTAAGAACAATTTTTTGGTAATGAACTCTCAATGTAAATTTTTCCCTAACCAGGGTCGGATACGACCCAGTGTTTATGATAATGTTCTTAACTAAAGATATTATTGTTCCAGGTTTCTATTAAAAAAATCTTGTTTTCTGGAGAAAATAAATTATTTACTAACATAGAAGACGTTATGGCCGAATTCAGACGACAAGAGGAGCAATCTGATGCGGAATTAGATGACCAAGTTGATGAAATAGATTCAGAGTCTGACGATGGTATTCTCTCAAATGATGACGAAGGAGTCGAGGAGCTCTCAAATTAAGATGATCAAGATATAGACCATAATGTTTTTTAATTCGACCCACATCTGTCCCAGTGTGCTTCAACGCCTGTGATTCTTTTACCAAAACAGAAATGTAATACATATGATGTGTTCCTCAAGTTTTATTGTGATAATCAATTAGTTATTTAGTAAATATATATGTATATATATATATATATATATATATATATTTATATTTGTAATTACTAATTTCTTAACGTCTCCTAAACAATTTACTATATTTTCTTATTTTTTTTTTTTCTAGAATTAATTTTACTTTCCTGAACTCAAATGCTTGTTTTCTTTTATGAATTGTCTTTTATGTTTTAAAAGTTTATAGTATTCACCTAATACTTGAAAATAAATCCCAATAACTTATTGCATTTCTGTCCCAAAAATGGCTATATTACGTACGGGGTCGGATACGACCCAACGTATATGTTAAAAAAAAGTCCGACTCGCAGGAACTGCCTCATCTTAGCGCGGTTCCGTTCTTATCCCTAGTCTAATTTCGAAAGATTAAAATAGAAGCAGTTATTATTTTGTTGACAGGAGATCGTTGACCGTTGATGATGCAAGGTAGGGATTGTCCGGGTTAGGTCACTGCTACTTAATAATACATACCCCATATGTGTATTTATGTGGGCATATATATGTACATATGTGTGCGTGTATATGTGTATGTGTATATGCAATTATATATATATATATATATATATATATATATATATATATATATGTATATATATATATATATATATATATATATATATATGTTAGTTATATTTACATAGATATGTGCATATATTAGTGTTAAATATGTCTTACTTGTATTTACAGCCCTAATGAAGGCTTGAAGTTCAAGCCGAAACGTCGGCACAATAAAACCATTTTTACGATAAAATGTAGTTTTATTAAGTAGCAGTGACCGAACCCTGACAGTTATATTTTGGTTCCACCAGTCTTGAAAGGTAGGATTAACAATCTTACCTGGAAGGGTCGGCAACACTAGAAACCGTCCCGCTAGTTACAAGGTCTTGGAATCTTGGAACTCTATATTTCTAACAATAAATTGTTTTTGTTATTTTACTTAACCTGTTTTATTATCGAATACATTATCCAACTATAAGCAATTAAAAAATAACAAGGAATAAAATACAGACAAAAAGAACACTTCGAATAAGCGAAATCAATTACTTTAAAGCTTTAAGCTCTTATTTCTCCGATTGACATCGCCTAATCAAAACTTTCATTAGAACCTTTTATGTAGAGCATTTAATAAGCTTTCTAATGGTATTCTTCCGTCTACCAAAATTCTCAACAGTTTTCGAGATATTAATGAAAGTTCCCAAAATTTATATTATTTCTAGCAACAGAAAATTGGCCTCATTTTTCATATCCTGTTTTACACACAAAATTTTCGCAACATAAGAAATTAGAAAAATAAAAAGCAATAAAAAACGAAGGGAAAGAGACAAAAATTACAACAAGAACGACAAAAACCCGTTCATAAGAACAAAACAGACGTATTTGAAGTTTTAAGCACTTATTTCTCCGATTGACATAACCTAATCAAAAATAGTTTTAGAATCTTTTTTGTAGAGAATTTAGTAAGCTTTCAAATAGTTTCTATCCACTTACCACGATTTCCCAACCGTGTTCGAGATATTAATGAAAGTATACGAACTTCCCAAAACTTTTCATGTCTGTTCATAAAATATTTTATTCTAACCCTTCCTTAACTCCAAACGTAACAAAACTTTCAACATATTAGTTTTAATGAAAGTAGAACATGCAGATAAAGTTTCAACTGAATCCCGTAATTCTAAGTACCCAAACCAAAAACGGTATTCAAAAACTATTTTTCCAATTTTCTCGAAAACGGTTAAAGCGATCGCCTTCAAAATGGTTTCATTCGTTTTCCTAGCCCAGGAATCATATAAAACGAGTACTTACAAGCTTATGAACTCAAAAACGTAAGCGTTACGATTTTTTTTGCGCGAATTTCGCCCCAAACGCCATCTTCCAGTAGGCGGATTTTGCTGGTTAACGAACTTGACCTTTCAAATTGGACGAAGGATTTTTGTACCAAATTTCATCAAAATCGGACCATTCGTCTTCTATCTAGAGAGCGAACAGATAAATATATATATATATATATATATATATATATATATATAAATATATACATATATATATATATGTATATATATATATATATATATATATATATATATATATATATATATACAAATTTGAACCACCGTTGTTTTCGGTCTCTAGGGGTTCTGAAACGCGAAATTTTCTAGTCGGCACTTCCGGATTGTTTCATTGTATCAACCCTATAAGCGGGGTTCCTCCCTATGGGGGAGGGAGGAACCGCGCTAAAATGTCGCACTTATTTTCTTTATGGTAGCAATTTATTTTAAATAACGCTCTAAATGTTTCTTAGCGTCGATGCTACTACAACCTAACTTGTGTGGTCTATCCATGATAGGACGAAGGGGGGAAGCTCCCTATATAAATAAAATTAAAAGTGACTAAATTTTGGGCGCTGGCATAGATTTATAAAACAGAATGACACTTGAGGTGTGCAACCGCAATAGCTACTTTCCTTGGGAGGAAAGTGCTAAAAGGACGTCACGTGTCTACATAACCAAGCACAATGCTCAGAAGGTGGAAAGTGTTGGCTTAATTCAATATTTACAGAATACAGAGTAAACCGCTTCTTGTAACCAACTGATTTAGTTTAGTTTTAATGTTCATTTCTCTTTGGATATCCTGGACTCAAACCGAGTTTCGTTACAATACACCAGAAAGAACAGCCAGTATAGGCAGTAAAGTAAAATAATTTGAATCCGGAATAACCGCCCCCTCCTTATTAACCTGATATGATGACGCAAATTAAGAAGACGCTACCCTGAAATCTTATTTAACCAAAAAGTTTGTAATTAGTGCTCTTAAGGTGCCAATGACCAAAGCAGTCGAGGCACCCAAATAACAAAAAAAATAAAAAAAATTAATGCTCTTGGTAAATCACTTTGTTGAGCTATGTCGTTATTGCACAAAGGTTCTTATGTAAAAACAGATTTTTAAATATACGTAAGCGGATATAAAACAAAATGGCATTGATGGAAGCGAAGAATTAATTTTTAAATAACTACTATATAAACTGATAGAACAAATATTTAGACAGCAAAAACTGCTGTAATAATCAAGTTAAACAAAAAGGCTACTCAAAGCTACTGAACATGTTTTGCATCCCCTGTAGGTCTGGCGATCGTGAATGTTGAGACATGTAACAAATTTGTCTGGAAAAAAATAGCAAGATGCTATACCGACCAACTAACACACCTACGATTTTTCATATATACTTTACTTTTATTTATTGTTTAATATATTTTACAATTTCGCTGGTTGCAATTTAAATAACGGCATTTATTAAAAAAAATATCGATTAGCATCATTTTTCTTGCTGTTCATCCTTTTTCCTACAGTACCTAGTTTCGGTCCAAACAGAATCGCTTTTGAAGTGAAATCACGAACTTTTTATGCATATAATACGTACAAAAAATTAGGCACGTTAAACGTTCCATAACTATTGCTTATAAAACGTGGAGTGGCCTCTCCAATTGTTATTTTTTTATGAATTACGAAGCTTACATAAAAAGTGGGACTTGTCATCACAGGGAGCGAGAGATTTCTCAAATAAATACATCATATTCTATTATCCATACACATTTTGAAATCATAAGGTGCGGACCAATTTCGCAGATTTATTCTAGAAGAAAACAGGATTTGAGGTTTAAGAGGAAGTGTGCTGCTGAGCGGAGGATGTTTCCACAAGAAAAGCAGACATTGTTCATACATCGTCAAGCGTCCACCTTAATTATGTTTGATCCGACTGTAAGACTCGGGATAGACGAGATCAGCCCTTATCAGTTGCCAGAGAAAAAAATCTATTTTTGAAAAGGGTATTTTTTTTTTTTCTACGGCGCTTCGACAACTAGGCCATTACCGCCGACATCCAGGGTGTAGCGAGGAATTTTCCCAATGATCCGTGGGATTCTAAATTTTTGTTTTCTTATATTTAATGTTTAATCGTCTAGCTAAGTTTAAAAACTATTCAAGGAACTAAAATCGTATAAAACTAATAAATATTAGTTTTATTTTGATCAACAAACACATTGGCAGTATTATAAACAAGGCAATGTCTTTAAAACCTGTTTCATACCAGCAATCAGTTTGAGCCTCTCTCGTTGAAGTTATGACAGTGTTTTATTAGGTATCCGATGAAAATTACGTCAAAACTATTCCATTATTATCTGACATATTTGATTATTGATAATCACTCCCTTATTATTTATCCTGAATTATTCTTCATTGATCTTTGACATTATTCTTAAGTACAAAATTTTGATAGACCATAGCAAAAAAACTTCATCTGAACACATCGCAAGTTTTTTAGAGCTTAAAGTTTACCTCAAGTATAATGTACTGAGGGCAATTTTGTTCTCCGAAACTTGCCGATTCCAAAGATTTTTATTTTTAGATCTATCACATAATACAATTTATTTTTTCTTCCAAATTTGAAAAAATGAGGATAAATCCAAGAAAACGGTATTAATCCTTGGGCAAATGATTCAATTTAATCTGCAGGATGCTACTAA
Source organism: Gonocerus acuteangulatus (assembly GCA_946811695.1). NCBI lineage: Eukaryota > Metazoa > Arthropoda > Insecta > Hemiptera > Coreidae > Gonocerus > Gonocerus acuteangulatus. The sequence continues at coordinate 45,958,333 of OX328131.1, forward strand.
AGAAATATTAAGCAATATTGAAAAGACTGCCAGTTTAGTCCTATAATATATGTAAAAAATGTGGGAACGTGTTCACCGCAGAGAAAAAAACTCTTATATAAATACTGGTTGAAACAGCATATCAACTTAGAAGAAATTGTTATTAATTTTTATCAAGAAAAAAGATATTCACGCCCTGATGGCCCTTCGGCTTCCTTAGAGGCAGACATAAAAAAGAGTTTACAGCGTTGTGTGAAAGATCGAAAAAGCGCCTGGTTCTTTAATATCTGGCTCAGAGCTTTCTTTACGGAGAAAAAATATAAAAAGGCAAAACAAAATCAGTCCAGACATTAATGAATGTATAATTATGGCATTAATAATCAAATAGATATTGGTTTCGAAATAAGTCTACATTCTCTAGAATCCAAAAACGATTCAGATTCGGAATTAAGAAATTATTTAATAATTTCATAGAAAATGGTAAAATATTATAATTCTATGGCAATATTACTATAAATATTATTTACTACTATACTATTACTACATTATATGTTACAGTTATAATATATTTTATAATATTGTTATTAATAATAATTACCTGCTATATTATTTCTATTAATATTACAAATATTACAATTAAAATTATTATAGCCGTATATTATGCATTATTATAGTATTGTTACCTTGTTTTGAGTTGATTTCCATTAAAAAAAATGTTTATTTGAAAATAACTAGTGGTTAATGATTTTTGTCCATAATCCTCACTACTTCGTTACACTGTGCGCCGGTGGGGATCGAACCCACCATCTCCCGCTTATGAATCTAAGGCGCTAGCCACTAGACCACGTGAGACCCCGGTATTTCCTATTTCTGTAGAATTTACAGAATACAAAAAATTGGGAGGTAATCGATTTCCCCTTTGGTGCAAGAGGTTCCATGCTTTCATTTACATACCCAATTTTTTTCAGAAGATGTAATATAAAATGCGACTTCAAACCAATTGCACGTTCCACCGTAAAGTATTCAAAAAGAATTGTGAATTACCATCAGTTCGGCTGAATGAAGGAAAAAATGATTAACATATAAATACCAAAGAAAAAAAAAGAAAATTCAGAATTTCATCGAAATAAATCATATAAAACCAATTGGTAGCTTACGCATAGCCGGAAGATTATTAACATTCCAAACAATAAAAAGTCCGCCACGCAGGAGCTGCATAACTAAGCACTTTCCTCAGAAATTTTGTAGTGTAGACTACCTTACTGAATAATTTGTTGTAAATAACCTAAATAAATAAAATAAAAACTTGAATAGTTCTGCTCATTTACATTTCTTATGAGAACTGTTCAATTATTAATTTTGTAAATAATTTGCTTCCAGAGTTATGTTAATAAATGATACTGTGCTGCTTAATAAATACACAAAAACTTCATTTTCTGTCTTTTGATCTGACGCAGGAAAAGGATACAGTCCCCCCTAGTGGGAGATAGCGCTCCTCGCGGCGCCTTAGGGAACCTACTTCCGGCAGGCTAATTCTAATGAAACAGAGTTTAAAGTAAACCCTCCTTTCCGATAGAACGATTTACTTCATTTTTACAATACTTCTTTCTCATGAGATACCCTCGACATATACCGCGTATGAGTATATTAGTACTTTAGGTCCGTAATAAACCCCCCCCCCCTCCAAATAACCCAATTTAGTTTATTTTCACAACCCTTTTTTCTCTGTTGATTGCAACCACGAATACCGAGTTTCGTTGAAATGTAACAAAAATTACGGCTGGTAGTGGCAAATTGGTAATGTTGGTCCGGACTAAACCCCCCTCCTAATGAACCGATTTAGTTTATTTTTACAAGGTATTTCACTCTTTAGATCAACATAACGAATACCGAGTTTCGTTGAAATATAACAAAAAATAAGCCTGGCATGGTCAAATTAGTGTTTTGGCTTCGGTGTAAACCCCCCCTCCAGGTGGACCGATTTTGGTGGTTAACGAACTCGTTCAATCGTTTGCTAATTGAACGCTATATACCACGTTTCGAGAAGAAAACACAAAAACTCTGGCCGCTATCGTGTTAACAGACACACACACATATATATATATATATATATATATATATATATATATATATATATATATATATATATATATATGTGTGTCTGTTAACACGATAAAAATTTCTTCAAATCTTTATCGATCCTACCTAGTAGACACCGAAAATAACCCCCGTTAAAATTTATATATATGTGTATATATATATATATATATATATATATATATATATATATATACACACATATATATAAATTTTAACGGGGGTCATTTTCGGTGTCTACTAGGTAGGATCGATAAAGATTCGAAGAAATTTTTTAAAAATTCCGTCATGAGTGCAACCTCAATAGCTACTTTCCTTCTGAGGAAAGTGCTAAAAGGAGTAAAGGATTTTCCTTGGATTTATAAGAAAGCTGTCGCCAAATATGATCAGCCTTCAGTTGTACAATATAAATAAACAAAGGTGTTCTTGGAAGAGTTTAAGCTAGCATTCGATTTAGCTCTTCGCCTCCTTGTTGAAAAGTGGTACACGTACGGAGGATCATTTTTCACTCCAAATGACTTCCCACCAACCACTCCTTGAAAGATAAAGGCTTTTCTTAGAAGCGTATTTACTTCCGAAAGGGCTATTTACTTTCTATCTTAATTCTAAATAGCTTTCAAGTCTTTGGCTTAAGTAACTCCGTTGCTATTCAATGCACAGCATATTCAGGATAGTATATCCAACCACAGAATCATAAAATAACTTTCTCATTTCTGTATGGCTTGGGTTATTATAAAAGCGACACAATATTTTCTATTGTTTTGACATTTCTGGAGTTCCTCTATTTTCAGTCAATTATTATTTAAATATTTTCTTTTTTTTCAACATGTTATATTTATAAATAATATTTATAACTGCTTTCTTTTATTTATTTATTGATAAGGCTTCGCAACTTGGCGAATCGCCTGGTCAATTGTTACACATTAACAAATTGTTAAGTTATTTTCATACAAATGTGTTCTTATTCTAAAATGTACTAGGGAACAAAAGTTATACAATAGCAAAATAGAAAAGAATGAGTGAGTTCAGAACAAAGAAAGAGAAATAAAAAATAAGGGGATAAAAAAAAAAAAAATAAATAAAAATAAAATTAAAAAAAAAGAAATAAAAAAAGAAAGAAAAAATAATAAATAAATAAATAAATAATAATATATATATATATATATATATATATATATATATATATACATATATATATATATATATATATATATATATATATATATACATATATATACACATATACATACATATACACATACACATACATACTTACATACACACACACACACACACATATATATATATATATATATACATTCATTCATTTATGTAATATTGAATTTTGTTGATTTGCGGGTATGTTAAATTTTGTTGTAGGCATTAATGTGTTGTAGATAATTAATATATATAACTGCTTTCCTTATTCGGCTAACTTGACGTGCACGAAAACAAATGAAATGAAAAAAAAAAAAAAAAAAAAAAAGAAATATCCAACAGCGAATATTTTTTCCATAACTATCTGATACTTTCAATTTGTGCAAGAGAGTTTTGTTTTCAATTAAATTTGAATGGGTCCCAGGTCAAAATATATTCTGAAAGACAGCAATGAAATGTTACAAAAGCCTCTCTGCTGTCTCTGTTATGAACGTTTTCTCTTGAATAGGCCAGATAAAGACTGCGAATGTCAATTTTACTTTAAAGTTTGTGTGTATGTATGTGTGTATATATATATATATATATATATATATATATATAACACACATGTAATTATTTAGATGATATGCATATACATATCATCTAAATAATTACGAAGACATCGAAATGCTTATATCTGTTGACTTTCATACTAATCTCGCAACAAACGTCATCTTAACTGACTTAAGCACGCAAACGAAATCCGATTTTATTAAACCCCTACTAACTAACGCACAAATGGGAAGGGGATCATTTTAAACAAATTATGAATTAAGGGAAATTGAAGACACCAAAGCCTGCGAAACAGAACAATTCTTTAGACATGGTGAAATAATTTAATCCAGGCTTCATGTAGGCCATACCTTACTTAGCCTATTTTCATACTATACTTAGCCTTCATTCAATACAAGAACAGTTAAATATTGATGAACTCTCAACAGGAATCGACTTTTTTTTCGTTTGGAAGCCAACTCTTTAAAACAACAAGATATATTTGATTATCCTGCAGAAGCTAAATATATACTATCAAACATCTTCGGAAATAATGTCTTGGTTACGATCTTATACTAGCTCTAATCTCACAATCTACCTCTCAGAACTACTTACTACCCGAATCCATTGAAACACTCTCATATTCCTTACAACCTCATACGCCCTATAAGAACCATCTCCCACCAATCCTTCCAATCGGCTTTCATTCCATTATGGTAAAAAAAAAAAAAAAAAAATAAATAATAATAAAAAAATCTTTCACTATCCCTCCTAATGTCTTGCTAGATCGCCATTTTGGTTTTCTTACTAAGCATTTAACCATAAATTAGCGTTATTGAAACCATACCCCACGCGTTTGAAAGGGGAATCTACTCCAAAAATCCCTTCATCAACGTCGTCAAAACGTTTTATCGGGTTTGGCACCAGAGATTGTAATATATAGTATGGCGCATATTTCCCTCACACATATTTGCTAATCCTACAATCTGACCTATCAAACCTCTCCTTTCGAGTAAGATCTGGTTCCACAATGCCTAGTACCCATCCTACTTCCTCCAGAATACCGGAAGGAAGTATTCGTGTTCCCCTCTCAAGGAGTCCGGAAATATCCCTCCTAACCATCCGAAAAAAAAAACAACCTTAACCGCCTGGAACTGCCTATCTTTATCTAGATCATCTGTGGTCTGTCGACCATTGTTGCAACAGGCTGCAAATTAAGACGAGTCCCAAAGAAAATCAAAATCACATTTACTATCAATAAGAGAACTTTCCTTCCAGTTCACCTATCTAGCCACTAGTTCCCTGTATTCAACAAAGTTCGCTAGTTGGGGTTAATTAATGTACAGTAGACTCACTTGGATCCCACACGTCCAACAACAAAGACATGAACTAAACAATGAAACGGACTCTTACGATGACTATTGCAACCTCCTACAAAACATCCAACACAGAAAAAACCCATTGTATAATGGCCATTATCGGTCGGACTTAATCTGGAACTTTAGGGAAAAAACAAAAGTTCACACATACAGAGAATACATACACTCCAATCCAAAGTCCAAAGCAAAACAGTAATCTAAATTTTTGAAGATGCCATTGAAGAAAAATTGTGTTATATTACACTACTTATTTGAATGTCTGTACGTTTAATCGAATGATCCTTGATAAGTATTACCGCCAAGGAGTGTTCGGTTGACATGTCATAAACAAGTTTTGCTGTTTTTTGCGTTTCATATAAAAATCTCCATAATTACCGTGCAAGAAATGGCAAAATATCGTTTCCATACTTTTCACTACTAATTGTCTTTCCATCGCAATCCCACATCTCAAACGTGAGATTCTTCATTCGGAATGTGGAATCAACCTCTTTTTCATTTTCTAGCCTTGTGATATTGAAAAAACAAAGTCAGCTGATATTGTTCTAAAATTGCAGGAGAAAACACTAAATGACATAGGTCCTATTACGACCTTCCATTTAAAATCGTCTAATACGATTACGGAATGGTATTCAGGTGACGTCATATATTTACACACCGGCAGCGAAATGAATATTCAATCGAATTCATAATAGCTTCGCTGCTCGTCCATATTAATTGTCCATTTTTCTGTCCGATCCTCGCGATTGCTACCTCCACGGATTTTATCAACCACTGTCTCCTTAAATTCAATATCCAAAATTCTGAATACAAATAATTTATGTAACTATCTCGATTAAGTACTTGTTGAGAATACAAGCACATTGGCGTGAGATCTTCTGCACATAAAGCAGGAATGTACTTTAAACACCTAGTCCAATCAAATTAAGAATAAACCATGTCCATTATTAATTTGCTGGAAAAGAAATTGTCGAAAATTTGGACACGGTTTTATTTATCGAATAGGCATCAAATATTAATGATATGTTTGTCCAAATTCCTGAGTTAATCTATTGATTGAGAGCCATGATATGTGGCTTTTCAATTCGACTGAGTGGTTATAGAGAAGAGTTGCGAAAACAACAATAATTGTTTTGAATTTTCTGTAAATACAGATTTTGACTCAATAACACCTGGTTGTTATGTTTAAAACCCTAACAAATTAAGTGTTAACACTTATTAACACTCGGAGGCCCGGTGACCGTGAGTGTCAAGGCGTGAGCACTTGACTCTCTGTGGCAAGGGTCGTGGATTCGATTCCCGCTATGGGATGGTGGCTTTTGTTTAGGAAAAAGAAATGGCATCAGCCCTGTCCTAGCTAGAAAAGAGTGGTCATCTATAGATAACCCGTCCTCAAATTCGTAGTTAATAATAATGGACGTTAAAATTTAAATTAAATTAAGTTTTTGCAACAAAAAAAAATCAGTGATGTACTGTAAACGGTTTTGTTTATTAAAAAACGGCATTAAATATAAAAAAATTATGTATGCCCAATTTCTGAGGTGAACTGTCTGAAAAACCTCAAAATCTTCGGACTTTTCGCGGTTTTATCTAAAATTCCTCTAAAACAACACATCAAATCGAAAAGTTTACCATTAACAAACATTTATATCCAGAAATTTTGCGTTTTGATTGAGTACCAATACCATAGGATTTTATATTTTCCCCCTTTTGTCTAAATTCATATGTTGACATAATAACTGGGAATAGTTAAAAAGGGACACTTTTAACGGAGAATGATATAAAATATATTTTATAAAGCATATAAATAGTTTTTTTTCCAAAAAGGTTCAGAAATGAGCATAAGAAGCTCTTAACTGTTATTGTGTAAAAATACAAAAGCTTTTGCTAAGAACAGTCCAAAAGTCAGTAGTTTGCATGGAACCTTTATGCCTTTTCCTAGAGGTAATTTAAAGGCCTTTTAAAGGTCAAATAGAGAAAAAAAACGTAGGCAAAATCAGAAATAATTCATGCGTATGTTTTTGAGATGCCTGAGTTAGATAGTTCGACTAGCAATGCCAGAAAATGAATTTTTGAATGATTTTTTTTTTTCAGATTTCTTCTACGTTTTTTTCTGTATTTGACCTTCAAATGACCTCTAGGAAAAGGCGCAAAGGTCAAACAGACTATGGATTCGGACTCAGGGACCTCAAAAACATACGCATCACTTAATTCTGATTTTTTCTACAGTTTTTTCTCTATTTAACCTTCAAATGACCTTGAATATGATGAAGGTTAACCAACCCGCTCATCGTAATCAGCGACCCCAAAAACCCTATAAGAACCATACCGCTCTGAGTGTTTTTTTTTTTTTTTTTTTTAGACCAAATGTTGATCAGTGTTATTAATAATTGATTAATATATACATTTTACAATTGAATGAGACATTTAACAAGGAAGTAGTGCTCGTTTGTTTGTTTTTGCCCACCACAAAATGTCTGTTTTGTTCTGTAATCAGCGTAAAAAGAGCATATTTTTAAATTGAAGCACCTAGGAGAAAATTATCTTAGAAATTGGGGGCTATGAGAGCCCCCTCCCCTCAGGAAATTGTAAGAGTTGAAAGACCTTCGGCATTCTAAGGTTCTTTAAAGTAGTTTATTCTTTAGTGAGTTATGACACCTTGCAGATAATACTCCTTCATGATCAACATTTTCTAATTAACTTATAATTTTTTTTTGGATGCCTCGTGGCCTTAAGTGTTAAGGCGTGAGCACTTAACACTACGTGTGGGTAGGATTCCCACTAGGGGCGGTGGATTTTCTTTGAAAAAAGAAAAGGCATCATCCCTACCCGGGCCAGAAATGGGTGGTAAGCTGTAGATATCCCGTTCTAAAATTCTGAGTTAATTATAACGGCGGATAATAAAATTTAAATAATTAAATCAATTATTAATTTTTTGTATTTAATTGTCACATGATATATGAAACAAATTAACTCTGTTTTAGATAAAAAGATAAAGGTTATTCCAAAAATGTCAAATAAAGGTCTAAATGATATAAGGCAGCGATATCCACACGTTTTGGTAAAAGAAACTGTTGATAAAGAAGAAAACGAAATTTTTCTGGATTCACCACCAAGAGGAAACATGAAGAAAATGATAACCGACATAAAGTCAATCGTAAACAGGTTAGCAAGTGAAGAGAAATCGGCGAAGAGTCCCGAAGATAGGTGGAAGATTATGCAGAAGAACGATAAACTGGTGGCGAAATTTGCGAAACAATTAGACGATAAATACAACAAAAAGCAGTTCGCAAGGAAGGGAATCCAAAACATTAAAGACATGGAACACTACAAGGCTGTTCCAGAAGAGATTTTAAAACAGTGGGTAAGAATGGGGAAGCTAGGAGCTGGTGATATTGCTGGAGTAGTAAAGGGACGTTTGGGAGCTACGGCTGTTCTGAAACATGAAGAACCTTTCGACCAACAACTTGAAAGAGAAATTGAAGTGACACGCAGTCGATATTTAAAATATCTAAAGAGGTAAAGGAAATCTGAAAAAATCAAGGAAATATCTGAAGAAATCATTAAAATTTAACAGTCTTGGAATAAATCAATGAAAACTTGATTTATTTTTTATTACTCCCTAGTTTTAGCACTTTCCTCCGAAGGAAAGTAGCTATTGGGGATGCACTCATGACGGAATTTTTGAAAAATGTCTTCGAATCTTTATCGATCCTACCTAGTAGACACCGAAAATGACCCCCGTTCAAATTTATATATATATATATATATATATATATATATATATATATATATATATATATATATATATATATAGTTATATATGTGTCCGTTAACACGATACAGGCCAGAGTTTTTGTTTTTCGCCACGAAACATGGAATGTAGTATTCTCCCATCAAACGATTGAACGAGTTCGTTAACCAACAAAATCGGTCCATCTGGAGGGGGGGGGGTTTACTGCGGAGCCAAAGTAGTTATTTACCAATACTAGCCATAATTTTTGTTATATTCCAACGAAACTCGGTATTCGTTGAAGTCAACTGAAGAGAAAAATTTGTTATAAAAATAAACTAAATCGGTTGACAAGAAGGGGGGGGGGGGTTACCAGACAGAAATTACTAATTTCCTTATACCGGTCGTAATTTCTGTTGTATTGTAACGAAACTCTTTATACGTCCTGGCTATCCTACAAGAAAGAAGTGTTGTAATAATGAACTAAATCGGTCTATGGGAAGGGGGGGGGTTGTTTTTACCTAATTCTGAGAAACGTGCTTAGTTATGCAGCTCCTGCGTGACGGAAAAATTTATATGATCTGGTGTCAACTCAGCATTGCCACTGCGCATGCGCGAACGCCAGCACTTTTACTTTTATGTAACGTTTTCTTCAGTTTAGTCACTGCTAAAGCCTATTTATGCTAAAATTAATTGAAACGACGGTTAATTAGTAAGGAAGAATTTTCTTTTAAGTTTTTGTGACCATATTTTGTCTGGAGATAAATATTTAACATATTTATGATTACTGATCAGCGGATTTATCTCCACCATATTGGATTCTTTCCATCTATAATTTAAAGCTTAAAGTTAATGCTTGAAGCTTTTCTATTTTTACTATTTTCAGCAGAGGAGGCACCTCAAAAGTGTGAAATGTATTGGGAAGGGACAAAAAAATAGACATAATGTAGTGTTTAGTGAAGTTTTATTCCTTCCAACTTTTTGGATAAGTCGATATTTTTTTTAATATGTGTTTATATGATGGCTTTTATCAGCGAGTGATTTTTTTTGTCCTTCGGAAGGTCAATAATCATTTTATGAGTCCATGATCATTGCAGTGTGTGTGTTGACCTGTTAGGTCTCTGCGTTGTATTTGTGACATATTGGTTTTTCAGTTGTTGTCAATATGTACTTGCGAATTATTCGTGTTTAGCCTATCCCTGTACGGGTTATTTACGTTTACTTCTCTGCGGGAATTTCAACAACTGGGTAGTCAATGTATTTGATAAGTCAGGTTGTTTCAGTCGAGGTACCAGTATTGTTTTAGATAACTTAATGTGCTATCATTGATTATAGTATGGCGGATAAGTCTGTCTGTTGGTATCATCGGTACGCAGATACGGAGCTTTCATTTCTTAGAAGGCCCCTGGTGGATATGGCGACCCAATGATCATGAGATCTTAAAATGTCTACTATTAGCCAACCAAATGACCTTTTCTTCCTCGGGTTGATATATTGCCTCTGAAGGCGGGGAAAATGCTGGGAAGCGTCAATGGATCAATGGCGTAACTGTGTGGAAAACAACGGAATCCCACATTCAACATGTACCTAGATATAACTTGAAAAATGTCTATGCAAGTTGACAGAAGACAGTGCCAACTTCAACTGAACATATAACTCCTAAATGTTCTCCTCTTCTCTCCGAAGGTAAGGTACCGTCTTCTCTAATCAGTGTAAACAGTGTTAGTATTTTTGGTAAAACTGAAGGAGAGCGTCCTCAGCTACGATTTTCTTCAAAGTTTGCACTATAACGTATTTTGATGCACTAAACACGAATCCGTTGGAAAAAAAAAACCCGCTCTCAACTAGGAAAGAAGTTATTAAGCACTAAAGTTCACTGTTATGGAGGTTATAAAAGACGGGGAAAACAGCTTATATGTAAACACGCGCATGCGCAATAGTCCTTAATGACGAAGTGTAATTGAAATTTAGACTCACCTGTGGTAGCTGACTTGGTCGTAAACTGTCGCTTTTGGGCATACGTGCTATGCGTTTCCGGTCGCTCCGCTCGCTCAAGAAAACATCAAAACCCCTAGTCAATCCAACTCGCAGAAATGAAAAGAATTCTATGCCCAAAAGTCGTCCAAGGCATTCTTCCCTAACCTTCATAACAGTGAACTTTTTTTTAAAATAACTTCTTTCCTAGTTGAGAGCGGGGTTTTTTCCAACGGATTCGTGTTTAGTGCATCAAAATACGTTATAGTGCAAACTTTGAAGAATATCGTAGCTGAGGACGCTCTCCTTCAGATTTACCGTATTTTTATTTCACTGCAGGTGACATGTAATGTGCATTTATTTGATGTTATTGCTGTTAACGAGTACGCGAAACGGATCAAGGCTGTGTTCTGTCGATGAAACTAAAAGCCTGGAATTTGGCAAATGATTCGGCATAATATGAGCAGAAGGCTAGAGCGAGTTTTCGCAAAACTGTCTAGATGTTGTTTTTTGTAGATGTTGCCTTCTACAACCGTTATTTTTCTTATGGGCCCTTGCTACAAAAAAAAAAAGTCCGTCACGCAACTTTCCGTCCGTAACTAAGCCTTCCTGAATAATTTGCTTAAAATAATATATATATAAATAAAATAAAAACATGAATAGTTCACTCTTTTACATTTGCAATGAGCAACTCAATCAAATTATTTTAATTATTAATTTTTTTAATAAGTTCCTTGCAGAGTTTTGTGTATGCTTGGTGATAAACTACTTCATAAATACATGAGTATGAGGGAGGAACGGGATACAGCACCCCTAGCGGTAGATGTGAAAAGTATTACCAAGACAGAGATATACTCCATAATATGACATATAACATAATAACATGAAGACAGCTCCTGGCAGCTTTGCAAACTTATGTTTCACTAGAAAGTTGTATTCAAACATTGTAAAATAGTACAACACCCCTTCCCATAGACCGATTTAGTTCATTTTACAACACTTCTTTCTAATTAGATAACCCTCTCCCTCTCCCTCTCCCTCAAATCAAATACCCTGCCGGCTACCGTGTTAACAGACTCAGAGGTACTATCCCGTGTCCGTCCCTCGCTCTCTCTCTCTCTCTCTCTCTCTCTCTCTCTCTCTCTCTCTCTCTCTCTCTCACACACACACACACACACACACACACGCACACACACACATGCACGCACACCATATATATATGAGTATATATATATATCACCATCTCTCTCTTGCTACACTCTTCCAATTGCTGGTCAATATTCTGTGCTGACGCGGTAATATAAGGGATATTGATAAAGGGAAGAAGGGAGAATCCGAGAGCTGTATCACGTGAGGTTTATCTATTAGTATTTGCATTTAAATATTGTGCAAACATGACTTAAATGAGATGCGATCAGCAGCGCGGGCGGCTTACATGAAGCATGTAGCAACATCCAATATAGAGGATGCAATAAGCTAGTCAGGTACATGTTAGGTGTGTGTAAGCGGTGCTCTCGCGTGTGGTTTGACCTGTAAACACATATAACATCTAATCTTTCCCTAGTGGGCTAGTGGGAGTATGAACTAGATTACAATTTGTTGTTATTTTTTTTTTGTGTGTGTGTTTTTTTTTTCATTTATTTTAACCATTTGAGCTCTAAAGATAATTCCTATAGCTTGATTTCGTTTTATTAATTTATTTATAATTGTTTTATTTGAGCGCGTTTTTTCACTTCTATCCTCGAGAAGATCACCGTTTATGGTGCAATCCGGAAGTGGGGTCTAGAAAGTCGAGTTGTTAGACATTAATCGAAACTAAGATATGATTTTGGTTACGTTTGGAAAAAAGGAAGTATTAGAAATATAAATTTTTGTTCAACGATTGTATTTTTGCTTTAATGTAATCTCTGAAAAAATCAATTGGCGAAAGAAACATGTCGATAATTTTCCAAACTCGATTTATAAAATAAAGCATTTTCAAATTATTATATTTTATTTCTCGGCTCCTAAGGCGGAATGGACGGAACGCTTGGACACGTGTCGACTATTTTTCGATGCAGAATCACCAGAAAAAAATGGGCCAAAACGGTGACCCCATTCCTGTATACTCCCCTTGAGAGTTGTTCCTCGAAAATATTGGTTTTGGTCTGCATGCGCTATACGCTAATAAAAATCTGTAGAGAAATTAGCCTTGTAGTGTTTTTTCGTTCTGTTGATGATATCCAATATCCTGAGCCAATATCCTGTGTCGTATATTTGCCTTTTTTTTAGTGACATATAATCCAAAACGACATACACCCTTTGAAAAGATAGTGGTTCATATTCTGCTAAATATGAAAATTTCAAATATAGACAGGAGGTCTATTTTCAAAATAAAAAGTATCGAAATAAAAAGTACTATATTAAGAAAGAAAAAAACACCCATGGAGGCAAATGGTCTAAGGCTCACTTTATTTGAAGGTTTTTTGTAGAAATGTAAACATCAAGTAACAAAGAATTAAAGAAATCTTTAATTTATAATAGACTGTAATAGTTTAAGTACTCTATATACATTTGAACATACAATAGAAGCATTTAGTAATATCTTCTTGTGTATGTTAATTTAAAGAAGTTTTAAATACGAAATTCCCAGAAGAATCAAATTCAAATAAGGGTTTTCTGAAGGGTGAAAGAGGTAGGAAAATTATTGATTATAATTATGAAATATATTCTTTATAATATTACCAAAGCCGTGATAGAGAATTCGCTTGATTCGGTGCCATTTTCTTAGATTTTAAATTTTATAAACTTGAAATTTCGATAACAGAAATAGAAGAAAGAAAATTATATCGAAGATACACAGAAACACGCTATAAATTTTAATATAATCGATTCAGTAGTTCTTGAATTAAACTTTACCTCCTTCTGAGAAAATTTAGTTTCGAGAATTTACGTTAAAAAAATTCGTTAAATGTATGAATAAGATATCTAGCCAGAAAAATAAAGCGATCTTCTAAAAATCTAAACTGGGTTAATAATTTTGATATCACTCTGCGGACTCTGTACTTCACAGCTCAATAAAAAGCGATAAGAATTGTTTATGGGAAACGTTTAGTACATTGATACATGTTCAATTTCTTTAAACTTATACAGGTTGAAGTATAAGCGGCTCAATAAACAGCATTGGCTCATGCAATTTTCAATTTATTAAGTAATATATATGCTATAATATTAAATATTAATATTATTTTTAAATATCTTGAGAGACTACCTCATCCCGAGGGTTTCGAAACATGTATTTTTGGCTTGTATTTTTTAATTTTTTTTTTTTCGAACTGTTATATAATATACTAGCAGACTACCCGTGCTTCACCACGGCTTATAAGTAGTTTTTATAATGCGTTAAATAAGGTATGATCAAAATAAAAGCAACTACATAATTTTGTACAGCTTTACGGACTTAAGAGTTACCCAGGAAAAAAAAAAGTAAAAAAATAAATACAACAACCACTTAAAAAGTTAGGTAAACAAAGACAAATACAAAGTTATTCTTGAAAAGAATAAAACTAACAACTTCGAAGTTTTAAGTGCCATCATAGTTGAAATTAACCTCAATTGAAAATAATAAAATTTTTTGCCGGCCATAGCCACGTTGAGTGCACCGGTTCCCGTAGATCACCGAAGTTAAGCAACGACGGGCGTGGTCAGTACCTGAATGGGTGACCGACTACGTGCTGTTGGCATTAGAAAAGGGTGGCAACCTGTAGATAGCCCGGCGCTCATGGCCAAGATGTAGATGCATCGTTAAAAAAAAAAAAAAAAAAAAAAAAAAGTCCATTTATTATTAACTACGAATTTTAGGACGGGTTATCTATAGGTTACCACCCTTTTCTAGCCAGAATAGGGGTGATGCCTTTTCATTTTTTCGAAAGAAAAGCCACCACCCCTAGTGGGAATCGAACCCACGACCTTTGGCACGGAGTGTTAAGAGCTCACCCCTTAACCCTCACGGCCATCGGGTCTCCAAAAATAATAATATGAAATAGATATAGTACGGTAACAGCTGTTCTGTTATCGTCCTAGCAACGCATGCTACCTAGGCTTGCCTCCTTTAAGTAACTAAAACTTAAATCGCCTCTAAAAATACTTAAAAATTCGAATATCAAAAAATCTTTTCTTAGCGAGTGCCTACGTTATATAGGGAGTGTCCATGCAGTGAGTGAGTAAGAGGTATTTGACAAATATATAGTAGATAACCAAATATTCTACCGAATCTGTTAAAATTTTCAAAATATATTCTTTATTATATCCCCTGATATTATAAATAATTTTCGATTTGTACTGGGGGTAGTGATTTTTCAAAGAAGAAACGCCATCAGCCCTATCCTCCATAGAAAAGGATCCTTGTTGCTTATAAATGGACGTAAATATATATACATATATATTAATATAACGTAGGATTATTTTGTTTGTGTGCCATTATCATAAGTCATACATTTTTTGAACTTATCATTTTGATGAAAGTTTAATTTATTTGTAAAAATGTTCCCATTTCTACAAATAAAAGCTACTCTACGTCATAGAGAGAAATTATTTATTTCAAGAACAAACAAACAAAGGTTTGCTGCCCGAATACATTGGAGTGCAAAAACACAGCATGCTTATCAATATTTCAAAAACTCATCTCTGTTAGCTAAAACGAGATGGTATAAATTTGAAAATAGCCCAAAAAATAAATGTATGTATAAAATTAATATTGTACTTATGAACTTAATTTTCGAAAGATAGATAAGCAGATGCTTTGCTACTAAATATATGTTTATTTAATGCCCCAAAGGAATCAATTAAAATTGAATCCGCAAGGATGGATCTATTATAAAAACATAAGGAATATAAGGAATTTTCGTTTACTAAATTGGAAATTTGGAGCTTACAATTTGCAATATATTTCAAGAAATACTTGTGGCAATAAACCCACCTAGACTTAACATTGACATGGGTATAGATCTACATTAGCTAGACTTAAAATAACATGAGCCCAATAAAGCACCTTGGAGACTCTCTGCATTACTTAGAGGCCCAGAGGGTGAGTCCGACCCCTTTATTGTATTTATTAGCCTTTGAAAATTAGCACCCTCTCTCTGACAATGCTAGATGAGTTCTTTCTCGAAGGGAGCCCTTGAGAAAGTAATATACCTGCTCTGGACTGCTCTTAGAGGACATGGCAGCGAGGTGGTTAATTTCGTTGGAGAATTCAATATCCGGGGCCCGCCTCAGGAGAGGAGCTGTAGTCTGCATTAGATAGACTTATCAGAAATTGTAATTATTACTGTAAATTTACTATAAATATACTTTTTTCTCCAGCCTATTTATTTATGCACAAATAATCAGTTTCAGATTAGTGAGGTTTATGTCTCATTAATACATTTCTCATTATGTGCAATTATCCTACTTCAACGGTACCAATGTTGAACAGGAAGTGATGTTTCTCAAATATTTGCCTCCAAAATAACGGAAACTGTGAAAAGTCGGACATGCACAAATAAGTGAGAGGGTATAATTAGATTCATGATAATGTATAAAGAGCCTAAAACCAAATCATAACTTTCATAGGCTAACTGTTTTTGGGACCATTGCCTCTTTCTTTTCAAGTTAGTTAGTTTTTTTTTGTGGGGGCGGGATTGTTATTAATTTGTACTTTTAGAAAATCTGTTCTCGTTCTAGTGTTGTATGTTAAATACGTTGAGATTTGAAGGGTTGTCTAGTATTAGGGTATCGCTGAGCGAGTCAGTACTGATAGTTATCTTGTTTTGTGATACGTCCTGTATATTGTCCAATGGCGAGTCAAATTGCATGCAGTTCAGCTGAATAGCTTCTTGTACTTCTTGACCCTATAATGCTAACGACATTTTTATCATTAGCGCTAATATTTGCAATACGGCCAACGGCTATAGGCACATTAAATGCGCGGGTTCCCGTTGATCACCGAAGTTAAGCAATGTTAGCCGCGGCTAAATAAAGTACCTGAATGGGTGACCAACCACGTGTGTTGGCATTGTTGATACGCCGTTAAACTAAAAAAAAAAAAAAAAACTGACTAAAGATATCGTTCACATTCATACTGTATTGCATTATTTATAGAAAACAAACCCGTGAACAAAAGTATAGACAATCTTCACTATTTTGTTTCTGCTTTTAATTGTTTTAATATTAGTACTCCTTGAATGTGATTTTACTATGCTCATTTATTTATATTTTTTAGTAATTTCAAAATGGATTTTTTTTTAAATATACATTATTTTTCCCCCGGTAAAACCACGCTAAGTACGATTAACGCTGTTTTGACATGTTTGATTTTCTTTGTGCCAAGACTTGTTTCATTCTTTCTGAATGTACTGTTTTAACATATTTTTTCAAAAGTCTAGGATGAGTTATGCTGAAGTCTATACAATCTTTTATGTCTGTCATTGATTAAGTCTGTGCAATGTGATGCGTCAGTGTGGTTTCATTTGGGTTGGTTGTGAAATATTCATTTCATGGTCTATATTAGGCCTTAGCACTATAGCAAAACCCTTAAATAATTAAAAGAAAGTTGTAAGGGAATACTGACCGAGAATCAATATCTATATACTCGCTTGAGAAAGGACGGACCTGTATGTAAATCAATAAGTCTTTATTACCTGAACAAATCCTAAATTATCTATACGATTCTAGGTCATAAATTGTTACCTTAAACTATATAATTTCTAAGCGGATGGAATGGATTTTCTGCAGGCTTAAAATGCCAATATTATGCTACTTAATGGAGAAATAATTTTAAACAAGAATTAACGTATTTATTCATTAGCTATTTATTTATTTTTAAAATGTGTGTTAACTATTACTAGTTTACGATTTTCAATTTATACTCGATATTTTCACTTTGTTGAAAATAGTTGTGCAATAATCAATTGACTTCACATTCTTAACTCGTAATGCGTGGGTTTTCAGTAGACTGTCCACATTTGTTTCTAAGTCAACGTTTCCAATAATACACTTCTTATATTTTTTATAGCCAGCTGATTCAACCAATGTAACAAAAAAAATACAAATTTATTCAAGAAAATATCTATGTCCACTGGGATCAGTGTATCTTGTATACTGGGATTGTTGTATCACACACATTTCCAGTGTATCTTTGTCCCTCCCTTTATTTCCTAACCGATGCGAACGATTAGGAAGAAAACAAAAAAGATGTTAAAAGGAAAGTAATAGAAAAACAGGTCTTACATTTACACTCTGCTGGAAGCAGATTTAAAAGAGAAAGTATTAAAACAATATGTATTAACAGACATGACATACTTTGGGGTTTTCGATAATTTTCTTAAATACCTTGAAATCCGGTTAAGAATTCTAGGTAAGTGGAAGGCAACCACTCGAGTGCTTACTACATTTCCAACAAAAACAATCATCACCCGTTTTTCGGAAGAGTTGCTTAAAATCTTGAACAGTATTTCGTTTCTGCTTTCCTCAGTTTTTTACACTGTTTTTTTGTTTAATTGCGTTTCGAGTAAATGAAATACCCGTTTTTATTAAGTGTTGTTTATAATAGAGCTTTACTTATGAATATACTATCACTTAGATTAGCTATTGGTTTTTGTATACTTCTTTTCTTTAGGGTAATTCTATTTTTAGTTTATAATTAGATGAATATGTTAGATCATATAAATGTATAAGTCTATATATCTATGTCTGTATAACTATTAGTGATATTGAAGGTATATGTAAAAAAGAATTTCGTTTAGAGCCTTCTTCTCAAATTCAGGAACACAAATATGCTTTAGGTCCATCCGATAAACCTATGTAATGCACTGTATAACATACAGTCTTCTTTTTCGTACATGGCTACCGCGCATGCGCGAACGCCAGCGGACACTTTTTTGTAATGTTTTTTTTTTCAGTTTAGTCATCGCTAATGCATTTTTATGCTAAAATGTACGAAATTCACCTAAAGTACAAATAAGGGTGTAGCAAACTATAATTGTAATTCAATATGTTGACCTATATATTTACACATGAAAATTCCAACTCAATAAAGAAGGCTTGCCTGCTCTAACCAACTAAACATTCAGACCCCTCTAAAAATATTTAAAAATCAATAAATCCTTTCTTAGCAAGTGTTCACGTTCTAAAGGGAGTGTCCATGCAAAATAACCTAAGAAAAAATAGCCTGGCAAAAAAACTTATTAACTGCTGGACTGTAAAGAGAACCCATGTATTAGGAAATCCTGGTTATATTGGACAAGAAAATCATTACCGGCCTGAGCGGAAAATCCTTCTGCCCTGGAAAGAAGCCCCTAGAGACCAGCAAAGAAAATCACATCGGCAATAGGGAGGACATAGTCTGTGGAGTTTCATACGATAGCCCACGTCTCGTCCCGTTTTACGACTCCAACACAAGAACCAACCCACCTCACGCTTTTCAATCAAGCTTCGACTCTCGAGCCGGTATTTCGCCGGGATACAAGAGGATACAATCTGCATACTGGGAGCTGGTCGCTCACTCCAATGGTAATGGATTGTGGCTAATGTATTGGTCACTAGCCGCGTTAGGAGTAATCACCAACGCCACCAGTTGGGATTGATGTTAACGGGCCGGTAGCTATAATATTAGACACCATCCATCAGGGTTGACAGGAAATTATATCTTATATTACATTCATTGCTAAAACATTTGCGCCAAATAGTTATAGATTAACAATAACAACGTAACATTGGGGTAACTTAAAAAAAATTGCAAAAATGATCATCGTCTAACCTTTTCCGAAGGCAATGAGCTTTGGAAAGTGCTCTTAGAAAATGTCTCATTGTCATATATATATTAACCAGTAGCGACCACATTTTTGTTTTAATTGCAACAAAAGGAGCAAAATAACACTCTCATAACAAATGATTGGACTATGTTGTTACCCAGAAAAATCGACCCATCTTTAGGAAAGGGTTTACTCCGGAAATAAATGATTGATTTGTCAGTTATCGTAGATATTTATTAAAAAAGAAAAGCCTACATGTAAAATATGTAACAGCGAACTAACCGTAAAACACATACTAACAGCCGACAACAAAAATCTAGACTTACCGTATGACATGACCGAATTACTTACTGACAGCAGTCCACACATACCAACAATCCTTACACACCTCAAAACTATTAAATGTATGGAAAAATTTAACACTTTCAAAAACCCCCTCCCCCCCTCTCTCTCAAGAAACATCCCATGTCTCTATTATATTCAAACAAGTGTAATAAATAAGATAAGGAAGGTATTGCGCCACTTGGTAAACTGTAAAGAACGAATAACATGTAATGAATGAATATGTAACATTGTGTAAGTGTGTAATACGATTTATAACTAATTGATCAACCAGATGTATATGAATAATAACATTTGTTCATAGATGTATATATGTAATATTGTATCTGATGTATATATGCAATAACTGTTTGGAACGAAAGACCTTAGATGCGCATGGATGCACATAAATAAATATTAAAAAAAAAAAGAGAGATTTATTGATATATAGATCTTATGATTTGGTGCAAAAAAAAATAATAAATAAATAAATAAATAACTAAATTGGTATATTAGGAATAAGGGTTTATTCAAAAACCAAATTATTAATTGGTCCGTATCGGCTGTAAAAAAAAAGAAAAATCCGTCACGCAGGAGCTGCATAACTAAGCACTTTCCTTAGAATTTGGGTAGTGTAGACTGCTTTCCAGAACAATTTGCTTTAAATATCCTACATAAATAAAATAAAAACATGAATAGTTCTCTTTTAAATTTGTAATGAGTAACTGATACATTATTAATTTGCTTCCAGAGTTATGTTTACACATGGTACCTATTACTCTACGTAATAAATACAAAAAACCTCATATTATCGTATTTTGATCTAACACAGGAACAGGATACAGTCACTCTAGTGGTAGAAAGCGCTCCTTGCGGCGGCTTTGTGAACCTACGTCTGGCGGGATTTTCTATTGAAATATATTACAAATTAAACCCCCGCTTTCCGATTGACCGATTCAGCTCATTTTTATAACACTTCTTTCTCATGAGTTACCCACGACATATACCGCGTTTCGTTACAATATAGCAGAAATTACGACCGGTATGAGTTTATTAGGAATTTGGGTCCGGAGTAACCCCCCCCTTCTAATGAACCGATTTAGTTTATTTTTACAACACATATTTACCAGTGGATTACCACTACGAATACCGAGTTTCGTCGAAATATACCAAAAATCACGGCTGGTAGTGGCGAATTGGTATTGTGGGTCCGGAGTAAACCCCCCCTTCTAATGAACCGATTTAGTTCATTTTTATATTTAGTTCATTTTTATATATTTTCTCTCTATATTACCACTATGAATACCAAGTTTCGTTGAAATATAACAAATATTACGGCTGACATAGTCAAATTAGTGTTTTGGGTACGGGGTAAACCCCCCCTTCCGGTGGACCGACTTTGGTGGTTAACGAACTCGTTCAATCGTTTGCTAATTAAATGCTATATATCAAGATTCGTGACGAAAAAACCAAAACTCTGGCCGCTATCGTGTTAACAGACATATATATATAAATTTTAACGGGGGTCATTTTCGGTGTTTACTAGGTAGGATCGATAAAGACTTGAAATTTTTTTTCAAAAATTCCGTCATGAGTCCAACCTCAATAGCTACTTTCCTTCGGAGGAAAGTGCTAAAATGCTGTAACTAAAATAATGCTCTAACTAAAAACGTTTGTCCCGCGGTATCTACGTAAAATAAGCACATTCATCAGTGAGAAAAGGCTCATAATAAATATAAACTCATAGGTACATTTTAGATTTTTTAGCTACCTAAAACAATGATTATAACCAAAATATACAAAATATAATTTTCATTTATGGTTTGGAACTAGTATTATTAAGAGAAAGAAAAATTAATTTCGTGTAGAGCCTTCTGCTCAATTTATCACATTTTTAGGTCCACCCGACAAACCTATGTAATCTACTGTATAACATACAGTCTTCTTTTTGTGGCCACCTCGCATGCGCGAACACCAGCGGACAATTTTTTGTAACTTTTTTTTCAGTTTAGACATCACTAAAGCATATTTATGCTAAAAAATCTATGATTTGCGTCATCTTAGGGAATTTCTATATAACACTACGCGTAGAGTGATTTGGATAGCCTACAGGTACAACCTGCATAGCTACTGTTGAGTTAGAACAATTATATACCGTTAAGTTTATCCCCGTAGTCCAGTGGCTAATGCCTTGGATTCTCATACGGGAGATAGGGGTTCGAGTCTCGCTAGCAGCAGGTTGAGTCTTTCCGTTCTAGGGAACTTTGAAAAGAGTTCCTACTCCACCATGGCTGTTTAGGAAGGGGGAACAACCTATAGATAGCACCGTAAAAAAAATAATAAATACACCGTCAAGTTTCCTAGGCTTATTTCGATATTTAAACACATTACAATACAATAGGACTTTTTAATCGAGCTGTTTAATAGTTCGGTTGCTGCGACCATCCTAGATCTATTGTGAATAGCGCCCTCGTTCAATCCGTTTCACAGTTTCAGCTCTAGGGCGTAATGATTGTCCTTTACAAGCGCGTATGTCTGCTAATATTTCAAACATTGTGTGGTGTGAGGCATCAAGAAATCTTAAGTACAGGCACATATTAGTCCAATATTGAAAAGGTCTCTTTAACACAATAAAGTAAAATATAATTTCAGAATGTTTTAAGTATTGTAACATTATATTTACATTTTATTCTAAGCACTCATCTCAAATGAAATGTAACAATCCCATTGAAATAAATATTTCCCAAGTGAACTACAAGAAAAAATATTACAGTTCACTTGGGAAACTACAATATATTCTCTAAAGAATTCTTTCAGAAGTGAGAGGTAGAAGCATAGGGGTTTCTTCGATTTAGTATTCCCCTCCAGAATTCCCTTCGACAAATAAATTGGATTTATGAGATGTGAATTTATATGCGCACCTTTATGATCCCTAAATCTTTACGTTTTCGCTTTTGTTCACGGATGGTCCAATTTTGTGGATTTTATTCGTAATATTGAACCTCTAATATTATTACTGAAGTTTCACCTACATGTTAAGCCGTACATTACTGATGTTAAATTATCATTTCTAACAATTTTATTCTGATTAAAAAAACAAGAACTGTGTTTTCATTCGACTTCTTTTGAATGTACTAATAAAGCTATGAAACAAGTAACATAATGCTAAGGTATATTTGTGTTTAAAACGTCAGACGGAATACATGATTAAGGATACTCCATATTCTTTACACAATTATAAAATAAAACTGTGAAGTAACCAATATAAAAAGTAGTAAGCTCATTATGTATCAGTGATTAAAGTTAAAAACCATGCTACAAAAGTAATTTTTAGTATCTACAAATGGACTAATGAAAAATTAATATAACAAAAATAATCCATAAATTCCTACAATTAAAATATACTAACAAAATCATTACTATACTTATCAGTGCAAGATACCATTTGAAGGTTGATGATACATACCTGCAACAAAAAGGT
Source organism: Gonocerus acuteangulatus (assembly GCA_946811695.1). Taxonomy (NCBI): domain Eukaryota; kingdom Metazoa; phylum Arthropoda; class Insecta; order Hemiptera; family Coreidae; genus Gonocerus; species Gonocerus acuteangulatus. The sequence goes on from OX328131.1 coordinate 45,981,754, forward strand.
TTCAAATATAACAAAATCAATTAAAATAATAATAAATATAATTGAAATGTACTTGTTTTGGACATTCCATTTCTATATTCTGCAATATTTAAATTTTTAGTACAAATGTTCATCCACCTAAGTTTGAACCTACGATTCTTCAGTAGCCTAGGAGTAGTTCGGGATGCAATGGGGATTGGTCAGGAAGAATATGAATATGACCATCGCTACATAACGAAACCTAACACATATATTAAGTATGAAGACCCAGGCGAGGCAACTTAATAAATAGAAATTCGACAAATTAAAAAAAAAAACGACCCGAAGGAGCTCCGTCATCTCAAAAGCGTTTCTATGTAGTGTAATATATTGTGATTTACAAAATCTTGGAATTTGAGGAAACATGCACTTTCGAATCATTCGGCACCGTTTTCATCGACTGAAGAGGACTCCTTAACCTTACCATGTTGATTTTGAGGTGTTTCAGGAATAATATACAGCTCATGAAATTAAATAGTGTTTATTTTTTTAATATATCTTAAATACTCAAAATGTACATTGTCTTAGTCTTCATGAATGCTTATAAGAAAATTTTCAAGTAAAACCTTATTCTTAAGTATCCCAAAACATACATCGTCACTCAAATTTCACAAATTTCGCGTAAGTCAATTTTCCTTACTTTTCAGGAGAGCAATAAAACTGTAATGATTTGAAACTTGCAAGAATGCAATTCGCCAAAGATTCTATGCATAACACCAATAATAATAATAACTTGCAACTTATGAGGATTTCCGACTTAGACATATTTTCGGTAACATTTAAACGAAAAACCTTGTCTGAATGGCCTAAAATAGATGAGAGAGATACGCGGTTATGCTCGATCGTTTAAAAACAGTTTGTTTTATGCGGAAGTAATAGTCAATTTTAGCGCGTTCATTGTTTTTTGGCGCGTTTTTTCATTATTGGCATCATGTCCGGGAGATACGTAATAAGGATTCTAATGATATCAATAACTCAATGTCACTAAAAAACGACTTACGCGGTAGTGAAATTTCAGCGACGATATTCTCGCTGTCACTCACCCACTGCCACGCCTTCTCTCTCTACCTCTCTCTCGTTTTCTATCACTTTCTCTCTCTCTACTCTTTATATATCTCTCTTTCTGCCTTTTTCACTTTCACCAAGTGTTGTGCAGAGATATTTAATGACAAAGGAGTTAATTCGTTAATATCAACATACTACAATAATAAGGTTGTGCGCCGGGAAAGTTGTCGTTTAATATGAATACTGCACTATATAAGGTTTTAGAGTTGATTTGTGTTAGACCCGGAACGTTGGTAAATTGGATGACACCTTGATGTCATACTACTTAGTGACAATTATACCCATTGTAACTGTCCCAATTAACTTCACCATGTTCCCTTTATAGCATTCGTTACATTTTTCACTCAGGTAATAGTTTGAATTAGCTTTATACACATATATTTATGAATACACAACACAGATATAGGAAGAGCTAAATGATGAACAAATAAAATCACAAAAAAAAAAAAATTAAACAATGTTAACAGTTTTAAAACAAAATAATTACCTATATCACATTTCAATGAACCTCAGATCAAACTTTAGAAATTATGAATATGCAGCGTTTTATCATATATGAATATGAATGTTTTTATATATATATGTAAGGGACTGATTAGCAAGGACGGGATTTAGAGATATAGACAATGGGGAAATATTTTAGAGAAGCGGAAATTCCTTTTTAAAACTATAATTTACACAGAGGATACAAAACATAAATATCATAAACCATTGCTACGATGAGAGAAAAGGTTGAGTGAGAGAGACGGATAGGTAGAGATATCAAATATGATCATTTGGGGAGATTATAGAGAATTTGGAACTGGCCTACCTCTGAACAGCATCTGGGCCGAAGTCTCAGGAACGGATGCAAACTCTGCCCGGTCGGAGGTAAGCCAGCTCTTTTTAAACCCTTTGTACCCCACTCCTGCTTTTGCAGGTGATTGAACTAGAAACTCTTGTCAGGTCTTAGATCTTCCAGGAATCTTACGAATCAGCCACGTGCAGTGCCAACATCCCAGACGCAACGTTTGCGGATTCGTGGTTCTCACATCTCTAGAGATGGACAGCCAACCTTTTCTCTCATCCTTATTCACTTAACAAGGCCAAAGGGAAAACGGGGCCTTACATCACCCACCGATTTTTCAAAGTCATGTTTCCCTTGGAACATTACTTTACCTTTAACACTACCCATCCTTATGTTACTAATAATAATAATAATAAACAATATTAGTGCTAATAACAATACAGGTGATGCGCTGTAAAAATTAAAATAAAATAAACATTATTGGCATCTTTACAAGACAAAACCTCTCCCTTAGGAGGTAAAAATCCTTATGTTACCATTATTTTATAACTATACCGAACACTGTCGTCACAATCACTGAACGGCTACTACACTTTCGAGCGGTCTATATCCGCTCCGTTATTACAGATACGACACTTTCAGCTGCCGGTCGATGTATTACGAATCCTGCTGCCCCACTTCCTTCCGTTGGCTGCGAGTTTTGATTCGCACCACGCCGGGATCTGAGTTTTGTAATTAGCAGGCCAGTGGTAAACCCAAGAAGTGCTATTAGAGCAACCGACCCGCCTGCTATCCATAGAAGTTCCCCTTCCTTCCCCTTCTTTTGGGCCGCAAGGATCCGTTCCACATCGCTCCATGTTCCCCATTCAGCCGAAGAGTTATTGGACGCTTCTTCGAGCTCCTTGAGCTCCTTCAAAGTATCCTCCCATACTGCGGGATCATATTCCTCTTTTACTGGCAGGTCCAAGGGTGGTTTGATCGTAACGTTGACCCATTGCAACTGCACAACCTGAGAGGATTCCCCAACGTCGGCTATCGGCAAAAGGCGATAATCAGGTGTCCAAGCTGTGCAACCAGGTGCTATGGTAAGCTGCCCACTTCCATCTAGAACCCGCTCTAGCGATTCTACTCCAGCACTCTCTCTACATTGAAGATGGAGGCGAGTGGGCTTAGACATGCTACACCACCATAGCTCCTTGTGCTCGTCCCAAATCCATGTGGGTGAAGATCTAGGATTCACCAAAGTCCACGGGCACCATTCCTTCGACGTATTCTCCTGGCGAAACGATGAGACAATACAAGATGGTGTTTGTCCGTGAAAGAATTTGAACTCGGCAGGACAGATCCATGGTATCCCGGGACGACATCTGGCTATATCCTGCTCCTGAAGAATTGAGTAGGCCTTCTCGTTGTGGCTCTCCAAGAAGAACTCCCCCTCCGGCTGAGCTGCAACCATTCTTCCTGTTTTATTCTCCTTAAGAGGCAAGGAGAGAACCTGATAAAGCACCATCTCCTGATCCGGAGTTTTTAAAGGCAATTCCACTACAGCTATTACTCCATCATCGGTTGCAATTGCATGTACTTCAGAAATTTGGTAGTAAATTTGGTCATGATATCGGCTTCCCTCCGAGAGGAGTGTCAGTCCAGTTGGCAGAGCCTCTCTTACCTTCCCCAAAATCAGAGTTAACTCTTTAGGACCTAGCATCTCTCTACTCAACTTTCCACTCATCGATGCACCTACTCCATTAAGAACTCTGCGGAATCTAAATAGGAATTCCGTTACTCCAGTTTCTAGGCTTCTGAGGGACGAGGAAAGGTACAGGGAACTTTGGATGAGGTTAGTAACACGCGATATGTTCGTTTGAAGTTGCGCCTCTTTTTGAAAACCTTCCTTCAAAATTCTACGGACCACCCCAGACAAGCGGGTAACCCTGAAATAAGATATTCAGGAATCATTTTCAGGCAACTCAGCTCTCCTCCTAAGCGGGTATGGGGACCTACGAGAAAAAGTTAAAGTTTTCCCCTTTGGTGTCCAAGTAGCATCAGGTTTCCCCTTTGGCTGAGCTTGGCTCTCGCTATCTGAACCACTGGAACTTTCCCCGGAAGTCCCACCTGTCTCAATCCGTCCTTCGTTTCCCTCCCCTTGACTATCCTGGGTTATTTCCCTGTTTTCTTCCTCAGGAGAGGATCTAACGCCCAGAGGGCAGGCAGGGTCATTACATTCTGGCGATCTTCCCGCAGCAACCGGACAGTGTCTGTGAATCTCACTCTGCGTTTCAATTTCATCTTGGTCCTCACAAGAGTCGTCTTCTGAGCCATAACAACACCCTGGGTTAATTTCCCATTCCGGCTCCATGACCTCATCTTCCGACCCTTCCACTTCCCGGGTTGCCCCACCTGCCTTCGTCATAACCTTAGGGTGCGAATCCCCTCCTCCCCCCGGGGCCCGTTTTAGCCTATTTATATGAACTACATTCAGAGATCCAGTGGCCAGTCGGATCTCATAGTTCACTCGCGAAAGAACCCTTTCTACTTTGTGTGGGCCTGTCCAGGGACAGTGGAATTTTGGACAATTCCCAGGCTTTACGGCTGGACAATGGAGATAGACCCAATCCACCACCTCTAGGCGTCGCTCCTTACGCCGGGCATTACAATAATGGGTCCTCATTGCCCAGGCCTTTTCGGCACGACTCAAAGCGTCCTTATAGGCTTCTTTCAGCCGATGCCCTAACTTTTCGACATGGTCCGCTGATTCCGATCCGTCATTGGTTGGACCTACCCAGCAATCAAACGGAGTTACCAATTCTCGCCCAAGCATGAGGTAGTTTGGGGAGTATCCTGTCGACGAATGAGGTATTGCTCGATATGCCATGAGAGCATATGGGATATCGAATCGGTAAGAGTTCGATGTAACCTCTCTACCATTCCGTTACATTCCGGATGGTAGGCGGTAGTTTGTAATTTCCTAATCCCCAGAGCTCTACAAACTTGAGTAAACAGTCGAGAAACGAAATTTCTTCCCTGGTCTGTTAACAACCTCCTAGGGACCCCATGTCGAGTGATAATATTCTCGACGAGTGCTACGGCCGTTTCTTCAGCTGTTTGCCCCTTCAGTGGTATTCCCTCCGCATACCGTGTAAAATTGTCAATTACGGTCAAAAGGTAACGATGGCCCCTTTTGGAAGTCGGCAAAGGCCCAAATATGTCTAGCGATACCTGCTCGAAAGGCCCTGTGGCCATATAGGGAGCTTCCAGGGGGACCTTTTGAGATACAGGACTTTTTCTGCTAGCGCACGCGTGACACCGTTCCACAAAGGACTTGACATCCGCCGCCATGCCCGGCCAATAATATGAGCTTTTGATTACCGCGAGAGTACGATCAGCCCCTGGGTGCCCAGCCCATGGTTTCGAGTGATTTTCTTCAACGATTGTTTTTCGTAGACCCTCAGGCACCATAAGCCTCCATTCCGACTCATCCGTTGCCCCATCGGCATCTGTTTGTACATGAACGGTGCCTCTCTTGATGGCTCTTTGACACCACATATCCTCCTTTTGAGCATCCTTCAATTTACCTCGGGTTATTTTCTGCCTATTTCCCGTGACTACAGCTATTGTACGGCTTAAAGCATCAGCGTTAGAATGTTTCTTCCCCGGGCGATGTTCGACTTCATAGTCGAACTCCTCTAACCGAAGGGCCCACCTGGTCAGCCGTGAAGACGGGTCTCGAAGGCTTAGCATCCACCTCAAGGCAGAGTGGTCAGTGACAAGCTTAAACCTTCGCCCTAGTAAATAACAACGGAACAGCTTTGTTGCCCAAACCACCGCTAGCAGTTCTCGTTCTGTTGCCGAGTAGTTGAGTTCTGGACCCTTCAACTGCCTACTAGCGTAGCAAACAGGTCTCTCGCCGCCATCTCTGTACTGGGACAGAATGGCACCCAGAGCTACTCCTGATGCGTCGGTGGACAATATAAATGGCTCGCTGAAATTCGGATAGCACAAGACTGAGTCCGAACTTAGGATTTCTCTTAGCGATTCAAAAGCCTTCCGTTGCTTGTCGCCCCACTGGAATCGTACTCGTGAGCCAGTTAATTCTGTCAGCGGTCTTGAAAGATCCGCAGAGCCTTTTATGAATTTACGGTAATAGCTTGCCAACCCTAGAAAACTTCGCATTTCTGGGGGCTGGAAAAGACTTGATCGCCTCTAATTTTCTAGGATCTGGTTTCACTCCCTCGGCTGTAACTACGTGTCCCAGATAGGTCACTTCCGATGCCGCAAAAGCGCACTTGTTCAAGTTCACTTTTAGATTAGCGCCTCTGAATATGTCGAACAACTCCTCTAACCGGAGCATGTGTTCCCTCAGTGATGAGCTATAAACCACCACATCATCGAGGTAAACGAAACACCCGGTGCCCTTCAGTCGGCCAAGAAGTTGGTCCATGACCCGTTGGAACGTGGCAGGTGCCCCCGCAAGGCCGAAAGCCATTTTTTTGTACTCATAGTGTCCGTTTACAGTCGTGAAGGCTGTTTTTGCCTGATCCTGGGGTGCTATCGGTATTTGGTGGTACCCACTCGAAAGATCAATTGTGGAAAAGATTTGGCTACTCCCCAATTGTTCTAAGGTTTCCTGTATCAACGGAAGCGGGTAAGTATCGACCTTAGTAACTGCATTGAGGCCACGGAAATCTGTGCAGAATCGATACTTTAAGTCACCTGTTGGGGAAGTTTTCTTGACTAGAATTACAGGTGCTTGCCAAGGACTTTTAGACGGCGTAATGACGCCTCGTTCAAGCAACGTCTGAACCTGCCGTTCCATTTCCTCCCGTTCACTGAAAGGCACACGATACGGGCGTTTCACCACAGGTCTGGCATCTCCAGTTTCAATATGGTGCTGAACAGGCAGGGAGCAACCTTCGGGACCCGGTTCACAAAAAATGTCTGAATATCTGGACAGCAAGGACTCCAAATCCCTCCTTTCCCCACCACTTAAATGGCCCAATTTCTCGCCAACGATCGAGGCGAAACCAACAGGAGTTTTACAGCCATCCTCGCGTTCCCTCTCCGAACAAGATCCACCGTCTTCCGCCCAATCTCTCTCTACCAGACCTACCACTAGAAGCCGTGGCAATGTCACAGCCGAAGCGGTCAAATTGACGAACTGCATCCTCGAACGGCCGTCCCGAGGAGTGTTAATGCATCTCCCTCCTACAACCCCATTAGGAAGTGCTCTTGACGGCTCAATTATGACAGCTTTCTGGTCTAGTTTCCCTGGTACGGAAATCTCTAATAGAGATTCACTGAAGGCCGGAAGCGTTTCCTCTCGCGAAAGACGCGCTGAGCTGGTTTTGTTATCCTTCTTCCCCGTGTGTCTTGATTCCTCCTTGACTATCGGCTTAGCTCCTATATTCACGCTAGTTGGAAGGGATAAAATATGACCTGAAAACTTGGCTTCTAGTTCTCTCGCCGTCCTACTCATGAAACGTACCCACTCTCGGTTCGCAGACATTTTTAACTCATCCCTCTTTGTTATCGAACCAACGGAAGGTAGGGATTCAATTTTAGGCGATGCTCCCGTGACTAACAATCCCGAACGTAGGTCTATATGGGCGTCTAATTTCCCTAGTAAGTCTAAGCCTAATAGTCCATCTCCTTCTAAGCAGACGTCAGCCACTATGACGTCGTGGGACAGTCGATGGCCCTTGACTTCGATATTCACCGTTTGAATACCGCGTACCGGGATTACCACACCAGTTACCCCCCTAATCTTACTAGTCGCGGGTCTTAATTTGGATCCTGAGGCAGGAGACCTGATTAGAGTAACTTCAGCACCAGTGTCTACTATCATCCTATGAATCCGCCCATTTATCCAGGTGCTCACCTTTAACCCTTTCTCACCTCCCCCACCTATGCCTAGTAATTCGTAGCGCGATCCCCTTGTCGCCAACTTAGGGCCGGGGCCCTCCCCAAGTCGTTCGCGTTTGGGGCCTTCTTTGGCAAAGTTCCTTTCACGAGGGGTTTGGAACGACATTGGCGAGCGATATGCCCACGACGACCACCTATAACAATTCGTACTATTTTTGGGAGAAATATCACTAACCCTCTCTGTTTGTCGACATCCCCTGGCCCAATGATTCGTATCCCCGCAGCGATAACAGCCACTTGGATTACCCCTCTCAATGACCCTTACTTCGCTTTGTCCAACTTCCTCGGGACTGGGAATTTCGTTATCCTGGGGATTCTTCTCTACAGTAAATATTCCCTTTTCGTGTCGCCCTAACTCCGTTTCAATGGCTCTAGCCTTCTTAATCGCAGTTTGGAATTCCTTTGGGAACGCGAGTCTCGTCAGCCTCCCAATCTCTCCTCCGAGCCCATTTAAATATGATGTAAGGACGACTTTATCCAGTTGTTTGCGAGCCCCCATAACTTCTTCCTCCGATCCCTCACCTGAGAGTGATCGTTCACCCATCTCCCGACAACGATCTCCGAAAGTTCTGACATCCTCCCCACGCTCTTGTTTCATTGAACTAAGCTGAAGGAGAAACTGCTCAGGTTGCATAGTCGCCTTAAAGCGGTCTAAAAGAGCATCTCGAATCGTGGAATATTTTACATTTGGCCCCTTGAGATCCGATCTGCTGGCCAAAAATTTCGCAGCCATCCCTTTCAGTCTCATCCTTAACACAAGGGATTTATCACGATTTTCCCAGTTTCCGCTAGTTGCCACTAATTCCAAACCATTGAGATAGTCTTGGATTGGAACCCCAGAATCGTCACCGGACCATGGACCGACCATTCCCTGAAGAGAAAGATCCCTCTTTCCTTGCTTACCCTCATGCCTTGTCCTCTCGAATTCTTCCCTGAATTGCTCATTTGCAGCCAACGCCTGATCCAATGCCGTTTTCAGATCGGCAAACTGCTGTTCCGTTACCACCATCGTATAGCTCTATTTTCAACGTTTCCAATGAACCCCAACACGTTATGCTTACGAATAGGGATTGCTTTACTCTCTAACAGGGCTAACCACCAAATATCCGTATTTGGCGGTCCTTAAACCAGGAAACGTGAGGACATTGAATGAACAACTACCCAGCGCCGAGATATCAGTTCGAGGAATTGTCCTATCAGCGTCAGCAGTACAGCCGCCGGCCTATCTCGAGAGCAGGGTTCTTATCTAATGCCGGCTTGCAGCTGGACATTTAAATAATACCCGGAAACCTGACACCATTTGTAAGGGACTGATTAGCAAGGACGGGATTTAGAGATATAGAAAATGGGGAAATATTTTAGAGAAGCGGAAATTCCTTTTTAAAACTATAATTTACACAGAGGATACAAAACATAAATATCATAAACCATTGCTACGATGAGAGAAAAGGTTGAGTGAGAGAGACGGATAGGTAGAGTTATCAAATATGATCATTTGGGGAGATTATAGAGAATTTGGAACTGGCCTACCTCTGAACAGCATCTGGGCCGAAGTCTCAGGAACGGATGCAAACTCTGCCCGGTCGGAGGTAAGCCAGCTCTTTTTAAACCCTTTGTACCCCACTCCTGCTTTTGCAGGTGATTGAACTAGAAACTCTTGTCAGGTCTTAGATCTTCCAGGAATCTTACGAATCAGCCACGTGCAGTGCCAACATCCCAGACGCAACGTTTGCGGATTCGTGGTTCTCACATCTCTAGAGATGGACAGCCAACCTTTTCTCTCATCCTTATTCACTTAACAAGGCCAAAGGGAAAACGGGGCCTTACATCTATATATATATATATATATATATATATATATATATCCGTTATATATATATATATATATATATATATATATATATATATATGTCCGTTTAGGACGGGTTATCTATAGGTTACCACCCTTTTCTAGCCAGGATAGGGGTGATGCCTTTTCTTTTTTCGAAAGAAAAGCCACCACCCCTAGTGGGAATCGAACCCACGACCTTTGGCACGGAGTGTTAAGTGCTCAAGCTTTAACCCTCACGGCCATCGGGTCTCCATATATATATATATATATATGTATGTATGTGTATATATATGTATATATATATATATATATCTATATATATATATATATATATATATATATATATATATATATATATATATATATATATATATATATACTGTTCGATTGTTATGAACTTTTCAAATTTACTTTTTATCAAGAGAAACGTCAAAATCGTATACCAGCAGAATCCAGCTACCCTGAGGAATCGTGAGCAATTTTAGTCGAAGAAATCTATATATATAAAAATCACGTGTCTGTCTGTTTTTTGTTTGTTTGTTCCTTATACAAATCTACACCGTTTGACCGATTTTGACCACACTTGGCACACAGGTAGGTCTTGATACGAGAAATCTCCTAGGCTAGGTCAAAATAGTCAAATTTCAAAATTTGGTCGAATGGTCAAAAGTTTTGTTCAAGAAAAATTGGCTATACTAAACCATTCAGGTTGTGAAGGCCTTTTTGAATCGACAACTACTGGCCTCTGTCGGCTGTTAGTGCTATCGTGCTGGCCTCTGCCGCTATCATTATGAACTAAAACAAATTCACATCGTTTGACCGATTTTCGTAACTGGGTATAGACAACTAGGTATCAAGTAGACCTTGATACGGGGAGAGTCATAGACAGAAAGTAGGCGTAGCATGGCACACTGGGTAACAGCTGGTGGGTACATAAAATTTAAAAGTGATGGTTTCATTCTTTAGAAGACTTTTGTGTCTGTTTCCTCCGTTTTTAAGGTAAGTCGGTATCTTTCTGTCATCTAACGACGCGGCTCTATTCCTTTTACTATTCTTACTTCAAATTTGCAATTAGAACGACTTCCTCTGAATATTTTTCTACCTGAGACATCTGTTGAATCGTCTTTTTGTACTTTTGCCTTACCTCGATTTTTAAAAAATACCACTATTTGCTTCATGTACGTATATATATATATATATATATATATATATATTTGTCTGCTCCCAATCTACTATCTATTTAAATACTCTATCTAAAATAAACGGCTGTAGATAACCCGTCATAAAAATGTGTGTCAATTATAAATTTATGTTAAAATCTAAAGTAATAATAATATAAAAAGGAATTTTTCTTAACCACCGGAATCCGCCCTATGGAACTCCGCATCGCTGGAACAATATCATAACGTAAACCATTTTGAGTTGACAGGTTTTCCGGCGGAATATTCTAGGTAGTTTGACGCGTAAAAGAAAAGAAAATAGCATGAAAGGAAAAACTCTTAAGCACAGTTTTTGCCTTTGTAATTAATCGGTTTATAAGTATTACTTATCACTCTTCTTTCATACATATGTAAATATAATTTGAATTTCATGACCGAAAAAAAAAAAAAAAAAAAAAAAACTAGAAGAAAATGGGTTCCTTGAGAGAGAAAAAAATGCGAGCTATTGTCCAAGAATGGTGGAAGGAACAAAGCAGAATGAGGCTGCAGGGGAAAATAATTAATTTAAATAATACCTAAGAAATTAGGGAACAAGAAATTCACAGTGCAATTAATATGACATATTACATCTGAAGTTATTCGTCTCTAATGATTTCAGAAAGGCATATCATAACTGCAGAATTTGTCTTGTGAAGGCTTTAATTACGTTTTCACATACTTAATAATACGCATTTCAATTATGAATATCTTAATATGAAAAAAGTATAAATGTTATGAAAAATGAAAAAAAGTAAATCTATATTAGTCTATTTTATAATATTGGAATAATATTCACATCGTTAATAAAATCGATAAAAATATGGTTGATAACCGGACAGTGCTTTCTAGCCCCTACATTTTGCAAAAAGCGATTCGATCCATAGGAATCTATAAAAATAAGTGAATTACTCTATTCAATTTTTATGATTATTCTACGCAAAGAGATAAGTAGCTACTACTGTAGGGAGCATGACATTTGTGTTATATTTTAGCATATAAGTATGACACTAATCTGAAGTATGTAATATATGTATAGAGTAATTTATTTTTATTTATAAAATAGCTGAATACCCGTGCTTCGTCACGGCAGATAAGTAGTTATTTTATTGCGTTAAATGATGTATCATCAAAATTAACGCTCCTACATAATTTTGTGCAGTTTATTATACTGCTCTACTATAAGTTAGTCATCAGTTTATAGGTAATCAAAGTATAATGTTTCTTGACATTGGGATGCTCCGCACCAGTATCAAAAAAAACAGATAACGTAGAGATAACACCTGGTAATCTACAGGTTACCAGCGTGGGCGTATTTAAAGGGAACTGAGGGATCTCTGCACCCCCCCCCCCCCCAATTTTTATTTGATGGTAAAAATGTATCTTAAAAATCTTAAAAATAAATTAAATAAGATAATTTCTTTTATAAGCACAATTGGTTTGATCCATTCCTTTTTCCTTCCAAAGATCATTTCATTTTAGTTGTAATAGCGTTTTATTTGCCTAAAACTATTCTAAATTGATAGTATTCCATACCCCAGTAATTCAAGGACTGCCATCATAGTTGATATTAACCTCAATCAAAAATAATACTATGAAATAGAAAGAGTACGGTAACAGCTGTTCTTTATCGTCCTAGCAACGCGTGCAACCTAGGCTTGCTTTAAACTTTAAACCCCTCTAAAAATACTTAAAAATTCGAATATTAAAAAAATCCTTTCTTAGCGAGCGTCTACGTTCTGTAGAGAGTGTCCATGCAAAATTCCAAATTTTTCTGTCGAGTGGTTTGGGCTGGGCGATGATAGGTCAGTGAATCAGTGAGTCAGTGAGTGAGTGGTATCTAACAAATATATAGTAGATAGAGTAATTTATTTAATTTTATAGATTGCTATGGACCGAATCGCTTTCTGTAAAAATGTAGGCGGTAGAAACCAGTAACAGTTTATAAACCATATTTTTAACGATTTTATTAGCGATGTGAATATAACATATCTTACTTCATCCGGGGCACATCTGAGAATGTCTTTATTAATTATTTTACAATATTATTTTTTTTACTGAAGGATCTCCGCAGTATATAGCATGCTTGCAAGTTATCTAGGACCATGAAACAACAGAAAATTGACACCATCAGATTTTTCCGAAGCGACTTTTTAGCACGATAGCGGAAACACGTTTCGAAAATCTGTGAATTCCGGGAAAGGTAGAGATTCCAGTGTGTAGAATCCCCAAGTCCTGGGATTCATCTCTTTTTACGGAAATACATTGGTTGAACCAAACAGATAAATAATGGATTGTGCTAAAATATATTAAGAACTGGATTATTTACAAAAAAAACAAAAAAAAAAAAACTGCTAAATAAAATACAATGCAAACTAGAACTGGATAAATTAAATTATATTAATTAATTTGAATATTTTCAAGTCCTTTATCAACTATTTAATTTGTATCATCTATATAAACAATAAAAAAAAAAGTTCTCTTTGCTATTTATTTATTTTACTTTGGCATTTTGTAAATGCGAAAGGTATTTTAATTTTTGCTATCACATGAGAAATCTTTAGGAATCATTCAGAGGTTTTGAATAATTTATAATTTCTTTAAGAATTCTTTATTACGTCATTCTAATTACGGCGTTTTATCAGAGGAAATGCAGTTTTTTTTTATGGGACACGCGAATGTTTCTGTTTGGATAAAATGTATAAAAACAGTTTCTCATATGTTTGAATGATTTATAGCGACATTTATGAATGTAATAGGAGAAGGTATTGTTAGTTGCACCTAAGATTAGAAAACATTTTTATCGATTAAAAATTTTAACCTCACATATACATGTCAACGTTTATTAGGCGGGTTTTCAATAGGTTATTCTTTCCATTCTTTTCCAGTCAGGATAGGGCTGATACCTTTTATTTTTTGGGAAAAAAAGCCATCACCCTTAATGGGAATCAAACAAACGGCACGGAGTGCACATGACACAGCACTCATGCACACCGGGCCTCCGCATTAAGTGATTTAATATAAATTAATTTGAATATTACAGAAAATTAATGTTAATATGTTATTCATACCTTCTTCACATCAAATGATGGGACAAAGAATTACAGGGTCGTTGACTTAAGAATAAGTACCTTGCTGGGGTTTGTTTTGGATGCTTGGTCATGGCAGGCGTGGTTTATGCATGACCAGGGATAACAGTGGACATTTTCTCTTTCACTCCAATGGGTAAATATTAACATCTGCTTACGGTCGAAAGCCAACACGTTAATACACAGAACAATGAAATTTGCATGAGAAAGTGCGAACACATACGTGCATTTAAAAATACATCCAAAATATTTTTTTTTTTTTTTTTTAACTCTGTTTAAATTTACAACCTGTACTCTTTACGACATGTAAATAAAGATCAACAACAGACCAACTACAAGGTGCACCTAAGAATTTATAAATAAATAGCCGTAAAAAGAACGTTTTTTTCACACGAATTTTATCGACAAAAAAAAGGTATCCTACTGCTAACATACTGGAACGCACTTGTATCAGAAAAGATTTTTTTTTACCATATCTCATCAAAAACGCAAGATTTTTCGGACCAGACCGCGACTAGACAAATATATATATATATATATATATATATATATATATATATATATATATATATATATACACACAAATGTCATTCAATGGCATTTTCCTGAAGTATTGGTCCTGAAACGTGGATATTTCTCATCTATGCCACCGTATTACGTTATTAGGTTGGCTGCATAAGCTGGTTTCGCCCCTATGGTTCTAGGGGGAAAGTCGCTAAAACTAACCCCCAGCCATAAAAGAAGGAAATTAGAGAGATTGGTGCGCATCTAACAATATATTAAGATAATAGTATAAAGATATTTTTAAGGAGAGCAACTTCTGGAAAATTGGCTCTCATTAGAGACAATTATTCAACTAGAACAATTTTGTCTAATTGTACTTCTTCGAAGGTGTTTTCGAGTAATCTCTGCGCATTTGAAAAATACAAACGACTGTGACACCAAATATCTCACTTTCTTGAGACAATATCCCTTCTTATTGTTTTTCTCGATAATCTCAGTTTCAGAGTGAAAGTCATCAACATTAAGAATCTATAGGTATGATTTTAGGAATCAAATACTAGAACAACACCTTAAGAAATTCAGAAGTCCTTGGTCTAGTAGCAAGAACGATTCTCATGCAGGGTTCTAGCCTCGGCTGAACTACGTTGACTTTTGTGAGGAATTGAAAAAAACTCCCTGCTACATTAATGTTGTTTATAAAGGCTTGCAACAAGTAGATACATCGGCCCTAATGCACTAAAAGCAGATGCCTTCAGAACTCCTATGATTTCACATTCCCCATGTTTTCGCGACAACGTTCTAAATACTTTGTTGTTAATAAAATAATGGTTTTACGATTAAGAATAAACAAGATCAGAAGTGTGGGTTTTTCGTTTTTCGGAGACAATTTAACCCTTAATCGGCTTAAAAAGGAGGTTTTTTTTTTTATACATTGTTAGTTTATTTTTTTCGGTTATTTTTTTTTTTAAATTTGTTGTCATTCCCTATGTGCATTTCCATCGAACTAAATTGTTATGGGTTAATTAAGATTGAGAGAATTATGGACATAGATATGAAAACCATGGGCAGGGAAAATTTATGGCAGTCCTAAAGGTGATCGGACGCTTAATAAAATAAGAGAGAGGAGTGAGAGAGAGAGAGAGAGAGAGAGAGAGAGAGAGAGAGAGAGAGAGAGAGAGTGTGTGTGTGTGTGTGTGTGTGTGTGTATGTGTGTGTGTGTGTGAGAGAGAGAGAGAGAGAGAGAGAGAGAGAGAGAGAGAGAGAGAGAGAGAGAGAGAGAGAGAGAGAGAGAGAGAGAGAGATATGTAGGGGGGGGGGGGGTTAATATGTGAATATGTGGAGTTCGGAGTGTCAATGAGAGACTATTTTGCTCTGGAAAATATTGAAATTGTAAAACGATCGAAAAAATTGAACCCATTAGCGCCGTACATTACCATATGGTAACGCCAATATCTAAGCGATGATATGAAAATTATATTACATACTGTTCGTAAAATTGATTTATTTGTATTAAGAATTTTTGAAAAAAAGAAACTCCAGCACTAAAAGGTTAAAGATAAATTATTTCGATACTATCAAAAAAGAAATAACAGTAACAATAACGTAAGTTGCCAACAACCTAAAGAATGAACCCAATGGTTTTAGGAGCTTCAAAAATCAAATGAAATCTGGTATCTGCGATCTTGGACCTAAAAAAAATTAGTATGGCAAGCAATCCGGATGTTTTTCTCTTGTTGCGTACGGTCAGGGAAGATGAGTCATTAACTTTTTCGCAACAATCTTTTTATGAATCAAATTATTTTGAGCAGTGATCGAAGAAAGCCTTAATTTGACAGACATAAACAAAACAAAATTAGTGATCCTTCTTAGACCGTCGTCAGTCCGTAAGGAATAGCTGGTAACGCCTCAGGCGTGCTATGCTCTGCCTTTGACCAATCAAGCTGAAATCTGGTTCCCTCGAACGGAAAGACATCGATTTTCAGTCCAATCCTCTCTTGAATTTTGTGTAGTATCGATATCAAGGAATAACTACTGTTTTAAAGGAATCGACTTAATAGGGCTTTCAATCATGTCTCATTGTATATATGATTGCTGTACGTGAGAAATAGAATATCCATGCCATGTTTTAAAAAATTCGTTACGTCCCAATCTAGATACAAAGCAGCATCGTACTTTCAGTGATTTTTGAACCACTTAATACAATGTGTAGAGACATTCAAGACAATACGCTCCAGGTTTGTCCCATTGAAGCCCTGATTTCTTATGATCATCTTCTCTTCGAGTTCATATTTTGTCCTGGTTCGACCTTCTCAACTCTTCTTCAGGCCAACGCAATATCTTCTAATCCTGCTGGGTTCTGCTAGGAGGTATCTATCTCATACGACCCTCCTTTCATAACTCATTGGTTTGTACAACGTTCAGATTTGTATTAATCGGGCCGTTCCTGACTTAGACGTAAATATTATGAACAAACGCAGACTATTTCTTAGTTGGTTAGGTCCACGGTAAACGATATCTTCTGAATTCTTATGACAACGTTTCATTATTGCAAAATTCTTATAAGGGCTTCAGTCATTTTTTAGCATTTGGAGATTATAAGGTATTATAATAGCACAAAATCACAGCTAACGGTTGGTATTAAGGTCTTAAACCAAACTTTAAAAATGGATCAGCTGTACCAATTGATAGCTTTAAAACATTTTTATAACTTCTTTCCTGGTATTAGGGAATTTTGCTTTTGCTCTCCTGAAAAATTCATATTTTTGACTTAAGCCCTGATGACCGCGCGTCAAAGAATTATCCACGACTCAAATTTTCAGTTCAGTGGACGGGCAATCAGAATTATATTATCTCCCGAAAAAACAAGCTTGTTTATCTTGTATAATAGAATTGTCATAAAAATTAAGTGATATGTAGGTGCATGTGGCGGTTCGTCATAGGCTAATAACTGCGCCTATAGATTCTACCTCTATGGTAGACTATATAGCTGGAAGGTTCCTGCCTAGGAGGTTAACCAGTCAGTCAGTTTCCGAATATAGGACGCTCACCGAAAATCTGTCGCTCAGAAGTACTTTTGGCCAAGTTTAAATAAGGATGTCAGCGCTTGGGCACAGACATGTATTGGATGCCAGCGAGTTAAAGTAGGAAGACACACGGTTACAAGCCCTGGTAACTTTGAATTCGCTGAGCGTTTTGAGCACGTCAATATGGATATCGTCGGACCGTTACCGCCGTCAAAAGGTAAGCGGTATCTGGTCACGATGATTGACAGATATACGCGCTGGTCGGAAGCTGTGCCAGTGGAGTACATAACGGCAGAGATAATAGCAGAAACATTTTACCATGGATGGGTGTCTCGATTTGGTGTGCCATCTAGATTGACTACGCCGATTCGAAAGTGAGCTCTTTTGTTGTCTTACTCGGTTCCTTGGTACCAACAAGATCAGGACATCCCCATACCACCCTCAATCTAACGGGTGTATGGAAAGATGGCATAGGTCTTTGAAAGCAGCTTTGATCGCACACCTAGATGTGGAAAATTGGGCTAACCTGCTTCCTACAGTTCTTCTAGGATTGAGGAGCGTGATAAGAGATGACACAGGTTTCAGTGTCGCGGAATCAGTTTATGGTCAGAACCTGCGGTTGCCTGGTGAGTTCTTAGCTCCATCTCTCGGACGTTATACCGTACCAGAATTTGTTCGCCGGTTGAAGGAAGATTTAAGCCATCTACGTCCAGCCCCATTTCGAGCTAGTAAGAAGATGTTTGTACATCAGGCTTTAGCGACATGCAAATTTGTATTTTTGAGGGAAGACACGTTGAAGAAGGGTCTTACCCCACCGTATAATGGACCTTATCCTGTTCTACGGAGGACCGAAAAGCTATGCACACTTCAGTTGCCGAACAGAGAACTCACAGTTTCGCTAGACAGAGTGAAACCAGCTTTCCTGCTTGCACAGAATGAAGATAGCAGAACAGTGACCACAGCAGCTAATAACCCTGAAACCTCTATTGAACCAACTGCAGCCGCTAAGGAAGAGGACAAGGAAGAAGGACTACCAGTACATCCGGTGAAGAGTAGGTTTGGCCGCAACATTAAGCCAAACGTCAGATTTTTGGACGCAGTTATTAGGGGGGAGTGCTGTGGCGGTTCGTCATAGGCTAATAACTGCGCCTATAGATCCTACCTCTATGGTAGACTATATAGCTGGAAGGTTCCTGCCTAGGAGGTTAACCAGTCAGTCAGTTTCCGAATATAGGACGCTCACCTGTGTTTTTGTGAATACTTACGCTTGGTTGTGTTATGTTATAATAACGTATCAGTATGGCCATACTTAGGTGTAATGAAGCGTTGCGATGGATATCCGCAAGTAGCATTTGTATTTATTGTATATATATATATGTAGGATAAGATAGATTATAGTATGTACAAAGTAGTTCCTAAGTTAGCGTATAATTTTAATATTTTATTAGTTATTTTAATGTTACTAGTTGTTTTATTTAATTATTTGATTAAATTATTAATATATTAAATATTAAAATAAACACGTGTTTTATATAACCAAAACCAAGAGTGACGTCACAATTACCCCCAAAGAGGTAATAGTGCACAAAGAAATATGTTTTTAAATGTTAATATTAATTCATTAAAACAAAAATATATGTTTTGGGAGGGCTTTATTGGAATTCCCTATTTCCTTAATAATAAATATTGAATTTATTTTATTATAGATGTTATTATTTGACTTTCACATTCATAATTATAGAGTTTTTATCGGCAATTATAAGGTATAAATATCTCTCATTTTGTAAAGATTTTGATTGGCAGTATTTAGGACAGAAAAATATACCCAAAACAAAATAGAATTAAAAGCAAGCCATTTAATAAGAATTGTGATGATTAAAGAAAGGCCGGAGGGCTTTGTGCTGAAGGATAGAACTTTTAAAACCCTTTTTAGGCCTGATGAAAAGGCGGTCACTTTTCAGCTTAAAAGTAAAAACGATTGGTTTAAACGGATTGACTTCATAATTCTTTCAGAAAAAAAGGTCTCGAGGAAAAAATAGTTCCATTCGGCAGTAGACATTATTACAAATTAGACTGAAATATTCTAATTAACTGCCTTCCGTAATAATAGCTTATTTATATTAATCATTTCACGGTCTAATATAGGTAATACGAAGTGATAATTGTATATATATATATATATATATATATATATATATGTGTTTATTTTTAGCACTTTCATCCGAAGGAAAGTAGCTATTGAGGTTGCACTCATGACGGAATTTTTGAAAAATTTCTTCAAATCTTTATCGATCCTACCTAGTAGACACCGAAAATGAAGCCCGTTAAAATTTATATATATCTATATATATATATGTGTGTCTTTTAACACGATAGCGGCCAGAGTTTTTATTTTTTCTTCACGAAACGTGGTATATAGCGTTCAAATAGCAAGCGATTGAACGAATTCGTTAACCACCAAAATCGGTCCACCGGGAGGGGGGTTTACCCCGGACCCAAAACACTAATTTGACCGTACCAGCCGTAGTTTTTGTTATATTTCAACGAAACTCGGTATTCGTTATTTTGATCTAAAGAGAGAAATACGCTGTAAAAATAAACTAAATCGGTTCATTAGAAGGGGGGGGTTTACTCCGGACCCACAATACCAATTTGCCACTGCCAGCCGTAATTTTTGTTACATTTCAACGAAACATGGTGGTATTCAACGGTATTCGTGGTGGTAATCAACAGAGAAAAATGGGTTATAAAAATAAACTAAATCGAGTTATTTGGAGGGGGGGGTTTACACCGGACCTAAAATACTAATATACTCATACCGGTCGTAATTTCTGCTGTATTGTAACGAAACGCGGTATACGTCGTGGGTATCTCATGAGAAAGAAGTGTTGTAAAAATGAAGTAAATCGGTCTATTGGAAAGGAGGGTTTACTTTAAACTCTGTTTCATTACAATTAGCCAGCCAGACGTAGGTTCCCAAAGCCGCCACGAGGAGCGCTATCTCCCACTAGGCGGACTGTATCCTGTTCCTGCGCCAAATCAAAAGACGGAAAATGAAGTTTTTGTGTATTTATTAAGTAGTACAGTATCATATATGAACATAACTATGGAAGCAAATTATTTACAAAATTAATAATTGAACAGTCCTCATAAGAAATGTAAATGAGCAGAACTATTCACGTTTTTATTTTATTATAAAAAAATAATTAATTCTAGAACAGAAAATGTTTTAAACCAGCGACCAGAATATATTTCGGGCATATCAGTGGACTTAATATTAAAAATAAAATATAAAATCAATAATAATACTAATAAATATAAATACATAACCATGTATGTATCTTCTCTTAAACTGGATTAATAGGTGACGGCATGAATACAGTTTAATAGGTGTAATTTCGTTATTTAATGTATCCGATTTTTAGGAAATTTATATTTTGTTATAGTTATTGGGAACGCTAAGTGTGTTTATAGATAGTTATATTATAGAAAGATAACTCAAATAGTCAAAATTCGCAATAAAATAAAAAATTTAGGCCAGAATCAAACATAGACTGTTTGTTTGACTTTGAGATTAATGAAATTAAACCATGAGAGTCTATTTTATGGTGAAATGTTTGAAGGGTGGATATCTTAGGACGGTTGTAAGAAATCCTTCAAGGAACCTATTCTTAAACGGAATAAAGATTTAATTTAATGTCGATCACTTTGACCAGAACGCAATTAAAACTAAGAAGGGCGTAAGAACCGAAAAGTTACTCGCCCTAAAATCCAATCCTAATCCTTAAAACTAAGTGCAAGTCCCCAAAAAAATGATTTTACGTTCTCTGCTAGGCGACGCATTCAGACAGAGAAAACAGAGGTTCTGCAATTGTTGCTCTGAAGTAGTAGAATCTTGTAGTAAATAATTGGTGATAAAACTACTTTTAAATCAACAACTTAAAGGTCAGTTTATTATTATTAAAGAACAGCAACATAAAACAATATTTTTGCAAAACAATATGCAAGAACTAATTACATATTAAGTTTTTGATGGATATTGAAATGGAGACATTAATATAGAAAAAAAACCCTTTCCTAATTATTCTAATAACTCCAATTACAGAAAAACATGACAAAATGTTTTATATGCACGCGATTATTCCATCAACCATGTACAGTAGAACATTCCTTCATGAAGAGCATTTAGTGATGAAATTCAACAGCAAATTGTTACTGTTAATAGAAGGAATTACTGTAAATGTATTTGTTATTAAAATTGATATTATTATTACAGATTATCAGCTCCATAGACATCATTGGAGATCAAGCGTTACGTATAATGTACTTGGACGGCTGGAAATCGTATTGAACGAAAACTTCTGATGAAGTTATGTAAAGTAAACGAATTCTTCAGCAAGGCAATGGACAAAAACTACCGACAACGAAATAAGAGAAATAAAGGAGACCGTGAATGCCTGACCAGCGAGTAATCGACTGACAAGAAGTCGTGATTACGAGGCTCAGAATAGGTCATTTAATTATTACTCTCTTTTAATAAAACACATCGTGACTTCAAGGACAGGGACTACTTGGACATTCCACAAGACTTGCATGACTTACTGACCGAAGATAGCCCACATTTAGAGAATATATTAGAACATTTTCGCAACAATAAAAAAATATATACAACAAACTTTAAAATAAAACTCTTGGATACAAGTAAATATTGTTTTTAAAATAATAACCACAATATTCTCTGGAGTCTGGCAAAAAAAACTTAGTTTCATGCCAGACTCCAGAGGGAGTACACGGTGACGAGAGTACTTCCTAGCAAGAAGTGCCCCTGAAGAGGTGCGAAAATATGCACGAAACATGTGGGGCCTAATAAATAAAGTAGTATGAAGGAAGGAAGGATTACTGCTTTTAAGACCCCAAGCCTCCTAAAATTTGAGAGAATTATATATATATATATATATATATATATATATATATATATATATATATATATGTATGTATATATATGTATATGTATATATATATATATATATATATATATATATATATATATACACAAGTATGTTTTGTTCTTTTTTTTATTTTATTTTAATTTTAACGTCCATTTATTATATTTTTTTTTAAATTTATGTAATTAGAAGTATTATTACTTGTTGAAGTGTAGGTATAATTTAAATTGTGTAATTATATATGTGTATAACAATTGTATGTGGTAGTACATGTAACATGTCTATTGGGCGAATCGCTATTGTTGCGAGCTCACAAATAAATGAATAAAAAAAAAAAAAAATCAGGAAGGAAAGGTTTGTAAAACATGTGATATGAAATGACAATTTTCTTTTTTCCTTCGCGACCATTGAAAATGTCGCGAAGTACAATTTTGTTCGCCACAAAACTTGTTATCAGCTTGGAAACAGCATTCTCCTCATGAAAGAGTATTCTTCTTTTAGGCAAGAGAAAGGCCTAGTACATAGAATCCCATTCTCATTTCGTGTTTTATTTTTTATTCTAAAATATTGTGAAATAAATACAAAGAAAACCCCTGAAAAAAAAACTATCCGATTTACAGAGGAAGTGCTGAAGGGATGAAGCCGGAATAAGACGGGTAATGATGGAAGCCCTTAATGGGAGTAGGAATTAGTGGATGGAGTAAAGAAAGCGAAGATAATCGCCAATACTTTTCCAAGGCGTCATTAATATCGTGCACAGATTACCTTCAAAAATAGCATATTAATCTACTTCAATACAATACAAGCTTAAGAGTATGGACGAATCAAGAATTCCTGATGTTGGGATAGCAAGGACGAATATTTACTCTATGGAATGCTGATTCAACAGTCTGATTGAAATAGTATGCAATTAAAAGTCAATGTTTTAATTAAAATTTTTGCAAGTGATTTATGGGTAACAAAATGCTAGGAAGGACGTTTCAGACCCGGGATTCGCCCTTGATATAGGACATTGAATTTTTCTTAATGATGCTGCTATTCGCTTGACTCTGTGTGAGAACTAAAGACAAATCAGAGAAACAAGGCGAAGCGTCATGTTACCTATATCTTTCTGAATCAGAAAATAAAAAAAAAAAAAAATTTCTGGTTCGCCCTTACTCTTCCAAGGTCCTGATATATGTAACTATTACTTGCAACAGGTGTTTTTATTTTCAAGACAAATAAAACAGAAAAGCTCCGTCACGGAGGAGCTCAATTAATAAACTAAATGATTGGTTCAAGATTCATCTCTGAAGAATTGGTTGCAAATAAACTATATAAATATTAAGTAAATAGGTCTTCTAATGCCCACCCGGGCTGTAGTGCTGCATAATAAGTGAGTAAGTAAATAATTTTGCTATTATTATATTTATATTGAACATCTGATATAATCATTAGTTTCTTATTTATTTAAATTGTAACGTCCACTTATAAATGTATAAATGGAACGTTTGTTCTGAGCAAATCGCTGTAGTTGCGGATTCTTTTAAATAAATATTAACATGCAATAATGACTTTTTTTTTTGTTTTTTGTTTTATTGTGTGACAACCTTTTAGGCCATTAACGTCATTCCTTTGTGAAGCGAATAATCATTGATGGTTGTATTCATCAAAGATTATTCGCTAGCATATATATACATTCCCATTAGTAAGCAGTATAATATTTTACATTAGTATGATAATTTCAATAATTATTTTTATTATTTGAATCTAGTCAGGAGCCTTTCTTTTCAATGAGCAACATATCATTCAACTTTGGTGGTGATATTGATTTTACATATTGTCGGACTGATTAAATTCTGTTGATTCTGCCGCTTCCAAAAAGTCTTGCTATTTGTTTGGGGTCAGCGGCTAATATCTCATCAACAGAGTCTGGTAGGTGATGTTCTTTTAAATGTTCATAAGCCCGGCAATCCGTCAAAATAAGCTTTATTGTGAGTTGCACATTGCACGACCCGCACACCGGAGTTGCATTCAATAAAGGCTTTACCGCAAAACACTCACTCACGGAATGCAGAAGAAGACACAAACTAAACATCCCACACGACAAGAACAAAGCCAACGACCATAGCCAAATCGAATGCACCGGTTACCGCAGTTAAGCAACGTCGGGCATTGCGAGTGCCTGAATGGGTGCCCGACCACGTACTGTTGGCATTATAATAGAGTGGCAACATGTAGATATGCCGGCATTAATAGCCCCATTGTTAACACGCCGTTAAAAAAAAAAAAACACTTGACACATTGGTGCCGGAGCACGTTCCAGGAACGTGTTACTAGGCTATCCCCAGGGCCGGACCACGTTCTAAGAAAGATTTCCTCTATATTTCTAAAATGTACTATTTGTCAACCTAGGCTTTCATTCTATCTGTTATTCTGTTAGTATGCCCTGTGCAGCGAAGAAGTACGGTTATACCCGTTTTTTCCGCAATCGCCTACCATTTGTATGGTAGTTCTTTAGATATTTTCCGTTTACTGTATTATGTTGTTTTTTTATAGTTCAAAGATAATATTTAAATAATGTTGTGTTTTTAATCAGTTTACGCTTTTTTGAATTACTACGAGACCCAAAAAACAAAAGTTATGCGCCCCGGCACATCCAAGTAAGTGATTAAAATTTTGAAAGGAGTGAATTCTGTTTGCAATTCCGTGCTTTAGTTTTTTTTTTTTACATACTAGAATATATTTTTTTCTTCATTATATAAGAGACGTTTGCCTGGGAAGAAAGATTTTAAACCATTTCGGAAATCCATTATCATAAATCTTGTGATCTTTAATTGCGTATAGGA
This sequence comes from Gonocerus acuteangulatus, assembly GCA_946811695.1. Taxonomy (NCBI): domain Eukaryota; kingdom Metazoa; phylum Arthropoda; class Insecta; order Hemiptera; family Coreidae; genus Gonocerus; species Gonocerus acuteangulatus. Next base: position 46,006,960 of record OX328131.1, read on the forward strand.
CCCCAGCAATTGAACCCATAACTCGCGAACGCATCTCTAATCTCTATGCATCATTATCGAGATCAGTTGGATTTTAAAGGTGACACGAAGCGACACAAACAGAAGGATTGTCATCAATGGAAAAAAAAAATGGGAAGCGGAAATCAGTACTTTTGTTTTACCCAGATTGCCCAGACCATCCGAGCCTATGTTTTAGGGTGTATCACATTTCATTATTTGATAAATAGTGTGTAATGTTTTAGCAAATTGTGTTAAGCTTAGACCAGTCCAAGACCAGTCCGGCACCAATGTGTTAAACATATTATTCTCTTACTTACAGAAAACTGTCCTATACCATCTCATTTGAAGACCGGTGGCTGGTTTGAACCGTTGGTTTTCAGACATATTACAGGCCTTCACAAACCTCTAAGTTTATGATAATAAGGGAATTACATTTTTGATTACAATGCTGTTTCATTGGGCCATACAGTTACCATCTTGAAAATTGAATCCGTACCACTCGTAGCGAACCGCTTATAATATAAAAAAAATGGATTGCATTTTCAAAATAGTTTTTAATAAAATCAATTTGAATTGCAATATTCATTCATTCTGTACTGATCTAAAAAGACAAAATTGATCATCCAGGGTCACACATATTTCTTATTAACGTTCCACTTGTATTTGGTTGGAAGTGATAAAGATGGCAGATTTATTTGCTCTATATTTATCTTTTCATAATTTATCATGAACGCGGAGGGAAAGTTAATGTGAAGTAAAGTAATAAACTGTAGAATCGCTTTGATGAGTGACACCTACTGGCCAGACATAAATCTTCTCATTTTAGCTTTCAGACCTCCGCTCCTCTCCTAGACTCCTCTGTGTCTAGGAATATAGGCCTAAATTTACTGACAAGTTATTTGTAATTGGACTTTCAAAGGGGAAAGGAATTCTCCCTCGCTGGAGTAGCGTCTTAACTTAAGAAGGAAAGATCAGAGAGGATAAAGGCAATGTGGGCAAGAAAGAAAATAGAGCAGGGAAACAAAGAAATTACCTGAAATATTGATTCAACAAGTGGAATTTCGTTGGGCAGTTTTGAATTTCAGCAGAAAATTCCTGCCTGGAAACATCCAGCCGAGCAAAAGTCTTAAAATAAAATTGAAAATAATACTCAGACAAAGACCACACACTATTGAAGGTTTAATATATATTAACATCCGTTTATCCATAGTACAAGTGCGATTGTCGTCGGGTTACCACCCTTTTCTAGCCAGGATTGCGGTAATGCCTTTTCTTTTTCGGATCTACCACCCGTGTGTGAATCAAACTCATGAATTAAACGGAAAATAATTACATAGGTAATTGATAATAGAGACAGCTGTTAATAACATCAGCGTTATCCAGCATTGGTGAGGTCATTTTTTCTGAGCTCCAACAGATTTATTTAGATCATTCAGCTCTTATCTAGGCGCACGGTAGTGCTTAGGCCAAGTTCCGGCCTAAGCATACTGTGTGTATATTACAGGAGGTCTTAGAGCCGATTTTTACCCTCTCATAACTTTCAACCAGGTAAAGATAAAGTTATGAAATTATACAGAGGTATTATACTACTAGATGTAAGTAAAACTTGAAATTTTCATAATTCTACATAGAATAGTTTCTGAGATATAAGCGATCGAAAATCGGGATTTATAGGACTCACTGACTCATCAAAATTATTAGGCACTTCCCATGATGCTAGAGACTTGAAATTTTGCAGGATTATGATACATATGGGGGTGTTATTAAAGGAAAGAAATCGAAAAATCCTGAAAAGTTGTGTTTGACACCGCTTCCGGGGCGGGGGCGTGCCAGTTTTGTACTTCCTTCGGAAACCCATCATTCCGTCTGAAACCCATGATGTGGGGTATCAAATGAATCATCTCGGTATGAAGAACCTATATTTGATGTTTTAAAAAAACATTTAGACGCATATAGACTCGGTCAAAATCTTATACCAGCTGTCTGCCTGTATATTTGTTCCTTATACAAATCCGAACCGTTTGACCAAACTTGGTACACAGGTGGGTCTTGGTCCGGGGAATGGACTAGGATAGGTCTTTCAGCTGTATGTCTGCATGTTCGTTCCCTACACAAATTCACACCGTTTGGCCTATTTTGACCAAACTTGGCACGCAGGTAGGTCTTGATACGGGAATGTCATATTACCTATGACGTTTTGTTCCATCGGAAAGCCATCGTTCCTTCTGAAACTCATCATGTGGGGTATCAAATGAATCGTCTTGGTAAGGAGAACCTATATTTGATGTTTTAAGAAACATTTCGATGCATCTTAACAACAACACGTGTGACTTCTTTCTTAAATGTTGTAAATAAAGTCGTAAGGGTTAACTGCATAATATACTTGAAAGCAGATACTAAGTTTTTCAAAGTCATCTAAATTACAAAGTTTAGGATCACAAACCCAAAATGTATCGTCTTTGTTCTTTTCTTTTTCTTGAAGGCCTTCTATACTTTCTTATGGTGATCTTTATCCTCGGGATGAGGTTCCTGTGTTTTACAGTAGTAATTTGTGTTTTATTTGTGCAGAAATTATTTTTAGAGAGAAAACTAAACATTGCCAAGTTTAAGAATATACCTGGTTGAGGAAAGTGATATTTTAGTAACTGGATATAAGTATTTTTATTGTTGTTTTTAAAGGTCAGTTGAAGTGTCTTTACTGTTCTTAGTAAGTAACTATGAGGTCTACTAAGTAATGAACTTGGACATTTCTTTCTTGTATCATCTCTTGTATTGGCAAATATTTTTGGTTGAAAATATGGTACACTTAATACACCAACTCATACTACTTTTTTTTTGGAGTGTAGGATGGTAAGGCGTTTTTAGGGGGTTTTAGGAGGAGATATTTCTCGCTTTTTGGGGAAGGGAGTGTTTCTTTGTGGGGGAGGAACTTGGCCTCTATTTCACATTTATGTTTTTTGGGGGATTTCTTCTTTCAGTTTGTCTGTAATGATTTCTGACCATTTCTGTGAGATTTTTCTTCTGTATTGGAATACAAAAGAAAATTCATGACATTTTGGCGACTGAAGCCGAACAAACAACGGGAAATATTAGGAAAATATGTTTTCTGATGTAAATATTAATTTACATATTCAACGTACAAGGTTGGCCAAATCGGAGAAAATTTCGTGTAAAAACCTCTGCAGTAATCCGTGTAATTAGAATGAAGAATCAAACATGAGATGCATAAAACATTTCATTAGTCAACCTTATCTGAAATTTAAATCCGAATTAATACAGCTGTTCTTGCTTTTTCCCAGCAGGTGTCGTAGTTGATGCATTTAAAAATATATTCTTTGGCCGAACCAATATAATAATGATAGTTTATATATATATATATACACATATATATATATATATATATATATATATATATATATATATATATGTGTGTGTGTGTGTGTGTGAGTATAAACCATCATTATTATGTAAATCTTTCAACGGTTGAATTATTTGTGCTTAGTCTTCCGCATTTCATTCCTGAAGAGTTTACATATGCAATTTTGTTAACAAGAGTTTAACCTAAAGCCCAAATTAACAAATCGTTCAAAATTATAATTAGCTTGGCCAAGCTCATTTTGACGGCGCATCCTAAAGTTGGCCTGGATGGGGGACCGGGAACCACGCTCGGATCACAACTAATTCATAGGCTCATGATGGAACTTTACACTTCACAAAGAGTGTTTCAATGCAGAAGGAAAACTTGGCTGCAAAGTAAACCCGCCCTCCAAATGAACCGATTTAGTTTATTTTTACAACACATTTTTCTCTTTAGATGAGGATAGCGAATACCGAGTTTAATTGAAATATAACAATAATTAGGGATGGTATTGCCAAATAACTACTTCGGCTCCGGAGTGGACAGATTTTCTTGGTTAACGAAATCGTCCAATCGTTTGCTGGGTGAATACTATATACCAAGTTTTGTGCGGAAAAAAAACAAAGACTTTGGCGAGAATCGTGTCAACAGAGACATACAGATTTAGCACAGGGAAAGTGCTTTTCATTAATTTCCTTCATTTGACTTTCTACTATTTTAGACGCGGTCCTACCTGTGAACATTAACTAGTTTGAACATTAACTAGTTCTTTCTAGTTAATGTTCAAATGAGATGAACGAACGTAACTAAGCTGCCCCCGAAGAGCCGTCAGGTGGTGTGAAACATTTAATGCGCCAAATAAATGAAATTATTGAGAAGTACGATCTTCTGCCATTTTAAAACTTCACTATTGAGAACAAAGATTCACAATCTAATGATAATAACTCAAACAAAGGTCCTGGAAATGCCAACTAATTTCCAAATGGTGTTTGTGTAGGACCTGAATAGATATCAGCATAAAGGCAGATCATTGTAAAGTCCAGAGGTAAAAGTTACTCCTGAGCTAATATATATGTAAATTTATACTAAAAGTCTACTTTTAATTTTCACTTATACACAATAGAGCGTCCTTTTTAATGCATACAAATTAGATAAAATGAAAAATAAAATTCTCTCCCACAGAAGCTTCTAAACTGAGTAAATTAGCTCAGCAATTGAACGACTACAGGGAATATAAAAGTAAAAAAATAAAACCTTTTGCTAAAACGGCCACGTCATGACTGAAGGTACTCCATAAGAATCAGTTGAAAGGCTAAAAAATAAAGCGATTATCCAAAAAATTAATAAGTCAATTGAATTTTTTCAAATTTTCGTAAAAGTACAAGAATGATTTTCCTGCTACCTCAACGATCAGCGGTCATAGATAGTGGAGGTGACTGAGTGGCAGTGACAGTAAAATAAGTCACTGAGTCATTGTGAGTTACAGTGCGTGACAAAACAGTAAAATATATCGCTCAGGAATTGTGATTGTGAGACAAAGTAAAATAATAATAAAATACAAGAGCCGCAAGAAATTGTTTTATTCTCTTTTTAGCGCGGTTACTCCCTATCTCCATAGGGAGAACCCGCTTATGAGGTTGACCTCACGACACAATCCAGAAGTGCCGACTAGAAACTTTCACGTTTCAGACCCTATAGATCACGAAAATATAGGTGGCCCAAATTTGTATATATATATATATATATATATATATATATATATATATATTTATTTATTTAATTATGCGTGTCTGTTCGCTCTCTAGCAAGCTCAAAAATGGTCCGATTTTGATGAAATTTGGTACAAAAATCTGTCGTCTCATTTGAAAGGTCAAGTTCGTTAACCAGCAGAATCCGCCCACTGGAAGATAAGTGTTTGGGGCGAAATTCGCGCAAAAAAAACGTAACGCTTACGTTTTTGAGTTCATATGCTTGCAGGTACTTGTTTTATAGGTTTCTTAACATAGGAATATGAGTAAAACCATTTTCAAGGCGCTATCTCTAACCGTTCCTGAGAAAAGTAGAATCAATGTTTTTCGAAGTCTTTATTTTTTTGTGGGTACTTAGAATCGCGGGATTCAATTGAAATATTTTCTACATCTTGGAAATTAATCCCAACTAATATGTTTAAATGTTGGTTATATTTGGAGTTAAGGAGGTATGCGAAAAAAATTATTCTATTAATAGACATGAAAAGTTTTCGGATCTTCATACATTTTTCGTAGATAGCTCGATAACGGTTGGGAAATCGTGGTAAGAGGAAGGTGACAATTCGAATGCTTGCTAAGTTCTCTACAAAAAAGGTTCTGAAGCAATATTCGATGGGGCAACGTCAATCAGAGATATAAGCGCTTAAAACTGAAGAAGTGTTTGATTTGTTGTTTTGAAAGGGGTTTTCTCTTTGTTTATCTCACTTTTAAATTGTTTTTTTTTTTTTTTTTTTTTTTTTTTTTAAATTACATTTATCAGTAAAATTAGTATTTTAGTAAAATAAGCTAAGAAACGGTGAAAGGTATAGGTAATAAGTCTGTAGTGGCTGTGGTAATCAAGATGGCTGTGGCTAATCATAACGACGTATGCCTAGTTTGTTTTGAATTCTGCTGTCTATATAACCTTTCTCATAGCCTCCAACTGAAGTTATCGTTATTTCTTATTTTATAGTAAGATTTAACCCACGACAGAATGGAATTTTATTCGCACATATTTACAGTTGATTATAACAGTAAAACGAATTTGCTAGTAAAATAAGATAGTACATAAAATTACAACGAATATTTGGTTGTTTAGAATAGAGCCTTCTCAGCAGTAGTCAAAGAGTAAGTACGTTTTCAGTACATAATTGTATTGACTTATACAGATTATGAATTATCCGCTTCTGTGTAAGTTGGCTACGGTCAGTTTCCTGTGATTTGTGATGCTAATCTATTCCATTTCTTCGAGATGTATGTAACCGCGCTAAGATGACGCAGTTCCTGCGAGTCGGACTTTCTTAGAGCGGTTCCTCCCTTCCCTTCATAGGGAGGAACCCCGCTTAAAAGGTTGATCTCATGAAACAATCCGGAAGTGCCGACTAGAAGATTTCGCGTTTCAGACCCTATAGATCACGAAAATATAGGTGGCCCAAATTTGTATATATATATATATATATATATATATATATATATATATATATTTATATATATGTATATATATATATATTTATTTATTTATATATATATATATATGTATATATATATATATTTATTTATTTATTTTTATATATATATATATATATATATTTGTCTGTTCGCGTCCCTAATGGTCCGATTTTGATGAAATTTGGTACAAAAATCCGTCGCCCAATTTGAAAGGTCAAGTTCGTTAACCAGCAAAATCCGCCCACTGGAAGATCGCGTTTGGGGCGAAATTTGCGCAAAAAAAATCTTAACGCTTACGTTTTTGAGATCATATGCTTGTAAGTACTCGTTTTATAGGCTTCTTGGGCTAGTAAAACGAAAGAAACCACCATTTTTAAGGCGATAGCTTTAACCGTTTCTGAGAAAATCGGAAAAAAGTTGTTAAATCAAGTTAAAAGTCATGGGATTCAGTTGAAACATTTTTGGCATGTTTGAATTTCATCAAAACTGACATATTAAACGTTTGGTTACGTTTGGAGTTAAGGAAGGGTTAGAATAAAATATTTTATGAACAGACATGAAAAGTTTTGGGAACTTGATTAATATCTCGAAGACGGTTGGGAAATTTTCATAAGTGGATCGAAACTATTTGAAAACTTTCTAAATTCTCTACAAAAAAGATTCTGAAACATTTTTTGATCAGGTGATGTCAATCGATGAAATAAGTGCTTAAAACTTCAAATACGTCTGTTTAATTCTTATGAACAGGTTTTTTCGTTCTTTTTGTAATTTTTGTCTCTTTCGCTTAGTTTTTTATTGCTTTTTATTTTTGTAATTTCCTATGTTGTATTTGTAACGAAAATGTATTTGTGTGTAAAACAATGTATTTCTGTTGCTAGAAATAATGAAAAGTTTTGGTAACTTCGTATATTTTCATTAATATCTTGAAAACGGTTGAAAATCTTGTGAAGCGAAAGGTTACCATTCGAAAGCTTACTAAATGGTCTACAAAAAAGGTTTTGAAGAAAGTTTTGAATAAGCGATTTCAATAATAAGTGCTTAAACTTTGAAGTAATTGATTTCGTTTATTTGAACGTTTTTTTTGTCTGTTTTTATTCCTTGTTATTTTTTAATTGCTTAAAGTTGGATAATGTATTTGGCAATAAAATAAGAAAAACAATTCATTGTTAGAAATATATCAGGCTGTACCGTATGAAATGTCAGTTTTGGATTTGCCGATTTCCTTCAAATGTCTTGAAACTGTTGAGGCTCCTACTCCGAGTTCTTTGGCATATTCCCTAGTGTTTGCAATTGCTTATAGTAGTCAAATGTATTTGCCAATAAAACAGGATACCTATAATTAGAAACAATATTTTATTTTTGCGGAATCTTGGGATTCTCAGATGCTGTATAAATATCTATTAGGCCCGTATATTCGTATATTTTCCTTAATATCTCGAAAAGGTTTAGGAAATCTTGGAAAATGAAATGTAACAGTTCGAAATCTTACTAAATTATCTTACTAAAAAATGTTTTGAAGAAACGTTTGATGGGGTCGTCACATTAGGAGAAATAAGTACTTAAAACTTAGTTAGTTAGTTTCGTTTATTTAAACGGATCTATTTTTGTGTTTCCCGCAGTTTTTTTTTCGCTGCTCGTTATTTTTGTTCTTGCTTATAGTAGTCAAATGTATTTGTCAGTAAACAGAATACGTATAGTTAGAAGCAATATTTTGTTTGTTAGAATTCGTAGATGCCGTATGATATCTGGTATCTAGATTACAGTACTGGTGTTGATTTCGTTACCCATAGTTTTTTATTGCTAGTAGTTTTAATAGTTTTTCTTATTGATTGTAGAATATAATTCTATTTGGCTATAAAACAGGATACGTAAAATTAGTAAAAATATTTCGGAGATTTCTGAGCGAAATACCTTGTAAGATTTTCTACCACCACCAACGGCGTTTTTCCTCTATTTTTATCCACTAGATAGGCTTTATTTGACATATTATTCTATATATGTTTTATTAAGCAGGGGATTCTGATGAAATGTCGTGTTTTTGCTGTGGATTTTAATTACGATGTGTCTAAGATTGGGTAACATTAGCGAGTCTACATAGTTAAAAACCGACGACGGAGGTAGACTTCTTGCTATGATTTAGTCTACATATTTATATTAAGTCCTAAATCCAAAAAATATACTTCACAACGGTTAAATACTATGAGCGAATAGAGTCGGTTCAGTGCCCATAGGAACAGAAGGTCCGCAGGAAATTTACCAGCTCGGAGTTAATCCTCAGTAGTTGTAAATATACCCCAGGTATCTGCCGACACAAATACAAAGCCTAGCCAGAGTACAGAGAGCAACTTAATGATATCATTCACCAAAATTTCTTAAACTATACTAGATTCTGAAATAACACAGTTCCAAACATAGGTTATATACTAAATATTCATAAAGACTACTTAGTTGTAACCCGATTCATCAATTAGCAATCAATAGTTTTCAACACAGGTTATCTACTATATATTTGTCAAATACCACTCACTCACTCACTCACTCACTCATCTATCAACGCCCAGCCCAAACCGCTCGACAGAAAATTTTGAAATTTTGCATGGACACTCCCTATATAACGTAGACGCTCGCTAAGAAAGGATTTTTTGATATTCGTAATTTTAAGCATTTTTAGGGGGTTTAAAGTTTGAGTTGGTTAGAGAAGGCAAGCCTAGGCAGCCTGCGTTGCTAGGACGATAAAGAACAGCTGTTACCTTACATTATCTACCTCATAGTTTTATTTCTAATTGAGGTTAATTTCAACTATGATGGCAGTCCTTGAATTACTAGAAATAAACTGTCACTCATAGAGTTTTAATTGCCTTTCTTTTCTCCCTGTTCCCGTCAGATAGGCTTGCCATATTTTTGGAGAGTTAAACCGGGACACATTAATATGGGATGGGCATACCAGGGGGGGTTGGGAATAAAAACAGTACAAATTATAAGCAAAATGGTGAGTTTTAAGCCTAGCAAGTAACGGGAAGGGGGGATCCTCAACTGTTAGTCTACCCAAACCTTAAAAATAAGAACGGAACTTTTTTTGCTACTTGATTTTCTTAAAAAATTGTCTCAGCCAAATAGAAGTGTCTGGCAGCTGGCAGCGCTGTGCAGGTAGTTCCAGCGTTTTACAGTTAGATTACTTCTCGTATCTTTGACACTGTGAGCAGTAGTAAAAATGTTGATTGTAGAAAAGTAACCGATTTATAAAAGATTCTTATAAACATGAATTCATTACTTTTTACATCTTACAGCCTTTTCCGGGACATTGATAAAACCGGGCGGGACACCGAAACAATTGCAAAATACCGGGACAGTCCCGGTCAAACCGTGATGTATGGTAAGCCTATCCTTAGAGTTTTCTAGGTGAGGCAATAATATCCGGAACCCTTGCACAGCCTCCTCGCCTATAACCTTGGTAATGCTCGCAAATATAATGGGTGTTTCCAAATAACTTTTTGGAAACATAAACTTTTAAATTTTAACGCCCATTGAATAACATATAGTATGACGGGAACCGTGCTATAATAAACTGCACAAAATTGTATAGTAACGTAATTTTAATGAAACATTATTTAACGCAATAAAATAACTACTTATCTGCCGTGACGAAGCACGGGTATTCAGCTAGTATACTAAATATTGATAAAAAGTATTTAATTAGAGAAAAAAAAAAAACAAGATTCCTCAAGACTATTTTTTGGTCCATTTGTATCTACTCCATAGACTTAATTAGGTATATTATTCTACATATTGACTTTTTATTCGTCAAGATTTGTTATTTGTCTTTCTGTATCTACTAGATAGGCTTTATTCGGCATGTTTTTCTATATAGGCTATATTAGGCAGGGTATTCTACTCAATCTTGAGTACTTCTTCTTGATCCTTCTGTATCCACTAGAAAGGCTATATTAGGCATATTTTGTATTGATGTATAGAGCTTTGCATTAGAATGAGAGCCGGATTGTTTAATTTCCGCTTCTGTGTATAAGTTAGCTACTGTCGGTGTCCCCAACGCCTTAATATCACTTTTATTCGAGATGTTCGAGAGGATTTTGACAAGCACGAGATATATATAAAGTTTATTTCTTTTCTAAGCTTTTCAAATGACACTAGGGATATGAACGGAACCGCGCTAAGATGATGCAGTTCCTGCGAGTCGGACTTTCTTTTTTATGAGCATCCGCGTCTCTCCGCAAGAACTTATGCATCTACCAATGTTTCTAAAACATGGGGGCGGGAACATTTGAAGTTTTAGTTCTTGTAAATTGCTCCTATTTCCATTCAGTATTAATAGGGCAGAAGCGATAAGGTTCGGGATAGGCATTGGTCTCGAGGCTGGTTCTTCAATATCTGAGAGGATTGGGACTCTTCGCCGTACAAGAGAGGGTAATACTCAATTTTAAGAAGTATTTCTATTTCGAAAACGTGGATAAAATTAATAATTAAGTGCTATAAAATAAACTTTTTAACCATTATTAGTCATTTGTCATTTTTTTAAATATTAAGTATTTGGTGGCGCTAATGACCTAGATGTAGATGCGCCGTAAAAAAAAAAAAAAAAAAAAAAAAAAAAAAAAAAAAAAAAAAAAATTTAAGTATTTGGTCAATAATAATAATAATTTGTTTAAAGAACCTAAAATATCTAACTCTTACTATAAATGAAAAAAAAAACACAAAGATTTACTGGAGTACAGTTTTTACATTTACCCTGGTCTACTAGGTGTCCAGAGGACCTTAAAACCCACCATATTACACTGAAATATTTAACAATTTTCCTACATCCCAAATGCGTAGGTGCTACCAGCCCCCCCCCCGAAATTATTTTCTATATACGCTAGTGACTTTATGAAGCCTCTGTTCTTCCTCCATGTATGAGCATGTTGTCCTTGTTGCGGTGCTCCAATAAATAAATAAATATTTTTCTCCCTTTAATTCAAGTATGCAATATGGTGGTTGATAAAACCGTAGAGTATGAATCATCAGCATAACAAAGAGAGTCGGAAATACAATAAACTGACATTAGTATACAAACGGGAGGACCAATTGTATCATGACGAGTCTAGCATTGTCCAGTAGCTGGCGGCCGAACTAGAACCACTTGGAGGCAAGTCATGCACAATCTTAGAGCAAGGTCTGTCAAGGACAATTATAGGAGGTCTTTCCGGTATGCAGGCTTACTGGTAAGTCAACAGGCATCCATCGTGAGGTGATAGTTTTGGCGAAAAGAAACCATTTTAAACCCATATTGCCTTATCCAAGAGATACCCGTTTTCAAGATATTTGTTATTTTAGGCTTATGTTTTGGATATTTTCTAGCATGTGAGCAGAAAGTTTTTATTGTTTTTCTATTTAAGACATTCCGAATAAACTACAAATTAAACAAAACTATCAAATTTTTACGAGGCAACGGATGGTACAACCCAAAAGGCTTTCCTAAAACCTGTAACTTCAATTCCATATCTCTTAAAAAAAATATTAGTAGCTATTCCTGCAAGTAACACTAAAAACAAAAAAAGTAGCTATAATAGTCAGGTAAGATGTTATAAAACTTATAAGATGTTATAAAAATTGAGAATAGGTAGTGACACTAAAGAAAAAGATATATAACTGGTGAATAAGGCGGAAGGTCAATAAAATATCGCCACACACTTTTACACTTTTTATTTATCTTCCCTACATGTTTCGCACCCTTTTTGGTGCCTCTTCAGGGGAACACTCTTAAACATTAAATTCAGCCTCAACCTGAGGAATGGAACCTTCCACTAGCAGGGCCTCGTCTAGACTGGTCATTGACTGAACGAATCCAATATAGTGTCAAATAGTCAGCTGATCGATAATCGATCCGTCATAAATTTAAAATTGATTTTAATTTCCAGGTGAAATATAGTCCTATAATACCAATTTTCCTATTTTTTTTTTATCAAATAAATTAATGAAAATATTATTGAGATGGTATATTTCAGTTTTTTTATTTATCACTTTTTTCCTGTTTTTAATGATGTGTATGTTTTCTTTCGTCTTTCTTTTCATTCTATTTCTTTCTTTCCCTAATATTCTGATGTTTTCAAAATCAAATTCATGACCATCTTTTATAGCATGATAAGCCAACGCCGTTTTGTTTTCTCCATTGTATATATTTTGAGCATGTTGTTTAATAGGTTTTCCAAGTAGCTGTTCCGATTCCCCTATGTATGTTTAATACGTTTTCCAAGTAGCTGTTCCGATTCCCCAATGTATGTTTAATACGTTTTCCAAGTAGCTGTTCCGATTCCCCTATGTATGTTTAATACGTTTTCCAAGTAGCTGTTCCGATTCCCCTATGTATGTTTAATACGTTTTCCAAGTAGCTGTTCCGATTCCCCTATGTATGTTTAATACGTTTTCCAAGTAGCTGTTCCGATTCCCCTATGTATGCTTTACCGCAGCTATTACACTCAATTTTGTATATATTGTACTTAGTTTCCTTTAATTTCACTCGGTCCTTAATGTAACTGAAACTATTTTTAATTTTGTTATCATACTTCCAGGCGATCTTTCCGATCCCTTTACAAATATGTCTGATTTTGTTTGATATTACGGGATTAAAATTGAAGGACAAATAACAGGCTGGTTCTGAATTCTGGTCTTTAAGGAAACGATTCACCTTTTTACTAAATTGATCAAAAATGTGTTTATTGGCGTTCAAATGGGTAATCATATATCTGTATCGATTAGTGGCATTGTTATGAATTCTTTGCTGGAAGATATTATTAAGGAGTACGATATACACATACAATTTCTGTACAAGTATGGTGACGACTTATTGCTGTGTATTCATCAGGATGATATCGAAAAGTTATTTTCAATTTTTAATAGTAAAAGTAACTTGGGCTTTACGAAAGAAATAGAATTAGACAATAAAATTTTATTTCTTGACGTTGAAATAATAAGGACGACAGATAATTCTCTTGAATTTAAATGGCAACAAAAAAAGACGTTTTCGGGTAGAATGATTAATTTATTCATGTCACCCCTTAACATTCAAAAACCTCATTTACAATAGAACCTTAACTGCACTCCAGAGAACAAGCCCAAAATATTTTACAGAAATTAAAAACAAATTAAGGTCACTTTTCCGGAAAAATTGCTACCCTGATTTCTTAGTAGAAAAATAAATTAAACGAGCCGAGAAAAAAGTATCATATGGAAGGAAGAGTTTGCAAATGGTTGACCAGGGCATATGTAATTTTAAATTTGACACAAAAGTTTTAAAATTCTTGGACGAATTCTTTGTGGAAGATAGTACAAATGTTTTAAAGAGGAAAAGGGATGAAAATGAAGCAGTTGCTCGAAAACGCGTAAAACTAGAAAAAAAAATATTGAAGGCCTAGAATCAAGGTCAGAAAATAAATTAAAACGTAAACGGAATTCCATTGATGAATCTGATGAAAACATTGGCAATATAAAGTTAAAAAACACAAAACAATCAAAAATTAGCGATTTCTTCGGCAGGGCGATTCAAGCTGATGCAAACAGGGATAGGTTAGAGAAATATGAAAGCCCATACAATAAACACATTTTTGATCAATTTAGTAAAAAGGTGAATCGTTCCCTTAAAGACCAGAATTCAGAACCAGCCTGTTATTTGTCCTTCAATTTTAATCCAATAATATCAAAAAAAATCAGACATATTTGTAAAGGGGTCGGAAAGATCGCCTGGAAGTATGATAACAAAATTAAAAATAGTTTCAGTTATATTAAGGACCGAGTGAAATTAAAGGAAACTAAGTACAATATATACAAAATTGACTGTAATAGCTGCGGTAAAGCATACATAGGGGAATCGGAACAGCTACTTGGAAAACCTATTAAACATACATAGGGGAATCGGAACAGCTACTTGGAAAACGTATTAAACATACATTGGGGAATCGGAACAGCTACTTGGAAAACGTATTAAACATACATAGGGGAATCGGAACAGCTACTTGGAAAACGTATTAAACATACATTGGGGAATCGGAACAGCTACTTGGAAAACGTATTAAACATACATAGGGGAATCGGAACAGCTACTTGGAAAACCTATTAAACAACATGCTCAAAATATATACAATGGAGAAAACAAAACGGCGTTGGCTTATCATGCTATAAAATATGGTCATGAATTTGATTTTGAAAACATCAGAATATTAGGGAAAGAAAGAAATAGAATGAAAAGAAAGATTAAAGAAAACATACACATCATTAAAAACAGGAAAAAAGTGATAAATAATAAAACGGAAATACACCATCTTAATAATATTTTCATTAATTTATTTGATAAAAAATAGGAAAATTGGTATTATAGGACTATATTTCATGTGGAAATTAAAATCAATTTTAAATTTATGACGGATCGATTGTCGATCAGCTGACTATTTGACACCATATTGGATTCGTTCAGTCAATGACCAGTCTAGACGAGGCCCTGCTAGTAGAAGGTTCCATTCCTCAGATTGAGGCTGAATTTAATGTTTAAGAGTGTTCCCCTGAAGAGGCACCATAAAGGGTGCGAAACATGTAGGTAAGATAAATAAAAAGTGTAAAAGTGCGTGGCGATCTTTTATTGACCTTCCGCCTTATTCACCAGTTATATATATTTGAGCTAAGGGTCATTTAATGAATAATAAAGAAATTATTGAGATTGAGAATATTGAAGTTAAAGTTATGTTATGTTATTATCAGAATATTATGTTATGTAGTTATATTATGTTATGAAGTTAAAGTTAATATTATGTTAAAGTTATGTTTTCAAGATATTTGTTATTTTAGGCTTATGTTTTGGATATTTTCTAGCATGTGAGCGGAAAGTTTTTATTGTTTTTGTATTTAAGACATTCCGAATAAACTACAAATTAAACAAAACTATCAACATAACATAATATTCAATATCAGAATATTGAAGTTAAAAAAGGTAACTTTTGGATAAGGCAATATGGGATTGTTGTTGTTGAAACGCGAACAATCGTGTTATTTTTTTGTTAATTAGTTTCTATTGGGTAATTGTTTCATGGGCTAAATTAGCTTTGAAACCTTTACCTTTTTAGACAGAATAATGAATAATTTATAAAAATTATAACCCAAAAAATTAATATAATTTTGGAAAAATTATGAATAAAAAATAAAAACAAGACAAAAAAGTAAATTGACAAAAAGAAAATAATAATAAATCGACTAGGGAAGCTGTATTTTTGTTAAATTTTGTGATGAACATCTGTAGTATGTAACTGTTTAAATATCGCGTAGTATCTAATGGCTATCATCAGTAAAAAGTAATGAAAGGTCTGTGGGTAAGTTCAATTGGTTTCGTCCTCGGCAGTCAGTAAGTGTATGTTTTATGTTTAGCAGTTCATTGCATTTTCAAAATGTTGGTTGGTCTAGTTTAGTCAATCAGTTTTTTTTTTAAGTACTAGGCATATAAGCTAAATATTTGGCGTACAAAAATGTCAAGTAAAGAGTCTCTAAAGAGTCGTCAAATAATTACCAGCTGACATCTATTTACTGAGAAAACGGTTTTTAATATTCTACCTTTAATTTTTCTGACTTTGATGATAATACATAAACTAACGAGGTAAAGCATATGTTTAAGCTCCCCGTAAAAGAAAATTTTAATTCAAGATAAATAAAAAAAAAAAAAAACTTAAGGAGATCCTTTTGGCAACACAAATCCCAGCTTTGGTAACATAATTAAGCCCGCTAAAGTTTAAAGAGCCGAAGAGGATTAAGTAAGTAAACGGTTTGAAGATACGTGCGTTCCTACCTCTATTTACTTTACCATGAGGTAAGGGAGGAAGTGTATCTTCCCTTCGGGATTAATGAAATTTTAATCTACCTTCGCAGTTATACAACCGCAGATCGGAAAGAAAAGGTTAAATAATATATATACGACCACTTCTGTAATCATGACTTCTTCCCTTCTTGTCAGTGTGTATCCACACAATATAATAGTGCGTGCATTTATATGTATGTATATATATATATATATATATATATATATATATATATATATATATATATATATATATGGGGTCGATAAAGCAGGACAATCTTTGTTCACATTAACTGCTTTATTTGTTATGTTTCGCCCGACATGTTTCGTGCCTTTTCGCACCTCTTCAGGGGCTTTCCTTATCAAGAAGTCCTCTCGTCATGTTGTCTAGCTTGAGTCAGGCGTAGAACTAACCAGTAGTCAGTACTACGCCTGACTCAAGCTAGACAACATGACGAGAGGACTTCTTGATAAGGAAAGCCCCTGAAGAGGTGCGAAAAGGCACGAAACATGTCGGGCGAAAAATAACAAATAAAGCAATTAATGTGAACAAAGGGTGTACTGCTTTATCGACCCCCTGCCAGAAAAACAAACAGGAGAAAGTGGAAAATATATATCGGGTCATCTTTCACAAGAATTAATATATATATATATATATATATATGTATATATACACCCACTATTATATTGTAAAACGTTTAAAGGAAGAAGATCGAAGAACCAATTACATTAAAAGAAATTTACAAACTATATATTTATAGGAGAATCAATAGAAGGCTAGTAAGAGAGACTGTTTAAGCAACCGAAGACTCTGAACCGGGATGAAGGTGTCATCCTACACGCTACATGGAACTGTAAAAGGAAGATATGTCGGGAAAAGACAAGCAGACACATCGCAGCAAGACGAAGAACATCTTCAAAACAGTCCCATATGCTCCACGTCGTTTCGACATGCGCCGATACAAGACAGCACATCTGGAAGGCGCCATGTGTTAAAATAAGCTCAGTCTATTATAGGTTATTATAAAATAACAAACTTAAAAAAGTAAACAAAATTGACAACCGTCTGAAGAAGCGGAATGGGATTTCTGCGAAATATCGCACGAAAAATCCTACCCCTGGAGAATGCCGTATAAAGAACACACACACATATATATATATATATATATATATATATATATATATATATATATATATATTTAAATAACATGAATGTAGGTATGTGAGTAATATTCCAGGTGGAGAGACATGGGATCTAATATCTACCAGTTTTAGTTAATGTTATTCCAAGAGCGGCGATGGAGTTTACCTCGAGCAATACCACACACCAGTCACTGGTTTACGTTCCGGAGTTTGAATATCAATTGAGTTTAGGCATCCTGTATAGTGTCAGTAATTGAAACTTCCAACATTTGACAGTTTACTATATCACTCAACGCCGATGCAAATATGTTAATTCATACCAACGAATTTGTCAAAATTAGATGAAACTGTGAAAGCATTTCCGACTTGATTTTAGGAATAATGTAACACTCAACTGAAATACTACAGTAAAAAGTCTTTTTCGCAGGAACTGCTTTGTCTTACCGAATTTCAATAACGTCCGAACGTATTTGGATAGCTTGGAATACAAAGAAATAAGATATATTTTTTCTTGATATTTTGGAAACATTTAAACACCAATGACAACGATGTAGCGAAGAAAAGCGAGATTTTAGTTGACGCATTGCGCGGAAAACATGAGCCAACATTAAGCAAAAAGTACTCACTCCGCCGGTACGTTTTGCCCAACTGAAAGGCGAGAAGAGAAAAAAATCGCATCAAACTCATGCAAATGAGCCAAGTTAAGTAAAATGGTAAACTGCAAAGATACAAAATAAGTAGAAAAATAAAACAAGAAACGAACACCTGTTTTAAATTCTCATCCAAAAATGGCTTGTTTGGTCATTGCAGAAGAAGTTATGTCATGGACCAATTAATAAATGAAAGTTATTTTTACCAAAAAAAAAATTCAATTTTGATAGACCTGATGGTTTTAATTTTTATTTTCATGATTAAAGAAAAGAAGAACTTATATTATCTAGGCGGCAAATGTGCAAAAGAACTGTAATGATTTCGAAAAGTATTAGTTAAAAGAAGAAGGGTAACTTAATTTTTCTTTCTAAGAGGACCTCATAGTTACTTACTAAGAACAGTAAAGAGACTTAAACTGACCTTTAAAAACAACAATAAAAATACTTATATCCAGTTACTAAAATATCACTTTCCTCAACCAGGTATATTCTTAAACTTGGCAATGTTTAGTTTTTCTCTAAAGATAATTTCGGCACAAAAAAAAACATTGTTGTTCTTAGTAAGTAACTATAAGGTCTTCCAAGTAATGAACTTGGACATTTCTTTCTTGTCTCATCTCTTGAATTGGCAAATATTTCTGGTTGAATTAATACACCAACTCATACTACTTTTTTGGAGTGTAGAATGGTAAGGCGTTTTTGGGGGGTTTTAGCAGGGGATATTTTTGAGGAAGGGAGTGTTTCTTTGTGGGGGCAGGAACTTGGCCTCTATTTCACATTTATGTTTTTTGGGGGATCTCATTACTTTTTTCTAAGTATTAAATAGAATTTAGTTGCCGCATACCTACTGGCTTTTGTACTTCATATAAAACCAGGGCCTTTGGATTCTGCATAAGGTTCTCCTTACTGCTTGATATTTGATACCAACAATCAACCTACATACATGTAATCACTAGACTAGAAAAGTTAGAAGCTCTTCCAGATGACATTACTCTAGAGGACAAATTGATTGCTCTTTTAACTAAACTATTACACTGTAAAAAACAGGAACCTTATCCCGAGGATAAAGATCACAATAGGGAAAGTGCAGAAGGCCTTCAAGAAAAATATAAGAACAAAGACGATACATTTTGGGTTTGTGATCCTAAGCTTTGTAATTTAGATGGCTCGACTTTGAAAAACTTTGTATCTGCTTTGAAGTATATTATGCAGTGAACCCCTACGACTATATTTACTACATTTAAGAAAGAAGTCACAACTGTTTTTGTTAAGATGCATCGAAATGTTTTTTAAAACATCAAATATAGGTTCTCCTTACCAAGACGATTCATTTGATACCCCACATGATGGGTTTCAGAAGGAATGATGGCATTTCGATGGAACAAAAAGTAGAAAACGTCGTAGGTAATATGACACTCCCGTATCAAGACCTACCTGCGTGCCAAGTTTGGTCAAAATAGGCCAAACGGTGTGAATTTGTATAAGGAACAAACATACAGCTGAAAGACCTTTTTTACCTAGCCTAGTGCATTTCCCGGACCAAGGCCTACCTGTGTGCCAAGTTTGGTCAAAATCGGTCAAATGGTGTAAATTTTTGTGAGGAACAAACATGCAGACAGAAAGCTGATAGACGATTTTGACTAGCCTATGACACTACCCGGATAAAGACCGACATGTGTGTCAAATTTTGTCAAAATCGGTCATACGGTGTGTATTTGTATAAGGAACAAGCAGTCAGACAGACAGCGGATAGACAATTTAACCTAGCCTATGATTCCCGTACCAAGACCCATCTGTGTCCCAAGTTTGGTCAAAATCGGTCAAACGGTACGGATTTGTAAGAGGAACAAACATACAGACAGACAGCTGGTATAAGATTTTTACCGAGCCTATATGCGTCTAATTGTTTCTTAAAACATCAAATATAGGTTCTTCATACGGAGACAATTCATTTGATACCCCACATCATGGGTTTCCGAAGGAAGTACAAAACTGGCACGCCCCCGCCCCGGAAGCGGTGTCAAACACTACTTTTCGCGATTTTTCGATTTTTTCCTTTAATAACGTCTTCATATCTATCTTCATGCAAAATTTCAAGTCTCTAGCATCATGGGAAGTGCCTAATAATTTTGATGAGTCAGTGAGTGAGTCCTATCAATCCCGATTTTCGATCGCTAATATCTCAGAAACTATTCGATGTAGAATTATGAAAATTTCCAGTTTTACTCACATCTAGTAGTATAATACCTGTGTAAAATTTCATAACTTTATCTTTACCTGGTTGAAAGTTATGAGAGGGTAAAAATCGGCTCTAAGACCGCCTGTAATATACACACAGTATGCTTAGGCCGGAACTTGGCCTGCGCACTACCGTGCACCTAGATTATTCTAACAATAATACATTTATTGGCTAATTTAATTATTATTAACAGATAAAAAATAAATTCACTATTTAAAAGGATTATTAATTAATAAATCCTATAAATATAACAGATTGTAAATAGCATTGTTTACATTCAAAATATTTGCTCTGTGAAGTTGTGGCTCTTCAACAACGAGGCCTCGGTGTATAAACAATTTCCTATAAGGATAATCTTCATAAGAAAGGATATTCCATTATTCGGATTAGTGAGAGTCCCTTAATCTCTTTTCAATATTCTGAGAGCATCTCAACGAGGCTATTGATAATGTTATAAATGAAAGAGAGGAGGCTTGTCGTAACCCTGTATTTTTTTTTTTTCTCCAATATTTTAAACAGATCCAAGGTCAAGAAAGTGATATGTCCTTAGCTTCTTCAGAGAATTTTTTTTCAGTTCCGTTGTAAATAAAATGTTTTCTCGATACTTTTATATAGGTATGTATTTCATTACACAGCCCCCCAAAAAGAAATGAAAGTCCGGACCCAGAGACCAGACCATGTTTACTATATGTTTTTGGGTTCGCGGAATCAGAATCCGGGGTCAGAAAAAGCCCTGCACTTTTTGTATAAGCCCCACCCCGCAAAACTCATAATTTAGGATATTTTTCACTATAATATTTTTATTCAAGTTGGGTATCAAAATTAACAAGTACCGCTTCTAAACTTCTGTCAGCAAGATTAGGTTTGCTATTATGTATCATTTACTGGTTTCCCATAAAAATGCTAAGCAAACTCGCTTTTATATTAAGTCAACAATGATACGCCCTGCCTCTGTCTCCCGTGTCATAAAGTAGATCTTTGAGGCGCATTATCTCGAAAACCAGTACCGCTTGGAGGGTCCTATCTTTTTCCAATGCATAGAGGACACTTTGATTAACATGTAGGCAAAGTTATAAAAAAGTAGTTCAAAAATGGAAGATTAATTAATTTATTATAGGTCACGTATTTAATTTACTTCAATTGATACATTCTCGAATAAAATATTGGGAGATTTTTTAGGGGTTGTATTTTGGGATTTCAAGGATTGCATCAGTTCAGGAAGTACCTCCGAAGACCTTAGGTCAATTTTTGTGAAAAACTCAAAGATTTTATGCATTAGAAAACATATTAAATACAAAAATATAAGCAAAAACGCGAATGTTTTAGAAAAATCATAAATTTAAAGGGCTGTAACTTCGCCCCAAATGGATCAATCGAGTTCGTTGAGGTCTCAAAAAATTATTATTTTTAATCACTAAAAGGCAGTCCCCAGAAAGTAGTCGTTTATTTGGATTAACAACTTGAATAAAAATATTAAATTGAAAAATATCCTAAATTATTAGTTTTGCGGGGTGGGGCTTATACAAAAAGTGCAGGGGTTTTTCTGACCCCGGATTCGGATTCAGCGACCCCAAAAACATATAGTAAACATGGTCTGGTCTCTGGGTCCGGGCTTTTATTTATTTTTTTATTGCTGTGTTATTAATCAGGTAGTTTTAAAGTTATTCAATAGGCTTTTTTTATTTCCTTCCCTATGAAACCCTTAAAAAAGGGAGTTTTTGGTATTTTTAGCGCGGTTCATCCTTCCCTCTATAGGGAGAAAGCTTGCTTATGAGGTTGACCTTATGACGGAGTCCGGAAGTGCCTACTAGAAAATTTCACTTTTCAGAAACCATAAATCATAAATTTTTAGTGAGACGACAACCGGTATATTATTATTTTACAAATAATATATAGTAGAAAATAAAACAATTTTAGCATTCTAATAATAATGAAAATACTAAGATAAATAAGGGCAAGCAGTGCCTAATTAAATTGAAGTTTATAATCTCAAGTGAAGCTTATGTCGAAATTAACATTGGAATTTGTTCATTAATTGAGAAAGGAATTCAGAGCTTAACTTGTCATATTAGCTTAATACCTCGTGTAGAGACAAGCTTATTCTTGTGTAAATTGAGAAGCTTACAATAAGTTCTCTCTTAAGCATTTCCCCCTAAGCTCATTTACAGGCTCTAGTTCTGCTTTACAATTCTCAATCTTCGTAGTGTTTTCACAATTAAATATTTATTCATTAATAAATTATAAATTGTATTTATTGTTCTAATTGAATTATACTTCATTCCTCATAAAAACTATTATAAGTGAAGAGATAAAGATAGATAGCCGTTGTGTTGATAAGAATTCAAAGAATGGTTGTGATACAGATTTTCAGAATCTATATTTTAAACGTTTCGGTATGCTCTTTGGCAGCCCTTTTCAGTTAAACAAATAAATATGAAGGACCAGGGGGAGGGGAAACGATGAATGTCATTAAAAAGTAATTTTGAGAAAAATGAAAAAACAAGTTTCATATCCACATTCCACATTTCCTGTGTTTACAATCCTAAACGAGTTTTTTTTTTTTTTTTTTTTATTGTTTTACTCCCAAATGTGTTCGAAAACAATTAAAATAATTGTTTTGGCAGTTCAAGGTACAAATACATCAAATTAAGGAAGCAAGCTTCGAAAAATCCTTGTATTTTGTGAAAATAATTGAACAAATCAAGAGAAATTTTAAATAAAATAATTTAATAAAGTATTTTTTCTTCAGATAACACATTATTATATGTATACTTTCAACTTATAATCCTCTTCATCTAGAAGCTAATCCAGGTAGGTATGAATCTTCGACGTTATTTTTAGTAGCAGATGTTCGTGGCAACTTTATATAGAAGGTTTTCGAAGCTGGTTTAAACAAAAACTGTTTAAGGCGTTGCAAGTCATTGAACTTTGGTTCAGGAATTGGAACTGTAAATATTTTTCTTGGTCATACGTACTGCACGTATCTTTCCTGGAGTATCGAAAGGAAATTTTGAAATCATTGTTGAAAATCGACCTGAAAGTATCATAAGCGTTTTTAGGGTTCTTCTCATTGTTTTCCCCCCGCAAGATTTTGCAGGCAGAAAGTACTCTTCTAACGATAGTAGATGATACAGAAATCTACATTTTCCAAAAATAGTGACATTCATTGTTTTTCCCTCTGGCCCTTCATATAAATGCTTTTTTTTTTTTTTTTTTTTTAGTGTGAATTAGGTAGCATATTTGTAAAACTGCATAAAAATTTAATTTAAAAAATATGTTTTTTAACGTATTGTCATAATGTAAACTTATTTTTATTGTGATTCTCGTATGTATATTTATTTGTTTAACTGAAGAAGGCTGCCAAAGCGCATGACGAAACGTTCGAAATATAGATTTTTCTGAAAATCTGACGTTCTCTCTTACCCGAATCCCAACAATTCCCGAGACTTCTTATTATAAATAAAGATGTTCGATATAATCTCATCCATCTCCCGTTTCAAATATTTATCTAATCGTCTCTTCCAAGAAATAAAAAATTGCCAAATATTAAAAAAAAAAACTCCACTCTACATTTAGGGAATAATAAGAAAAATGAGTCCACCTTTTATGAAAGCAGATTAAAAGCTGATACCTCCTTCCCGATCCCCCCCCCCCCTCTCCCTTCTCCATTCCATTTCATCCAGCTCAAATTCTGTCCCGACTCCCTTGCCCCATTTCTAAGATAAAGCTCAAGATGTAAAGGAGCCACTTTCTCATTTCTTTCACAGCCCTAAAAGAAATGTTTGAATATTCATTTCAAAGAGAAGTGATTATTTGACGGCTCTATTAATGTTTATTTTTATTTTTATTTTTTTTTTAAATAAGAAAGATAGACGAATAAATAATAGTAATATTCTTGCTACAAAGAAAACTCTTATTATCTGAAATTGTTTTAAAATTTAAGAAATAATTATAAAAATAACTCAACCAAACACTTATATATATATATATATATATATATATATATATATATATATATATATATATATATATATATATATATAAAAATATAAATACATTAAATACAAACAATTATTTATGTATATAAATACATTTTTTGCTTGATTAAGAGCTCATCACCGTAGTTGCGAAGCTCTTAAATATATAAATAAATGAGCACGACACTATTTTATGGGCACCAAGAAATCCAGAGTTTTAAGAAGTGAGTGGATGGTTTTATAGCTTATCAACCTTTTAGGTTATTAACGCCACATATGTTAGATAAAGTTGGCATTTCATTTTATAAATTCATCCTTGCAATAACTGTTATTAAGCGTTTATGTGATAAATTTAATATAAATATAGTCTTAAATTTAAATGTTTCATAATGTTATATTATTGAATATTACATTTTTTAATTATTTAAACTTATGTTAATTAATTTATGTATTAGATAACCCTCGGGAGCGCGCGCTCTTTTCCTCACAAGGTAACGCCCGATGTATCTGGGAGATACATCAGGGGTTTAAGTAGAATAAATATACACTCATATCTTTTGGAGGTTTCTTGACACAACTAAAGCATGGACTTCATTGGAACAAACAGCTATGAACAACAAAAGTCCGTCACGCAGGAGCTGCATAACTACGCATAAAAACATGAATAGTTCTCTTTTAAATTTGTAATGAGTAACTGATCAATTATTAATTTGCTTCCAGAGTTATGTTTACACATGGTACCTATTACACTACGTAATAAATACAAAAAACCTCATATTATCGTATTTTGATCTAACGCAGGAACAGGATACAGTCACTCTAGTGGTAGAAAGCGCTCCTTGCGGCGGCTTTGTGAACCTACGTCTGGCGGGCTTTTCTATTGAAATATATTACAAATTAAACCCCCGCTTTCCGATTGACCGATTCAGCTCATTTTTACAACACTTCTTTCTCATGAGTTACCCACGACGTATACCGCGTTTCGTTACAATGCAGCAGAAATTACGACCGGTATGAGTATATTAGGAATTTGGGTCCGGAGTAAACCCCCCCCCCCTTCTAATGAACCGATTTAGTTTATTTTTACAACACATATTTACCTGTAGATTACCACTACGAATACCGAGTTTCGTCGAAATATACCAAAAATCACGGCTGGTAGTGGCGAATTGGTATTGTGGGTCCGGAGTAACCCCCCCCCCCCCCTTCTAATGATCCGATTTAGTTTATTTTTACAACACATATTTACCTGTAGATTACCACTACGAATACCGAGTTTCGTGGAGATATACCAAAAATCACGGCTGGTAGTGGCGAATTGGTATTGTGGGTCTGGAGTAAACCCCCCCCCCCCTTCTAATGAACCGATTTAGTTTATTTTTACAACAAATATTTACCTGTTGATTACCACTACGAATACCGAGTTTCGTGGAGATATACCAAAAATCACGGCTGGTAGTGGCGAATTGGTATTGTGGGTCTGGAGTAAACCCCCCCCCCCCTTCTAATGAACCGATTTAGTTTATTTTTACAACAAATATTTACCTGTAGATTACCACTACGAATACCGAGTTTCGTGGAGATATACCAAAAATCACGGCTGGTAGTGGCGAATTGGTATTGTGGGTCCGGAGTAAACCCTCCTTTTTATATCTCACTTTTCTCTCTATATTACCACTACGAATACCAAGTTTCGTTGAAATATAACAAATATTACGGCTGACATAGTCAAATTAGTGTTTTGGGTTCGGGGTAAACCCCCCCTTCCGGTGGACCGACTTTGGTGGTTAACGAACTCGTTCAATCTTTTGCTAATTGAATGCTATATACCAAGTTTCCTGACGAAAAAACAAAAACTCTGGCCGCTATCGTGTTAACAGACACACACACACACATATATATATATATATATATATATATATATATATATATATATATATAAATTTTAACGGGGGTCATTTTCGGTGTCTACTAGGTAGGATCGATAAAGATTTGAAGAAATTTTTCAAAAATTCCGTCATGAGTCCAACCTCAATAGCTACTTTCCTTCGGAGGAAAGAGCTAAAATGGAGTATTATTACAAACATCAAAGTACTTAATGTTCCTTATGATCCTCGGAGTTCTCATTCATGGTGGAAAAAAGTTGAGTACCACTTCCATTTTTGATTCATGGGCTGATATAGAAAATAAGAGTAGCACCACGCGCTAATTTTAATTTCTTCAAACATATTATTTTTGGAAATTCGATTTTGCTAAATTACTGAATCATGGGAATATATGTTTGGTCATTTTTTACATTCTCAATTTCATTCTCTAACAATGGTGTAAAATTGTATTGTAAAGAGGCCAAAATATTAGCAAAAGACAAGAAAATTGCTTTTAGATCTCCTTTATATTTGCGTTTTTACAGATTTACTGGTTTACTGTACGGCATACAATAAATTCAAGTAATTTGTTGTAATGCACATTGTCTCAAATATTAAAAAAGTATATAAAAAAGTGTTATATATATAGAGAGATCAATTCAATTCTTGTTATTCGATTCTAAGTTTCAATTTTCTGAAAATAAAAAACTGGGAATTTCCTTGGAGTTATTTTATATAAAGGGAAACGTATAAATATTTCGGATTCGATATGAATCCATGCATAAAAATGAATACCGTTTAGATTTACGTCAGTGTCACCATTCCTTTTTTACCGGAGAAAAATGGAGTGGAATATCGTGTTTTTCATACAATATTTTACACTCCTCTCTTCTTTCTCCTCAACGTGTGGGAGTCTTTTTGTTTTATTTTTGCCTAATTATTACCGTGGAGTAAGTATTGTGTGATGCATTTCAAATTTTCTTTATTAAGTCTTCCCTGTTTAAATTATGAACACAAAATAATTTAAAAACTTTACAGCAAGGCAACTTAATTTATTCAAACGAACCAAAGCTTACCAGAAAATATTATTTTCGGACTAGTCTCTATGATAGATAACCTTAAAAGGATTAAAACTTCATAAGCCACCGTATGAATGACAGGACTGTTTTCACCGTTAATGACCGAAGTAATCTTTTTTAGACAAATTAACTCGTCAGACTGGGTTTCAAACCACATATTCCCGTTTTACGCTCGGCTTCCTTGCCAATTAAAGCTATCAGTAAATTAAACTTGCCATGAAGGCAAAGGACCAATTAACTAGCAATGAATAGCTGGTAAACAAATTAAAACAGTTACAATCAGTGGATTAATATTGTTATATTGTATACATATTTACAGGGGTATACATATATGGTTACAATATATTTATTAGTTATTAGAGCAAACATGAAACTAATAAGAACAATGTGATAGCATTGTCATAACATTTATCCGGAGCATTGTATATTTTTTTATTAATTACATAGTTTTTTTTAAATCTTCTGAAAGGTGAGTTCACTCATACAAAATCATGGGCACCCTTATGTCAAACTTAAAATATGTATTCGAATTTTCGCTATAGGTGGAAGGTCAAAAATTAAAATTTCACTAAATAGTGTCAAAAACGTTATTTCCTCTGTTTACATGTTTCGCACCTTTTCGGTGCCTCTTCAGGGAATCATTTTAAAAAAACGTACAGCCTCAACTTGAGGAGGAGAACCTTCCAATAGTAGGGCCATGTCAGACTGGTCATGATCCCATGAAGAGGCACCAAAAAGGCGCGAAACATGTAGGGAGGAAATACAGTTGGTGGCACTATTTAGTGGGTTTTAATTTTTGACCTTCCGCCTATAACGGAAATTCGAAGATTTGAGTAAAGGGTCAGTTTAGTATTAATAATTTAAAACATGTAGCTTAGTGTAACTGTAAAAAATATTGTTAATGTTTCTAAGATTTTCACAGTGATAAGCGGGTTTATACACTATACTGCGAATAAATCGCCAGATTTAGAAGATGTCATCTTGTGAGAAATACAGAGCGCGTTATCAATAAGTATAAAACTGACGAAATTCTGTTCATCTAGTGATTATTAAAATAGTTCGTAGTCTCGAAGAAGTAAACGAAGCGCAATAGTTAAACGTCAGAAGATCTGACAACTGATCTGGCAGCTGATCTGATAATTGGTTTGTTAATTGTGTAGAGTTGCCATTCGGTTAATGAAATAACGCACCCCAGACCACGGGGTTGCATGTGTACTACCTAGAAAGATGCTCTCGTTTTGTTGTGCTCACGCTCGCTGGTTGTCAGTTTTTTTTTTTTTTTTTTTTTTTTTTTTTTATTTGAAGTGGAAATGACCAGTGCCTTGTCGTTGTAGATTGACCGATTCTATTTTTGATGTTTAGTGCTACATTTCTTACAGCACTATGCATTTTCGACACAATTTTTAAACATTTCATCTAATCATTATCGATACTTGCGTACTAAGGCTCTACCTCGACGAATAAATACAAACTTTATAAACTTCCCTAGAAGGAAATTGTACCATATTCCTTCATGAAAGGTTGTTATAGTTTTTAGTGAGACGTTACGATCTATTAGAGCAGTGAAAAAAAGATAAAAATAGCAACTTATCCGTCCAAAGCAGAAAATCTCAAACCCGAAAAACTCATGCATTACCGATTACAATGTCATCAAGATCCTCCCAATACTCAAACGATTTCTTTCTTTTTCACGATATCAAGGTCAGACTAATGTTCCTAACAAGACTCTTTTAAGAACTAGTCCTGAGCCAAAACTTATTCCTTATTATCGTTTTATTAGTGACTTAAGCCCTTCAGTTTTTCTTATATTTATTAATGATGTAGAAAGCTATACGATAAAAAAGACCAACTCATCCCAGTTTATTTCCATATAATGCTTATATTCGGTTTGATTTGGAAACCTTAAAATGGAATTTTCTAGCTCTGGTTTCTTCGGATTAGGTGGTGCTATTGAAAATAATTTATTAGGCCTTCGAATGATCACCATACTACGATTTTTCAACCGCCATTAAACAAAATATACGAGAATTCCATAATTGCTCATTTCTGTTAATATACTATTTTTGTTTAATACTTGATTATTTTTTTTTTTATCCTTACACAACCTTTATTTGTCTTACATAGAAGTGATCAGGTAAGACCGGAAGTGACCCGCGGATGAATTTAGTGTCTCAGAAGTACTATTAGAATGAGTGAACCGGAAGTGGATGAGTTCGATCCGTAAATACCCAAGTTATGAATAGTCTGCCGGATAAATTTAATTTTACCTCGTCTAGTCATATTCTGTCAAAATAATCAGCAAATTGTTCACGAACTAGAATTGCGTCATTGGCCGATCTTCGGTTACTTAACTCAGTTACCACAAATGCGCGAATAGGCCCTGTTTACTACGTTGCTCGCAATTATATTGTGTCCTATGTTATAGCCTCATATCGCCGACCGCCGCGACGAACGCTGCCCGCGACCTGTGTGCAAGAGCCTTATATTGTGCGATTAAAAAATCAGTCAAGATAAAATAAAGGTAATTGTTTCTCAGACGATTGTAAAATTAGTTGATAAATGCTCAACTTTGCTGAAGATCTCTGTTACACGTGCAAGATCCAGACAAATTGTTGGCAGCTGAGGAGAACAAGGGTAGCTTTTTTATGCGCCAAAAAGTAGGAGGAGAAATATTTTGACAATAAGTTTCAAGTAACTCTGAAATCACAAACAAAAAATAGTATTGGCCAGATTTCGCCCCACCCCCCTCCTCCATTAACATTTCTCTGAAAAGAAAATTAAATACATTTGTAATTGAGTGGAAAATGGTTGACATGAGACTTTGTTATTCCAAATTTTAATGCGAGTAAAAAATATAACGCAGAGACCACGCCCCCTCTCCTTAGCGAAGGCCCTGGCTAATTCTGACCTTGAACAAGTCTGGAGGTGACTCCCTCAATAAAAATGAACTTTGTACGGCTTCCTGCAAGTCCTGGTTTCCGTTTTAGTTCCGTTCTAGTTTTCTTACAATACATTTCTATGTACAAGATTTCAAGCTTTTGTAGCTTCCAAAAGTTTTCACGCAGGAAAAAGGAGACAATGCGAGATGCAACTTAGTGATTTTTCTCTAACATTTGTTCAT
Source organism: Gonocerus acuteangulatus (assembly GCA_946811695.1). Lineage (NCBI taxonomy): Eukaryota > Metazoa > Arthropoda > Insecta > Hemiptera > Coreidae > Gonocerus > Gonocerus acuteangulatus. The sequence goes on from OX328131.1 coordinate 46,037,394, forward strand.
TGAAGGACATTACCCACCTTATGTATGATCTCGACATTTCTTAGACATCCTTCCGTTAGCTCCGTGAATGCGGTCACTAAATTTTACACGTGATGAATATATCCTCAGCTGATAATATATATTAATAATATATATATTATATATCCTCAGCTCTTATTTATGAAATAATAGACTGCATTTTTCTTAATAAGCTTGTATCAATTTTTTAGCTTGTATCCTCTCTCCCTAATAATTGGAACGTTACCACTCAAGGCCTAAAATATTTCCTGTAAAAAAGGATCAGGAGTAAAATGCTATCTTCTATTTAAGATGCCAGCTTCCTATAGAATTTGGTTGCCTACAACTTCGCCAACACTTGATAGTAACTGTGAATTTAAACCTGCCCGACCTTTCACATCTCTCAGCCATGATCACCATATGTCTGGTTTTCTTCTATCCTCAATTTTGTCTCTCATTACAAGTCTCAGGAAAGGTTTTTTTCCGCCTCTGTTGACGTGTTACAGGTACCTTGTTTTTCTTAATTTGGTAATTCGAAAAAAATACTTATTCTACATTAAATCTCCTAAGGACCAATTCATTGATTATGTGATCCCTGAAAGATGTCTCACATTTCAAAGGCTTCCAGTTGTCGCATATTCCGAACCTCCTATCGTTAATAATTCGCTCACATACATAAGGATTTGTTAATGAGTTTTAAATCTTGAGAAATGCACTCCTTGCATTTTCTACGCGACTGCGTACTTCTGTTTCCGAGATCAAATCTGTTATTACCAATTATCCTAGGTAATTTAATGTGTAATCTTTTTCTATTTGTTTTTCGTAAAACGTTACATTACTGATCACAAAGAAATACATATTAAATTTCGGTGGTAACCAGGGCCGCCACATCTTAGAGCCGGGCCAAGGACCAGATCACGGGCCCTCACTTCTCAGAGCCGGGCCCCCACTTCTTAGAGCCAGACTGAAATTTGTAATACTTTGCTATAGGACTTTCGACATTTTAAAATTATTTTCATCTTGAGTTTTGAGCGAAATGAGAATAAAAGCCGACAATCGGTGCAGCAAAGATCACTTTCGGTACTTGTAGTTTTATTACGACTCCTAATGAAATGTACTATTCTGGGATTGCACTTATTTGTCGTTTATGTCCATTAAAAAAATATAGATCTAATTCAAATAAATATAGGCTATACCCGTCTCTATTTCTAAACCCCATTATTTTTAGAAGCTCATAACCTATACATTTTTTTCCAATTAGCGAGGCCCGGCCCAGGACAACTTTACCCGGCAGTCCCCCCCCCCCCCATTTGGCGGCCCTGGTGGTAACACTTAACTCAAAAAAGAGCGGCACGTGAAGTTTCGGTAGTATTTGCTTCATTCCAAGGCGAAACAATTTCCATTCTAAGTTTACCAAATCGCACAAGAGATTAGCGTTGTAAAGAAGCTCGCTGCGAGTCAGACGTTTTTAATATTTTTGTCAAAGAAAGATCATTCCATAACGGGAAATAATTTTCAACTGCGTCTTCCACCCATTAAATATTAAATGCATATGTGGCTGTGTTATTGTAAAATGTTTTTCATAGTTTACCCAATATCTATCATGTAACAAAGAACCTACTAATGCGCGGTGATGAACGAGAAATGCGCATATGCTGGCGGGAAGATCAAACAGTAAATGCTTGTTTGTGTTTATGACGCAGTATAGACATCTAGGTCTGGCATTACCTTCGATTACCACAACATGGTTTATTTAATGGCTTTCAGCTCTGTAGGCACGGCTAACCTCAAAGAACCCCAACTCCTTTTCCGCTAAAAACCAGATGGGTCGTCAAAAGGGAATTGATTAGAATGGGAAATGTTCCATTCATATAGAAACACAAGACAAAAAATTATACAAAACTAATACAAATTCAGTTAAAAACATTAACGAAGATACACTGCTACAAATTAAATAAACTGTAGTAGATTGGCATAAAGAGGTAACCGGAGAGAAGAGGTGGTTTTAACCCGACTTCGTATTGGCCGTATATGTATATGTACATGTATATGTACATGTATATGTATATGTATATGTGTGTATATATATATATATATATAATTATTATTATTTTTTAGAGTCCTGAGACCAGTTGTTGTGTACGGCAGCGAAACGTGAACTCTTGACCTAAGAAATGAGGAGAGGTCTGGAGCACTGGGAAAGAGTCCTAAGAAAGATTTTGGAGCCGTAAGAGAGCAGGACAGAAGCAATGCCGAACTTACACAAATGTATGGTGAGCCTGACATCTTTTTCATCAAGAAAGGTAGACTACGGTGGTCAGGGCACGTGGAGAGAATGGAACCCTGTAGGCTATCTAAATTGATGCTGAATGGTGCACCTGGGGGCAAAAGGATGAGAGGCAGACCTAGACAGAGGTGGCTGGATGACCTGGAGGAGGACTTGGGATCCGAAATTGGAGAAACCTAGCAGAAAACCGCATGAAATGGAACAGGATGGTGGCAGAGGCGCAGGTCATACATAGGACTGTAGAGGTCATGGATATTTAAATGAGAGTGATAATGTTAACCCAAAAATGAAAGTATATTAGTAAGAAACGTTCAATAAATAATTTATATATGTGTGTGAGTGTGTATATATATATATATATATATATATATATATATATATATATATATATATATATATATTACAACATAAATACATAAAAATAGAAAGTATTTGCTAAGACTGATGGGACAAATTGTAGAATATATTTCAAGTGCCTTTAAATGTTTAAAATCTGCGTTATATATAAATCATCGTTCAAATTTAAATAAATAAAATAAATCTACATAAACTTGCACCGTTTTTTATAAGGTAAAGCTTCAAAAGTTTGTCAAATTTATCTCTTAAGCTTCTGGTTTAGAGGCCAGAAGGAAGAGTGGTTTAAACTTGGGGTGGGGATAAAGGACGCGTCGATCAATCCAGGATAAACTTCTTCCTGACAGGCATTTCCTCTTTCCTCGGCAACTTTTCCTACCTCCATGCTCCAAGTCTTCTTGAGACATTGTCAAGGAGCCCTTCCATTCATCTGGAGGCATGCTCAAGACATTTTAGGAGTTAGAAGAGAATTTTAATTTAGGCCTCTGTTTACTGTATAGAAGAGCTTCTAAGCAAATGTCGAACAAAATGGAGCTATTGAGGGTGCAGTCGATCCTATCAACTACATGCCAAAAATGATTTCTGTTTAAATATGTTAATTTCTATATATTAGGACCCGTTGGACAATAGAAAATTTCAAAATATAGTGCGAAGACTTAAGAATGTCCGACTCGCAGGAGCTGAGTCATCTTAGCGCGGTTCCATTGTTATCTCTAGTGTCATTTGGAATGCTGAGAATAGAAATAAACATTTCGTGATAATTATCAACACCCACTCGAACATCTCGAATAAAAACGATATTAAGGCGTCAAGGAAACTTGCAGTAGCAAACTTACACGGAAGGGGAAATTGCACAATCCGGCTCTCCCGCATTCTAAAGCAATGCTCTATAAGTCAATGCATAATACTAACACGCTTCTCATTAACTTGTCATATTTTATTGAAAAAAATTAAATACAAATAACAGCAAACAGTAAAAAAAAAAAAAAAAAAAACAACCGATTAATAACTGAGATAAAAAATACAACAAAAAAGAAGAACTACTTTATCTGCCCGTTTGAGTTTAATATTATCAAATGTCCCCGTGATTTTAGATCTGATGGAAATCCCAGCTGAGCTCTATGGCAGTAATGCTAATTTTGTCGGGCCTTAGAAAGATGAGCAGGCAGACGGATACTGTCACCTAGAAAAGTTACCAGCGTAGTCATGCTTATTATGGAGAATACAACTAAAGTAAATTATGGAATCGTCTTTCTCAGAAATGGTGCATGATATGAAACATGTGTAAGGAAACGTTTTGCAGACAATTGCATGATCTACAATTTTTTTTCGAGGTATTTTTATCATAAAACTAACGGTATCGCTGAAAAATAAAAATAATTTTTTTTTTCCAAACTTTGACCTTGCATAAAATTATTAGCACTCATGGGATCGATGGTGACTTATCCCAATTCCTTTAAAACTGTCCCTAACGTTCATGCAAATTATCAGCGAGCTAGGAATTTATGCAAGGGTACTCCTTTGGAGGGGGAGGGGGAGAAACCCCCCGAATAATAACATTTTTCGATTTTTTCAAAGGATAAAATACTAAATGACGACTTTGACATAAAACATTTTACTTAATAGGCTGGCTATAAAGGTTACAGAACCATTCTAGGATAGCAACAAAATTATTTTTATTTAGAAGATAAAACAGTTCTCAGGTAGGCTGATTCTGCTGGTTAACGAACTTAACCTTTTAAATTAGACGAAGTATTTTTGTACCAAATTTCATCAAAATCGGACCATTTTTTAGCCTATTAGAGAGCGAACAGACATTAACATAAAAATAAAAATACGAATATATAGAAAAATTTGAAGCACCATTATTTTCATGATTTATGAGTTCTGAAACAATACATTTTCTAGTCGGCACTTCCGGATTGTTTCATGAGGTCAACCTTATAAGCGGGATTCCTCCCTATGGAGGGAGGGAGGAACCGCGGTAAAAGTAGTTGTGTTTTTATTTGAATAGCAATAATAGGGAACGCATCACCGGTGATGACCAATTACTCTTTTACTTACTGGTACATCTTGCCACCACATAGATTAATATTATCTTGTATTTAAGATCCGGTATACTGAAAGAAATACTTTTTTTGGGCGATACTAGCAACATAAATAAGTATTGCATTTTTTTTTTTTTAATTCTTAATTTAGTACATGCTCAAAATATATTTCAACAATACAACAAATCGCGGTTTCCAGCAGTTCATTGGGAGTATTTAATTAATTATTTCACATTTTCTTTCTGTAACGTATACTTATTTAGAGTAGCGTCAGCTATCTCGAGTTGTTGAAGTATAAACACTTCTCCGATAACAAACACATCTTACAAACTGTTAAACCTTATTAATAATAACTAAACACATCAGTCATGCATGATGGATTGCTGAATACCTTCAGGTATAATGAAGTCGACGATTTCTAAAGAATCTGACAGATTTCCTTGAAACTCTGACAGTATACAGTCCACTTATAATAATTTGACAAATATGAAATGAAAACAATGGTTATAAGTATAAAGCAATATAAATGAATCGCTAATATCAAATATAATAATTTCATATATGTTCAATTCAATTAATTTAATTTATTTCAAAAGTACACTCTCTTAAAATTGATTTATTTCTATATATAACTCCAAGGAGCATATCGCCTAGTTGAAAAGCGCCTAAAATAAAATAAATAAATACATATTCCTGCAAAATATCGTCACTAAAACCAGAAAGGCAAGTTTATTTTTGATTTTTGTAGTGTATCAAAAATAAACTTGCCTTAGGGACGATATTTCCTGTGTGGAATGAGAAAGCACGCTTAAATGTATTAATTCATTTCTAAGAATGTTATCTACAAATTAGAAAAATATATTTGATATATTAGCGCGGTTACTCCCTATCTCCATAGGGAGAACCCGCTTATGAGGTTGACCTCATGACGCAATCCGGAAGTGCCGACTAGAAACTTTCACGTTTCAGACCCTTTAGATCACGAAAATATAGGTGGCCCAAATTTGTATATATATATATATATATATATATATATATATATATATATATATATATATATATATATATATATATATATATATATATATATATATATGTGTGCTTGTCTGTTCGCGCTCTAGCAAGCTCAAAAACGGTCCGGTTTTAACGAAATTTGGTACAAAAATCTGTCGTCTAATTTGAAAGGTCAAGTTCGTTAACCAGCAGAATTTGCCCACTAGAAGATAGTGTTTGGGGCGAAATTCGCGCAAAAAAAAATCATAACGCTTACGTTTTTGTGTTTATATGCTTGTAGGTACTTGTTTTATAGGTTTCTTAACATAAGAAAACGAATGAAACCATTTATAAGGCGATATCTGCAACCGTTCCTGAGAAAAGTGGAATCAATGATTTTGTAAGTCATTATATTTTTGTGAGTACTTAGAATCGCGGGATTCAATTGAAATATTTTCTACAACTTGGAAATTAATCCCAACTAAGATGTTTAAATTTTGGTTATATTTAGAGTTAAGGAAGTATGCGAAAAAAATATTTTATTAATAGACATGAAAAGTTTTCGGATCTTCATACATTTTTCGTAAATATCTCAATAACGGTTGGGAAATCGTGCTAAGTGGAAGGTGACCATTCGAATGCTTACTAAATTCTCTACAAAAAAGGTTCTGAAGCAATATTGGATGGGGCAACGTCAATCAGAGATATAAGCGCTTAAAACTTAAAAAATGTTTGTTTTGTTGTTTTGAAAGGGTTTTTCTCTTTGTTTATCTCACTTTTTAATTGTTTTTTTTTTCTTGTTTTAAATTGCATTTTTCAGCAAAATTAGTATAGTAGTAAAATAAGCTAAGAAACGGTAAAAGGTATTGGTAATAATAAGTTTGGAGTGGCTGTGGTAATCAAGATGGCAGTGGCTAATCATGATGACGTTGTTTGTTTTGAATTCTGCTGTCTATATAACCTTCCTCATAGCCTCCAACTGAAGATATCGTTATTTATTATTTTATAGAAAGATTTAACCCACGACAGAATGGAATTTTTTTCGCCATGAAGCACATATTTACAGTTGATTATAACAGTAAGACGAATTTGCTAGTAAAACAAGATACTTAAAATGACAACGAATTTTTGGTTGTTAAGAAGGGCCTTCTCAGCAGTAGTCAAAGAGTAAGTACGTTTTCAGTACATAATTGTATTGACTTATACACTAATACTATATACTAAGAATTATCCACTTCTGGGTAAGTTGGCTACTGTCAGTTTCCTGTGATTTGTGATGCTAATTTATTCCATTTCTTCGAGATGTACGTAACCGCGCTAAGATGACGCAGTTCCTGCGAGTCGGACTTTTTTTTTTTATAAACACAAATTATAATTTGTGTTTATAAATAAAATACCAAATATATTTTTCAAATTTGTAGATAACATCCTTAAAAAGTCCGTCACGCAGGAGCTGCATAACTAAGCACTTTCCTCAGAATTTGGGTAGTGTAGACTGCTTTCCAGAACAATTTGCTTAAAATATCCTACATAAAATAAAAACGTGAATAGTTCTCATTTTGTAATGAGTAACTGATCAATTAGTAATTTGCATCCAGAGTTATGTTTACACATGGTACCTACTACACTACGTAATAAATACAAAAATCCTCATATTATCGTATTTTGATCTAACGCAGGAACAGGATACAGTCACTCTAGTGGTAGAAAGCGCTCCTTGCGGCGGCTTTGTGAACCTACGTCTGCCGGCTTTTCTATTCAAATATATTACAAATTAAACCCCCGCTTTCCGATTGACCGATTCAGCTCATTTTTACAACACTTCTTTCTCATGAGTTAACCACGATGTATACCGCGTTTCGTTACAATACAGCAGAAATTACGACCGGTATGAGTATATTAGGAATTTGGGTCCGGAGTAAACCCCCCCTTCTGATGAACCGATTTAGTTTATTTTTACAACACATATTTACCTGTAGATTACCACTACGAATACCGAGTTTCGTCGAAATATACCAAAAGTCACGGCTGGTAGTGGCGAATTGGCTTTGTGGGTTCGGAGTAAACCCCCCCTCCTAATGAACCGATTTCGTTTATTTTTATAACACATATTTACCTGTGGATTAGCACTACGAATACCGAGTTTCGTCAAAATATACATAAAATCACGGCTGGTAGTGGCGAATTGGTATTGTGGGTCCAGAGTAAACCCCCCCTCATAATGAACCGATTTAGTTCATTTTTATATCTCACTTTTCTCTCTATATTACCACTATGAATGCCAAGTTTCGTTGAAATATAACAAATATTATGGCTGGCATAGTCAAATAAGTGTTTTGGGTTCGGGGTAAACCCCCCCTTCCGGTGGACCGACTTTGGTGGTTAACGAACTCGTTCAATCGTTTGCTAATTGAATGCTATATACCAAGTTTCGTGACGAAAAAACAAAAACTCTGGCCGCTATCGTGTTAACAGACACATATATATATATGCATATATATATATATATATATAGATATATATAAATTTTAACGGGAGTCATTTTCGGTGTCTACTAGGTAGGATCGATAAAGATTTGAAGAAATTTTTCAAAAATTCCGTCATGAGTCCAACCTCAATAGCTACTTTCCTTCGGAGGAAAGTGCTAAAATGAATTAATACATTTAAGCGTGCTTTCTCACTCCATATAGGTAGGAAAGCCTACTTATGACGATGCAGTGAAAAGTGCTAAAATAAAATGTCCACGTTTGAGAATCTGAGAAAAGTGTCAGTTTGATTTCTAGTGTCTAGAAAAATTGGCGAGTATTTATGATTTTTTGTAGAAACATACAAACACAAGAAGAACTAAAAAGAAAGATATAGAAACAGGCTAAAAAGAAAGATCAAGTTCATTAAACAGAAAAATCCGCCTATCGGAAGACAATTTTTCTTTGAGAAAAAATAGTAAATTACAGTTTTTCGGTTGTAAAGTTACAAATAAACTTTTTATAAATATTTATATGTGGGAGATCAAGGAAATATAAATTCATGTAAATAACTATAAGTATTCACTTATAGTATTCATGAATACTAAAGGATTCGTTTCTTAAAATTCATCACAGACGGATTAATATCGACAAGTTTTTAGTAATTATTATTTGGACTTTATAAAAAAATGTAAGACTACCATTTCTGGATTTTCCGTCATTCAACATTAATAACTTATTAAAATATCAATTCTATACCTATTGTATGGACAATTCGTGATGAACAATTTCAGATCTCAAAAATGTGATTTTTCTAGTAACATGGTTTTGTAATATATAAAAAAAGTCCGACTCGCAGGAACTGCGTCATCTTAGCTGGTCTCTAGGCCAGTTACGCTTCAGGCGGCGAATAGGGTTGTTTGGGATTAGATGTGATGATAGGGAGTTAATTGAATAATTTGGATGACCGTGTAATTTTGAATGAAATTTTTGATGTAATTTTTTTGATAAGGGTCGGATAAATGGAATATGTAGGTCGCTGTGAAGAGTCAAATTGGATACAAAGAATGAAGCGTCGGCTATTTTACGGAGGATTTTAGATTGCAATGATTGAATTTTGTAGGAGTTTGAGGGCTTTGTGGATCCCCAGAGTTCTATGTCATAAGTACATAGTGGTCTGAGTACTGTCATGTAAATGAGTCTTTTGTTCTTAAGTGTAAGGTATGATCGTCGGTCGAGTAAGTGTAGTAAAAGTCTGTACCGTCGGTTGAGTTCTTGTCTCTTCTGAGTAATGTGTGGTTTCCAAGTTAGTCGTTTATCAAGTATAAGTCCAAGGTAGCGGATTTGGGATTTTTGAGGAAGAATTGAGTCGTTAAGGGACACTGGGGGACAAATAGATCGTCTGGGGGCAAATGTTAGGTGGCAGGATTTCTGTGGGTTTACTTTAATTCTCCACTTGATGAGCCAAGGATTGATGGTGTTAAGATGAGCCTGAAGGGAATGTTTTTTACGAATGTTTCTAATTTACTTAACTTGCATTACTAACATATCCATTTTACTTTTAAATGGAATTAAACAAAAGAAAATTGTATAAGAAAATGAGAAAGTAGTGTTATTTTTTAATGAGCTACGGCCACATACAACCAGAAAATATAATTATATTTCTAGTATAGCATTTGGCTGCATGACTTCCTACATTTATAGTAACTGTCAGCTGACCTAGGATGCATCTTGATTTATGAAGTGCAATAAAAGCCTACCTGAAGCCTGTCTACTACCTCGACCCGGACAGATGTCTGACTCTACACGGAGAATATTTACGTTTTCAGTTTTGTTACATGTTCAGAGAATTTGTATTTATTCCCGTTTTATTGAGAAATACATCCTCCTACTAGAAGCAATAAAAAAATATCAAGAAATAAAAACAGACTAAAAGAACGGTTTAAATAAACGAAATCAATTATCGTTTATCAAACTTCTAAGTTTTATGCACTTATTTCTCCGAATGACATCGCCTAATCAAAACTTTCTTCAGAACCTTGTTTGTAGAGTATTTAGCTTTCGAATGGTAACCTTCCGTTTACCAAGATTCTGAACCGTTTTCGAGATATTAAGGAAAGTATACGAAGTTCCCAAAGCTTTTCATCTCTATTTATTAATGATTTTAATCCAACCCTTCCTTAACAGACAAAAACGTATACATAACTTAATCTATATATATAAAAATCACGTATCTGTCTGTTTGTCCATTTATCTGTTTGTTCCTTTCACAAATCTATACCGTTTGACCGATTTGGACCAAACTTGACACACAGGTAGGTCTTGATACGGGAAATCTCCTAGGCTAGGTCAAAATAGTCAAATTTCAAAATTTGGTCAAAAGGTCAAAAGTTTTGTTCAAGAAAAATTCGCTACACTGAACCATTCAGATTCTGACGGCCATTTCGAATAATGTCTCAAATTTATTTGTTGATGTTCTTGATAATTAGAATAGCTCGAACTCATTGATGACTTTATATCAATATAAAATCGTGTAATGCAGTTTATTTCAATTTTATATTCACAGTCACTGTCTATCTAAGGAGCGCTGGCCTTTCTTTGATAAGAGCTATCTACACGCAGGCAATGGTGCTGGCCTCTGTCGGCTATAATATGAATTGCTGTTATGCTGGCCTCTGTTGGCTGTTTCACAGCAAGACTGATATAAACAAATTCACACCGATTGACCGATTTTGACGTAACAGAGTATACAGGTAGATCTTGATACGGGAAGAGTCCTAGGCAGAAAATAGGTGTAGCAAAAGAGTGGCAAGACAGTTTATGATAATCATTTTAGTATTTAACCGTTTTTAATAATGAATCTTGTAATTTTTATATCTAACTTGCTTATCTTCTATTCTTAATATGCTCGTTTAAAAAGTTACTGTAATTAATTAATGGAAGACAACTTCATTCATACAGTACTTGAGAAATTGTCCTAATAAATAAATAATAAATAAATTTTAATAAAGAGGGGTTAATAAATTCCCTGCTGGATATTTTGGAAGGGTGGCAACCTATAGATAGCACGGCGCACAATGGTGCCGTGAGGGAAAAACCCCCAAACCGCAGGTGTTTAATCACTTGACACACACGTTTGAACTAACTTTGTTATGCCTAATTAGCTGTAGAATACTGCTCTAATATTGCTCTTCCATTTTATTAATAATACCTTTTTGTTGACCGTTTTCTCACAGAGTAAAAATCTCACAGTTTTCAGTAAAAAGTAAAACAATATTTTATAATACTTATTTTATTCCTGAAAAATTGGTTTTATTCAGGAAGTATCATGTGTATATATAGCTTTTAAACGAATTTTCTTTTCTGACAAAATGTATATGAACTTGGAACATTTAGGATATGAAGATCTCAGTAATGAAACTCAATTATCCCTAGTTTATTTGGCGTAGGAAAAAAGACGGTACTTAGCTATCCTCTCCGCTTAGTTTTACCTAAAAGTGCATGTTTTGAAGTTCCTGCCCTATAAATGTCATCACCGTACTCGGCCGTATGTGTGTACAGCCTAATAAAATGAAGGTGCCAATTACTGATGCGATTATTTTACTAAAAACGAGTATACCATTATTATTTTATGTAGAGAGTTCTTAAACATTTTGTGCTAGCTAGTAACCATACATTAAAAGAGACATCCATGTACAATATCGAACCTGTTAAATATACATATATTTATTCTCTATACGCACAAATTTTAAGATTGAGGAATAGTTAACAGTATTATAATGGTTGTTATACATTTTGAATTATAAATCTCTCCACCCATTGAGTAAAATATGATATTTTAAATTGGATTACCTGCTGTTATTCAGGTTTTCGCGCGGTTCCTCCCTCCCCCATAGGGAGGAACCCCGCTTATAGGGTTGATACAATGAAACAATCCGGAAGTGCCGACAAGAAAATTTCGCGTTTCAGAACCCCTAGAGACCGAAAATAACGGTGGTTCAAATTTGTATATATATATATATATATATATACCTATATAAATATATATATATATATATATATATATATATATATATAAATATATATATGTATATATTTATATATATATATATATATATATATATAAATATATATATGTATATATTTATATATATATATATATATATATATATATATATATATATATATATATATATATATGTCTGTTCGCTCATTTCTGGCTTCCCTAATGGTCCGATTGTGATGAAATTTGGTACAAAAATCCGTCGTCCAATTTGAAAGGTCAAGTTCGTTAACCAGCAGAATCCGCCCACTGGAAGATGGCGTTTAGGGCGAAATTCGCGCAAAAAAAAATCGTAACGCTTAAGTTTTTGAGTTCATAAGCTTGTAAGTACTCGTTTTATAGGCTTCTTGGGCTAGGAAATCGAATGAAACCATTTTCAAGGCGATAGCTTTAACCGTTTTCGAGAAAATTGGAAAAATAGTTTTTGAATACCGTTTTTGGTTTGGGTACTTGGAACCATGGGATTCAGTTGAAACATTTTTTGCATGTTTGAATTTCATCAAAACTAACATGTTAAACTTTTGGTTACGTTTGGAGTTAAGGAAGGGTTAGAATAAAATATTTTATTAACAGACATAAAACGTTTTGGTAACTTTGTATACTTTCCTTAATACCTCGAAAAAGGTTGAGAATCTTAGTAAACGAATGAATACCATTAGAAAGCGTACTAAGTGCTCTACAAAAAAGGTTCTGATGAATGTTTTGATTAGGCGATGTCAATCGAAGAAATAAGTGCTTAAAACTTTAAAGTAATTGATTTCGTTTATTCGAACTGTTCTTTTTGTCTTTGATTTTGGTACTTAGAATCATGGGATTCAGGTGAAACATTTTCTGCATGTTTGAATTTTATCAAAACTAATATGTTGAAAATTTGGTTACGTTTGGAGTAAAGGAAGGATTAAAATAAAATATTTCATTTTTAGTCATGAAAAGTTTTGGGAACTTCGTATATTTTCATTAATATCACGTGAACGGTTCGGAATCTTGGCAAGCAAAAGATTACCCTTCGAAAGGTTACTAAATTCTCTACAAGAAATGTGTTGAAGACATTTGCGATGGGATGGTCATATTTGGAGAAATAAGTGCTTAAAACATAGGTAATTTCGTTCATTTGAACGAATCTTTTTGTGTGTTTCCTACAGTTTTTTTCACTGCTCGTTATTTTTGTGATTGCTTATAGTAGTCAAATGTATTATTCAATAAAACAGGATACGTATAAATAGAAACAATATTTTGTTTCAACGGCATCTTGGAATTCGAAGATGCCCTATGAATATCTAGATTACTGTACTGGTGTTGATTTCGTTCTTTAGAATTGTTTTTGGTAATCCCTATTTTCAGAAGTTTTTATCTATTTATTAATTTTTGTGTTTAAATTCATTGAACAAAATCATAGGAATTCGAAGGTGAGGAGCTAGGAGGCTTAGGGTGGGGGGCATTTACCCTGTCCCCAGGTAGCGGCGCCTAGTGAACCCTCGTCATCTGTAAGTCCCTTTCTAGAGTCATAAAGATAAGCCTCCAAACAACTTTAGGAATGTAGGATTTCTAATTTTTGCCAGTATCAGAACAGCCGCTCTTTACTTGGTGTATGCCACAGCGGATCGCTCATTATATCCTTATTTTATTCGTATTAAATAGATACCTAAAAAAAAATTATTTGTGTATAAGTGTAGCGTTATTGGGATTAGAATAAAATATTTTATTAACAGACATGAAATGGTTCGGAATCCATTTTTTCCTTATGAGCTTATATAATATACTTAGATTTAGCTAGCGACAATATTTTACACCGCAATTAAAGTGACTTGCTCTCCTTACAAATATAATATTTATATTATAATATAAACATAATACATTAATTTGTCTGAAAAAAAGTCCAACCCGCAGGAACTGCATCATCTTAGCGCAGTTCCGTTCTTATCTCGAGTGCAATTAGTGAAGGAATATAGCAGCTATCGGTAGGTATTAGCACCATTTTCCCCCCTTAATATCTTCAAAACAGTGGGAAGTACGATATAACCATTCAAAACCTTACTAAATTCTCTACAAAAAAAGATTCTGAAGAAAATTTCGATGGGGCAATATCAGTCGGAGAAGTAAGTACTTAAAAATACGAAAGTTTTAGTTTTGTTATTTTAAACGGGTTTTTGTCACTGTTTACCTCACTTTTGTTTTTTAAGTTTATTTAACAGTGGAATGAGTATTTCATTAAAGCTGAGAAAATAAGAATCATATTGGTAATAGAGTTTTCCTAGAGTGAGCTTTGAGATGACGGGAGAGCCCCATCCGCTTAGAAAACTGTCAGTTTCCATATGTGGCGCTTTAAGCTTCCTTCTTTTTGAGATTTTATTTTATATTTTTAACGAAAGATCAAAACCTACCGATAGCTGCTACTATTCCTTTACTAATCGCACTTCGGATAAGAACGGAACCGCGCTAAGATGATGCAGTTCCTGCGAGTCGGACTTTTTCTTAATACGAAACCCGTTTATCTTCCGAAATAACTATTCTATCGAATTTGGTAGTGGTCTCATTCGACTCAGTACGAAAAAAATCTGAAAGATTCAAGAACCTACAGTTTTTTTTGCCCAAAATTGGGCGTTTGGGACCACTGCCAACTAATATATATATATATATATATATATATATATATATATATATATATATATATATATACATACCACCCACGTAACTTGTGGGAACTGCTAACAGGCGTGAGCTAACATATTCCTGTAGTACTCACATAATTACAGACCACAAAGATATACAAATATAAATAAAATATAGTAACATCATACTTTTCCCACAATTTTAATCATAGAACAATAGAACGCGCTAAGAAAAAAAATTATTGACCATTCACGCGATTACACCACGAATACCTAATAACGGAAACTGACAATACAATTTGAACAACGTGCAATTCTGACTTTACCATAACGACGTGACTTGTACATGTCTTATGACATGGCAAAGCTACTTTCAAATGGCCTTCATTATATTGACCAAATAAGTTCATATCTTAAAAATAATTATCGAATCTAAATTAAGAATAGCATCACCCTAGGTCAACTGACTCTCTTTCATATTCATTTCCTCTAATGTTATTTATTTATCATTTTATTTTTAGTCTTTAAAACAACAATTTCAGTGTTTATTATTTTAAATACTAACATTATTAAAAATATCATTTCATATCAGAAAATTCATACAGTTGAATTTTGTTTCTTATAATTTACGAGTAGTTTATTTATAAACGGCTTTATTTATCTGATTATCATCGCCATTGATGCGGAGTACAAACAATTAAATAAATAAATTCAATGCAAATATTTAAATCTCATAATAATTGAAAACTTATTGAATTTATTTCCTACAAAATAATTAATATTAGACGAAATAATTTTTTTTTTTTTTTTTTTTTTTTTTCGTTTTTAACGGCGCATCAACTATTTGGCTATTAGCGCCGTAGACGAAATAATATTTTTACTTTATTACATATTATTTATAGGCCTTTTTTTTTAAATTTATTTAAGAGTATATCACCAAGCTGTGGAGATCTTGAGGTAAATAAATAAATAAAACAAAAACTAGTGGGTGCTGAATATATATATATATATATATATTGTTAGATAATGCCAGTCATAAAACAATAGAAATCTAGTAACAGACGCTGTCGGAGAAAAAAAAAAAAGTATGTAATCCTTAAAAGACTTAGAATTTAACTTATACTACAAGCTCACATTGCAATAAGACATTTCTGTAAGGTGCATACTATTAGACAGCAGAAAAATATAAAAATTGAATATACCACAAGACATGTATGAACGTTTGACGGATGGTAACTCACCAATTTTGTTAACCAATATAGAAAGATCATCATATCATGGTAGTCTAAACCATTTCTGTAATTCGATTTTATTTGTAAAAAATCAGAGCGAAAAAGGGCTGCATTTTTCCAATTTTTAAAATTATTATGTAATGTAATAATGTATTATTATCATGTAATAATGTTTGACCTTTTTAATCTAGTAATATGGAGGAAATTTTATTTTATTTGTAAAAAAAAAAAAAAAAAAAAAAAAAAAATAATCCATTATTTAAAATTATTTTTTAAATTTATCTATTTTAAACCATATAGTAAGTGTAGTAGTTTTTAATTTTAATGTTATAGGTCTTTGATTTTATAGGTATTTCATTTTGTTGGCATCCTATAAGAATATGGAACAAAAATCCCATTTGTGTTCTCACGAAATGAAAGAATTACTAAAAATAAATAATTGCAAACTGACTTGGATGCGACGTAATCTTGAAGGGCGAGGTGCCCTGTGCTCCCTCCAACGGCCAGCATTCAACTGGTGTTCCGAAGTGACGGGAGCGCCGTCGCCTCACCCCCTCCCCTGGATTCGAGCAGCCAATCACCTTGATTCTAGTTCGAGTCCGTTCATGATGTCCGAGTACTCGTCAATGAGTATGAGTAAAATGTGAGTGTTGAGCCCGAAAGAGTAACTTCGCTTGTAGGAGCCAGGAGCCCTCTCATGACGATGGGGTACTTAAGATAAAACCTCAAGTCTTACTTTATTTGTGAGATGCTCTGAAATAATACAACTCATAAATAAACGTTTCACAATATCACACTAGTATTTCTAAAGTGACCTCATCAGGACATCAGATAATAGATGGACGAAGATGGTGACTCTTTGGAAACCCCTTCATGGAATTAGGAAGAGAGGAAGACCTGTCACAAGATCGGAAGACAATATTAAAAAACATGGTCTTTCTTGGTACAAGATGGCTAAGGATAGATCCAAATGGATGGAATTGGAAGAGACCATTGTTCAGTTATAAGTTTATCTGTATTTGTTCTAGAAGTGTTGAGGCAATTAAAGTAACGAAAACTTATTGCTTATTAACATAAAAGCACAGGCGTATATAATAAATAATTTCGGGGCGGCTGGGAGCATTTAGGAGGCATGGAACACCAACAATTTAGAACTTGAAATAGTTAACCAACTAAAGCGCTATTATACCCAATAAACATTATTTTGTCTAAACTAAGTGATCTTATTTTCCACGTATGTCTGACCTTTATTTATGTATATTTATTTATTTTTTATATATGGCGCAGGTCAAGTGCGCCATATATAAAAAATAATCAAGTGATCTTATTTAATTTATTTTTAAGGTTTTTAGGACAGTCCCCTCAGCCCCCCTTATGTACACCCATGATAATATATACAAATAAAAATATATTTTTAGCGTTGTCTCTCTTTTATTTTTTAATAATAACTAAAATATATACTATTTTGATTTAAAGTTGGATACATATGGTATTAAATTATAATCAGAGCAACATGTGCATTTGTAAGTACTCTATTGTCAATTCAGTCGTCTACATATTGAGTGAAAATGAACTACAAGTCCATGCGGGGAGCTGCCGGGGCTGATTCTAGGGTAAAAATGCAGTTTCCAGCCCTCCAAACCGATTTCTTTCAAACTTTGCACAATAACGTATTTTGATGCACTAAACACGAATACGATAGAAAAAAACGTCGGATTTAACTAGGAAAGAAGTTATTAAGCACATAAGTTCCCTGTTGTGCAGGTTATGAGAGCTAATGTAAACAATTAAATTTGTGACGACTTTAAGGCATACATGACTTTAAGGCATAAATGACGACTTTAAGGCACACATGCTATGCGTTTCCGCTCGCTCAAAAAGATAACAAAATCCCAGTCAATCCAACTCGCTAAAATTAATAGAATATAATATTAAGCACTAAAGTTAGGAAGGTTATAAAACTAGGCGTCATCAGCGTATTTGTAAACATGCGCATGCGCAGATACGTAACATTGGGAAACAGAGAACTCTCCTTTGAAATGTTCAGAAACTATTTATTCAAAGACATTGTTAATTTTAAGGGCATTCTCACCAGTCGTCACCTGTCGCTTAAGGGCATACGTGCTTTGCGTTTCCGCTCGCTCAAGAAAATAACAAAACCCCAGTCAATCCAACTCGCTAAAATTAATAGAATTCTATTAATTTTAGCGAGTTGGATTGACTGGGGTTTTGTTATCTTCTTGAGCGAGCGGAGCGAGCGGAAACGCATAGCAAGTTTGCCCTTAAAATCGCCCTAGACATTCTTCTGCATTCCTAATCATTCGTCCTAGACATTCTTCTGCTATTATAAAGGCATTAGCTAATTATTAAGGGATTTCTGATATATAATACTTTTCATGAACGAAACAAGAAATGTGAAGAGTGTTTCATTATTTAAAAAAATGATTGTAAATAAATAACTGCTGATGAATTTCGATAATTTATGGTAAATTTCAATTGAACTTCCTTATTACGAACTTTTCTATACCCGCGCATGCGTATGTTGACAAATTTAGTTGTTTACATTAGCTCTCATAACCTGCTCAACAGTGAACTTAAGTGCTTTATAACTTCTTTCCTAGTTAAATCCGACGTTTTCTTTTAACGTATTCGTGTTTAGTGCGTCAAAATACGTTATTGTGCAAAGTTTGAAAGAAATCGGTTTGGAGGGCTGGAAACTGCATTTTTACCGATTCTAGACTTGGGGCTGCTCCGGAACACGTCCACACTCGTAATGTTAACTTTATTGTTAATTCTAACGTCCAAATTTCGAAATAATTAAATTTAAGTCCGTACGGGGGAACAGTTGGGGGCTGACTGTGGATTGGAGAATGTTCCGAAACACGTCCACACTCCCATTGTTGCGCGACAATGTATCACAGAGTCCCGACCCAGCGGGACTTGTATCATCTAGACCCGCAATACACGCCTGATACACGGGGACATGTTGCACGGCAGAATCGCAACAATCCAGATTCAGACGAGATTCAGCTCTGCAACAATGTTGCGCAACATTGTATCCCAGTGTGTACTAGGCTTAAGGCCCCTACATAGGAAAGAGTGACACATTTTGAGTTGATTTTTATTTTGAGTTGTGTCGCTTTAGAAATGCTAGTACGATATATTGGTTGCCCGGTCACATAAACATAACACAAAGTAATTCAAAATAAAAGAGTAAATTAGCAACGGTTCGACAAGTACAAGGCGTTTATTTCATACATTTCAGATACACGGAGCACTCAATGGTGTTCGCTGAAACTTCTGTGAGGAAATATTACCATTTGTAAGTTACCATGCATAAAATTCCAAATTAACATGATCGCCAAGGGTCTTTTTGCGAAGACCACATCCACTTACTTGTGAAGTATCTGCAGTGATTATAAAAGTGATTCAGCGCACGCGCATAACTCATTAGCTTTTCTAATGGCTATACCTATGGGCAATTCTATTGGTTGTTGCTGGTAGTAAAGTAACCTTCAACACTCAAGTCAATCCAACTCGCAAAAATTAATAGAATTCTATTAATTTTAGCGAGTTTTATTGACTAGAGTTTTGATATCTTCTTGAGCGATCGGAAACGCATACCACGTATGCCCATAATGCGAAATATAAAATATAAATATAAATATGTTATAGAACCACCGGACAAAACAATCGGTGAGGGGCCCCTAAACTTCACAATTACCATTGATTTTTATAATATTAACCTTTTTATTAATAAATATTGCTTGCTAAAATATTTTCTGCTTATTTTCATTTGTTTTACAAGCCCAAAAGTTTTTTTAATACGTGTAGTATCCAGAGGATGGCATACGTAGTAAATAAACTCCCAAGCTGGAGGGATACTCCAACGTGGAAAACAAGAAAAAAAAAGCCTAAAAGTTTTACTTACAAATACAAGTTATCTAAGTGTTAGTTAGAAACCATATTATATAAACATAGTAGTCAAAAAATGTTACTTTTAGTAGTGATTGCAGTGATTATAAATACTTTTCATTACTACATTCACTTTTGATGACTATATTTATGTAATATGGTTTGAAACCATAGATAACATGTAAAGAAGTAATAGATAACCTGCAAAAAAACAGTAAGTCGGACTTTTTTTTTATCATAACTTAATAAACAACTAAAAAAGTCCGACTCGCAGGAACTGCATCATCTTAGTGCGGTTCCGTTCTTATCTCTAGACTCATTTAAAATGATTAAAATAGAAGCTGTTATTATTTTGGGTTCACATTTCTAGAAAGCATGAAGATTAGATAGTTAGCCGTCGAGGTGATAAGCAAAGATGGAATGGTTGGGATTCGGCTAAAGAAACATCAATACGATTTTTGTTAAAAAATCTATATTTAGGACGTTTTGGCTACTCATTGGTAGCCTTCGTCAGCAATGAAAGTGCCGGAGGCAGAGGAGGACCAAAGTTGACAGTTCCATCTTTACTTTCAAGAAAGGTCTTATTTACGATCTTACCTGGATGGGTCCCCGCCCTAGGAAAGACCCCGCTAGGCATTTGAAAAGCTATATCTTGGAAATCCATATCTCTAAGATTAAATTGTTGTTCTTATTTTAATTAATCTGTTTTATTGTCAAATACATTATCCAACTTTAAGCAATTAAAAAATAACAAGGAATAAAAAGAAACAAAAAAACCGTTCGAAT
This sequence comes from Gonocerus acuteangulatus, assembly GCA_946811695.1. Taxonomy (NCBI): domain Eukaryota; kingdom Metazoa; phylum Arthropoda; class Insecta; order Hemiptera; family Coreidae; genus Gonocerus; species Gonocerus acuteangulatus. Next base: position 46,058,143 of record OX328131.1, read on the forward strand.
AAACGAAATCAATTACTTCAAAGTTTAAGCACTTATTTCTCCGATTGACATAGCCTAATCAAAAATTGTTTCAGAATCTTTTTTGTAGAACATTTAGTAAGCTTGCGCATGGTAACCCTCCGTTTACCAATATTCCTAACCGTCTTCGAGATATTAGGGAATGTATACGAAGTTCCCAAAACATTTCATGTCTGTTAATAAAATATTTTATTCTAATCCTTCCTTAGCTCCAAACGTAACCAAAATTTTAACATATTAGTGTTGATGAAATTCAAACATGCAGAAAATGTTTCAACTGAATCCCATAATTTTAAGTATCAAAATCAAAGACAAAAAAGTCCGACTCGCAGGAACTGCCTCATCTTAGCGCGGTTCCGTTCTTACCCCTAGTCTAATTTCGAAAGATTAAAATAGAAGCAGTTATTATTTTGTTGAGAGGAGATCGTTGACCGTTGATGATGCAAGGTAGGGATTGTCCGGGTTAGGTCACTGCTACTTAATAATACATACCCCATATGTGTATGTATGTGGGCATATATATGTACATATGTGTGCGTGTATATGTGTATGTGTATATGCATATATATAAATATATATATATTATATATGTATATATATATATATATATATATATGTTAGGTATATTTACATAGATATGTGCATATATTAGTGTTAAATACGTCCTACTTGTATTTACAGCCCTGATGAAGGCTTGAAGTTCAAGCCGAAACGTCGGCACAATAAAACCATTTTTACGATAAAATGTAGTTTTATTAAGTAGCAGTGACCGAACCCTGACAGTTATATTTTGGTTCCACCAGTCTTGAAAGGTAGGATTTACAATCTTACCTGGAAGGTTCGGCAACACTAGAAACCGTCCCGCTAATTACAAGGTCTTGGAATCTTGGAACTCTATATTTCTAACAATAAATTGTTTTTGTTATTTTACTTAACCTGTTTTATTTTCGAATACATTATCCAACTATAAGCAATTAAAAAATAACAAGGAATAAAATACAGACAAAAAGAACACTTCGAATAAGCGAAATCAATTACTTTAAAGCTTTAAGCTCTTATTTCTCCGATTGACATCGCCTAATCAAAACTTTTATTAGAACCTTTTATGTAGAACATTTAATAAGCTTTCTAATGGTATTCTTCCGTTTACCAAAATTCTCAACAGTTTTCGAGATATTATTGAAAGTTCCCAAAATTTATATTATTTCTAGCAACAGAAAATTGGCCTCATTTTTCATATCCTGTTTTACACACAAAATTTTCGCAACATAAGAAATTACAAAAATAAAAAGCAATAAAAAACGAAGGGAAAGAGACAAAAATTACAACAAGAACGACAAAAACCCGTTCATAAGAACAAAACAGACGTATTTGAAGTTTTAAGCACTTATTTCTCCGATTGACATAACCTAATCAAAAATAGTTTTAGAATCTTTTTTGTAGAGAATTTAGTAAGCTTTCAAATAGTTTCTATCCACTTACCACGATTTCCCAACCGTGTTCGAGATATTAATGAAATTATACGAACTTCCCAAAACTTTTCATGTCTGTTCATAAAATATTTTATTCTAACCCTTCCTTAACTCCAAACGTAACAAAACTTTCAACATATTAGTTTTAATGAAAGTAGAACATGCAGATAAAGTTTCAACTGAATCCCGTAATTCTAAGTACCCAAACCAAAAACGGTATTCAAAAACTATTTTTCCAATTTTCTCGAAAACGGTTAAAGCGATCGCCTTCAAAATGGTTTCATTAGTTTTCCTAGCCCAGGAATCATATAAAACGAGTACTTACAAGCTTATGAACTCAAAAACGTAAGCGTTACGATTTTTTTTGCGCGAATTTCGCCCAAAACGCCATCTTCGAGTAGGCGGATTTTGCTGGTTAACGAACTTGACCTTTCAAATTGGACGAAGGATTTTGTACCAAATTTCATCAAAATCGGACCATTCGTCTTCTATCTAGAGAGCGAACAGACATATATATATATATATATATATATATATATATATATATATATATATATATATAAATAAATATACACACATATATATATATATATATATACATATATATATATATATATATATACAAATTTGAACCACCGTTATTTTCGGTCTCTAGGGGTTCTGAAACGCGAAATTTTCTAGTCGGCACTTCCGGATTGTTTCATTGTATCAACCCTATAAGCGGGGTTCCTCCCTATGGGGGAGGGAGGAACCGCGCTAAAAGAACAGTTCGAATAAGCGAAATCAATTACTTTAAAGTTTTAAGCACTTATTTCTCCGATTGACATCGCCTAATCAAAACTTTCATTAGAACCTTTTTTGTAGAGCATTTAGTAACCTTTCTAATGGTATTCTTCCGTTTCCCAAATTCTCAACCTTTTTCAAGATATTAAGGAAAGTATACAAAGTTACCAAAACTTTTTTATGTCTGTTAATAAAATATTTTATTCTAACCCTTCCTTAACTCTAAACGCAACCAAAATTTCAACATATTAGTTTTAAAGAAAGTAGAACATGCAGTAAATGTTTCAACTGAATCCCATGATTCTAAGTACCGAAACCAAAAACGGCATTCAAAAATTATTTTTTCAGTTTTCTCGAAAACGGTTAAAGCTATCGCCTAGAAAATGGTTCCATTCGTTTTCCTAGCCCAAGAAGCCTATAAAAAGAGTACTTACAAGCTTATGAACTCAAAAACGTAAGCGTTACGATTTTTTTTGCGCGAATTTCGCCCCAAACGCCATCTTCCAGTGGGCGGATTTTGCTGGTTAACGAACTTGACCTTTCAAATTGGACGACAGATTTTTGTACCAAATTTCATCAAAATCGGACCATCAGGGAAGCCAGAAATGAGCGAACAGACAAATAAATATATATATATATATATATATATATATATATATATATATATATATATATATATATATATATATACAAATTTGAACCACCGTTATTTTCGGTCTCTAGGGGTTCTGAAACGCGAAATTTTCTTGTCGGCACTTCCGGATTGTTTCATTGTATCAACCTTATAAGCGGGGGTCCTCCCTATGGGGGAGGGAGGAACCGCGCTAAAAACTTTAAAACAAAAAAAAAAGTTTAGAAATATAAAGTTGAAAGTATATTTTCTGATTGAAGAGGTAGGTTTGAATATTGTTTACACTTCATTCTTATGTCCAATGGCCGAACAGAAGGGACAGTGTCAGAAATTGACGCTTGATGTTCCCTCAGAAGTTGGCGCTTGCGCAATAGACCCTATCCCTTCAATCTAAACGGGGTACAATTATTTATTTAGATCTTCATCATGAAATGTGTGTTTGTGACTCTAAAGTATCTTTTATTGGGTTCAATTTTTTATGCAAGAAGATACAGCTGTGCGCAATGCCATACAGTCGAGTTACAAGATCTTCACATTCCATCTGTTGAAACTCTACTATGATGTTGTGGGAGGATAGCACAAACAGTGCTGTTAATAAACGATTTCCCTAATTCGGTATATGTGGGAATAAAAAAATAGATGTATAAATATAAATATGTGTAAATGTAAGTAAATCGATTCTTCAGTTTCAAAAACCTGCCAATAAACAGCTAGCCATTTTTTCACGATAGACATCTTGAAATAATGGCTAGCCCTTCCTAAGGATCACTACTTTTATTTGAGTCTGACTGCTTTCTCTAAGTAATATACAACTTGTTTAAAATGTTGATGATCCCTGTGATTTATATATGCAAATTAATAACATTGCTATAAAAAAAAAAGAAAATATTCCTACCTGAAGCAGTACAATTAGAGAAGAGCGGCAATTAGATAGCATTTTCTCCATCTTGGACTATTTTCTGCAAAACCAGTGTTGCCTCTCTTAAATCATCAAACTGTTTAATAATTTGTTCTCTATAATTTTTATCCAGTCTGGTTTTTGCTCCACACATTCGACAATGACATAATAATAATTGGAGAACTATTTTTTATCAATTAATTTACTTTTAATCTTTAAAATATGATGACAAAAATATTAAGGTACACGAAAATAATTCTGAACATGCAATATTATAATGAGTTCTATTATTACTTGATGAACAACACTGAGACCCCAATTCGTAGACCGTTTAATGTACCTCTTATGGTTAAAAACTTTTGACTGAGCTGAGATTTTTCACAGATATTATTTTGAAACATTATAAGCATCTTATTAAATGTTTGTAAGGTGTAATTTTAGGCTTTAAAATTACTTCTGATAGTTGATAGCATTAGAAAATATTCTAATTTTCACTTAATCTTTTCATTTTAGCCAGGCTTGGAAATGGCCACACCCTACTTACTAGAGCCTAGTAACCAGACAGAAAGGACAGGCCAGCTTTTAGATCTTGTAATTTAACTATTTTCAACATAAATATTCCAAAGGATCTTAAGGACTTACTTTGAAAAGCACACTCTTAAACACTAAACTAAAAAATGTATTAAATTTTCACATAATTCAAATTTATATCTATAATTTAATTAAATTTATTCCTTACTTTACATTTTTTGTTAAGCTTTTGTTTGTTTACAGTAGATATTTTACTGTTTATTTGAAATAACTTTTTATAATAATACTCTAATCTATCTATAGTGCCAATGTTGCAGAACACAATAAATAAATAGATATTAACTTTTTTTAAATTTTTGATCAGAAATTTATAAAGAAAATGATAATACATTTAAAAAAAAATGTGTAATTCCCTTTAAATTATTGAATTGTATCTTTTTAATAAGAAAAGAACAATGTATCAGGTTTTGAAAAAAAGGAAGTGTTGGTTACTACAGAAATGTTATTCTATACATAAAAATTGAAAGCAGTTTAGAAGCATTGTATAATATTGAGTAAACAAAATAATTTATTGAATTACTGTTAAATTGAAACATAAAAGGTTGCTTTCTTAGAACGTTTATACAGTCCCTTGGTTCCTTTCTGAGATGACCAGACCCAATCATCGTTCATTTAATTTGTAGAGTCCTTTAATTTTTTTATATAATTTTATACTTAAATTGATTTTTTTTTTACATGTCAAATATAAGAAGCTTTCTAATTTAAAGAGCACATCATTGTATTAATGGGGCAGGAATATGAAAAAAAAAAAAATAAAGTAAATAATGAGGTACATGAGAACAAATTCTTTGGAAGAGGCTTGAAGAAAGTACTCATCCATGGCTTAATATTATAAGGTGAGTAATTTTAAAGATTAGTAATTTGTTTTGAATTTTCCAGTTAAGTTTATTTATAAGCATCTGAAACCAAGGAGATTCGCTGAAATTATACCCTGTTAAGTATAACTAATAAATAAATAAATAAATAAATAAATAAAATCCTTCATTCCTTATGAACGTTTTGTTGTTAAGATGGGTGGTATTACATACTTCAGATGTCAAAATAGCCGGTAATCTTGGGATCTATTGGTATAAAGTATTCATTTAAGAAAAATCAATTAAAATATAAGTTTTCTTTCATTGAAATTTAAATCTGTGAAAACAGTCCAGCTCTTTGTCGAGTTATTTTGACTAAAAATCTCTCTCTCTCTCTCTCTCTCTCTCTCTCTCTCTATATATATATATATATATATATATATATATATATATATATATATATATATTTTAAAGTTTTATAAAAATAAATTAATTTCGTTTAGAGCCTCCTGCTCAAATTCAGGAACATAAATATGCTTTGGGAGCACCCAACGTATCTATGTAATGTACTTTATAACATACAGTCTTCTTTTCCGTACATGGCCACTGCGCATGCGCAAATGCCAGCAGACACTTTTTTGTAACATTTTTTTTTTCAGTTTAGTCATTGCTAAAGCATATTTATGCTAAAATGATCCTTTCTGCAAGTGGGCTGTAAACATGTAGTCCTTTTAGCTTCTGAAGAAGCATCCGCAGGAAATAAAACTATAAGAGCAATAAAGAGTTGTCATTTTCTTTTATTGGTTGACCTTTTACCTATTTAGTTATTGCACATTTTTATCACAAAAATTAGTAAAAAATAGAATACATTTTTTGAAGTGCGGAAGATGTTGTAGAAATTAGTCGAACAAATACAGAAGGAAAAAGAGAGGAAGATTTTAAATACAGAGGAGTCTAGGAGCAAGGCTCGGTTGAGTAAGGACCGTTGTATGGGCATTGGATATGATACTAATTCCCTGAAAATTTTATGCTGAAAATAAAACAACAGTAGACATTTTAGACTTTTATTTCTCATTGTGATTCATTTTCAACCTCTCTGCAAGGCCCACAACGGAGAAAAGAATGTCACACAAAGTAAAAATCAAAATCTAAGCATAAGTGAGAGAGTGCAGTAATATAAAGAGTGTTAAATGTATAGTATTTTATCACAAAGATAAAAATATACTTCAGAGACAGAAATATATTAAGAATATCACAAGATTATAAGAAAGACAGAAATATCACAAGATTATAGGTATTATTTCAAGAATATGTGTTTTTCAGATCTTTTATGGAGCTATCTTGACAATGTATTCTTATTACATTTGCCGGTTTACTTAATTAAATTCTTTTCATTAATTTTGCTTTGATAAAAATGTGGTGGCATGGTGCCATGTAAATTAAGAACTATATTAAAAGGCATATAGATGTGAACTTTTGATATTAATGTTTTCTTAAATTATTCACTCTTTTCTTAAACAGCTACTTGTAGAATTAGCGAGTTGCTTTAACTATTAAGCTTTAAAATAGGCTCTTGTTGTTTAAAAAAAAAAAAAAAAAAAAAATTGATTTGAGTCTATTTTTTTCTGATTTCATGGCAATATTTTAATAACAGGTGTTTCTAATTGGAAATTTGATGTAGATTCTAAAAATGTGGCCTTTATTTACAATACATCAATCAGAATTCCCGAAAACGTTTTTTTTTATATTAAAAAAACTAATAGTTTTGACAAGAGACAAAAGTATGAGTAGCTCTGCTACATGTTTAGCTAGAACGCTCATTTATGCGTCATTTAACAACAAATTACGTGGAGAACAAAGCCCTAAAGTTCAGATATTTCTCCCAGTAGAAGATTTTTTATCTAAATATTGATATATTTTATTTGATAAATACAGACCGGAATTTATAATATTTATGAAAAGTATAAGATAGGGATGTAACACAATAAAAAATGTAACTCAATGTTTTGATTTGTAGAATAAAGGTTATAATTCGCCATCATTTGCCACGTAGGGGCTCCCAACCCTATCGTCTCACTTTTCCTCAAGTACTAAATATTCCAAATATTTGGTACATCGAATCGTAGACGCCGAATCGTAGTCGTTGAGCCCTTATTTAAAAAAACAAAAATTATCATTTGCTCATGCACGTGGTTTACTGTTTCTAAAATATAGAGTGAAGGCAGTGTTAAAATTCCAAATTCTTTAAAGTATTCCCTTGTCATTGCGTGTAATATTCCTTGTTGAAGTGTATAATATTTATAAATACACGACAGCAAATATTCAATGACATTGTTCTACAAAGAAGTTAGTAATGCCAGATAATAATAACACAACTTTCTCTCAACAAAAATAAAAATCCTAAAATCCATGGATGCTTGATATCTTCTTATCCTCTTGAGTTAAAAAATAATTTACCGAGTTATCATACTCTGACGCCAAGAAGATATAGAGGGAAAATAAATATTAAGTATGCCAATAAATAGCTGGTTTAAATAATTATTATGACACTAAAAAATAAAACAGAATTCATAAATTAAGGTTCTAAAACCAAAGTCTCAGCAACCATTGTTTTTCTGACGATTCCTCCTCTTTGTTTCTGCTCATCCAAGCATTTTTTCTTGCAGTCTAGTAACCTAAAAAAATTATTCAAATGAATTAAATTGTTTATGTTCTATAAAAAAAAATCAGTCCCGCAACAGGCCACGAGGGCCCTGAGGGGCAGATACTATAGAGGTATCTGATTCATGACCATACGGCACACTAGGGAGAGTGTGGTCAGTACTATGCTCCGGCCGCCTGATTTTTCTCTTGGCTGCTTCGACTGCTGGAGTCAGCACCAACCAAGGTACCCATTATTAAATTAATTAAAGGCTGGGTTGGCCTAGGGACGGTCAGGGAGGCCGAATTCAACCAGGGAACGAAGACACTAGAAGAAAAAATCTTTAGTGCTTGCTCGGGATTTGAACTCAGGCCTCCAGCTTATTAGTCCAGTGCTCTACCACTGAGCTAACCTCGCCCTCTTATGTTCTATAACTAACATGTAATATTAAAATAAATTTGAAGGAATGATTTTTATTGGTTAAACACTCCCACAAAAAAATGTTCAAGCCCACTGACCAGACCACTATAATATATGTAATTTAAATCAGTCATATCATTTGCACATTTTTTTTCTTTGAGCAACGTACAAAACAAAACGTTGAAAATACATTATATACTCCTTTTTTTTTTTTAGAAGAAAACTACAAGACAAATTATAAAAACTATGTAATTTACATTTTTTGGAGGGTTTTTATGTGTAACTGGCACACACATAAGAAACAAATGGTGGACCCACTGGCCAAATCGCTCATCCGATATGTGTTTTAGGGTCACTGAATCAGATTCTGTCATTGCTTTGTCCTAATTTTTGGCCAAAACTTGTCAATTTGGACAAAGGAACCTCAACTGAGTGTTAGATTCAGCAAAATATAATACATACAGGATGAGTGGCCTGGAAGAATTTTCTTATTGTATGGATGTATTAAGTAAGTCAAAGTAATACTTCAAAACGTACTCTTGTAGACCTTTCCATAATTCCATTTGCTTAGAATTTTTTTCATGGTTTTCTTTGGCTGTTTTCACTTCCTCTTTAAGTTTTTCCAGCTCTCTTTCAAGTTCAGAAATACGATGAACAAGTTTATCCCTGAAAAAGTATGTGAGAATAATTCAATGTCATTGAGAATCGGCTCTTTAATGGAACCAATTCTTGGGGACAATACACACAAAATAAAAAAAACAAAACAAAAAAAAAACTTTGGAATATAGCAAACCAATCATTTTTTTTTTCTTACGGTACATCGACATCAAGGCTTTTAGCGCCGTCATCCATGGTGCAACAAGCAATTTACTAAACGGGCCATGAAATGAGAAAAATCCTTGCTGCAGGAGGGACTCAAACCCCCATCTCTCCCATTAGAATACAAGTGGCATTAGCCACTAGACCACGGGTAGATCCACCAATTATTATGTTCAAAATTATAACTTTTATTTAAACTAAGATTCATTAAAATTGTTATTATATATCATTTTTATTATATTTATTATCATTATAAGTATTATTATGAGTTATTAATATATTATCATTTCAATTTATTTTGGCATAATTTCTTTATTTTTAATATTAAAATAAACTTTAATATGCACTTTTTGGATATAGTTTTATATTTAATAAAGATTAATTACTCATATAAAAAATACATAAACAGAAAATACTTTCAATGAAAAAAGAAAATACCTTATCTTTGCAAAACCTTCTTCTGAATTGGCTCGTTCAAGAAGAGCTGTCATAATATCAATTTTAGCATTTAGGACAGCAGTTTCTGATCTCTCAGCAGTGTCTTTTCTCAACAAGTCTTTTACTTCCTATTCAAGACGCCAAACAGAAAAAAAAATGAGTTCTCAATATAATGATTCAAAGTTTAAAAACGTTTTCATGGCAGTTTGACAAAGATAAAATGAAATAAAATTCATAATTACTGTCTGAGCATATATACACTGGGTATCCAAAACCATCTATCCACCCTTTAAAAAATGAGATTTTTTTTTTTTCAAAACCAGATGTTGTCTTTATGGAGTATATTCTAAAGATTTATTGTAACATCTACTACTTTTTAGTACCAAAAGTGGGCTATTAAGATTGGAAATTCATTTTTCAAATAGATATACCTATTTTTTTCAGATTCGGATTCGTTGTTGAAAAAAACAAACAAAATTTCATTTTATTTTTTTTATTGACCATTGAAGTTGCTTAAATAGAACTGCATATTTGTATATTGAACTTTAAATCGGATTCTGAATTGAACATTGTATCTTCGATCCAAATGAAAATATCTCTCATTTCTGTGCCCATCGGAAATGGAGCATGCGGACTGAAAGTACATCGGTAATCTACTTTTGTATTGTGACTTTGCAAAAAAATGTGTTTTTTGAGTAAAAGAAAAATAATAATTACACAGCAGTTAGACAGATGCAGAGCTAAATCTGGAAAGACATGGAGATCTCTGGAATTCCAGAGAAATTACTCCACATCAAGAATGGAATACATTCTTGTCCTTATATTGTTGTGTGACCTCAAGACCTCAATTGTTACCTCTTGTAAACAAAAGCACCCTCAAGAGAAAGAAGACTGTAGTAGAGGGTCACAAATAGGCATGAAGGCTTGGAATTGCTGATGATTTATGCTATATAGGCTGCAGGATAACCTATATCGCATAAAAAGTAAGCACTTAGTTCTTGCCTCAGAATTAATGGTTCAAAACAAAAGAATAAAACGCACAATCTAATTATAGAAAAACAGAATTCAGAAAGTGAGTGTTGACAATTTCTACTATCATATCTTCCGAACGAAACCTCCAAGAATTTCAATTCTTTGTTACTCTCCAGTAAAGTCAGTGGCTAAGAACCTAGTCTAAATAAATACTACTACTACTTTAGTTTATAAAAATATTTAAATTTCAGTATTATTACTTCATAGATACAGAATATAGAAGATAAATGAATTACAAGAGAAGTGCATAATAAATAGGGAATTATATTTGGTACTGAAAATAAAAAAAACTAAACAGCAACCTGTTCCAAAGTGGCTAGAGAACCTTCCAATTCTGCAGTCTTTGCATCATAGCCTTTTTTCTTTTCAGCATACTTCTCATATAACTCGTTGTATTCAGCTCGTTTTTGTTTCATTTCTACAAAACAAAAAAAAAATAATAATAATAATACATTAACCTACTAAATTCAAATAAATTGTTGATATTGCAACTACAAAATTGAATCCTTACAGTTTAAAATTCATTGTAAAACAACCAGTGCTCCATCACTGTCATTACGATCATTATGTTCCAGGGATCTGCTAGTGGTCAGGCTCCCAGCCCGAAGGGAAGGATGGCGAGTGATCAATTTTATGTCCACCTACCTACTCTTTGAACGTACTCCTTTCAGAAGAGGTAAGAAGAGTGATAGCCTACTCAAAGGAAAAGAAGATACTGTTCATCGTGGGATATGATGAAAATGACCACATCACCATCTGAAGCAGCACCAACACCAACTCGAGAGGTGAGTCCCTTCTAGAATTTATAATGATTATTTGATGCCATGCATGATTCTATTACCGACGAAATAGTTCAATCTTTTGAGGGTAATTGTAAGATTGTTCAGAAGGAAGGAGCTAATAGCCCACCTTATTATACCTCAACAAAATGAGAAAGGATGGCTCTTTAAAGAGCAAAGAAATCAAACTTCTTTGATCTGTACAGAAGAAGACTGACAGAAGGACCAAGAGAAACTCGTGTAACACATTCTGTGCAGACCTTCAGGATACTTCGAATGCTAGGTTGCACCGGATAATATATAAAAACCAAGGGAATTTTGAGTCTAGAGTGGCGCCTTGCTGCTTTAGACAATGCCCACAGGCTCCTGGGAACCCACTTTCCGGGGAGTGTTAACATAAATACAAGACAAAAGCCAGGCTTACCTACTTCATAAGTAAGTAAGAAAAGTTGGAACTTTGTAAGGATTATCACCAAACCCGATGGCCTTTGATGGATAATAGATTGTTTGAAACCATGTAAGGCTCCAGGGCCTGATGAAATTTTTCATTTCCTTACAAAAGGGACAGAACTCACTATTACTCTATCTTCTCACATTTATTGGATAAAGGTACCATGTATTGATTTATATTTGAACCAACTAGAATATATACATTTTGCATGAATGGTGTTTAGAAATTTTGGCTTGAGGCGATTAAAATAAGTAACTTGACTAACTAACTTACTCAATAAAATTATTAGAACAATTATTTTTGGTTTTGAAAAGGTAATTAAAAAAAAAAAATGTACCTTCAATCTTAGGCAAAAGGTGAGCTTTTCCAGCTGAAATTTTAGAATTGAGATTATTTATTTCTTGAAGTAATTCATCTTTGGACATATTTTCTCTCATCTCCTTCTTTTTCTGTTCTCCTATTTCTGTCTGGGTATATGATAAATTTGTTAATAACTGATTATTTAAAATGTTAACCTTTGTTTTTATATATATTAATTTTGTTATTAGCTGGTCACTGGGTAATGCTAATCAATGTATAGCCTGTTCAGTTAGACGGAAAACTTCAATTCCACATGCGCCAAATTTAGAGGGAAATATTCCCAATGGTTCCACCATTTGCAAACTCCCATTTCAAGAAACAACACAATATGTGAAAGATTTATAAAAACTTATTATGTCTTGTTTAAGACTAGGGAAGGCTTTGAGAGGTCAGGCAAAGGAAATAGTGTCTAATATTTATCAATACTTAGCCATAGCTAAGACTAAAAACGCTTAAGACTAAACCCCCCTTGCGATAAGATTATAACAGAGAAAATGTTTACTGCCGATTTCTTGTATTTGTATGGGGAATATAGGCCAAACCCTTTTCCCCCCAAATAACCATCTAGTCGAACAGGCTATAGCTTAAATTGTTTTTAGCCTTAGCTTTGGCTAAGTATTGATAAATATTAAACACCATCTCCCTTGCCTGACCCTTCAAAACCTTCCCTGGTCCTAAACAAGACATAATCAGTTTTTATTGAGTTTAAAGTATCGTGTTGTTCATTGTAATGGAGACGCAAATGGCGGAACCGTCGGGACAAGACATTTTTTGCTGTGTAATATTAACTATTGTTCCTTGTGTTGCGTAAGAGGTGACTTAATTTCAATATTTAGTTAACCATTGACTTTAATTATTAATACTAGTCATATATCACCATTATTAACTTCCTAATACCTCAGACAAGTTTTCCGATTGCTGCTTCAATATGTCTAATGTCCTTGCTAGAACTCCTGATTCGGCAACTAGCGAAGCCAAAGCAGCTTTTTTAGCTTTATAAATAGTTTTTCTTACTTTCAAATTTGATACGTACTCCTTATACTCTTTTTCTGATATCATCCTACCTCCTCCTTGCTCTTCCAATGCCTGGAATCAGGAATAATTCATAACAAAATCATTAAAATACTTTATAAATACGCACATATATATACATACACACACACACACACACACATATATATATATATATATATATATATATATATATGACGATGAATCAGGTGATGAAGATAAATCTACAGTAACCCATGAAATGCCTGTTCCGAGTCCAGTCGAATCACTGTTGTATATAAAGGAATTAAGAGGATTTATAGAAAGTAAAAATGATGTCAGTGGGAATGTTTTAAATCATTAAATGTTTTAGAATCTTTTGTGATCTTCGACAGGCTTCAATCAAAGAAGCAAACAAAAATTTCAGACTTTTTTCAAAAACAATAGACTGATATTTTGATATTTTTGAAAAATTATTTATTACTTATGCACTTAATCATCAATTTGTGCAATTTTTATTATTCTTTAAACTAGCTGAATACCCGTGCTTCATCACGGCAGATAAGTAGTTATTTTATTGCGTTAAATAATGTTTCATTAAAATTACGTTACTATACAATTCTGTGCAGTTTATTACAGCACAGTTCGCGTCATACTATATTTTATTCAATGGGCGTTAAAATTTAAAAGTTTATGTTTCCAAGAAGTCATATGGTAACACCCAATATATTTAAGAGTATTACCAAGGTTATAGGCGAGGAGGCTGTGCAAGGGTTCCGGATATTATTACCTCGCCTGGAAAACCTAAGGATATGCCATACATCACGGTTTGACCGGGACTGTCCCGGTATTTTGCAGTTGTTTCGGTGTCCCGCCCAGTTTTATCAATGTCCCGGAAAAGGCTGTAAGATGTAAAAAGTAATGAATTCATGTTTATAAGAATATTTTTTAAATCGGTTACTTTTCTACAATCAACATTTTTACTACTGCTCACAGTGTCAAAGAAATGAGAAGTACTCTAACTGTAAAACGCTGGAACTACCTGCACAGCGCTGCCAGCTGCCAGATACTACTATTTGGCTGAGAGATTTTTTTAAGAAAATTTAGTAGCAAAAAAAGTTCCGTTCTTATTTTTAAGGTTTGGGTAGACTAACAGTTTAGGATTCCCCCTTCCCGTTAGTTGCTAGGCTTAAAACTCACCAACCATTTTGCTTATAATTTGTACTCTTTTTATCCCCCCCCCCCCCCCCCCCCCCGGTATGCCCATCCCATATTAATGTGTCCCGGTTTAACTCTCCAAAAATATGGCAAGCCTATCTGACGGCGACAGGCAGAAAAGAAACACAATTAAAACTCTATGAGGGACAGTTAATTTCTAGTAATTCAAGGTCTGCCATCATAGTTGAAATTAACCTCAATTAGAAATAAAACTATGAGATAGATAATGTAAGGTAACAGCTGTTCTTTATCGTCCTAGCAACGCAGGCTGCCTAGGCTTGCCTTCTCTAACCAACTCAAACTTTAAACCCCCCTAAAAATGCTTAAAAATATGAATATCAAAAAATCCTTTCTTAGCGAGCGCCTACGTTATATAGGGAGTGTCCATGCAAAATTTCAAAATTTTCTGTCGAGCGGTTTGGGCTGGGCGTTGATAGATGAGTGAGTGAGTGGTATTTGACAAATATATAGTAGATAAAATGCATGTAATTTTTATTGTTTTAATTGCAAACTTTGTGAAATTGTGAAGTTCGATTTTTTAGCTCTTTATTTTCAAAAACTTTAATTTAATTCGAATTTTGGATATTTCGAATATTTTCATCAGTCCCTTGAGGTTTGAATTATCCAAGTTCTACTGTACATTCACATTATATAGTTTCTAAATATGTAAGATGAATTTTACTTTAATCTGCTGCTGAAGCTTGTCCAGCTTTGATTTTGCGTCAGTGTAGCGCTGTGCAACTTCCGCCTTTTTCCTTGCAATAAGTTCAGCTTGCTGTCTAAATGGCCCTAATCGCTCATCAGAATTAGATGATTCTTCAATAGTTCGCTCCATTTCAGCACTCAGCCTTGCACGGAGTTCTTCAATCTGGAAATTGTAAAAGATTAAAAAAATTGTAGATCAGCTGACACAAAAAACCAAACGCACTAAATTCTATTGAAAATGAGTGATGGTAGTTTAAAAGACATACAGAGGCCTCAATGGCAAGAATATTATTCCTCTAGTCAATATAATATCAATAATAATTATTTACTTTCATTGTTTTTATAGCTTGCTATAAAGTGTTTTGCTCTTCTTCATGTTATAAGCCATGAAGAGATTATTTATTCATATTTTAATGTCCATTATAATTAACTCAGAATTTTAGGGCGGGTTATCTATAGGTTACCACCCTTTTCTAGAGATGATGCCTTCTCTTTTTTCCAAAGAAAAGCCACCACCCCTAGTGGAAATCGAACCTACGACCCTTGGCACGGAATATTAAGTGGCCACGCCTTAACTCTTACGCCAATAATCTGTTCATTTAAATCATCAAATGAACAGATTATTTGATGATGAAACTAATTTAAAGATCATAAATATAAAATATATATGTATATGTATATGGAAATATCCCTTGTAAGAATTACTTCAAGGGAACTGAGATAACTATCCGTGTTTTGTTTTATTAATTATTGATTTTACATCACTTTTTAAAATAAAATTGAGATATAAAAAGGTCAAAATATACATTCACTTTAAAATACTATTATTAGGATCTTGCTCCTAAAACTATGAACATTTTTTGTTGTTTATTTATTGTAAGAGCGCACATAAAACAATAGGATGTCAAGAAATAGTTTGGACTCAGCCAAGAAAATTAGTCAGATTTTCGGAAAAATGTATATATTGAACGTTTCCGAATGCTCTTTGGGAGCCTTCTTCAGCAATGAAAGAAAATGTTAATCGTGGTCACCTAACTGGTAACTTTGGTATTTCTCAATCCCCTAGGCATTCATTGCTGGAGAAGGCCACCATAGAGCATGCCGAATCATTCTAAATATAGATTTTTCCAAAAAGGTGACTGCTTTTCTTAGCCAAATCCCAACTATTCCTTCAGTTTTTATCACCTCGATGAACAATCGATTTTCTGAAAAAAATTTAAAAAATCATTGATGCTACAACAATATTTAAAACAATTACAAAGTAGAAAAATACAAATAATGATGCTAGTGATCTACACAGTAAATGGAAAAAATTACATTTCTCAAACATAATGTATACCAAAAAGAAATATTTAATATTAGGCATACTTCATTTCTAAGTTCTTCAACTCTTTCTTGAGATGGAGGGGGCCCCTCAGCAACCCTTGTCATCATGTCTACTTCATCCTTGAGAGCAGCGTATTCAGAAGGAAATTTCTCATTTAAAATGTATTCTGTCATCTGAACTTCATCCTCGAGTTTTCGAGCTACGTCTAAAATTTAAGAACTTATAAACAAAATTTATTGATATGTATAAGCCAAGTTGTTTTGTTAACAAATAAAGAAAAATAGAATTAACCCTTCCTCTACATTTGACTAGTACCACTTGGGATAAAACATTTGCATTAATACCTTCAGCTGTAAGTCCCTGAGTATGCTGCTTTATTTCACTGAGCTGCCTCGAAAGTGCGGTGTATCGCTCACTAAGTTCTCGTAGTAAACCAAGTTCTCTTTCTTGCTGCTGAGCCAGCTCCCTTTGCCTTTCTCTTTCTAACCTCAACTTCTTGGCGCACTCCAAGTATAATTCCTTATTTTCTAGGTTTTCAAGCTGAAATTAAAAATGTAAGTTATCAATGTAAGTTATCATACATTCACAAAGTTTAACCCTTTAACACTTTCACTGCGGGTGTCATTACGGAAGGATACTAGCAATCCTACCCGCTTATGAGTGTTCCTTCGGAAGGACACTCCTCCATTACTATTCCCTTTAGATGAACCTAAACAGGTTTAAAACATCACTTTGGGGAGCAACTCACATCACAAGTTTGGGGAGCAACTCCTGCTAGTTATTTCATAAATCCATAATAATTGTAGGTACGAAATTTCAGAACCCCAAATTTAAATCTTTTACTATACCTTAACAGAATACATTTCCAAAAACATTTGTTTATAAAATATTAACTATAATAAATTAAAAATAAAAATCATCTTCTTTGATGCACAGAATGAAAGAATAAAAGGAGAGTTTTGTTTCGAAAACATACTAATGACTTGGATAAATTCTGTCACAAATTCTCAATCGCCTGAAGTTTTCTTCATCTCAGACAGAAGAAGACAACTTGTGTTCTATGCAATGTTTTACAAGTGACTTTTTGCGCACTGTGTTGTCAGCATACTTTTTTTTTACGTACACTGGAAACTGTAGAAGTTTTATTATTTATCTTTTCTTTATTACATATTATCTTCTTATGTTTTTCTTTGATTAAACGAAAGTAATAAATATTTGTTTAAAATGTTGTTGTTGAAAATGTCATTATTTTATGCTCTTTAGTGAATGAAACAAGCTTATACTTGAAAAGTAACAGAGCAATGTCCTTCAGAATAGACAATATTTATGGCAGGTTTTGCAAATGCTTTTTCATGAGTTGGAGCCGTATTTTTCAAAAAATATTTTAGGAGCTGAAGGGGGGTAAGAGTGAGGCTAGACGTATCCAGGCATAAACCAAAGAGGTCTGTTTACTTTCCTGCTTTTCATTTCAATCAAGGAGTGGAAATGTGGATGTTGCATTCTAAATTCTTACCTGAGCATGGCAGGGCGTTAATTAGTATCCTTAAATCGATTAAAATAAAAGTATAAATTAAAACTTAACTTAAACTTAAAAAAATTCAATAATTGTACTTTACCTTTCTGTCCATCCTGTGAATCTTGGCTTGAACAATTTCTTTTTCTTTTTCCATTGCTTCAATATCAGTTCTCAGTTCAGCAGCGTGATCACTCCTCGTTTTCAAAGATGTTACCTCCTTATGTATTGTTTTAAACTGTTCAATTAAGGTTTCGTACTATAAAAATATAATAACCATTTAAATATTGTCTCAAAAACATAAAAGCCAACAAAGTATTTTTTTTTAATTATTATTAACCCCCAAGCAGTCGCATGTTGTTATGCAACAAGAGAGGTCGCGTGAATGACAAGAGTCATCCATTCCTTTTCCCTATATTTATGATCAATTTTGTCATTGTTTGTTTTGTTTTTTCGTATTATTTATGCACACTACAAATCATTTTTAAAGAAATTATCTTTGCAATACCATGGGACATATATAAGATAAATAACATTGGCTAACTTCAGAAAAATTTTCATCTACACTATTCTACCCCGAGTTTTGGCTTCTTTAGATGAATTAACTTGCCATGCTTTGACATGAAGCCTAAGAGGATAATTGGTAACACACCAAGCATAGAAAAGGAGGATATGATATAAATCTCTGCCTGGCGAGTTAATTTTTCTAAATATGAAGATTTGAAAGCTTTCACAACAGTAAATTACATTGCAAACACGTAGGTTGACCATTTAATTAATTATTTAATTTTTTTGTTGTTGTTTTATTTTATTAAAACAAAATAAATAGCATACAATGAAAAAATCACAGGAACAGTGTCACTTTTGCTTGTTGCTTATTAGAAAGCTTATAGAAACTGTTAGTGATTCGTTTCGATCATTCGTGAAAAATGTAAACACGTGTAAAAATGTAAAATGAAATCTTAAAGAGAAGCAAGAGTATAGACCCGTCAAGAGCAAACTGACATTACACTAAATGGAAATTACTCCATTTAGGCAGATCGGAACCTATCCTTGAAAACATATGTTATTTAATCATCCACTAAATTATTTATTCAATTAAATAGTTACTTGATAAATTACCTGTTCGTAAAGTGCAGAAACATCATCATCTCCAAGCATTTCAATGGGGACTTCAACTTTAACCAAGTACCTTGCCAGATAAGCTCTTTTTCTTAAATCTTCAAGATTACGGAAAAGCCATTCTAAAATGGGATGAATGGTATGCTTTTCCCCTTGTACCAGCCCTTGACGAAAAGCAATTCTAAATAAATTAAAGTGATATATAAATAAAAGCTTTATGATAATTTTTAACAATAATAATAATTGTATAATTTATGAGAGATCTTTCAGAGTGCTTTTTCTTCCATAACTAGTGGCGTCGGATCACAAGTGACCCGAATTCTAAATTGATTTTTTGTGTAATGGAAGTTAAAAAAAAAAAATTATAAACACTAATATTTATTGAAATACGAGTTATTTATTAATATAATACAATAGTTATCAAAATTTACATAAAAAAATCGTTGAAAAAGTAGTGCTGAATGGAAGGTATAAAAATGACGGCGTTGTTTGTTTACAAAATTAAAATTTATGTAGTTTTCATTCAATAACGAAAAATCAAAAAAACTTAAGGCTTACGTTAATTGCAAACAAGTGAGGCATAGTCCTTATATACACATTTGCCACAAAATGAAGAATATTTATTGTCTTTAGTGGAAGGACAAAAACTACACATTTTCCTTTTCTGTCTGCTTAATTCTCCTGCTTCATCTTTATTTCGTGGCTGAATAACCATCAAACCTTGTTCTTCCATACATATATTAATCTTTTGTTTGAGAGGCCTAGGTAAAAAAAGAATTTGCAACCAACAGATGCCATAATTCTTGACTACCTAAGCCTTTCAATAAGCTCTTCCTACCATCTGCTTTCCAGAATCCACTGACGGTTTCGTAAACAACATATGCATTTATAGCGCTGAGATTGATCAAATGAAGAAATATAGCGAAACACCATTTCTTGGTTCATAGCCCAACATTATATTTTGCACACATTTGTTTATTTGTGGCTATTCCTCCTTTAGTAGAATTGTTAAAAGTCATCATAGCTGGTTTATTTTTTTTCATCCCAGGATTCATCGATATCTTAGACAAACTTTATTGTAGTCCTTTGATAAAAAGGTGGTTTCACATTGATCGTCAATCTCCACCAATAAAGTAGAATTAATGTCGTGGTCACTTTTATGAACTACGTCTCCTCCTTCATCTGAACCGCTTTCTACAACATATTCCTCTTCTTACCGTTCCTGCCTCTTGAATAACGCCAATATTACCTCAAAAGTACTAAATAATTTAAATTTAGCCATTAAGAAGAGTGAAAATACTTTCAAAATAGTAAATTACGTCTTACAAATTTTATGACATAAATACTGGCGTCGGGTCATAATGGCCTCACGTGTTAGTACATAAACACTGGCGTCGGGTCAAATAGTCAAATAGACACAAAAATACTCCTTTGACGATGATGTCTCTAATACTGAAACTTGACGAAAGCAGTTCTAGGAGATTACAATGGATAGGGAAGACAATTAAAATGAGTTAACACTCCAATGCCCATGACTATTCTACATTTTTTTCTATATATATATATATATATATTTTTTTTTTTTGTTGCTTAAATGGGTTAATATGAAGTCAATTGAAGTAACTTTTAAGACATTTTTGTTATCAACCTGTCAATTTGTAAAGTAACATATGGTCCCCTAGAGGGGACCTTGGGCACTGGGTTTACAAGTATCAAAATCTGGTGTCTTTTAACAATTCACTACATTTCACGAACAAATCTTTATTTTTCTGCAAGTAAATAATAATTAAATGTATAAGTACATGATTAGTTGCCTATGATAAATATTGGTTTTAGGAAAAATTACTTATTCTGTGAAAATCGAAAAAACAGTGGAAATAAAGCCCTATATTGCAGCACTCACTCATGAGACTTGACTGTTTTTTTTTTTACAATTCTTACAATGTGATTTTCTTGAATAGTTTCGGTGCAGCCAGTGTTTAGTATATTTTTTTTTGAAAGAGGTCTATGGTACTAAAAAAATGTCCGTGTAAAGGCTGTAAGGCCCAAATCCTTGGGGTAACCGGGAAGAAAGCTCAAGAACTACAGATCCGCCAAAGCCGTAACTATTCTGCAAGGGCATTGTAGCCGCCCTGTTAAGACAACATTTTATAACCAAACCTTATGGGCTTGCCATGGAGAGATGCTGCTTACAGCTATTTTTGAATTTCGAAAAATCCGTTTCATCCTATACTTTCAGACACCAAAGTGTAATATCTGTCGGATTCAAAATGTTCCCAGAACATTCTTATATTTTTGGCTGTCATGTAGCCTGTCTAAAGTAGTACATGAAATAAATGAATACTTTTTTTTTTATGGAAGGAACATTCAATTCATGATTTCTGGAAAATGAGTATGAGTAGGAGTTTTGAACAATAATATTTATACTTTCGTCTCCAAACATCCTTTCAAAGCATTCAATTGAAGATAAGTTACTGCAATTTTTGGATAATCTTTCTGTATAACCTCCATTCCCAGCTCTATTTGAAAATTTGCATTCCTCTTCAAGCCATTCAATTCTGCATTTATAAGCTTTTTCGTGCCTTTAGTTTAGATTTATTAGACATCGTTTTTTTTTACTGACTGTTATTTCTTTGTTGTCAGCCGTTTTTTTCTTCTTTATTTATATCGTTTAAAATTTCTAATAATTATAATTATTTTGAGAAACTGACGTTATCTCACTTTATTTTGTGAAATAAAGTCAATTATTTCAAATATTTGAAGGTAGATATTTTATTGGCAGCAATAAAAAAACCAGAATTGATGAAGCCCCAGTGCCCAAGGTCCCCTAAGGGGGACTACAGAATTTAAAGAATACTTATGAACAAGGATTTAATCAAATTCTCTCAAACTTTATTTTATTTGATAAAAAAAAATGTTCAGAAATGATTTATACAGAAAGAAGTATAAAACTTAACCATTTTTTAGCCATAACAATGGAAAATGCAATGAAGATTCTAACCGGTTGTTATTTTGATTGTTGCAGTAACTTCAAATCCAATTATCGTTGTTATCTGTAACACTGGAATGCTATAAATTTTCAGTAATGTAAATCAATTCCTTCTTTAACCATAGAAGTACAAATCCTAAACCCCAAGTTTGTGGAAAACTTTTAAACCAATGTGAAAAAGTGGTCCCCTGTAGGGGACCTTGGGCATTGGAGGGTTAAAAAGCAAAAATCGAATTAATAAATACCTTTGGGTCAATATGACCCAACGCCACTAATTAAGGGTTAAAATAAAAACTGACGGAGATGAGCTTTCCCCATTGATCTTTAAAAGTGTTTTAGAAAAATTTACTCAAGAATGGTGTGACAAAAAATTAAAATAATGTGGATCAACCTATCAAGTTAGGTAGAACAAATATTAAAGTTAATTGTTTAGCTTTTGTCGATGAATTTGTAATTTTAGCTCAAGACATTGCCACTACCCAGAAACAAATTAAGATCCTACAAGAAATTGAAAAGTTGGTCTACAGCTGTTCAAAGCTGGTCTTTCATTGCAGAAACAATAATACATGCTGAATCTTAAAATTACTCCAAAAAACAAAAAAAAAAAAGTACTTGTTCATTAATGGGGGGGGGGAGGTGGGGGGCTACTTCATTTCGAATATTTTTCAAACAATAACATACAATTACTTATAGCCACACACAAGTAATAACATACTCGCATTATAAGTTTATTTCTGAAGGACATACATACTCTCGTCGATCTCAACAACTAAGCCCTCGCCTCCAATTTTCACATTGTGTTGTCCCAATAGGGCTTCAACCCATACTTCCCACAAGTAGTTATTCCCACAGTAGCAACGCATAATTCCCATCGACCACAGTTGCTTGTGCCATATTGAGTTGCCATTGATAACACGAGACCGATGTCATTTCTACATCAGCAGGCTTATTGAATATTAAAAAAAAATACCTAGGAATACAGTAGAATGTAGATTATGTGATAGAGAAGAAAATTAACACGTTCATAAAGTTTAGACTAGAAAACATAGTGGCCCTCGTTGATGAACAAGTACCCCCCCCCCCCCCCCCCCCCCAAAAAAAATCTTTAAACACAAATTACAGAGAAATTAAAAGAATCCAGCAATTTAAGTAGCACAGCGAAATTATCAAAGAATTGAGTTCAGAAAAAGTTGCAAAAGAAGCACGTTGTCGAAAGATGATGTTGTGTCGAAAACATTTATAGTAAGATATCAATCTCTAAGTGCAAAAAACTCAGATATTGCACTGCAACACAATAAACAGTTCAGAATGATTTTATGCAGCTGAAACCTTAGTTTTCAATAGAAGAACTGACTTAGATCAATTTTATAAAAGAGAAAGGAAAATTGTTGGACTAATAATTACTAAACATCAAACGCACAGACTTTGAAGTAATAAGAAAATAGAATAATACACTCAGATATTAAAAATTGAAGATTAACATTCTACAGACAAATCAAAAGAATGGATTATTCGAGACTAACAAAGCAAATTGTTGAATTTTATGAAAATTAAAGTAAGACGAGTAGAAATAATTAAATGAATTGCGGCAGTAAAATAAGATTTAAGAGTAGCAGGTAGCAGATATTTCAGATAGAGATTAATTCAGATAAAAATGTTTTGATTGGAAAGTCGGTCAGACAGAGATTTAAAAAAAGTCCGACTCGCAGGAACTGCCTCATCTTAGCGCGGTTCCGTTCTTATCCCTAGTCTAATTTCGAAAGATTAAAATAGAAGCAGTTATTATTTTGTTGAGAGGAGATCGTTGACCGTTGATGATGCAAGGTAGGGATTGTCCGGGTTAGGTCACTGCTACTTAATAATACATACCCCATATGTGTATGTATGTGGGCATATATATGTACATATGTGTGCGTGTATATGTGTATGTGTATATGCATATATATGTAAATATATATATATTATATATGTATATATATATATATATATATATATATATATATATATATGTTAGGTATATTTACATAGATATGTGCATATATTAGTGTTAAATATGTCCTACTTGTATTTACAGCCCTGATGAAGGCTTGAAGTTCAAGCCGAAACGTCGGCAAAATAAAACCATTTTTACGATAAAATGTAGTTTTATTAAGTAGCAGTGACCGAACCCTGACAGTTATATTTTGGTTCCACCAGTCTTGAAAGGTAGGATATACAATCTTACCTGGAAGGGTCGGCATCACTAGAAACCGTCCCGCTAGTTACAAGGTCTTGGAATCTTGGAACTCTATATTTCTAACAATAAATTGTTTTTGTTATTTTACTTAACCTGCTTTATTTTCGAATACATTATCCAACTATAAGCAATTAAAAAATAACAAGGAATAAAATACAGACAAAAAGAACACTTCGAATAAGCGAAATCAATTACTTTAAAGCTTTAAGCTCTTATTTCTCCGATTGACATCGCCTAATCAAAACTTTCATTAGAACCTTTTATGTAGAGCATTTAATAAGCTTTCTAATGGTATTCTTCCGTTTACCAAAATTCTCAACAGTTTTCGAGATATTAATGAAAGTTCCCAAAATTTATATTATTTCTAGCAACAGAAAATTGGCCTCATTTTTCATATCCTGTTTTACACACAAAAGTTTCGCAACATAAGAAATTACAAAAATAAAAAGCAATAAAAAACGAAGGGAATGAGACAAAAATTACAACAAGAACGACAAAAACCCGTTCATAAGAAAAAAACAGACGTATTTGAAGTTTTAAGCACTTATTTCTCCGATTGACATAACCTAATCAAAAATAGTTTTAGAATCTTTTTTGTAGAGAATTTAGTAAGCTTTCAAATAGTTTCTATCCACTTACCACGATTTCCCAACCGTGTTCGAGATATTAATGAAAGTATACGAACTTCCCAAAACTTTTCATGTCTGTTCATAAAATATTTTATTCTAACCCTTCCTTAACTCCAAACGTAACAAAACTTTCAACATATTAGTTTTAATGAAAGTAGAACATGCAGATAAAGTTTCAACTGAATCCCGTAATTCTAAGTACCCAAACCAAAAACGGTATTCAAAAACTATTTTTCAAATTTTCTCGAAAACGGTTAAAGTGATCGCCTTCAAAATGGTTTCATTCGTTTTCCTAGCCCAGGAATCATATAAAACGAGTACTTACAAGCTTATGAACTCAAAAACGTAAGCGTTACGATTTTTTTTGCACGAATTTCGCCCCAAACGCCATCTTCCAGTAGGCGGATTTTGCTGGTTAACGAACTTGACCTTTCAAATTGGACGAAGGATTTTTGTACCAAATTTCATCAAAATCGGACCATTCGTCTTCTATCTAGAGAGCGAACAGACAAATATATATATATATATATATATATATATATATATATATATATACATATAAATATATACATATATATATATATATATATATATACAAATTTGAACCACCGTTATTTTCGGTCTCTAGGGGTTCTGAAACGCGAAATTTTCTAGTCGGCACTTCCGGATTGTTTCATTGTATCAACCCTATAAGCGGGGTTCCTCCCTATGGGGGAGGGAGGAACCGTGCTAAAAAGGGTGGAGCACCTTAGTCTGATTACAGAGAAAAAGCTCAATCAAAAAGAATGAACCAAGTCTTGGCACAAAGAAAATCAAACTTGTACTTCCTGTGGTCCTACTGAGCCCACATGTGGGTAATAATAACAACAATAGCCAACAGCCATAGCCATATTGAGCCACTTTTCCATTGATCACCAAAGTTAAGGTGGGCTTGGCCACTACCTGGATAGGTGACTGCTGGGAAACTATGTGGCATTAGAATTATTAAACATCATGCCATTGGCAACCTTTAGATACGCTGACACTAAAGGTCCAGCAGTTGATAGAACATAAAAATAAATTATAAGCGGGGTTTCTCCCTATGGAGGGAAGGAGGAACCACTCTAAAAATAAATAATAATACGTTGTATAAGGTGGCTAAGCTATTTATGCTATAATTGTTTTAACTATATTTATTGAGGCCTTGTTGGAATGTGAACCTTGATCCTCCTGTTCTATGTGCAGGGGCTGTTTTTCCAGACTTAAATGATTACAATAATATGCAATAGTTGTTGTTATATTGTAATCTCTGTCCAGAAATTTATGAAAATAAGTAAAAACAATCTATTAGTAGGATGAGCACACTCCGTGATGAAGTATATATATAATAATGGTAGAATAAATGAAGTTTACGGGTCAGGTCCTGGATCATATTTTAATACTCGAAGAGTCGTCAATAGCCTCACAGTGGTTTCTTCTGGATCCTCATTTTTAATGTCAATTGTTTCGGATTCTTCAGTAGTAGTAAGAACATCACTAAGAAGCTGAAAATAATAATTAATTAAGAACTGAATTATTTACCCAAAAAAATTATTGAAATGTGCTAAGACCTCAGAATAGATTATTTATTTATTTAAATTTTAACGTCCTTTTATTATTGACAATAAATTTTAGGATGCGTTATCTATAGGTTACCACCCTTTTCTAGCCAGGATAGAGCTGATGCCTTCTCTTTTTCTAAAGAAAAACCACCACCCCTTGTGGAAATCGAACCTACGACCCTTGGCACGGGGGCACGATATTAACTGCTCACACCTTAACACTCACGGCCAATAATCTATTAATTTAAATCATCAAATGAACAGATTATTTCATGATTTAAAAATAATTTAAATGTATATATCAAAAGAATGGATCCTTTGGGATTAACAAAGCAAATTTTAGAATTTCATGAAAGGCAAGATTAGAAATAATTAAATGGATTGTGGTTAAAAACTGCAGGTAAAATTAATGTAGTGAAATTTTGGGGGAACCGTAGATGCATTATAAAATAAGGCGTTTATAAACCAGAGATAGTGGGTGCTTACTTTCACAACTCAGATCGCTCGCTTGAACATGACTCATACAAGGATTAGTAACACAAATAAAAATAATTAACAAATTTGATAGTACAAATATTTATTACTTTTGATTAAAAAAAAAAAAAAAGTGTTTATTTTTCTTAATTATAGTTGGGTTAAGAAAATTTGGGCATAATATGATTGTGAGGGTCTCCCCATGGTCTAGTGGCTAACGCCTTAGATTCTCATGTGGGAGGTGGTGGGTTCGCGTCTCACAGGCGGCAGGAATTTTCTCATCTCCCGGCTCGTTGATGAATGTGAGAATGTTTTCAAATATGTGAGTAGGTTGGGTATTTATTTGAAAGAACTTTTGACCATCGTTAATAAATATAATTTCCATTAATATTTCTTAGAAATTCATCTAAATAAGTAAATTAAATTATGATTTAGAAGACACTTCAATGGAACTTTTAGCTGTAACACTTATTCCCCAAGACATAAAAAAATAAAAAGTAATAATAATAATAATGTTTTAAAATAGTCAATTTTCAAAGGAAATGAAACAAATCTTGCTCCTAAAGAATATGTTTTATATAAACAAGATTAGAAACACAGATTTACCTGAAGCAATTCCTCAGGTGTCAAAGAATCAAATGATATTAAATTATATTTTTTATTGAAAGGGGGTTTGTTTAGTTCAGACACAATATATTTAAGTTTTTCACTCATTTTAAGGGATCTACAAAAAAATTACTGGACGAGTTCGTTGAGCTCTTGGACCTTTAGGAAGTCAAGTGTTGATTCTTAGAAATTACCATAGAAACGAGAAGGATTTGAGGTTTAATTTTATTTCTTACTTTTTCTGAAATTTTATTTTTATTTTATTTTATTTATTTTTATTTTCTTTGTGTTATGATTATCTATTATAATTTATTTATTACTACTATCATTTTGCTCAAAGCTGACGTTTTCATACAGACTTAATAATTTGCTAGTCGCCTCCGTGGCGATCAAGCATTATATAAACAAATAAATTGTATTTCTAAGAAAACCCAATAACATTTTTTCTCATTTATGTTGTTTTTATTTAGAACATTAATTGGAGTGCTTTTAAAAAAACACCTAAGGACGCAAAGAAGTTGATGAAATAATGTAGTCGTAATTTTTAAAAAAGCCGCCATTTTATACACGTTTTGGAAAAATTTGCGTACAAACATAAAAGTCAGTAATTAATTAAATTTTACTATTCTCCGCAAAAATGAAATTGATTCGTAACAATTTTTCGAAGCAAAATTAGCTTCGCAGTTGTATACATTAAATCCAGGAGTTGATAAGAAAGATAAGAGTCAGCTGATTCTAGGTCCGTTGGTGTCAGGTCATGTCATGAAAGTTTGGTTCCACAGGATCGTGCTCATGTTTGGTTTGAAAGTGGAACATAGTTGAAGGCAACCCTTTGAGTCATGTATTTTTCGCTGCTATAGTCTTAAAATGTTTTATTTATTATGCGTTTCACTAGCGTGTGAATTGTGTTCTAGGATCATTCTCTCTGTGTAGGTAAGGCTCCGATGTTTTTATAAAGGATCAGTAACTTATTTGTTTTGTAGTGTAATTATCTAATTTCTATACGAAATGGAAAATGGTTCTTCAAAAGAAAGTGGGCTCCAAGGAAGCCTTAAATTCGATCTTAACACAACAAATATAGAATCTATATCCAATGAAACAAAACTGGAATCTTTACCTAATGGTAACAGAACTGTGATGAGGCATCCTTTAGATAGTCATAAGTCATCTTCTGTCAGCCTCGAAAGCCTCGAGCTCGAAATGCATCTTCCTGACAACATCCCTCATGATAACAAACCAGTTATAACTATGAGTCAACGAGATTCTGGTGCGACATGCCTCAGTGAAGATGACGAAGATGATCCCTCAGTTTTTCAAGCAGTTCTCTCTCCTGACTGCCAAGATGTCCGATTGAAACGAGACGGCAAACTTCTAGCTGTAGACAATAAAGAAAGGCGTAAGATAATTCCGAGCCCTCATTACTTGTCGGACGACTCAGACGATGCGTCTATTAACAGTGACATTGAACAAACGATAAGTCATGGATATGATTCGCCTGATGAAATCGAAGATTCCATCCTCGAAAAGCTTGGCGATGAACCAGAACCGATTCCAGAATATACCGCCGAAGAAGAGCGTGAAGAAAGTAGGTGTTGGAAGAAAGTGAATGTTGCTGGAAATGAGAAGAGAATAGACATGAAGGTAATCGAACCTTATAAAAGAGTTCTTTCACATGGTGGCTATTTGACCTCTGGATCTCATAACGCTATTATAGTTTTCAGCGCATGCTTCCTTCCTCACCATAGCAGAGTTGATTATAACTATGTTATGGACAATCTTTTCTGCTATATTGTATCTACTTTAGATCAACTTGTTACGGATGACTATGTACTCGTTTATCTTCATGGTGGTACTGCTAAAAATTGCATGCCTAATTTTTCTTGGCTCAAAAGATGTTATCAAATGATTGATCGCCGCCTTCGGAAAAATCTTAAAAGATTATATTTGGTCCATCCGACATTTTGGCTGAAAACAATTGTAATGATGACAAAACCATTTGTTAGTACTAAATTTAGTAAAAAAATTACATTTATTAATAGTTTATCAGAACTCTTAGACACTCTGCCCTTAGAACATGCTTCAATTCCAGAAAGGGTCAGACAATATGATCGGATCAAACAAAGCATCGAACAGAACAATAAATAAGGTGTATAAAATTATAAAATATGGCCTTCCTGATCTAGTCTAAATTCAAAGGCAACGAATCTCTAAATGCATTCCTTTTGCTCTACTAAAACTTGTGTATTAAAAAAAACTAGTCCTAATTTTATATTTTTATTAACTTATATTTATTATGTAACATAAGCAATATTTGTACCTTATTTTCTAAAAATTCTGAATTATCACATAGAAAAAATATGTTCGCTCAAATATGTTTGTGGGTTAGACAATCACACAAGTGAATGCTAATTTATTTATTGTTCTTGTGCAAAAATTGTTTTGTACTATATATGTAATTATCGGAAGCACTTTTCGTTCCTAGGCCTAATGTAGAAGCACTGATTGTCCTTTAAAGTTAGATTGTGAAGTTTTTTTTTTGTTTTTTTTTTTTACTTTCTGTAAAGTATAGTCTCATTTCAACGTTAAGTTTTGTATTTTTCTCTTTATACTTTTTATTTCTATGAATTATTTTGACTTTAAAATTTCCTTTCATACCAAATTTGATGTATTTCAATAACAGGAAATTATTTAGGCTAGTGATATTTGTATTTATGCTAGGAAGCGTGTGTATGAGATAAGCTACGTACGTATGTTAATTCTAAGTCGACTGAAGTAACCTGTAGAAATCTCAGGGCTTGTAATAGTAATTGCACCCTATAGTTACTTAGAGAGATTACTTATGAAATTATTACTTATTGGGAACAGCTTAATTTCGTCCACTCATAGGAATAATAATATATCAAAATATCATTAACTTCAATTTATTGCTCTGTGTATTTTAATATTTGTATTAAATATCTTTTTGTGAACTAATCCCTCATTTTTTTTTCTCATATAATTTGCCATTTAATTTATTGATGATAAACTCGTTTGTAGTGAAATGACTTTTGGTTTTATATTTCCTGAACACAAAGTAACTCTAAAAAGTAGAAAAATTTTGATTTTTATTGTTCAGTTATCAGAACTGTTATTTAATCAACTATTGTTTTTGATTAAATTTCCCTGGGAACTTTACTCTTTTTGTGCCTTAGAAGAAGAAAACTTTATTATCAAATAACAAAGTGGGCTGCCCAACTAAATCAGGTTGCTGGCTACACAGCGTGCTAATCCACCAATATAGGTATTAGTTTCTAAATTCGGAGGATGTTACATTTGTAGTCTCTTCTATTTCAGTGGTGAAAATATCCTTCAGGAATATCCTCATTACGGAAACACCATTTTTTTTTCTTCCACTTCTTCGTTCTTTTCTCAAAGAAAACACAAGTCAGTAGATTCTTTTTAACTTAAAATAAATAAACAAAAGGAACGGGGCCCATTAATGACTATATATATGTTGGTCAATAATGCCAAGCGAGTCAATGAGTATTGACTCGGCTAAAGCAGGGTAGGTTTCTGGAAGGATTCCAAGTTCCTCAAGATATTTGGAAGTCATTTTTGGAATGGTTCCTCTCGCGCCGAACCACAAACCCCTAATAATATAGTTTCTTGACCCATACTTTTCGTGGAATTTATCTTCTAGGTACTTTATGCATCTAGAGTAAATGCCTTTCTTTTCGGAATCTATAGATTCTGCCTGTTCAGGATCACTTGTCTCGAAGTGTTTAATTATTATTATTTAATAATTATTATTATTAATCTCCTTGCTCGATTTGTTTACTTTTTTATTTTACGATACTCAATACTTTGTGTAACTCGTTTTTCCAGAAGCAAAGGTGTCCACTATTTTTTTGTAAAGATTAATTTTGGTTGATTATGTTAAAATTCATTTTGCCATTTCAAGATTTTTTTTTTATTAGTTAAACAGTATTTGTTATATGTTTATTGTTTATTTTAATGGTTAATATAGTAACAAGGTAATTAATATCTGCGTAAAGCTTATGTTTGTCGAGCCATGACATGGATGTAGGATTAGGTGTCTTAGTCTAGTGGGTCTCCTCCTCTGCACATCTGGGCTACTTCTTACTCCAATCAGAGTTGGTACGCAGGCCTTTTCTGAGCCGTTATAGTAGTTTTGGTAATTCTGAGCAATTAGTGTCCCAACTTAGATTTTCGTAATATTTCACATACTAATTCATTTCAACCTAAATACGAATAAAAATGTGAAAAAACTGTCACAAAGCACTTGAACAGTATTTTCCCCATTTTTGATTGTTATGATACAACTCATAAAAACTACAATTTAATAAATTTCTATAAAAAAATATGCTGAATCTTGCTCTGATATATGAAAAATAATCAATTTATTAAAGAAAAGGATTATTACATTCAAGAAAAAAAAAAAAAGCTAATAGTCCTCTTCATCTATCTGAATCGTGAATATTTTCGTTTTCAACGATTCAATTAGTACCCCAACTCCAATTTTCATGAAATTTCAAATAGTGATTCATTTCAACCTAAAACTTGTTCTGGACATTGACAGGTTACGACTTATTCTGTTATATGAGAACTTGTCAATAGATATTGTCAGTAAGTAAAGTTTTACTGGGGGACTTTTTTTTGTTGTTGTAAGTAATAATCTTTTTTTTTCTTAATAAATAAATATACAATTTTTCATTCATCAGAGCAAATTTTAGCGTGTTTAAATGTATTAAAGCGTTTAAGTGCTTTACACACAATAATCAGAGTTGGGGCACTGATTGCTCAGCATTACCGTAGTTTTTTGTTTGTTTTTAATTACTTTCCATCAGCTATAGTTATCATTAGCACAAAATATTTGTAGTCTTTTCAGTTGAATTAAGCCAATTTGTGGTAATGATTTTATTAAAATTCTCTAAAAAGTGAGAAAAATGTGTAGGTTCTTGAGAATATATTATTAAGACTGTTTATTTTGTGTGCTAATGAATTAAGTAGATTATATATTTATTAAACATACTTAAAAGCTTTTAGGAAAATTAAGTACTTATGGCAGTTACTTATTTATGATATTTACATAATTTTTATAAGTTTTGACACTCCCTAAATATATTTTTTTTTTTCTAATTTTCAAGAGAAACAGAAAAATGTTTTAATAGGATCCATTTACATCCATCATTTCACTCTATACCTTTGGTTCTCCCAATTATCCTTCCAAAAACCGAATATCAAACCATATCGGACACAATTTTAAATTATAATGTTCAAAATTTAATTGGAGTATGCAGCGTTTTCCCTTAAAGGGTATTAATAATTTTAGGTTAATGTTTCTATATATTTCTTGTTATTAGATTATTTTGTTTGTTCTTCATAGGATCTTTATTGAGAAATAATGACTTACCGTTTAAATTATTGTGCCTTGCCAGGTTTCCGATAATATCGGAGCTACTTCTGGACATATCTTTATAATTTATTATTTTTTTTTTTACTTGAGGGATTAGTGAGCAGCCAGATATTCGATTTTTATTCTGTTATTCATTTCTAATTAGGTAGCGGTTCTTTGGGCGTATTAAACTAACTTAACGTTGTTATGGTATTTATGATTTGATGCATTTAATATTAAAGTAAAGTCCATAATTTTAGAAAAAAATTAAAATGATCTTCAAAATTAGAAATTCCTTGTGTTAGAGGGTATTGTTTTTAAGGACTACGTTTCCCAATCTCTTTTGTCTTGCTTACCACTTAACATACATCACGCTAAATTGTAACACTTAGAAAAAATTATTGTATTTCATGCTTCATAAAAATTATTGTAAACCTTGGAGTGATGTGAACGCGTGTGCAACTCCATCAAAACAGTAGCGTTGAAATCTCAAGTTACTGATGGAAACGGCTAAATTTAAAAGTGCATTCCAAAAAATAAAATAATTTAGATCTTTGAATTATTAACAACTTTACTGTATAATATTATTATTTAAATATTTTTTTATGAATTATAGGAAAAATATTTCTTTGGCATTTCTCTGGTTTAATATATTTTTTTTTATTTTCTATGTCCACTATTGACTATTGTTTATGTACCGCCAACCAGCAACTTAAATATCTTCGGTTGGGGAATGCTGATCATAATCTCTCTTAATAGTATAAATATTGTATGGGAGTTGATACATCATATCGCCGTTTCGGAAGAACAATGACGTAACTGCAAAAATGTGTCAAATGCAAATAAGTCCATAGACAATAACAGAAACACATCGTTTCACTCAGGACCACCAGAGAAAATTCCACACAACAGAACAACAGACAGAAAATTTGTCTTCTAAAGCAACGAAGAATTTTTAGAAAACAATGACTTAACTGCACTTAAGGGTTGAAATTAGGGTGATTCTAATCCCTGGTAAATGTAAGTAAAGTATATATTCTACATACACTCAGTATACCATTATTTCCTGACACTTTTCAATTATAAGTTTTATACAACTGCAAATCGTTTTTTTACTCTTGTGTAAAATTTGAGTTTTTGCATTTACGTCACTGTTGTTCCGGGACGGCAATATGCAAACTAGAACATTTTTTTTGCAATATCAATTTGATTCTTTTGGTATCACTTCATAACCACATTTAACGTGTCTCGGTATGAAAAAAATGATTAACCAGATGCAATTAAACAAACCTGTTTAATTTGTTTTTATGACCCCTGAAAATAGTTCCAAATAGACATTTGATAAAACACTGACAGCAAAGACGACTTTTAACCTAATTTAATTTGTATATCATTCAGATGAAATCTTTGATCATTCAGATTGCCAAGTTATTCTTCAGTCACAATAATAATAAAACTACATTTTTATATAAATACAAATTTTGCCTGGAATTTCAAGCCGTAATCACGGCTATGACGAAAGGAAGAACTGATCTATTTGCAAGTCGCTAAATTCAGAAAGATAGAAGTTTAAGCCAAAGTGTTGGCAATAAAAACTAATTTTTGTATATGAAGATTAGATGGTTAGCCGTCGAGGTGATAAGCAATCAGGGAATAGTTGGGATTCGGCTAAGAAAACCTCAATAAGATTTTTACAAAAATCCTATTGAGGTTTTCTTAGCCGAATCCAAACTATTCCCTGATTGCTTAATTTTTGTATAAAAATGTAGTTATATTAACTATTATGATTAGACACAGACTATATCTACCTTGATTATTTGATTTGTTTATTTTGAGAACACACAAACTACAAAGTCAAAATTTAGGAGTTCACATTTTTACGGGAAAATAGTTTTATTTTTCTTATAAATTATAGAAATATTATTTGAAATAATTTATTACAACAGTGAGCAGTATCAAACATTTTTATTATCAGGTTTAGGAAGCAGTTGTTGATAAGTGTCTGAATTAGAGTGCTTATTGCCCATTTTCCTCGGAGACAACTTATCATATCGTATTAAAATTTTAGAAATAACCACACAAGCTTTCTCCAAATTAATTCTAATTAGTATGTATTTGAGACATTACTTAAAAAAATGAATGAAAGCTATTCCCTATAGATTAAACAGAATATAGTTTTTACCTAAGAACGCAGGTTTTCCCCCTTCTTTTACAGGATTCTGTAACCATTTTTGTCAAAGTAGAATGCATTTTGTTTTTCTTTGGTTAAGAATATTTACAAAGAGAGTCAGAATATATACACAGAGAGGCAGAGAGAATATATACACAGGTATTTGATTCCTGATCGAACACTAGGGAGATAGTGTGGTCATTAGATCATTACTATGGTTTGTCTGATTTTATTCTTTGCTGGTTTACATTATAAGCTGGGTCGACCTTCGGACGTCATAGACCTCAATTTCGACCCCCAGGAATGACAGTAGAAGATAAAGTATTTTGTGCACGTTCGAATACAGGTCCTCCAGTACCAATTCGCCCCCCAGTATTTATTTGAATTTCATTATATATTAATTCTAATAATAATTTATTATGAAATGTGAGCTATCTTATATTTGTAAATCATGGTGAATCCCATTTATATGTTTCGTACTTATTTATTATATTGGTTTCTACAATCAAAATTGAATTAATTGTTTAGTTTGTTAAGAAAATCTTTTGTGCTTATTTTAATGAATTAACTGGAAATAATTGTTTATTTATTATTTTACTAGTTGAACAAAAATTGGGTGATATTTATTGCAACAGAATCAAATTTTTATTGGATCTCATATGTATTGGTGTCAGTATTAAAAGGGTGTTGAATCAACTTTATTATGTTTATATAACTATTCTATAATTTATAATGATATTTGTGGATTTTCAATTGATATCATATTTTGAGAGCATAGAATTAATAATTATTTTTTACTTAAGCTCTTTTAAAGTACTATTACTTAATTGTTTCACTTTTGCTTTTGTATTATGTGGATATATCTTTATTTTTTTGTACAATCGACTAACATACCAGTGGCTAGGAGTGAAATCTCTCTGCTTAACGAGTTCAATTACCTTGACAGTTTCAAAAAATTGTTTTTTAGTTTGCTAGACAAATTGTTTATGTTTTAAGAATATTTTAATGCTTTAGGTTTCAAAACCCTTTGATGAAGTAAATAATGGTGGTTGAAATTTGTATGTTCACACCCTAGCTTCGCCAAAAATGGTCTGATTTTGATAAAAAAATACTTTGTCTGGTTAAAAAGGTCAAGTACGTTTATCCAGCAGAATCTGCCCTCCGGAACACTGTTTTTTCATCCAAATGCACACGGAAAAATTGTAGCCTGTACAGCTTTGGTGTTTATAGGTATTATTATTTCCAGGTAAACCTTTTACCTAAGTTTTCTAATGCCAAGAAGCAATTGAAACCATTTTAAAGTTTTATCAGTTACTGTTTTCAATAAAAATGAATAAAACTAGTTTTCCTTAATAATTTTCGGTTCGCGTACTTAAAACGTAACTGACTTTCATACAGTTTTTCTTATATATATAAATTATTCTGCCTCTATGAAAGTCATTGACAATGCTAATTGTCTATACTTCAGTTTATTTTCTGCTATCGTTTAGTTAGCTTAATAAGTTCTGAACTGTTTCTCCATCTTTCAGAGCTTCCTCTAATGTCGGTGGTATATGATGAGTTGCTCGAATTTGTTCAAGTGTTTTGTATGAAAAATAGCATGTTCTAATGTTAATGTTGTGTGCATATTTCACAAGTTGGTGGGTTCGAATCCCTTCCTGGCGAGTTAATTTTTCTTTAAAAAAATAACAACTAATAAAGATTTGAAAAATATAAATAATTTATCTTGAAAAAAAATGAAATCTATTTTTTGAAAATCTCAAGGTTGTGTTACCCCTTCAACAAACTTAATCGTCCAATATTTCTATGAGAAAGTTATTGTTTTGCCCTGAGATATGGTATTTATCAGCAGTTTATGACAAGTTTTATACACATTTTATTTAAAGGAAGAAAACGAAAAAATTTAAATTGTGAATAATATAGATGTGAGACTTATTCTTTCTTTTGTTAATACCTTTAGCATTATAAAGCTAAACACAATGAACCTGATATGCCATAACGAAATGTATACCTTGTAAAAATTATTTTAAACATATTACATTAATAGAATATATTTGTTGGCTTCTTGTTATAATTATATTACTTTTCATAAATACATTCCTTTATATCAATATATTTGAAAACATTTTAAAAACTGTATGGTTTAAAAAATATGTAAATTGTTATACATTTGATTTGCAATTAACCCTAATTCATATTGTAATAAATAACAGACCTTCTTATAAAACTCTTTTTCTTTTTTTTTTGGTAATGGACACGGTGTTTGTATTTCTATATGTACAAATGATGAAGTCCCTTTTGAACAGAAATCCATATTTTTTTAAAATAAGCAATTGCTATATTTTTCAGTGTTATACCATTTTGACCTTACCCGGACTTAGAGAAATAGTTGATCTATTCTTTTCAATTATACCGTTATTAATTTTAATGTTTAATTGTCCAGTTTATGTTTCTAATTAATGTTTCACTAATACAATTAGAGATTTGTTATTTACTCAATTTTTTCAACTAGCTAATTGTGATTTAACCAGTTTTAAGTGACTTTTATTACTTATTTTTAATTCTACGAATGTTATAAAAACTACATTTTTTATTTTTTGTATATAGAATAATTTTTTTCTGTGGTATTACTGCATAAGAATAAAGATTATTTTTTATCTTTTAATACAATTTAAAATAATTTATGAGTTAATTTGGTATATATATATATATATATATATTTTTTTTTGACAGACTTTATTTACTCTTGTTTTGTAAATTTGAATGATTCCATTTTTTTATACAATTACAAATGGAGCCGCCTGTATAATGTACAGCTTCCCAAAAATAAGAAAACGCAGAATGGGTAAATTTCCATGTATAAACTATTTAAATTATGTAAATATATATATGTTATGTAAGCAAAGAGGAAATCCATGTGTATATTTTCCTAAACCATGTTATATACATATTTGTTATCCTAGGCTGGAAGTTATAAATTGAATAAATAAAAAAAAAATATTTATAGGATATTGTTCTCATGTTTAATATATTTAATTTAATTCCCACTGAGTGATAAGTTCGGTATTATTATTTCATTGAGGTTGCACTCGTGAAAGAATTTTTGAAAAACGTTTTCAAATCTTCATTCATCCTAACTAGTAGGTTTAGGATGAATAAAAATTGCGTCTCCCAGATACCAATTTAGTTTCCATTTTGACTATAGTTCAGGAAAATTCTTACTCCTGATGAACTGCTTTTGCTTTTAGCGTGGTTCCTTCCTCCCTCCATAGGGAGGAAACCTTCTTATAAGGTTGACCTCATGACGCAATCTGGTCTGGAAGTGCTGACTAAAAAATTTTACGTTTCAGAACCCCTAGATTTAGAAAATAACGGTGGTTCAAATTTATATATATATATATATATATATATATATATATATATATATATATATATATACAAATTTATATATTATTTATATATATATATATATATATATATATATATATATATATATGTATATAT
Source organism: Gonocerus acuteangulatus (assembly GCA_946811695.1). NCBI lineage: Eukaryota > Metazoa > Arthropoda > Insecta > Hemiptera > Coreidae > Gonocerus > Gonocerus acuteangulatus. The sequence continues at coordinate 46,096,728 of OX328131.1, forward strand.
ATATATATTATTTTTGAGGTTTCTTCGCTGGGGAGAATTATTTGTGTTAATTTCGGCATTCTCCAGCGGTCGATTTATTTGCTTAATATTTCGCAGAAATCACATTCTGCTTCTTCAGACGGTCCATGGCTTTAAATTTTTTTGTATACTTGTTATTTTTTAATAACCTATATATTCGATTGATCGGTATATATGTATATTTGTGTGTGTGTATTTGTATCTTCGCTCCTCACCGTCTGAAATTTGATATGAAAATCTTTCGTCTAATTTAAAAGATTGGCTTCGTTAACCAGCAAAATCTGTTTACTGTAATATGGTTTTTTGGGCAAAATAAATCGTTTGGTCTACGTTTTCGTGTTTCTATGCCTACAGGTACTCTTTTTTATATAGGTTCTCTAAAATAAAACAGTTACAGATATTATCTGTAACCGTTTTTGAGAAAAGTGGATAAAAATAGTTTTTTTTTTTTTTTTTTTTCGGTTTGGGTACTTATCGTATCGTTGGATTCAGTTGAAATATTGTCTACATGTTTGAAATTCATCTATACGAAGGTATCTAAGTTTTAGTTACATTTGGAGTTAAGGAAGTATTAGAAAAAAAATGTTTTATTAATAGACATGAAAAGTTTTCAGAACTTGATATATCAGGTGGCCATTCGAAAGCTTACTACATTTTCTACAAAAAAGATTTTGAATCGATTTTTGATGGGGCGTTATCAATTTGAGAAATAAGTGCTTAGAACTTTGAAACTTTTTTTTTTTTTTTGAATGGGGTGTTACGTCTTTATTTAACTCAATTTTGAATTGGCTGTTTTAAATTGCATTTATCAGTAAAATTAGTATTTAAGTTAAAGAAGGTAAGATAATGAGAAACTTATTGGTAATACTGCTGTCCTAGAGCGAACGTTAAGAAGACGGGGAGTCATTTCCTAGGATAGTGTCAGTTTCCTGTTGTGGCGCCGTAAACTTTGTTCTCTTTGAGATTTTATTTTATATTTTTAATGAAAGATAAAACCCTACCAATAACTGTTTCTATTCCTTTACTTATAACACTGGGAATATGAACGGAACCGCGCTAAGATGACGTAGTTCCTCCGAGTCGGACTTTTTCCACGCCACAAAGGTTTGGTTTGATGTTTTTTTATTTGCTCTTTCCCTTCAAAACAGCAACAGTTTATCCTCCAAAAACATTGGCGTCCTAGGAACTTCCGGTAAAAGTAAAGTTTCACGCCCTTCAAACCGATTTCTTTCAAATTTTGTAAAATAACGTATTTTGATGCACCAAACACGAATAAAAAAAAAAAAAAAAAACCTTCGCATTTAACTAGGAAAGAAGTTATTAAGCACTAAAGTTCGCTGTTATGCGGGTTATGAGAGCTAATGTAAACAACTAAATTTGTGACGACTTTAAGGCATACATGCTATGCGTTTCCGCTCGCTACGCTCGCTCAAGAAGATAACAAAACCCCAGTCAATCCAACTCGCTAGCCAGCGGAAACGCATAGCACGTATGCCCTTAAGCGACAGGTGACTACGGGTGATGATGCCCTTAAAATTAACAATATTTTTGAATAAATGGCTTATGAACATATCAAATGAAAGTTCTGTTTCCCAATAGTACATATCTGCGCATGCGCGTGTTTACAAATACTCTGTAGGCGCCTAGTTTTATAACCTTCCTAACAGTGAACTTTAGTGCTTAATAACTTCTTTCCTAGTTAAATGCGAAGGCTTTTTTTTTAAACGTATTCGTGTTTAGTGCATCAAAATACATTGTTGTGAAAAGTGTTAAAGAAATCGGTTTGGAGGGCGTGAAACTTCACTTTTACCGAACTTCCTAACTACGGATGAAACACAGGCCATTTTAAATCAAGATCTCTGGATTTTAGGCCCGATTAGCATACAGACAGGTGATTGGTATGTATGAATCATACAGACATGGACTGATGTATGATTCATTATGCATATCACATTGCAATTACACCGGTCCCAGCAACACTTTTTAACACCCACTATTGTTATATGAAATACTCTTGATAATTTTTATCATATGCTGTTTTTTATTTGTATTACTTAAAACAATATAATCCAATTGAATAAAATTTCTTCCATAGTTCACTTAAAACAAGACATTTCTAAATCGTAGGGTCAAATTATGAATGTTATTTTGTAAGTACGGCCTTTTTCTCACGTGAAAAATATTATTTTTCAGATAAACTAGGAACATCTTCGACTCCATTAAGAAATCCAGAAAAAAAACCCTCATAAATGTACGCTTTTCTTGGTAGATTTCGGAAAATTAAATTAGGTCGAAACACTAGGATTTTCACCATTCTATGTCGCGTTGTCTGCGTCAAAGGCGCAAATCACTTATGAATTACCTATTCAGTTAATATACAGTTCAGGATTGTACATACTTTAATTTATCAATTTATTTCTGCCAAAAACTATTATTCGGCGCGTTGAGGTTCATTGAGGTTGCTCTTCTGATCTACATAGTTCTTGACTTTATGTAGTTTGTACATTCAGAAATCCATCGATCGATCTCCGTGTATTTTAGTAGAAATCCAGATGTTCGGTCGATAAGGCCAATCTTTAGCCGAGTTATTGCTATTCTATCCTTTATGATTTCTAAATTATTCCTTGCAAATTCATTCTTTAATATATTTTTAAAATGCTTTTTGAACCCCATATAAACCTTTAAATGTTAGAGAATAATTACCCTTTTGATACTCTTAATAAACAACATATACTATATAGTAACCAATAGAAGTATTAATACTACTGAACAATTGATAAAGTTTTCCGGAAAGTGCTAAAAAGTAATTATTTATTTGTTATTATCATTTGGTTAAATCATATGACATGTTTCAAGTCATTCTGGTCAAATCGGAGAACAAAACATCGAGTTTCCACAATGCTCTTATCCCTAGTGTTGCTTTAAAAGCTTGGAACAGATTTAATTAATAGTTTGTTTCGCTCAAAAAATTCTAATTCAAATAACAAGCACAACTTCTATTATAGACCTGGCAGCCAGTCACCAAATGCTGGCCACTACAATCAATCGTTATTATTATGAGCATAAACGAACTAAAGTTTTAATAATTACTGAACATTTTAGACTTGATAGGGGCCGAAGAAAAAATATATATTTTTTTATTATTATGAGACTTTTTTTTTTATGGTTTTTAATTACTTTAAATTAAAGATATGTTTTATTACATTTATCTTCTGTAATACAGCGATAACTACAAGGAAGATGTCGATGGCGAAGATTCATCATCTAACAGTGACGCAAATGAGGATGTGCACAAAAATCAGAGCATACCTTTTTCATCAGTGTAAGTCACGTTATTTAATTATTTTTTAAAATTTTTTTCAAGAGCTTCTTGTCAGTTATTGCTAAAGATATGCGAGGGTCTCGATGACGATTCGAGTATGATGACCTGTGGCTGGTTGACATTTTTCAGCAAGGGGCTTGCTGAGGAAGCCAGCTTAATGATAGTAGCAAGTAGCCACAAAGCCAGCTCAGTGAGAGGGAAATCACTGATGACAACTACAAAACAGCTCGTGTAAACCTAGACATGAGATTACGCCGCATTGTAAAGGTGGGCGTATAATGTATTTTTCTGTTAACACGATAACGGCTACAATTTTTGGTTTTCTAACGAAACTTGGTGTATAGCAGGTATGGGCAACCTTTAGACACGTTGTGGGCCAAACTTAAATGTACAATTTCGTTCGCTGGCACCGTAGATGATTCAAAATTAAATGCGCGGGCCAGATTAAATCTTACAGAGGGCCAGAGCCGGCCTGCGGGACGTTTGTTGCCGTCTAAAAAAAAACTAAATCGGTCCATTAGAAGTTGGGGTTTAATCCATAATAAAATTAAATAAAGAAATAGTTTTATAAATGAGCAAAATTATTTATCTTTATTTCATATTTATGGAGGTCATTTTAAATTCATTGTTCAGTAATTATGCGGTGTAAACTAAGGAACTTGCTAAAGAATGCCTAAATGAATGCAACCGCCGCTTGTGGGGATTCAACCCACGACCCTAGGAATGCTATTTAAAAGTAAAATAAAATAATATTTTTATTTTTTAGGGATTTCGTTAAACTCTACAAAAACCGAGAAGGAATAGGCCTATACGAACCATCATTACCCCGCTTTCCCTTCATTAAGAGGACTGCCCAGGATCCAAGTACGAAGTTCGCCTCAATAAAAGATGTAGTAAACAATTTTAAAGTTGGGAAACAGTTCGATGACGCTATGGAAGGTTTGACAATGGCGAGATCCCAAGTAACATTCGTTGAAAAGGATAAAATTTTATTCAGGGGAGGCTACCTCTCAATGACAAATAAAGTGAAAATTATATCAGGAGGAAAAGGGATATTTAACGATTTCGTAGGCAAGGGGATGCTCACCTGTGCAGTGATGGGTACAGACGGTGCACCAAAGTCTAGAGTGATCTTCGTAGCCATTCGTCAGCTGTGCAAAGGAGACCGAGCAGGACTTATAGCACTAGTTCCGAGCAACATCGAGGACGAGCTGAACTGGGGTATTGCACTGGCCCGTGCAAAAGAGCGAGGCATGAATGTAGCGATGATCCATATTGGCGACGCTGCGAATCCGACCAAGAATGATTTCCAGAAAAAGGGTCTTGCTGGAATGTTGCTCTACGTCAAAATCGCCGGTGCGATGTCAGAGGAACACTGTTCTATGAGGGAAATTTGTGAAAAGTTGCACAGCCTGTTGGTAGCTACGATTTCCTGTCACGTAGAGGAAGACGGCTTCAAGATGTTCACAGACTACGAGGGCCTGGGTGGAACACTCGTCCCACAAACAAATAAAGATGATGTTATTAAGGACATGATAAGACTTCTGATAGACCCCAATGAAGATACTTCATTAGGATACGAACCTGAAACGGAATTCGTACTATTAGTGAATGCATATTCTGGTAACTGGAACTTCCTCCGATCAGTGGCTGCAGAAGTGATTAAACAGCTACACGAGAAGAACATTCCACTGGCAGAGGTCTTCACAGGATTCTACGTTCCAACAACAAATCTTGGTTTCTCAATTACTTTGATGGCAGAAGTTGACACGGACATCATTAAGTAAGTCTGCTAACTACTTATGTTTCTTTTAACCAACATCTTCTAAACCTAGAGTGAGCTTTTTCCTGTCAACTACATATACTTTTTGGGTGAGCCATTCTTTTTGCCAATATCTTCTTTTTGCTTCATGTTATCCATGAACACTTACTTCTTGGCTGAGCTCCATCTTATCATCATCAACCTCCGCTCCTTGCATGGGCCCCTTCTTATCATCAACAAATTCCACTTCTTATCATCAACAACTTCCACTCCTTGCCTGAGCCCCTTCTTATCAACAGCCACTACTTATCCTCAACAACTTCTTGTCCATGTCTAAAGGCCCGCTTTATCATCAACATCTACTCGTTGACTGAGTCCCTCTTATCATCAACAACTCCTGGTCCTTCGCTAAGGCTCTTGATACGATCAACATCTACTCCTTGACTGGGCCCCTTCTTATCATCAACAACATCTGGTCCTTTGCTGAGGCCCTTCTTATCATCAACATCTACTTCTTGACTGAGCCCCTTCTTATCATCAACAACTTCTACTCCCTGGCTGAGCCCCTTATTTTGGTCAAAATTGTTTACCTCATTTCTGAGCTCATTGTCATTAACATCTTCTGGATGTTATCCTTCAATCCTAAACAACATTTATTGTTCATTCAAGCAAAGATGGAATTTGTATCATTAATTTTTGTTTCTTATCATCCCTTATTATAAAAATAACATCCGATCATTTTAAAAGTTCATGAGATAAATTTGTTAAAATTATTATAAACTAAAAGTAAAAACATTAAAAATGGAAAGCTTTTTTTAACGCTAAACAAAATGTCATGAGGTCCCAATGTGATATGTGAGAGAATATATGGGCGAGTAAATTTCTCTTAATTCAACCAGAGACAATGAGTGTAAAATTTCTTATGTTTTCGACTTAAACTCTTTGAATCTCATCTGGAAAATTTACTTTAAACTTTTAGTTGAATATTTATTTTAAACTAATGTTTCAATTCATATATTTTATTCCTTCTTTATTAAGAAATAGAAAAATATGAGAGTATTTGTGTTACTAAGTTGTTTTGTCATAGTTTATTAAGAAAACAAATTAATCATTTGATAAAGTTTTGTTTGCATATTTATAGGTGGCTTGGCAGTTACACGATATGTCCTGGATGGACGTATGTTGGAACTGGACATGTAACAATAGCAAAACCTTTACCACTTCATAGTATTACAAAGCGAGAAAGAATTTCTGAAGAAATTGCTCTAAAAATATCATCAACTTTGGAATATATTTTTTCACAAGTACCGGCATCAGAAGAAGTCTTGAATAAAATTGATCCCGCAGGGGAATATGGAACAAAATTTGCTGAAGTAGCCAAGCTTATATTAGAAGGTAGAACTCTTGCTTCTCTGTATGTTTTACAGTTATTTTTTCCCACAAATTATAGTGTAGCATTAATGCTGTTGTTGGATTTTATGAAAAACTATATATGTTGAACTATTTTATTATGATTTAGGTATAGGCCCGGTAGACCTCACAAAGTAGAATTAACAATCCAATTTTATTTTCTTTGTTAAACTATTTTATCAATGTAACTTCTTTATATATTATACTAGCTGTTACCCGGCATGCCGTGCTACACCTAATTTATGTTAAATAGCTGTTACCTAGCGTGCCATACTACACCTACTTTATCTCTCTATATATATTTATAAAGATAGATTATATATATATATATATATATATATATATATATATATATATATATATATATATATATATATATATTAACAGAATAAAAAACCTGTTACCCTCATTGTTGCTCCTTCTTCTTCGTCAGAAATTAAGAAAATTTATCTTAACCAGTACGCAGTTTTTGTATATAGAATGTATATTATCTATATCTTCATTATAGAAGTAGATAATGTACATTCACGGAATACTAAACCTGTTCCATTAAAAACTTCAATAATAACTGTGCTAATAGTTAGTGCAAAAAGAAGAAAAAATAAATTAGAAACCAAATAAGTAATATTAAAATCTAATAATGCAAATAAAGTTAAAGAATAGAAAAAAAAAAAAACTTCCTACAGTGCGTCTTGAACTTGGAACCTTGCAGTTATTTTCAACCAGACATGAGAAAGCACCAGTGGAGGGGATAACATATTTAGTTTTGGACTTCACTTTCCAAACAACTGACAATATGCCACAGATGATGGAATGATGTTCCGTTACGGTCTTGGTGAATTCCTTCTTCTGTAACCGTTTGGGTTCACAGTTTCGAACCCGTGATCTCAGAACTGTGAGTCCTTGACAATTTTGACATGACACTCTCCCAATCAAGACCTACCTATCAGCCAAGTTTGGTCAAAATTGGCCAAACTGTGTGGTATTGTATAAGGAACAAACAGCTGAATATTATATATTTATGTATAGATATATGGCCAAAACCATTAATGAATGTGGAATTAAAAAAAAAAAAGAAAAAAAAAGAAAATATTGAATGAAGAAAGAAGCTGTTAAAAAAGAAAGAATAATTGTAAAGATGTCCATAATTAAATGTATTTGTAGAATAATTTATAATTAATTCAAATTTGATCAGGCTATTTCCTATCTTTTTGATATGACCCAAGAAAAGTAGATAATATACAACTGAGTTCTACTCAACAATTGATCTCTATATGAGTAATATAGGATGGTGAATGGTCTAATTTTCTTGGTCAGTAATTTTGTTGGCCTTCTTGCATATTTGGTCAGTAATCTTGTCAAAAGTAACAATATCTATCATAACTATACCCAAGTCTTTATCCAAGAAGTCTTTATCATCATTCTTTTGACATAAAAGTATTCGTTCTTGGTGAGTCATTATTGGTATTTCCATATTGCATTCCATTTACATCACATCACATTGATCTGTTATCAATCTCACTCTGAGTAATCAATGTGTCATGTCAATTATTGACAAACCTAAAGAATTTCAGATATTTTTTCCTCAAACCACGTTTTTTTCCTTTTTTATTTTATTTATTTATTTATTTTTTTTTTACAGGGATGGAGTCGGGATTATTAGATTCAGGATACCCATTCGATTTATTTCTTCATGTTGCGGATTATTTTTTAGAAGTTTTTGACAATACTGATGGCATGATGTATGCTCTATTCTTTACAGGAGTTGCTCAGGTATTTAATGTACTTATTCGAGTATTGCTTTCTTGTAAAATATGTATAATTATTCTAAATAATTATATCAAATACTATATTAAATAAAATAATGTCTATAAATTGGAAATAGTGTTCCTTAATGCATATCTCTTCTGAAATCAGCTCCCATTTCTTTGTTTTGATTAAAAAATGTTCAAAAAATTGACTTAATTAAAATTTAATTGTGGAAAAGAAATTTGGAGATATTGATTAGGTGAAGCAATATTATAAATTCTTGTTTGTTTTTTATGAAGGAAAAACATTTTATTCTTAGGCTCTCTTGCATCTGTACATGTAAGCCCTTTGGATATATATATATATATATACAGATAGATAGATGTGTGTCTTTTAATTGGATAGAAGACAATTTTTGTTGTTTCACCATGAAACTCAGTAAGCAGCATTCTCATAAAAAAAAAACGATCGCGAACAAAAAAAATATGAGCAGAAACAATACTGCCAATAAAATAGAAGCCTTCAATCTACTGGAAGTTTTTGGCTTTTCCATTTCAACCTGTAGTTGAGCCTTCGCCATTTAATATGATCAAAATGTTCTTTAAAATAAAAATAATTTTCTTTGTTTTTTTTTTGCATCTTTACAATTACAAAATTATTTTTCTTTTTGTTTTAGGCTATGCTTAAAATTCACGAACCAAAAGAAGATGATTTAAAAAAATTTGACAAGAAGCTATTTGCATCAGCTTTCAAATATGGCATTTCACATATTGAATCCTATTTCTTGGTAGATTTATTTGATGGTACAATTATTGACGTGTTTGGTCCGCTTTACTTAATTCTGAAAGCAGCAAAATTTGAGCATTCAATGGTAATGATTATATTGGATTTCTTGTGGATTTAAAATGAAAAAATAATTTTTAAAACATACATCTTTATATAAATTATGCATTATATTTATCTAAGAGAGAGCATACAGCCTGGCGCTAAATGCCTTGATACAGATCTACTATTAATTAAAATAAATATAAATAAACATTCAGTCAGCCCTCTCCAGTGAGAAAGTAGCGTGAGGAGAGCATCTTTGTCGGTCCTCTCCAGTGAGAGACTAGTGTGGGGAGACCGTCTTTGTAGGCCCTCTCTAGTGAGAGAGTAGCGTGGGGAGAACATCTTTGTGGGCCCTCTCCAGTGAAAGAGTAGCGTGGGGAGAACATCTTTGTGGGCCCTCTCCAGTGAGAGAGTAGCGTGGGGAGAACATCTTTGTGGGCCCTCTCCAGTGAGAGAGTAGCGTGAGGAGAGCATCTTTGTCGGTCCTCTCCAGTGAGAGACTAGCGTGGGGAGACCGTCTTTGTGGGCCCTCTCTAGTGAGAGAGTAGCGTGGGGAGAACATCTTTGTGGGCCCTCTCCAGTGAGAGAGTAGCGTGAGGAGAGCATCTTTGTCGGTCCTCTCCAGTGAGAGACTAGCGTGGGGAGAGCATCTTTGTGGGCCCTCTCCAGTGAGAGAGTAGCGTGGGGAGAACATCTTTGTGGGCCCTCTCCAGTGAGAGAGTAGCGTGTAGAGAACATCATTGTGGGCCCTCTCCAGTGAGAGAGTAGCGTGGGGAGAACATCTTTGTGGGGCCTCTCCAGTGAGAGAGTTGCGTGGGGAGAATATCTTCGTGGGGCCGTCTCCCGTAAAAGAGTAGCTTGGGGAAAATATCATTGTGGGTCCTCTCCAGTGAGAGACTAGCATGGGGAGAGCGTATTTGTCGGCCCTCTCCAGTGAGAGAGTAGCGTGGGAGAGCGTCTTTGTCGGCCCTCTCCAGTGGGAAACTAGTGTGGGAGAGCATCTTTGTGGGCCCTCTCCAGAGAGAGAGTAGCATGGGAGAGCGTCTTTGTCGGCCCTCTTCAGTGAGAGACTAGCGTGGGAGAGCGTCTTTGTGGGCCCTCTCCAGTGAGAGACTAGTGTGGGGAAAGAGTATTTGTCGACCTTCTCCAGAGAGAGACAAGCGTGGGGGGAGCGTCTTTGTCGGCCCTCTCCAGTGAAAGAGTAGCGTGTGAGAGGGTCTTTGTTGGCCCTCTCCAGTGAGAGACTAGCATGGGAGAGCATCTTTGTGGGCCCTCTCCAGTGAGAGAGTAGTGTGCGTAGAGTAGAGTTGTGTCTTTTTATTTCAAACCTTAGCTAGTAATATAAAAATTTGCCTAAAACATGCACTTCCTTCTAGTTAGACATTTTTTGTTTGATATCATTTAAAAATTGTTGCTAACAATTTCATTTCCTTATTTACAGATAAAGGGCTTTGATGTTGTTCTCGAAATTGCCTTAGAAAAATATGAAAAAATTGGAGAATGCTATAAGAAAGTAACTGCTTCACCTGCAGCAACTGTTTACGGTGCATACATATTAACAAATGCTTTCAATGATCATATTAAAACAGTAATGGATATCGAGAATGAACATTCAGAATATTTGAAAAAAGAAGAATTCAGTTTTAGAATTGGAGCAAGCATTTGTGAAGAAAGAAATGAGGCCACAAGAATTACAGTACCGAAACCTCCCAAGAAAATCGATGAAAATCAAAATAATGTTAAAAGAGTGCCAGAGAAAGGTGATATATTTGGGATTTTAAAATAAATAATTAATATCTTGTTGATTATTTTGTAAATTGTATGTGTATGAAAATGAAGTCTTATATTCATGATACCAAAAGGCTCTTGTAGCAGGGCGGTGGGCAAAAGCGTTTTTATGTTTCTGGGATTTTCACTTATTGTGTTGAGAAACTCAATTATTAATTTTGTCCTGGAGTTAGTTGGGCATGATATCTACTGGGTTTCGTTGCAAAGTAGGAAAAATAATGGCCATTCATTTGGTTCGAGAGTAAAACCCCTCTCCTTATGGACCGATTTAGCTTATTAACACATATTTTTATTTAGATGTGTGTTTTGTAGCAATATAACAAACATTGTGTACGTTGATGGAGGCAGTAAACGATGAAAGGTATGCCCAGCTTTTTAACCCTCCAACAACCGAAAAAAAGATGCGGTCGCACATAAGCCGGCCTCGTATCTCTCAAGCTTGCGGACTCATCCCTGGAAAAGAATACCAATGTCTCTAGCTTCCACCCCGAGCCAGTTAGTCACCAGTGAGCTGGGCAAATTGACCCAGGGTTTCCAACATACGCCACTACGTCTGAAACCAGCAAACATGAAGAGCCCTGCAATATAAAAAACATTTTGACAGTTTGGGGCATATTATTAATTTGTGTCGAGGGAAAATCCTACTACAGGTGGACCGATTTTTTCTATTTCTCTAAGTAGGTCTTTCAAATTACAAAAGGTATTTTTGTATCAAATTTCAATAAATCGGTCCAATTTTGAGCCAACTAGAGGGCGAAAACACACAGACACACACACACACACACACACACACACACACACACACACACACACACACACACACACACACACACACACACACACACACACACATATATATATATATATATATATATATATATATATATGTATATATATATATATATATATATATATATATACATACATACATACAGATTTGAACCATCATTATTTTTTAGATCTTTGGGCTCTGAAACATGAAAGTTTCTAGTCCCCACTTTCGGATTTCATCATGAGGGCAACCTCATAAATGGGATTCCTCTCTATGGAGGGAGGGTGGAAGTTCGCTAAAATACAAAGCATCCTATAAAAAATAAGCATTTATTTGACTTCACAAACATTAGGTTATATTTTGTTATTATATTTAGGACTGGAGCAAAAATGGAAGTAGATAAAAACATGTAGACAGAATAAGAGGTTCAATAATTCCTTTATTTGTGACTAGATACTCAGTACATCACAGATAATTGCCAAGATCTACAAATCCTTGGAGATTTTTGTTCATTAAAGAAAAGGAAAATTTATCTTTAATATTCAATTTATTTTCTACAATTTACTAGCATTTTTTTTTTTAAAGAACTGAATTAAAAAATGTATGAGATAAAACAAATTTAATCAATTCAATTCAGCATTCAGTTAATATTTTCCTTGTTTGCCTTAATAATGCTAGTTTAAAGGAAATTTTATGCAAATACACATACTATTTATATAAGAATACACAGTTTCATAAGACATCAAAATTTTCATGGAAATTCCATTTTGTTGCACACAAATTAGAAAAATATAATTTCCCAGATCTTGATATGATTATTGCTTGAAAATGAACTCTTATTTTCATTTCAAATTTGATGTCTCAGAACATTTGAACGTTGTAAACATATATACAAACATGGAATATGAAGTATTAGCAAATTTCTTTCTTAATCTTAGAGCCATTCAAATTAAAAATTAAATTTACTAAAATTTTAATTCTTCCTATGATCTATCAAGCTATTCACAGATAAGTGAACAAAAAAAAAAAAAATTATAAAATTTGTTAGGTAAATATACATTGTTTTCATTACAGCATTTAAAGACATACCTTCATACATACATCCATATATATATATATATATATATATATATATATATATATATATATATGTATGTATATGTAAACAGATATGTTAGAAATATTTGTGCAGAGTCCATATCAAGTTTCTGGATATTCTTAAGCCAAATTAAAATGAAAGGAGATTTACAGGATTATAGTTACTGCAAAATATAAAACAAAATCTCTCAGTACTTCCTCAGTGTAGGACAAACAATAAGAATTTTGAATAATGATATGAACATTATAAGCCATTTTTAAAGAAACAGAATTAGTCTTTAAACAGTACTGGGCTAAAAATGTGCCATATTAATTCTCATTTTTCTACTTCATAATTTCCTTTGAAATAAGGGATGCAGTCCTCATATTTTTTTTTTTTTTTTTGTACAATTGACTGCTTTAATCGATAGTAAATTAATAACAATAAAAAAAAAAAAAAAAAAAAAAAAAAAAAAGTGAATTTGTTAATTGTAAACCGGATAATTAAAGTGACAGAAATGAACACTTCAACGGAGTTGAGTAATAAGTCTTAAGTTAAAAAAGATATCATTTGATGTGTAAAGGAGGTAATTAAATTAATATAAAAGAAACAAGTGCTGTACAAATAGGAAAGTAATGATCAAAATAATATAAATATAATAATCTTGATGCAAGAATGAAAAAATTGGAATAGGAAGAGATATAGTTTCAAGAAGATATAAGATATAGTTTTAAGAACGGAGATATTGTTAAGAAAGATATAGCATATGTTTTTAAGATCTAAGATATAGTTTTACTTTGTTATTATCATCCTGTTTACATTTTTTCATTCTTTCTTTCAACATTACTCTATGTAAATTGTCTTCATCTTTATTTTTCTGTTTATACAGAAACTTTTAATTTTTTTAATTTAATTACCCGGTTAACGCTGTTTAAAAGGAAAAATACGTGATTTCAGTTATAATTATCAAACCTCAACAGCCCCCATCTTGAATGTATATATTCTATTTTACGTTTTGGAAAGGTCTGTTGGAATCATTCAAGCTACAATTGAGGTATTCAGCTGTAAAACATGGTATCAAAAAAAAAAAAAAAAAAAAAAAAAAATTGGACATGAAAACTGATAATTAATATAGAGTGCATGCTCATACAATGTTTGTCTTCCAAGTATGCAGAATTGGCAGACTAAAACGAATAATTTTCAAGTTAATTCTTACGTTTATGTTTTATGAAGTTCAATTACAATCTAAGAAGCTTTAAGTTGAAGGAAGATAAGTTCAAAGTTTACTTTTTATAGAATAGGTTAACTCGTTCAATGCTGCCGCCATCTTGGCACACTTTGGGCTACGGCCGTAGTAGATTGAGAGAACTCCAAGCAGATAGTTACTAGGCGGGGGGCAACAAGAAACTGAATGGACCCGAGCTCCATATAGTGCTTCCTGTTTCTGGGAAGGGGTGTGGAGAGCACGAGCTCTCAGTCCAGTCGTAAGGACTTGATGAACACCACACGGTGCTCGGCATATTAAACGTGCTAGAGGCTGTAAAAAATGCGAAGTACAGCACATACAATATTTTACTTCCAAAAAGGTTAAAAAAGTGAAGAGATATTTTCTCCACTTTTTTAACCTTTAAGTACTGACGTATGGTCTCTGGGACCTTATGGTAGCCATTTCTAGAAATCCCCCCTAGTAGTTCCCTTTTGATTGCACACTTTCAATGAATATATAATTTCTTTCAAATTTCAGTAAACAAAAGGTCCCAGGGACCATACCTCAGTACTTAAAGGTTAAGGGTAATTACAATCACATTTACTTCTACTCGCATTAAGAATCATGTTGTCTAAAGTATTACTACATCAAATTTTTAGATTCGAGTTCCTCATTATAACAAAACAGAGTACGTCAGGTAGTCATGTTTTACTTCTAATGCGCTTTCCATAAATTAATGCCAACATCGTTCTATAGAAAAAGCATATTTCTTGTAGGTTATTTTTTTCAAAGATCTATGAAATCAGCTTTAAGGGAGCTAGTGTTACTCAAAACTACAATTAGAAAAAATGCTAGTTACTATGTTTATGACCAAATGCCTCAATTATGTCTTATAAATAACTCAAGACCATTTGACAATTCATTCTATAAAATGTTTGTTCACACCACTTAAATCATTCTTTAAAATACAATAAAATAATGTCGGGCTGTCCTCCTCAAGGGAGCACACCGTGGCCGTACGATCTAAATTGTACTGTAACGCAGGTACAGAATGCTAACATAATTTCGCATAGACCCTAACATAACGGAGTATAGATTTAACATTACAACTACAGCTGTGCTCCACAGTTAGTTACATTTTTCGTAGATTAAATCAATAAATAATTTGAGATTTAAAGAGAATTTAGGCATTTGATGGCTTTCAAAAATCCAAAATAAAAGAACACTTCCTTCAAATAAAGTAGTTATTAAAATATGTGTCCTTACTGAGGAGTACTAAAATTCACACTAAAGAAATATTCACATCTAAAGTAAAAAAAAAAAATTATCTTTCCTTCAAGTTTATAAACATCAAAAATATTGAGTGCTATATTTTAATTTTAATTTCTAACGAGTTCATAATTAAAAACTTGCACTCTTCTAAGATTAGGCACAGGTTACATTAAAAATATTTACATCATGGAATAAAGACACACAATTTTCCTCATATACTATACTACATTTATTCACAGTTTTAATTTTTTTTTTAAAACTTAACATATTAGCATACATACATACTTATACGCTTGTTACACTTAATCAAAATATATATATTATATATATAGTTTTTTTTTTATACAATGCTCTCCTCCACAATGGGAAATATCTACTAAATTTTGTAAAAGAAATAAAGCTTTTCTTTAAAAATACTTTTAAAACAATTTAGATTATTTTTTTCTTACTTGCCAATATTAATAACATATTAATACGAGTTTAAATTTTCATTTTAACTTTGTACATGAATATTTAGATTAGGTCTATATTATTTAATTACGATTCTCTCTTACCTGAAAAATATTTTACTAAGACTTTTTTTTTTTTAAATTAATTAGGTTAAATTTCTTTTACATTATTTTTGTTAACATGAAAAAAAATGCAGATGATCCAATAAATGTTCTTATATACAAGTTCAGTTCTCAGTTTTAATATTGTTTTTAAATGAATCAATACACCTGTCCAATTTATTACAGAAGAAAGTAACAAAAGAGGGGGTGATCAAAATTTTATGAATACATTTCATAACTTTCAAAAACTTCTTTTATTGTTTTATGACGCAATTATGAAGAGCAAGAATGAAGAATTCAAAATTAAATATATCTATTCTCTGGTAGTAATACATAAATAAAAAATAGTCATTTTTAAAAGTGACCCAAATGTTTCAATGTTTTTTTTTATAAAATAGGCGGAAGGTCAACCAATAAAATAAAAAAAATACAAATCTATATCCAAAAAAAGGTCTATTAGTCCAATCAAATAAAATATCTTGTATATAAAATATCAAATTGTAATTTTTTTATTGTTGTATCGATTTAAACTGGAATTTTTGGATTTTAACCGCTGATGCTCAGCCAGGGTGATGATCTCAATGTAGACATGGCTCGTTTGGCAAAAGGTTTGTTTACCCCTGAAGAGGGATCAGTGGACATGAAACGGTTAGAAAATTTTTAATAAAATGGCTATTAAGTGTGTGTTTCTATCAATAAATTGAGGTTCTTTGTATCTTATTAAAAAAAATGGAAAATCGTAAGTTCAAGAAAGCCACTTTTGTATTCTACCATACTCAATAGATGAATTTATCTTTTAACTGAAGTTTCAGCAAGTTTATATACTGATATAAATTTTAAGAAAAGGGAACAGCCTAAGATGTGTGATAAAGTTTAGAAATTTTAACATGAAATTGGTTGAAGTTAATTTAACATGGTTGAAGTTAATTGTTGTTGGTTGACATTTTTGACAGTACAAATGTCAATGCACTTCCCAAAGAGAAAATTTGTGTTTTATTTTAATGAAAAATCAGGAGCTTTGTAACAATTGAATATTTGAGGTTTAACGTCATATGTTAGTGACATAGTTTCTTTACAGATAGTTATAATTTCAAATAGACTTTGTTTTTTTGTGTATTTTATTTTATAATAGCAGTTGCTTGTTACTGAATTGATGTTCAATACTAAGAAGCATTTTAAAGAAAATAATTTATCAGTTCTTCAATAATTTCAAATGCTACGAGTGATTAAATTAATAATTTTTCCAGTGGTACAAACATATTTACTAGAAAGACATGTTTCTGAACTCATTTTTGTTTTAACCTTTAAAAAGTCCAACTTCATCATCTTAGCATGTTTTAAAGTTTCACTATCAGTTTTCTTTTGGAAAGTTCAGAATGGAACGAGTTTATTCAGAATTGAAGGAAGTTATTTGTTTGCACAAAACAACAATTCATGCTTCTCAGAAATCATCAGTTCAGTTATTGATTAAAACTGCCTTGGATAGGAAAAACAAAAAACATTCAAAGGAACATAACTAAAAAAAAATTAACTAAATCTCTAAGCATCTTTCTAGCAAAGCATTACCTATCCTTGTTAAAATGAGAATAATATTTCTTGTTTTCTAATTATTTTACATATACTTGCGTATTAATTGTCATCACTCCCTAACTTTCTTTTGCTGAGTTTTATCGCATAGAGATATATTTATGATCCCTCTAGCAGAAAATTAATGAACTATTCACTTACCAAGAAGTACTGAGGACAATTTGCCATGACACTCTTTATAATAACGCTATGGCAAATTATCTCATGTGTAAATGTTCGAGAATTCATAAAGTACTTCCTCAATTAGAAAAAGTTCACAATATTGCCCCTTGAGTGTATTTCTACAAAATATTTAGGGAATTAGGTCAGAAATGTAATGCCAACAGTAAAAAAACTAAAAAAAAAACATCTCTTATATAATTTACAATGGTGAGACTAAAAATAAAAATAAACTAGGAGAAATTAACTTCACAACATTTTAGAAATTTAACGTCATGAATGAAGTTTCTTTCTTTCATTGACAATTTATTTTCTAACTTAATGAACATGCGAATTTATTCGAAGCATTAAATATCTAATGATTTGAGAATGGAATGTTAAGTTTTCATTAAAAAACAGTTACAATCGTGTTCAATTGATTTGTTCAATCTGGTTTTTGTCCATACTTTTGAGGGTTGAGTACGCACAACATTAAAAATTTATTAATTAACTGAAAAAAATTATATTACACAGCCATTCTTAAAGATTAACTTTCCAATGTATTTTAAAACCATGTTTGACTATCTCAATATAGATCAAGAGATTATTTGCAACACTCGAATCCAATCAAGCCATTAATTGATTTGATACTATGTTTCTGGGTAAATAATAAACAAAATATCCGAAGTGCTTACTCCACCCCACCATAAGCAATAAGTTCCACATTTTCTCCATGTGTCTTCCATGGATTCATAATAAATACATGAGCAGAGTAAATGTATTTTAAATTCTGTTTATTTTTTATTGTTGGAAGCGAGTTTTACTCGATAACCAGGCACCGCGGAAGGTGCTCCCTGAGATAGTCGAAGAGTTCCCTTGACGAACCAGCGCAGTTTGTAAGTTCTAGCTCTTGCAAGTGTCGCAGCTGGATGAGACTAGATAAACCACTTGACGTAAGAAGTGGACAACCTGAAAAAAGGAGAATAGAAGGTATGAAACAATTAGAAATTGTTAGATATTTATCACATTGTTAAATGTGAACATTTTAAGCTTATTTTTATGCAAAATCTAAAATAATTGTGCATGTCCATTCTGAAAATGTTCCTGCTCTAACTTATAATTTAATTTAGGCATTTTTTCTAAATAGTTCCTACAAGACATTTGTTCGATAAACTTTCTATTATAATGTTGTTTCGGGAAACTTTATGGTAAAAGATCTTCATCATAAGAATTTTTAACATAAAGGTTCTTCAAAAAAGTTTTCTTAAAGCCAATTTATATAGGCTTTTATACAAGTTTTTTTTATTTATTATAAAATATAAATATAAGTTTTTTATTTATTATAAAGTACTTAAGACTACGTGCCAAAGGGTCGTGGGTTTGATTCCCACTAGGGGTGTTGGCTTTTCTTTAGAAAAAAGAAAAGTCATCAGCCTTATCCTGGCTAGAAAAGGGTGGTAGATAACCCGTCCTAAAATTCGTAGTTAATAATTGCATAACTTTGTGTTCGATCATGTATATACCTACCACTTAATAAACCACTAGCTTTAAACAAATAAAGTATATCTAGCACCTTTCATATATTTAGATTTAAATAATTATTTAATGGAATATTTTAATTTTTTAAGTAAAATTAGTAAAAATCGACTTCTTTAAACCTCTCTATTTTTATCTGCTTGGGGCTCATAAAGAAAAAAAGTACTAGTCATAATTCTTTATTAAAAATGTTAGAAGGTTTTAAAAGTAATTTATTATCTAATGTTAGGAATGTTACCTGCTAACGATAGGACTTGCAAGTTCCGCATTCCGCAAAGATGCTGCACTCCAAAATCTCTGATTTGCGTACACCATCGTAGGAATAATGCAGACAAGGAAAGCATCGTGGAGATGTATCCAATACCTATATCAGTTATGTGAACACACCTGCAAGCAAACATAATTTTAATTATAACTAAAGGATATACCTAATATTATTATTTAATTTGAACAAATGATGTCAGTTTTATTTATGAAACATTGGCACATAATATTTTTGCACATGAACATATTTTTTTAATGATCATGGTGGGGTTAGAGCATGTGATCCTAATACCTTTCTTATAATAAGAAAACCTTGTTTAAATAAAATAAAATAAGTTTTTATGATGAGTGTTTAAAAAAAAGATGGCTCAATGATAATACTAATAATAATAAGGCTCTCTGAAGGGGATGAACTTATGTGTGGAGTTGTGTGGCTTTATGGCACCCCTTCCTGTGTAACAGTACACTGCACACGTTATCTGTTAATGATTCACTGTACACTAGGCACTTAAGCTAACATAAGATCAATTACAATATACACCTCAGGAGCACTTTCCCAGGGTGTTACAAATGGTAGTAAAAAATACACTACCCATAAAAATGAGCCGCTCCAGAGGGAATTAATTTAAGAAGTAGTGCGATTGGTGCTCTGATGCCTTACAAACCCATAAGATCAAGGATAATTAAACAAGTATACAGTCAAGTACTGACTTGAGCTTGTAGAAGAGGGAACCTTTGCCTGCTCCAGCCAAACACAAGCTTATTGCAATCATACAGTGTATTACCTGTCCACCAAAGCAGACCAGGAAACAGCAAGCTTATTATTTTTCTTTCATGCAAAATAAACTTAAGAATTCACATTCTTAACAGATATAATCATAATTAATATCTACCTATCTAATGTAAGTTCTTCGAGTAAGTTTAGGTCACAAGCAATGTATTCGAGAGCAGCGTCCGTGATCCTTGAACACCAGGACAAGTCCAGACTTCTCAGTTTCTGGAGGTTTTCAGCGATGAGTTCTACGCCTTCATCGGTCACCTTGCTGCATCCCGACAGGCTTAACACTGTCAAATTTGGCAATGAGTGCACTAGAAACAGAGAAACAAAGGAAAATTTTAGGTATGTATTCGAATTAATTCTTGAGTAATGTTTAGATATTATTGTTGTGTATTATCATTATTTATTATTGTTTAATAGCAAAGATTTGCCACCATTAAACTGCATGTGATTTTTTGACTGTTTCCCATGGATTTTTGCATATTAAACCGAAAAAAAAATCCTCAAAAAATTCCATTATGTCTAAAAAAAACAGTCCCGAGTAGGTTGCACAGCCATTCTAAAAGATTAACTTTCCAATTTATTTTAATGTTTTAAAACCATGTTTGACTATCTCACCATAGATTAAGAGTGTATTAAGAGTAGTAATACTTATTGTTTGTGTTGTTAGTAAATGTATGAATTAAAGTTTTTCACTTTCATATTTAGTCATATCACTCCCCGGAATGATACAAAATCCACAGTAAGGGAGAATGGGGGTGGGATAGGATTGAAGAATGAAAGTTTTAAGGATGCCCAAAGTCATGCCATAAAAAGAAATGGCTGATTTGTTTTTTTAGATTTTGTGTTGAAAGGAAAACAAATAATATTGATTTTGGTATATACATAATACTAATAATAATAATAGTATTTTTTTGTTTTTTATGTGCCCACCCCTCATATTTTGCAAGAAAATTGTATGTGATGGACAATATTGGCGTCATTGGAATAACGCCGTATTTGCCGTGGCATCATTGGAATAAGTACTTGTAAAACCTCGAAATCAATTGATAAACACGACTTGTTTTAGCTGAGGCACTAGATATTCGCTTACTAGACATTGCAGGCCAACATAAGCGTATATAGAAAATAATTTCGGGGGGCCTTAGAACATTTGTGGAGTATGGAATACTAACAATCTATAACTGGGAATAGTTAGCCAATTAAAACGCTATTAGAGCGAATAAAAACCATTCTTTTCTGAACTAAGTGATCCCATTTAATTTATTTTTAAGGTTTTTTATGATAAATTTTTACCGATTTTGGGGGGGGCCTGAAGCCCCGTGAGCCCCCCCTTGTATACACCCATCCAGGCCAACGTATATATGGGACTTTAAATGCTTTCATGACTTAGGATTTCGATGTTTACTCTTGAGTAGTCTACGATTCCTATTTTCCTATTTGATTTTCGTTTAATTTTCTAAATTATTTCCTTTGCAATCAAAGTATTTTTGTCCTATAAGTAAATTAAAATAGAAATAAACTTCATAAGGAATTGTTAGCATGCTGCACAGTGGTGCTGAATGGCCAAATAGCGGAAACAAATCAATCTCGAGAACAGATCAACAAAGAAACCTGGGGTTGGTCGCATTTGACTCAGAACAAAAATATACATCAAGTTCAGTTGTTTTTATTAACATTTTAAAGAAAATGAAAGAACTAACAAGAAAATAAAAGCCTATTGGGACGTACAAAATTTCTGAAATTTTCAAAATAGATTGTACTCATCGAAACAAGTTGCAACATGTATTTTGAGTGTTTATTTAAATTATTTCAGTGTCATTTTGTTATAGAATACGTCGAAGTTTGTGCCACACCACAAGCACTCACACAAATTACGATATTAAATGTTGAGCTCATGAGAGCTCATGACTGAACAACGTTAGCACCTAGAATGAAATCGAATTAAAGGTGTTTTGTCATGGAGACATGTATTATTTGAGCCAATTGGGTAAACTGGATAGTGCAACAAACAAAGGCGTACTCTAATCCTTTCCTTTCTTTGCGGTGTTATGACCGGATACGCAGATGGTTTTTGTTCTAATCTTTACTTTAACACATCTAGTTTAAAAAGTGATTTTCCCCATCTCGGAGGAAGCCGGAGCTTGTTTTGTAAACATAGCAGTTTTCAATGCTCATTTAAAATTCCTAACTTATAGCGTTGTAAAGAGCTCTAATGTGTGGCTTAGTTGACTATCGTAAAGCTGGGGAAAAAAGTGATAATTTTTTTCTCCCTGTTTTACAATTATGTATCACTCATTTAGAGTAGTGTGTAATTTACTCAAACGTCCATTATTCTGACATTGGACCTAAATTAATGGGAATACCCTTGAAAGAGGGGGAAAAATCATCCTGTCCCTAGATCCTGTAGCTAATATAGCGTTAGAATCACAAACTAGATAATCGAAATCAGCGCTTTCGAAAATCGAATTTTTCCCGCTCTGGCACCACTGTGTGCTGCCTGGCCAGCAACCCAATAATGTTGTGCAGTCCAGTTAATTACTTCATTATGGTCAATAAAGTTTTTTTTTTCTTCTCTTCGGATATTAACGACCGAATACATAAATTCATATATATGAATTTTAATATTACTTAAAAATTCGTCAATGTACATGGTCATTTGGACCTAAAACTACCCCTAAAACTATTTTCTTGTTAACAATACGTGGTGGGACTCCCCGAGGTCCAGTGTCCAACCACATAGATTCGGATGCGGGAGATGCAGGTTCGAGACTCAGCAGAAGGTTATGTTTTTTCGTTTCAGGGCCCATTTCAAAAGTTCCCGCAGCACTATGGATGTTTAGAAAGGGTGGCAACCTATATATAGTCCGGTGCTAATTACCTAGCTGTCGTTCTGCCTAAAAAAAGAATAACAAAAATGGCTAATTCAGCCCCCAAGGAGCTTAGACCGGCCAAACTTACTCTAGAACTGGACCGGAGTATCGTTGTGTTTTCATGATAACGCACAACCAGAAATCAATTGTCGCAAAATGCATTTAGAGAACAAAGTGCATAAATCCAGGGTCCCGACAGCTGGCAGTTTGCCCGAACAACACGTTCCAATTCCCTAAGCTATTCAAAGCATTGCTGGTCAACCTCAGACTTCATCTCGCAGCTAAATAACCCTGAACGTGAGGATCGCAAAATCTTACCGGAGTAGATGTGTAAACCAAGCACATTCCCTCAGAAGGGCAACCATTTAAATATATATACATTTAAATCTTTATTTTGTGGAAAAAGTAAATCACTAGGCTGGGATTTGAAAATCGGACCTCTTGTTTTTGCGTTTACAATAACGATCAACGAATAATATATTTGTTATTGGCAGATGACTAGATTATTCAAAAATAATTTGGTTCCAGAGTAAAATTCAAATCCAAATGGATCGAGTTTGGTTATTTTCCCAACATAATTTTATCACTTTATACAGAGTCTTGCATAAAAGAAGCAAAGATAATGGTCATTACGGGAAATTAAAAATTTAATTCTAGAGGAAACCCCTTCTTCTAAAGGACCTATTTCGCTTATATTCATAACACATCTTTGTCGCACAATGTATACCCAGTTTCGTTGCAATGAGGCAAAAATACTAAGGGTACAGCCAAATTAATAGTTTAATATATTAAATATGAAAATGCTCCTACAGTAAATGTGTAAACCAATCACATTTCCTCAGGAAGGCAACCTCTTAAATATATAAAAACATTTTTATTTTCTAGAAAAAGTTTTAAGTTCTTTCTTGTCTCCCAACCTACACAAAATGTGTCCACCGCAGTTTCGACGAATATCAAACTTGTGAAAAAAAAAAAGTCAACTGAATCTGTCGTTTTTGAATATCCGATATAAAAAGTCTGGACTTTTTTTTTTCGAAAGCGTTTAATTAGTATGTCGTCATAGAAGTGATTTCATTCGATTTTCCGCGTCAAAATTATCTCTGGAAAGTGTTAAAAAGCCTATTAACGTACAAACACGCGGATTATATTTTTTATTTATTTATGAGCTTTTACAACACAGGCGATTCTCCCAATATAATTATTGAATATCATTTTAATTACACTATAGACATATTACATATATCTTCAGTTATACAATTAATTATACATACAATTATACAGTTAAATAAATTTTGTAAAACAAAAAATGGGAAATTTTTGGAACATTGTATTTACTTTTCTGAAGAACAATATACGCATGTATTCAAAGTTTTGTATGTATACGTTTTATAATTTGTTTCATATATTTTTATTTTGTTACTGTTCCAATATTTTGTCCAAGTTTGAGCTACCTTGAGTCAGAAAGTCATACATGTCTTGTGGAATGTCCAAGTAGTCCCTATCCTTGCATTCTGTCTGGATGTGTTTGATTGTTAGCTGCATATTACAAATTCTGCATACGGCCTGTTC
Source organism: Gonocerus acuteangulatus (assembly GCA_946811695.1). Classification (NCBI taxonomy): domain Eukaryota; kingdom Metazoa; phylum Arthropoda; class Insecta; order Hemiptera; family Coreidae; genus Gonocerus; species Gonocerus acuteangulatus. Next base: position 46,121,230 of record OX328131.1, read on the forward strand.
TCGTCTCGTCATTAAATGAGAGTAAGTATGTAATGAATAACCAATTCTGAGCCTCGTAATCACGACTTCTTATCAGTCGATTACTCGATGACCAGGCATTCAGGGTATCCTTTATTTCTAGTAATTTGTTGTTAGAGCGCATCCATGTGTTTTCCCACTTGATTGTTATATAGTTGATTGCAAGCTTGTGAATGTGTTGTACTGTAGTTCGTTCCTCGTCCGTGTTCAGTTTTTTTTTGCATTTTTTTGGGGCTTTTTTGTTTGCGTCCGAGTTTTCTGGTAAATTCTTCTTACCAGGTAGCCATAACATTGTCATGTTTTGTCACAAACACATTTGATCAAAATCTGAACGTTTTTATATTTGTGGGAGCGTTTATTAAGACATAGCTGTATCCAAATTTGAACTAGTATTTTTCTTCTGGATCTATGGGTTATGGAACGACGATAATTCTCATCTAAACTATTGTGTGTTGCATCATAGAGATTAAGCCATAAGCGGGTTTCCCCCTTTGGAGGGAGGGCCGCGGTAAAACCACTCTTTCAACCAAAATATTCAAATGCTGTCCTGTTAACACAATATTATTATTATCCAGTGACTCCTTTCCAGCTCACTGTTAAGTTGAAGGACCTCCACTACAAACCTAAGAGAGGTGATGATATTCCCAGCAATAAAACGCTGGCCCGATGCCAATGTGAATCCTTTAGCTACATTCCTCTCGGCCTATTCGTAATAGCTCTAATATTTTTTCATTCCGTGGCTGAATGGGCTCAGCAGGAGATCATCTAAATATAACTTCCTAGACAAATTATATGGGAAATTTTAGATCCAAAGATGTTATTTGGAACGTAGAACCTCTTAAGAGGAATTTATAGTTGCAAAAGACTTCCAATGGAGTTCCGATCCAAAGAAGTAAACGTCCGTCACGTAGAAGCTGCATAACTAAGCACATTACTCAGAAGGAGGGTTCTGTACGCAGTATTCCTGAATAATTTGTTTGAAATAACCTATGTAAATGGAAAAAAAAGAATAGTTTTTTTTTTTTTTTAATTAATTTTCATCGGGAGTGCTGTGTATGCATCGTACTGCATTACATAATAAATACACTTACTTTATTGTTATTATTGTTACATAATAATAAACTTTACATTATTGTTTATTGAGCTTGATGAATAATAAAGGCGTTTACATGTAAAAGATAACACAATCATAAAAACTCTAGTGGCAGCATTAATAACCAGTGGCTTAATTAAATTTGAACAGCAATCGGAGTAAATTTATTTATATATATATATATATATATATATATATATATATATATATATATACATTTTAACGCGATTCATTTTCGGTATCCAAAAGGTAGGATCTATGAAGAGTTAAATACATTTATAAAAAGAAAAATCTTTCATGAGTGCCACCTTCGGAAAGAGCTAAAAATATCGGCCTTTAGTAAGAGTAAATTAATTATTTGATTCCGGAGTAAACGCCGCACAGTGGTGCCGAATGCAAAAAGCGAAAAAAATTAAATATCTCGAGAACGGATTAACCTAGAAACCTGGGGCTGGTCTCATTCGACTCAGAACAAGCAACAAGCCTCGCCCGACGTTGCTTTATTTCGTACATGAACGGTAACCGATCTATTCAACTTGTTACGGCCGATGCCAACGAATGAAGTTAAATCAAATCAATGCACCAAAATGAAATGAACGGAGAAATCAATCGGTTAGTGCAGTCTATAAATAAATTATACTTGGTCCCCGAGCTCTGATTACAATTGGAAATAGAATAATAAACCACTCGACCGATAAATTTACGGCCGAATAAAAATTTCAGTTTTAAGAGAGATAGAGAGAAGCCGTAAATTAGAATCGTTACTAGAGGCAATATTTCAGTTTGTTCTCGACCAAACTATTTCAAGTTGACTGTTCGTGTGGGCAGCTCATGCCGCTGCAGGAAACTATTCACATATATTATCTATAATCCTATCAATGAATTGCAAAATTGAAATTAATTAATTTATTACACGTAACACAATAATTATAACTCTGTAGTTAAATTAGGATTATTAAAAAAGTATTTTTTAAAAGTTCTTATTGTAATTAATATTATAGCAGATGTTAAATATTAATATAAAAACGGACTCGTACAAAGTGCGTTATTGCATGTCTAATATAATGCTTACATCTGATATATATATATATATATATATATATATATATATATATATATATATATATATATAAATAAATAAATAAATAAATAAAGCCTTTATTGCATAAGAGGAACAATACAAACAAAGAAAACTATTTCCAAAAAAAAAAAAAAAAAATAACCAAAATAAAAAGTAATAAAAATTTAAATTATTTTCCTTTTAAATTACTATTTACAATATTTACAAATACATGTTTCTCATGCAGGCCTCCCCTTGATGGGGATATATATATATATGCAGGGTGATTCAGGTCTAAGTAGCCAAACTCTAGGAAGTGATTCTAGATTTAATTTCCAACAAAAACGTTCATTTGAAGTATGGTCCGATTCCGAAGGGAAAAGCAGTTATGTCCAATTTAATGATTTTTTAACGTAGTCATGTTTATTGAGTACGGAAGGATTGCTCAAACAAAGTTCAAGATAATTAAATTCTAATTATGCTATCATAAAATAGACAAAATTTCATATAAAAAAAAAAAAAAAAAAAAAAAAAAAAAAAAAAAAAAAAAAAAAAAAAAAAAAAAAAAAAAAAAAAAACAGTGGCTACTAACTAAATCCATTGACAGAACATACTTTCTAGACTTTCACTAACGTGCTTTTCGATGAATCAGAGGTTTCTTGCGAATTTTTTCCTCAGCCCCCTAACGGACTATAGATTCAATATTTACAGGAATACTTTTACATTTAGTAAGCATTAAATCTATGCAAATGAAGTGGAGGTTTATTGAGGGATAACTTGAAAGATTGGCTCCCTTTTTTCAAATATCTTGTGTGAAGAAATTATAAATTATTCATTTTTTTTTTGCCAAGCTCTGGGAATCCATAGTCCAGTCCAGAAACAAAAAAAAAAAATTAACTGAACGAAACTGTTGCAAAAGTTTTTCACTTGGGAGATATGTCACATGTTGAATTTTCCAAATTTTCATTAATTTACCTTTTCAAAATGTGTTATTAAAAATTAAATGTGTATTATACGATAATTGGTCATTAATTTAAAACCGGCTAAAATATTTTCAGCTTAATTAGTAAATATTATTTCTATTGGCTAGAAATAATGAGTAAATAATAAATACAATTATTATAATTCCTGATTACTGGGCGTGGCTGGAACAGTAGTATACATACATATATATATATATATATATATATATATATATATATATATATATATATACATATATATATATTTGTGCCTACAATAAATTAATTTGAGTAACAATATATGACTGGATTAAAAATAACAATATAACATTTTAACATCGGTATGAGGAGGATTACTTAGACCTGTATACTGAGTAAAAAAAATTACAATCAAGAGGCACCAAACCTACGAAGGTCTGATCCTGATGCTTTTATTTTTTTTTTATCCTGGTTAGAAAAGGGCGGTAACCTGTAGATAAACCGTTTCAAATACCAACATTTTAAATTTATCCAGCTGTCATGTTGAAAAAAGAAGTCTAACACAGCGTTTGAACAGCTACTGACAACGTTTCTCATTTTTTATGTAAAAACAATGTTACACTATTTTTTCAGACTGCAGATGATTAATGGCTGTTGTCAAAAATAAAAAAGATAAAACCCTCGTTCAGAGAGAGTGATGATAATGACAAGATGAGCGTCGAGGTTGGCTGATGCCCCGCAAGTGTGAGATAAGTGGATGCCTTTGGCACAAGGATGGGACCTTGACTCGTAGGAAGACCTAGGATTGCTGTTTTCAATCCACAACTATTTACAAATTGCCTTGACAGTGTGAGAGAAAATAATAGAAACGCATATAGAGTGGTTCTAAAAGGAGTGTGGCGTATGTTTAGCTAGTTTACTTGCCAGAAAGCTTGTATAAGAGTCCGACGCGCAGGAATTGCGATATCTTAGCACGCTTCCGTTCTTATTCCTAGTGCCATTTGGAAATTCTAGAATATCAGTTTTATCTTAATCTTTCATGAAAAATGTTAAGTCATGTAAATATGCAAAATTGAATATCAAACCGAAGCAAGATCTTAGGTGCACCAACGGGAAACTGACAGTATCCTATACGGGAATTATACCATTTAATATATTCATCTGTGGCAGAAGGTCAAAATTCATAAAAAACATTCACTTTCTTCTCTACTCTTTTATTATACTCTACATGTTTCACGTCGCTATGATGCCTCTTCAGGAGCACTTAAACTAAATAAAATAAAATATTGTTACAACCTATACCTTAGAGAACCTTCCGCCGGTAGGGCCACGTCTGGACTAGAGTCGACGTGAAACCTGTAGAGCATAATAAAGAGTAAAGAAGAAATAATGAATTTTGACCTGCTGCCACAGATGAATATATTGGAAAAATAGGGTCACTATCTTATAATAACTCCATTTAAGCAACGATTTATCTAAATGAGATCGCTTTATCGAAAATCACATAAGATCCGTATTTGTAAGAAATTTAATAAGCATTCGAATAGACGCTTTCCATTTACTACGATTTCCCAACCAGTTTCAAGACATAAGAATATATCCAAAATCACAAGAATTATCTATTTTTTCCCCCTATTTTCCTCCACTGTTATTAATTTGGCATTGTAAATGGTTCCACTAGATTCTCTACATTGAATTACTTATACAACGTGTAAAAGGAAGCTTAGCAAAAGCGTGAGCGTTAAGATTTTTTTCGCCCGAGTTTAGCTCAAAAACCCATCTTCCGCTAAACGGATTCTGCTCCTTAACGAACTTGACCTTTCATACCACACAAAGTATATTTGTATCCAAATTTCCCTAAAATCGGTCAATGTTTGAGCAAGGTAAAGAGCGAAGAGGCATATATATATATATTTAGATGGAACGGATTTTTTCTCCAGCGGTGGTACTCCTCCTCACTTCATCCTGGGATATTTCGATGGGTTCATCTCCATCTTCGTGGTGTAGTTGGGACCCAACTACACCAGGGAGCTTCAACACCATTGGTCCACCCAGCGACGACAAATAAACATCAAGCATGCATATATATATATATATATAGTGGGATTTGACCGAAGCCAATGTTGCACACAGCGTTTTCTCTTACTGAAATGGTTCTATAGAAATTCCTGCCTACGCAACTTTTGAAGGAAATTGATTTGGCTTTAGGATGTTTACCATCCATTCCCACAATATTCCAAACATATCCAATAAATTTAAAAAATGTCCGTCATCAGTGACATAGTTCTGACCATGGCAGTGGTTTCGATTCCCGCTATTATGTAGTGGTTATTCTCTGGGAAAAAGAAATGGGATCATTCCTATCCTGGCTAGAAATGGGTGATAACTCTTGAATAACCCGTCCTAAGCATCGTTGCTATGTATAAATGGGCGCTAAAATTTTCATAAATAAATAAAAATTGTATCATATATTTAGAACAAGTATAAAGGTGAAAAATGTTTCAGGCTTATTTAAATTGAAATCGTTTACAGTAAGGACATTCGTCAACAATTTTGATAGTTCACCATCGTGCTGAGGAATTTTTTTTATCTAATTGACTTTTTGTAGGACGGACGATTGTGTAATTATTTTAAGAAACAGGCCACGAGGGCCCTGAGGGAGATACTATCGAGGTATCTGATTCGTGACCATACGGCACACTAGGGAGATATTGTGGTCAGTACTATGCTCCGGCCGCCTGATTTTCCCCTTGGCTGCTTCGACTGCTAGAGTCATTAGCACCCAAAGTATCCATTATTAAATTAATTAAAGGCTGGGTTGGCCTAGGGACGGTCAGGGAGACCGAATTCAACCCACGAACGAAGACATTAGACAAAAAATCTTTAGTGCTTGATCGGGATTTGAAGTCAGGTCCTCCAACTTATTAGTCCAGTGCTCTACCACTGAGCTAATCTCGCCCCCATTATTTTAAGAAGAAAAATAAAGAATCACGCCAAAATGACGATGTTCCTCTGAGCAAATGAATTTCCCTTGTATAACTAATAAAAAAAGTCCAAATTCCTGTATACTAAAATAAGCATTGTCCAGCTCCAGTAACTCTGGCAGGATGCCTTGTAATATATACCTATATGTCAAGCCCGTCAATGCCGCAGGGTATAACCTTATGAAATATAACCCCCGAGGGAGGTTTTTAAAGGATGCGGCCCCACCTGCTCCTATGATACCTCACCCATAACTTCCTTCGGCCCATGTTTGAGGGCTTAGGAAACATAACTTATTTTAGTATGTTTTCTCCTTTATGATATATCCTTTCTTCTACGATCCTCTTCGTCCAATGGAACGACGATATTGGTTTAGAAGTAAACTTTTATCGTTAAATGGCGATCGCGTGTATTTTATTAAAAAATTAAACTTATAAGATATCCACCGCAGTTCAAAATCATGCAAGTTTGGGTAATTTGCTAAAAAATGGAATCTCAGACATATATTTACTAAATATACAGTCCCACCTATGGTCTGTAAAATGACATGGTGGAAAGAGCCATACAGTCAGTAAAACACTTATGAAGAAGCAAGAAACTGTTTCAATTCTGGAACACGTCAGTCATTGACATAGCATCGCCAGCTTAGTTTTAATGGTGAGGCGGCTGAAGGATAAATTACCATAAACGAATCGCCAGCTTATGGCATTGGGTGAAAACATTTTCCTGAACTAATAATAGGCTATTTTTAAAAATGTTTTTTTTTTTTTTTTTTTTTTTTTTTTTTTTTTTTTTTTTTTTTTTTTTTTTTTTTTTTTTTTTTTTTTATAAATCTCTTTATTCAATAAATATAAATATTACAATTGTAATTCAGTACAAAATAGTGTTCCTTTAGACCACATAACTTCGAAATTATTTATTATAAATTAACTTAGATATTATACATCTATAGTGCGAGAGAAAAATAGCCTGGATTCTTCTCGCTATCTTATAAACTTTCTAATGATAACAATAAGTAGGTTTCTTATTGTTTACATCTTTATGTCTTAATCCATAATTTTATTAATTTTGTTGTTATAATTATTAGTGGATATACGAGAAAGCATGCTTACCGCATCAGTGGCCTATTTATTTTATTTGATTGCGTCTATTATATTTGAACTAACGTTCAGTTTGTTTTGTTATTTTTGTCTTAATCCATTAAGGCGGTAACTCAGCATACTAAATAAGATAAATAGCGTAATAGGATGTCTTGTTTGAGTTTGTATTTCCTGTCGAACTCCTCGATATAATCCAAAAATATGTCCTATTAGTATATCCAATTTTTTAATCTTGTATTTTTCTTGAAAATTTGGGTTGCAGTACTCATAAATTTGTTATATTTTCCTTATCGACTGGCTTAGATTGGCCTACGTCTATTTCAAACCTTCGGCTCTTCAAATTGAACCTTGATCGACGACACAAATACTTCTACACCCACATTGGATCAGAATATGTCAGCTATGTTAGTATGGACGTTATTGTGCCTGTTAATCCGGTCTAGCCTTCGAGCAGGCACCTAGGATGTGCGGAAAGGTTTCAGGATTCCTGAGCTCCTGCCGGATTATAAATTAGGGGAACTCGGGGCAGAATGGGATAGCGAGGTAGAACGGGATAGGGAACTTTCCTGGGCTGTACTTTAGCGGATATGTATTTAACTATGCCTAAAGACGGTAGAGAAGATGTGGTAGCCATTTTGATTAGTTCTGACTGACTGTTTTGAATGAAGTGATGTTTGTTTTTTTCTGCCGAGTCTGTTGTAACTTTTTGTCAACTTAAATGTAAAGTAAGCTTCTAATCATGAATGCAACGCTAATGTGTGTTATCTGCCGTTGTAGTGCATATCAGTAGCTAAAAGAGACACTCGTTATAAGTATAATTATGACAGGTTTTTAGTTCAGCAATCGCCACATAACCTAATTCATGCTCTCGGGGCGGAACGGGATGGGGCAGAACGGAATAGTACCCACTTTTGCCCCGTCACAATTTTTTTTTAAATTCCAGATGGTTCGAACGTACGCTAGGAAAACGGAGAGGCAAAAATGGGATGTTAATAAAATACTATTAAAAACAATTAAAAAAACAATAACCTAATTAAAACGTTAGGTAAACAGTGATAAAACCCTTTCTCGGATTGAAATCGCCACATCGAAAATTACGTCTTTTCTGTAGGGACTTTAGTAAGTTTTGGAATGGTCACCTTCCACTTAACACGATTTCCCAACTGTTTGGCTCACAACTCATGCGCTGCTGTAGACAGCGAAGACGTTGAGGAAGTGTTATTTTTTTTTTATTTTTTTTTTTTTTTTACGAAATTGCGAAAGACACCCCTATCCCGTTCTGCCCCATATGCGGAACAGAACGGGAAATATGGCCACTTTTTTTGAAAATGGTAAAAAATGCTGTTTAGAAAAAGGTGTTTTCATTTAGAATTAACTACTAACCATTTTACATGTGTTTACTAACAATATAAATAAATGTTTTACGCCTTTATTATGAGTTTTGTTTGATTACCCTATTTCTTAAAAATCTATTAACATTACGTATACCCTTCCGCTCCGAGTTCCCCTATATATATATATATATATATATATATATATATATATATATATATATATATATATCTACTATATATTTGTCAAATACCACTCACTCACTCACTCATCTATCAACGCCCAGGCCAAACCGCTCGACAGAAAATTTTGAAATTTTGCATGGACACTCCCTATATAACGTAGGCACTCGCTAAGAAAGGATTTTTTGATATTCGAATTTTTGAGCATTTTTAGGGGGGTTTAAAGTTTGAGTTGGTTAGAGAAGGCAAGCCTAGGCAGCCTGCGTTGCTAGGACGATAAAGAACAGCTGTTACCTTACATTATCTATCTCATCGTATTATTTTTAATTGAGGTTAATTTCAACTATGATGGCAGACCTTGAATTACTAGAAATTAACTGTCCCTCATAGAGTTTTAATTGCGTTTCTTTTCTGCCTGTCCCCTTCAGATTGGCTTGCCATATTTTTGGAGAGTTAAACCGAGACACATTAATATGGGATGGGCATACCAGTGGGGGGGGGGATAAAATGAGTACAAATTATAAGCAAAATGGTTGGTGAGTTTTAAGCCTAGCAACTAACGGGAAGGGGGAATCCTAAACTGTTAGTCTACCCAAACCTTAAAAATAAGAACGGAACTTTTTTTGCTACTTGATTTTCTTAAAACAATCTCTCAGTCAAATAGTAGTGTCTGGCAGCTGGCAGCGCTGTGCAGGTAGTTCCAGCGTTTTACAGTTAGATTACTTCTCATATCTTTGACACTGTGAGAAGTAGTGAAAATGTTGATTGCAGAAAAGTAACCGATTTAAAAAAGATTCTTATAAACATGAATTCATTACTTTTTACATCTTACAGCCTTTTCCGGGACATTGATAAAATCGGGCGGGACACCGAAACAATTGCAAAATACCGGGACAATCCCGGTCAAACCGTGATGTATGGCATATCCTTAGGTTTTCCAGGTGAGGTAATAATATCCGGAACCCTTGCAATGCCTTCTCGCCTATAACCTTGGTAATACTCGTAAATATATTGGGTGTTACCATATGACTTCTTGGAAACATAAACTTTTAAATTTTAACGCCCATTGAATAAAATATAGTATGACGGGAACCATGCTGTAATAAACTGCACAGAATTGTATAGTAACGTAATTTTAATGACCATTATTTAACGCAATAAAATAACTACTTATCTGCCGTGACGAAGCACGGGTATTCAGCTATATATATATATATATATATATATATATATATATATATATATATATATATAAATTTGAACGACCCTTTTTTCCATTCCAACGACCGATATTTGTTCTTGCACCACGAAACTCGCTATAAAGCATTCCCCTTAAAATCGATTGGATAAGATTTTTAGGATATGGAGTTTTTTAGGATATGGTGGTGGCGCTCAATTAGGTTATTTGCACCTTTTCGTATAAAAAAACTTTATGGTTTTGATTAGAGTTTTGGGATCAGTTTAGTTTTTTTTTAGTAAATATACATTTTTGGGAATATTTTAACTTATAGTAATAGTATAGTAAGGTTTTATAAAATAACTTGCTTCTCCTTTTACATTTTCCTTATTTTATGTTAAGGATTTTTTTTTGGTTGCGTTGCAAACCAGTAGTCCACATATTTCGTCAGGGAAAGTCACGATTTTGCCTAGTTCAATTGTTTCTAACCATTGCGCAACAATGATAATAAAGTAGAATTACCTTTGAAGAGCTGATTGTCCGCTAAAGCCCCGTTTGCTTTAAAGAGAGGACCGATTCTCCGGCATCGAAGCCTTAACATATCCTCTCAGCTGATTAGTTTAGGGGTGTAGGAGCAGCTTGCTGCCTCACTTCATCTCTCTCATGCAGTCTATGTAGCAAACACAACCATGTAGACATTATTTCGGTTAATCCTCTCCCTATTTAAATTATGTTTAAATTATTTTGAGCTTCGGATGTCTTAGTGCATTATCATTTTCGACATTTTGAAATTTATTTATTTGCGGACCTCTACTCCCATTTTTGTAGAAAAGGAACGGAATAAATAAGAATGTGATATATATATATATATATATATATATATATATATATATATATATATATATATATATACTGTTGGCTCTCCCTAATCCGGCGTCGTCGGGATCGGGGTATAGTCCTATTAGAGAAAACGCCGGATTAGAGAATTCAGTTAGAAGCGGTCACTTATGTATTTGAAAATATTATTATTTGAGGAAATAATAATACTTATCATTTTTAATATTGCATATTTAAGTAAAATTTAGGTACCGAATTAAAAAATAAATTCAAAATATGTAAATCCTTGCTGGTGTATCATTTACAAGTGCATATGCATGCCAAAGTTTCAAGGAATAAAAATTTAATTACTAACTAAATCACATATGTATGCATATATTACTATTACAATATCAAAAACTAGTTACATGGAAAATCAGCCGTTCCAGCCATATTTATTCTACTTCTAAAACGAGAGATATTTGCCTTATTTGACTTCCATTCAATGAAATACCACGAAACAAATGTTTGGAATGGAAGGTTTTCTCCCCCCTCGAAGCTGGTCTAGCTCCAGTGAGTTCCGAGGTCCGTCACTCATTCCTCTCGGAGACCGGCGGATTATAGAGAGCGACGAATAAGAGACCGCCGGATAAGGGAGAGACTTCTGTATATATAAATATATGCAACAGCTCTTTTTCTTCACAGAAAAAAAAATCACACCAAGTTTCGTTTGTAACCAGTAGAACAACTCTCTGCAAACACCGAAGTTAACGATTTTGAGTATATAGATTCCATGGTATACTAATTACAAACATATTGATATTGAGAAGAGAATTAAACTGCGCTAAAGGAGAAATTATTAACAATATTCTATAAAATAAGAAAAACTAGAATTTTGGTTTCTAATCAACGGATCGTCGTGAGAGATGTTAACATTCGTCCAAAACTGCATAAAAGTCCGTCACGGAGGAGCTGCATAACTAAGCACTTTCCTTAGAATTTGGGTTGTGTAGACTGGTTTCCAGAAGGATTTGCTTAATATATCCTACATAAATAAAATGAAAACATAAATAGTTCTCTTTTAATTTTGTAATGAGTATATGTTGAATTATTAATTTGCTTCCACAGTTATGTTTTCACATGGTACCTACTACACTACTTAATAAATACTAAAAACTTCATATTTTCGTCTTTTGATCTGACGCAGGAACAGGATACAGTCCCTCTAGTGGGAGATAGCGCTCCTTGCGAACCTACGTCAGGCGGGCTATTCTATTGAAATATATTGCAAAGTAAACCCCCCTTTCCGATTGACCGATTTAGCTCATTTTTACAACACTTTTTTCCCATGAGATACCCATGACGCATACCGCGTTTCGTTACAATACAGCAGAAATTACGACCGGTATGAGTAAATTAGTAATTTGGGTCCGGAGTAACCCCCCCCCCTCCTAATTAACCGATTTAGTTTATTTTACAACACATTTGTACCGTTAGATTACTGCTACAAATACCGAGTTTCGTCGAAATATAACAAAAATCACGGCTGGTAGTGGCGAATTGGTATTGTGGGTCCTAAGTAACCCCCCCTTCTAATGAACCGATTTAGTTTATTTTTACATCTCACTTTTCTCGCTAGATTACCACTACCAATACCAAGTTTCGTCGAAATATAACAAAAATCACGGCTGGTAGTGGCAAATTGGTATTGTGGGTCCGAAGTAACCCCCCCCCCCCTTCTAATGAACCGATTTAGTTTATTTTTACATCTCACTTTTCTCTTTAGATTGCCACTACGAGTACCAAGTTTCGTTGAAATATAACCAATATTACGGCTGGCATGGTCAAATTAGTGTTTTGGGTCCGGGGTAAACCCCCCCCCCCCCTTCCGGTGGACCGATTTTGGTGGTTAACGAACTCGTTCAACAGTTTGCTAATTGAACGCTATATACCACGTTTCGTGAAGAAAAAACAAAAACTCTGGCCGCTATCGTGTTAACAGACCCATATATCTATATATATATATATATATATATATATATATATATATATATATATATAATTTTAACGGGGGTCATTTTCGGTGTCTAGTAGGTAGGATCGATAAAGATTTGAAGAAATTTTTCAAAAAAATCCTTCATGAGTGCAACCTCAATAGCTACTTTCCTTCGGAGGAAAGTGCTAAAAAATAAACGTTGTGAGTGAAAGGTGGGTTTTTAAAAGCTTCTAACGCTCTCTTAAAAAAAAAAAAAAAAAAAAAAAAAAAAAAAAAAAAAAAAAAACAATTACTCAACAGTCGGATTTTTAACACCATAAGGCAAGCCGCGCTGGTACACCCTAGTCACTTTGCTACGGCAACCTAATAACTAATATATCTCTAACAACCTAATTTTCGCTCTCAACAATTTAGAAGGTTACGCTCGGTGACTGTTTCCAGGCAGTGATGCCACCCCAGTGTTGCCCGGCTGGAACAATTATTAAAGAATATTTATTAGAGGTATTTTATAGCTACAACATTGGCGTAACCAATGAATTACCTGGCGGGAATTTCGCATTGGCATCAAGTTAAGAATCTTTTATTTTTGAATGTCATATATAACTCAGCTGAGAAATGTATTTTTGCACTTATTTAAGTAAATAAAAAAAAAAAAACAATTAGTAGACTAACGTTTTAGTTCTGGTGAAATATAAAATACATCGTGAGAAAACAAATAAATAAAGATAAATTTTTCAGCTACTTAAAAATAATTTATTCGAGTTCACCATCCATTTCATATTTTACTTCTGCTAGAATGTATTTTTCTTTCATTTTGCATTTAAACCCTTTTCTAGTCTGTAAAGATTTAGGGATATTGAAAAAAAAACTTACAATATTCTTCCGTGTTTTAAATTAGTAAGTATTATATAGGAGGCAAGAGAGAGTGGTATTGGGGGCAGAAGGTAAGAAAGAGAGAAGGGGATAGAGGGTGTGAGAGATAGAAAAAGGAAGAGAATAAAAGCTATACAGCTATACATTTCTTTTCGACAAAAAAAGAAAAAAAAAAAAAAAAAACAGGATTTATTTCCGTGAGTCGTGGCCTGCAAAGGCCACCCGCAGATATATTTCATTGTGCACTACCACACTGTAGTCCTTCAAGGGGAGGAAATCTTCAAGAAATGAGTTTTAAGGTTTTACAAACTCCAACAGGATTAACAAGGCCAGAAGATTTCATTTTTTTTTCTTTGGGCTTAAAGCGTGTCTACCTTTGAGGTTTTGCTCAGCCTGTGACTTCATTTTGGGAAGACATTTGCATGAAAGGAACAAAACTTTAAGGGAACTTCACTTCGAAAGGGCATAAAACACGTTTTTTGCACCTTTCAGATTACGCTTCGTTCATTTCTTGGGAAAATCCAAGAAATTAGACGTGAATTGAGGCATTTTCGGAACAGCTAGTCGGAAATGGGCCTGAAGAATGGTATATACTTGATTAAGCTATCATTTGAAGAAAAAAATGATTGATAGGTATGGTAGAATCCATGGGCTTATATAGGAAATAATTTCGGGGAGGGGGGGGGACTGGTACCATTTGCGGGGTATGGAATACTAACAATCTAGAGCACGGAATAGCTTCATTATGAAGTGATATTATTTAATTTGTTTTTAAGGGTTTTATGACACATTATTACCGATCAAATCAAAATACAGATTTTCATCTTTCTTCTAGCCAGAATAGGGTTGATAGGAAAAAGGTTTGACTCGCCTCATCTTAGCGCGGTTCCGTAATTATTCCTAGTGACATTTGGAAAGCTTATAATAGAAATGAACAGTTTTTAGTATTTCGTGAAAATGTCAACAAAATCTCGAAGAAATGGGATAGATTAGGCATCACAAAGCAAAGGAATCTGACAGTAGCCAACCTACACAGAAGCGGATAATTCTTAATCCTCATTCTCCCTCATACTTAAGGAAGCCTGTGTAAGTCAATATAATTATGTACTGAAAACTTACTCACTCTTCGACTACTGCTCAGAAGGCTCTATTCCAAACAAACAAAAATTTGTTGTAATTTTAAATATCTTGTTTTACTAGCAAATTAATTTTATTATTAAATCAATTGCAAATAAATACTTCATGGCGAATACAATTCCGTTCTCTCGTGGGTTAAATCTTTGCTATAAAATAAGAAATAATGATTACTTCAGTTGTAGCATATGAGGAAGGTTATATAGACTGGAGAATTAAAATTTATAAAACGAGAAATCTTTTTGTCGGTACTTCGGGATTGCGTCGTAAGGTCGGCCTAATAAGTGGGTTTCTTCCCCATGGAGGGAGGGAGGAACCGCGCTAAAAAGGCACAAATGTTTGGGAGACAAAACAACCAGCAAGAGGCGTGCTGAAGCCTTAGGACACACCGTCAACGAACCTCTAATTTTCAATTTGACAACTGTATAATATGAAGTACTTTCCATATTCCCTTCCGATAAGAAACAGGATATAACCCTAAGTTGGACTATTGATCCGGGCACGTACTCCCAGGATGAAGAGATCTCTTTAAGCCTTCAGATCCACTTCAGCATGAAGGATTCGAGAGGCAATCGTCTTTCGCAGCAGTTTCTCCCTAGCAGTAGAGGGGAGGGTACTTTCAAACTGCTTTCAAGACACTAGTCAATCCATGTAGGGTAAGGAACTAGCTAGAATGAGAACGCAGATTCTAATCCAGCTTTTTAGGTACCTTACAAACTCCAAATCCAATAAAAATGCAGAAAGAAGGTCAGTTAAGGAGTTCATGCGTGAAAAAACGGGCGTGTATAACAAATAAATCAATATTTTTCAATTCTTTACGTCATAAGTTTTAAACGGGATGTTAAAGTAACCAAGAACAAAGCAAAACAAAATGGTTGCGCTGTGTCTGACGAACGAAACCCCTTTTTTCACGGGCGATAGTCTGCAGGCCTGCAGGATTTTTAAGCTTGAATAAATAACTAAAATGATTTTGAAAGAAGATGTTTAACTCTAGTAAAGCAGTAGGCTTTTAAGAAATATTAATGTTTCCAAAAATTGTGAAAAATTCTTTATTTTATATTAATACATCCGTGAAAAAGTCGTAATAATTCAAGGAATGAAAAAATCCCTACGCACTTTATTAGAAAATCTGCAGTTAAAATTTAATGTTGATCGTGTGAAAATGGAAAACACTAGCGTATCGTCCGATTTGGAAAACATAGTGCTCATATACAGGGAAAAATGGGTTGTACAAATAAACTAATTCGGTTCATTAGGAGACGGGGCTTACTCCAGACACAAATTACTAACTTGCTCATATCGGTCGTAATTTCTGCTATATTGTAATGGAACGCAGTATATGTCGTGGGTATCTAATGAGGAAGAAGTGTTTTATTAATGTACTAAATAGGCCTATCGGTGGGGTTTACTTTGTACTATGTTTGAATAGAATTCTCCCGCCAAAACGTAGGTTGGCAAAGCAAGGGGTTCTGACTTCTGTCACTAGGCGCGCTGCATGTCTTTCCTGCTTTATTATTGTATGAAGCTCTCATTTTCGGTTTCTAGCGGATATAATTAAGGAAAATTTAAAAACATTTTTTTCATGATTTAAACCCCATTGTGTTTAATGTACCAATAATCTACATATATAAAGTCACGTGTCTGTCTGTTTGTATGTTTTTTGTTTGTCTGTTTGTTCCTTATACAAATCTACACCGTCTGACCAATACTGACCGATTTTGGCACACAGGTAGGTCTTGATAGGGGAAATTTCCTAGGCTAGGTCAAATTAAAAAATTTGGTCAAAAGGTCAAAAGTTTTGTTCAAGAAAAATTGGCTACACTGAACCATTCAGATTATGACGGCTATTTTGAATCGACAGCCATTTTGAATAATGTCTCAAATTTATTTGTTAATGTTCCTGATAATTGGAATAACTCGATCTCATTGATGACATCATTATATAATCATGTAATGCAGTTTATTTCTATTTTATTTCAACAGTCACTGTCTAACTAAGGAGCGCTGGCCTTTCTTTGATAAGAGCTATCTTACTCGCAAGCTTCTGCTGGCCTCTGTTGGCTGTTATATGAAGTGCTGAGGTGCTGGCCTCTGCCGGTTGCTTTATGAACTACTAGGCAGATATAAACAAATTCACACCGTTTGACCGATTTCGATCAAGTAGATCTTGATACGGGGAGATTCATAGACAGAAAGTAGGTGTAGCATGGCACACTGGGTAACAGATAGTGTTCTATAGTTTACCAAGAATGGATAATTAAATGTTTGATATTGATGTAAATCGTAAAGCCGGCGAAACAGTACAATTAAGAAGGATGTGTTTAAACAGTAATTGCTTGCTGAGGTTAACACCGCAAATAGTGTTGGCGGAAGACGGTGTTGTTTCCTGCGGGGTGTGTGACTGACACGTGAGGAGGGTTTCATGTCACGGGGCAGAGATTGGAAGGGGCAACTTAAACGGCTCTAATGATGTAACTCTTACAAGCTATTGATCTTTCACAACTTTTTTATGCAGTTTTTTTTTTTGGTATTTTTGTTTTCTATCTATTGATTTCCATCCATTCTTAAACATCCAGAGTGGAACTGGCAACGTCTTCAGTGAGCACATAGATAAAAAAACTCAATTTGTGCATGCACGACTCGAACCCGCACTTCCTTAGGTAGGGGATACGCTATCCACTCTACTAAGGAGAGACCCTTTTAGCGCGTTTCCTCCGTCCCTCTTGGAAACACACTTATGACTAGAAAAATCCAAGTTTGAGGACCCTAGGATCACGAAAATACCCACTCACTCCTCTTGTTTTAGCCGATTTCCTTTTAAGAACAATTTTAGACTGACGTCTTAAAAACGTTTATCATCAAGAAATATTGGTAAAAATGGACTGGTTAATGTTTGATGAGAATTCAATCGATATTCTGTTTTCTTAAAGATTCCAAGGTTGAATTAAAAATTGTGATCGATTTCAACCAAAACGCGGTAACTAAATAAACAATTTCTTTTTCTTTCATTTTTTTGTTGAACCCTGTGCTAAATTACGTCAACTAAATAGTAAAAAATACATGCAGGAAGACCTATGTATTCTTCCTATGAATTCTGGAAAGTGAAAATATTGCATCGCAGTAGATTTAAATTGTCGAAGGAATGAGTAGCCAAACACAGCTGAAATAAAATCTGTGATTCATTAACGCTTTAGACTGAATGGCTTGTTTTCGTTTCTGCATTACGACGAAGTTATTAAATTTTGATTTTTTTATTATTCCGACCATCGTACACAAAAGGAGCATCGGTGTTAGGAAACGGTTGTGCTCTCATGTCTAGATTATGTACCGCTTAGAGAACTGTAAATACATAGGAGATATGATTAGAATAAATTCTAATACATATGTACATAGAGACGATAATATACAGGGTGTCCTTTTTGGATGGCCCGGCTGAGTATCCCCCGATCTGATAACGTTATAAAAAAAAAAAAAAAAAAAAAAAAAAAAAAAAAAAAAAAAAAAAAAAAAAAAAGTTTAATAGAAAATGAAACATACAAGGTGCCTTAGATCCACTTAGCCGTCCAACAAATCCTTTATTGGATTTATTAAACTGAAATTAATGTTGCAACCAGAATTCAAAACACTCAATTAATTACAAAGTTAAAGTAAAAACGCAATGCACTTTGCTGGGTATTTTTAATTATAAATCTGTATCCCGTAAGCAAAGGTCACCATGTCACATATTTGTAATTGTTCAGGAGACCGATTTTTCCATAACTTTGAACTATTAAAATTTGTTTCTTCGTTACTTATAGAAACAGTTTAATGAAAGTTTATCGCATTTTATTGGGATTGATAAGTAACTGGATGCATTGGTCATAATCAAACAAAACCAAGTCCTCCACATGGTGTCTGTTTTTATTAGAGGTAAAAACAGACATGATTTTATTTTTCACTGTCTTATGTTCGTTATTTATGGGAACAGGACATAGTGCCTTATATCATTATATGGATCGAAAAATCCACATTAAGAACATGTTGTTAAGTCAATTTAATAATAAAATGGACATGGTGCCATTTACCTCCGGGGTACAGAAATAAAATTCAAGGATGCCTACGTGCTACTTCTAGTGGTTAGTGAACCTAAAAATCATCCTCAAACTGCCTGCCTTTGTTGAACATACAAAGATTGGCTTTTTGGATGGGCATTTTTGATTTTTTTTTTTTTAAATTAAAAACAGCTAATAAAATGTATTGTGTTTTATCTTTAACTTAGTACTATAACTTTGTAATTAATTGAACGATTTGAAAAAAAATAGTCTTGATAAAATTAAATACGCATGTTTTTTTTTGTTTTTTTTATAACGTTATCCTATTCAGCTGGTTAATCTAAAATGAATACCCTGTATAACCGGAAATAGGCGAGTGACAAAAAACGTCATATACCTTTCTTTCTTGTCAGCTCTTTCGGATTGCGTCGTCACAACACTACAACGAGCTTTCCTCCCCGTAGGGCGGGTAGAAACAAACTAAAATTAAAACGATGAGAAGCTATACAAAGATTTTGGATAAAGGGATTCTGTTGGTCGGATTCACATGCCGGAAGGTGGTGACAACGAAGCTGGTTGCTTACAATCCCCGAGCTATATCACCTTACCTCTCACACCATTGGTCAATTCGATCCACTTCAAGCAACATGGTCAACACTAGGCTTCATCCATTGGCTAAAGCAGTAGTCAACGCTCTTGCCTGGCTCCAGGTTCCAATCCGTTGGGCCTGGAGTTCCTCTAGTTAAGTTTTGTAAATAAAATAGGGGGTGGGGGAAAAAAAAAGTCAATGCTCAGCCTTACGGTCGACTCTTATTACTTCTATATCTAATAACCGTCCGGCTCATAGGAACGGCTGTATGAATATATGAAATATATGGGAGGGTAGTTTAAAAAAAATAGGAACGGCGTCATCTTAGCGTAATCCACCACTTTACTTTCCCACTTATTACATTTTTAATTGACAGTCAAAACAATTTTAAAATACTTTAGCAATATTTATGACACATTGCTAAGGAATGCACTTTAAGCGACTGCAGTACAATGAATATAATATGTAATTAAAAAAAACAACCAATTAAAAACTGGAGTAAAAACAAAGACAAAATAACGAAAATTTCGAATTTTAAGCACTGATTTCTCCGAATGAGATCGTCCATCGAAAATTACTTCAGAACTGTTTCTGAATGAAATTTAGCAAGATTTTGTGTGGTTACCGTCCACTTCCCATGGTTTATTATTTTTTATCTACTTTTTGAATAGTCACTGCTGTTTGAAAAATACGCTTGTGAACATTGAAGGCGCATTAGCCCTAAATAATTTATTATAATAATTTAATGCTTATTTCAAAATTTTGTGGAAAGTTCAAAAATTATGCGTAATAGCAGAGAAAATTAGGGTTTTGACCTAACTCAAAAATCGGTTTTATCCACACGAGGGTCATAGTTATGACTATGAAAGACATGGAAAATATCTCTTTATCAACCATCAAAACTGTATGTACCTAGCTTCAAGGCTTCTACACTAGAGGACACTTGTGTCACCCTTCCAGTCTTAATGCTATTCCCCGTACATAGGCAAGAGTGACACATTTTCAGTTGAGTTTTATTTTGGGTTGTGTCACTTTAGAAATACTAGTGCGGTATGTCACAAAAAAAAACGAAATAAAAATTGGTGCTGTTGGCAGCCTTTAACTAAATGTTTGCTTTAGTTCCACCCTCTTGAGTTTTGTCATCTACATTCGATTCACTCTGTAATTAGCATAAAAATACATACATGTACGCTGGTTTCGTTTCAAGAAAACGAACATTATAAGTTAGTGTGGGCCGGTGGGTTGCATGTAAACCTCCCCATCTCTCCCTCAAAATGACTTAATTTTGCTGATATAAAATTTCACCTCTTTTCAAAATCGTAAAATAGAGCACATGTTAACCTATTTTAAAATATACAAACTAGTTTTCGCTTTCACTTTAATTTACTATACATCCTACAATACATGGGCGGAACGGAAGCTGACAATGAGCGATGGTTTGACAAGGGCCGAGGAAGAAAGAATGAGTAGGTCAACCGCAATAGAGGTTGTCTAGGAGTTGAGGAAGTCGAGGTTGATAAGATTGATAAGGGCACTCTGGAGTAGTTCACCCAGACAAGAACTTATGAGCCGGTTCGTCCGAATAGATCGATAGCCTGAGAGGTAGGAGGAGAGAGGACAGCGAGATTGCAAGCTGAGTACGGGGTCACCAGCCAATCAGTGTAGCTCTTACATCCTCGCCTCACCAAAAGCCCAGATAGGGTCTAATTAACTTTCAATGTCCGATCCAATGGCTATTTAGATTGGAGAATAGGATTTCAAAAGGTGATCCAACCTGAAATTAGTTTTATTCCAATTACTTTTAACTTATGAATGATTTTTTTTTTCTCTGGTGAACTAGTAACTCGAAACGGTTGACAAACAACAAACTAATGAAAATTAAAAACGCAAAGCAAAAATAGCCTTCATATGCCTAAGAATATGGCCATTTACTTATTCAGTCCTATATTTAAACCAGACGTGTATATTCCAATACTCCAACACAAACATGCATATAAAACATATATCAACTGAAGGTAGAAATAGACAAAATGTTGACATGCCCGACAAATCAAATGACCTAGGTTGTCCCAGCAGCCAATTTATTAAAAAAAAAAAAAAAAAAAAAAAAAAAAAAAAAATTATAATCATATTATTACAAATAAGAAAATCTTTAAATGTATATTAATAACGACTAAATATTTTAATAGATTGATTAGAAAACCTATATCCGGTCCTATCTATTTGATTAAAGGTCTACCGACTAACTACCTCAACCTTTTTTTTGCAAATGTTTTTCGTTGTTTATTAATTTATTTTTTATTAATTTAAATTTTAACGTCCATTACAATTAATTCAGAATTTTAGGACGGGTTATCTATAGGTTATTACCCTTTTCTAGCCAGGATAGGGCTTTTCTTTTTTCTAAAGAAGTGCGAAATCGAACCCACGACCTTAAGTACGGAGTGGTAAGTGCTCACGCCTTAACACTCACGGTCACCGGGCTTCCTATTTTCTATTAAAGTTATTGTTAATAATATAGATCAGTGAATCGTCTGTGAAGTCAACATAAATATGTTATATTATTATTTATTTATTTTACGAGCTTCGCAACGACGGCGACTTGCTCTTTTTTCTTAAGATACAGTAAAAAATACAAATTTATATGTTCACAATTATCAGTAACTTGTAGTACTAAATACAACAAAAGTTTGAAAAGAGCATACGACAAAAGTTAGGAGGTTTGTGTTAAGAATTATGTGCTAAACATTATTTAGAGCCTTGCTTTTTGAAATATAGTTAATATATTTACATAACTTATCACTAAAACTAACTACAATTTTTTATTAGGTCATGATGGGTGCTACATGTTGTGGTTTTCCATTAATGACCAAGTAAAATTGAGTAATAATTACATAATAGAAAATAAAAATAATAATAATAATTACACAATAGAAAAGAAAAAAAAATCTTTTGTTTCTTCAGATTCTGTGATACATGTTTATGTGTTTTAAATATTGGAGTATAGAGTGTATGTATGGACTACCCTCTGTAAGAAGTTCTTGTAGGTGGTGTGGAACGTTAAGTTTGTCGCGTCTTTTACATTCAGTGAGTATGTGTTTAATGGCCAATGTCCACTATCCAACAAAATTTACAAAACCATATTTACCTTAGCCACGATTTGTTGCACATCTACATAGGCGGATCGAAAACACCATCTGGAACTGCAGCAGCAGCCATTAACCAAAACCAAACACATTCAATCAAATTACATGACAACACAAGTATCTACACAGCCGAATTACACGCCATACACTTAGCCCTTACAAAACTACATAACACTGAAAACACAAACTTCCTCCTATGTACAGACTCACTCAGTTCTTTACGCTCCCTCGATAATATTTATACTAACCACCCAATAATTAAACAGATATACGAACAATTACACAGACTCAGGAATCACACACTTACACTATTATGGCTACCCGGACACGAGGACATCGGACTAAGTACATCAGTAGATAAACATGCAAAAGACGCAACTAATAAACAGATCGTAGACATCGAAAACATTACGTTAGACGATTTGGTTCACACATTAAGCACACATACATTAAACGACTGGTTGCATCACTGGCTACAAACAAACAACAAATTATCACAAATTAAGAACACAGTAAAAGCATGGAGTAAAGAACAATACACCTTAACAAGAAGATAAATATGTTAACTTCTATCATCTGTAAATCTCTTATCGCCAAATAGAATAGATTCGATAAATAAATTTAATTTTTTTTTTTTAACTCAAATAAATACATAAAATTATCAGAGAGTGCTAATGCCTGTGCACTCAGTGGTTTACGTTGTGGAATCGATTAGGCATGATGCCTTTTCTTTGTGAAAAAGGTAGTAGTTCTATCCTGGCTAGAAAAGGGTGGGGTTCTGTAGATAACCCTTCCGGAAATTCGGTGTCAATTATAAATGAATGTATATGAATATATAAATAATTAAAAATTGTACAATTTCATTGTTCATAATTCTATTTGTTTGCTTCTCACGCCTCTTACCTCGTCACTATTTTAACCACTGGTTAATTCTCCATAGTTAGGGGCAATTTGATCTTTAACAATGACAGTGGTAATTCCCTCTCACTCTAACTGACATAATATATATATATATATATATATATATATATATATATATATATATATATATATATATGTATATTTATACCAAGCTTAGAAACTTCAGCTAAAACAAAAAGTACCCGAAAGGTTGATCCCCTCTATAACTCCGTCTACAAAGTTAAAGTGTATTAAAAGTCACAGAGAACTTAACCAATATCGTTTAGAGTAACAAAAAATGCAAAAGAATGGAATCATGTTTATCTGGACTCCTCGCATAACGGCATCCATGGAAATGGATATTGAAGCTTAGCTGTGGAGGGAGAGCTGTTTGCCAAACTTCCGTTTTTCCACTTCCAATGGATATCTAACATCTGTGGCGATAATAATCTAAAAGGTTGATACGCTGTAAATATATATATATATATATATATATATATACGTCTGTTTGATACTTACAGAGAATTCTAGGACCTTTTCTTGTTCCAAAGAAAAGCCACCATCCTCAGTGGGAATCGTACCTACAAACTTGGGCACGGAGTGCTCACACCTTAGCACTTACGGCCACCGGGCCTCCTATCTTGTGTTACAGAATCTTTTAGTCCTACCTACAGGAACATTTTAATCTTGACGCATTTTTCTATCAGGCTTAACCCTAGTGTCATTTAGGAGGCTTGGGAAAACAATTCTTATTGGATGACCAAACTATTGCTAGATTTTTTTTCTTCCAGCTGTGCAGTTGTGAATTTATGGTACTTACGTATTAGCTTCAACGCTGGTTAAAGATTTGGTTCTCATGCAGAGATCTGAATCATGGATAACGCATTTCTATTGGTCTATTCTTATAAGCAATTCTATTGGCCGTTGTGTTTATACGTAGTAAACGTCTTGTTTCCTTTCTATTTAGAACGCAATTTATGTGTACATTGGTGTTTTTTACGCGATTGGAGTTTCTTTATTTGTTGTTACGCGATTTCTTAGTTTGTTGTTTATTTTACCGAAACAAAGGAAGCACTGTTAAATTGAATATCTGTCCATTATCCACCGAAAAATGATCCTTTATCTATAGTATGAACGAGATGGTTTGTCTAGAGTTTCGATATAACCTTGAGCGAGCGGAAACGCAGAGCACATAGCAATTGTGTCATTAATATAAGTGCTACGCGTTTTCGCTCGCTCAAGGTTATATTGAAACTCTGGTCAACCCAAATCGTTGACAATCCCGTCGCCATATTGGCAAAATCTCAATTGCCGCCTTGATCCAGATCTCTGACCCGGTGATGATCCAGATCTCTGAGAGCCGTTTCTTTAAACTGCGTTCTACCGAATTTATATACATGTCTGTGTCTGTTAGCGGCAACAATGTTTATTTTTCGTCATGAAACTTTGTACATAGCATTTTTCCATTCATAATTCTTCAATATTATGATTTTTTCCTCAATAATGTAACTCGACGAAAACTGTATTTGTATTGAAATTACGATATCATTTGTATAACAATGTTTATCACACAAATACATATTTGTATTCGTGTATTTAGGTTATTTATGCCAAATGATTTGTTTTTATTCTCTGATAAACTTAAAAAAATCTTCCCTTGTTACCGTTATTTCTCTTCCTTTTTTTTGTTTAGTGATCCGAACATTATTCGTTTCTCTATCCCCAGCAGAATCGTCAGCAGTTCTTGGCTTCTCTGTTTTCCCAGCCTGTCTCTCCTTCCTGGCTTTCCTATTTATGCAAACATTATCCAGGTGTTTGGATAACAATGCAACCATCCTTTCGTTTTCTCTTGCTATCTTATCTCTGTCTCGCTCACCTTTAGCCTTATTCTCTTCCTTTACCAAACCTTCGACAATGGACTTTATTTTCGGCATTAAATCTCTCACCTTTCTACGAGAATGGTCGTCAGATGGTTTCTTCTCATCCATATCTTTATGCAAAACTTCTCCTTTGTGCTTTCTTTTTTTTTTTTTTTTTGAAAATTTGTTTTTTAAGCTACTTGTCTTTGAATTCAATAAGAAAAATGAAATTTTTAATTACTAGCAATAATCATGTGGTATTTACAAACAGATAATATGAAAACATTTTTTAAATGGGTGCAGACCAAACTGGTCGAATTTAGGAGAGAACAGTTAAGAGGCTATGCATAAATCTTGCTTACCTTTCATCTACAAATTGAGTTCGTTTTCAGGAATTCAACGCTTTATTACAAGAATGATAATATTTGAAAGAGAGAGTTGGTAAAGAAAAGGTTAAAAATGGATATGGATGATCAGATGGAAAGAAATGGCAGAATTTAATCGAAGTCATAGGTTGATGAATTGAAGGATGCTGTCCAAGTGGGTGATAAGCAATCAGTGGACATTTATTTTTTTATTTTGTTACAAAACAAAGTGAAAGAAAAGCAAAAAACTACTACAATTTAAAAATGTAAATACAGTATTTTGGTTTTAGACATCGATGATTAGTTTCTACAAGGTGTTGGTTGGTACTAAAAGGACAAGCCAGTTTATTTGGATATAGGCCATAGGAAGAACCACTTCCGAGAACATTCTTATGGACAATGATCATAAAACGTCCGATATATATCATCCGAGCGGAACACAAAAGAGTGTATCAACAGTTACTACTCGATGAAGAAAGGTGTTTTGAATGAAATATGAGATCTTGGATAACTAATTTCTATCAAGACTAAAGTCGTTCGATGTTCGTGGGGCTTATCACAGTTTTGTGTGATGTATAAATAATCTCACTTTTATATATTTGGGCAGCCCTCTTTGTTTTATTTTAAATAATAAATTTCTTCTACCAGTGTCACCAGCTTGGGTCGGAATATCTTTCTATACATAAGTGGGTACTAAGCCGAGAGTCTGATGGTTTATTTAGATGCCGAGCTTCTGTAGCTATTCATTACTGCGACCAGCCTGGATCTATGGGGTATGGGGTGACGTGCACCCCTTGTTCAATCTCTTTCAACGTTACAATTTCTTTTGGTGCTATGATTAAAATGTGTGTAATAATATATTGATATTCTAAAATGATGTTTATCCTTGACTTTACATGTTTTTTTTTTTTTTTTTTTTTTTTTTTTTTTTTTTTTTTTTTTTTTTTTTTTTTTTTTTTTTAAAGGCGCATCAACAAATCTTGGTCATTAGCGCCGACATCCAGGGTGCAGCCAGGAATTCTCTCAGCGAGCCCTGAGATGAGAAAATTCCTGCCGCCGGTGGGGATCGGACCCACCATCTCCCGCTTATGAATCTAGCGCGCTAGCCACTAGACCACCGGAGACCCCGTTTACAATGTTGTTGCTTAATTTAAGTGGAGAACTATTATTTGATTTGGTACTAAATTAAGCTCTAAAACTAAATATGCTTTATAAAAATTAAGTTAGATCCTCTTGACATAAGCCGGATTCAACCTTCTACCTAGATCTTAACCTAAAATGAGTATTTACATTATGATAAATTCACCTATTCAAGAAGCTTCAGTTATTTCCTTGTATATTATGATATCCTCCCATGATAAATTCGAGTACAATAAATCGAGTATCAAAGTGATCCCCAAGATACCAAATACCTTTTCCTTTGGTGTCAAGGGACCGCTCGAATTTAAGATAACGTGTTCTAATACAGCAAATCTAATATTATTTGATTTTATCTGCTTTATTAAATATTGGATGGCATTTTTCATGTGTGAGATAATAACAATACATTGCAATTTGTTCAAATAAGCCTACATTATTTGTGAAAAATGTTGGTACATCCTTCACCAATGGAATCAAGAGTATTCAAAGTCTTTCTTCTGAACAGTGACTACGACAATCCCGTAAAACATCTCATCAAATTCAATAGAACCTACGGCATTCAAATGACCGTAAGGTTATACTATTAACCTTTATTTTATTTTTTAATATGTTGTTTTTCAAGTACAGAGTTGTAGGATGGCATACGTAGTTGAATAAACTCCCACGCTGGAGGGTTACTCCAACGTGGAAAACATGAAAAAAAAAGTATAGAGTTGTCCAAAAAGTTTGTAGGGACTTTTAAAATAAGGTTTTATCTTGATTCTTTACAACTCTTAATAAATACTGGCTATATTTGTTTACATACTATTTTGTGTGTGTGTGTGTGTTTAACGGCTTATCAACATTAGGGCTATTAACGCCGGACTGTCTACAGGTAGCCGCACTTTTCTATAATTCCAACAGCACGTGGTCAGTCACCCATTCAGGTACTGGCAACGCCCGACGTTGCTTAACTTCGGTGATCTACGGGAACCGTTGCATTCAACGTGGCTATGGCCGTTGGCTTTACATACTATTAATCAAATTTTTAGTTTCTGTTAACCGAAATGAGCAACGATTTAGGAGAAATTATGTTTTTCGTTTAAAAAACAAAACAATGAATAAATGTAACCTCTAAATTGCTGTAGTTTCTGACGATTCAGTTGCCAACAACACTCTTCATGAGAGTTTTTTGCAGTTCATTTCTGAAGATTTCGATCCGAAAGACCGCTCCAGAAATGGCCGAAGATCAGCGATCAACTTTGAAGATATCATGGCTGGGTACTTGTTCATTAACGGGGGACCACTTCTCTGAATAGTAAACAACATTGTCGAATCTATCATTATTATGGATCTATCATTTTTTCCGACTCAAGGTGATCGTATTTCATCGCCATTTTAGAGGGGGTTGGTTTCCAACAATTTAATGTGAATCATAAATGAAATTTCGTGGACCCACTATCTTCAGTCCTCCAGAAATGAACTTATAATGGGAGTATATTATTACTTGTGGGTGGCTATAAGTAATTGTATGTTATTGTTTGTAAAATATTCGAAATGAATTGCCCCCCCCCCGCTTCCGTTGATGAACTAATACCTTCAATCACAACCGTGCTGTTGTCGACCTATTGAAACAACAGTCGGATTACAAAAGCCATCCTATTACTGTCCGAAAAATAGCTGCCAGATTGGATTCTTCTAAATTGACAGTTTTCGAACATCTTAAGAAGATTATGCACGTTGTATGGGTGAGCTCCCAAGAGCTCAGCGAAAGGAACTTTAAAGAACGAAAATGATCGGCCGATATTCTCTCTTAGGACTCGGCGGAACTTAATGACCTTCCGATGGGAACCTCTTCAATCGCTTGGAATCTCGCCTTCAGAAACTCCTCTTTTCCCTCTGAATCATTTCTGAGGGAAAAATCTTACACCACAGAAAAAGGCATAAAAAGAGACAATGCATAGTGATTTTTAATGCAAAGGGATTATGGACCTTTCAATTTGTTTAAATCAATTTTAAACATTGAACCAATCAAATCTCAAAAATATTTGTGCCTACAGTTCTCTATGAACTTTCGGGACAACCCAATGTATTTTCAACGCTGCCAGCTGTAGAGTCAGCTTGCATCATTATAACTTAAAATGTTGTAAAAATAATTAAATTAGAACTTACCAAAGTCATGTATCATACCTGGAACAAAACAAACAGATTTATGTTAGATTTTGTAAACTATTTTATAATATAATACTTAGCCTTAGAAGTATTAAAAGGAAAAATATTGCATATCAATGAAGTAGGTTTTTACTATTTCTACAATTTGATATTTTTGCGATTAAAAAGTATATTTATATATATTTAACATTTCCAAATGAATAATAAAACAAGCAATTTTTGAACCTTAATTTCCTTTTTACTTCACTTTCTAACGTGACTTCTCGCTTCCTAGACATATATCTCATTGACCTATTCTATTTGTCACTAGGAATTACTTTTGGAGATCAGGAAGTTTTTACCGGATGCAATAATGGAGGACTTGAGGATATACGGAAGAATTGGCGATGAATTCATGAGAATTTCTGACTACATCACCCTTCATGCTGCTTTCTGTTTAATGGCTGTTCAAAACAATGATATTTTATACATTATATATGAGCGTAAGTAAACAATATGGCAATAGAAATAAGAATATTGGTCCTCTCATAAACACGTTGAAATTACAACATTTGGATGATTTAATGAGAATTCGTATTTCGGGAAAATGTTATTTCTGAGCTATTAGTGCCCAAACTCGAATTTTCGTGAAACTTCACTTACTGCTTCATTTGAACCTATGTATGCATGAAAACGTAAAATGAAATGTCGTGGAATAATTTTTTTAATTGACTTGAA
This sequence comes from Gonocerus acuteangulatus, assembly GCA_946811695.1. NCBI lineage: Eukaryota > Metazoa > Arthropoda > Insecta > Hemiptera > Coreidae > Gonocerus > Gonocerus acuteangulatus. Next base: position 46,150,832 of record OX328131.1, read on the forward strand.
ATGTTTTAGGATCTTTGTTAATTTTCTAAAATATCTCGAAAACGGTCGGGAAATCGTGGTAAGTGAAAGGTAACCATTCGAAAGCTTACTAAATTCTCTACGAAAAAGGATCTGTTGTAATTTTGGATGGTGTAATATGTCATTCGGAGAAATAACTGCTTGAAATTGTTAGTTTTGGTCTTCTGAACGGGGTTTTGTCTCTATTTACCTAACTTTTTAGTTTTATTTTTTTTGTTTTTTTTTTAAATTGCATTTTACAGTGAAAGGAGGATTTTAGTAAAACATGGCAAGAAAATGAGGAACTGTGTTATAGTGTTCCCAAGAGCAAGCGTTGAGACAGAGGATGGAGTATTTTGGGCTTAGCATACTGTCAGATTCCTGTTGTGTCACCTTAAATCTTCCTTCTCTTTGAGACTTTATTTTATCTTTTTTACGAAAAATCAAAACTTAGCAATAACTACTAATATTCCATTACTAATGGCACTAGAGATCTGAAAGGAACCAAGCTAAGATGACGCAGTTCCTGCGAGTCAGAATTTTTATATATTCAATTTTACTTGATAGCAGATCCATTTGATTGTTTTAATAATTATCGAACAATTATATTTAATTTTAATTATAAAAAAATCTGTTCAAGCTTTTGAAAGGAATAACGACTTAACAGTAAAAGGAGTAACTTTTGGAAGAAGAATCTACGACGTCAGAGAAGAAATAAACGACAGAAAAATTATACTTGAAAGGTATATACAATTGTTACTTACATTTAAAGAGAGTATTAAATATTGAACGTTCAATCAGAATCATAGGTACATTTGGCTGGAAAACGCTAATAATCGCGAAAAACTGTAGTTATGGAGAAGAAACAATTTTTATGAATCTAAATGATTTTCATGTTGTACGTTGTATCGGAATCTGAAGTTTTTTAGCCCGTAAACCCTTCAATTCCAAAAATTGGTAGAATTTTCTAGATCTGGGTCGAGTATGCTTTTTAACTAATTATGTATTAATTATTTTTCAATATGCTCTCTTGATGAAGAATATGCAGCTCTTTTTTGAGGGATTTTTTCGTTCTTCTTTCACTAAGGATCAGGAAGTTATTAGTTGCTGCAATAATATTTCTAGAAACCATTGGATCTATTTGAGCCGTTAAATATGTAAATTATGTAGCCAGGGTCGGATTTAAATAATTCAATACTTTTAATGAGTGTGTGCCTGCCTATATGTGCATTGTGTTCCTAATATACCTCATAAAAATAAATTAGATTCTGAACAGGCCCTGATGGCAGATACTGTAAACGGAATTATTGTGCCCCCCCCCCCCCGGAGGTACCCCCATTATAGGCTGAATGGGCCTAGGGACGATCTGGGATCCCGAATTTGATTTTCGTACGACGACACTAGAATATAAAATCTTTCAGCGCACGAGTTTAAAACATAGATCTTCCAAAACATAAGTCGAGATCTATCGCACTGTGCCAAACTCGCCCTGATATACATAGATAGATAAATGAGCGTAATTTTTGGTACCTCGTAATTTGGAGACATTCTGAAATATTTCCAAAGCTATTTTTTCATTCATTTTGCTGAAAGCCCGTTTCCGGTGTTACAATAATAACTGAAAATTTTGGAGGCCCGGTGGCCGTGAATATTAAGGCTTGAGCACTTAACACTCCGTGCCAAAGGTCGTGGGTTCGATTCCCGCTAAGGGGTGGTGGCTTGTATTTAGAAAAAATAAAAGGTATCAGTCCCACAGTCCCATCCTGGCTAGAAAAGGGTGGTGTTCTATAGATAACCCGTCCCAAAATTCCTAGTCAATAATAATAGACGTTAAAATTTAAATATATAAGTACTGTAGCCGTTTTCCTGTAATGGAACTCTGACGAATATTTGTTTGTATGTATTCTTTGCAGTTGTCATGACGAAGGAATGGATATTAATATTTCACCATTAAGAGTTGAACATCAACCACCTCCCACATTGCAAGAAGGGGAAGAAAATCAGCTGAAATCGGCATCTTTTGGTTCGAGGAAAGGAAAATCTATCAAGATGAAGAAGAAGTAATAGTTCAAATACGATTTGATGCCACTAATAAACTACATACAGTTTACCTTCACACACTTTAGATAGATGGACAGTTCAGCAAGGTAAATCATATATTTAAAAATATAATTTAGTGCTCAATTAAAACCCTAATTTTAATGGGCCGATTTTCTTTACTATCGTATTTGGGTAATTGAGTATCGTTCCAAGGAAGCAAAACCTAAGAGCGTTACCAGCAAATAAATATTTCCCTATTTACAATGAACAGCAGCAGTCCATTAGCTGTTTATTGTATGTATACTATTGTATGTATACTATTGTATGTATACTATTGTATGTGTACTATTGTATTGTATGCTGTATTGAGCGAATCGCCTGCATTTAAATAAATAATGAACCTACTTCGCGTACTTTCATAACACATATTTCACATATTTTTACCGCCAGTAATTATCATCAATAATAGCAAACCAGTCAACTTTTCCCACTCACAATCCATTAGCCAACAAAATGTTTAACAGACAGGATATATGAATACAGTGAAAGCATCTCTGGTTAGGGAATATATTCCTATATGAAGCGGTTAAAGCAACAGAAGGAGCCATGAAGGAAATTAATTTGGAAGCCATCCGCGTGGAGACAATTCCATCACGGGCTTATCACAAAATCCAATTGTGGGTAGGAAGTGAGTTCCTAACTGAACTGCTTTCGACCAAACTTACAGCAGAATCTAAACTTAGTACGCTGGATCAAAATGACTTTTAAAATACCCTGAGGAGATTTTATTGGGCTCTAAAAGGGACAAGTTGATGTGCGAGCTTGTTGTATTATGATTGTTAGCATTTTCCGAAAAATGTTGGCCATTGTAGTTGCATTAATGAAATAATTATTGAATACACTACGAGAAATGCCCCTTGTTAAAATGTATTTATACCTATAAGCATGGCTTTATCACGACAAAGATTGCATATTTATAAAATATTGTAATACCAACAATCAGCCGCAATTTTAGCCAAGCCAAAATTCCACGATAATAGTCTAGTGATTTTTTCTAATAATGAAAAAATATCATGTAATTATTGTAAAAATTATACTTTTATTTCCCTATAAACATATTGTTTTTTTTATTTTATAATTCTTTTACTGATCCTTTTACTGGGTTAATATTTTGAATACATTATTCGGCGTAGAAGTGACCTTTATTTATTTTCTTTTATTTAGTAGTTCTTTGGAAAGAAAATGGCTGTGGTTTTAAGAACTAAATCATGCCTATAAAATGTGATTGGTTATGAGAAGAATGCCAGGATGACAAGGCCTAAATTTAAAAGGTTTAATAAAGAGGATGCTAGTATTAAAAATTTGAACATGGACTGAAGGCCGAAACGTTATATGTAAAAAGATGATATAAATAAAGACACATTTCGGTCTGAGGAATTGATCATACAAAGGTGTATATATAGTTATTTATATTTTTTCGTCATTCTCTTGACTCATTTCAAGACAGGATGGGTGACACAAGTGCCCTCTGGTGTAGAAGCTCTGAAGCTAGTTGTATACAGTTCTGATGGTCAATAAAGAGATATTTACCATGTCTTTCATAGTCAAAACTGAAAAACACCGATTTTTGAGTTGTGGTACTTTAGAAATACTAGTGAGATATATTATTTATATTTGCCGGCACACTTATATAAGGTACTTGCTGACTACCCGTGCTTCGTCACGGCAGATAAATAGTTATTTTATTGCGTTTAATAATGTACCATTCACCGAAGTTAAGCAACGTCGGGCGTGGTCAGTACCTGAATGGGTGACCGACCACGTGCTGTTGGCATTAAAAATGGGTGGCAACCTGTAGATAGCCCGGCGCTAATAGCCAAACAGTTGATGTGCCGTAAAAAATAAAAAAATAAAAAAAATAATGTACCATAAAAAATAACGCTAGGTACTACATCATTTTGTGCAGTTTATTGTAGCATGACTCCCGTCATACAATATGTTATTCATCAATTGATAAGTAATCAAAGTATAATGTTTCTAGACACTGGGGCGCTCCGGATCAGTTTCAACAAACAGATATCCCGTTATCTATAGGTTACCAGTAACATAAGTTAAACCACTACAGGTTAAAAATTGTTGTCAATAATAAATGTACGTTAAAATTTAAAAGTTTATGTTTCCAAGATGTCATTTGGAAACATCCATTGTATTCGCGAGCATTATCAAGAAGTGTTCTGACTGGGGATGCTGATGGGTGGGGAGGCTGTGCAAGCGTTCCGGATTTTATTGCCTGGGAAGGACCATCACCAGGAAAACTCTAAGGGTAGGAGGCTTGCCATACGTCCCGGTTTGGCTGAGACAGTCCCGGTATTTTGCTCAGCCACAGCGCTGCCAGCGGCCAGTATTAGGCTGGGCGATTTTTTTTTAAAGAAAATTAAGTCGCTAAACAGTTTCCTTTTTTATTTTTAAGTTTTGGGTAGACTAAAAATTTATGATTCCCCATTCCCGTTACTTGCTAGGCTTGAAACGCAATTAAAACTCTATGAGGGACAGTTAATTTCTAGTAATTCAAGGACTGCCATCATAGTGGAAATTAACCTCAATTAAAAATAATACTATGAAATAGATAATGTACAGTAACAGTACTGTTCTGTTATCGTCCTAGCAACGCATGCTACCTAGGCTTGGCTGCTCTAACCAACTAAAACTTTAAACCCCTCTAAAAATACTTAAAAATTCTAATATCAAAAAATCCTTTCTTAGTGAGTGCCTACGTTATATAGGGAGTGTCCATGCAAAATTTCAAAATTTTCTGTCGAGCGGTTTGGGCTGGGCGATGATAGGTCAGTGAGAGAGTGAGTGGTATTTGACAAATATATAGTAGATTTTACAAATTTAGAGATGTTAAATACCTGTACTAATATCTATTAAAAAAAAAAACCAACTCGCAGGAACTGCATGATCTTAGCCCTTTTCCGTTCTTATCTTTAGCTTCATTTGGAAAACTTAGTATGGAAACCGTTATTGCTTGTCTTGATCTTTCGAGAGAACCTTATTTGTAGAGAATTTAAAGAGCACAACCAGAAAAATGTATCTTTTTCACTTTCCTCGACAACAGTTATATATATGGACTTGGTTTCATTAGTGTCCAATTACCCCTAAAAGGTATACCTGGAAACCTAGTAATGAAAAATGTTAGCGTAACGAGTTTTTTTTTTCATGAAAATGTCTTCTAAAAAACTGTTACAGTAAATGGATTTTGCTGCTTAACGAACCTAACGCTTGAAATTTGACAAAAGATTTGTGTATCATACCTTGTCAAAATCGGTCCATTTTTGAGCCTGAAAGAGAGCGAACAGACAAATATATATATATATATATATATATATATATATATATATATATATATATATATATATATTATATGCAGGATGAACGCGCTAAAATGTAACTTTAGAACAGATGACCATTGCTGTGGAGCTTTTCAAGTCAATAAATTAAAACAAAATCCTACTGAAACACTAAAATCACGTTCTTTGAAACATGGAGTTTTTGAAAGTTTTTCTGGATATTAAGCAAGACTAAAATAGCAAATAGCACTATATTCAAACGATCCATATCCTGTTTGGAGGCCATTAAGAGATCGTGCTTGTATGATTTCCTCGTTAAGTGCCTTATTTACTGAACTGTTCACAGTTTGAGATTAGCTCCCGGCTGAGTTAGCGCCTTGGTTACGCACTTCCTAGCGACTATCGGATTAGCCGATAACCGCCACGAGGCGGTGCTTTAATGAACCTGTCTCCCCGACGACGTCCGTAGCAATTTCCTATTTACTGATTTTCAACCTAATTCCTCCTCAGGAGCTGTATTCTCAGAGATTGCACTACAAGGCACAACACAGCCCGCTTAACGATGAGTGATGAATAATTCCACCTCAGGAGCTGTATTCTCAGAGATTGCACTACAAGGCACAACACAGCCCGCTTAACGATGAGTGATTAATAATTCCACCTCAGGAGCTGTATTCTCAGAGATTGCACTACAAGGCACAACACAGCCCGCTTAACGATGAGTAATGAATAATTCCACCTCAGAAGCTGTATTCTCAGAGATTGCACTACAAGGCACAACACAGCCCGCTTAACGATGAGTGATTAATAATTCCACCTCAGGAGCTGTATTCTCAGAGATTGCACTACAAGGCACAACACAGCCCGCTTAACGATGAGTAATGAATAATTCCACCTCAGGAGCTGTATTCTCAGAGATTGCACTACAAGGCACAACACAGCCCGCTTAACGATGAGTGATTAATAATTCCACCTCAGGAGCTGTATTCTCAGAGATTGCACTACAAGGCACAACACAGCCCGCTTAACGATGAGTAATGAATAATTCCACCTCAGGAGCTGTATTCTCAGAGATTGCACTACAAGGCACAACACAGCCCGCTTAACGATGAGTGATTAATAATTCCACCTCAGGAGCTGTATTCTCAGAGATTGCACTACAAGGCACAACACAGCCCGCTTAACGATGAGTAATGAATAATTCCACCTCAGGAGCTGTATTCTCAGAGATTGCACTACTAGGCACAACACAGCCCGCTTAACGATGAGTGATTAATAATTCCACCTCAGGAGCTGTATTCTCAGAGATTGCACTACTAGGCACAACACAGCCCGCTTAACGATGAGTGATTAATAATTCCACCTCAGGAGCTGTATTCTCAGAGATTGCACTACAAGGCACAACACAGCCCGCTTAACGATGAGTAATGAATAATTCCACCTCAGGGGCTGTATTCTCAGAGATTGCACTACTAGGCACAACACAGCCCGCTTTACGATGAGTGATTAATAATTCCACCTCAGGATCTGTATTCTCAGAGATTGCACTACAAGGCACAACACAGCCCGCTTAACGATGAGTGATTAATAATTCCACCTCAGGAGCTGTATTCTCAGAGATTGTACTACAAGGCACAACACAGTCCGCTTAACGATGAGTGATTAATAATTGATTGATTTTATTGATCTGATTTGCAGACGTTTCAGACAACGTATTTTTGTTCATTTAAAAAATTTCATAAAAATCGGGATTTTTTTAAAGACGGTAGAGCGCAAATAGACATACTCTATATGCCTATACAGATTTGGACTGAAACAAAACAATAAATGTTACTGCAAAAACAGAACTTTTGAAATTTTTGACTACATTATCTTGAACTGCCCAAAATATAATTATACAAGCAACTGATGAAAATTGTATTACAAACGCAAGATGGTCAGCTTCAAAACAAGGATTGCAATATTATCGATAAACTCGGTTCATGAAATACTCACAAAATATTAAACAATTAAAGTGAACATATTTGTTGCAGCATCACTATCATTTTGCGTGATTAGTTTCTTTTCGTGTAACTCTAACTGATTATTTTAATATTAAAGTGAAGTTTACGATATCGATGCACTTATCACTATTTGTAAATATTTTACTTAGATGCTTTTTTTGCATTTGTTATACTTGTTTTTATAGTTTTGATGTTTATTTATTCTTCGTATTTTTTTTTTTTTTTTTTTTTTTTTTTTTTTTTTTTTTTTTTTTTTTTTTTTTTTTTTTTTACGGCGCATCTACATCTAGGTCATTAGCGCCGACATCCAGGGTGCAGCGAGGAATTTTCCCAGCGAGCCCTGAGATGAGAAAATTCCTGCCGGAGGTGGGAATCGAACCCACCATCTCCCGCTTATGAATCCAGCGCGCTAGCCACTAGAATACGGGAGACCCCCTATTCTTCGTATTATATTTAGTAAGCTTTCGAAAGATCATCTTCCACTATCGTTTTTGACTTTTTTGGATATTTTATCTATAGTACTTCCTTAACTCCAAACTGAACCATAATTTAACTATCTTAGATTAGATGGATGTCGAACGTCTGGAACAAGTTTGAACTGAATGAATCGTTTCCCAATACCCAAAATGAAAATTAGTTTGGAAAATTATTTCTATCAAGTTTTCTCGTTAACGATTAAACATATCGCCTTAAAAATGGTTTGAAATCATATAAACTCGAAAACGTAAGCGTTACAATTTTTTTCGCGCGAATTTCGCTCCAAAAACCATCTTCCGGTGGCTGGATTCTGCTGGTTAACGAACTTGACCTTTCAAATTAGTCGAAAGATTTTTGTAAGAAATTTCATCAAAATCGGACCATTTTTGAGAAGGAGGAAGAACGAACAGACAAATATTCGTCATGAGGTCAACCTCAAATGCGGGTTTCTTTCTTATGGGGGAGGGAGGAACCGTGCTAAAAACAAAGAAAAATAAAGACATAAAAATATGTGAAATAAATACATAAATTAATACCGGCATCTTTATGATTTTAGGTATTTATCTGTATATTAGAATATGGCCATGTATTAATCATAAAAATATTATTAAACATTAATGAACCAAATATTACATTGGGTTTTTGATAATGTCGACCCTCAGTTTGACTTAATTTTTCTACAATTTATCAATCCAAGAGTCCCGAATGTATTATTATTATTAATGATAAATTGTCGTGTTGACGAACTCAGGAAGCCCTTAGGGGCTATTCATTCAAATTATAACGCCCTTAAACATTTCCTCTCGAAATTCCTTCCGAATGAGAGAATTCTCAATGAAGGGCAGCCAAATGGCCAACTTAACGAGTCCCATTAATAAACGTTTTGCCTGATTACTTTATAAAATGACAAATTCCTCGCAGGTCTCAAAGGTGATGGAATAAATATTTGTAACTTAGGCCGAGTACTTACCTCAAATATTAATATAATATATATTTTATTTTATTTCATTTTTGGTACGTTCTGAAGGATATATACTTCTCACAAATTGAAGTGGACCAATCAAGGAAATTCGGATTTTTTAACATTTTATTTACTTGATTTATATTGGTGGGACCGAAATTTATTCTACATCATCAGAATCGTCGAACAAAACTAGGGATTCAGACCTAGGTCTTAACCAGAACGTTATGAGGAAGGCTCGATAATGGTGTAGGCAGCGAAAAATGGTAATCGAAAAACTCGGCTAATATTGATTTGAAATGAACTTCTAACCGCACAAACTTACCTAAGCAACATTATCAGGCCTGTAATCGTCCCTTTATCACAAGAAATTGGTGAGAACTTCATTCTTGTAGATAGTGATGCTCGAAAATTCCAAATATAATTATATATATATATATATATATATATATATATATATATATATATATATATATATATATATATATATATATATATATAGTAGACTCTCCCTTCTCCGTTGCTCTCTCTAATCCGGCGGTCTCCGAGAGGAATGAGTGACGGATCTCGGAACTCGCCGAAGCTAGATCGGCTCGAGTGTGAAAACCTTCCCTTCCTAGCTAGCCAAACTTTTGTTTCTTTGCATTTCATCGAATAGAGGTCGAAGAAGGCATTTATGTTTCGTTTTAGAGACAGAAAATGCTGGCAGGTGTTTCTACTAAGGCACCTGCGGCTGGAACGCCTGATTTTCCATGTAACTAGGTTTTGATATTGTAATAACACCAAAAACCTACGGGCATACATGTATATTTGATTTAGTTAGTAATTAAATATTTTGTATTTATTTTAACTGTCTACATATTTTCATTCCTTGAAACATTTATATGCATGGCAATTCTAAATAATACATCTGCAAGGATTTACATATTTTGAATTTAATTTATGATTCGGGGCCTAAATTTTACTTAAATATGCAATATTAAAAATTATATATATTATTATATCCTCAAATAATAAGAATTTATATATACATAAGTTACTAGTGAAAGAATGAAAGAATAAATTGCTTCTTTGTGATTTTGTTTTAGTTTATAACAATGTGAGCTTAAAATCTTTTCTTTCTCGTGGTTGTAAAAATAACGCGAAGGTGGAGGAAAGCGTAGATAATGAATGGAAAGGCTATTCCCATATACAACGTATACAGTGACACTTATATCTTATCACAACATTATATAGTGACGTTGTTGCAAGCGAAGTATGTAAAACTAGAGCTTCTCCCATCACGATCTAGTATATTTATAATGATTTCAATTTCCGATATATCGGTTTATGGGGAGAATAATTATCCTAGCAGTATATTATTACCTTTGTTATCATCCCTGGAGAGTATTCTATAATATTATAATACATATTAGATCAATATTGTATCATATTTATTCTTAAATGTATTATTAGTGTTACCAAATAATTTACAGAATATTTATTTTTAAAGTTTCATATAGCTATTGCTGCCCCAAATAAACGGTCGTTCGAAGTTTTGCGTTTGTGAGAGTATTTTATGCATATGTATGTATGTGTATATATATATATATATATATCTATATATATATATATATATATATATATATATATATATATATATATATATATGTAGACAAAAACCATCAGTCCTTTAAGTGCCAGATTAGTTGTTTTTTTTTTTTTTTTTTCTCAAAACCTTGATGTCATTATAAGTAAATATAAGTATTAAAGGTAAAACATATTAACTAAGGAATGGCCAAATCCATACCAATAAAATAAAACTAATATGGCTGTTATTAGTCAGCTGTTTATAATCGATAGTTTCCTGGCTTATATCCATTCCAGAGAAGTCAAAATAAAATAAAAACAATTGATATCAATATTCCTAATTTTCGTCTAGTGTATTGAAAAAATATTATTTAAATATTTGATCTCCGTTTTTATATTTACTTATAAAAAAAATAGCTTTAAACAAGTAAAAAAAAATATATTAACGAAAAACTTGTAAAAAAGTGCTTTAGCGCAAAAAAAAAGCATTCATTTTACTTTTTCAAAGATAAATAGAATATTGATTTAAAGGGAAAATAAAGGAAAACTTTCTTATTAGTAAATAAAAAATAAATAAATAAATAAAATGTTTTAATACGATATTTTTTATATAACATCTTGAAATAAATACCATATTGATAATATCCAGCTAATGTGACGTTGAGCTGATCATTATATTTCTCAATCAACCCTTGCCTCAGGTTAAATATGGGTGACGAGCTGGCCACATACGGTTCGTAAATGACTAACAAATAAAGGCATTTTAGTTTGGGATTTGTAAATTTAACAATTAATAATATTTTGATTATATTGTGTTTTATATAAATAAGGCAAATTAAATCAGATTTTAATTGGTAATAAAAAATAATTAATAGATTCTTGTTGCCACTGGTGAGTGGCAAAAAGGCCACGAAAGATTCAGGGCAGTTTTAAAATAAAGTGGCGTAAAAACAAAATGATGTGCCCTTTTTTGATGACCCCTGCCATACATTATATTTAATATTATTTCCGATAGATAGTCTAAACTAAAAATATTTAGAATTACAAAAAGTAACAAAACAAGTTACGAAACACAAACAAATTTTGCATTATCCTTGGAGACTGGATTTATATAAAAATAATATAATATGATAGATAAGAAAATTACTTGCCACTTGATATTTTAAGCCCCCGGAGGGATTATTTTAAAGTACTAAACTACAAGAAAATAATGAAATATTGAGTTAGGGATAATGTATTCATGCATAAATAAATCTATTTTAGATGTAAAATTCTGTAGTAATCCAATCCTCTCTCAGGTATCATGTCAATACGATCTTGGGATGAAAAAAGAAAATTCCATCGGTTTTCATTAAATTTTCCGCTTTAAAAACGAATTTCCATAAACCAATTTACCCCTACTTCTTAAAAACAATTCCCTCTAGGCAATACAACGGGAGCTTAAGAGGTTAATATTGGTTGAAATTACGACTATTATATTTCCGGTAGTAACGACGGGGAGAGCAAAAATACTGAAGGGAAAAAAGTCCGACTCGCAGGAACTGCATCATCTTAGCACGTTCTTCCTTTTATCCATAGTGTCCTTTCGAAAGCATAGAGAGAATAAAAAAAAATAATGTGTTATTTTAATCATGAATGAAACTTTTAACCGCGTGTAAAAATTTAAAATAAAATCTCAAAGAGAATTATGATTTTAGGTGCATATACAGGAAAATGACAGTATCAAAGGCATCACTTACCCGGAAATGAGCAAGTTTATGGGAATTTAAAACAGAAGGTCCCAATGAATTTAGCCGCCAAGCTCAGAGATTTCCATTGTTTGTTTTTGTTCCATCAGAAATACAAAAATCCGTCCCAAAATTCTTAGTTAATAATAATGGCTTTTAAATTTAAATTATTTTTTTTTTTTTTTTTTTTTTTTTTTTTTTTTTTTTTTTTTTTTTTTTTTTTTTTTTTTTTTTTTTTTAAGATCACGGAGAGACCAAAATATTAATAATGTATTTAGTTTTGTAGTTTTTTTCTGAAGAAAAGTAGATATTGTGGATAACGAAAATGATCCCCGTAAACATTCATATTTATCGAAACTACTATATATATATATATATATATATATATATATATATGTGTGTGTGTGTGTGTGTGTGTGTGTGTGTGTGTGTGTGTGTGTGTGTGTGTATGTGTGTGTGTGTCTGTTAACATGTTACTTCCCAGAGTTTTTGTTTTATCGCCATGAAACCGTTAACCCGTTATAGCCGCTATCTTGTTAACAGATATTTTCATATATATATATAAATAATTGTAAATAATATACATACATGTATCATGTTAATAGAATATACATTTTGACGAGTGACTTTTTCAGTTCCAAGTAGGCAGGGATCATTGATGATTTGAAAATATTTTTCAAAAATAAGTTCCTTCGAAAAATTATTTATTTATTTATTCACGGAGTTTCACATCGACCTAATGATTTGCTCGAAAAATTATATACTTATGATTTAAACATATAATCAGATAATGATATTTGGCGAAATTCGCTTTAAATGTTTAAAATAAAATGACTAAAACGTCAGCGTTTAATATCTCTATTTAATCATTAATTATATTATTATTAGAGTCCAATGGATTCTTTAGCTTTTAGAAGACAAACGAGTTTTTAGAGCCAATAAAGACAGAGCTAGAAGAAATATACTTTTAAGAGCAGACTATAAATCGGCCTTTAAGAGAGCAGCTCTTAATTTAGAGGTAGCTCCGAAAGAGAGCTCAATAAGTTGTTAAAACTGAATAAATGGAATTGCCATTTCAAAGAGAGCTTTAATTTCACGCTTCTTAATTCTCCTGTATAAATCCTTCAGCGAGTTTTATACAGGAATGAATCGTGTAGTGTAAATGAGAATTTTCAGTGCGTTTCCTCCCTCCCTCCATAAGGAGGAAACCCGTTTATGAGGTTGATCTCATGACGCAATACGGAACTGCCTAGTAGAAAATTTCGCGTTTCAGAATCTATAGAGTACGGAAACAACACGATGGTCACAAGGAATAAGCTGGCAAGTCGGAAAATGGGGGAAATGAATTCGCGAAATGAACGTATGGGCGAAATGAACGTATGCTCTAAGATTAGGCTTGCCATACGTCCCGGTTTGACCGGGACAGTCCCGGTATTTTGCTCTTGTCCCGGAAACAGCTGTAAGATGTAAAAAGTAATGAATTTATGTTTTTTAAGAATCTGTTATGAATCGGTTACTTTTCTACCATCAACATTTTTGACTACCACGCACAGTTTCAAAGAAGTAAGAAGTATTCTAACTGTAATCTGTGAGTAAACGCTGAAACTATTTGCACAGCGGTGCCAGAGGGCAGCTCCTCTAGTATTTGGCAGTGCGATTTGTTTAAGTAAATTAAGTAGCAAAATTCCTGTTTTATTAAGGTTTGTAGACTAAGAATTTAGGGTTGCAGATTCCCAACACCCGTTACTTGCGAATTCCTGTTTTATTAAGGTTTGTAGACTAAGAATTTAGGATTGCAGATTCCCAACACCCGTTACTTGCGAATTCCTGTTTTATTAAGGTTTGTAGACTAAGAATTTAGGGTTGCAGATTCCCAACACCCGTTACTTGCGAATTCCTGTTTTATTAAGGTTTGTAGACTAAGAATTTAGGATTGCAGATTCCCAACACCCGTTACTTGCGAATTCCTGTTTTATTAAGGTTTGTAGACTAAGAATTTAGGGTTGCAGATTCCCAACACCCGTTACTTGCGAATTCCTGTTTTATTAAGGTTTGTAGACTAAGAATTTAGGGTTGCAGATTCCCAACACCCGTTACTTGCGAATTCCTGTTTTATTAAGGTTTGTAGACTAAGAATTTAGGGTTGCAGATTCCCAACACCCGTTACTTGCGAATTCCTGTTTTATTAAGGTTTGTAGACAAAGAATTTAGGTTTGCAGATTCCCAACACCCGTTACTTGCGAATTCCTGTTTTATTAAGGTTTGTAGACTAAGAATTTAGGGTTGCAGATTCCCAACACCCGTTACTTGCGAATTTTTGTTAAAAACTTTCCGCAGGATGGCTTTTTCATCCCCCCACCCCGGTATAACCATCCCACATTAATGTGTTCCTGTTTCACTCACTAAAAATATGTCAAGCCTATCTATGATTATCTCCTAAGACTCATACTTTACAGTATCATGGATAGTGTAAAGAAGTCACTAACTCACAGCTTTGATAATTTCAGACTTATAAAGATGTGGGTTTCTTGGCATCTCGTAAAATAGCGTGTTTACCTATAAATTCTCTGGAGTGATTTCCTCTTAATATACGTGAAATTTTCCAGTTGTGGCGCCTAAGATCATGTTTCGCTTTGAGATTTAATTTTACATATCGCATTAGTATTTCTAAAGAGACACAATACAAAATAAAACTCCACTGAAAACGTGTCACTCTTGCCTATGAAGGGGAATAGCATTACGACAGAAAGAGTGACACAAGTGCTCTCTGGCGTAAAAGCTCTGAAGGTACATACTTTTCTGATTGTTGATAATGAGATATTTACCATAGTTTTTCATAGTCATAACGGGTGAACACCGATTTTTGAATCGTGCCACATGAGAAATACTAATGCGATGTGTTTATATCTGTACACCGGAGGTAATAGACACCAAGTCCATTTTTTTATTAAATTGACTTAACAACATGCTCTTAATGTAGATTTTTCGATCCATATAATGATATGGGGCACTATGTTCTGTTCCCAAAAATAACAGAGATAAGACAGTGAAAAAAATCATGTCCGTATTCATCAGAGGTAAAAGACACCTTGTGGAGGACTTGTTTTGTTTGAAAATGGTCAGTACTTCCTATTACTTATCAATGCCAACAATAATGAGAAAACTTTTCTTTAAACTGTTTCTATAAGTAACGAAGAAACAAATATGTGACATGGTATTCTATTCCTCCGAGGTACAGATATTTTTATTTTTGGCAAAATATTAAAAGAAAACACCAAATCCCAAAAAGTCGAAGTTTTTTTTCGTGTGTTTTCGCCATTTCTACATTGAGACAACTCTAAATAGTCTGCATTAAACGAAAAAACAACAACAAAAAACGAACACTTCTTGAAGTGTAAAAGGTCTCGGAATTGCATGATATCCAAGAATCTTTCTTGACATACCTACCAATACTATAGTCTCTTGCTGCAAACCAGGCTTAAAATATAATAGCGAAAAACGAATAGGAGATAATTATTCCGAATGACTGGGATTAGCAATTAAAATAAATAAATAAAACGGAATTGTAACAAATGTTGACAAACAGGAAGAGGAAGCCGAGAGAACATCAAATGAGACCGACCTAGGCGAATTGCTGTAGGCTTTCGGTTGGAAGGATTGAGCGAAGAGCAATACTGGGTCAGGGCCGCGCCCCGCCCTCTACCTGTGTACTGGGTCAACCACCCGTCTACCTTAACAGCGTGTATTTCCTTTTCACAAAATAAGAAGGGAATTTCATAAATATTTATTAAAAAAAAAAAAAAAATCTACAAAAATCTAAAAATTCGAATCGCAGGAATTCGCAAATGTTTTTTTTTCCCCCAAGTAATAATATGATTTGGATTAGTTATAGTGAAACGAAACCAAGACTATGGAAAATCCAAGCAACGTTTTCTACAACTAAGGAGATCCTCTTCAAATTCCATCTACGAGATGTGTTCGAAAATACCCCCCCCCCCCGCTTAAAAATGCTCGGGAGAATTCCACGTATGCCGAAGCTCGGATAATCCCGAGAAGACAAGAACTTTCCAATTACCCATAAGTCGCCAAAATATAAGTGGTTAGAATTATTTGGGTGTATATATATATATATGTATATATATATATATATATATATATATATATATATATATATATATATATATATGTATATAAACCCATTCAATCCAAAGTTGAATATAAAAATCATAAATTCAATGTTTTGTCAAAAGATATCCGTTCCGATCTCAGAGTTGTGTTGTGTGTCTGAGCCTACACGATACCCCCTAGAATTTCGTTTTTTTTTTTTTGTTTTTTTTTCGCTGCTTGTTAACATTTCCCTAGCAAACGACTGAACGAGTTCGTTAATCACCAAAATCGGTCCATCTGCCGAAGGGGGGGGGTTATTCCTGAACCGAATTACGTATATTCCCCTTATTTTTATTACATTGGGTCTGCTGTTCATTTCAAGTAAAAAGAGCAAAGTTCTTTTTTTTAATATTTATTTATATAGGTTATTTTAAGCACTTTATTCAGGAATGGAGTGTACACTACCCATTTTCTGAGGAATGTCATTAGTGTTGCATATTTTTTGTTAGTGAAAATTTTCCAGCTTAAGTGATAACAGGACAAAGGTTAGCGACTTCCAAGCGCATCAGTTGGCTGTCCTTTTCGTACAGCTATATCTAACCGGAATGATCAAAGCGATTAGTTTTAGCTACGTTTCCACCTTAAAGGGAAGAAGGTAACACGTTAGAACAGCCTTCAACATGTTAAGACCTAGACCATTGACGTGGAGCACGTCCATTGATTGACACTATTAGTGAAGGCGCTTAGGTTGGTTGTCACGAGTTAGCGATAAGTTGAGAAATATTGACAGACGCGAGGGATGGGAATGAGGGAAAGTGAGAGATACGTGGGAAGATAGAGAGTGAGAGAGAGAGAGAGATTGAGAGAGAGAGAGAGAGAGATTGGGGGGGGGGGTGGAGTGAGGAGGTCTGCAGTCTGCGGCATA
Organism: Gonocerus acuteangulatus; assembly: GCA_946811695.1. Taxonomy (NCBI): domain Eukaryota; kingdom Metazoa; phylum Arthropoda; class Insecta; order Hemiptera; family Coreidae; genus Gonocerus; species Gonocerus acuteangulatus. Next base: position 46,167,988 of record OX328131.1, read on the forward strand.
GCTGCTAAACCCCCTCCCCTTCGACTCCCCCGCAACACTGGCTGTTTATTAAACCAACCACGAGCGATGCAAGTTATTTCATATATAACCCCCCCCCCCCTATCAGCCGACGAACTGGAGTACATCCTCACCGATGGAATAGGCAGTACACAGTTATTAGTTCTAGCAATATCTCATAGTGGGGGCGGATTAATTTGATTCTGATTGCATCGGAAAACCAGATCCCCGATGAATTTCCAAAATTATATAGAAGTTACAAGGAAGCCACATGAAATTCAAATTTATTCATTAATAATAGTAATATAAGGATTATTGAGGAACCACCTGTTGCAGTACTCTTAGGTAAGCCAATAACTTCTCCGAGTAACTTTGATGCTCTGCAAACAATATGTTTGCTGAGGCATAAAATAATCCTAAAATTACTGTTGTTTTCATTTGGATTATTGGTGAAGAACAATTAAGTTCTTGAGAAAACAATATAGAGCACTTTTAGATGTATTACACAGTGCAACAACTATGTATCTTTATTCACAGTCATTACTATAAGTATTTCTTTATGAATATTCATTCAAATAGAATATATAGATTAATTATTTTTATGAAATGTTTCATAAAAATTCTTACTCTAAAACAAATTTTCGAGTTAGTTAAACAGCAGAATTAAGGAAAACTGTCTAATCGGTGAAATTCGCGCGAAAGAGAGCGTAGCGCCTACGGTTCTTCATAATAAACTTACAGGAAAAATGTTTGTGTCTGTGGACAATAGGAACGGAGTGAAGAAATAGAAGAAGAAACAACTGGGATTTTGGTGCTCAAAACGACAGATTGAGTTGAAGATGTTTTCACATTTTTAGCACTTTCCTCCGAAGGAAAGTAGATATTGAGGTTGGACTCATGACGGAATTTTTTAAAAATTTCTTCAAATCTTTATCGATCCTACCTATAGACACCGAAAATGACCCCCGTTAAAATTTATATATATATATATATGTGTGTGTGTGTGTGTGTGTGTGTCTGTTAATACGATAGCGGCCAGAGTTTTTGTTTTTTCGTCACGAAACTTGGTATATAGCATTCAATTAGCAAACGATTGAACGAGTTCGTTAACCACCAAAGTCGGTCCACCGGAAGGGGGGTTTACCCCGAACCCAAAACACTAATTTGATCATTTCAGACGTAATATTTGTTATATTTCAACGAAACTTGGTATCCGTAGTGGTAATATAGAGAGAAAAGTGAGATATAAAAAGTCCGACTCGCAGGAACTGCATCATCTTAGCGCAGTTCCTTTCTTATCCCTAGTCTAATTTGGAAAGATTAAAATATTTATTTATTGATAAGGCTTCGCAACTTTGGCGAATCGCCTGAAGATTAAAATAGAAGCAGTTATTATTTTGGTTCCACCAGTCTTGAAAGGTCTTGATTTACGATCTTACGAGGAAGGGTCGGTCAACACTAGAAAGGGTCCCGCTAGTTACAAGGTCTTGGAATCTAGGAAAGCTATATTTCTAACAATAAATTGTTTTGTTATTTTACTTAACCAGTTTTATTGTAAAATACATTATCCAACTGTAAGCAATTAAGAAATAATAAGGAATAAAAACAGACAAAAAAAAACGTTCGAATAAACGAAATCAATTACTTTAATGTTTTAAGCACTTATTTCTCCGATTGACATAGTCTAATTAAAACTTTTGTCAGAACATTTTTTGTAGAGCATTTAGTAAGCTTTCGAATGGTAACCTTTCGCTTCCCAAGATTTTCAACCGTTTTCGAGGTATTAATGAAAGTATACGAAGTTCCCAAAACTTTTCATTATTTCTAGCTATAGAAAATTGGTCTCATTTTACCTATCCTGTTTTACACACAAATACATTTTCTTAACATAAGAAATTACAAAAATAAAAATCAATAAAAAACTAAGGGAAAGAGACAAAAAGAACGACCAACACCCGTTCATAAGAACTAAACAGACGTATTTGAAGTTTTAAGCACTTATTTCTTCGACTGACATCACCTAATCAAAACTTGTTTCAGAATCTTTTCTGTAGAGAATTTAGAAAGCTTTCAAATAGTTTCTATCCACTTATGAACATTTCCCAACCGTGTTCGAGATATTAATGAAAATGTATGAAGTTCCCAAAACTTTTCATGTCTGTTCATAAAATATTTTATTCTAACCCTTCCTTAACTCCAAACGTAACCAAAGGTTTAAGATATTAGTTTTGATAAAATTTGAACATGCAAAAAATGTTTCAACTGAATCCCATGATTTTATGTACCAAAACCTAAAACGCTATTCAGCAACTATGTTCCCAATTTTCTCGAAAACGGTTAAAGCTATCGCCTTAAAAACGGTTTCATTCGTTTTCCTAGGCCAAGAAGCCTACAAAACGAGTACTTACAAGCATATGAACTCAAAAATGTAAGCGTTGCGATTTTATTTGCGCGAATTTCGCCCCAAACGCCATCTTCCAGTGGGCGGATTTTGCTGGTTAACGAACTTGACCTTTCAAATAACAGACAAATATATATATATATATATATATATATATATATATACACAAATTTGAACCACCGTTATTTTCGGTCTCTAAGGGTTCTGAAACGCGAAATTTTCTAGTCGGCACTTCCGGATTGTTTCATGAGATCAATTTTATAAGCGGGGTTCCTCCCTATGAAGGGAGGGAGGAACCGCGCTAACAAAATAAACAGATCTAAGGTGTTACATGGGAGCTGGTGAAAGGAAGAATGAGAATGTCTCGTATTGCAATTCTCTGTATGCAGGGTCTACTTCCAGGTAGTCATATACTTTTACTGCCCTTTACCGTTACTCAGAAGGCTCTTTGTGTTTACAAACAAAGGACTCGGTATAGACCACCCGTATTAACCCAAAAGTGATTATATCAAGCTTGATGAACTTCCTCAATTAAATTAAGGAATTTAGAGTGCTTAAAATAGGTTCTTGATCTAGTCAAAAAATTCATGGAGAATTAGATCATGAATAGAAAATCTCGGCCAAACAGAAGGAAAATAACAATAACAAGGATAGTCAAACTTCGTTTTCAAAGATTGTTAGTTGTAACACAAAAACGGTCACTCATGATTCTAATAAATTAACTGTGAAGGGTGATTACACAAATATTCCTGTTGAGGCTTTAAAGCTTCAATTTAAAAAACATATTAACCCATAGGAATTATAGATTGGCCTAAAAACATAAAATCATTGAAAAATGGATTTCTTATTATTGAATCAAACAAAAACGATATAGAGGTTATATCAACAGAGTTTTTAAATATATGCAAAGACCTGTTGATCAATAAAATTAAAATAAAAAATTGAGTTCTCTTTAAAAGGTTTAATGAGTTCTATTAAATACATATTTTCCAATTTAGTTATAATTTTAACTATTGGAATTATTATCCAAAGATTCATATAATTACTCAACAATAGATTCTAATTTGAAGCACAGCTATTTTCGATATCTACCTGTTCGAATTGTTTTTCTTATTTTAATTAATCTATTTTATTGTCAAATACATTATCCAACTATAAGCAATGAAAAAATAGGAAAAAAAACAGACAAAAAAACCGTTAGAATAAAAGAAATCAATTACTTTAATGGTTTAAGCACTTATTTCTCTGATTGACATCGCCCAATTAAAACTTTCGTCAGAACATTTTTTGTAGACCATTTAGTAAGCTTTCGAATGGTAACCTTTCGCTTCCCAAGATTTTGAACCGTTTTCGAGATATTAATGAAAGTATACGAAGTTCCCAAAATTTTCATTATTTCTAGCAACAGAAAATTGGTCTCATATTTCCTATACTGTTTTACAAACAAATACATTTTCCTAACATAATAAATTACAAAAATAAAAAGCAATAAAAAACCAAGGGAAAGAGACAAAAATTACAAAAAGAACGACAAAACCCCGTTCATAAGAACAAAACAGACGTATTTGAAGTTTTAAGCACTTATTTCTCCGATTGACATAACCTAATCAAAAATAGTTTTAGAATCATTTTTGTAGAGAATTTAGTAAGCGTTCAAATAGTTTCTATCCACTTACCACGATTTCCCAACCGTGTTCGAGATATTAATGAAAGTATACGAAGTTCCCAAAACTTTTCATGTCTGTTCATAAAATATTTTATTCTAACCCTTCCTTAACTCCAAACGTAACATAACTTTCAACATATTAGTTTTAATGAAAGTAGAACATGCAGTAAATGTTTCAACTGAATCCCATGACTCTAAGTACCCAAACCAAAAACGGCATTCAAAAATTATTTTTTCAGTTTTCTCGAAAACGGTTAAAGCTATCGCATTGAAAATGGTTCCATTCGTTTTCCTAGCCCAAGAAGCCTATAAAACGAGTACTTACAAGCTTATGAACTCAAAAACGTAAGCGTTACGATTTTTTTTGCGCGAATTTCGCCCCAAACTCCATCTTCCAGTGGGCGGATTCTGCTGGTTAACGAACTTGACCTTTCAAATTGTGCGACGGATTTTTGTACCAAATTTCATCAAAATCGGACCATCAGGGAAGCCAGAAATGAGCGAACAGACAAATATATATATATATATATATATATATATATATATATATATAAATATATACATATATATATATATACAAATTTTAACCACCGTTATTTTCGGTCTCTAGGGGTTCTGAAACGCGAAATTTTCTAGTCGGCACTTCCGGATTGTTTCATTGTATCAACCCTATAAGCGGGGTTCCTCCCTATGGGGGAGGGAGGAACCGCGCTAAAATGAACTAAATCAGTTCATTAGGAGGGGGGGGGGTCACTACGGACCCACAATACCAATTCGCCACTACCAGCCGTGATTTTTAGTATATTTCGACGAAACTCGGTATTCGTAGTGGTAATCTACAGGTAAATATGTGTTGTAAAAATAAACTAAATCGGTTCATTAGAAGGGGGGTTTACTCCGGACCGAAATTCCTAATATACTCATACCGGTCGTAATTTCTGCTGTATTGAAACGAAACGCGGTATACGTCGTGGGTAACTCATGAGAAAGAAGTGTTGTAAAAATGAGCTGAATCGGTCAATCGAAAAGCGGGGGTTTACTTTGTAATATATTTCAATAGAAAAGCCCGCCAGACGTGGGTTCACAAAGCCGCCGCAAGGAGTGCTTTGTATCTAGAGGGAGTGTATCCTGTTCCTGCGTTAGATCAAAATACGATAATATGAGGTTTTTTGTATTTATTACGTAGTGTAGTAGGTACCATGTGTAAACATAACTCTGGAAGCAAATTAATAATTGATCAGTTACTCATTACAAATTTAAAAGAGAACTATTCATGTTTTTATTTTATTTATGTAGGATATTTTAAGCAAATTGTTCTGGAAAGAAGTCTTCACTACCCCAATTCTGAGGAAAGTGCTTAGTTATGCAGCTTCTGCGTGACGGACTTGTTATATTTATCTGTTAGCTGAGATATATAGATTTTGACAACGTTTGAAAAAGCGGATGTATTTGAAAAAAACCCATATTAAACCCCAAATATTCCCATGTTAGGAATTGTTTCCTAAATATCTCTATGACGGTTGTGAAATCGTAGTAAGAGGAAAGTGATAATTTCAAAGACAAACAAAAAATGTACTACAAAAATAGCGTAAGGATAAATTCTGATAGGTTTGGGCTTTTTGTGAGCGTTTTTACCTTCTTATTTATAAGAAACATATTTTGTTTCAATGGGAATTTTATTCTTTTGAATTAACAATTATTCTTATTATTGCGTTCAAGTAATAAATACTGTGTGTTCAATGGCGCAATTTTTTAAAAGATCGCTGCTTCGAAAACTTCAATGACATCCAATCTAGATGATTTTTTGGTTTATTTAGATTTTTAGGGCAAACAAACTTTATTATTGGGGCTTATTATTGCCCGATTTTTTTTTTTAAATTTGTTTTGTGTAGCCTACCCAACGCAAAGCTGATATTTGCAGGGATTTTCAATTTTTCGAAGTCCTCCCTGAAGTGGTAGCAGTGGATGTCCCCCGAAATTTCGTGTATATACGCTAGTGACAAAGTAGTTTTAAATGTCACAAAAACTAAATACTATGTGTACATTTGGAGGAGAGAAACACAACATGGAGAGCTTCGGGTCGGTTAATATGTTTCCAGCCCTAACGCATAGCCAGGCTATTACTGGAGACCCACTTAGCCGTATAATTCAGCGCTTAATGGGTTGGTGGGCGTCAGTAATGGCGAACATTACGCCAGGACTGGCGGACGGTCAGGAGATTGAACTGCTTTCAAGTAATTCATTTACTTCAGGGCTCTTAAAAATAAACATTTTATTGCTTGGCATAGCTAGAGCTAGTGATGTTTATTATGCCAAGAGATTTAAACTTAAACGTGATGTACTGTTACAAATTAGTAAACACACCATTATTATGGTGAATTACTACTTCTTTGGATTATGAAAATAAAATAAATAAGCACATTCCTCAGAAAGGTGGTTGATTTATGGCACAATTCTGAAACATTTGCTTAAAATAAATTATATAAATACAAAATAGTTTATTAAGCGGAAAATAAAATATTCCCATTATAGTAAACAATAAAAATCAGTAAATAAGAAAATAAAAATTACATTTTTAAATAAAATATTTCATAATAACATCATAGTAAATGATCGATTTAACTTAATAGTATAAACTTTATGAAACATTTAATAATCATCCGATTTCTAAGCCTTTCGAACAGATTTGCTAGCCTCAGTCATAATATGGATGGCGGGTGCACCACACATCCAGGGTATGTACAATAAACATTTTTCTTATAGTCTGATAAACAAAATTTTTCATTTTAACTCCACGGCTTCCACGGTCCGAGTCATTACAAACATTATGGTCTTCGGGTTCTGGCCGTGTCTTCAATTTCTTCACTAACGTTTTCATTAAAAAATAAATTGAAAAATTCTTACATGAATAGCAACGTTCCTTCGTAAAGTTATAAAAAATGAAAATCTAAACTAAGTAACTACATGATTTTAATAAATATAATGAAACTAACAAAAAAGAGAGAAAAAATAAAGAAAGAAACACTAAGGCGATAAGCGTGCGTTGTCCTAAATAATCTAAAAATAATAACAATAAAAATAAACACTATATAAATTTAAAAAAAAAAAACATTTTTAGGGACTTTTTTGGGGGTTGTCTCCCAATGTGGTAACAATTTAGATTGGTCTACAATCCACTCTTGTGATTTGTGAATATACTGAAATACTAATGATTCCCTTCTCTTATCAAAATCCCACTTTTGTAATAAAATCATTACTACTTTTCTGCTTAAGGTTTCTGGGAGCATTTTTGTTGTATATTTTGTTGCGTTACATTTCGAAAGAACTGCAACCCCCTTTCCCAGAATAACCTAAGCTATCTTTCAAAATTCAAAATTCATTTTTAATTTAAAAATGATACCTATTCGATTAATTTCTCATATAATTCATTCAATAACAAGATATAGCAAGTAGAAACTGTAAGTGGTTAGGGAATATATTCCTATATGAAGCGGTTAAAGCAACAGAAGGAGCCATGAAGGAAATTAATTTGGAAGCCATCCGCGTGGAGACAATTCCATCACGGGCTTATCACAAAATCCAATTGTGGGCAGGAAGTGAGTTCCAAACTGAACTGCTTACGACCAAACTTACAGCAGAATCTAAACTTACCATGCTGGATCAACATGACTTCTAAAACCCCCTGAGGAGGTTTTATTGCTCTGTAAGACTGGGGTCGCGATTTTTTCTTTAAAACATTTTGAAGGACTGAGATATTGACGTTTCACGATATATATATATATATATATATATATATATATATATATATATATATATATATATATATAAGGGTGTCCCGTATATGCTGGCCACAATTGAAATATCTTTTAAAACGATTGAGATATCGCAAAATTACACATGACCAGAAAAAAGAGATGCGACGAGAAATTAGAGATGCGACATCAAATAGATTCGATAATACCAAAAACAAAATATAATATATTTGTATATACGTCGTTTTGTACGGACGCACTCATTTGGTTTTTGTATCTATGCAAAAGTTGATTTTTCCAAAGTATAATCGTCTTAAACAGAACACTGTCTTAAACTCAAATTGTAATATCAGTTCAACCTAATATTATACTATACACGAGTTCACTATAACGCCTTATAACGGCGTACACGAGTCTTATAACGGCGAGGACCTGGCTCTTTTCTGCCCTTAAACCCCCAATCCAACCCGACCCAAAGATTGGGTCAAGGTCAATGTTTCATGACTGTGAATGATTGACTGACAAATAGTTGATAACTGACTTCTGGAGAGGCGCTAGAAGGCCCTATATATATGGAGATAAGAGGAGAGGGGATAATGGAACGTATATTTGTGGAATCTGCTATTCTAACTCATAGATATTACTTACCTACGGAAAACAAAGCCGAGGTGTTCCTGAATATTTAAACTTTTATATATATTAGAGATAAATGGCAGCGTTCAGTTTTGTCGCTATAAATTATGTCCAGCTTCCCTTTGAATTCTACCTGCTTTCAAAATAGAAACGTCTTAAGTAATAGGGAGCTCGGGACAGAAATAGCCCGGGATGACTCACGAAAGGTGGACAGCAAGGCTGCCAACTCGAGGTGACACACTGGGACATATCAACATTGCCGGAAGATTGGACGCAGGCCAGTAGATGAGACTACGGAAAATGCAGATATTGCACAGTTTAAAACTGGCGCATTTTCGCTAGTGTCGCACTAAAGTGGAATAGGAAGGATTCCTTTGAATCATAACAATCACTATGGCGCTTCCTAAAGGAAAATAAATGTATCGACAGTTTGGCCGGGCGTCTTGGTCGACAGCCAAAAGGTCGGGGACCACAAAGCCTCTTCCCGTTTTCACCATTTGTGCAGCTCTAAAAATATAAATGTCCTACATTTCCTATAAGTATTTATTTATTTATTTATTTTATTAATTATGAGTTCCGTGACTATAAGTATTTGAAAACGGGCTTAAATACCCGCTGTTGGGCGGTCCCGTGGCGTGGAGATTTGAATTTTCTTCTCCTAAGTTGGGCGGGCGGTACGAAATGCCGCTCGGGTGCTTGTGTCATGAAAACTTTCAACATCTTGAAAACCCTTAGGAAATCGTGGGGAAAGGAAAACAAACATTTGAAAGCTCACTAAATTCTAAATTTTTATACGAAAAAATGTTTTGCTAGAGCATTTTCAGTCGGATAAATCAGTCTTGGTTTTCTTTCCATGTAATGTTTTTTTGCTGCCTGCAGTTTTTAATTTAATTTAGAATTAGAAGGGTTTTTTTTTTCAGTAAAAGAAAACAAGTAAACGAGAAACATGTTTGTAATAGAGTTTTCCTTAAGAATATGTGGAAGCCGACGAGGAGGTTATTAATTTCCACTTAAAAATGGCTACAACCAGTCTACTGTGCATTTTGGCACCTAGAAGTTTTCTTTTTTTCTAAATGTCATTGGAGTAGTAACTTTAATTAATTAGGGAATATAAAAAGAAAATATGTATTAACTATTTCCATTCCAAGGTTTCAAAATAATTTAAGGTGTATGAACGGAAACACGCTAAGATAACGCAGTTCCTCCGCTAAAATGCCTGACTTTTTAATATATGTATTCCCTTTTACATCTACAGCTCTGATAAAGTTAATATGTGCATTCCACAAAGACATGGACTTGCTGATCCACCCTGTGCAACTCCCGAGCTTTAATCCACGAATAACTTTTCTAATCCTAAATAGCGAATGTAGATTTGTTTAATGCATTAGCAAGCTGGTCGGCCTTGTTTAAGTATTAAACAGCTCAGCTCTACCCATGTCAGCGCCATATTCCGAACTAATGCCGCTTCAGCTACCCCAAGAGAGTTTTACAGTTTCATGCCACTCATCGATTTTCCCTTCGCCCGACAACACGTGCGCCGGCTGTAAATCATACACAAGAGAGCGCCGCGTGTCCCTTCATGCGACAAGAAGGGAGAAGCCAAAAACTAGTCTAAGAGGATCTGCTATATGTTTTTAAATGTTTTTTTATTTATGGAAACGTAGCGTTATTACAAACATTATTTTTTTTTTTTAATTTTAACGTGCATTATAATGAAATAATAACTTTAGAACGGGTTATCTAAAGGACAGTAACCTTTTCGAGCCAGGATAGGGTTGATGCACTTTCTTTTTCCTAAAGAAAAGCCACTACCTCTAGAGAGAATCGAACCTACGGCCCTTGGCACGGAGTGCTAAGTACTCACGCCTGAATGTTCAGCGCCACCGGGCCTCCGAAAACATTATTTAAATTGTTATGATTGTATTATAAAAATTTAAATTACCTTTGTAATTTTTTGAAACGTGAAATGAGTGATTTATCTTCCATATAATTTAAGTAATAAAACATTATTCAGAATTTTAAAATTAATAAATTATAAATTTTATAAAACCTGTCATTTTAAGTTTGTTTTTTTTTTTTACGAATAAATAATTGGGGTTTGAATTTTTAGTTGGTTAGAGAGCAGGCACGCCTAGACAGCAAGTGTTGCTAGGGCGATAACAGGTCAGCTGTTACCGTACTGTATTTATTTCGTAATATTATCTCTATTTGAGGTTCATTTCAACTATGATGACAGACCTTGAATTACTAGAAATCAACTGTAATTTTGTCCCTGATAGAGTTTACGCTACACCTGGTGATGGTCCATCCGAGGTAATAATATCAAGAACCCTTGCACAGCCTCCTCACCCATCAGCATCCTCAGTCAGAACACTTCTAGGTAATGCTCGCAAATATAATGGGTGTTTCCTAATGACCTCTTGGAAAATTTGAATTTATATGGGAACACCTTCCAAAAATAAATATTTTAGGATTTTCATATTATTTTAAATTTTTAATTATCAATACTGATTTAATTCTAAGTAAGAATTTTAGTTAAACATTTAAAAAAAAAATTGTATTACAAAAACGTTTATTTAAAATGTTAAGAGAAATTTTATTAAAAAATCTAGCCTCTAGAAGTTAAAATAAAATTATATTAAAAAATATGTTTATAAATAAATTTAAATAACTATGAAAATGATTTTTAAAATAGATAAAATTATTATTTCAGAGTATAGAATGCTTTGCGGTTGCTTAAAAAGTGGTAATAATTTCGATCTCTGGTTAAAGTCTGTTCATAATAAAATTAGGAGTGTTAACTGTCGCATTCTACAGTAATCTACAATATATTTGTCAAAGACCACTCACTCACTCACCTAATTTGGCATGGACACTCCCAATAGAACGAAGATACTCGCTAAGAAAGGATTTTTTGATATTCCGATTTTTAAGTATTTTTAGAGGGGATTAAAGTTTTAGTTGGTTAGAGCATGCACGTCCGCTGTTACCGTACTGTATCTATTTCATAGTATTATTTTTAATAAAATACTGTATTTATGGTGATACAAAGTTTTCAGATCTCAGTATATTTTCTAAAATTCCTCGAAAACGGTTGGGAAATCGTAGTAAATAAATTCGGTGGCTATTCGAAAGGTTACTAAATTCTCTACAAAAAAGATTCTGTTGTAATGTTCGGTGGGGCGATGTCAATCGAAAAGATAAGTGCTTAAAACTTCAAAGTTGTTTGTTTTATTCTTTTCAACGTGTATTTATCTCTGTTTACCCAACTTTTTAAGTGGTTGTTGTATTTTTTTTCTTTACTCCCCAAAGGAAACAAGCACGGTTACCTCCACATGGTGTTTCCTGGGTAACTCTAAAGTCCGTGCGATAATAAGCTGTACAAAATTATGTAGTAGCGTTAATTTTGATCATATCTTATTTAACTCAATATAAAAAATACTTATCGGCCGTGGTGAAGCACGGGTATTCAGCTAGTTCCTAATAATATTCACGTCTTTGTGACATGAGATTGTGATAATTGAAATACATTTCGATGCAAAGGTTTTACTAGACAAACTTTTTTGTTAGTTATACCACGCAATATTGACGATCAACAATTTCTTACAATAATTACAATCGAGTGAAAAAAGATAAATTGCTTAGAGATTTTCAATGATCGCTAATAGATAATTCTTGGTGTTATTATTGTTTGACTAAACGGAGTTGGAAAATGGAAGGGTTTGATTGAATCAGAGCCAATCAACTGGACTTAGATGATTAATCACCTTATTACAAAGTCTGTTTACTCAATGGAGAGCCTTTTGACAACTTTAATGGCCTTTTAAGCGAGTTTTTATTAGTGGACTGAATGAAAATGTTTCCTCAGGGGGTGCGTAATTTCCACAAAATGTCTGATTTGCAGATAGGTCGTCATACTAACCTTTTCACGCAAAATGCATATATTTGGAAGGATAAACTGCTATAGAAATTTAATATCTTTGTGTAAATGAACGTCAAACGTGTGAAAAATGTTTCAACACAGTACGTCGTTTTTGAGTAACTAAAACGAAAATTCAGGGCTTTAAAAAAATTTTTTCTCGAAAAGAACGGCTAAAAAGGATACATTAAATGTGAGTTCGATATCCTCAGGTAAATTAATTACAAAAAGTGTGCATGAAATTCTTTTAGCTAAAATAAATTGTACGCTCTACGATTTTAACGCGAATTTCGCAGAGAAAATTATTATTCAGTAGGTGGATACCGCTTATTAACAAGTTTCATCATTCGATTTAGGGAAAGTGTTTTTCTGTTGTTTGTAAAATTTTGATAAACATCAAAATATTTTTGTTGACGGCACACAATGGGGCCAAACGACATTTCGTGTTTCAAAAAAGGCTATGTTGACCACTGTACGATTATTTTAAAAAAAAAATAATAAAAAATATTAAATGTAAAGCTAGAACCTTGAAAAAATTAAATATGATATACTTATCATAGTGGCTGTACAGCCACTAAAACCAATTTCTATGATTTTTTTTTTTTTTTTTTTTTTTTTTTTTTTTTTAAATGAAATCTCATCCCATGTGCAGCCACAACTCCTGTAGTTCATGCCTCCACGTCAGGTCTCACTACAGCCATCTACTCAACAGCAGTGAAAGGTGCCACCATTCCCTCCCCTGAATCCACTACCGTTCCATCGCCTTCTTTACCCTCATTCCTTTCTGAATTAAACTCCATCACCGAATCATTAAAGGCTTTCCTAGCGGAATTAAAAACCCTCATTTCACCCCTCATAGCCATTTTTCAAAAACTCTGCCAACTTCAACCCTCCCAATCATGATTCATCCTTCCTGCAAACCTCTCACAATCCTCCTGTGGAACTCCAATGGACTACTAAATCACAAGGACGAACTATACTTACTTCTAAAGGACAAAAGCATTGACATAGCACTACTAACTGAAACACACCTGACACGACGAACTCCATTCTACATCCAGGGATACAAAATGTACAGAACTGACCATCCGGACGGAACTGCACATGGCGGAACAGCAATCCTTGTTCGCTCATCACTTTCTCACTTCCTCATTCCTAACCAATTCCCACCAAACATCCTCCAGAGTACATCAATTTCCCTCCAATCAACATTTCAATTTCCTATTACCATTGCAGCCGTATATTGTCCTCCTAATAAATCTGTTTCCACCAATGCCTTTCATTCCTTCTTCCAGCATCTAGGTCCTCGCTTCCTAATTGGTGGGGATTTTAATTCTAAACACCCCCAGTGGGGTTGCCGTGTGGCTAATCCTCGAGGACGAACCTTACTACAAACCCTCTCTACCTTCCCTGCCAAAGTAATCACCCCTTCTTCCCCTACATACTGGCCCACTTCCCGCTCAAAACGTCCTGACATCCTCGACTTCTTCATTACCCATGGTATTTCCCAAATTCCTACCTCCATTTCCACTCTCGATGACCTATCCTCCGACCACAGTCCAGTACTCCTTCTCTTCAACTCCGATGCTGATTCCCACTCTATACCTCCAAGACCTACACTCACTCCTGGTCCAGTTGACTGGCAATCCTTTCAATCATCCTTAGAACATAAACTGGACCTAAACAAATCTCTAAAAACAAACACTGATGTCGACGATGCTGTTCATTATCTTTCAGTAGCCATTCAGGAATCCTTATTCATTTCCACCCGACCGAAACCTCTACATAATACACAAACACAACTGGCTGACATACCAACACACATACAACTACTGCTCACTGAAAAGAGAAGAGCACGCAAACGATGGCAAAATTCTAGATACCCTTCTGACAAAAAACGGTTAAACCAACTGACAAACCAACTAAGAAATGAACTGCGGAAACATAAAAACGAACAATTCAAAACATACACTAAGGAACTTACTTCATCTGACAAATCACTCTGGCAGGCGACTAGAAAAATACTCTCATACAAAACCTCCCATCATCCCATCCAACAAGAAGATGGCTCTTGGGCCAAAACTGATATAGAAATTTCCACCGCCTTCGGGCATTACCTCTCCAATGTCTTTACCCCGCACCCTGACGTTAACAATCCAACCCACTCCCACCATGTCTCGAGTCAACTGGATACTCCCCTCCCAATGTCACTTCCCCCCAAGGCCTTCAATCCTAAAGAAGTATCCCACGCCATCCAACACCTTCCCCACAAAAAAGCTCCAGGATATGACCTAATTACGCCCCAAATACTGAAGCATCTTCCGAAAAAAGCCGTCCTTTTCTTAACCTACATCTATAATGCTGTCCTCAGAACTACCCACTTTCCTCTCCTCTGGAAATTCTCAGTAATCCGTATGATACCTAAACCGAAAAAACCTATTCACCAACTCACATCCTATCGCCCTATTGCCCTACTACCCGTATTGGGGAAAATTCTTGAAAAACTCTTACTCAAACGCCTCTACCCCATTCTTATTCCCAAAATCCCGTCTTCCCAATTTGGTTTTCGCCAACTCCATTCCACCATTCATCAATGCCACAGAATTGTGGATCTGATCTCCACAGCTTTTGAGAATGGACAGTATTGCTCTGGTGTCTTTCTTGACGTGGCCCAGGCTTTTGATCGGGTGTGACACCGGGGCTTGCTGTTCAAACTCAAACAAATTCTCCCATCAACCTACTACCTCGTAACAAAATCCTATCTCTCCGACAGATTCTTCCAAGTTTCCTATGGCACTTCATCCTCCCCCATTTTCCCCCAACTTGCAGGTGTTCCTCAAGGTGGAATCCTCAGTCCTGTCCTATACCTCACATATACGGCTGATATCCCAACTGTCCCCGGCACATCCCTCCATATGTTCGCCGATGACACAGCTCTGTTCTCCTGCAGTCATGACCCAATCCTGACATCCAAGTTCCTTCAGGAACACCTTGGACTGATCGAACCCTGGCTCACCAAATGGAGAATCAAAGTTAACCCCCTGAAATCCTGCCACTCAACCTTTACCCTCAGGCGATCATCCTGCCCTCCAGTGTTCCTCCATAGTTCTCTAATTCCGCAAAAATCCCAAATTCGCTATCTAGGACTAATACTTGACAAACGACTAACATGGAAGCCACATATTACCCAGAAGCGACAAGAACTCAGCCGACGATACAGACTATTACTGCACCTACTTGACAAACGATCTAATCTCTCACTAACAAACAAACGCCTCATTTACATGACCATTCTCAGACCAATATGTACTTACGGAATTCAACTCTGGGGTTCCACAAAGCCTTCCAACTCCTACAAAATCCAATCCCTACAGTCTAAAATTCTCCGGAAAATAACGGATGCTCCGTTTTATGTCTCCAATTTGACCCTCCATAATGACCTTAATATCCCTTTTATCCAACCTTTAGCCAAATCCCTCTACCGTAAATTCCATTCGAACCTACACGGCCATCCTAACTCCTTAATAAACTCTCTCTCCTCCCAGCACATTCCTCACAACCCCATTCGGCGACTGAAACGCAAGTGGCCAAGAGATCAACTCTAAAAAGTGTATCTGTAAAAAAAAAAAAAAAAAAAAAAAAAAAAAAAAAAAAAAAAAAAAAAAAAAAAAAAAAAAAAAAAATCTGTCTAGTGGGTACTACTACTGTGCAGCTTCCCACCTCATGAACATCCATGTCAATTTAATCTAGCAATAATTTACTAGGAATGTATCTTATACATTGTTGTAAATTCCAAATAAATAAATAAAAAAAAAAAAAAAAAAAAAAAAATGAAATCTAATAAAATTTGGAACAACTTTGTCGGCCACATTTTTGTTTTTTCCCCTTGTTTATTCAATTGCGAATAAATAATTCACGAACGTTTACAATCTTGAGACAACTGGCTCAATGATGAAAACAAAAAAACACCTGGTTCTCAATGACACTCCCAAGAAGGTTGAAAAAATCATTATACTAAGTTTAAGATTTCAAAAGTATCAGGAGAAGAGGAGTGCCTAGGAGCTAACAGCTACATTTTTTAAATGCCTATGCTTGGTGCGATTTTGAGCTATTAGCTCCTGTTAACTCCTCTTCTCCTATTACTTTTTTACAGTAGAGGAGTTGGTAAGACTTGATTGGGATCAATTCTGAGTTAGAAAAAAGATCAACTCCGGATATAAAATGATGAAAATTGAAAAAGTATCAAAAGAATAGGAGATTTAAGGAGCTCATAGCTTAAGCGATGCTTCGAAACCCGCATCGTTTTGTAATGATTCTGTCCGACTGACTTAATTTTCGTAGATAATGTTTTTTTTTTTCAGAAATTCAATGTCACCGATACCCTAACGAGTAAATTTCGCACGATGTTTTCTGCTCATTTGTTACCGAATTTAAAAATGTTGGTAGCAATGTGTTACGAGGCCCACTTTCACCGTAATGGGGTTATTAGCAGATAGAATAGTCGTTATTAGCCTGGCGAAAATCCAATGCAATTTTACAAAAGTCCGACTCGCAGGAACTGCGTCATCTTAGCGCGGTTTCGTACATCTCGAAGAAATGGAATAGATTAGCATCACAAATCACAGGAAACTGACAGCCACTGCCATCATGATTACCACAGCCACTCCAAACTTATTACCAATACCTTTCACCCTTTGTTAGCTTATTTTACTACATTACTAATTTTATTGATAAACGCAATTTAAAACTAGAAACAACCAATTAAAAAGTGAGATAAAGAAAGAGAAAACCCATTTCAAAACAACAAAACAAACACTTTTTAAGTTTTAAGCGCTTATATCTCTCATTGACGTTGTCCTATCAAATATTGCTTCAGACCATGTTTTGTAGAGAATTTAGTAAGCATTCGAATGGTCACTTTCCACTTACCACGATTTCCCAACCGTTATCGAGATATTTACGAAAAATGTATGGAGATCCGAAAACTTTTCACGTCTATTAATAAAATTTTTTTTTCGCATACTTCCTTAACTCCAAATATAACCAAAATTTAATCATCTTAGTTAGGATTAATTTCCAAGATGTAGAAAATATTTCAATTGAATCCTGCGATTCTAAGTACTCGCAAAAAAATAATGACTTACAAAAACATTGGTTCCACTTTTCTCAGAAACGGTTACAGATATCGCCTTAAAAATGGTTTCATTCGTTTTCTTATGTTAATAAACCTATAAAACAAGTACCTCCAAGCATATAAACTCAAAAACTTAAGCGTTACGATTTTTTTTGCGCGAATTTCGCCCCAAACACTATCTTCTAGTGGGCGGATTCTGCTGCTTAACGAACTTGACCTTTCAAATTAGAAGACAGATTTTTGTGCCAAGTTTCATCAAAATCGGACCATTTTTGAGCCGTCAGGAGCGCGAACAGACAAGCATATATATACAAATTTTAGCCACCTATATTTTCGTGATCTCTAGGGTCTGAAACATGAAAGTTTCTAGTCGGCACTTCCGGATTGCGTCATGAGGTCAACCTTTAAGCGGGTTCTCCCTATGGAGATAGGGAGTAACCGCGCTTAAAACCATTCAACTCCAAGCAGAGTTGGCTTTTCAACGAGGCGGTCCAGTCCTCTGGGATTAGTCAAGGATGGAAAAATTGTGAGCGATGGAGAACAGAGACCTCGTAGAATCAAATAAAACCCCCCAAAATCTAGGGAATTTCTCTAAATTTACAGTTATCAATGTAACAATTAGAATGTTTCTTAACCTGGAACGATTATTATCGTGCTCGCCGTAGAATGCGACCCTTACTCAATCTATGAGGTAGAAAAATTGGATTGGCCTTAAACTCTCACGTTTCTGGAATGTAGGAAAGAAAAGTTGGAATATTTTGGGCTATTTAATGTCTATAGCCCGTTCACATAGAGGGAAAAGTACAATTACGCATGCCGAACTTCTGAGAACAAATTCCCTTTCCGTTCGGTCGTTTGCAATACTGAATGAACTGTAAACATTACTCTATTTACATGTTCTTCATATTCCAACTAAATTAAAAAATCATTTATTCACACAGTAAAATATAAATGGTACTTCATATTGAAAAATAATTAAAACAAAGTAAAAAAGAAACGAGTGGAAAACTCATAATGATGAGATTATAACAGAGAGAATTCGTTCTGTGAATACAGGCAAAGCAAACAACAAAATTTAAGAAAATAAATAAATAATTTTGATTGGCTACAAATATTCCCCCGTGAAAATTCTTGAAACCGGGCCTACCCTACCCGAAAACAATAATAATATTTTTGGAATTCATAGAGGCCTATTATCCAGAGATAACTATGACTTGGCTTAAATTGTGGGAATACTATATTTTATTATACATCATTGTGGTGTTTAGGTAAATTCTTTAGGAAGGTTGAAATATTTAGAAGCCTTCTATCTAAGAGGTCAGTTATGTCTCGAGCTAACTGAAAGTTGTTTCTTTTAAGGCGGTAAGTCTTTTACACTTGAAGATAAGATTGCAAGTTTTACATAGCGGTTTGTCTTGTCTCGAGAAAAGTTATGCATGAATCAGTCGTATAGGTCCAATCCTCAGACGTTATCAAATATTTTAAGATCGACCGTAAGAGGGATTTGAAATTGCATTTTGTGATAATTCCTTTAAAAAATACTTTGGGCACAAGTAGAAAATACCGTTTTTACCAATTTCGGATCATATTGCTATTTCTCTTAAATGGCTATCTTCTTCTTATCAGCTGATAAGGACTGATTCTTATAGGATCCAAGACAATTTGGATCCTCCTGGAGTGAGTCCATTCTGTGCATCTTATGGCGTCCTTTCATTCTTAGTAGCTAGTGATTTCTGACTATTTCCTTCACGTGCCTGATACAATTATGTTGTAAGACGATTTTACTGGTTTTTCATTTATAGTCGCCCTTTGGGAAGGGAAAAGCACACAGAAACTACTCGAGGAGAACGAATATTTTATAAGGTGACTTTGAGAAAAGCAACTGGGCTAGTAAATGCCGAGTACTCTTAGACCCGGAATGGGAGCCACCCTTGACTAACAGAGCTTGTCAAATATTCAAGCCTCCATCAAAACCTGTTTGCCGTCTCCGCCCTTGCAACTAGCTTTCTCTATAGAGGTGGCTATCCCTAAGCAACCCCATGGCTAATGCCGCATTAATGAGTTCTTCTGAAAGCTCTGCTTCTTAGCCCTTTCAGGATGTTATTGATGTAGATTCAGTAGGATTTCTGATGAGGGGCCCATGAATATGCTCGTCATATAGTTTATTAAGGCTGAAGGCGTGTTTGTCCTCCTTGGAGCATAAGTCTCTATGTAATAGTATTCGTAATTGGAGGATGATAATAGATAAACTGGAAGTAAGGATTGTTTCTATAAGCGATCGTTAGGGCAGAATGGGAAGATACTTAAAGACTGGAGTGATGATGAATATAAATGGGAGGAACAACAATATTTTATTCAATTTCAAATTGACAGAAGGTCGTACTTGTAGGAAACATCAATTTTGATCTGTGATTAAAAGAACAGAAAAGAAAGGCAGCCAGAGCAACAATCAGCAAATCTCAGCAAAAGGAACGACTTGCGGGGCTCTAGAAATTCCCCATTCCCACCACCCTATATTCTTCAAGAATTCTAGCCTCTCTGTTTACTATTCATTCGTAAGTGGTGTTATATTGTCCTGTAAATATAACACCACAGTATGTGCACTCTGTCTATCTTTTATACTTGCACCAGAGAGAAACTGATCTCAATAGATCCAGGTTGGGCACAGCCGTCAAGGGCTTGGACTGCTCTGGAATTTTTCTCTTTTTCCTATCTGAGCAATTATTGGTTCTCAGAAGAATCCCTGAGGAAGCCGGAGAAAATCTGGCGCAACGTCGGCTGTTACCAAGTCGACACGGTTATACCCAGAGGACTTTAAACCATTAAGTAACACGGACCTTGGAAGTTCATGAGAATGATTAGGATAATATTGGTTAATTTCTTATTTAATAATTTGTGATATTGGTTTGAATGTTACAAATCGTTACTCATTTGATAGTTCATAGACATAGAAAGTTTTGATAGCTTCCAGTATTATAAGTTTTTTTTTCTATTTCTCTTTTTTCTTTCTGATTTTTTTGTCTTTTGTTTTGTTCATCAGGCTTACTGAAGATGTAGCTGAAAATATCGAAAGCACGGTTTCAATAAATGCTACTAAATTAGATGGTTTTATTTATTTATACTTAATTTTACAATGCTTGTACCAATAAACAGTTAAGGAAGCGATACAGATACTCGAAACATCCAGGATTTGAGCGGTATCTAAAGCGCGGGATAGATTTGAATGTCAATAGCATCGCTTACAGACGAGTGGGTGAAACCGTTCATGCATACTGTATGAAGGCGAGGTATACCTACATGAATGGAGAACAGACGGCCGATTTCTAGACCGCAAACAGATCACGTCGAAACGGCAGGGCGAGATCACTGGGAGAGAAATGGAACCCAATGTGGAAGCAATTTGGCCACTACACGTTGGCTTGGACGATATTCTTTTTTTCTGTATGCCATTCGATTTCGATCAATCCCACAAAAAGAAAATTAAAAAAATCTTTGAATGTGAATTAGTGAATAAATAAATATACATATAAAAATAGTATATATTTATATATATATATATATATATATATATATATATATATATATATATGTATGTGAACAGGCTATAGACATTAATTCAAACAGCCCAAAATACTCTTACTTTTCATTTCTATATTCCAGAAACGTGAGAGTTTAAGGCCAATCCAAAATGCCTTCCTCATAGATTGAGTAAGGCTCGCATTTTACGGCGAGCACGATAAGAATCGCTCCAGGTCAAGAAACATTCTAAATGTTACATTGATAACCGTAAATTTAGAGAAATGCCCTAGATTTTGGGGGGTTTTACTTGATTATACCAGGTCTCCGTTCTCCATCGACTGTTAAATTATTTACCTCCCCTGACCTACTGCTCCGAGGAACGAAACTGTTTTATATTTCATAAGAACTCTCCTCGCAGACAATTTTTCCATCCTTTACTAATCCCAGAGTACTGGACTGCCTTGTTCAAACCTTTCTTCTACTGCGTCAATGTCTGTGGCTCAACGGTCACTAAACGCACACTAAACATTTAATCTTCTAGTGTCGTCATTCGAGGGTTGGATTTTGGGGTCCCAGACCACTCCAAGGCCCACCCTGCCTTGTCCAACTAAGAATTTATGTTTTTGTTCTAAAGACAAAAAATATGTAAAGTGGCAGATGGTAAAACCTCAAATACCAATAAATGTTATAGTGGCTCATCTTATTTTCACTTACAATATATCAGATTCTCCTAACATGAAGAGTACAGCACGGAATTTATTAGGAACTTACCTATATTAACAACGCCGTGGTTTGTGATCTCCCAGCAAGACCGCAGCCTGAGAATGGTGAGGGATTGGCTCTGCTTCGGCGAGAAGAATCCGAGGGCTGCATCAGTCACGTGGTAGGCCTGCAGCGAAAACTCGTATAACGACGGAAGCAGCTGCGCCACTGCACCTGAAATAGATTCAAGATTTAGTAGACCGGTTATGATCTGGGAACTATTGGGCCAGAGTAGATAAATCGACTGGTAGGGAAATCGCGTTATGTGGGAACCTCATCTACACACTTAAAAAAAAATGGTAGTAGATTCCGAAGATAAAAGAATCCCCCGTACACAAATTAGCAATTTGTGGGCTATTTTGGCAGCACCAGGCTTATCCTGGACATTGAAGAAGAGACAGTGTAAATATGTCTGTATACATATCGTCCCTACCATGTCGAACTATCGAATATGCAAATCGGAGCAAACTAGTGAACGAACTTATTCAATACATTGACGAAGTAATATATTGAAAAATGGTCTTATTCCATAATTTATTTAAGGCATTAAAGGCTATTCTAAAGGCGTTTGAGTTCTGACAATTAGCGACAAGCCCTATCCACAATCCATGAGCAAACTCTCCAATCTGAAAAACGAGATTTTTTATATTCGATAGTTTGACAAGGTAGGGACGATATGTGTTTTTCACATATGCAAGTGAATATGTCTTTTCAAAAACATTGTCTTAAATAATTATTGGAAAAACAACGAACATTGTCCTAAACAAAAAATTGAAAACCCTTTCAACCAATATTGTACTATCTAGGACTTACCAACATTTCACTTCAGGGCGGTGATGACCTAGACGTTTTCTGACCTTAAATACCCGACCCCTAACTAAGTAACACTGCCTCCCTTTAGGAATTAGTATTAGACACAAATTCATTTTAGAAAGTATTATGTATTAGACACACACCCATAGTATTCCCAAGATTCCCTTCTGTAAATATTATAGTCTCTTCTAGTAAATAAGTTTACATTGAGATGTAGACTTCAGGCCCAGATCCAGACTTCTGTTGGGCCTTGATTCCTTGGTGCTTAATTCTTCTGATTAACGAAGTTGACTTTTCGCAAGGAGAGTTTTCGTTTCAAACTGACCATATATATATATATATATATATATATATATATATATATATATATATAGGATAGGAATTAGTATTAGACACAAAGTAGGCACAAGATTCCCTTCTGTAAATATTATAGTCTCTTCTTGTAAATAAGTTTACATTAAGATGTAGACTTCAGGCCTAGATCCAGACTTCTGTTGGGCCTTGATTCCTTGGTGCTTAATTCTTCCTCTCCTCCTATATATGCTCTCCTCCTATATATATATATATATATATATATATATATATATATATATATATATATATATATATATATATAGTAACTACCGTTATTTTCATGATCTATAGGTTTGAAACGTGAAATGTCAAATTGGCATTACCGGAGTTCGTAATGAGGTCTATCTTATGAGTGGGGTTCCTCCCTGTGGAGGGAGGGATGAAACGCGCTACGCACGCAAGAGCATTTCCTTAGCATGGTTATTGGTTTAAATCGGATCCACGAGGAATATCCTATGAATAGATGTGATTCGGCTAAGAAAAACAATAAAAGTTTCGTAAAAATCTATATATGAACGTTTCGACATGCTCTTTGGCAGTCTTCTTCAGCGATGCATGCCAAGGGACAGGAGAAAGACCAAAGCTAGGTTAATTGACCATGGTAAAAATACGAAAATACGACCACGGTCACTTAACTGCTAGAAGAACATTCGGAAGCGTTCTGCATATAGATTTTTACAAAAATCTTATTGTTGTTCTACGCCTAATCTTACTAATTCCTTGACTTCTTATCACCTTATAAATAGGCTTGCCATATGTCCCGGCATTTTGCTCTTGTCCCGGTTTTATCAAAGTCCCAGAAATGGCTGTAAGATGTAAAAAGTAATGAATTTATGTTTTTAAGAATTATTTAGAATCGCTTACTTTTCTACAATCCACATTTTCGACTGTCGCGCACAATGTCAATGAAATAAGAAATACTCTAACTGCAATCTGTGAGCAAACGCTGGAACTTCTTGCACAGCGCTGCTAAGCGTAAATTAAGTAGCAAACATTCCTTTGTTATTCTTAAAAATTGGGTTGACTACCAATTTAGAGTTCCAGATTCCCAACTCCCGCTACTTGC
The DNA here is from genome assembly GCA_946811695.1 of Gonocerus acuteangulatus. Classification (NCBI taxonomy): domain Eukaryota; kingdom Metazoa; phylum Arthropoda; class Insecta; order Hemiptera; family Coreidae; genus Gonocerus; species Gonocerus acuteangulatus. The sequence goes on from OX328131.1 coordinate 46,192,004, forward strand.
TGGGCTTAAAAAAAGGCTTAAAACACCATTTTGCTTTTAGTTTGTACCATTTTGTTTCCATACCCCTTCCCTGGTAAGCCCATACCATATTCATGTGTCCTGGTTTCACTCATCAAAAATATGGCAAGCCTACTTATAAACATTATCTCCCAGCAGTTGCTTAGAGAAGGACTTTCATTTTTTTCCCATAATATGCAAACGTTTTTGAAAATTAAATTTAATTACAATGCCTAATGGAAATAAATGTTAATTAAAATACTAATGGAACGACTTCGGTTGAAATTGGTGGAGGTTAGGGGGACGGGTGAGGTATTCAAATGTCAAGCTATCAAGGCTACCGACAACCTGTTGCTTTGATCCATTCCAGCAAAGAAGCCGATGTCAATGAATTGTCACTAGGGCGTCTCATTAAGGAAAACCCTCTGATGAAAGGGCGGGATTTCAATTTACACCCCCGTACTACTACGCTTCAATTTACACTTACCCTTTCTCTGAAACTAGACACCAAACTAAATAACGCACATTTCTGTTTGTTTGCAGGTTTATTCACAAGAGTAAAGGCGATTGGACAGAAAACAAATCAGACAGCAAAGGAGCGATTGTAACAAATATCATAAGGAGCTTATACAATCGGGTGGTAAGTCAAAAATATGTTGTTGTTTTTTCTAACTTTAAATGGTCAGACCTCTGAGAGATAGAATATGGCAGCTGGGATTCCAATTGAATCGATCCACTTAAAAAGAGCTTCAATCCAAAAACAGTAGTTTTGAGAAAACTAGACTGAAGCACTTTCTGCATGGAATAATAAAATTAGGACTATGTATCTATGGCAACTATGTATTGGACTGAAGTACTTTTAACATAGAAATATGTAATTACCTTCAGAAAGAACGAATCCATCACTCATATTAACGAATATATTATCTAAACTCATAATAGGGAAAAATGGACTGAAGCCCTTTTTGCATGGATCGATTCAATTATTTAAAACAACAGAAAGATAATGCAAATATGTTTTTTAAATATCGAATGTAAAAGTCCGTCACGCAGGAGCTGCATAACTAAGCACTTTCCTCAGAATTTGGGTAGTGTAGACTGCTTTCCAGAACAATTTGCTTAAAATATCCTACATAAATAAAATAAAAACGTGAATAGTTCTCATTTTGTAATGAGTAACTGATCAGTTATTAATTTGCATCCAGAGTTATGTTTACACATGGTACCTACTACACTACGTAATAAATACAAAAATCCTCTTATTATCGTATTTTGATCTAACGCAGGAACAGGATACAGTCACTCTAGTGGTAGAAAGCGCTCCTTGCGGCGGCTTTGTGAACCTACGTCTGCCGGCTTTTCTATTCAAATATATTACAAATTAAACCCCCGCTTTCCGATTGACCGATTCAGCTCATTTTTACAACACTTCTTTCTCATGAGTTACCCACGACGTATACCGCGTTTCGTTACAATACAGCAGAAATTACGACCGGTATGAGTATATTAGGAATTTGGGTCCGGAGTAAACCCCCCTTCTAATGAACCGATTTAGTTTATTTTTACAACACATATTTACCTGTAGATTACCACTACGAATACCGAGTTTCGTCGAAATATACCAAAAATCACGGCTGGTAGTGGCGAATTGGTATTGTGGGTCCGGAGTAAAATATCTCACTTTTCTCTCTATATTACCACTACGAATACCAAGTTTCGTTGAAATATAACAAATATTACGGCTGACATAGTCAAATAAGTGTTTTGGGTTCAGGGTAAACCCCCCCCCCTTCCGGTGGACCGACTTTGGTGGTTAACGAACTCGTTCAATCGTTTGCTAATTGAATGCTATATACCAAGTTTCGTGACGAAAAAACAAAAACTCTGGCCGCTATCGTGTTAACAGACACACACACACACACACATATATATATATATATATATATATATATATATATATATATATATATATATAAATTTTAACGGGGGTCATTTTCGGTGTCTACTAGGTAGGATCGATAAAGATTTGAAGAAATTTTTCAAAAATTCCGTCATGAGTCCAACCTCAATAGCTATTTTCCTTCGGAGGAAAGTGCTAAAAGTTGAAGAGGCTTCCGGGCAGATGGCAAACAGTTGCTTCATACATCGGATTTAAATTCTACGAGGTGCCAGCTTCGTGGCATCAGGAGAAAGAGCCAGTTTGTCGCAAACAACCTTCAGGTCAGCTCTCGGTGGAGCAAGGTGATTCGAATGAAGCAGAGGGATTTCTGGTCAGTTACAATCTTGATAATCATGTGTTCATTTCCCTTAATGCCAAATCCAATTTATGGATTTTTGCTAATCCCTGTTCCAAGAGAAATTCAAGGTTTTCCTTGAATGAGAAAAGGTTGATGTTAAGTGAAAAAGCTTAAATTTTTAAAAGGAGAAGATTGAATTTGAAACGGGAAAGGTTAAATTTTAAATAGAAAATGGTGAACTAGGCTTGGTAATGCTCTATATGCACGTGGTCTCCTTTTGTTGCAAATATCGCCTCCCTGCAGTGTCATATCACTTCGCTGACATATATAGATAAAATATTAAATGTTAAATTTATGTCTCGCTCTGCCCGAAGCTCAACCAATTTTTTTGGTAATATGTGAAAAAATAATGTTTTTGCAGATAATATTTGATCGACCACATGAATTTCCTAAAGTCTCAAAAAAATATTTCTAATAATTATGCATACTTACCAATAGCTTCGTCTGCCACATTGATGCAGTCTGAAAGGGTGAGCGAAACAATTCTAGGTGCTAGACATGACCAAAGACCAGCTTCTGTTATTTCGTTACAGCCTGCCAGTTCCAGCTCGTACAGGCCCTAAACAGAAGAATAGAAGCACATATTACAGAAATGAAAAACAATCAACTATGTACAATGTAAAAGTTGAATTAGAATGTCTTGATAAGAGTCTCGGCTTCAGGCATTGGACCGTTTCACGAGGTGGTAAATTGTGGCATCTGTAGAGAGGACCAGTTAGTCGTACACAACCTTCGGGTCAGTTGAAGTCGATCCGCAGGACTTTGTCCAGTATAAATCAGAAGTTCGCAAGGATTTTTACATTCCAAACATGGAAGGCTTAAGACAATACAAGGAAGAACAGTAAAGTAGTATCAATAGTGGAGGATACTAAACAGATAAATGTTAAGCGTATTTACTTTCAACTTTGATGTTACGCAACTTATCTTCGCATTCGGAGAAGAAGGCTATCAAACCCAAAATTATATTTTGGAAGTAACTAAATGATTTTACTTCGGTGGGAATTCACTTAAAGTAATTTTTTTATTAATTGATTCGGCGTTCAAATTACTACTTTTCACTTACAAATTCTCAACTGTGTTCAAGTCCAACACTCGTACTTCAATACCATTTTCTTTGAATTTCTTTCTGACGACCTAATTTTCTCTATTTTAGTTTGGATAATTATTAAAGGTGGGAACCATTATTCAACTCAATCTGTACTTTTACAGTACTCGGAATAGAAAAATGCTGTTTTTTCATTTTTCTCGAGAACTGTTTAAGATATCACCGATAATTTCCAGATCAGGAACAGAAAATAGCATACTCAAAGAAGTCATCCGGGCTAAAAATTGTTGGCGTTGAAGTCTTGTCATCATATTTCTGAATGAGCTTTGAGTACTGAACACATTTTGAGAAGGTGAAAATTGCCTTCTGGTTTTGTTTCAGAGTTGCACTATGAGTAATCCTAGTCTCTAGGCAGGGAAAATAAGGATCTATCCGACTTGGAAGAAGAGAGAATTAAGGCCGATTCAGGCTAGACCGTGTCGGGTCCGGACCGGGCCACGGCCGGGACACGGTGAAACAATCACACCAGCATTTTGAATGGACTCGTTCACGCTACACCGGGCCGAGTCCGTGGCATATTCCTGTGTGATTGCTTCACTGTGTCCCGGCCCGGACCCGACACGGTCTAGCGTGAATCGGCCTTTAGTTGGACGAGAAGATAAGCCTTTGCGATGGATAGAGAGCGTTAAAGGAAAAAAAAAGGGATGGGGAAATATAGAATTCATTTCCAAGTCCTAGCAGGCTTCATTATTCCAGGGCAGTAAAATTCTCGGCTCGTTCCCCGTACGAGTAAATTTCCTGAGCTGAATATGGAGTAGATAACAAGTTTAGGGGGATAAAAGTTTGCTTTGTGCCCGATTTCAATTATTCTGCTGCAGCTCTAGATAAGCTCTCAATTTTTTCCAACAATACGGCGCATTGGCGACGCTATCAGCAATAAACATTGAACAGCGTTTTTAAAGTTTACTGTCATACGAATCAGCTAAATCCACCTGAGAGGAAAAATTTGTTTATTTTATCGTTTGTTTAAATTTTGCCTCTAGGTTGTTTCAATATTCTTTATTTATGACTTCTGTCGTCAGCGGTCAGATGGTCCTTGTATGGTCTTCTGCATTTCATCTGATTTCTGGAATGCTCGTAGAGAAATTTAGAAGAAAATAATGATTTATTATTATTCAGAATTAACCCTATTCAATCCACTCAGGGGTCCAAAATAATTGTTAACTTTAATTTTTAAAAAGCATTTTTTAAACTTTTACTATTATTTACATTTTAAAAAAGTAAAAGAACGAAAATAACTTTTTGGGTTTAAACTTTTTAAAAAAATAATTTTTTTTTTTACTGTTATTTTTCAACCCAAAATATAAATGTTTTAAAGTAATTGTTATCAAAATACTTAATAGGAATAAATTAAAGCTACTAATTTTTATTTTTTGTTTTGTATCAACAAATATATTTACTAAAAAAATAAATAAATATTTTAATAAATAAATTATTTAACAAAAATACATTTTTAAACAAAGAACATTTCACTCATTTTTATCCAAATAAACCCTAAAATCTTGATTAAAATACTCAAAACTTTTATTTCAGATTTAAAAACATAAAAGTATTACATTAACTTTTATTTTCATGTACTTTATTTTAAGAGTAAGATAAATTTTACTCCTAAAACTTTAAAATAAAAGTTTTTTTAAGTTATTTTTTAATTTATAAAATAAAAGTTTTTTTAACAGTTGAATTTTAACTTTGTAGATAAAAAAAATAACCGTCTCGATCCCTGAATCCACTTCTTTATTACATGTTGTTATAGTATTTTTCTTTAATTGCTGCAACAGGTCTCATTTAAGTTTGGTATATCTCAAATAGATTTCTAAGGAGTTTTCATTGGCTTTAGAAAATCTCTCTAATACTCGCAAAATTAATTTTCATAATACTTTAGGCTTTCGTGCTTGTCTTTATATTACATCATGGTTCTTTTTAAATAGAGTTGTTCAGAATTGGGGGTTATTCCTTAGTCAAATTATGAATATATTCCTAATGGCCATAATTATTATTATTTTGAAACGAAACTCGTTACATATCAACAGATACTAAGTACAAGTATCTTATGGAAAGGAAGTAAAATCTGTTTATTTACTAGTAGAGGGGGGGGGGTTACTCTAGAAGCAGATTATTAAAATAATAATTTTCGCCACTGTAGGTCGTATTTCGGTTTTATAGTAAAGGATAAAGTAATTGTTTTATTGACTGTACAGGCAATCTACGCTGCTACCACCAACAAAAATTTATACCACGAAAAGAATATTGTAGCCGAAACATTGATATTGCAACCTCCACATTCCTACAAGTGACAACCAACACTACCGCGAGATAGCTGAGTAGAGCAAAATACTGGAACAATGACTTCTTCAACTTCCCAAACTTTGAGGAAGCAAAACTACCGCTTACACATATGTTTATAGTATAATTTTGAAGTATACAAACAAAGTATAACTTCCCTTAAACAGCTTGAGACTTCATGAAAGTTATCTCGCAGAGTAAAGTTTGTTCTTGCGCTATCTGAATATGTCAGCCGATTCAACTTTTGAACCACTAACCACTAAGAATTCATTCCTTTATTTATCCTCACGCACAGAAATTTCAATTTTTTTGGGGCATAATAACAATGTATCCCAAAATTTAAATCTTTACCATTTATCACTGATTTTTGCAATCCGAAGTATAGATAACAATGCACCTCAAAGATCAAACAAATTATAAATAATAATTTTATCACTATTGTTATTTTTCTTTTATACACGATCTTTGATTCTACCACAATAATAAGTTAATCGTCAACGTCAAGAAACTCAACAATAAAAATAAATAAATAATGAATTATATACCCCTTTCATATCTCAAATTTCAAAGTGTTCTTAAATCAAAGAACACTAGATTTAGCTTTGATCATATCCGACAGCTGTCAACAATCTCTGAAGGTCTCTTACCAAGCAATGTTTTCACAAGATCATTTTCAAGATTATTTTATTTTAAAAAGAGCAAATGAATTCAAGAGCTAATTAAAATATTTAAGATTAGCAGATATTCTCATTATATTTTTGTAGCTCCTTGAAAATAATATATAATGAATAGGAACTGATTTAAGAAAAATCTACAATTTCTAGATTTCTACAATTTTTTTCAAATAATTGTAAGCCGAAGTACGGGTAAGACTTCGGCCCCACTGAATGCGTGTATAACCGATTTATCACACTGAACTGCCAGGACAATAGCAATGAAAAAGATAAACATGCATTGAAAACAAACAAACCGACGCGCAGTAAGGCAGAATCCCAAAAAGCTGACCAAAAGTCGAAAAATGAAGGATTTGAGTTGTTGGGTTGGCCAGAGTAATATCCAAACGGTCAAAATCTGTTAGTATTAGGGTCAGATCCCTTATACATGCTTTAGGTAATTAATACAAAAGCGACATTCGCAATATCTGAGGTGCACGCAGTAGAAAAAACAAGCACTCGTTTGAACTGTTGTAAAAGTTCGTAGAGTTCACCGATTTATCTTTAACAAAATGTAATTAACTCGTGAAAGTAAGTAGAAAATAATTGTATTTATTAGAGTACTGAATATTTTGATAGAAAATAGAAATAATGTATTAAAATTATGTGAATTTTACGTTTGAAAACTAAAAAGGTTTGGAGCTTTGGCTAGTTTTTGGGGATTCTGCTCCACTGTGCGACGTTCGCACGGACGGCTGACGGAGGAAACAAATCATTTTGTTTTTGTCCTTTTTTTCGTCGGTTTACGTACGATTTATAAGCGATCCTTATTCTAGGATGCAACACAAGGAAGTTACACTTAAGCGTTACCAGCGTTACCTTAAGCCAAAAAACCAGTCCTGGTGGACGGATTAGCTGGTTTACTAAATTCATCTTTGAAATTACACAAACACACATGTACGAGGGCGAACAGATATATATATATATATATATATATATATATATATATATATATATATATATATATATGTATGTATATATATATATATGTCATATTCAGCAGATGTATTCAAATATTATTGTCCAGTTTTCTCTTCTGCAATTAGAAGATACTGTGTTTATGCAATGGCTCCTGACTTTCAACAATTAGTTCATGTCATGTGGAATATTCAGTTGATTTCGTTTCTGTATTCCGTAATTAGGAGTTTAACTGAAAATTCTATATTATATATGTCACTAGGTTCGTATCATATGTGTATAATTCTATCAAGTGACTCGCCTCAGTTTCCCGATCATAAATAAATATGAATATAGGAAAAAATAACAAAATTAATAAAATGTTTATTCATTTTTTTTATATTTTAATGAGCATAATGAGATGAACAATCATAAGCCTGATTAATAATAATTGGAACTAAATGCGCGAGGATGCTTTTAGACAGCTGTCCGAAATATCTTCTGAAGGCACCTTTGTGACATGAGTTGGCTTAGAGCCAATGTAACTAGAGTGAATAGGGGGTTCTTCCATCTTGCAGAAATAGATAACAAACAAAAATATTAAATAAGTCCGACTCGCAGGTACTGCGAGTTTTTATGTCATTTTCATCTCTGCTATTGTTGAAATCTTGAAAAGGAACGGTTAATATTTTTTTTTTTTTTTTAAATTCTTACTATACTTGCGGTAAAGTTACACGTGTAAAAGAATACCTACCAACGTGAAATATCCGAGAAAAGCGAAATTTTACAAACATAAATGTCCAAAATTCACAGAAATGTGCTAGAATAAATTATGTACATATAACAACTTCTTATAATGCTTGGGCGCAACTAATAGAAAATAAACTTTGAACAATAAAAAAAAAAATTCCAGCAAAACAAACAGAAAAAATTAATTCTTACTCCGCTAGGGATTGGACATAGTCAACTTAAATACTTATTTTTAATCACAAGAAGGCATAGATCATATATATGCCATTTATGTAACACAAAATTTACCATCCAACATTTCTATGGTCACAGGGAATAAGTTTAATTACAATTAAATTGACATAAGTCCACTTTTTATTTGTATCCAACACAATGACCTTAACATACCATTTGTCCTCGAAGTGTTCCACTCCAAATTGTCTCACCATCCTAATCCTGAAGGTCTATCCTTATCTTCCCAATCCCACCCAAAAAACTCTTCCAGGTGGCTTAAGAGACAGTGGCCCCTGGATAATTTACTTATCTGATCATATAGGGATCATTAAAATATTTACTTGCACACAAGTGCCAACAATGGTTGGCGTCTTTCAATTTTTTTATTTATTTTATTTTTCTCGTTATTGTCAATTTTTTTATAGCATATCTGTATCAACAGACTTGATAATTGTACTTTTAAATTTGTACAGATTTAAAATTAATAAAAAAAGTCCACTTGGTAGGTTTTGGCCATTAATGCCAACTGAAATTACCTAGTATTTTAAAGTTTAGCATACTCGACTAGCTCACGAATACTTTATGACACGACGAGATAAACCTATATTCAACATATAAAACAACTTACGATTAAACACTTGCTTACAGACTGTCAAAGACGATGCAATTTTAACATCCCGAATCATATGCAGGAACTCCTAGGAAATGATAGCCTATACATCAACACTATACTGAGTTACCTCAAAAACACCGGACTATATAATCTTATTTGATGACAATAAGCTCTGTTAACTTTCAAATAACATTATACTTCCATAAATAAGAGGTACTATTTAACGGAGAACACAGTCTTTTACAGTTAAACTTTTATACAATTGCGTTAGTTGTGCTGATTTCCTACAATGAATGGTTCAAAAGATGCTGTTCTTTGTGTTCATTGTCAATGAGGCGGAATAGATCAAAGAAATAAAAATGAAGTTTAGCGGTTGGGAGTCGAACTAGAGAGTTTGTGACCAATGAGTTTCTCTTAGATGGTACTCAACGTGTTAATATCTCAACAGGAACATTAATGTTATCTGAGTTAATGATCTCAATCCAAAGGATGTTGAAATTATTTATGAGACCTAGGGCAATATAGCGGGAGTTGATTGATTTCCCTAATCCACCCCCTCGTAGACTCCTTACTACCCTGCCAAGGAGCTACAACTAAATGAGTCGATTAATTATGCATGAGGCCGAGGAAGTGTTGAGAGGTTACCAGCCCGGAAGGTAAACACTAGATCGATACCTCGACCCGATCCAACCTACAGACCCCGCCAATCAAAGCCACACTAGCAACACTGCACTGGATAAGTTGGCTACACTGGCAATAAACCCCTAGTGGATGTTACCCCAACTAGATCAAAGGATTAAATTGTTGTTGTGCCTTCAAGTGACATAAATATTTAAAATGTGGACTTATTTGTAGTATTTTAAAGAAATCTCTTCCTGTAGTGGAGTTTTTAATCTTAACTTTATATAGAAGGTAATACTCGTTGAGGTTAGGTAGTGTTGTTGATATTATTAATGATATCGCACTAATATTTCTAAAGTGACACAACCTAAAAATCAATTCAATAATAATTTTTCAGTTATGACTATGAAATACATGGTAAATATCTCTTTATCAACTATCAAAACTCCAGCTTCAGAGCTTGTACACCAGAGGGCACTTTTGCCACTTTTCTTGTCTTAATGCTATTTCCTTTACATAGGCAAGAGTGACGCATTTTCAGTTGGGTTTTATTTTGAGTTGTGTCAATTTAGAAATACTAGTGCGATATACTGCCCTTTTTCAATGGGTTGCTATCACACAGCCTAGTAGGAGATTCATCTGTCTTCCAAAAAAAAAAAAAAAAAGTGTCCCAACATTTGTAAATAAAAAAAAATTAAATAAAAGGCAGGTTGATAAGTCTGAGAGTATGTTCTACCTCTAATGGTCATTCATATTTATACGTTTTTTAAATATAAATTGTATTCTATTTTTGCTGATGTTTCGGCTGGAGATTCAAGCCTTCATCAGGTGTTTAAATAACGGTGAACAGAGTTATTATTATAAGTCAGATTTAATAGTATCAAGTTTGTTCATCATTGCTTACAGCCCTAATAAAGCCTTAAATCTGAAGCAAAAATATGAAACATTTCATATAGAAAAAATTTCGGTCATTAACCACGCCACCGAAACCTTTGTAATATCAATGCTCTTCTCGCAATTTAATTTATTTAGTTCCCTACTTCTTTGGTGACTACTCCAAAATCATTTTTGGATATACCTTTTCTGAAGATAGTATTTAACGTAATAAAAAAAAAAGAAAAAAAAAAAAGAAAAAAAAAAAAGAAAAAAAAGAAAATGAAGCTTATCCAGTACACTTAAACAAAAATTAGTCGTAAAGGAAACGGTTTACGAGTAAATCAGGTAAATACCACAATACGGGAAATATGCCAAAAAATAATGTTTCTCCATCAAATGAAGTGTACTCTACTGGGAAGAAGCAACTGAGCAATGTGTGATCCTATTTTTCTCAAGACTGTTACTTGTTGAGAGTTGGTCATTGATATCAACATGCTTTTAAAAACCTATATTTTTACCTCCTCTGTTGAAATTAGACCATAAAAAAGAAGTATTTTAAGTAAAGCAGTAAATAAAAAATAAATAGGTAATCAGTGTCCATAATAACAGACTTAAAAATTATGAATTTGTTCTCGATAGATATATGTCAAGCTCCAGTCTCGGATGGAGCTTATATTCAAATTTACAACCTAATTTACACTCCACAATTGTAAAAAAAAAAAAGCACAATTTTTTTAGCCAACGTTATCACAAGACTAATATAATATTTTATCAAAAAGGTCCCCACATTTTTTAATATAGAATCCGAAATCGTGGAAAATAGGCATCTTCGTGTCTCCCCGTGATCTTGTGGCTAACAACTTGGATTCTGGAGATGGGGGTTCAAGTCCCACCTGCCGCAGGGATTTTCTCACATCAGCGGCCGTTGAAAAAAGAAATAATAAAAAATAAAAATAAAATCGGCATCTTCCATTTCATATCCCAGTTACGTTATATATATATATATATATATATATATATATATATATATATATATATATATATATATATATATATATGTGCTCGTAAAATATTTATAGAAAATCAGTCAGGTGCTTGGATTACGTAGAGCCATGGTATGATGATGAAAGTAATATAAAGTGTCAACACGATTATACGGCAGGTGACAGCTCCCACGATAACGTTATCACCACAGGTTATCGATCGTCTCCCTATCTTAAGCTTTATGTTTTCTCCGACAAACACTTATACGGTTGTTGGCTATGATTAAAGTGTCAGACTTGAAAAATATAATAAGAAATCGCATACTCGGTGTTTGGTACGCTGAGAGCGGTCATATTTGATTGACAACAGCTTCGGTGAATAGACTAAAAATTATAATGTTCACTATAGATTAATTGACAAAATTGGAAAACAATAATTTTAATTGAAATAGTTATTAAATTCAGTGTAGATTGGGTTAAAGGCCATTAAGGAAACGAAGGAAACAACAAGGCCGATTAATTACAACACACTCTACCAAAGAGCTACAAAAAAACGTCCAAATCGCAGACACTGCGTCATCTTAGCGTATTTTTTATCTCTACTGTCATTTGGAAAGCTTAGAATAGAAATTGTTACTCTTTTGTGTTAATCTTTCGTGAAAAAATCAACATTTAATTATTTATTTATTTCAAGAGCTTCGCAACAAATAACGCGCAGGGCTTGTGTCGCATGGGCGACATGCTCAAATTTAAACAAGAAAAAAGAATTGAAATATTCACAGTTAATAAAAAAAGTAAAAGTAGTAACATGAAATACAATAAAATTTGGATAGAACATAAAAGAATACAATAAAAAACAGTTGTGTATAAAATATTCACAGCTATTCCAGTGAAACTTAATTCCTTTAAACACATTAAACTCAATGGATATTATTGACAAACTTTTTTTCTTTTTTTTTTCTAGAAAATACTCATATTATGCACAAATAGCAAATAAATTACTTTTTCTTAACTTTAACTGTATTTGCTTTGCGTGACGCAGCTTTTCTTTGAGATCTCTGAAGACTTAAATTAAATTTTAAAAAATGCGAAATTAAATCTAAATGCAAAATCTTATGCACTACAACAGGAATAGGAAAATATCCTAAACGTAATTAACTTCATTTAAGCAAAAATTTCTCCGAATGAGATCTCAATATCAAGAATTTCAGAAGAACCGATTTAGTAAGTAATAAGCTTTCGAATATACGCTTTACATTTTCTACGGCTTGCCAACCGTTTTCGAGATGAATATCTCCGAAAATCCCATGAAAAATCTAATTTTTTACTCTTTCAAAAACAGTTATAGATATTGCCTATTCTCTACGAGATTCCCCATGGGAGTACATAAGGGGGGCTGCAGCCCTAACCCCTCCTGAAATTTTGATTTGATCGGTAAAAACGTGTCACAAAACCTAAAAATAAATTAAATATGATTACTTAGTTCATAAAAAATATTTTATTTTAAGTTTAGTAGCGTTTTAGTTGGCTAAACCTATTCCAAGTTTTAAATTGTTAGTATTCCATACCCCGGAAATGGTACTAGCCGCCCCCTCACGTCTAATGTTTTATCAAATGTGTACCCGGATGCATAAAAATGCAAAAACGTAGGCGTTACCATCATTTCGTCCGAATATTGCTCAAAATCCTACATTAGACATTAACCTTATTTATTATCAAGACTCTCATAACGCAGATGATTCGCTCGATAATTACAAATCTGTTCTTATTATTAAACAGTTATTATAATTTATTATTGATATTTGATATAAAGTAAAAATTTTAACATTAAATCATAAACGTTAAATTAAGTCATGTTAATGTTAAAACATTAACATTAAATCATATAGAAAATTAAGAGGTGGACAGCATCCTACTTGAGAACGAACGATGCTTGATAACTATCGATAAGAAAAAAAAACGCATTGCAGTCATTTTTGCTGCTATAAGAGTCAAGGACGGCAAGAAATATCGGATACATATATAAAAAGCTGGCTAATTGAAGAATGATATAGTTACGCTGTTACTAACTTGGCAGAATACGCTGCCAAATTCATTCTCTCTTCGAGTTTTTGGTGCATTGCAACACAACATTCATTCCAGATTAATGTAGCAAAATTAAAGAAAGAGTTGAGATATTTACCAGTGGCCAATGAGTTATGAGGAGTGAAAACTATTTTATACCTTCTACAATTATTAATAACACAGCCACACAAAAAAGTGGTATTTTCCCAAGACGCTATACATATGTTCTTATGTATTTCTACACGCTGAATCCGAATCCGGATTCCGTTTCACCGCATCACATAAGGTTTAAGAGCATTTGAAGGTCACATTTCGTATGAAGTCGTTAAAGAAGAAATAACTAGAGCTTCCGTGATTTTGAGGGTTGCTGAATACGAATCTGAGGTCTGTTCAGCACATCGGCGCAAAATTAAGGTAATTTCAAGAACAAATATATTTATTTTGCAAGAAATGAATCGACGGGCAAAATTCTTTTTTTGCAAAATGGACATCTTTTTCCTTGAAATAACCATGATTTTGTGTTTGAACTTCAAATGCTCTTAAACCTGACGTGATGGGGTGAAACGGACTCCGGATTCGGACTCAGCGTGTCGAAATACATAAGAATATATGTACGATATGGTGTCTTTCGAAAATACCACTTTTTTTGTGTGTCTGTGTGCATGAGTAATATTTGTTCCAATGACCTACCGTATTTTCTCTGTGGGATGAGTGACTCTTCCATAAATTTGGAAAACACGTGGGGTTTATAAAAACAAAATGTTCGGCTTTGCTAAAATCCTCTGAAATTATTTCATAGGTAAATATGTAAAAATCGTTAACATGATTTCAATAAAATGTAATTAAGGTTTGATTCTTTCTTGTTGGTGGTGGAATGTTGAGAAATCATAATAGGGAAATTTAAAAGATTTGCGGCAAAACTAATTAGAGCGGTTATGGAAGTTAGTCACGCAATGCTGTTCGGCTTGGCGGGCCGAGTATTCCGGGGCAGCAGCTGCTATTTGGTTTCATTATGAAATTTGGTTTTATTACGTAGAAACAATGGTTGGGAACGTATTTAGTCGTTTATCTTTTAATAAATTAATAAACGCTGTATATTTTTTCTTTGAAGTCCGCAAAAGGTGTGGATTTTTTGAGTATTTGTTATATTAACTTATGTTGGAAATTCTATGATTATAAATATTAATACATATATATATTAATTATTAATAATTAATTATTAATTATATTAATTAATTAATATTATGCTAACATAATGCATATATATATATATATATATATATGCATTATGTTAGCATAATATTAGCGACCTCAATAATAATTACTTCAAAATTTAAACTTAAATAATTGCACCCTAATTGATATAATACTCTAATAAATGAGTATTATGAAAATACTGTAAAGGAAAATCTAATATTTAGATGAATAATAGCTTCAACTGATACTTATGACAATTCTGTACCATTTATTTTTGCTGCTGTTGTTTATAGAAGAGTATGAAGTACTGTATTGAACAGTAGATACCTATAAATAAAAAAAAAAGACTATTTTCCTTAAAAGGATACCCTTTATATATCCGTATAAGTAGGAAAACTGCTTACACTTTGGGTTACCGAGTAATAACCCTATACTGTAAATATTAGAATACATGGAATTATTGATATTGAATAACTATGAGGGAGAAAAATTTATTAGACAGCTTAGTCTTATTAGCTTATAGTCTATATTAGTAGTTTTTATGGCAAAAAGTGCTCACGGGCATCAAATAAGAGCATACAACCTTTGAAAAAATAAGTGTTTTCAAAGGATTTTGACCCACCACCCCTACGAGCTTCTCGACATGTTCAGACAAATAATTTAGAATACCTAATATTTAAAAAAATAATAGGCACCCTAATAATGAGTAGGATATATTTTCATAGCTATAAAGGGAGAGAACCCGAAAATTTCTTAAAATTAAGATTTATTGAGGCAAGGAAAGGCCTTTGAAAGTGTGACCATCAATCACTTAGCAAAATTTAACAAGCTTTCTGATGTTCATCTCCTTTTTGCCCTATTTCTTCGAGACATTGTATTAAATTTTAAGAACTTTAAAAAAATGAAATTTCTTCCCATTGGGTGAATTTATCACAAGATCTCTTTACAGATTATCAACCTCCGTCACCTTTTTGTTCACGGGAGAAAAGCCACCGCACGAAGTGACTTTCGAATACATAATTGATGGGGCAGCCAGAATTCTGCAAGCTTGACTCTCAATCAATCGATTTAATAGACACCAAAAATGACCTCCGTTAAAAAATTGATATATGTATCAATACCTAACAAAACTAGGTAGATATTTAGTTCCAACACAAACAACATCTCAATATTACAACTTGGAAATTATTTTCTAGAAGAAAATTAAACAAGAAATTATTATTTCGGTCTGATGACCATTTTAAGCTAATTCTTAAGAAATGTGCCACAAACTAAATAACTTGTCGTGGAATGTGCTTGGTGCTTATGCAGCTCCTGCGTGACTGCCCTTTTTAGTTAACCTGCAGTATTTCCGCACTGGTGCTGGCTGACCAAGACTCTATGTTTTCCAAAACAACTGAATTCTGGCGCTACCTAGCGGTTTTTTTTTATTCTATTAGTTCACCTAGTTACCCACTACTTACTGGGTGATGTATAACTTAATCCTGTGTCATGATTAGGTCTAAGATCACTAGTTACTAATGGGGTAAAGAGAAATACGAAATCAGCTCCGCGTGAGGCGTGCTCGCACCACTGTCCAAATGAATACCGCTTGACCAGGACAACGCTTGTATATTGAATGTAGCGGTAGAAAGGTTAATATTTATTAAATAAAAAAATGTCCTCCGTTAATCTTACTCTCGTGCCATTTGTAACTAACGTTATTAGCATTTTCTTCTTCGACGTTGCCCAGGGATGAAATCGTTTTTCTCCCTCAAAATAACGGAGGCTTATAATTAATTCTCTCGAGCTAATGGACTAATTAGCAAGTTTTTGTATTAAAAGTGGTAAATTCAGGTCAAGGATGGCGAAATGGCCCCTCCTCCTAAAATTAATATATTTTCCAGGATAGCTTTTTTTAATGTTCCATTTTTTTTTTATAATATTGATTTAAACGAAAATCTCATTTTAATCTCTGCTAAATTGATTTCAGCAGAATGGCATTTAATATTGATAAGGTCATATTGAAAAAGCATAGAAAAAAAACTTGTAATATCATCTTAAGTCCCCAGAATTACTCTATTCCAATGTATTACATCTAGCCAATAATGCCAAAATTTGTTGTAATTTATTACTTTTTTGCGCCACCTAATTACTTTGACTATATTCAGTGTTCTCTAATGTATAATGTATTACACTTAGGAACTACAATCCAACATAACCACGGACGATACGAATTGAAGAAAAAATGCCTTATGTTCGTTTGTCTACTATTAATTTAAAAAGGGGTCTCCTGTGGTCTAGTGGCTAGCGCGCTAGATTCACAAGCGGAGATGGTGGGTTCGATCCCCACCGGTGCCAGAAATTTTCTCATCTCAGGGCTCGCTGAGAAAATTCCTGGCTGCACCCTGGACGTCGGCGCTAATGGTCAAGATTTATGTCGATGCGCCGTAAAATAATAATAATAATAATAATTTAATAATTTAAAGGGGTCTCCCGTAGCCTAGTGGCTAGCGCGCTGGATTCATAAGCGGGAGATGGTGGGTTCGATTCCCACCTCCGGCAGGAATTTTCTCATCTCAAGGCTCGCTGGGAAAATTCCTCGCTGCACCCTGGATGTCGGCGCTAATGACCTAGAAGTAGATGCGCCGTAAAAAAAAAAAAAAAAAAAAAAAAAAAAAAAAAAAAAAAAAAAAAAAAAAAAAATTTAAACGAGGCGTACCTTCTGAGATTAATTGGTGGTAGAATATATTTTTATCCCACTGAGGTTATACTCTTTGGTAATCGGTTACTTAATGTTATAAATTCTTGGGGACAATAAAGAGAACATAAAAAAAGTCCGACTCGCAGGATCTGCATCATCTTAGTGAGGTTCCGTCCATATCCTAAGTACAATTAGTAAAGAAATAGAAGTAATTATTGGTAGATTTTGATCTTTCTTGAAGAATATGAAATAAAATCTCAAGGAGAAGGAATATTTAAGGCGCCACAGCAGGAAACGGACAATATCCGTTATTATTATAGTAAGCAGAAATTACACCATGCTTTGTTTCGGCGTTCACTCTTGGAAATACAATAATACTGTTGCACATTTTTTTTCCTTGTTTTACTAAAATACTCATTTTACTGTTCAATTAAATTAAAAACAAAATAACCAATTAAAAAGTTAGGTAAACTGTGACAAAACCCCGTTCAAAAGAACATAACTAACAATTTCGAAGATTTAAGCACTTATTTCTCCGATTGACATCGCCCCATCGAAAATTACACCAGAATCGTTTCTATAGAGAGTTTAATAAGCTTTCAAACGGTCAACTTCCACTTACCACGATTTTCTAACCGTTTTCGAGATATTTTAGCAACTATAAAAATATCCAAAAACGCTTCATGTTTATTAATAAAATGTTTTTGTTTTTTTTGTTTTTTTTAGAATACTTTTTTACCTCTAAATATAACCAAAATTTAAATATTTTAATTTAGATGAATTTAGCATGTAGAAAATATTTCAATTGAATCTGTAGCGGGAGCTACCTGCATCGGGAAATAAT
Organism: Gonocerus acuteangulatus; assembly: GCA_946811695.1. NCBI lineage: Eukaryota > Metazoa > Arthropoda > Insecta > Hemiptera > Coreidae > Gonocerus > Gonocerus acuteangulatus. Next base: position 46,210,140 of record OX328131.1, read on the forward strand.
CGCGTCTGTTGCCCGTACCTCTTTGTACGAGACTGAGGAGTAAGGTTTGGTTGTGCGTTGGAAAAAGCCGGTAGACCTTGCTTCAGCAGTTCTAGGAATCGCACGTCGTGTAGTTGTTTTAGTTTGTCGCTGTAGTAATATAAATTGTGAATAATACTGTGCGGGCGAAGTTTATTGCAATAAAAATCTCTGAGGGCATGCCCAAGCAACTTAGATCGATGGCCATTAGGTTAGTATTTAGTAAGTAGTATTTAATGAGTGCACTCGACGTATTTCGTTATAAGCAAGTAAAGCATGTTATCTATTTATTTATTATTATTTTATTCTGAGAATGCTCCTTTATTATTTTTGCCTGGCATGTTATACTGTATATATTTAGTTTCAAGTAGAAGAATTTATTTTTACAACCTAGTATTTATTGAGTGATTGTTACCTCTCTCCCTGGTAACTGTTATCCAGGAACAGGTACCTCATAACTGATACCATATTGATACTCAGGTAACAAATCCAACGATACTAAGTACCCAAACCGAAAATTAGTTTGAAAAACGTTTTGTATTCTGTTTTCTCGTTAAGGGTTACGAATATTGCTTCATTCGTTTTCCTACGTCAAGGACACCTATAAAACAAGTATCTGAAAGAATATAAACTCGAAAACGTAACCGTTAGAATTGTTTTCGCACATATTGCGCCAAGTGTCATTAAATCAATTAATATCAATATACATAGAAGAGTAAAGGCCTGATTCACGCTAGACCGTGTCGGGTCCTGGCCGGGCCACGGTGAAACAATCTCACCAGCATTTTCAATGGACTCGTTCACGCTACACCGGGCCGGGTCCGTGTTTTGTGCGTGTGTGATTGCTGCACCGTGTCCCGGCCGGGCCCCGGCCGTGGCCCGGCCCAGACCCGACACGGTCTAGCGTGAGGTGACCTTAAAGGTCGATATATCGTGGGACTAATTACAAATATTTGACTTTACTTAATTTAATTAGTAAATAAGATGTCTTGTACATTTGCGATAATCTAAAAATAAAACTGGAAAATGCATTAAAATGAGAGAGTAATACATTTTTACAGGATCAAAAAATATCATAAAGTCAGAAGATTAAATCTCTTTCATTTTATCCAGTATGTATGTTGTAGCAAGTATTCCCCTTCATATCTGGGAATATGATATATTTTCTTTAATATTACCGGAGCAGAACTATTGTACCTTGAAAATAATTAGTATTCTGTCTGCAGAGAAACATAATTCTGATGCAGAGTTTGCTTAATTAATTTTGACATAATAAAGTTCTCTCTCCTGTATCTTCCAGCAATGTTTGTTTATAATTTTGTATTAAGGAATAAGAGGTCCCAGAAGGAGCTGCAAAATATGCACATTTTATGTTTAATATTATGTTAGTTCACGCCATATATCTGAGGAATTAAATTGAATAAATTAATAATAAAAAAAAAACTTTTTTTTTCTTCCTTTTTTGCGGCGCATCAACAAATCGTGGCTATTAACGCCGACATCCAGGGTGCAACCAGGAATTTTCTCAGCGAGCCCTGAGATGAGAAAATTTCTGGCGCCGGTGGCGATCGAACCCACCATCTCCCGCTTATGAATCCAGCGCGCTAGCCACTAGACCACGGGAGACCCCAAAAATCGTTGTTATTACAAGTTTTTCGTTTATTGAGTCAGCTGGTTAAAAGAAATGTTGAAGTGGTAACCGTTTTTTATATATTTTTTTACGCCCCTTAAAAATGCCCTCACGCAGGAGTTGCCTAACTAAACATATTCTCAGAATTTAAGTAGTTTAGGCCGCATCACTGAATAATTTCCTTAAAATAAACTATAAAAATAAAACAAAAACTGTAATAGTTTTGCTCTTTTAATGTATGTAATGATCAGCTGTTTCAATTGTTAACTTTTTTAATTAATTTTCTTCCAGAGTTTTGTGCACTACTTAATAAGTAAATAAACTACAAGAGTGAGTATGCCTCTGATTTTTTGAACCCTCGACAACAGAGTCTTTCCACACATTCCTCGATAATAAACTGTTGTTGTACTCTGAGGAAGTCCTTTTGGCACAGAGATTGGAAGGTGGTTCCAATTCTACGGTTGTCCAGCCCACTAAGAGAGGGCCGTCCGAAATTCGTTAGACAATAACTATCCATGGCGTTGGATAGGACGTGGTGGGTCTGTATCTTGGCCGACTCGAGTCATCTTGGATTTCTAGATGCATGGGGACACATCAAAGATTTGGTCTACATGGAGGCTATCGGCTCATGCGCCACATGAGCCTGGCCCATTGCTCTGCATTGTGCAGAGCAATGCACAAATGCCGTCCAGACTGTCAATGTGCGATGTGATGCAAGGGTTATTTAAATTAATTATTAGAAATAATAGGAAATTGTTAGTTTATAATTATGTATGCGTCCAGAGATAAAATTGAAAATGTTTTAAAAATTTAAAATTTGTTTTTATTAAGAGTTAAAAGCTTTTTTTTTTGTTTTGTGTTTTAGCGCTTTCCTCTTAATGAATGTAGCTATTTTAAATTATGTTGAACATGCAGGTTTACATGGTATCATTTTTTTCAAAAAAGAGTATTTTCTGTTGTTGGGGGGGGGGGGGGGGTGAGTAAAAGGGGGAAGATAAAACATATACTTTTAATGATGTTTATATAAGCATTACGAAAGAATGCCTTTTCACAATTGTGTTTTTCTCGGAAAGGAAGTAAAAAGGCGATATATGCAGAAGGGCTTTTTTTTTTCTTTTTTTTGTCATCCAGCATTGATTCCGGAAGGTTTGCATTTTTTTTTAGGGGGGACCCTGCTTAAATAGGATGTAACAGATTTAACAGAGGTTATTTTCGGTGTCTAGTAGTTAAGAGGCTTTTCAATAATTCTATCAAGATCGAAGCCTCGACAGCTAAATTTCTTCGAAAAGTGTCAAGATAAATATGTTTAGATACTCATAATACAAGATTACATACTGAAGATACAAATTCAGTTTTGTAAACCCGAATCTTAAATCACTACCCTGTATGCGGAAGGAACGCTATACTTCAAATTTGGTTAATGTACTAACTTATAAAATGAATCTGTCAAATACATGTCCGTAAACAGATAGTTATAGATATGATTTTTTTTTCTCAATAAAATGAACCATTACGCTTCTTAGTGAAATGGCGGAGTAGGTCGCCTTTAAATAACCCTCCCCTTGGGTAAATCGCATGCAGTCACTAGCGTGTCTACATCTTATTAATGGACGCGATCAATTCACTGGGGAAAAGGTCCTGGAAAAAAGCAGGTAAACAATTTGAGAATGGAGTGATTATACTTTCTTTTTAGCGCATTTTCTATCCCATATTGAGGAAACTCGCTAGCTTATAACGTCGACCCGGTGAGAAAATCTGGAAGTTCCCAAAAAAGTCCTCGTTTCCAAATTCATAGTTCGCGCAAAATAGCGTTGATTCAACATAGTATATATATATATATATATATATATATATATATATATATATATATATATATATATATATATATAAATCACGTATGTGTCTATCTGTTTGTTCCTTATAACTATCCACACCGTTTGTCCAAACATAGCACAAAGGTAGATCTTGATCCGGGGAGAGTCATAGGGTAGGTTAAAATCGCCTAGGACTCACAGTTCGGAGGTGACGCGTTTGAAACTATGAACCCAAATAGTAACAGATTTGGGTTATTAGATTTTAATATCACATATTTGATTTCTAATTTATTTATGCTTATATATATATATATATATATATATATATATATATATATATATACATGGTTGTGCGGAAATGATCGCTGGCTTTAATGTTTTCATTAAATGCCCCCTCTATATAATAAACGTTTTGCGTCTGTAAGGTAATTTATTCGTATGAATTTAATCATAAGAATATTAAAAAAAAAAAAAATAGTTTATTACTATTGCATCATATCTTTGCTTGGATATAACCCAGTTCGTACCATTTGTACTAAAAATATTAGCACGATTTTGGCCAACTTCGATTTATCTTCAGGTGTCGTCGTAATTGGGATCACTTAGCACTTAAAGGGTACCTGCAAAGATAAAAATCATGTGGCAGGAACAAAATATTGACCACACCTAGTGTGTCGTACGTCCAAAATCAGGTATCTCTGTAGTATCTAACCCTCTAGGCCCCCGTGACCTATTATGAGAATAACATTTATTATTAAGGGGGGGGGGGGCAATTACAATAACTTTGGAATAAAGAAAACAAAAAGTCTATAATTTCAATATAATTATTGACGCGGAAATATATATTTATGCTACTATTTAATAGAGGTCCTTGTTACCCGGCAAGATATTTCCCCGCGTTTTCGAGGGTGAACGGCCGTGGTTTCCATGACAACCCCCTCCAAGCCACGGGTGAACAAGAGTTCCAGGGTCCTTATATCATAGCCTGTCTCTCCAAATCAGAGCGGAGTTGAATATTATAACTCGATTCTCTTACTCTTTATTTCATCATTTCTACGCCTCTTCAACCTTCTTTTCAACACTTTCTCAACGAATGTAAGTATGCAGGGAAAATCGTTTTAAAAATGTATTTATGTTTAGGGTTCCGAGATACTTATTACACCGAAAATTATCCTGCTTTGTATGTGTACGTATATATATATATATATATATATATATATATATATATATATATATATATATATGGAGGGCTACCCACATCCTTCGCGAGGTGATAGTTTAGGTCAAACCAAAAACAATTTTAAGCCCATGTAGCTTTATCCAAAAGTTACTAGTTTCCAAGATATTTAATATTTTAGGCATTTTTTTTTTTTTAAAACAGCCACTGTTGCTTAAGGTTTAGGTTTTTTTTATTTTTATTTCTAACATTTGAGCTGCATGATTTTATTGTTTTTTTATTGGGGACATTCAGAATCAGTCATTAATTAAATAAAACTATCAAATTTTTACGGGACAACGGATGGTACTACCCAATAACTAAAATTTACATTACTGTTTTTACCGAAACCTGTAACTTCAACTCTTATCTCTGTTCAAAAAAAAAAAAATAGTAGCTCTTCTTGCAAGTTATACAAAAAAGGAAGATATACTAATGTTCAGGATGAGTTACTAATAATTATTTTCAGAGAGATAGAGTTGAAGTTACAGGTTTTAGGAAAAAAAAAGTAATCTAAATTTTAGTTACTGGGTAGTACCATCGGTTGTCACATAAACATTTATATTCATAAATATTTATATTCAAGTGATAGTTGATTCCCTAATACAAAAACGAAAAATACTGTCAGCCAAAATGCTATAAATAAAAAGAAAATACCTTTAAAACTTAAGCAAAAAAAAAAAAAAAAAAAAAAAAACTAAAATATTAAATATCTCGGAAATGTATAACTTTTGTATAAGGCAATATGGGCTTAAAATTGTTTGTTTTGACCAAAACTATCACCTCACGAAGGATATGGGTCTACTTAGCAGTAACGATATACATACATATATATATATATATATATATATATATATATATATATATATATATATATATATATATATATATATATACATTGAAGCCCGAAACTGCCCGCTACTTAAATATTAACCAGTTCAACAAATTACATTGTTTTTCCCCCAAGTAGAAGGAAAGCTTTAAAATTACATTTACATGCCTAAATAAATTTACTCAAAATGTCATCCATAATTCATTCCGTGAATGAAATGCAAATTCAACTTCGTGACAAACTCTCTGATAAATTTTCCTTGTTCTCAAATATTTTTTACTTTTATAAGAAATGTCGCAGAATATTAAACCTTTTACCTTTTCAAATTGAATAATGTCGAAATATATATATATATATATATATATATATATATATATATATATATATATATATATATATATATATATATATATATGCGTGCATAAAGTCAGTACACTTTAAAAATAATGAAATATTTATAATTAGTAGCTGGGAAAGACTCTAAATGAATTTCCCACCTCAATTATTAAACTCATTTTGCCTATTGACCATTTAATTAACTAACAGGAAAAATGTATAACTAAGAAAATTAGTATTAAAGTTCTCATTGAAACTAAATATGTTCTACAACTAATTAAGCAACAGGAAAAATGTATAACAAGAAAATTAGTTTAACTACAAACAAACGCAATTAATAACAGAAATACGTATTAACGCGTACAGAATTTGTATTATTTAATTTGTTATATATATATTTTTTTTTTTTTTTTTTTTTTTTTTTTTTTTTTTTTTTTTTTTTTTTTTTTTAAACCTTTATTGATAATTACAACAATATGTAAACATGGGGTCTCCCGTGGTCTAATGGCTAGCGCCTTGGATTCATAAGCGGGAGATGGTGGGTTCGATTCCCAACCTCCGGCAGGAATTTTATCATCCCACGGCTCGCTGGTAAAATTCCTCGCTACACCCTGGCTGTCGGCGCTAATGACCTAGATGTAGATGCGCCGTAAAAAAAAAAAAAAAAAAAAAAAAAAAAAAAAAAAAAAAAAAAAAAAAAAAAAAAAAATATATATATATATATATATATATATATATATATATATATATATGTAAACATATTTCCAATAATTTTGCTGGTTCTGGAAAATTAACAATGTAAGGCGTGATGTGGGAATATGTACAATTACAAAACCCACAATAAATTTTGAGCATTGCATGGTAAAACAAATTGTCTCTAGGCCACCGCCCCTTCAGCCTTCTATGAGGATTTTGTGAATTATGGAAGGAGGATAGAGAATTTATCAAAGGATTTGGATGGCCAGGGAGATTGGAATGAAACTTCTGATAGACTGATTTGGCCAGGGACTGGATAAAGGGGATATTGAAGTCATTATGCAGGGTTAGGCTTGAGACATAGTAAGGAGCATTGGATATTTTTCGAAGGATTTTGGATTGCATTGTTTGTATTCTGTAGGAATTGGAAGGTTTAGTGGAACCCCAGAGTTGTAGTCCATAAATCCATGTTGGTCGGAGTATTGTATTGTATATAAGTCGTTTGTTAGTCAATGAAAGTTTCGAGCGTTTGTCCAGTAAGCGTGATAAAAGTCTAAAGCGTCTGTTTAGTTCCTGTCTTTTCTGTGTTATGTGTGGCTTCCAAGTTAAACGTTTGTCTAGTATCAGTCCTAAGTATCTGTGGAGGTCCGGTGAGTCCAGGTGTCATGAAACCACAAAAACGTGATTACCACGAAAATGAACATGCCACAATTAACGAAATTTTAACATAATTAGATTAAAAATGTTCATTACCATAAATAATTTGTATTCAATAAAAATATTCATTCGAATAAATCATTTTTATAATAAAAAAGTTAGGTGAGTTATAGAATGATTGATTATTAAAAAAAATATTATTCATTATTCAGAATGAAATACAGTAAATAATAATAATGAGGAAAGGCATTTTCGAAACCAAATCTTGAATGAACGCTACTCCTTCTTCGGCAGGCTTAATTCCAGTAAAGTTCTACGCTTAATGTCCATTTCTCACTCTAATGGAATATCGTCGTATTAAAGTTAACTCCCCTTTATAAAGTACAATTTCTCTCAGAGAAGTCCCTTTCATTATGAAAATTTCTGAATATTAGAAAACTGTAAAATGGAAAAATAATGAGAAAAATGAGTGAAACGAGATTACGAGTGTAATATAGCTTTTAATAACAGAGAGAATGGGAGAGATTTGAGAGAGAAGGGAGACAGACCTAAGGTTGGTTGGGGTTTGAGAGCCAGTTCTTAAGGGAAATAATAATGGAAGGTATAAATCGCACTCTTCGTAAAACCCTTCAAGAACCTAGGGTTCTAGTTCAGAAACCATAAAGTTAATAACCATTCTAACATTTGAGAGAGCAACATCAAAATCAGTGATTAAGAGAGAAGGGGACCGGTTTATAGAACGGAACTTGTTTACTTGAAAATTGTCAAATTAACAATAGTAAAGTGATTAGTAAACGTGTAGTTTTTCCAGGTTGTCCGCTGACCACTTCACATATTCACAAAAAAACAAAAACAATCCGATTAGTAGGAACTGCGCCATCTGAGCGTGTTTCCGTTATAATCCCTAGTGTCATTCATTTATCATTCCCTTGGCTTATGAAAATCAATTGTCTGACAAAACTGGAGAGGAATCCAGAAAAAATATCGGTTTTCTCGTATAATTTCTACAGGTAATGATAATAATACGGAATAGTTGGTATTTGGCTAAGAAAAACACTTTCAGTAAAATCTATATTTTGGATGTTGTGGCATGCTCTTTGGCAGTATTTTTCATGAATGTCTAGGGGATGGAGAAAGACCAAAGATACCACGAGGAAAATGTAGCATTTTTGAACCGATATTCATCGAAGGAACTTTTGTTTGTAAAATAGGAGGTATTGGAAAAAAAAAATGATTATATTATCAGACACGTCTTCTTTTTTTTTAATATGGCTTATTGTTTATTTAAAAACTGTTCAATTTGTATAGTACAATAATTAAGTTTTGTCTAAATATACATCTCAAATAATAGGATATGGAAGGAGCCAATCATTATAGGCATTTCCTAATATATGCTAACATTCATATTTTCACTGTTTTTAACCGCTGTTAGGGTAGCTGGTCACGGGGCCAAACTCTCTTAAGCCTCCTGGGAAGGTCTTTAGGATGGGTCCGAGTGGAAAGGGATTGACCTATAGGATACGGGTGGGATGACAATATGGAATGAAACTTTAGGAAACGGGATTTTAGAACTTTTCGTTTACTTTGTAAAATATCTTTATCAGAAACCCGTCTGGATCGAAGGTTATTATTGGAAAGTATAATGCATTTTTTACAAAAAAGACTCCGGTGTAAACTGAACAAAAGAAGTTGGTTTTGTAAGATTTAATGTTTTAAGATTTGCAATGACATTGGAACGCGAAAAGATGGCTCAATTTCTTTGGGACGGATTAAATTTCAGACGGGAAATATCAATATTTACTTACACTCCTCTGGATGGTGTATTTCAGATTTTTGTTTAGCCAAGGAGCAAAAGTGTAGCCAATCGCGAAACATTTAGGTGACCCCGGCGCTAATGGCCCAGATGTTGATGCGCCGTAAATGAAAAATAAAAAATTAGGTGTCCCACAAGGAGCTATGTAAAGCATGTTCTTTTTTAAACTACATTCTACTAAGACTAAACAGCAAAATAGAATATAAGAAACTCAAGACAGCATGAAGGACTTGTTCATGACTTGTGAAGGTATTCACAGCCTCTGACCTTTACAAGCCAAGATATACCTGACTCCCCTTGACTGGGCTCGGCGACCGGAACGGGGGCGAGGGTATAGGCAGCTATGTAATTGAAACGATACCCTCTAAATTGAATGAGGGGATGTTTGCAGCCTGAGGGCAATCAATCAGTAAGGTCTAACCTACAACCGGCTATGAATGATCCCTATTCGTAATAGCATTAGAATCACTCTCCTACAGCTACGCCATCATGGTAACTAGGTCATTATTTGTTAAAATTCAATTGATTTAACCTAATTACCTCTAGAACCCCTAGAGAACGTAAATAACGGTGGTTCAAATTTGCGAACATTTAATTCTGATGACATTTTCAAAATCTGCATTAAATTTCCTATAAGATCTCATTTACCTGGTGCAAAATGTTCTTAAACCAAATCCACAGCAGCCACCCAAACGAATAACTTATCACGAATCTCAACGGTTTTTCTTAATTCTAAACACTTTTCTGGGATTTATCGTATCAACTTCATTCTTATGTTGTACAGCTGCATGTTTCACCTCAATAATCAAGAGCATGAGATGGTAAATACCAACGTTGATTCAGACTCTTCTGCGTTTAGATTCTATGATATATCAAAGAAAACATTACTAAATTATAACCTTATTTACTGACAACTAATTAGTAATATTGGAAAATTAGAATCACCAAAAAGACCAATATAAATAAAGAAATGAATTATATAAAAAGATTAATTATTAAGCTATTAATGAAATTTATGAATCTGATTTGTGGATAGTTCATTTTAAATAAACCAAATATCAGCCTATAAGTGTATTAATTATTTGCAGACTATGAAAAAATTATCGTTTATTTTAATTTTTTTCTACCAGCTACTGAACTAGATGTATGTTTATATAGGTTGGAAAAGTTAGTTCATAGAGAAAATTTATGTAGTTTGATTTTTGGTCCAAAAATCAAAAAGTAGAATTGATGAAGGTTTTGGAAAAATAATTTATGCAGGTAAACCCAATTTCTTCGGACATTGCTTAAATAAATACCAGATAAACAAGTATTTCAATAACCCGAGTTCCTCTAAAAATTAACATTCCTAAAAAGCAAGGAGACTGGATGACTCGAATAGCCTGGATCTGAGCCAAATGTTCAGTATTCCAACATCGATTGGCTCCCTGACACAGTGTGACCTTTAGTGTTGTACAAACCTTCATAACAAACAGGTAACTTCATCGTCACAAATGAAGCCTTCACTGTTTCAATTAAAAACGAACTGTTGTACATGAATTTTGCACTCTCTTTGGAGTGTAATTGGAAATTATTTATTTATTTTGCTGATTTAATTTTCTCCATTCGGGGTAATGTAATGAAACATTTCCATTATTTGATATTTATTTTATATTTTCCAATTTTCTTGGGTTGTATTGTTATTTTGTATTTTGAGCCACTTTTCCAACAGGGTGAAATGTTTTTCTGGGAAGTATAAATGAATTCGTTCCAGTACGAATGAAAACGAAGCTTTAATCAATAACTCGTTTAAAGACTTATTCTGGTTTTCCTTTAAAGACAGAAAAAAGATTTTAGAGACTGAATTAAAAACAGGAATTTGACTTTTTATTAAGACTTTTTGGTGCAGGTTAATAACGTAAACAATGTAATATAAAGGGCTTATATTTGTTCCTTTTTAACTCCTTTTTAAAATGACAGTAGCTCAAATAAAGCATAACCTCCTTCGAAATAGCTCCAGTTATTCCCTTGAGTTTTTTTTTATTTATTTTTTTAAGGACTTCCCATCTGTCGCGATGAGCCCTAATACAGATTATAAAATAGACATGTCATCTACACTACGTTTAGATGTTTACGTGTAATCTTCATTAAAGTATGTATCCATATTTATATAACAAGATGCATTTGGTAATGAACAAAAATAGTATGGAAACATAAAACACAATTGATTTACAATACGAAATATAAAACTCAAATCATTTTTAAATTAGTAAAAATAAAGTATGTTAGCGTAAGAAAATCAGATTCATAGGCTATGGAAATAAAGAATTACACCTGAAAGCACAAGGACCAGAGGGGAGATTGGATAGGTTTTTTTCGTAAAAATTAGTGTCGTTGAAGTAAAGTAATATAGTGTAGATGTGAGGGCCTATCTTTAGTGAGTAATGTGTGTGAATCTTGTGGCATGAGTAAATTGTCTCGTCTTTTGCAGTCAGTATGTGTTCTATCGTCAGGACAACATTACACAGTGACCATATGGGTCTGACCTGTCATTGTACATTAAGTACGAATGCGTAATTAGTGAGTGTCCAGTTCTAAGCCTGATAATGGCAATTTGGTCTCTTCTGTTTAAAGACAATTGAATAACAGACCTGACCTGAGATCTTTCGATATGTGTGTTCCTTTGGTATTATATAAGTACTGTATAATTAATTGTCTCATGTCAATGTCATCTCTTAAGGTAGCCTACGTCTGTATTTAGCTCTATGCCTTTATGTCCTGGTATCCAAAGCATTGTAATGTTATGTTGTTTATTTTTGTGTTTATGAATGAACTTATTGAATTAGTACAGATTATAATATAAAATTTCTGTATTATAAGTAATGAGCATTCATATAACATTACCTATGTTACATGTATGTGTAGCAATAGACAACAGCCTGCTGTTGTCTATTGCTACACATTAAAAAAATATGCTCTGCGAAGATTCCTCTCATTCAAGGCATCATCCAAAAGTATAGGGTCTTTTATTAGCCCCATTGGGTGTATGTGTTTGATCTTTGGGTCAAGGCAGCGACCCAATATTCTTCTCCCAACCTTGCCAGTTGGAGGTAGAATTTTGCTATTCGTTCTACAAATTACTCCATTAGAACCTGGGTATCTAAAGGTTTTGAAATATCCATGGTCGAGTAAGAAAGTCTTCAGTCAGCCCATCGTTACAAACGTCAACCTGCCACAAGCGTACCTCGATCTCACATCCCCCGCGTTTAGAATCAGGCGTGCTAGACACTTCACCACGAGGAGACATGCAACTACATTAAATGTTAAAAAATGAAAATTTTGAGTTTTTAGTTATTTTTGGGACAAAGATTATTAAGGCATGATTAGGTATTATTATTGGTCATTGCAACCCAAATTGACTTTTGGTGAAAATCATGGAAACCAATTTATTTATATTTCTTTTATATAAGCAGGATTATCCTAGGAACATTTACAGGAGTAAAAATTGTTTAAGAATACTGCAGTCGAAGGCGGCTCAATGTCTAATGCTCACAAAATGTATAGGGCAGGGACATGTTTTTCTGTCTGTTTTCCCTCCAAATGACAAAAACTTTTTTTCCAACAATGGTGAAAGATAGGGTCGTCAAGGATACGACAACCATATACTTTGAATTTAAATGATGTCCTAACTGGCCATAGAAGGTTGGCCCTTATAAGGCCGTTTCCTAGCCTTTTCTTACAATTTCTTCAGTATTTTCCTTTCCTTCATTGCCTACGTGCCCTGCAACATCAGATTAATAGCGACGCAGTTAGCCAACTATTAAAGGATGCTTGGACAAAAAAATAAATAAACCAAATGGATATAATCAGAATGTTTAAAGGAAATCTGTAATAACTGAGTCTTCCTTATTAAGAATTTGGTTTTTGGGAACTGAGTCATCAACTGATGCCTTAAGGGAGAGATATCTGCTGAAGGACTTTACTAGGAAAGACTCCATGGCCAAAATCACACAAATTAGAAAAAGCATGGTTTAAACACCTTGGATGTTGTAATAGACCATAGACTGGAAAAGTGGTAAAAATATTTACCGTAAAACCTAGTTTACCCGGATCAACTCGTTTACCGGGACCAGGGCCGATTCGAGTTAACGAAAATCTGGATTATCAAGAGAATGATGGAAAAACGAAAAAACACATATAAATCACAGAAATATTTTTAATGGAGTTTAGAAATTGTTATCAACACACATTCACCTAAAAACACATACACTTTATGTACTGTAATAGCCTACATATTTGCACTATACTCAATATAGCTACAAACTAGTCTGTAGTAAAAAAAAAAGTCCGTCACGCAGGAGATGCATAACTAAGCACTTTCCTCAGAATTTTGGTAGTGAACACTGCTTTCAAGAACAATTTGCTTAAAATATCCTACATAAATAAAATAAAAACATGAATAGTTCTCTTTTAATTTTGTAATGAGTAACTGATCAATTATTAATTTGCTTCCAGAGTTATGTTTACACATGTTACCTACTACTCTACGTAATAAATACAAAAATCCTCATATTTTCGTATTTTGATCAAACGCAGGAACAGGATACAGCCCCTCTAGTGGTAGAAAGCGCTCCTTGCGGCGGCTTTGTGAACCTACGCCTGGCGGGCTTTCTATTGAAATATTTTATAAAGTAAACCCCCCTTTCCGATTGACTAATTCAGCTCATTTTTACAACACTTCTTTTTCATGAGTTACCCACGACGTATACCGCGTTTCGTTACAAGACAGCAGAAATTACTACCGGTATAGGTATATTAGTAATTTGGGTCCGGAGTAACCCCCCCCCCCACTCCTAATGAACCGATTTAGTTTATTTTTACAACACATATTTACCTGTAGATTACCACTACGAATACCGAGTTTCGTCGAAATATACCAAAAATCACGGCTGGTAGTGGCGAATTGGTATTGTGGGTCCGGAGTAACCCCCCACCCCCTAATGAACCGATTTAGTTCATTTTTATATCTCACTTTTCTCTCTATATTACCACTACGAATACCAAGTTTCGTTGAAATATAACAAATATTACGTCTGAAATGATCAAATTAGTGTTTTGGGTTCGGGGTAAACCCCCCTTCCGGTGGACCGACTTTGTTGGTTAACGAACTCGTTCAATCGTTTGCTAATTGAATGCTATATACCAAGTTTCGTGACGAAAAAACAAAAACTCTGGGCCCTATCGTGTTAACAGTCACACACATATATATATATATATATATATATATATATATATATATATATATATATATATACATAAATTTTAATGGGGGTCATTTTCGGTGTCTACTAGGTAGGATCGATAAAGATTTGAAGAAATTTTTCAAAAATTCCGTCATGAGTGCAACCTCAATAGCTACTTTCCTTCGGAGGAAAGTGCTAAAAGGCAGTGAGCTTACGAGCAGCGTTTTTCTCGCAACCGTTTTAACATTAGAAGTTCATTTGGCAATGTTTGCTACTGCTTCTGCGTGGTTCATAACCATCATAAACTGTCCTTAGAAATCATCTTGAAACAAAAGCCTTCACTGGGTTTTCTGATATTTTTCCAATCAGATACGGTCGATGTTCCTACTCCAAACTCAGCAGCAATTTTCTTGAACGACTCTCCCTTATCAATTCTTGTCAATGCTTCCATCCTTTTTTCCATAGTTACAACAATGTTTTTACGTTTCGTCTAAATCGCGGTAAACGAGCAAACGAAACAGCATAACTATGTGCCTCGACCGTGACGCTAGGAAAACCGTAATTTGCCTATTGAGAATAACAATTTATCGTCTGTACCATGAGTCTTCATTTACTACGGTGAACAACATAACTTCTTTTTCAAAACTGGTCCGGGTTATTCGGACGTCTGGGTTAAAGAGGTCCGGGTTAACGAGGTTTTACTGCATATACTAGAGAACATTGAAATAAGAATATATATGGTAACCTCAACGAAGTACATCATTGCTGAAGGACGTTGTGTCTCAGGAACCTGCTTACCAAAATTCTGGTGCAGAAAGGCAGGCTGTCGGTAGGTTTTTCTGTTAAATATTCTATGTTCCTAGGATTAACTAATAGTTTTCAGGTGTACATATTGGGTCGTTTGTAGTTATATTTATTTGTTGTTGTTATTTTGCTCTCTCGGATTATACTCCATTGCTGTTACAGATTCTTTTTTTTTTGGCTTTAACACATTTTCTGCCCGTTATTAGTTCATTTTAGCACTTTCCTCCGAAGGAAAGTAGCTATTGAGGTTGGACTCATGACGGAATTTTTGAAAAATTTCTTCAAATCTTTATCGATCCTACCTAGTAGACACCGAAAATGACCACCGTTAAAATTTATATATATCTATTTATATATATATATATATATATATATATATATATATATATATATATATATATATATATATATATACATATATGTGTCTGTTAACACGATAGCGGCCAGAGTTTTTGTTTTTTCGTCACGAAACTTGGTATATAGCATTCAATTAGCAAACGATTGAACGAGTTCGTTAACCACCAAAGTCGATCCACCGGAAGGGGGGGTTTACCCCGAACCCTAAACACTTATTTGACTATGTCAGCCGTAATATTTGTTATATTTCAACGAAACTTGGTATTCTTAGTGGTAATATAGAGAGAAAAGTGAGATATAAAAATAAACTAAATCGGTTCATTAGAAGGGGGGGTTTACTCCGGACCCACAATACCAATTCGCCACTACCAGCCGTGATTTTTGGTATATTTCGACGAAACTCGGTATTCGTAGTGCTAATCTACATGTAAATATGTGTTGTAAAAATAAACTAAATCGGTTCACTAGAAGGGGGGGTTTACTCCGGACCCAAATTCCTAATATACTCATACCGGTCGTAATTTCTGCTGTATTGTAACGAAACGCGGTATACGTCGTGGGTAACTCATGAGAAAGAAGTGTAAAAATGAGCTGAATCGGTCAATCGGAAAGCGGGGGTTTAATTTGTAATATATTTGAATAGAAAAGCCGGCAGACGTAGGTTCACAAAGCCGCCGCAAGGAGCGCTTTCTACCACTAGAGTGACTGTATCCTGTTCCTGCGTTAGATCAAAATACGATAATATGAGGATTTTTGTATTTATTACGTAGTGTAGTAGGTACCATGTGTAAACATAACTCTGGAAGCAAATTAATAATTGATCAGTTACTCATTACAAAATGAGAACTATTCACGTTTTTATTTTATTTATGTAGGATATTTTAAGCAAATTGTTCTGGAAAGCAGTCTACACTACCCAAATTCTGAGGAAAGTGCTTAGTTATGCAGCTCCTGCGTGACGGACTTTTTATGTTTTAACATTGTTATGTTGCGGTCAACAGGCACTAAGGAAGAACCCTCTATTAGCAATCGGGACTTAAATATTACCATTAGAGAAGGTTTGCCTTTCGATTCATAACATGTTTATAGTAAAGTTGTAACTTGGCGGTCAATGTTTTCAAGAAAGGTGAAAACTTCGTGTTTGGACTTTAAATTTAAATGGAAAGTCCATTTATACCTATGAAGCAGTTCCATTATCTTCTGTGCTTCAGGAATTATCTGATCCAACATCTAAAATCTGAGTGATGTATATGTCATGAACACGGATGAGATGTTACAAACATTCAACTTGTCTTCTCCTCGTCCTGTCTTATCTCTTCTCCTTGTTAATTATAACATTTCAACTAGCATTCATTTTATGCTTATAAATGATGATAGTCTAAACGCCTTCAGGGCAAATACAGTCCAAAATCAAAAAATTGACGCCACTACGTGGTGGCTACCAAGACATATTAATTTACTTGAATCACCTGACGTAGACATTCTAGCAAAGTTACCCACTAGAAGATGTACGGAAGACATTTCACTGATTACAGAATCCGACTTGAAACAGGTTGTAAGGACTGACGTACTCAATAAATGGTGGCTTCGGGAGATAAAGCCATTCATAACAAAATGGAACTCCAGCTATAGAAGCTGCCGGAGAGAAGAAGTAGTCCTTACATGTCCTGTGTGTCGCATTGGACATACAGTACTAACCCACTCTTACTTAATTACAAAGGAAGATATACCACGATGTACAGAATGCAATAAGACATCTGTAAAACAGTGTAAAACTAACAGAATGCAGGAAACAAGAAAATATCAACACACCACGTGGCTGTATGAACTCTTCGCAGATTGTAGCCCACACATATCTATTATTTTACATTTTTTACAAGATTAACAAGTACGAGCAAATTTAGGAAAAACACAAACATTTTAATATGTTTCACCATTTCTTAAATTATATTTGTTTAAAAAAAAACGAAAAGATCGAATTTTTGGTTTATTAAAAATAATTTATTAAATTTATCAGCTTCTTGTTTTTAATTATAGAGTCGACCTTTCATGTTTAATATATTTTTTTCCTTTCTTTGTATTTGTTATAGTACTAATTAATTAATTAATTGTACTCTTAAATGCATATTTAAATGCTTTAATATTTGTATTTTATACATCTTTCATTTTGTTTGCGCCTACATGTTTATAGAGCACAACACTCAGTTGCGGGCGCCAAACTCAAATAAATTTCTACTAGCAGTAACTTTTAGTGCAGGAAAGAGACATGATATAAGACTGCTCGCGTACGCCCTAAAATCTACTGTTGAAAGGCAATCAATGTATGCCAAAACTAAACAATGTAGTTGATATGCGATAAAATCACTCCAATCATAAGTACTTTTCAAATGTGTCTTTATTGACACATTTGATAATGATAAAATTAAATATCTTGGATGCGATTTTTCCAATGAGATGGTGATTAACGAGAATGCATTGCGACAGGTGAATGAAAACATGACAAAGTTAACCGCAACTAGCCTGCTAAGACCTGATCAAAAGCTCAATGTCATAAATCAGTACCTTTTCCCTTCTCTGATTTATCCACTCCAAACAGCTCCTTTAATAAAATTGAACCCGACCTTTCTGGAAGGAGTTGATATTATAATAAGACGGAGTGTTAAAGCGATGCTAGGTTTACCAGCCAATTGTAGCACTGCAATGTTCTATGCACCAAGACGTTACCGAGGTCTGGGACTATTGCGCTGTCTTTGGGAAGCACCGCTTCAACACTGGTCCATTGCCCAGAAGCTGAAGCAAGTGTCGGATGATCAGTTTCAGGCAACATTCGACTACGAAAAAGAGTCATCTGAATGCGCTAATAGACTAACTGTTGAAATTGCCGAACTCCAAGAAGAGCACAATATTAAAATGATCAGACGTAAGTTACGGGAAAAGTGCTTTGAAGAATGGGCTCACTCCAAATGGCAAGGTGTAGGGGTGATACATTTCAAAGATTGTCCCAAAGCCAACAAGTTTGTCTATGAAAAAGAAAGTCTGTCTGGCTCTGAATGGACAAATGCCCTAAAACTGAACGTCAATTATGCGCCATTGAGAGGCGTTCCTAGCGTTATGGGAGCATCAAATGTTGGACCCCTCTGTCGCAAGTGCGGGAGAGAGAACGAAACACCAGCACACGTGCTTGGAAACTGTCCAAATAGTATGCTTCTTGTCACTAGGCGTCACCATAACCTCAAACATAGGCTTATTGCTCTCCTTCAAGAAAAAGGCTTCCAATGCCATGAAGAAGTCTACGGCGTGGATGAAGATGGCTCCTCGAGATATGCTGACATCATAGCATTTCAGGCAGAAAGTAAATCAGCATATATAATTGATCCGACAATCAGATATGAGACTAACGATCCCTTGCAGGCAGAGGCAATTGACAGAGAGAAGAAGGCTATATACACTAAATGCATCAAGACATACCAAGAAAAGTTTGAAGAAGCCTATGGAAGAAGGAATTATACTGTACAAGGCCTGTGGTTCGGCACGAGAGGGACGATCCCTAAAGCAACTAATGAATTCCTTGGAACGCTGGGACTAGATACAAGCAAGCTAGCTAGCCTCGCGGAATCAATTCTTATTGATTCCCTGGGGATTCTCAGCTATCACATTTACGGGAGCTGAACAGCTGCTAATCATTCTTTCGAAGATTATTTTTTGTATTATAAAAAATATCCAAATTCACCATAAAAAAAAAAAAAATAAAAAAAAAAAATAATAATAATAATTACATATAGAGTCATTTTTAAATATCATTTTACCAAATTTCCTTTTCTTTTCCTCCACATTAAAAAATTAATTAACAGACATTCCAAAAATCAATTCAATAAATTTTCGAAAGAATGATTAGCAGGCTGTGTGTGTAGCAACTCAATAGACTTGGGCAGCAATCTTTATTTGTTTGTTTATTGAATAAAGCTTTTCTTCATGGAGATCACACAAAGTGGGCGATGTAATCCACTCTTCAGCGTTTAATATTATTGACGTGCTTTTTAGCGCGTTTTTTTTTATTTTCCTAAATCGTATTTAACAGTAAAATACGTTTTCCATTAATAACACTTTAGTAAAATGTGAAGCGTATTTGTAATAGAGTTCTCCTTAAAGATGAAATCTCATTCTTTTTCAGGTGTCTTAAATATTTCACACAATATTAACTTTTTCCATCCCATGCTTACCCAATGACAATAGGAATAAGCAAGGAAATGCGATCAGGAAAGTTTCGGCAGTTTGCAGATTTTTTTTTTTTTTTTTTTTTTTTTTTTTTTTTTTTTTTTTTTTTTTTTTTTTTTTTTTTGGAACCCACGCACCTTGGCATGGAGTATTAAGTGCTCACCCCTATATTTTTTTGTTTTCGTTTTAACGGCGCATCAACTATTTGGCTATTAGCGCCGTCCTATATTTTCAGAAATAAACCCCTTAATGTACTTCTGGACTTAATATACTCTAGTCAAGAAAATCACTTGGATCCACCCACAAGATTACGGTTTTCACAACCCATTTCTGTATCTAACTAATATTTTTTTCAAAAATGTCACTTAGACCCCTTGACTTCTGGAGCCCTCATACAATACATATGCTTGTCAGTTTGATAGTATAGTTTAGTTTTTTATTTTATTTAAATGAGCGTAATATTAGCATCTTAAACGAAGAACTCATATAAGTCGAGTTGGATATGTATAGGGAAGGTAATAGGTTCTGCCCAGTGAGGTATATTTAAACGGTGATTAATTTCTACTAATCAGCAAGCGTGCTCCTACCTCGCTGGCAAGCTACTCTCTCCCAACTCCCATCTATATTAATAAAGAGCTTTCTCAATGTTGTACCGAAAATGATCACATTTCCTCCTGAAACACCTGTCCACGTAGTCTCCTTCTATATAGATATGCGTCAGAAATACGTGTGCAACTATTCTTATTAATAAAAGAAGTCTTTGTTGTTGAGATATTTTCAAAATTTATGAAACACTAAAGGTCCATCTAATGATGAAATATTGAATCATCATCTTTTACAGAACATTTAGCGGATTCCGCTGATTCACTCTGATGAACGAAAGATTTTTCCTTTTAGGAAAAATATTTATCCATACATTTTCATCGTAATCTGCCCATTTTTCACACGATAGAGTGCGAACAGACATAGATTCGGGTGTTCAAGACTATTAATACACACATGCTTAGACAGCTGTTCCAAAAGCTAATGTGGTAGCGCTGATAAATATTTTGACGACAAGAACAAGAAAATGAAGAATGTTCATTATTTTCAAGAAAAAAAAAAATTCTTAAAAATCCTACTTACTTTACTAGATTTAACGTTGTTCTTTAAAAATAATTTAAGTTTTTTATTCTAGATTAAAAATTGCCGCTTGCAGACTATCGCCCGTGAAAAAATACGGTTCCTGTTTGTCATACACAGCGCCACCATTTTGTTTTCGATGATTTTTTTTTGCTTTTACTTTACCATGCCATATAAAACTTTTGACATAAAGAATTAAAAAATATTGATTTATTTGTTATCCATAAATTGGAGAAAATGGCTTTGATTTTGACCAAAGAATGTAGCATTACCCATTAAACAAGAAACAACTAAGGGAGTACAAATCTGTTGGTGATATAGTTATGTCCGCTTATAGCCATATATAAATGTTCGGGTCCCTTGTATATCCATACAAAAGGAATCCAATGTATATATATATAGGTATATTTAAATTTTTCCAGGAGTAATATTCGGTATCTAGTAGGTTGGAGTGGTGAATAAGGAATAAGAAATATTATTTTATGAGTGCTAGCTCAATGCCTTCATTCCCTATATTATACTATTATACAGCATTTAGGATCACTACTTCTGTAACAAAGTCATAAGAACATATTTCTCGAGAATATCCCGCAAGACTATCGACCAACTAAGTGGATGGGCTAAGACTTGTCAAAAATATGATTGATCAGTCTTCTCAACTGACTACTTACGGGCTAGAAGCAGAGAGAACTTCCATTTTGCTGACAGCACCTGTATTGCTTCTCCATCTTCCTTCCGTTCTCTGCTTATAATACAATCCGATCTGACATTTCCCCTTATTCTAGTTCATATAACAAGCACGTTCATATTGTAGAATTACAACCATATGTACAAAAATATTTTTTCTTTTCTCCTCCCTCCTCATATTTAGGAATCTCGCTTATGGCGTCCATGAGATGGCGTTGTCCGGAATATACAGTGATGGGGTGAAACGGACTCCGGATTCGGATTCAGCGTGTCGAAATACATAAAAATACATGTATGGTGTCTTCGGAAAATACCACATTTATTATTTTGTGTGCATGTGTTATTAGTTGGCCTGTATTGGTCGTTAATGCAACGAAACTCGGTATATATCGTCCTCATGTAAAGAGAAAGATGTGTTGAGCGAACCAACTAAATCAACCCATTAGGAATAGTGGTTTACTCTAAGATCAAATCATTAGTTGGCCTGTATTGGTCGTTAATGCAACGAAACTCGGTATATATCGTCCTCATGTAAAGAGAAAGATGTGTTGAGCGAACCAACTAAATCAACCCATTAGGAATAGTGGTTTACTCTAAGATCAAATCATTAGTTGGCCTGTATTGGTCGTTAATGCAACTAAACTCGGCATATATCGTCCTCATGTAAAGAGAAAGATGTGTTGAGCGAACCAACTAAATCAACCCATTAGGAATAGTGGTTTACTCTAAGATCAAATCATTAGTTGGCCTGTATTGGTCGTTAATGCAACTAAACTCGGCATATATCGTCCTCATGTAAAGAGAAAGATGTGTTGAGCGAACCAACTAAATCAACCCATTAGGAATAGTGGTTTACTCTAAGGGTGGGTTTACACTTGCTAGAGATTGCAGGATATTTATATCAGAGAGAAATTGCTACTATTGAAACCCCATGTAAAATGTATGTCTGCAATAAATTGCTCATGGTAGAATTTATTGCCGACATACATTTTACATGGGTTTTCATTAGTGGCAATTTCGCTCTGATAGAAATATCCTGCAATAACTAGCAAGTGTAAACCCACCCTAATATAAAATCATTAGTTGACCTGTATTGGATGTTATAGCAACGATCTTCTTAACGTCCACTCGGATATCCAATTAATTTTAAAAAACACAACAACAAAGAAACAGACCTCATTACAAATTAAATCAGAACCCCATCCCAGAGTCTTTTGAGGTTAAATCCCTATCTTCCTTCCCTGTTTTATTCCCGAGCAACTCCTGTTTGTTTAGATGAAAACGGGATTCTTTGGTATGTAAATCCCTGAGGTTTCAAGAAACCTTTGTTCTCATTAAGGTCTTGGTTTATCCTTTGTAAATAGTAATCATTCCAAGAGAAAGCCCTGTTCCTCTTAGGAATTCTCGGCATAAAGCAGCAAACAGCTCCAAGAAGAATGCTCAACATTGCTCAAAAGATCTTATAACAGATTTTCCGCATTCTTATATCCATCCACGGGGGCGTCGTATATCCTAGCATCATATTATTTTACAAAAAAAAGTAATGTATACATCAAAGTTAATTCAATTCAGAATATTTTATTTTATATAAATGATATTATATTAGGCTAATTTTGTTCTTAGCGAATTCTGATGGAATATAGATATTGAGGGTTCACTCATGACAGAATTTTTGAAAAATGTTCTTCAAATCTTATCTGGGCACTATTAATGACCAGCTTCAAATAAAGTTTCTTTTCAGGCTCTCTATACTTCTCCAGCTACCATAACTTTGAAATGTACTTTTTATGAAGGATTCTTGTAGAAAATCAAATTCTAAAACAGGATTTTTCGATTTGACGCATCCTTTAGCCGTAAAATGCCAAAATCCCGTCTCGGTGATCCAGACTAATATCTCTGCAACCGTTAGAGATAAATTAGTGAAACTTTTTTTCTGTAGATCGGGCTTTAAAAATTAAACAAAAAGATGAATATCTCGTACTTTTACGAACAATACCTATGAACATGCGCAAAAAAATGCGAAAAAAGAGCCAGAGGCTTCATAATGAATTATGTCAAGCTGCTCACCATATTTTAGTATTTTTTCTGCTGAATATAATAGTCCGTTTTTTAATTCAATCTACAATAATGAGGAAATACAGCGTGTACCAGACTCGATGTTCTAGGCTAATTTCTCTGCAACCATTTCAGATAAATTAGAGACACTTTTAATTTAATAATTCTAGAAAAATATGCATATTCCGTATTTTTTATAAACAACGCCTAAGCGCAAAAAATGCCAAAAAAAAAAAAGGGCCTTCAGAATGAATTGGATGGTATTGGAAAACGGATTTCACTACTGTATTCAGCAGAAAAAATGCTAAAATATTACCATTTTCTTCGTCCCGAAATTTGATTGATTGGAAGGGGGGCTAGCCAGAACCCACTAGCCCACTAATCTAGATCCTCATAATAATGTAATTTTTGTGTGATAATTTGTGTTTCCTTACTAAAAAGCTACATAATATTCGGAGCTAATGCGAAAAATATATTGACTATAAGC
The DNA here is from genome assembly GCA_946811695.1 of Gonocerus acuteangulatus. NCBI lineage: Eukaryota > Metazoa > Arthropoda > Insecta > Hemiptera > Coreidae > Gonocerus > Gonocerus acuteangulatus. The sequence goes on from OX328131.1 coordinate 46,234,101, forward strand.
AAAATCGGTCAATTAAGTTTTATGGTTTATTCCCTTATTAATAAAAATATTAGTTTTAGTCAATTAGTGATGTTTTAATGTGTTGAACATTTTTTTATAATTATCGTTTTTTTTTAATTATGGCTGATAAGCTGAAGCCCTTCTTAATAATCTGTTTCATTTTTAAATAGACTTTGCAATGTACTCAATTAATTATTAAGCTTAGAAATATGCTTAAATATGCAGCTCCTGTTTTACGGAATAATTGGGTATTTAATGTAAGCCATTAAATACTTCAATTACTTTCTGTAATCATATCTCAATTTTTTATTAGCACTGAGCAAGTATTAATAAGAGTGAATTTTGATGAATAGACGTTACACTCCAGAAAGAAACCGCGAAACCAACGTATGTTCAGGGCCCCGCATCTGCAAAGACATGCTGCATAGTTTGTTCCACCACAAACATCCCTTTAAAATTAAATAACAAAAAAAAAATAATATGTTTGCCAAATCCTCATTCCTACGTACTAATAATAACAACATTTTTTTTTTGCAGAGAAATTCAATCATCCTAAATTCTCCCCTGATCCTCTATCCTAAATCTGTACTTGTGCGACAGAAGTATCCGATACCGGGATCCGGAAGGAAATAAACAGGATTATCCGGGACAGCACCCAACAAATCCCGGGCTTAGGGTCACATGTTTGGCAGCACGGATTTCTGTTTTTCATTCCAGACCCAAGCATCCAAACTCCCCCTGGTTATAACAGGATGTAAACACTTGGGAGGAATTTCCTTGGGCTATTCGATGACATGAAGATCCATTGCCTTTATTTATAAATAGGCAATTTATTTATAGATAGACCAGGCTGTTTTCGAATTCCGATTCGGACCAAGAAAAAATATACAGTTTATTTTTAAAAATTAACTTATTTTTATTCTGCTATCAGTATATATCGCACTTGTGGCCGTGGTTGCACACTGAAGAAACTGGTTTCATGAAACTGGATTTGTTAAACTCAAGTTTCATGGATCCGATATATAGAAAACCATAGGTTTGTGCATACAGAGTTTCATGAAACATTAGTTTCATTTTTAATTTTTATAAAATTCGATAAATCGGTTTCCTATTGCTTCAGTTTCAAGTTCCATCAGTGTATCTACTAGCTCTAAATAAGCGATCAAAAACTTGCTTCGACGTCCTAAAAAAAACCTTAATAAATTTATCAGGACCTCTGCTTTAGTTGACGAGCTACAACAAAACAGCTGTGTTTCCGATCCCTAATCATCGGGTGAACCCAGTACTTGCGTTTTTTTTTTCTTATATTTTAGCCACCACCATAGCACAAGAGCATCGTCGTCTGAATCAATCATGAAACTGATGAAATAGGTTTCATGAAACCAGTATCTTCAGTGTGCACTGGGACTAAATGTTTCATTTTAATGTTAACGTCTCTTCTTAAATACCTCTTTTATTCTTTATCAGTTTTCTTTTTCTCTTCTTTGATTGTTTCGCCAATTCATGCATTTGATTCAAAGAACAATTCACCAAAAGTCGACAAGTGAAAATGTTCGGAAGCCCTCGTCACTCCAAGTTTTTGGTGAATTCCTACCTTAGAAGACCGCAGTTAATTAACCTCTTCAGCTTATATAATAAAATTGAAAAGAACACTCGGACAAAGGCCGTGTTAAAAAATTGAAGAATTTTTTTGGAATGGATTTAGTTTCCTCTTGAGTGAAATCTGTAGTTATTTTTTATATTGTTAATAATTATTATTATATGACGTGCCCATATCTCAATTACGGGCTTTTGGAAATAAAGGATATTCTACTCTATTATAGTATATTTTGCAAAATAGTCATTGACTACAAACTATAGTTAAAGATGAGAAAAATAAAATGTAAATTAAAAAAGTGTATTTTGGTTCTTGCTTAATTTCAACATACCGGTACTTTACCTACCTATACATGATTTAAAATCCGCAAAACTATTCTCAGTTTTATTAGTAAATAATAATTTGAATTTATTAAAATAATGAGCGACATCAACACATGGCTGGGTCCGTTAGTATGTTTACATACGTTTTCTTTGAATAACAAATTAAATTCTTAGATCCACATGAATGATCAAGAACATAGATGTCAAAGATGTGACTTAGATTCGTATTCCGTAAATGAGTAAAGAATGTACACGGCGACTCCCCGGTATCATCCGTATCTCTGTCAAAGCACATGGCGAGTCCGAGTCTTGTGTCAGAAATGTCACCGGAGGCATTAATGCCTCCGGTGTATTTGTCAGAATACAAATCCGTCTGGACTTACCTGCAAATGGTCGATGAGTGTCTCCAGCCCACGATCCGTCAGACTGGAACACCTTAGACAGAGACAGGTCAGCTGTTTCCCTGACAAAGGGTAGGTGTTAACCAAATCCAGGGCATCCTCGTCGCCGGCCCCGACGAGAGCCAGACAACGGAACCCCCTTCTGGCGAAGGAGGCATACAGTCTGGCGCGCTCTGCTTGGGATCGGAGCTCCTTGCAGCGGACTGTAGGCATCAGGCCGAACCACAGTCGCGGGCTCCGGTAGAGCAGGTCTCGCCATTTAGTGCACACCTAGAAAAGAAATACAAAATACAATGAATATTATTGAGCAAACAAATATAAAATCAATAATTTCCAAATTAATGTGATTATTGGAGGTCACACATAAGGCCCTCCATTTTCATGCGGGAGATGGTGGGTTCGATTCCCATCGGCAGCAGGGATTTTTCTCATGTCAGGACCCGCTGAGATAATTCCCGGCTGCACCATGGATGTCTGCCGTAATGCCCTCGATGTCGGTGCGGCATAAAAAAAGATAAATATGAACATCAATGGTTTTGCTCATTTATGTTTAAATTCAATAAACAGCTTATTGAATTATACTTATAACGGTAACTCTAATGGTAATTAGTATGTTCCTCATTAGTCAAGCATGACAACTATTGAGTTATTTACCTAAAAAACGTGAGCCCGCGAGCCCTAACCGCAATTGCAACTATTTATAACGCACAAATTTCAACAAAATCACATTGTTCAGGGTGGTTGTTGTGACTAGTCAACGAAACTGACTATTTTTTTTAAACAAAGTATTTTTTTACCAAATTTTAACAATATATATATATATATATATATATATATATATATATATATATATATATATAGCATTCACTTTATTGAAGGCTTGGGGTCAGTAAATAAGTAACCTTTTGTTTTTTAACTATTTAATTTATTATTTAAGCCCGACATGTTTCGTGGCTTTTTTCGCGCCTCTTCAGGGGCAAATCTATTGGGAAGTTCTCTCGTCACCTTGTACTCTCTATGGAGGCTGGCGTAAAACCAACAGAAGGCACTGATTTACCTATCACAAGCCTTCAATGAAGTTGTTTGTTTATTTGTTTTAGGGCAAAAAACTACGTGGCTATCATTGCCCGCCTTCAATGACGTGAATACTATTTAGAAATATTGTGGGTCATCCCCAATATATCGAATATATATATATATATATATGTATATGTATATATATATATATATATATATATATATATGTATATATATATGTATATATATATATATATATATATATATATATATATATATATATATATATATATAACGAGAGAGAGAGAGGAGTTTCCACGACCTATGGGGTACGAAAAGTGGACATTTGCCATTTACACCTCTGGCTTCTTCCCTATGACGAGATTGAGCAAACGCACTAATAAAAAAATAAGTACAATAATTCTTCCAGTAATAATATCTGTACAGTCTTTTCCCCCAACTGTCGACTTATCGACCCTTCGAGAGAGAAAGAGAGTTCGCCTCCCCCTGTTGGAGACTATCAATAGAATTCAGAGAATGCTACTTTGCAGAGGGTCTGTCCCTTAGTGTCCTTCCGCCACGCCTTAATGCCCCCTTACAACTAATTATTTTCAAGAACAGAATGGAAACCAATAAATATTTGGTTCAGCCATAAGCTGTACCCATGTGATTGGTTCACCAACAAAAACAATATATTTGTCGTAAATTAAGCTATTTGATTATTTGTATTTATGAAATAAATTAACATCATCAACAATAAATAATAATAATAATAATAAATAAATTAACAACATTGTGTAGTAGCTTCTAATAGTTGTACAAAGGACGCAAGACTCAGTTTTTTTGCAGAGGATAATATGCTGCTCTGCTAGAAAGGATCCGATATTAAAATAACAAAAGTCCTGAATATTGGATAGCTGATGGTACCAATTCGTCACTCAAATTTCACAACCGCGCAAGTAAATTTTCCTAAGTTTTCAGGAGAGCAATAAAACTGTAATGATCTGTAACTTGGAAAAATGTACTTCGCCAAAGATGCGATGCATAACACCAATAATAATAATAATAACTTGCAACTTATGAGGATTTCTGACTTAAGACATATTTTCGGTAACATTTAAACGAAAAACCTTGTCTGAATGGCCTAAAATAGATGAGAGAGATACGCGGAAGTAATAGTCAATTTTAGCGCGTTCTATTGTGTTTTTTTTTTTTTTTTTTTTTTTTTTTTTTTTTTTTTTTTTTTTTTTTTTTTTTTTTTTTTTTTTTAAATCTTTTACCATCATGTCCGGGAGATAATAAGGATTCTAAAGATAAAAAATCTACTAACGCGGTTGTGAAATTTGAACGACCATCATAACGCACATGGTTAAAATACGGTGATCTCATCGGAAACCTTGAAAGGCATGTGACTTCCGCGATCGCAACGATAAGGAAATAAGCAAGATCTTGCCACGATGAGATAAGGATATCTTGTCGTCGTAGCGGTAAGCGATGATGTCCCATAGACTTTTAGGATAGCCCACATTATTGCTGAAGCCGTTGACGAAATCTTGTGTTCGTGGTAGTAAATGAAACAACTTGTCATTATGGGGTTGCGAGTTATGTGCCTTTCAATATCCTTCACAGTACTGGTGGCAATCAACATCAGGCGTTGAAGATGTTAACGATTTCTTGTCTAAGTGCAGATAAGCGGTACCAGTAATCGGAGGTAAGCGATAGTTAGTAGTTGTGAAGGTAAAAGATAGTTTGTCACCGTAGAGGTAAAAGATCTTGTCGTATTGAAGGAAAATGATTTCTTGTTGTATTCCCGATCATCCCTAACTGCTCACAATCATTCGCCACCCAGAGTACATAAGTCCTTACAGTCACTTTTAAGTCCGGTCCTGTAATCTGTTAAATGTCTTTAGTATGCCAGTATATGGCTAACATTGCCTCTTTATCAACGTTGGTTGCATGAATCTTCCAATCACTCATCTTCCAAAACCTCCTCTAAAGATTTCTTAAAATCCCTAATTACACTTTTTTCCCAAATCTTTTAAAGTATTTCCCTGGATAACACATTCGAGACGGTTCTCGTGAAGAAATGTTAGACAAACCTTTCAAACAGGCGCGCTGAAATACCTCAGGCTCCGTGTTCTGGCTTTCAAAACGCCAGGATACCCTGGTGGTCCGAGCAGTACATACGCCAAACTCTTCCACAACTCCTTTTACAACCCTTTCGGGTTCTGACCCAGGGAACCCACAATATTGTCCCTTGTTAAAAACAGTAGTGGGACATTCTGTACCTCGCGCGCCTAGTCCTGAAAAAACACCTATGAATAAGGGAGATTACCGCAAGCTGTATAAAATCTCAAAATGAAATAATCAGACATTTATGCAGGCATCTTGACTATCGGTCTCTACCAAGGCGGTTTGACTTCTTACTGATATTTCGCTAGTCATTATTACAAAATTATTGGAACAACCGGACGCGATTCTTTATCCCTTGCCGCCAATGAATAAAGGATTAAATGTGTTGTGGAAACCTAATAACATAATAGCCTTTCATAATTGAAAAATGAGTTTTTAATAAGAGCGTTCTTGTCAGAAGAAAGTAATGCAAAAGGCCGAGAATGAGTATCAATTAAGAGGTAAACGATTTATAATCCGTTGTATTTAGGAGGAAGAACAATTTGTCTGCTGTTAAACTGAAGCTGACGTAACTAGAACTCCCAGATTTTGGACTCTTGGAAGAAAAAAGATTGCACGTTGGCCGGTTCTCCCGCAGTGGCATCCAGCCAGAACTTCCTGAACCCCATTTTAATTAGTGGCTTGGCTCTTCCAAATCTCACTAACTCTCCTTTCCAGAAGAGCGATTCCTATCAGCAGAAGTAAATCAATTCAGGAGTCCCAGATAAGAGCAAGTATTTTATTTGCCGTGTGATAAGAGGTTATCTCGTTTTCTTGAGCTTTAGGGATATTTGAGGTTCTATGTTTTGGATATTTGAGGTTCTAGGTTTTCCTGTACAATGTCACTGCATACTGTTAGGTTTAGACGCATTATTATTTTTTTCAATTGATTTCTTCATTGGTTATTACAGTATATGAATACATCTCGAAATATGGTACAATATGAAGGTTCTGTACTCAATGCCTCCCAACTTCATACTCGATGTCATAGAGACGCTTAGATGACGTTGAAAGGGGAAAGTGAGCCACAGAAATTGACGTACTTGAAGATCGAGAAAGCCATTACTAACATTTCACTTGGTCACTGCAGGAGATCTCTGTGCCACTGTTTTCAGAGTCGCCTGTGTGGGTGACGCTCAATATTCCGGAATTCAGGACATTAATAAAAGTCCTAAGAAAATCTATATATTTTAAGAGTCGAGCTTGATCTAAATGTTAATTATTTTGATCTAAATGTTAATTAGGTAAGATGTTGATTGTTTAGGGTAGTTTGATAAAGGTGACTTGAATTCCAAATCGAAATTATTCCAGAGAGTGTTTGTGATTAAAGAATTTTTGGGAACTGCAGTAGTTCTATGATTAAAATGAAGTATTATGTAAATGAATGAGTTTGGCCCACCGTTCAGGATCTTCAATTTTACAAAAGAAGATTTAACCTTTAAGTAGGGAGGTGGGGTGTTCACAGCACCCCATGAATTAATTAGCTCTATATTTTCAATCCTTTTCATCTCTTTGGTACCTTCCTAAATAGTAGTTGTGTTCACATAGAGGCTGCATTCGGATCAGAAAAAAACTTATTTGTCCGTCTTTCGGGTCTTTTATTGGCTTGGGGTGCTCACAGCACCCCACCTCTCTACTTACGTAACAAAAATTTAAAATATAATTTTTTGTTTCGACCACCGTTTGACATTTTATATAAAGAAAATTAAGAAAGAATGGAGAGGCTTTTTAGTAAGTAGGTATGTAAAGATGATGGACAAGTTGAGTCTATTGATTCGGATGAAGAGGAAAGATATTTTTTTTTTTTAAAAATCATTCCATGAAACATCAAGTGAAAAGTCGGATGAAGAATCACTATAGCAGGCTGAGATGAGAAGCTAGAAATAATAACATTTTATAATCTACCAAAAGGTGATGTAGACATCATTGAGGTTGCATTCGCATCAGAAATAGGTAATGGGTTTAAAAAAGTGAAATAATAAAGTAGATGCTGATTTTAATGACCCCTTTTTGTGGGAGCGATTTTTTTCATTGGGGTGTTGTGAGCACCCCACCTCCCTACTTACGTTAGTGTAAACCACCTCCCTACTTATGGGTTAAATGTAGCAGGTATCAGGTATTTAGAGGTGTTTATCAAGTATTTAGGCTTAACCAGATATTTAGAGCAGTCACCGTCGATGCGAAGCTCTTAAAATAAATTAAAAAAATTAAATGCAGCAGGTATCATGCAAACAGACATTTTATACACAGAAACATATAAAACATATTATTTTTGATTGGAAAGTGGGTGGAGGGATATTAAAAAAAAGTGGAGCAGCTTGGTCTGAGGGGAAATACTGGTCTAGGGAAAAAAAATCAAACTTAACGAAAAAGCATTAACTGAACTTCGCATGGTCCTAAAGGGCCCATATGTGAATGTGAATATATATATATATTAATATTATTATAATATATATTATTATTTATTGGAGTCAAATTTATATTTTATATATTGTTTCTATTGCCATCTTTGTTAGAAATTTGATAACGGCACGCCATGAGGTATGTTACAGGTTTCTGCTGTGCATTAGTGTGTGTTTTACAAATATAATAATAATAATATTTTATTGTGTGCACTTGCTATTAGATAAGGTACGTACAACTCTAAGTCATGCAAGATATGCTTTTCTCTCTGTAAAACACTGTAATTTGAGTACCAAGATTGTTATGACCATTTTTACCTTGTTATGCTTGAACTAGGCAAAAAAAATCCTACAATTTTATTTATTTTTCATATAATGTTTTTTTAATAATATAAATATAAATTGTCGTAATATTTTAAATGTTTTTACTGCGTTTCGTGATAGCTAACATTATTATTTTTGTATTATTATACTACTGGCAAAAGAGCAGGAAGTGAATGCATAGAAAAAATTCATCTTTGACAACACCTTCAATATTCATGGAATTTACGATTTCAGCGAAACAGTTCCAGATAATTGATTAACAAGAAGCAAAGAGAATCTGCAAGCTTTCAAAAAAGGCCGGCTTCCTGCGTTTTTTTTTTTTTTATATTAAACATTTAACGCTTTTTAGTATTTCCGCTTGTTTTATTACCCATCTACCTGCTTCCCAATTAATATCTTTACTACATCATGGTCATAGTATTTCTCTGTAATGGCCTTTTGCCACTTGTAAAGTCAAGTTTGTTTTTACTGTTGCTTCATTACGGATTATAATAACAGATCTTTATGAACAGGAAGAAATTGAGGTTTTGTACTTTCGTAATTTTGGTTGTTATTAATTTAAAATTTGAGTTTGAATGGGTTATAAGAGATCGTTCAAAAATAAGTACACCAGGAATAAGTGAGGGTTTACCTGAACACACCAGTCCAATGGACTTATTAATTTTTTTTTTTTACGGCGCATCGACATTTAGGCCATTAGCGCCGACGTCCAGGAATCATGTGTAATTTAACTAAATATTGTATTATAAATGTTTTGTTTTTTTTAATTTTTTTCAAAAAGTTCAAAATAATTATAATCAAATAAATACTAATAAATAAGAGGGAACATGGTTATTTTAACTATAGTTGTTCCAAAACTGATTGATATGTAAATATTGTAAATACATTAAATATCTATAGAAAAATAATTATACGTAGGTAGTGTACACATATCCAACAGCATACATTTTTTTTACAAAAGATAAACTTATACGAACGTATAAAAATATACAATATTTTAGTATTTATAAACATTTCAGTAATTAAATTTTATTTGTACAAAACAGTGCCAGAAAACACATTTATACTTTATTTAAATTATTTATTATAGTTAACACCTGACTTTAGGTGAAATTTACATTGAAAGGTCAGAGACAGAGTCTTTAATGTTTTTCATTCTCGTAGGAGTTAAAGTGCGGTCAAGGGAATTTCCAAAATTACAAGTATAACAATCAAACATATCGTTTAGTTGTTCTGGTGGTGATAATGTGTGATACCTTAGTATTTTAGTAGTTCCTTTAATAATTAATATTTTGTTACTAGTTGTATTCCTCCGTATCTTTTATTGATTGCAGGTGAAGACTAGAAAACAACCAAGGTGGAGGCTGGGCTGAATGATATATGTTGAAGCCCTAAATAAATAAAGGTAACTGATATTTTTTTTTATCATATTCAAAACCGTGCTGATTCCTGGCTATCCATTTTCTAACTTTATTGTGGAAGGGGATATCAGCAGCCCATTTGAAACATCACTTTACCAGTTATTGTTAAGACTTCGATAAGAAAACCTTAACAACCGGTATTTCGGAAGGTTATTTGAGTAACTTAGTGTTGGTGGTGTATATTGATAAGGCTCTCTAGTCATAGAGTGAAATTCTGTATTTGTACGCTACAAGAAAAGACATATAGTAGTCTAGTAAAAAAGTCATATATTAAAAATGTCATATAGTAAAAAAGTCATATATTTAAAGGGTTGTAACTTCGCTCCACATGGACCAATCAAGTTCAATGAGGTCTCAAAAGATTAGTATTTTTAAGCATTAAAAGGCAGTATACAGGAAATAGTCGTTTATTTTGGTTAACGACTTGAATAAAAATATTACAGTGTAAAATATCCTAAATTATGGGTTTTGGGGATGAGCATCAAACAAAAGGTGCAGGAATTTTTCTGGCCCCGGATTCGGATTCAGCGACTCTAAAAACATATAGTACACATCGTCTGGTCTCTGAGTCAGGACCTTTATTTTTTGTGTGTTGCTGTGGCTTAACTCTAGAATTAAGGTTGGAATACTGCATTTAAAATAATGTAGTGTTTGGAATATTATATTTACTTTTTATATTTATTTGGAAAAATAAACAAATCCTGAAGCCTTAGTTCTTAGGGTGCGTTTACACTAGGATAGTTATTGCAGGATATTTATATCACAGAGAAATTCTGACAAATGGAAACCATGTAAAATTTATGTCTGACACAAATTCTACATGGTTTACATTAGTCAGAATTTCTCTCTGATATAAATATCCTGCAATAACTATCCTAGTGTAAACGCACCCTTGAACAAATATTTCAAATGTGTAAAGAAATTTCGTTTGCAACAATTTGAAATATGTCAATTTTTTTTTTCGCTGACTCTTCAATTGCAAATTATTATGAAGAAAACTATCTAACTGATTCAAACGAACTTTAGCAGTTTTTTTTTATTATTCTATAATGAACATTTTCTTTCTAGAATATGAAGATCCTAAATACATTCTAAATTGCCACAAAAAATTATAAAAAACTGTATATTTTCTTAATTTTTACGTAAGGAAAAGAGCTCTCTAGAGAGCTGCCTGAGTTCTTTCATCTAGTGGCAAGTTAAAAAAACTTTCTGCCCCACTCTGGATGTTTAAAAAACCCCTCGTGAAGTAATCTTCAAAGAATGAAGAATATGCAAAAGTGATTCGTCTCAACTAAAATAGGAGCCATTGAGATGAAAAATGAGCTTTTGAGATTCTGTATAAATGAATTGTTTTCCTACAGCGGTTCTCTTTCGGGAGACGGAAATAAAGATAAATTACAGAGGATCCATTCCCTTTAACCGCCAAACGGGAAAGTGAGGAGAAACCCTCATTTTTCAAACGAAGAAAGAGACAACATTCGGGGTGACACTTACGTCTATACATTCTGGAGTATGGTTTTTTCTGTGATACACAAATGTGTAACATTATAATTCCAACATCTTTATTCTTAAGGACGATGAAAATTAATGTCCAATACATCCAAAGGTTGGTGGGCATCGGAGTGGGTGCAGATATTCACCAGAGCTGGGAATAACATTGAAAACCGGAACGAGCGGTGACCGTATTCCGGTAAAAGCATTGTATTGATAAAGATCAGGGTAATGTCGACAACTTTAAAAAACGTTAAAGTGGCCATACACGTTCAGTTCAAATCTCGAGGCCGGAACTGCACAGTTTGGACTGAAAGGGTCTAGCACACACACGATAAGTTAATAAACCTCAAGGCAGGGGCTGGACAGTCAGTTACATTAGACCCACTGTGTGTGAAGCAAATATCCTCTTGTCCATACACGTCAGGCCTGGCTTCCACAGTCCTGGGCTCTTTGGCCTCTGCAGTTAATTTAGTGGTTTCGTCAATGTACTTCGATGGACTGTACAGTTCAACTCTGGCCTCAAGGATGTCTCATACACGGTGAGGAATATCTCAAGATTTGGACTGGGCACACTAAGATTTCACAAATGCAATCATTTCTAATATCCCAGACCACAGATATCTGTATGCGTTTCATTAATTCATGAAAGCTAGGCCCCGTCGCACAGTGACACCGAGAGGGAAAACCCTCCAAAACCGAAGGTGTTCAATCGCGTTTCAACTAACATTTTTTTATACCTAATTAGTAGTGGAATACTGCTGTAATATTGCTTTTCCATTTTATTAATAGGTATGATCACAAAAAAATTTTTTGTTGACCGTTTTCTCACTGAGTAAAAATCTCACAGTTTTTAGTGAAAAGTAAAACAATATTTTATACCACTTATTTTATTCCTGAAAAATTGATATTACCCAGGAAGTCTCAGGAGTATATGTAGCTTTTAAGTGAATTTTCTTTTTTGTGAAAATGTACCATGAACTTGGTGCATTTAGGTTGTGAAGATATCTGTAATGAAACTCAATTATCCGGAGTTTATTTGGTGTAGAAAAAAAAGGTACTTATCTATGCTCTACGCATAGTTTTACCTAAAAGTACATCTTTTGAAGTTGCTTTCCTATAAATTTGATCGCCGTACTCGGCCGTATGTGTGCACAGCTTAATAAAATCAAGGTGTCAAGCGATGCGATTATTTTACGAGAAACGACATTACCATTATTTTTTCTGCAGAGAGTTGTTAAAAATTTTATGTTAGCTAGTAACTAAACATAAACAGTGAGATCCTTCAAATATCTCGTGTAAATCTGCTAAATTTAGTCGTTAGATGCTCAAATTTCAAGAATGAGGAATACCTAGAGAACAGTTAACAAAATTAAATTTGTTATTAATTTATTCGACTCAGCACTCCAAAACACATTTTGAGTTATACATATCTCTACCAATTGAGTAGAATATGACTTTTTTATATTGAATACTTGCTACTTTTTAGGGTTTTCTTATATAAACCCCGTTTATCTTCCAAAATAATTTTTCTATCAACTTGGTAGTAGTCTCATTCGACTCAGCACAAAAAAATACTTCAAAAATAACACCTAAATCAGAATGATTCAAGTACCTAGAGGTTTTTTTTACGAAATTGGGCGTTTGGCACCACTGTGCGTCGTACAGTGGTGCCAAACGCCCAATTTCGGGGAATACACTTATAGTTACCAGTTGAATCTTTCCGATTTCGGTATCAATTTTAAATTATTCTTTTGTGCTAAATCGAATGAGACCAATACAAATTCGATAGAATTATTATTTTAAACCCTGAAAACAGCAAGTATTGAATCTAAAAAGTCATATTTTACTCAATTGGTATGTATAATTGTAAATGTTTTTTTGAGCACTGATTCGAATAAATTAACAACCAATGTGATACTTGTTCTCAACATATTCCGCATTGCTAAAATTTGCGCTTATAAGGGATAAATTTAACTGTTTTACACAAGATAGTAGCTGGATTATTTGCTACCAAAAATATGTTTAACAACTGTCTGCAGAAATTAATAACTATTTTATTTTGTACTTTCCTCACTATGTGGAAGGAGAAAATGCGTATATAAGGAAATAAAGCCAAAGTGCCAATTATCAACTTATCAAATTTAATTTTTCAATCTATAGACCTCAACTAATCCCTAAAATACATTTTTCTTGCGCAACTTTTAACGAATCATTACATTAGTGTTTGCTCGCTAAAGGCAACTAACCAAGAACATGAACAAATGATTCCACCGTAGGTTAACTTCCTTAGGCACGTAGTGATCTCGGGAAATAAAGGGGGCGCCCAATTTAGACAGAACTTCTTCCTTGTTAAGTTGAAAAGGGCCAATAAGTCACGGCGGACTTCCGAAGTCTTAACGAGAAATATTTCAATTTCGTGATCAACTACAGGGAATTTGGTCAGGTCTTAGAAATATATATTTTTTAAATAAATCCAGGATAACAAGGCTAATTCAAGCCAAAGTTAATTGAAATAATAATAATAATAACCTAAGGGGTCTCCCCGTGGTCTAGTAGCGAACGCCTTAGATTCATATACGGGAGATGGTGGGTTCGATCCCCACCGGTGGCAGGAATTTTCTCATATCATGGCTCCTAATTTCTCATTCCTTGTTGCATCCTAGATGTCGGCGCTAATGACCTTGATCTCGATGAGCCGTAAAAAAAATGAAAAAATAATAACCTAATAACCACATTTTAATTTCGTGTTTTCCATGGTGAAAGTCTATTTCGCAGGAACTGCGTCATCTTAGTGCTTTTTCGGATTTTATCCTTAAGAATATTTATGGAAAGCTTAGAATAGAAACAGGTAACGGATTCATCTTTTATGAAGGGTGTAAGCTCATGTAAAATGAATTTTCTCAAGGAAAAATCTTCGTATTTGGAAATCACTCCATTTACGCGCAATGAATAACAAAATGTCTTTTAAGAGGATAAAGCAGTACATTTGTCTAGTTTAATAATTTTACAAAAATATGGAACAAATTAAAAATAGGGGAAAAATGTAAAGAACAGCAAAACGATCAAAAATGCATCAACTACAGAAAACAAAGAATCTATAAACCTTAGGTTTCTAAAACACAATTATTGCACATGCTGGTTAAAAAAAATTATAATTAAGCAAAAAATAGTCTTCACAAATTACAAATTGTACAAAAAATTACTAATTACACATTATTTTAATTTTGATTGATGAAAAGGGTAGTCGTATAACCTCAGGAATTTACGTAGGTATGTAAATAAATTTAGGAAATCAGAATGCAGTAGCCAGCATTTTCTGTGAATACCATACTATAGTACTTCCTAACATTCTATGAAACTGTTCGATAAGAATTAGCAGTTAGCAGTAGTATCTGTTATTCCTAACAGCTAACCATTATTAGCATTAGCAGTTTAAACAGCTAACAGAAAATAGCCCTATTGTACATTACTTGTTACTGAAGAAGTATCTGATTGGCCAGACTGCACACTAAAGAGATAGTGTGGTCAGTACTATGCTTGGCCGCCTGATTTTCCCCTTTGCTGGTACACGTCAAAAAATTAATTAAAGGCTTGTTAAACCACAAAGGAAGACACTAAAGGTAAATATATTCGTCGAGTGCTCTACCAATGAGCTAACCTTACCCCTATAATAATTTATGCATAAGGAAAAAAAATTTATTTTGATGAAAAAATATATATAATAGAAAATGTAATATATGATATAATATATTTGTTACCTGTGCGAGTACACGCCTCTCGAAAGGTGTGAAGTACTTGAAGAGGTAGGCGAGAAAGAATTCATCCTGTAGAAGATCTTCAGGTCGGATTGGTCTAGCGTGAACTGCGCGTCGCGGAGGAGGCGGCGGGCGCGGTCGGTACCTGGCAAAAATAAAATAGATATTGATATTCATTTTTAGGTAAAGGTTGTACAAAGAAAACTATATTTATTTTTACTTAGTAATATGTTATTCATATAGTAGAAAATATGCCCCGTAGACTTGCTAAACGCAATTTCTATTGAATCAAGGAGTCCGATTGGATGAACAGTGAGATATGCGATTGAATGTTACCTGCAAAGTGGGTTCGCATCTAAAGATGCTTACAGAGCGGAGCGTACAAAGAGCAAAAATCGAAGAAATACAACTCGCAAAGTAAGCATAGTAGCTGGCAAAGCAGAGGGCATAGCAACGATGTCTACTCAGTTGGCATAATCAAAAATTGTTTCATAATCGATAACTTTTTAAATGTAGGTTTATGGAATATTTGGGCATAATAATGACTTCTACAGATTCGAGTATGTAAAACATTTTTTTATTTAAAAACGGATGTCAGATTCGTTTTTAGCACATTGAAAACCCCCTAAATTCAAATTTTGGGAATATTACAAAAATAAAAAAAAAATGTATTTTAAATTTCGCTGAGGGGGGACCCTTAAAATTTTGTTAAAGATTCAAGAATCCGGCCATATTTCAAAGAATATTTACCCGATCCAAACCTTGGAGGGTTAATAAAGGCCATAATGTAACACATTTCCGTCCAATCGGGGTGTTTCTACGTGTTCTGGAATTGACGTTATATGCAAAAAAGTTTACATTCTATTTTTATTTTGAAAACCATTTTTCGCAAGTACCTTTTGAGATAATACAATAGTCATTTATATGGTTAGAAAAAGGAGTCTTTCTTCTTTCGAAAGATTTCAATAATGTAAAAATCGGATTATCTCAAGGGGAGATATTGAATTTCAAAACGTTACATTACCTTTTCGCTTATAAATTTTTAGTCTCTTCCAGACTAGGAAAAATCATTATTTTTTGTTTTCAATGATATTAAATATATTAGGGTTTCTTGTGGTGCTGATTTTAAATCTGCTATTATTTTTGGTCTAAAAAAATGTATAATAATAATTTACAAGTAAACGATAGCAAATTTTTTAATATATTTGAGGAAATGTACATTATTTTTTAACGATTATATTTTTCTTTTAATATACTCTGTAAAACAAATGAATTGGTGAAAGAATCATGTCGATATCATTTTCTAAACTCGATATAAAAAATAAAGCACTTTCAACCTATTTTATTTTATTTCTCGGCTCCTAAGGCGCATTGGACGGAACGCTCGGACACATGTCGACTATTTTTCGACGTAGAATCACCAGAAAAAAATTGGTCCAAATCGGTGACCCCATCGCTGTATACTCCCCTTGTCAGTTGGCACAGCAACGTTTTTCGCTTTGCTCTTCCTCTTTGCTCTCTCTACGCACCACTTTGTAAATACCCTATCCCTAGTTGAATATGATTCCGAAGCTGCATACTACTGCAAGACTACATCGATTATTTCCTTCGGTATTTTTCTATCTGACAACTCCCAGCGAGAGTTATTCTGGATTTATTGCTTCGGTTGTTCCTTCCTTTGGTTGTTCTTGCTTCATTTAGCTAGTAAAAAATTATTTTATTGTATGATTTTATCTGGATTATGTTAATTTAAAATGGTGTTTAGCAATGGCGTAACCGCACCAGCTGATTTCTAATCGATATTTTCAAGAATGTGCTGAAGCTCATAAGCTGGTGCGCCTTATGTGTTTTTTATTTATTGCATCAAACGAACCCTCACGATCATATTGATAAGTATTCGAAGAGAAAAATATCTTATCAACAGTTGCTTATTATCGCTACTTTTCCACTATAAATTAACAATTTTATACTTGAATTCCTTTATCACTATTTGACTAAAA
The DNA here is from genome assembly GCA_946811695.1 of Gonocerus acuteangulatus. NCBI lineage: Eukaryota > Metazoa > Arthropoda > Insecta > Hemiptera > Coreidae > Gonocerus > Gonocerus acuteangulatus. Next base: position 46,251,007 of record OX328131.1, read on the forward strand.
GAACCAATCGTCCAAGTGTAAAAGAACCAATAGTTGGCAGTGCATAGTTTGACACACTTCTAGGATCGACTAGGCAAAGACCGAAAGAAATTATTTTACTTTCAACGTTTGAGTGAAAAGTTAGGAACTTCTAGATTTTACTAAAAATACTTTAGTCAAAGGCCGAAATTGGAATTTATTTCGAGATTTGCCCGAAACATTTGGTCTAACCAGACATTCTTGGAAGGGAGTGCATATTGAACTTTGGCTATGACATTTCACTGATGAAGCATTTTCTTGGAAAATCTATAAAAATAAAGATAAAAATCTCACGTTTCTATCATCTTCCAAGCTACTCCAAAAGCCAGATAGAGAACTACTTTGTACATTCCGACGTCTCAAACTACGCGTTCTTCCATGTCGTCGTCGAGTCCTCCTCGCACGATTACGTACTTCCAAAAGGGAAGGTTGAATTATTTAGGAGCTGCGGCGAGGCAAAGCGTGCTAAGCAGACTGAGCGAGCGCAGGAGCACTGAGCAAGGTCTTCCATAGACTAGTCACGCCACGTTCAACATTTGTATTTAAATCTGATAGGAAGACGATCCGGGGCTTAGAATCAGAAGTAGTGTCCAAATACTGACCAGAACAAACGTCCCTCTAAACATTATAATTAGATTCAAATATACAAACAAAAAGAACAAAATCGACTGTACGGAACTGCATTATCTTGGCGCTTTTCTATATATTATGATTCGTAGTGTCATTTGAAAACAAATAACACAGGCACACAACGAAAAAAAAATTGTTTTTTTTTTTTGGGAGCGTGAGAATCGATCCCACAACCTTAGCCGCGGAATCAAACTCCTTAACATTCATATATCTTAATAATAATAGTATTTACAAGAATAAGTCCCAAAATGTATACACGTAGGTAAAAGTTGCTTCCGTGAAAAGTACTTAAGGCAAGTCCTAAGCTCGTTACTAAACTAGGCAATAATACGACTGGATAGACACTTCATAATATTATTACATTTCCAAGTGATATTGTCGAATATTCCATTAAAGCCTAATCCGTTGTTTTTCATTATAAATGATTTAATAGCTGAGGCGGAAATTGTTGCTAATAATATTTAGTTTAATGAAAGGGGGTAGCTGAAATGTAGCTGATGGGTTAATCTGTGACCTGAACCACCTGTTGTTAGGGATCATAACTTAATCAAAGGAAAGGGGCTTGTATCCGTCTTTCTTGGAACATCCCGCTGTTATCCTTATAACAACCTGGTGTTTTCCTCGTCTAAAGGTAACCAAATATCAACATTTTATCAGAGCAATTCCTGCCTTACGTTACCATTTTATCGTCATAACCACTAAACATTAACAGAAATCAGGGCTCTTGGACCTTGTAATGTAGAAGCTGAAAAATTACAAAAGCTAACTACATTCCTAAGGGTCTAGTATCGTATGAATCCGCCCGAAAAATTCCGTCAGCGGGCCCGCTATCGAGGCGTATTTGATATTTTACTAAATTTTAATTAATCCACTAAAAGTACATCATTTTAAAAGTTTCTTCACTTATTTTTTTTTTGTTGTTATATGTTTGCCGAATTAAACATACAAAAAGAACACTTGGGCCCTGATGGAAATCGTTTTCGAAGCCATCGGTCCTGAGATGGACGGCCAACCTTTTCTCTTATCCTTATTCACTTAACAAAGATCAAGGGAAAACGGGACCCAGTACAGTATATTTGTGAAAGTAAAACTATGTGAAGTGGAGAGAGACAGCACTCTACAACTGACAGTAAACAAGCTTGTTGGAATCAGTGTAAATTTACAAGGCATAAAAATTGTTGACATGCATATCCATGTAGAAATATGGAAGAATATATACCTGGATAAGATGGGATTATGTTTTAGTGGTTGGTTCCTACCTAAAAGGCAATCATGGAGAAGAGACCTAGATTCTCTATCAACTTCGGCCTTTATCTAATACCGCTAGGTAATGTTAGCCGAACACGGCAGGTTACAAGCCTCTCTCTATTCTACTCCAAACTCCGCTTTTGTTCTGTAATCCAATTTGGGCGCGTTAAAGCTGCCTCCATTCCAGGCATCGTGTATCTACAAATCCCTTTAGGCGTTCCGATATCGTCCTCCGCTTCGAGGGAATATTCTATACAAAAGATGTAATAACGTGGTTTCAACATCCAAAAGGAAAATGTATTTTTGGATGGGCCACCAGAATTGTGTATAGATCCAGAAGGGTAAATGAGAAACTCCAAGTAACTCATGCGTGTAATAAACGGACAAGTATAAGAAAAAAAATTATAGTCGCCAAATGATTATTATTATGGTACTTACGTACTAGTTGCGCCGATCTCGAGAAGTGGTTCTCGTTCAGGGATCCGGATCATGAAATTAGAACTCAAATGAAGCGTTTCTATTGTTTCATTCCTATGGTCAATTCCATTGGCTGTTCTTTCTTCCGTTCCAGTCATCGTTTTGTGTTCACCTACTGTTAGTTTTGTGTTTTTACAAGTTACACTTACTGTTAGTTTTGTGTTTTTATAAGTTATATTTATTGTTTCTTGTTTCACTTCTTAGTGTTGTTTGTGTTTTAGTGTACTTTGTGCTGTTCTTTCGGCTGGGGAAATGAGTATTTGGGATTTACCAACGACTGACAAAGTACTCTTTTCAAGCAATATTAAATTGCATACCGGCCCTTTTCCCCCGAAAAACCAGTGATCTATATTACCAACGAGTTGGATTAACTAGAGTTTCGATATTACCTTTAGCGAGCGGAAACGCACAGCAATTATGCAATTAACATAATTGCTCATTTTATATAACCTAGGAAACCAGTGGCATTTCTGTTAATGGCATCATTGCTATGCGTTTCCGCTCGCTACGCTCGCTCAAGGTTATATCGAAACTCTAGTCAATCCAACTCGTTAATAGTATTAATAAATGGTCTTGGTGCCATAAATGTTCGCCATATTGCCTGATCCGGATCACTGACTGGGAGCCCGAACGGGAGCCACTTCTCGAGATAGCTGGAACTAGTACGTAAGTACCATTATTATTTTCTGAAATTCGGGCGAAATTGGATTTCAACTAATTCCCACTTCTAATGAATCAATTTTGCTAAATAACAAATTTATTTTAAAGCATTTATTAGGCGATTCTCTCATAAAAATTATTATATATCACTACCACGGAGGTAAAGGACACCATGTCACATATTCGTAATGGTTCAGGAGAGCAAAGTTTCCATAACTTTGTACTAATAAAATTTGTTTCTTCGTTACTTGTAGAAACAGTTTCAAGGAAATGTTATTACCATTAATAGGTAATGATCATAGTAAAACCTATGATAGTCTAAAATAGTTTTAGTTAAAGTTAGTTAAAGTGTTTAATAACGTTGAATTACAACTTTTTTCTTTCGAAATGAAGACGCGGCAGAACAAAACATACTGCCGTTGTAGTCGTAACATACAGGCTCACGCACTAACAATAAAATTAAATAAAATCTATTAAATACAATTAATTGTTAACGAAGATGCATATCGTACAATAAAATTTTATTTCATATTTTCATTTTATTATAATTTACATGAATTTATTATAAATTATCATTATTTATATATTCGTTTATTGATATACATTTATATGTATATATGCGTGCAGTATATCAAAATATATACTGCTAGAAAAATATTATATATATAAGAGTTTTTATTGTATTTATTTATTTATTAAAAAAATAAAAAATAAAATTAAACAAAAATTGATAATTATTGTAAGTCTATAATTGCTTTTACTGACTGCTCTAAGTGCCTCTTAATAGTTTGTACTTTTTTTTACCGTCAATGTACATTGTATTCGAAAATTAGGTTTTATTTTAGTGTTTAATTTGCTAATTTGTTTATAATTGATCACTATTATTTAATTGCTTTAAGTGATGAATAGCTCTTGCCGTGGCCTCACTGATTTATAAATAAATAAAATTATGTATGAAATAATGTACAGTGTTCCATTTTATTATTATTCTTTTTTTGTTTTTTATGAATTTTCTCGAATTGTGACTGAATTTCAAAGTTATTTAGCAAGTAAAATGGACCACCGCTCAAGTAGTGGTACTAAGTGCAGCTTAACATTAAGTCTTCACTAAATTGTCTGTCCTGAGTAATACTAAGAGGTTCCTCCTTACCAGCAGTGTCAGTGCAGCCCCAGTAAACACCCCGGCCATCCTTTCCGAGAAGATAACACTACTCTCTCACTACCCTGGGTTGCAATACTTTTGTTTTACACGGTGAATTATCTTCCCACGATTTTATAGTTTTCTACTTCTCGAACAGGAAATTCAGACATGTATGTCACACAGGAGCTGCGTCACTAAGTATATTCCTGAGCAAGGTGTGCATTGTATGCCGAATTCGCGAAGAAATTCCTCAATAAATATACACTAAAAATATGTATGACCAGATTTTGTCTTATATATTTGTAATGATTAGCTGAAAATTATTCATGACTATTCCAGAGTTAAAGTCTAACCACACACATCAATGTTCAGTCACTGATCATATGTGTATGTGTGTGTGTGTGTTTATATATATATATATATATATATATATATATATATATATATATATACTTTTATGTTTTTAGCGGTGCTTCCGACCCTCCATAGCGAGGAATTCGCACGAAAAAAAATCGTTCCGCTTACTTCATATGATTGCAAGTATTCGTTTTATAGGCTTCTTGGCATAGAAAAACGAATAAAACCATTTTTAAGGCGATACTTTTAACCGTTTTCGAGAAAAGTGGGAAAATATTTGTTGAATAACGTTTTTGGTTCGAATACATAGAATCATTGGATTCAGTTGAAACATTTTCTGCATGTTCGAGTTTCATCAAAACTAATATGTTGAAAGTTTGGTTACGTTTGGAGTTATGGAAGAGTTAGAATAAAATATTGTATTAACAGACATGAAACGTTTTGGTAACTTTGTATACTTTCCCTAATATCTCAAAAACGGTTGAGAATCTTGGCAAGCGGAAGTTTACCATTCGAAAGCTTACTAAATGTTCTACAAAAGAGGTTCTGAAGAAAGTTTTGATTAGGCGATGTCAATCGGAGAAATAAGTGCTTATAACTTTAAAGTAATTGATTTCGTTTATTCGAACGGTTCTTTTTGTCTGTTTTTATTCCTTGTTATTTTTTTAAATATATCCAAATATATATATATATATATATATATATATATATATATATGTATTTATATAGTTGGATAATGTATTTGACAATAAAACAGGTTAAGTAAAATAAAAAATAGAATATATTGTTTGTAAAATAGCTTTCCAAGAGAGAGATTCAAATACCTTGCCTCTATGCGGGAGCCTTTCTAGGGTTGGCCGACCCATTCAGGCAAGATCATAAAACAAGACCTTTCAAGAAAGGTGGAACCAAAATAATAACTGTTTCTATTTTAATCTTTCTAAATGAGACTAGAGATATGAACGGAACCGCGCTAAGATGATGCAGTTCCTGTGAGTCGGACTTTATGATTTAGCATTAAATTATGCATACTTCCCCAACCCTTCTACCACCAATCCCTATTTTTTACTAGGGGCGACATTAGTGTATAACCATTTTCAACCCTTGGTGGTCTATGAATTATCGCTCGATCAGTTATCCCCGCAAGGCGTCTACGGGTGTCACTCCTCACCCAGCAACCAGCACGGAGTAGGGATAAGAACGAATCCCATCTTCAGTCTTTCTTACACAATAAGCGTTCTCTTGCGATCTTAACAGTTTTCGGCACACACTAATTTTTTCGCATTTTTCTTTAACTAATTTCTTTCGCAACTTTAACTCCAATTTTCTGATTATGGGTTGGTCTTATTATGGGTTAGTCACCTTTGGTACGGAACCCATAAATAATGCGTATCAAAGACCCATAAATAATAAGCATGTTCTCGCGTAGATAAACGTTTCGTTTGTGTGAGCTAAAGATGGACTAACCAAAAATATCGTACACTCCATCGCACTATGGGATTGATATTCATTCTTATTATAGATTCTTAATTAGTGATAAAGATATAATATTAAATATATTAGTTAAGATAAGTCATGTATGATCCTTTAAACTAGCAAAAAACAAGAAATATTAATATCAGAAGAAATATAGCGTGTTTAAAATAATTTATATGAATAATGTGTTTAAACAACAATATAAAATGTTTTTTCAAACGTAGGTCTGCAAGAGCTACAGTTAATCTAATTTTTAGATCAATTTTTAACCAAAATTAGATTAGAACACCATCTATAATATATTAAACCGCCAATTATCCACAGTGAGGTTTTTCAGAATAGATCGAATTAGCCAACGAATCGATTAAATCTTCTGAAATATAGAAGCACCCTTGGACATCAAAGTAACCATACATGCGAAATTAATCATGAGTTAAACGCTTGGAATATCTATTCTGGCCAGTACAGAAAGAATGTAGGAAAATCTCATTAGCAATAATAGGGAAATCTATATATGTATATATATAAAAATCATGTGTCTGTCTGTTTTTTGTTTGTTTGTTTGCTCCTTATACAAATCTACACCGTTTGACCGATTTTGACCAAACTTGGCTCACAGGTAAGGTCTTGATACGAGAAATCTCCTAGGCTAGGTCAAAATAGTCAAATTTCAAAAGTTGGTCAAAAGGTCAAAAGTTTTTTAAAGAAAAATTGGCTACACTGAACCATTCAGATTGTGACGGCCATTTTGAATCGACAGCAGGCTCTGCTACTGGCCTCTTTCGGCTGTTAGATGAAGTGTTGTTGTACTGGCCTCTGCCGGTATCATTATGAACTAAAACAAATTCAAATCGTTTGACCGATTTTCGTAACTGGGTATAGACAACTAGGTATCAAGTAGATCTTGTTACGGGGAGAGTCCTAGACAGAAAGTAGGTGTAGCATGGCACACTGGGTAACAGCTAGTAATTAATATAAACCTAATACTTAAGAACAGGACCTCCGTTGGGGGGGAGGTAAATTGAGCAGGGCCCCGTGGTAATGTTTTTACTCGCATTATAATTTTTTTTAAAAAGTTATAAAATTACCATTTTTCATTCCGTCCAATCACTAAATTATTTAATCGTATTTTCCAAGAAATGTTTGTTTTCAATAATTCCATTAATAGTTATTGGTAATGTTAATGTTAATGGAGGGCGGTTTAGGGTCCCGTGAAGTTATTTGCACAGGGACCCGAAAATACCCAGTTAATGGACGGGGGGGGGTTATGGGGTCCGTGAAGTTATTTCGACAGGGCCCCATAATTCCTCTCGGAGTCCCTGCTTAAAAATAACTTTCCATACAGGTGTTGTGTCTCCTTCACTTTGAAAATTATAGAGAAACAGGTTGAGAAACATTGTACGCCAGTAGCCATCTTAAACACCACTGGCGTATTGATTCACACGTAGTACTATATGCATTATATATTTCAACAGGTACATCAATAGCTACGCTAGACTAAAAAGTTACATTGCATATCAAAGACCCAATAGATTTGAATGACTGATCAGGGGTTTATGAAATGTGCTAAGGACTATGAGGAGCGTCATATGTCAGAAAAACGTCCAAGAAATTTTTGTATAAGGTGTAAAGAACACTTAAAAAAATGCGAGTCCATTTTTTAAAAACACATAAAGGAAAATCGGCTTAAATGAATTCGTTCCTGTCCGGGGATCCTTCTCCTTCAGTTCAGAACTGAAATAATATATATATATATATATATATATATATATATATATATATATATATATATATATAGCATAGCATTAGGACAGGAAGAGTGACACAAGTACCCTCTGGTGTACAAGCTCTGAAGCTAGGTACATACAGCTTTGGTGGTTAATAAACAGATATTTACCATGTCTTTCATAGTCATAATTGAAAAACACCGATTTTTGAGTTGTGTCACTTTAGAAATACTAGTGCGATATGTTTAGAATATTTATTGCACTGCATTAAGAACAATGCTATAAAAGATGTTCCGTTGACAAAATTACCACTATGTAAATGTCAACGGACTTCCTGTAGTTATAAAGACAGCTAAGTCCAAGGAAACCTTAAAATAAGTGGGACAGAATGAGATGCTTTAGCGTGCGAGAAGGAAAACCTCCTTAGATCTGACAAGAGATAAGATGCGCGACGGGTGGATTGTCAGCAAACCGCCATGTCAGATAGGACCATGAAGAGAGATAAGGCAGAGAATCTTTATCTCGAGGACCAAGATGGCCCAATAACTGGCAGGTTTTCACACTTTTTCATTCTATTGGTCGCATCCTTTAAAGAATGCAGCGAAATTAAAAATCTGCAAACCGGGCTTTGATAGACATTTATCTTCCAAAGCGGTTCCTGAGAAAATCTGCTATATACATGTCTGCCATTTGCTAACATCTACTTTATTAAAATCATTACTGACAAAACAAAATATATGAAAGGGCCCCAAAAGTCAAGAGGTCTAATAACACCGTAATCTTGTGAGTGGTAAAGAGGTCAAAATGATTTTCCTTACAGTTACTGTCCCTAGCCTGTGTTTTTTTTTTTTTTTCTTTTTTTTTTTAACGGCGCATCAACAAATCGTGGCTATTAGCGCCGGACATCCAGAGTGCAGCCAGGAATTTTCTCAGCGAGCCCTGAGATGAGAAAATTTCTGGCGCCGGTGGGGATCGAACCCACCATCTCCCGCTTATGAATCTAGCGCGCTAGCCACTAGACCACGGGAGACCCCCCTAGCCTGTGTTCTCTTGAGTATTGTCACTTATGTAATATTAAGTCCAGAAGGAAGTTAAGGGGTCTATGTGCGGATTCTCCAATAATTTTGCATATTAATCATAAACCGGATGATGAACCTATTATGTATCATAGATAATGAACTGTAAAAATCTAGTTCTTGCTATTACCATACATCGTCCCTACCATGTCAAACTATCGAATATGCAAAACGGAGCAAACTAAGGAACAAACATATTCAATCTATTGACGAAGTAATATATTGAAAAATGGTCTTATTCCATACTTTAAGGCTATTCGAAAGGGGTTAGAGTTGTGACAATTTGCGACAAGCCGTTTCGTCCACAATCCAAGAGCAAAGTCACGAATCTGAAAAACGAGAATATTTATATTCGATAGTTTGTCATGGTAGGGACGATGTGTTCTTTGACTCCTGAAGAAATGGAGTTTGTTACTTAGACCCCTTGACCTCTGGGGTCTTCATATATGAGGATGTCTGTCAGTCCTTTACAAATGTTTTTCTCATTTTACTTTCTACGTTTAAGAAGTTCTTTTTTAAATCTATAACTTTTTGAACATTTTAAAAATCTCTGGAGGAATGTAGGTTTTGGTATTAAATGAAATATGTTTTGAAAAATGTACACAAATCTTTATCGATACAATCTACTAAATAGTTGCCGAAAATGATCCCTGTTATTATCGATACATATATATATGCATATATATATATATATATATATATATATATATATATATATATATATATAAAACATTGAAATTTCAAACTGTTGTCCGTACGTCAACCAGCAAATCAGTCAATCTGGAGGGAGAGGGGTATTTCGGACACAAACTGTGAATATTCTCCTTACGGTCGAATTTTATTTTTCTTCCTATAGGTTGACATCCTTCCTTAACATCCCTAGTGGAGAAGAAAGTTTTTTCAACCAGACCTTAGATCAAAAAGCTTCTACGTATATATTTTTAGAATTATATATACATACATATAAATATATATATACATATATCTATATATATATATATATATATATATATATATATGTGTGTGTGTGTGTGTGTCGGTTCTTTCTCTAGCTGCCCCAAAATTGTCTGATTTTGATACAATTTGGTATAAAAACACGCTGTCTAATTTGAAAGGTCAAGTTCGTTAACCAGTAAAATCCATTAACCGGAACAATTCGCACGAAAAAAATTTGCTTACGTTTGGTAAAAAAAAAAAAAAAAAATACTTAATAGATATGTGCATTTTCGGGATTATCACATATTTTGTTAAATACCCAAAAACGGTTGTAATATCGTGGTAAGTGGATGGTAGCCATTCAGAGGAGTACTAAATTGTCTACAAATAATTTTTTACTAGATGGTACCTACCATACCATTACACAAATTATTAATGAATGGAAACACTCTTTTGGAACAACAAGCACTAAAAATGGAATAGAATTTTCGTGCCGAGACATGATTCCTTATAAATCTGCACAAAAAATGACCACAACAACTTTTCCCTGGCTAAAATAACATGGCAACACTCCAGCTTACAGATTGCGTTCCTCCAATGACGACAGCTCGAAATGATTATTTAAAAAAGTATGTTCCATCAATTTTTGACAAGTAGCCCCGAGCAACACTAACTCCCAAATGACTTCTCCCAGCTATAAAAACGACATCCACCTATAAAAGAACAGTAAACAATTTACGACCCGCAGTGACTCCTTTCCAAATCCTTGGTTTTAAATCCTCTTTTCTCCTCTTGAATTTAAAAATTCCAGACTTAGGATATAAATTATTCATGTACATTGTATTCTAAGTCCTTCACGCAGCAGTTGAAGAAATATGCATATTTATCAGCAAGGGATTGTTAAAAATTAAGTGTGTGCTTAAAATAATCTATATCTTGATGGCCGGGGAATAATTTAGTAATTAGAATTTAGTAAGTCGAAAATTTCAACTTTTGAGGACAGCTTTAAAACAGAATTAACAGAAAAAACGTCCACCGAATGGAAAAATATCTACGTGGTTTACTAGTAAATATCAATAGGAATCTGTAGTTACAATTTGAAGTTGATCGGGTGAAAATTGAAAGCGCTACCGAATCGTCCGATTTGAAAAACATAGTTTTGAGAAAATTCACTTTAAAGTTAATGCTCCCAACTATTACTCTTTTTACTTTTTAATATTTTTTCACAATTTCTTGTAACAAAGATACAAAAAATTGTTTTTATTTTCAAATCTATTGGGACTTTAGTTGAAAAATCTAATTTTTTGCACAGTTAAAACCCGTTCCGGCACATAAACACTCTTGGATATAATTTTTGAACAGTTAAGGAAGCATATAAAAAAGAAAAAGGCAAAAAAAGTTGCAAGGCATTATTACCCCTTAATATAGCGAAGATATACCAATAAGCAATATTACAATAAGTTTTTTTTTGTTTTTTTTTTATTTATTTATTTGTGAGCATCCCGCATCGAAAGCGATTCGCCCAAATACAGATAGAAAATACATATTTATCCAATTAAATAATAATTATAAATCCATAGTAATTAACTTCTTACATAATAATTATAAAACCATAATAATTAACATGCTACATAATGATTATAAATCCAATTACATTATAGTACGTATCTATCTAATTATATAATTAACTTTGTGAATAACAAACAGCTAAAAGTAAAAGTAACATTGTAAAAACAATAAATTTTTAAGAACAAACTTATAAAAATAAAGATAACGAACAAAATAGTTCCTATGTACAATATGACTATAGCTCCCAAGTACAATCACAGTTACACAAGGGGGGGTCCTATGTATAATGAATACATCACATCATGAGTGATTTTCATTTATTATTATAACCTTTCAAGGACGATGATAAAAACCACAGTTTGGGTCGTCTAGACAATCAAAGGAAGTTTGACATACATACATATATATATATATATATATATATATATATATATATATATATATATATAGTGTTGAAATGTAATTAAGAAAATTTAGTGGTTGTTGTAGTCCGTACTAATATAACACATATGTTATATATGTCCGTACTAATAACACATATGTTAATCGTTATTATAATACGGTCTACCAGTAGATAAATATTTATAATTTTTGCCGGAGTATTGAAGTAACCTCCACCCCTCCTCCAAGATGGAGAGATTTTGCTTGTTAACAGACTCGTTTCTTACAGAACGGAATTGTTTTTAACGGTCCGCCTTTAAGTAACTTTTTCAGCAAAAAAAAAAAAAAAAAATAACAAAAACATCCATGATTCATGATGAAAATGTCTTTAGAGAAAATTAAGGGGAAATTTTTGCATATAGCACCGACGAAGGCTTGAAATTCAATCCGAAACGTTGACAATAAAAAAACTCCTTTTTTTGTAAAAAAATTGTATTATTATTAAATATTATGACCGAAGTCCGACAATCTGCGCCTGGATAATAAGATTACATCTTTCGACTAGATAAAAGGAGGAATATTAAAAAGGAATCAGTCCAGAGAGAAAGGATTGCTATGAGGTTGTGAGACTTCCTGATAAGGTATGTCATGTTATGAGGAGAACGATGTCATTCTCCCGTGATCGTTGCTCGTCACGAGATCAAATTAAATGTCATCGTCAGGAAAGATTAATGGACGTCGTTATCACTAGTTCTACTCAAATTCCCAAAATCATCATCACCTGTGCCAATTATTTCTTTGGACGGTTTTGAGGTTTGTTCGGTCAGTTTTTTAAACGATTTTTTAAATATTTTAGCATGTATATTGTATTAAAACCAGAAAAGGTTACAGATAAATCCTTGAATATGGTTTCATTCGTTTCCCAACGTCACACAACATATGAAAGGAACACTGGAAGCCTGCAAACTAATATTTATTTATCAATTTTTTTCGCAATATAGGCGGTAAAACATATAGAAATCAATGAAATATATTACATTATTTACAGTTAAAGGATTCGGTAAATCTGAAGGAGAGCGTCCTCAGCTACGATTTTCTTCAAAGTTTGCACTATAACGTATTTTCATGCACTAAACACGAATCCGTTGAAAACAAAACCCGCTCTCAACTAGGAAAGAAGTTATTAAAAAAAAAAGTTCACTGTTATGAAGGTTAGGGAAGATTGCCTAGGACGACTTTTGGGCATAGAATTCTTTTCATTTCTGCGAGTTGGATTGACTAGGGGTTTTGATGTTTTCTTGAGCGAGCGGAAACGCATAGCACGTATGCCCAAAAGCGACAGTTTACGACCAAGTCAGCTACCACAGGTGAGTCTGAATTTCAATTACACTTCGTGATTAAGGACTATTGCGCATGCGCGTGTTTACATATAAGCTGTTTACCCCGTCTTTTATAACCGCCATAACAGTGAACTTTAGTGCTTAATAACTTCTTTCCTAGTTGAGAGCGGGTTTTTTTTTCAGCGGATTCGTGCTTAGTGCATCAAAATACGTTATAGTGCAAACTTTGAAGAAAATCTTAGCTGAGGACGCTCTCCTTCAGTTTTACCAAGGATTCTTATGTCAAGCTGGTTTCATTGTTGTATGTCTCAGTTCAAATAGTTAGATGTCTAGTAGATATAACTGTTATTCATTTTGGTAGTCAGTTTGTCTAAAAGTCGTCATTCTTTTAACGTCATTTGGTCTTACGTTTTTGTGCCCTTGTATAAACTACAAATATAAAAACTATTTAAAGTTTACCTAATGGTATGCATATCGGTTTTGTAAAGTCTTCCAGAATTGAATTATGATTTTGGTTAATTTTAAGTTTTAAAATGTATTTAAATTTCATAGAGTTTAATTTGCTTTAAGTATTGCAGTGTTTTTCTATATATTGGCTCCCTTCACTCAGTAAGATAGTCAAGCTGTCCGGGAGGTCAAAGTTGTGTCTATGTGTGCATTCAATTAGTGTTTACTAGTTAATTTTGTGTTGCAGTATTGGCAATTTGGTACGTTCTGTTTGGTCATCATGTCTGAATGAGTGAGACGTGAGTTGCCTATTCTTAAACGGCAAAGAACTACCATAAACGAATAACCATGAAAGCGCGAATTTCGCTCGTGAAACAGTTCCGACAAAAATTGACACAAAAACTTTTCCACACTAATTTTCAATTTCGGTATTCAGAAACGATTGATTTATAGTAAAATTTTGGTTCCGTTTGGAGTTAAGGAAGTATTGTCTGTTATTAACAGACATGAAAAGTTTTCAGATTTTCGTATATTTTCTAAAATCTTGAAAACAGTTGGGAAATCCTTGTAAGTGCAAGGTACCATTCGAAAGCTTACTAAATTGTCTATAAAACGGTTCCAATGTTAAGTTTGATGGGGCGATGTCGATTGTAGAAATAAGTGCATGAAACTTCTTAAGTGTTTGTTTTGTTCTTTTAACTCACTTTTAATTGGATGTTTTTTATTTTAAATTACATTTATCAGTAAAATTAATATTTTAGTAAAAGAAGGCAAGAAAATGAGAAACTAATTGGCTACAGTGTTTCCCTAGAGCGAACGTTAAAAAGGCGGGAGAGTCATTCCGATACTGTTAGTTTCCTGTTGTGGCGCCTCAAACATCCTTCTCTTTGAGATTTTATTTTATATTTTTAACGAAGGATCAAACCCTACTAATAACTGCTTCTATTCCTTTACTAATGGCACTAAGGGATATGAACCGCGCTAAGATGGCGCACTTATTTCAGCAATGGGGAACCAACTGGCATGTTAAGTAATGCAGCTCCTGCGTGAAGGACTTTTCTTCCTTCCAAATTTTACTTTTTTATTTTAGGTAGACTTCTGAGACGAAATGGTTTATAATTTTCATTAATTTATATATGTTTAAGGGTGCTACAATGGCGATTCAACAAAATCAATATAACTGATGTTTCTTTTAGTCGTTTTTTTTTTTTTTTTTTTTGTTTTTGTTTTGTGTGTGTGTTTAGCGGCTTATCAACATTAGGGCTATTAACGCCGGGCTGTCTACAGGTTGCCACCCTTTTCTATAATGCCAACAGCACGTGGTCGGTCATCCAATCAGGTTCTGGCCACGCCCGACGTTGCTTAACTTCGGTGATCTACGGGAACCGGTGCATTCAACGTGGCTATGGCCGTTGGCTCTTTTAGTAGTTATCCCTAGAATTCTTAGATATAACCGAGTTATGAACACAATAGAGGCAAGTGCTCGACATATTAATTTCCATGTCTTAATTAATATAATATAACATTCAAAACCAATAGTCAATCCAAGAATTGATAAAGCGCACCACCAATAATTATGTATTTTCTGAAATATTTCAACTGTCTCTAAAAAAGCCAGCTTTTCATCATTGACAATATGTTTTTTCTCCAGAAATAAGTTGGCACTGTCGACATCATATGTGCCGAATACGGAGAACCACCTCTTTTAGAAATCTCAGGAATTTGAATGGAATGACAGTAAATTATTACAGTTCTGTCGTCTCATTACCAAACCACCCTTTACATAATTATTTCAATACTCGGCTTTCACCTGCCTTTAGAAATGTTAAAAAGAACCTTTTATAATATAGAACCTACGAACACTTTTCTTTATGCTTATATTCATATAATTTAACAGACTAATGGCTCCCTCCATCTTCTAAACTGGACTTCTTGCAAACGATTCGTGGTTTTTTAATCGTCCTTAAGGAAACCTAACCCTTAAAAAATCTATAAAAAAAATAATGCAATTACTATTGTACATTATTAAAATAAATAGTGACCCAAAGCAGTGAATAAAATTCCAAATTAACATAATCGTAAATTTAAAATGGCTCTACATGTTTCGCATCCTCGGATGCCTCTTCTGCAAACTGGAAACTAAAAACAGCCGAATGATATGCGAACCTTTGGCTACAAAGGCCATGTCGTAACTAGAAATCAACAACATAGCAACAGACAGCTGAGTTTTTAATCAGCTGTTTAAAATATCAAGTCCAAACATAAATTTATATTATGAAGAAAAAGATAAGTCACTGAATTAAAAATAGTCCTGTTTTTATAATTTGTAGATAAATACATTCTTATTCATTGTCCAATAAATATATATGTTTTCGGTTTTCTTATTCACCACTTTTTCCCATTTGTTATGATATGTATATTTTCTTTTCTTTTTTGCGTTTTATCAAGAACGAAACTTGTTATATTTTAGCAGAAGGTTCGACTACATTCCATTAGGCTGCACTTAGTTTTTAGGGTGCTGAAGAGGCATCAGATGATGCGAAACATGTAGAGCTACCTATTTTTAATGGATTGACGATTATGTTAATTTAGAATTTTATTCATTGACTTGAAAAACTAAACTAGACTATACTATAATGCTCAGAATACAGAACAATAGCTGAAATTCATAGTTTTGCAACGAAAGTTAAAACTCACCGATCTCAACTCTAGGGAGAGCTTGGTGCAGCATTCGATTTCAATGGACAGTCCATAGCTGTTCAAACTAAGTTCTATTTGTACAGTTTTCTCAGAAAATTTACTAGCGATTTACCTGTCCTTAATAATGGTTACACCATTTTAGAAGTGGTCTAGAAGTGGCGCCTTTGGTCCTAAACTATGTAAATAATAATATAAACTAATCTACATAAATTTCAAATGAACGTAAATAATATATCTCTTGCATATCTGTTATATAAAAAGCTGACTAATTTATTATTTTTTTATTTAATTTTGTTCCATTTTCCAATGGACCGATTTAGTTTATTTTTACGACATAGTTTTATCAGTAATTGTGCACGATTTATATTGAATTTCACTGCAACGAAGCAAACCTATGGCCGTTATAGACAAATTAGTAATTTGGTATCTGAGTAAACTTCCTCTTATAATAAAACGATGTCGCTTATACAACATGTTTCATATTTTTTCGGCTCGATGTTTGCCAAGATACGTTGCAAGGAGACAAAACTTACCAACGATATAGAAAATTAATAATTTCTATATGGGGTACAACCCCAATCCTAATAGACCGATTTTGCTGGTTAACGAGCTCGTTCATCTTTCCCTTAAGGAATAACAAATTTTGTGGTGAAAATACAAAAATTGGGCACACTATCGTGTTAACAGACATAAACTCAAAAAATTAACGAGGGCCATTTTAGCACTTTCCTCCGAAGGAAAGTAGCTATTGAGGTTGCACTCATGACGAAAGTTTTCAAAGTTTTCTCAAATCTTTATCGATCCAAGCTAGTAGACACCAGAAATGACCCCCGTTAAAATTTATATATATATATATATATATATATATATATATATATATATATGTGTGTGTGTGTTTGTGTGTTTGTGTGTGTGTCTGTTAATACGATAGCGGCCAGAGTTTTTGTTTTTTCGTCACGAAACTTGGTATATAGCGTTCAATTAGCAAACGATTGAACGAGTTCGTAAAACAATAAAATCGGTCAAACGGAAGCGGGGGTTTACCCCGGACCCAAAACACTAATTTGACCATGCCCGCCGTATTTTTAGCGCGGTTCCTCCCTCCCCCATAGGGTGGAACCCCGCTTATAGGGTTGATACAATGAAACAATCCGGAAGTGCCGACTAGAAAATTTCGCGTTTCAGAACCCCTAGAGACCGAAAATAACGGTGGTTCAAATTTGTATATATATATATATATATATATATATATATATATATATATATATATATATATATATATATATGTATATATTTATATATATATATATTTGTCTGTTCGCTCTCTAAATAGAAGACGAATGGTCCGATTTTTATGAAATTTGGTACAAAAATCCTTCGTCCAATTTGAAAAGTCAAGTTCGTTAACCAGCAAAATCCGCCTACTGGAAGATGGCGTTTGGGGCGAAATTCGCGCAAAAAAATCGTAACGCTTACGTTTTTGAGTTCATAAGCTTCTAAGTACTCGTTTTATATGACTCCTGGGCTAGGAAAACGAATGAAACCATTTTCAAGGCGATAGCTTTAACTGTTTTCGAGAAAATTGGAAAAATATTTTTTGAATACCGTTTTTGGTTTGGGTACTTAGAATCATGGGATTCAGTTGAAACATTTTCTGCATGTTCTACTTTCATCAAAACTAATATGTTGAAATTTTGGTTACGTTTGGAGTTAAGGAAGGGTTAGAATAAAATATTTTATTAACAGACATAAAAAGTTTTAGTAACTTTGTTTACTTTCCTTAATATCTCGAAAAAGGTTGAGAATCTTGGTAAACGGAAGAATACCATTAGAAAGCTTATTAAATGCTCTAAAAAAAAGGTTCTAATGAAAGTTTTGATTAGGCGATGTCAATCGGAGAAATAAGAGCTTAAAACTTTAAAGTAATTGATTTCGCTTATTCGAACAGTTCTTTTTGTCTGTTTTTTATTCCTTGTTATTTTTTAATTGCTTATTGTTGGATAATGTATTTGAAAATAAAACAGGCTAAGAAAAATAAGAAAAACAATTTAATGTTAGAGATATGGATTTCCAAGATATATAGCTTTTCAACTGCCTAGCGTCCTTCCTAGGGAGGGTTCTTTGTCTTTGATTTTGGTACTTAGAATTATGGGATACAGTTGAAACATTTTCTGCATGTTCGAGTTTCATCAACACTAATATGTTGAAATTTTTGTTACGTTTAGAGTAAAGGAAGGGTTAGAATAAAATATTTTATTAACAGACAAAAAAAGTTTTGGTAACTTTGTATAATTTCGTTAGTATCTCGAAAACCGTTGACAATCTTGTGAAGCGGAAGATTACCATTCGGAAGCTTACTAAATGCTCTACAAAAAAGGTTCTGAAGAAAGTTTTAATTAGGCGATGTCAATCGGAGAAAAAAGTGCTTAAAGCTTTAAATTAATTGATTTCGTTTATTTCAATGGTTCTTTTTGTCTGTTTTATTTCTTGTTATTTTTTAATTGCTTATAGTTGGATAATGTATTTGACAATAAAACTGGTTAAGTAAAATAACAAAAACAATTTATTGTTAGAAATATAGATTTCCAAGATTCCAAGACCTTGTCACTAGCGGGTCTGTTTCTAGTGTAGCGGACCCTTCCAGGTAAGATTGTAAATCATGACCTTTCAAGACTTTATACTCACAGGAATGGCGTTAGTGACCTTAAGGGTTGACACGCCATTATAATAATTAATTTAAAAAAAAGGACTGGTGGAACCAAAATAATAACTGCTTCTATTTTAATCTTTCCAAATTAGACTAGGGATATGAACGGAACCGCGCTAAGATGATGCAGTCCTGCGAGACGGACTTTTTGATATATTGCGACGAAAGTCAGTATTCGTAGTGGTAATCTACAGAGGAAAATGGGCTGTAAAAATAAACTAAATCGGTTCATTAGGGGGGGGGGTTTCTCCGGACCCAAATTACTAATACACTCATACCGGTCGAAATTTCTGCTGTATTGTAACGAAACGCGGTATACGTCGTGGGTAACTCATGAGAAAGAAGTGTTATAAAAATCAACTAAATCGGAAAACCGATTATATTACTTTGTAATATATGTATTTCAATAGAATAGCCCGCCAGACGTAGATTCGCAAGGCCGCCGCAAGGAGCGCTTTCTACCACTAGGGGGACTGTATCCTATTCCTGCGTCAGATCAAAAGACGAAAATATGAAGTTTTTTTGTATTTATTAAGTAGTGTAGTAAGTACCATGTATAAACATAACTCTGGAAGTTAATTAATTACCAAATTAATAATTGAACAGTTACTCATTAAAAAATTAAAAAAGAACTATTCATGTTTTAATTTTATTTATATAGGATATTTTAAGCAAATTATTCTGGAAAGCAGTCTACACTGCCCAAATTCTGAGGAAAGTGCTTAGTTATGCAGCTCCTGCGTGACGGACTTTTAAGTGTTAGGAGATTAGGATCGATGAAGATTTGAATAGATTTTTCAATAACTCTTTCATGAGTGCAACCCCAAGAAGTACATTCTTTCGGAACGTCCTAATAGCCTTTATAAATTCACTTCCACCGCACATTAATAACTTAATTCATGAAACTGGTCGACAAAAATTAGAAAGTGTGTTAACCTTAATGTCTCCACAAGGACCCAAAATAATAAACCCATATCCTTAATGTCACATTTGACGTGATCGTATATAAATCTCATGTTCAGCAAACATTTCCCATTCTTGGTTTTAGTGTCCTGTTGTCGAGTTTAGTTTCTGTGGGGGTGCAAAAAGTGGGTCCATGCAGCTCCTCATGTGTAACCGAAAAAGAGAACAGGATGCAGAATGTTGTACTCACAGCACAGTATCTCAACCGGAAAGGAATCACATTTCGTTATATGATATATGGTCAAGGAACGGATTTCATATTCTTTTAAATGAATATATATGTGTACCCCGGAGGCAAAGGACACAATGTCCATTTTTTAATTAAATTGACTTAACACACATTTTATTTAAATTTTTTACCATTTACTTAATGTGGATTTTTCTATCCATACAATGGTATCCTGTCCCCATAAATAACGAAGATAAGGCTGAGAAAAATAAAATCATGTCCGTTTCTATTAGAGGTGAAATACCCCATTTGGAGGACTTGGTTTTAAAAGTCAATAAAACTAAATTTTAAAATAGAAATTTGATAAGAAATAAGATGGCACTGTCGACATCATATGTGCCGAATACGGAGAACCACCTCTTTTAGAAATATCAGGAATTTGAATGGGATGACAGTAAATTATTACAGTTCTGTCGTCTCATTACCAAACCACCCTTTACATAATTAATGTCAACGTTTCGCCTACAATTTTACACCTTCGTCAGGGCTAAGAGTAGAGGAAGAACTAATCTGTTTGGATTCACTACAAGAGATGTAGTTAATCCAAACAGATTAGTGGCAAAAACGTTGCCAATAAAAACTCATTTACATTTTAAAATGTAGCTATATCGACTATTACGGGTAAACCCTGTTTGTTTTAACGCTGGTATTTTTGGCTAGTTTGTCGTCAGAGTTTAGCAGAAAAAAAAAACAATCACTAATACTATCCAAGATTCTATAAATAGGGGTGTATAAATAGATATTCAGAAATACTGGAAAGAGCGAATATAGTTAGAAGTTGAGGACTGGAAGAGAGAAATAGAGTGTGTGTGTGTGTGTGTGTGAGAGAGAGAGAGAGAGAGAGAGAGAGAGAGAGAGAGAGAGAGAGAGAGAGAGAGAGAGAGAGAGAGAGCGACATTGGCCATCCACAGAAATGACCCTATTGTTATGCCCTCACCCAATTGGAAATGTTTTCTGGTTCTTAGACGACGATAAATAAATAAGTTGGTGAACATTTGGGTTAACAGTTCATGACATATTCTACAGCTCTTTTACTTACGAATTGAATTGGTTTTATTTTTGTTTTTACGGCAGATCAACTAAAGGACATAACGAAACCAGACGCATCAACTTCCAGGGCTAGGCTATTCAAAAGATTTCACCATTTATAAAAATCTAAAAAATTCTCTTCAGAGATGAGTTTGCTAAAACAATTCTAGTCACTCCAAGCGGGATTCGAACCAGTGTCTCCTAGGAGGAATTCCTGCCAGTGGGAGATCCATAGTTAATACTTCCAAAATTTCCTTGATTAATTGTACTTGATTTTTTTTTTATGTATTAATTTAAAACAAAAGTGTGTTTGCTGATAGGTCGAATTGATTTAAAATATCTTATAGAGTTTTAGGTGTTTTATTTATTTATTTTTTTTTAAATATCGTTTAGATTATTATTTAAACCAAACACTTTGCTGAGGAGTATGCTTAGTTATGCAGTTATTGCGTGACGGACTTTCGACTGTAACAGCAATAACAATTAACAGCTGCTTCATGTGCAAGATGAAATAAGACGAAGACACCTTCCATTTCCTTGCAGTATGTCGTGTTCTGAAGGAGTTTAGGCTCAGGTTTTATGGGAAGACATCTTTCACTAAGAAATAACTAAATGGGAGAAATTGGGAAGTCATCTGATAAAACCTCAAAGCAATTTGTAAATAAAGACAATTTTTAGTTCAGAAATTTAACTATTAGTATGATTTATGTTTTATATATATTATTAATTCTTGTGAAAGATGCCCCAAAATAAATTTTTCACTTTTTCTTGTTTCTTTCTCTGGCAGGGGGTCGATAAAGCAGTACACTCTTGGTTCGCATTTACTTCTTTATTTGATATGCTTTGCCCGACATGCTTTATCAGGAAGTCTTCTCTTAGCTTGATTCAGGCGTAATTCAGGATTACGCCTGAATCAAGCTAGACAACATGATGAGAGGACTTCCTGATAAGGAAAGCCCCTGAAGAGGTGCGACAAAGGCACGAAACATGTCTGGCAAAACACATCAAATAAAGAAGTAAATGCGAACCAAGAGTGTAATGCTTTATCGACCCCCTGCCAGAAAAAGGAACAAGAAAAAGTGGAAATTATATATTATTGAATATTATTATTAGTTAGATTTTGATATTATTTTAATTCTATTGTTTTCTATATTTATGAGTACTTATGTTCATTAATTATAGAGAAGTCATCCTTTTGTTGTTTTTGTATGCTTCTAATATAATAATCTGTCACTGTGTGTACGCAATTGCCACTCCAGCTGATGGACCTTGCCTAAGATTCTTTTGTAAATTTGTAGTTATTTTTATTAGAGCAATTTATGTAAATCATAGAAAAAAACATATTTTTAGTAATTCCAGTAATAATTATATGTGAAATTCTGAAGAATGTAAACTTAAGAAAGTTAAATCATTATAAAACCAAATAAATGATAAACAAGAAATAACATTTGGCACTTATAATAAAATAATATTATATTTCCATTGGTACTATTAATATATGAAATCTTCTCATAATACGGTTTATTGTAGCTTAAAACTGCAACTGTTTATTGTTACTTGTTACTTAAAACCAGACTGAGTAGGTTCAAAGGATACTAATGATAAAGTTAAACAAGAAAGTTAATTGGACCATGATAATCAGCAAGGAACCAAGCGCCTTATTTTGAAAAACTGAAGTGGTATTTTCTTTCAGCTATCTAGTTGTCAGAAATAGTATCCTAAATAGAAACACCATGAAAATAGTTTGTGGGATATTATATAGTTTGTGGACAAAATACTTGAAAAATATTAATTAACTGAATCTCTGTGATATTGTAGCTTAAAGGATAATTTTCTGGGAACGTTGATACTGTCGCTTGGTTCCTTTTGTATTAACATGATCCAATTAAATGAAATAAAATTTAATTCGTAAGATCTTTGGGAATATTTATTGTTCATGATAGGTAATCATTTCAGATTTGCTAAGTATAGTAACGGTTTACTAATAATTAATAAAAAATGCTAAAAGTATTTACCTTGCAGGTTTATCTGGGGCCCCACAGAGAGCACTAGTGACCCTCTCTGCCCCTCGCCTGAGGCCGGTGATCCTCCGCGTGAGCTCGGCCGAGGCTCGCTCCACGACCCCCTGAGCCCCGCTCATAACTGAGCCTCCAACTCCCCAGCCCCTCAGTACTGCCAACCTACCATTCACCCCTCTCAACATTCTCTCTTTCGGTCTCAGGTTGGCCAACCTACCATTCACATTCTCCCTCTCTCTATTCCCTCTTCTCTCTCTCTCCTCATTACATCTCTCTCTCTCTCTCTCTCCTCATTCATTTCTCCGCCTACTTACTGCACATGCTCTCCGGAGACACTAGTCGGTCATTTCGCTCCCCCCCCCCCCGTTTTCACCCTTTTTTTGTATTCTTTTATTCAGTATTTCTCCAATATAATACATGAGTTCTACTGTATTGTATGCTAGTTTATGTGTTCAGTTTGATCGACTTACTGGTTAAAAGAGTTATTCGTTAGCACACCAATAAGAGCGCAGAAATGGCTCTTTTTTTTTTTTTTTTTTTTTTTTTTTTACTGGCCATCGACATCGGGGCCATTAGTGACGACATCCAAGGTGCAGCGAGGAATTTTCTCAGCGAGCCATGAGATGAGAAAATTCCTGTCGCCGCACAGTGCTTCGAGTATCCATATTTCTAACCAAAATAATCGGTAATGCGTTTAAAAAAAATAAATCTAAGTTTCCGAACCAAACAACCGATCCTATCATATGGAATTTCATCTAATGGTATAGTTTTGGGTAATAATATAATTTTGAATTTATTGAACCCCAACATTATCAGTGTGAGAGTTATCAGGAACGTATTAAAATATGAAAGTTACCCGAAAAACAAGTTAGTTTAAAAATTCAAGTTTTTGAAATATCGTCGATACAAATGCAAAGTATCGAATGTGAAAAAACGCATTTTTGATAATCAATCTCTACTGATTGCTGCTGGACTGATGTACAGCAAACTCTCGAATCTACGTTCACTCAGTGAAAGAGGAGAGTAACGGTCGAAGTAAAAGTAGAATCTGCCGACTATTTGACTGTCTAAAAGCAATGTAATGAATAAAAGTTTTTTCACTCTGGAAAGTGGTGATTTTAAAATTCGATACTTTGCATTTGTATCGACGATACAATGTTTTGTTTAATCTGATTCATTATCAGTTATGATGACTCGCTCTATTGAAAAAATAATACTACAATTAAAGAGGCACTCAGAAGCAGATAAACGTTAATGAAAATTAAATTGCACACTGAATGCTTGGAGAACATGCAAAAAGTACGAAATGATATTTGATGATTTTAGCACTTTCCTCCGAAGGAAAATAGCTATTGAGGTTGCACTCATGACGGAAATTTTGAAAAATTTCTTCGAATCTTTACCGATCCAACCTAGTAGACACCGAAAATGACCCCAGTTAAAATTGATATATATATATATATATATATATATATATATATATATATATATATATATATATTATATAGTTATATATGTGTCCGTTAACACGATACACTTGGTATGTAGTATTCCCCCATCAAACGATTGAACGAGTTCGTTAACCAACAAAAGCGATCCATCTGGAGAGGGGGTTTACTCAGGAGCCAAAGTAGTTATTTGCCATTACCAGCCATAATCTTTGTTATATTTCAACGAAACTCGGTATTCGTTGTGGTCAACCGAACAAAAACATTTGTTGTTAAAATAAACTAAATCGGTTGACTAGAAGGGGGTTTACTAATTTCCGGACAGAAATTACTAATTTCCTTATACCGATCGTAATTTATGTTGTATTGTTACGAAACTCTGCACACGTCTTGGCTATCTAATAAGAAAAAAGTTAAGTTAAAATGAACTAAATCGGTCTATTGGAAGAGGGTGGAGGTGTTACTTTGTGCTATGTTTGAATTAAATTCTTCCGCCAAACGTAGGTTCGCGAAACTCATCAAGATCAATAGATGAAAATGCGAAGCTTTGTGTATTTAGTACGTAGTGTAGTACCCCACATACACAAAACTCTGGAAGGAAATTAATTACAAAATTAATAATTGAAACAGCTGCTCATAAAAGCAAAAGAGCAGAACAATTGGGTCATGTTAAACAGAAAGAAACCAAGCGCCTTATTTAGAAAAAAATAAGTGTTATTTACTTTCAGCTATTTAGTTGTCAGAAATGTTATTCTAAATAGAAACAGGATGAAAATATTTGCTAAAATATTGTATAGTTTGACGAAAAAATACTTGAAAAAGAATAATTAAGTAAATCTCTAAGATATTGCAACTTAAAGAGCAATTTTCTCAGAATGTTCATACTGTCGCTTTAACATGGCCCAATTTATGTTTTTATTTTATTTATCTATTTAGGTTATTTTAAGCAAATTATTCAGGAATTCAATCTACACTACCCAATTCTGAGGAAAGTGCTTAGTTATGCAGCTCCTGCGTGATGGGCTTTTTATTTTTAAAAAACCTGTTTAAAGTTTTAATGCGAAGACAGGTATAGTTGGGATTCGGCTAGGAGAAAAACGTCAGACTTTCAAAAAGAAATCTGTATTTTGGACGTTTCGACTGCAGCAATGGCAGCCTTCTTCAGCACTAGAGAATGCCTAGGGGGGAGGGAGGAAGACCTCGAGGACAACTTAGGTAACCATGGTTAGAAGTGTACGACTTCTAACCATGGTTACCTAAGTTGTCCTCGAGGTCTTCCTCCCTCCCCCCTAGGCATTCTCTAGTGCTGAAGAAGGCTGCCATTGCTGCAGTCGAAACGTCCAAAATACAGATTTCTTTTTGAAAGTCTGACGTTTTTCTCCTAGCCGAATCCCAACTATACCTGTCTTCGTATCTCTACAGCGGCTAACTATCTCCATCTACACTATAAAGTTTTAATGTTAACAAATTTTAGTCAAATTAAATGCAGGCATACAAAACTATCTAAAAAAAAAAAAGAAATCAGTCCCATAACAGGCCACAGGGGCCCTGAGGGGCAGATACTATAGAGGTATCTGCTTCATGACCATACGGCACACTAGGGAGATAGTGTGGTCAGTACTATGCTCCGGCCGTCTGATTTTCCCTTTGGCTGCTTCGACTGTTGGAGTCATTAGCACCCAAGGTACCCATTATTAAATTAATTAAAGGCGGGGTTGGTCTAGGGACGGTCAGGGAGGCCGAATTCAACCCATGAACGAAGACACTAGAAGAAAAAATCTTTAGTGCTTGCTCGGGATTTGAGCTCAGGTCCTCCAGCATATGAGTCCAGTGCTCTACCAATGAGCTAACCTCGCCCCCATACAAAACTATCTAATGATTTAATTTTCGGAATTCCAATATGGCATTTTAAATTACATACCTTGGCCTGTAAATTCCATACTTAATGATGTAATTTTGGAGGCCCGGTGGCCGTGAGCGTTAAGGCGTGAGTACTTCACGATCCGTGCCAAAGGGTCGTGGGTTCGATTCCTACTAGGGTGGTGGCTTTTCTTTAGATAAAAGAAAAGGCAGGAATTTTTCTCATCCCATGGCTCGTTGGGAAAATTCCTCGTTGTACCCTGGATGTCGGCGCTAAAGCCCTAGTTTACATCTGTGGAGTTAATATCCTAAAAGGTTGGAACGCCTTAAAAAGGAAAAAAAAAGAAAAAAAAAGCCCTAGTTGTCGAAGCACCGTAAAAAAAAATAAAAATAATAATGTCGTTACATATTATTTTTTAAACAGACATATATATGTATGTGATTAAATATTCATTTTTTGGCAAAATTTTGAACGTGTTTTTTAATTCTATAATTTACAAATTGTGACGATTCACATAAGTAGAAAATTATTTTCTTTTATCATTGTTCCTTGACATACTAAATTACACAGAACTTCTAACTCGATTGTTGTTAATTGTTTCAAGTAGGCGTATAATAATTTAATAAATAGGTCAGGGATCATTTACATCTCTCACGAGTATTAGCTACACACCCTAAGTAGAGTTTTGTTATTATAATTTATCTATTTATTTATTTTAGTTGTTCGCAGCTATAGCGAATCAACTGCTTCAACAGAATAAATACAAGTACACAAGATATTCATGTTTTGCCATGTGTAGAAGTTGTCTTTAATTTCTCACACAGTTGTATTTATATCTCATTTATGTGGAATAAAATAAAATAAAGCAGATCAAATTAAAAAAAAAGTAAAAAATTAAGTAAAATATTAGAAAAATTAAATAAATAGGGTTTCTATTAAGTTATAAAGGTTTACTTTTTTAAGATAGTCCAATAGCTGTCCTATGTAGTGACTGTCATCTGTAAGTAGTTCATGCATGTTGTTTGGGAGGGTATCATTTTGTCTCAGTCTACAGTCAGTCAGGATGTGTTTAATGGTGAGAGTTGTATTGCAGTATTGACATGTTGGTCTGTCTTGTCTAGTCATAAGGTAAGAATGAGTCAGTCGTGAATGGCCTATCCTCAGCCGGCACAGGACGACTTCTCGTCTGTTACTTCTGCTGCTTGAAGGCCATTCATGAATTGTGTCTTTAATCTCTCGTAACTTATTATTTGTTGTCCTGTACCATGTCTCCTGCCACCTTTTAGCACTTTCCTCCGAAGGAAAGTAGCTATTGAGGTTGGACTCATGACGGAATTTTTGAAAAATTTCTTCAAATCTTTATCGATCCTACCTAGTAGACACCGAAAATGACCCCCGTTAAAATTTATATATATCTATATATATATATATATATATATATATATATATATATATATATATATATATATATATATATATATATATATATGTATATGTCTGTTAACACGATAGCGGCCAGAGTTTTTGTTTTTTCGTCACGAAACTTGGTATATAGCATTCAATTAGCAAACGATTGAACGAGTTCGTTAACCACCAAAGTCGGTCCACCGGAAGGGGGGGTTTACCCCGAACCCAAAACACTTATTTGACTATGTCAGCCGTAATAATTGTTATATTTCAACGAAACTTGGTATTCGTAGTGTTAATATAGAGATAAAAGTGAGATATAAAAATGAACTAAATCGGTTCATTAGAAGGGGGGGTTTACTCCGGACCCACAATACCAATTCGCCACTACCAGCCGTGATTTTTGGTATATTTCGACGAAACTCGGTATTCGTAGTGCTAATCCACAGGTAAATATGTGTTGTAAAAATAAACGAAATCGGTTCAATAGGAGGGGGGGTTTACTCCGGACCCACAATACCAATTCGCCACTACCAGCCGTGATTTTTAGTATATTTCGACGAAACTCGGTATTCGTAGTGGTAATCTACAGGTAAATATGTGTTGTAAAAATAAACTAAATCGGTTCATTAGAAGGGGGGGTTTACTCCGGACCCAAATTCCCAATATACTCATACCTGTCGTAATTTCTGATGTATTGTAACGAAACGCGGTATACGTCGTGGGTAACTCATGAGAAAGAAGTGTTGTAAAAATGAGCTGAATCGGTCAATCGGAAAGCGGGGGTTTAATTTGTAATATATTTGAATAGAAAAGCCGGCAGACGTAGGTTCACAAAGCCGCCGCAAGGAGCGCTTTCTACCACTAGAGGGACTGTATCCTGTTCCTGCGTTAGATCAAAATACGATAATATGAGGATTTTTGTATTTATTACGTAGTGTAGTAGGTACCATGTGTAAACATAACTCTGGAAGCAAATTAATAATTGATCAGTTACTCATTACAAAATGAGAACTATTCACGTTTTTATTTTATTTATGTAGGATATTTTAAGCAAATTGTTCTGGAAAGCAGTCTACACTACCCAAATTCTGAGGAAAGTGCTAAGTTATGCAGCTCCTGCGTGACGGACTTTTTGTAATTATGGTCTTGGCCTCTGTCAATAAGTCCTGGTACGTCGAGTCGTGAATGTCTAGTCGTTCTTTTCGTGCTGCAAGTTTTGCTTGTATGTCTACTTCAGTACTAGGAGCAATGTCTTCGTGGCCAGGTAGCCAGTACATCGTTATAGTTTTGTTCAGTAGTGAAAGTTTGTTAAATATATGTATTGTTAAAGAATTGTCACTGTAAATATCCTGTAATGTTAGTAATGTGCTCAGTGAGTCAGTGCAGATTGTTATGTTTTTGTGGTCAGTGGTAGGTATATTGTCTAATGCAAGTAGAACAGCGTGGAGTTCAGCTGAGTAGGAACTTGTCATTTGTGGTAGCCTCGACGTTATGATTTTTTCTCCCACTACAGCAGCTGCTCCGGTTCCCTCCACTGATTTCGAACCGTCAGTGTAGATGAAGAAGGTATCTGTGTTTTCCGTCAGTCGTGAGTAAAATGTGTTTTTGTAAAGATGTCTTCTAGATGTTGGGTCGGTTTTATTGAATTTCGTCAGTTCTAAGTCAATTTTTAAACGGCTTTTTGTCCACGGTATGTAAGTCGAATCAGGTTTTTGTAGAGGTATAGTATGTTGTAGGTCAGAGTTATAGGTTAGGAATCTAACATGAAGGGGACGTTGTCTGCTTGCATAACGTTGATATAGATCTAAATAGGTTTGCTTTATTGAATTTGGAGTACATGGACTATTTAGAAACTTGCTTTTCAAAACCAACTTTACACAGTTGAACATACGTCTGAGCTCCAATGGTGGTTCTCCACTTTCTGCAAAGAGACTTACGGTTGGGCTTGACCTAAATGCACCAATTGCAAGACTTAGACCTGTTGTGTTATTATAATTTCTAATATCAAGAGTTCACTAATTATGCTAGTTATTTTAGCAAATATGATGTTTAAATGAGAGAGAGAGAGAGAGAGAGAGAGAGAGAGAGAGAGAGAGAGAGAGAGAGAGAAGCAATTATACTTGTGCCTCTCTCTCTCTCTCCCCCCCCCCTTAATAATTATAATTAGATTATTATAGATAATTATCTGATACCGGTACATATCTAATCCTTTTAGCTCGTTTTCTCCACCCCTTCGACATGCTTATGACGTCGACGGGAAGACGCAAACTGAACGTTCCGACTAGAAACTTAAACCTTTCAGAACCCATTGATCACAAAAATAACGGTGGATCAAATTTGTTTGTTTATATATATACAAGACTATAAGAAAATCATGCGTTAGTACATCTAGAATTAACACAAAGCGTTTAATAAATTATTTGAATTTCTTGCTTTATTGTTCTAATTTAACAAACCAATCAATTATTAAGTTTTATACAAACTTGTATAAATAAATATTGTGCAGTTTTTTTTTTTAATTTGTGGAGCCATGAAATAAATACCTTAAGGGGAGATCTGAGCGAGAGGTTGCCATCCACTAGAGATTGCTACAAAAACTGGCGGCAGGCGAGAGACTCCATCATCGAGCGGTCTGTTTCTGCATGCGATCACTCCCGCTAGTCATGCACGCCAGAAACATTCCGTAAATATGAAATGGTCACGACTCTAGTCAAGGACGAAGGAAGATGATAAGAAAATTAGAAAATCTGATAAGAAAACTGTATTTCGGGTCCAATTTTTTCCGAAATGCTTCGTCATCTTTATGATGAATGAAAGTAAAATATCGATTTATTCGGCGAAAATCTTTATAATTTTTGTTATTTACGAATTTCCACGTTAAGGGTCTTTTAATTCCATTAATTATTGCGTTATTTTTAATAAGAAAATTCTTAATTCAGAGACCGTGGAGCTAAACCAGTAAAAAATAGTTTTGGGTATAATTATGAAACTTAATAATAATACATTGCAGACAGTGTAACGTTCCAATGACAGTAAAACACTTACTAACGGAATGCAGAATACGAGAACAACTAAAATTACCATACAACTTACAGAGGGTAGCCCCTTCATTAACGAAATATTAGCATTTTTAAAACAACACAACCTACACACAAAAATTTGATTCCAGAATAAAATTTGATATAATAATAATCTGATTTCGATGAAGACGTAATATCAATTAATTTATTACTATTCAAATTTACTTGACCATTAATGGAAGACCACAAAAATGTAGCGTCATCTATCACCCAATAAATAATTAAATAATGTTAGTAGTTTTAGTCATATGTTATGTAAATATAGTAACTATAGTGTAATATAATGTAAATAGCAATACTGTAAATAATGTTTAGCCCTTAATTCTGTACACAAATCTATGAAAGTTTGTTTTATGTTCTCTTAACACTTTTGTTGTATTTAGCTCTATAACTTTGCATTTTTGTATAAATCTGTATCTGTTGTATTTTAAAAAAAGTCCGTCATGCAGGAGCTGCATAGCTATTCACTTTCCTCAGAATTTGGGTAGTGTAGACTGCGCACACTTGGGGTACAAAGTAACCCCCCCCCCCTTCCGGATAGACCGACTTAGTTCATTTTCATATCACTTCTTTCTTATTAGATACCCAAAACGTATAAAGAGTTTCGTTACAATACAACAGAAATTACGACCGGTATAAGGAAATTAGTAATTTCTGTCCGGAGCAAACTCCACCTTCTAGTCAACCGATTTAGTTTATTTTTATAACAAATTTTTCTCTTCAGTTGACCACAACGAATACCGAGTTTCGTTAAAATATAACAAATATTATGGCTGGTATTGGCAAAAACTACTTTGGCTCTGGAGTAAACCCTTCCTCCACATGGACCGATTTTGTTGGTTAACGAACTCGTTCAATCGTTCGATGGAAGAATACTACATTCCAAGTTTCATGGCGAAAAAACAAAAACTCTGGCCTGTATCGTATTAACGGACACATATATAACTATATATGCATATATATATATATATATATATATATATATATATATATATATATATATATATATATAATTTGAACGGGGATCATTTTCGGTGTCTACTAGGTAGGATCGATAAAGATTTGAAGAAATTTTCAAAAATTCCGTCATGAGTGCAGCCTCAATAGCTACTTTCCTTCGGAGGAAAGTGCTAAAAGAGCAGTCGCCGTCGTTGCGAAGCTCTTAAAATAAATTAAAAAAAATAATAGTACACTTAAAATAAGAATGAGTTTTTATTACCGACGTTTTATGTTTTGTAAAATGAGATGTTATGACGTGGTTTACTTAATTATTACGTTATTTTTAATAAGAAAATTCTTAATATAAATGAAAAACAGTCATGTACTACTGATGGCTAACCATATTCCGCGACTGCTTTCTTATCATTCTTCGGAAAACAAATTTTATTTTATTTTTTCTGCGCACAATTTATTCTTCTCGGAATGACAATAACCTTCCGACCTAAGTAATTGTGTATATTCGTCTGTGGCAGAAGGTCAATTTTATAAAAACACACTTTCTTTTTTCTGTACTCTTTTATTTGGCTCTACATGTTTCACGTCGCTGTGACGCCTCTTCAGGAGCACTTAATCTAAATAAAATAAAACATGGTTACAGCCTATCCATTAGAGAACCTTCCGCAGGTAGGGCCACGTCTGGACTGATAAGATCAATCATGTCTACTAGGTATCAGCTGTTTAAAATCGATAGTTTTAGGGTAAATGTCGATTTTCCAAAAGAAGTTTTTTGTCATTTTATAAAATGTTTTTAAGTCGTCTTGTTTATTAAATTAAAAAATATTTTATCCAGGTATTTAATATCTGTTTTTTTGTTGACGGCCTTTTTCCTATTTTTAATTATGTGTATATTTTCCTTAATTTTTCTTTTTATGGGGTTTTTCTCTTTATCTAATATCTTTACCGTGTCAAAATTAAATGTGTGGCTATATTGTATCGCATGATCCACCAATGCAGTCTTGTTGTCTTTCTCGTCAAGGTTTTTGGCATGTTGTTTGATTCTCTTTTTTAAAAGTTGCCCCGATTCTCCTACATACACCTTATCACACATTGCACAATCAATTTGATATATGTTATATTTGGTTTCTCTTTCTTTTAAATCATCCTTAATTCGGCTGTAGCTTTTTATGATTTTGTCGTGATATATCCAGGAGATTCTTCCTAGGTCTTTACATTTATGTTTTATCTCATTGGCAAATATTGGATTATAACGAAAGGTAATATAATTAACCAGCTCTAAAGTTTTCATATCTTTACTGTCATTATCCAATTTCTGTTTATAAATATGTTCATTGTGTATGAGTTTATCTGCTACAACTCCGTTTGTATTTAAAATGTTTGTTTTCCTATCGTCAAAAAAATCATAAATTTTACTTTGTATTAATTTCCTTCTTTTTTCTTGGTTGCCTTTTATGTCGTCTATTGTTTGTGTATCCTGAAGTTTACGTTTCAGAGTATGGTTGGTGTTGTCTGTTGCAACAGTCAGTTTTGGTTCTGTTAATTTAACTCTTTTGCTCCTATTAGAATTGTCATTACCTATATGTTCAGTGTCATCCCTTTTCCGTTTACTATCAGAGTCATCATAAAAATAGTCGTCCGTAAAATTAAAAACATTCAAGTCAAAATTGATTAAATTTAAATTTTTCCTCACATCTAATTTCTTTTTGTAAAAAACATTTCTTTCGGCTCTTTTAATTTCTTTATTTATAATTTCCTCAGGGTAATTATTATCTCTAAATATAGTTTTGAGTTTATTTGTTATTTCATTTAAATATTTTGGTGATGTTCGCAGAAGCGCCGTCAGTGTCCTATTATAAAGCAAATTCTTTTTAAAATTTAAAGGGTGACTAGAATAAAAATTAATCATACGACCAGAAAATGTATTTTTAGTCTGCCATTTAAACTCAAGTCTATTGTCAATAGTTCGAATTATTTCCATATCTAAAAACATAATTTTGTTTTCATTTTCAATTTCTAAAGTGAACCCTAAATTCGTCTTATTATTAAAAAACTGGAAGAGTCTATCTATATCGTTTTCATGTACACAAATTAATAAATCATCCACATATTTATAAAGAAATTGGATATGAATGTTACAGTCATTTATGATTTCTTCTAATATGTGGTTCATTACAATTCCACTAATAGAAACAGATAAGTGGTTGCCCATTTGTACTCCAAATTTTTGTTTATAAATTCTATTGTTAAACTTGAAATAGCCATCCTTTGTACATAATTTAATACCATCTATAAACAGGTTTTTGTCTTTTATTTTAGTTAGTTCTACAATTTTATCCCAATTTTTGCCAATAAGTTTGATAGCCAAGTCCACCGGAATACTCGGGAACATATTAACAACATCGAAGGAAACCAACTTATAACCAGAGATTACTGTCATCTTTTCTAATTTATGTTTTAAATCTATAGCATTTTTTACGTCAAATGGATTATTATCAACAAAATGTTTTAATTCCATGTTCAATGATTTAGATAATTTGTGTGTAGGGGATTCTGTTGCGCTGACTATTGGTCTCAGTGGTTGCCCTTCCTTGTGTAATTTTATCAAGCCATTTTGTTGATAATAATCCATTTGACGTAAAAAATGCTATAGATTTAAAACATAAATTAGAAAAGATGACAGTAATCTCTGGTTATAAGTTGGTTTCCTTCGATGTTGTTAATATGTTCCCGAGTATTCCGGTGGACTTGGCTATCAAACTTATTGGCAAAAATTGGGATAAAATTGTAGAACTAACTAAAATAAAAGACAAAAACCTGTTTATAGATGGTATTAAATTATGTACAAAGGATGGCTATTTCAAGTTTAACAATAGAATTTATAAACAAAAATTTGGAGTACAAATGGGCAACCACTTATCTGTTTCTATTAGTGGAATTGTAATGAACCACATATTAGAAGAAATCATAAATGACTGTAACATTCATATCCAATTTCTTTATAAATATGTGGATGATTTATTAATTTGTGTACATGAAAACGATATAGATAGACTCTTCCAGTTTTTTAATAATAAGACGAATTTAGGGTTCACTTTAGAAATTGAAAATGAAAACAAAATTATGTTTTTAGATATGGAAATAATTCGAACTATTGACAATAGACTTGAGTTTAAATGGCAGACTAAAAATACATTTTCTGGTCGTATGATTAATTTTTATTCTAGTCACCCTTTAAATTTTAAAAAGAATTTGCTTTATAATAGGACACTGACGGCGCTTCTGCGAACATCACCAAAATATTTAAATGAAATAACAAATAAACTCAAAACTATATTTAGAGATAATAATTACCCTGAGGAAATTATAAATAAAGAAATTAAAAGAGCCGAAAGAAATGTTTTTTACAAAAAGAAATTAGATGTGGGGAAAAATTTAAATTTAATCAATTTTGACTTGAATGTTTTTAATTTTACGGACGACTATTTTTATGATGACTCTGATAGTAAACGGAAAAGGGATGACACTGAACATATAGGTAATGACAATTCTAATAGGAGCAAAAGAGTTAAATTAACAGAACCAAAACTGACTGTTGCAACAGACAACACCAACCATACTCTGAAACGTAAACTTCAGGATACACAAACAATAGACGACATAAAAGGCAACCAAGAAAAAAGAAGGAAATTAATACAAAGTAAAATTTATGATTTTTTTGACGATAGGAAAACAAACATTTTAAATACAAACGGAGTTGTAGCAGATAAACTCATACACAATGAACATATTTATAAACAGAAATTGGATAATGACAGTAAAGATATGAAAACTTTAGAGCTGGTTAATTATATTACCTTTCGTTATAATCCAATATTTGCCAATGAGATAAAACATAAATGTAAAGACCTAGGAAGAATCTCCTGGATATATCACGACAAAATCATAAAAAGCTACAGCCGAATTAAGGATGATTTAAAAGAAAGAGAAACCAAATATAACATATATCAAATTGATTGTGCAATGTGTGATAAGGTGTATGTAGGAGAATCGGGGCAACTTTTAAAAAAGAGAATCAAACAACATGCCAAAAACCTTGACGAGAAAGACAACAAGACTGCATTGGTGGATCATGCGATACAATATAGCCACACATTTAATTTTGACACGGTAAAGATATTAGATAAAGAGAAAAACCCCATAAAAAGAAAAATTAAGGAAAATATACACATAATTAAAAATAGGAAAAAGGCCGTCAACAAAAAAACAGATATTAAATACCTGGATAAAATATTTTTTAATTTAATAAACAAGACGACTTAAAAACATTTTATAAAATGACAAAAAACTTCTTTTGGAAAATCGACATTTACCCTAAAACTATCGATTTTAAACAGCTGATACCTAGTAGACATGATTGATCTTATCAGTCCAGACGTGGCCCTACCTGCGGAAGGTTCTCTAATGGATAGGCTGTAACCATGTTTTATTTTATTTAGATTAAGTGCTCCTGAAGAGGCGTCACAGCGACGTGAAACATGTAGAGCCAAATAAAAGAGTACAGAAAAAAGAAAGTGTGTTTTTATAAAATTGACCTTCTGCCACAGACGAATATATTGAAAAATAGGGTCACTATCTTATAATAAAGTAATTGTGTTAATATTCCTCTTCATTTATGTGAAAAGGAAACAAGAATTTGTAAATATAAACATGACAACGATTTTAATAAAATGAATCGATATTATATTTCGATAATCATTATCTAATAGACAACAGACTAAAAAAATATATATTATAATTCTACCATTTGTACAATATTTATTTATTTTTAAATTAATTTTGGGTTATATCATTTTACACTTACATTACATTCTTTTATTTAAAAAAAAAATAAATTAAACCAATTACACCTACAATCTCTATTAAGAGGGTTATATTCCCTGTGTTTATAATGGATATACAGATGAATTTTGACGTAGACAAAGGAACAGTAACAAATATTTATTTCAACAAATATTTGATGACAAGATTGTTTTTTTTTTTCCCAGTTTAAATCATTCAAATTTGCCTGTATTATGTTAATTTAAGCGATTACTTTTAAAGTAATCATTTGGTGATAACAATGAACTGGGAACCGTAATGTAAAAAATACCCGAAATGTTTCAAACAAACGGCACCACAATATTACTACGATTGACAAAATTAAGGAAAAGTCATACTCGCAGGAACTAAGTCATCTTAGCGCGTTTCCCTTCTTATCCCTAGTGTCATTTGGAGAGCTTACAATAGAAACAGTTAATGATTTGTTTTAATCTTTCGTGAAAAATGTTAACACATGTACAAATGGAAAATTATATCTCAAAGCGAAACAAGATCTTAAGCGCAACACACGAAAATCAAAGCTGGCTAACGTACTGGACGTTTCAAATCATACAACTTTTTTTTTGTATCAAATTTTAGACACACACACACCCAGGGAGGAGGTGTGAGGGAGGAACGTCGCTGAAAAAGCCAATGAAGATAACAATATTGTATTCAATAATTAAACTTGCGTTTGTGACAATGCAAGTGGTTTTTGACTGAGATTTGTCAACAATCTTTTATAAATAGCTCTGGAATCTTCTCGTTATAAAAACAAATTTATTGGCATGTATTTCGTAAGTTGTAAAGATTATTAGATAATATTAACGTAGAGCTAGACGACCTGACGATGAAATATTATACCTTGCGACCCAATTTTAAGATAAATGTTGTCTATAAATTATACTGTCAAAAGAAGGTTTAAATTTAGAGGCTCGACCATTGGCCCTAAAATATTTGTCATTAGTGTTTCTAAAAAAAAAATAACAAATTAAACAAAACAATTAAAAATGGGCAAAGGTGCGAATAATGAATTGGGAATCGTTACATTTTTTTTTATTAATTTGAATGCTGGCCTCATTCTGTTTTTTTAAGTGTTAAAAAATAATATATACACATTCAAATTATATTCGGTTTTTATTAATTTGATTTTCGCCTTTTTTGTCGGGGACCAAAGTTTTTTATACATTTTTTGATATAAAAGAAACATTATAGAACCTATATTACATCACTATACTAAGATAACATCAACTATCTCCATAAATTTGAGCAAAAACGCAATTTTATCATCAATGCGAAGATTATGAGACGGACGAAATTCAAAATTAAACACTCTCAGAATTCACGTAGTCTGGTCTATTGTTTTATAATTGTTGTCTGCCTCATAACTCTAACAAACGATAAACAAATAATAATCTGCAAACCCATTTTCGTAAATAGTTGATACGTACTCTCATTTAATTAATTTGAATTTTGAAGTCCAGTTATACAGGGTGGCTCATGAATTAGTTAACATTTTAAAACATCTTTTAAAAAAAACATTTGGCATATTTTAAATATTCTTTTTTACAAGAAAGCTAATAAATTTGTTTTTGTTTTTTTAATTGAATCATCTAAATGACTCAATGCACTCTTTCGTGCGTTTCGACTAATGCACTCTTCTAAGAGTCTACCGAAATTTTCGAATACTCGTCGGGAAAGAGACCGCCGACAGCACTTGGCTGAAGTTATCTTTTTGTGTATTTGGTTTATGGATACAGACACGACTCTCTAAATAACCCCCTAAAAGTAGTTTGCTGGGGATAGATCTGGACTCCCATGGGTGGCCATAGAATGTTGCCTCGTTTGGAAACCAGCTTTTGCATAAGCATTTCTTCGACCACCGGCTGGGACTCGTTGGATGTGTAACAAGTGGCCTCCATCTTCCTGAAGCCATGAGTTACGATTGTAGCCAGCAAATACCAGTAGCATCGGTGTCAAGAATTCCAGTAACATTTTCACTTACTCAGGAGAATTAACAGTAACCAAAATGTCACGAGAATCTTCAGAATAGGAAGGTCCATAAATCTTGCAAAAGTCGATACGGTGGTCATTTAGATTATGTAATTAAAAAAAATCCAACTAATTAGCTTTCTTGTAAACATACAATTTTAAAATATGTCAAATGGCTTTTTAATAACACAGATTTTTTGGAAGAGTAATCTACAGGTTACCACCCTTCTCTAGCCAGGACAGGGCTGATGCCTTTCCTTTTTTGAGAGAAAATCCATCACCTCACGTGAGTATCAAACCTTCAACCCTAGGCACAGAGTGCTCAAGCCTTAACGCACCCAACGTGATCCAATCTTATTAGGCCTCTGATGTATTTTGAATAGCAGTACTGTTTAACCTTATGATTTTTTTATTTGAAGACAAAATAACATGAAAGCTCCATTTCGAGACAATGTGTCGTTAAGCATGTTTTCTAATCGAAGACGTCTCCTGGCTTCCAGAAGTGCAGGGCATTCCTTCACGAAATTGTTAACAACGTCTTTTCTTCATTCCCCAACTTGAGGTCATCCTCTACCAAACAGGTGGTTCCGTCCATAAGATAAACTTGTCCTATCCTCAGCCTCGTTGGAACTATGGGGTTGGATTTGATTTTCCTTGTACATTTCCTGGGAATTAGTAAATTCTTCAAAAATCAGTCGTGATTGCTGAGAACTACGGCCATTTTTCTAAATTGACGCCTCGGTCTCTTTCGAGAGGACGATTTTTTTTTTCGAACATGGTCCCCAGGAGCGAAAATATTTTCCTCTATATTGTCCTTTTTAATAAAAAAAATATATTTACTATGGAAATCACGACCGAAAATGAATTCACATAAATAAGATCATCGCACACCCGGTGTGCAGCTACCTCTTTGGACAATTTTTATTGCGAGGATCATGTTGAGCACTATTCGTGGAATGTAAGGTAAAATGAAAATATATCATAATAAAATTTGTAATTATGTTTCGACGACTCAAAATAATTGATAATTGCACATTACTAGTGCTAATAACCCCAGCAGTCGATACACCAAAAATAAAAATGCACTTTCCTGTTATTTCATACACGGTCTGCAGGCTGTCTCGAATGGGTTAAGACCCTAAAGCGAGAGGAGACGCTCTTCAACTTATGTTGATACAGATTTCCTTGCCGTGCTATCTACTCAAGCGTTCACTGCATTTTCAAGATGTCCAGGTAAACCGAAATTTCAATTTTTTCCCTCCTAAATGAGTTTTTTATATATTAAATGGAAGATACCTCAGATGAAATTGTCCTTACGTGTAATGAGGGCAGTTAATGAGTCATTGTATTCTTGAAGTAACTGTCATGAGTTGCTCCCCAAAATTGTTTAAAACATTAACTTATATTTGCGATGTTTCGAACCTGTTTAGGTTCATCATCAGGCATCTTATATTAAGTAGTGTATTTCTGGTGGGGGGGGGGAGTTACCTTCAAGAATCCATTGATGCGTCCAAACCCTCACCTTTCACTGAGTTTTTTTATTATATTAAAACTGATATAGCTAGAGTTTCCGTAATGCTCAAAATATATCTTGGTTGCTGACAGTTCTACGTGAATACCAATTTTATGAATGAGGATGGAAGGAGTTCGACAGTTTTCTTTGTTACTCAATAACTATTTCACATCCAGATGGTTCGTTTTGGTTTCAACTGAATAAGTTTTTATTGATAAATTAGTTCAAAGATGGAGTCTCCAAGTTTAACCTTCTTGGGCGCCGTGTAGGAGGGTTTTTCCTTTTGACGAACAAAGTTTTAAGGACTAGCATAAATATTTTTTAATTTTTAAGTAGGAAAGTGGTGGGAGGCGCCCTGACCCTGACTTTGCTGGAAGGTGGGTTGAGTATCCATGGAAACGGCCTGCTTGCGTCAACAAACCCTCCAACAGCTGTCTCCATGGCAACTCCATCTCATTGACTCCCCGTGCCGAAGCTCCTCTTTAGCACGGCCACTTAGCCCATCAGAGAGAATCTCTCTCTCTCTCTCTCTCTCTCTCTCTCTCTCTCTCTCTCTCTCCCTCTCTCTCTCTCTCTATCTATCTATCTATCTATCTATCTATCTATCTATCTATCTATCTATCTATCTATCTATCTATCTCTCTCTCGTAGAATTTCGTATATGCTCGCTACACTCCTCCAGTGCCTCTTTCACTCTCGTGTATACACACACACACACACACACACACACCTTTCTTACTGCCTGTAACGTATATAGGTTTCCATTTTACTTTATAAATCTATTTCTTTGTAATCAAGAATATTTCCAAATTCAGGCATCTTGGAACAAATACTTTGTATGATTCAAAAGGTCAAGATGATAAGCCCGCAGGATCCGCCGACAGGAACACGTTTTTTCAAATTCCACCTTTAGCGTGTTCATAGGCTTCCGGGTATAGTTGTCATACCTGTTGGTGGAGACGTCGTCACTGGCATCGGTGAGAGTTCTGTGGGCGAGCGCTTTCGACGTAAGTACGTCATTATCAAGCCACTGTTAAGTTAGTACTGTATTTTGTTTTGTAATGTCAGGGTATTTATATTAGGGTGGAATAAGTTGTTTACGTCGGTGAAGGGTCGTTCAGGTAAAGTGTTTGTCAACTTCGTGGTCATTGCCGTCTTAGGGTCAAGCAGGTAGTCCGTTGTATGCTGGTCTTTGGAATATGGGGTTATTTTAAATTAAAATTGTTCGTTAGCTAAAAGCAAAGTATCCCAACATTTTGCTTTCAGCTAACGAACAAGCATCATGTACCAGTTGAAGAAACCGGGTGCAATGCCGAAGAAAAGTGGTTTAAGAAACTGCACTGTTGGTGATATATGCCGGAATATTGACGATGGAGACTGCAATATGTAATTTTTTTTTTTTTTCATGGTTGAGAAATGATAAGAAATATATATTTTTGTTGGGAAATATTGCTTAATATGATTCATGATTGTATTCCTGCTGATAGGACCCGAAGAGGCGATAGATAATATACCGCGGTATCCTAAGAGCAGCTTAAGGATATTATTCTGTAATATTGAAATTCCCAGCAACAGGTGATCGACCAAATTCCCATTCTGGTCAACCCCCTCCCCCTGTCGTCCCATTCCGGACTGCTCCTGTGGATTATGAAACAGTGACAACCAAATTGTACCATTGCAAATGGTCGAAATTTGAATAATGATTTAGTTTTGAACGATATTTATTAAGATTTTTAATAATCATTTTATTTCACAATCGTTTTCTAGGTATTTAACAAACTATGCAATAATTCAGGAACCTCTCGTGAAGGAATGAGTAAAAGCATTTATTTTGTTTTAAAAATCTTTGTATCATGAAAAAAAACAAAAAAAAACTCAACGCTCAAGAAGATGGGTCAGCCAGGATGTAGCTAACATTTTTAGGAAAATGGTAAAAAGCAACGGAACAGTATTATATTCATTACTAGCTGAATACCCGTGCTTCGCCACGGCCGATAAGTAGTTTTTATATTGCGTTAAAGAAGGTATGATCAAAATTAACGCTACTACGTAATTTTCTACAGCTTATTATTGCACGGACTTTCGAGTTATCCAGGAAACACCATGTGGAGGTAACCGTGCTTATTTCCGTTGGGGAGTAAAGTTAGGTAAACAGAGACAAATACACGTTGAAAAGAATAAAACTAACAACTTTGAAGTTTTAAGCACTTATCTCTTGCTTTGCGATTGACATCGCTCCACCGAACATTACAACAGAATCTTTTTTTCTAGAGAATTTAGTAATCTTTCGAATTGCCGCCTTCCACTTATACGATTTCCCAACAGTTTTCGAGATATTTTAGAAAATATAGATCCGAAAACTTTGTATCTCCATTAATACATTTTTTCCATATACTTCATACCTCCAAACGATACCAAAGGTTTAAATATCTTAGATTTGGTGAATGTCAAATACCTGGTACTTGGTATCAAAATCGGAACATTTTTGAGCCAATGAGGAACTTCTTAGTAATTCACACCCCTCTAAAAGTACTTACAAATTTTGATTATACGCCTACTTGAAACAATTAACAAGAATTTCTGTTTCAAACAATCGAGTTAGAAGTTCTGTGTAATTTATTATCTCAAGGAACAATGATAAAAGAAAATAATTTTCTACTTATGTGAATCGTCACAATTTGTAAATTATAGAATTAAAAAACACGTTCAAAATTTTGACAAAAAATGAATATTTAATCACATACATATATATGTCTGCTTAAAACATAATATGTAACGACATTATTATTTTTATTTTTTTACGGCGCTTCGACAACTTGGGCTTTAGCTCCGACATCCAGGGTACAGCGATGAATTTTCCCAACGAGCCTTGGGATGAGAAAAATTCCTGCCTTTTCTTTTATCTAAAGAAAAGCCACCACCCTAGTAGGAATCGAACCCACGGCCCTTTGGCACGGAGCGTTAAGTGCTCACGCCTTAACTCTCACAGCCACCGGGCCTCCAAAATTACATCATTAAATATGGAATTTACAGGCCAAGGTATGGAATTGAAAATGTCATATTGGAATTCCGAAAATTAAATCATTAGATAGTTTTGTATACCTGCATTTAATTTGACTAAATTTTGTTATCATTAAAACTTTAAACACGTTTTTTTAAATAAAAAGTCCGTCACGCAAGAGCTGCATAACTAAGCACTTTCCTCAGAATTTGGGTAGTATTATGCTTTCCAGAATAATTTCTCTCTCTCTTCAGTGGTAGAAAGCGCTCCTTGCGGCGGCCTTGCGAACCTACGCCTGGCGGGCTATTCTATTGAAATATATTACAAAGTAAACCCCCCTTTCCGATAGACCGATTTAGATCATTTTTATTTATTTATTGATTGATTTCAAGAGCTCGCGAACATAGCGACTTGCTCTTTTTTAATGTTAGCGGTAGAATCTACTCTCATAATTGTAAATGAAGAAATTCAATCATTCAGGGTTTTGGGAAATTTAGATAGCTCTTGCTTGAAAGTTTAAAAAGTTGTTATGCATCAAGTAATTCCTTTTTTTTTAAATTTCAGGACTGTGTCCATTACTACACTTCACGTTAAGTCATACACGTTTTAATAAATTCTGTTGTGCTAAATGAAATTGTAAATATTTGAGTCTTTAAGGTGAGTGAGTATTGTGTTTAAGTGTGGACTGTTATCTGTCAAAAGTTCGTTCATGTCATGCGTAGATCATTTTTACAAAACGTCTTTCTCATGAGTCACCTACGACGTGTACCGCGTTTCATTACAATACAGAAAAAAAAATTACGACCGGTATGAGTATATTTGTAATTTGGGTCCGGTG
Source organism: Gonocerus acuteangulatus (assembly GCA_946811695.1). Classification (NCBI taxonomy): domain Eukaryota; kingdom Metazoa; phylum Arthropoda; class Insecta; order Hemiptera; family Coreidae; genus Gonocerus; species Gonocerus acuteangulatus. Next base: position 46,295,093 of record OX328131.1, read on the forward strand.
TAAACCCCCCTCCTAATAAACCCATTTTGTTTATTTTTACAACACATCTTCACCTGTAGATTACCACTACGAATACCGAGTTTCGTCGAAATATAACAAAAATCACGGCTGGTAGTGGCGAATTGGTATTGTGGGTCCGGAGTAAACCCCCCCCCCCTCCTAATGAACCGATTTAGTTTATTTTTACATCTCACTTTTCTCTTTATATTACCACTGCGAATGCCAAGTTTCGTTGAAATATAACAAATATTACGGCTGGCATGGTCAAATTAGTGTATTGGGTTCGGGGTAACCCCCCCCCCTTCCGGTGGACCGATTTTGGTGGTTAACGAACTCGTTCAATCGTTTGCTAATTGAACGCTATATACCAAGTTTCATGAAGAAAAAACAAAAACTCTGGCCGCTATCGTGTTAACAGACACACATATATATATATATATATATATATATATATATATATATATATATATATATATATACATATATATATATATATATATGTATGTATATATGCATATATATATATATATATGCATATAAATATATATATATATATATATAAATTTTAATGGGAGTCATTTTCGGTGTCTACTAGGTAGGATCGATAAAGATTTGAAGAAATTTTTCAAAAATTCCGTCATGAGAGCAACCTCAATAGCTACTTTCCTTCGGAGAAAAGTGCTAAAACATTTCTTAGAGTGTTTACATTCTAAACGGATTGTCCGTGCAAAATTTCAAATTTTTGTGTCAAGTGGTTCGGGATATTATTACCTCGGATGGACCATCACCAGGGCGTAAACTCTATGGGGGACAAAATCACAGTTTATTTCTAGTAATTCAAGGACTGCCATCATAGTTGAAATTAACCTCAATTAAAAATAATACTATGAAATAGATGATGTACGGTAACAGCTGTTCTTTATCGTCCTTGCAACGCTTGCTGCCTAGGCTTGGCTACTCTAACCAACTAAAACTTTAATCCCCTCTAAAAATACTTAAAAATTCGAATATCAAAAAATCCTTTCGCAGCGAGCGTCTACGTTCTATAGGGAGTGTCCATGCAAAATTTCAAAATTTTCTGTCGAGTGGTTTGGGCTGGGCGATGATAGGTCAGTGAGTGAGTGGTATTTGACAAATATATAGTAGATAATCAATAAAAACTAAATATGTCACGCTTTTAAAAAATTAGTGATCCTAAAACAAAGAAATGAACATGCGATCATTTTACCAATTCCTAAATTTAAAAAACTATCGAAATGTAATAGAGGAGACCCGGTAGCCGTGAGGGTTAAGGCGTGAGCTCTTAATGTGAGAAAGGCAACTGCTTAATGGTTGTAGAAGTTTATTGCTTTCTACATAAGAAAGAAGTGGACTGCCAAAGTATTTGTAACTCAGATGTCAAAATCAAACTATAAACATATTGAAATAATTGATGGCATAAATGTCTGAGATTTAGGTTATGACATCTTCTCCCCCCGCCGATAAGCGTTCCTGTCGTATCCTTGCTAATCGAATCTGGTCCGCATGCTTCTTTTTAATTTTTCCGTCTACCTCAACATCGTAAGAGTACGGAGCAGTTTTTCTCAAAATTATTACTTTTGTAAACCCTTTCCCGCTTGTGTTCTGTACCCATACTTCCTCGTTGACGTTAAAATCTCGAGACTTGGACTTCCGGTCGTGATAAACCTTCTGCTTAACCAGTGCCTTGTCAATGTTCCGGGATAAATCGGGCTTCAGTAAATCAAAAGAAGTTCTTAGCCTTCTACCATAAAGAACTTCTCCTGATGTCGTACCGGTAGTTTGCTCAAACGAACACTGGTAAGTAAAATCTAACTGCTGCAGTCGAGTTTCCTGGAGATTTGTTTTGGTTAACGGTATGTCGTGTAACCGTAGGTTCAATAAATTACCCTTTTTTGGATGGACTGCATGATCCACGTTCGAAACGTCTGTTGAAAGCAAAGTACATAAAGTGGCTCCTGGTGGTAATGGGAGACGAAAAGCAAGAACCCAATCCAGCCCAAATAATGGAACATCTTCGCCTTTTATAATATAAACGGGTAGCATTTTAATTCGATCAAAAGCTGTGACCTGTACTTTTGTTGCTCCTAATACAGTAACTGTATGGCCAGTGTATGCTGTCAGGTCGGTCGCTGGCTTCAACTCAGGTGAGCCTAAAGCTTTCCAAATAGATTCACTAATGATAGAGTAACAGGCTCCAGGATTGTAAAGCATGTTAACAACTTTCTTATTTAATCTAACCTTAAGCATAACCTTAGACGCCTTAGTAAAATTTTCTTTCAATGAATGAATGTTTGATTCGAAAGATTGTGAACTAATGCTTTGTTCGTCTGAAGAACTGGAGTTAGATTTCGAACGAGCATTTAACTAACCGTGGAGATAACTTCGATACTGCTCCTCGTTCAATAACATCATTTCCTGAAACTAAACAAGCTTTTGCGAAATGATTAGGCCTTTGGCATGCCCTACATGTTGTTTTTCGGGCAGGACAGTCTGAATGCTTATGCAATTTGTTTCCACATCTGAAACAGTGGACTCCCTTCTTTAATTTAAGCACCCTCTTATTGGGTTTTTTATGGTTAACTTTGTTCACATGATTTTTCTGCCCTAAGATAAGAGATTGTAATTGTTTTTGTTGTATGTCAATATTTTCTAATAGCATTGCGGTTTTCTGGATGTCTGCGAAAGCCGCCGTTGTGGTAGAATAAAATCTTATCAACTCCCACTGCCAAAACTCATTATTAATGCCAATAATGAGCTGGTCCCTCATGTGATCGTCCAGGGTACTCTGAAATTCACAAGAAGAAGATAAGCTTCTTAAATCGTCAATGAAATGCTGTACAGTCTCCCCCTCCTGCCAATACCTGTGAGCAAATTTTATACGCACAGTAAGAGGATTATCTAATTTATAAAAACGCTGCTTTAGGACATCAATAATACTATCCAGAGATTGTTCACTTACATCTCCTGGATAAAAATGGTCAACCAATACCTTGAAGGGCTCTGAACCAATATGAGATAGCAAAATATCTCTTTGTAAGCTGCCATCTTTAATCCCCGATGCTCTCACGGAGATCCTAAAGCGTTGGAGCCAGTATTTAAGTTCTTCACCTTCAGATCCATTGAATGAATCGAGTGTAGGATAATTATGATTTATCGATCTTACCGTACCCTCCTGTATTGGTCCCTGAGAACTATTAGAAGATCGCAAGACTGATTGACAATCTTCTTTGATGTTTGTTCGTGATCCTCTTCTCTTAGGCATTGCTTTGTTTGTGTTTGAAACTTTATCCTCGTCGCCAATGTGAGAAAGGCAACTGCTTAATGGTTGTAGAAGTTTATTGCTTTCTACATAAGAAAGAAGTGGACTGCCAATGTATTTGTAACACAGATGTCAAAATCAAACTATAAACATATTGAAATAATTGATGGCATAAATGTCTGAGATTCAGGTTATGACACTTAACACTCCGTGCCAAAGGTCGTGGGTTCGATTCCCACTAGGGGCGGTGGCTTTTCTTTCGAAAAATGAAAAGGCATCACCCCTATCCTGGCTAGAAAAGGGTGGTAACCTATAGATAACCCGTCCTAAAATTCGTAGTTAATAATAAATGGACGTTAAAATTTAAAAAAATAAATGTAATAGATGCAATGCCTATGATTAAAATTTACACAAATTTAAAACTAATAATATCCTACACCTTCCAATAGTAAAAATTAATACAGATAAAGAAATAAAACTACAAACCATTGAAACTATATAACATTTACAGGTAATAACAGTAACAATTTATTACAACTATATCACTAAAATAGGACATAATTTCATTCAGCAAAATTCCTGCATAAAAATAAAAACGCTAACGTTTTCGAGTTCATATGCTTACAGGTACTCGTTTTACAGGTTCCTAAACATGGGAAACGAATGAAACCATTTTCAAGACGATATCTGTAACTGTTTTTGAGAAACAACATCTGTGTATCTCATTTTTAGTTTGTGTAGTTAAAATCTTGGAATTCAATTGAAATATTTTAAACATGTTTGAAATTCATGTAAGATTTTGGTTACATTTGGAGTTAAATAAGTTTATTTTTTATTTTTATTTTTTTTTTACGGCGCATCTACTTCTAGGTCATTAGCGCCGGGAGTTAAATAAGTATTTGAAAACAAAAAAAAAAAAATATGTTATTAGTAGACATGAAAAGTTTTGGGGTGTTGGTATACTTTCGTAAATATTTCGAAAACAGTTGGAAAATCGTGGTAAGTGGAGGGTGACCATAAGAAAGTTTATTAAATTTTCTACAACAAATATTCTGAAGCCATTTTCGATTGTTAACATTTTGGCATTGTGTCATTGGGCTGTCGCCATAAGTGAGTTATCCTGCTTAGGGGAGACAAAATACGCTAAAATTGAAAAAAAACAAAAAAAAACTTCAAAAATATTTAACCGTCAATAATTTTCGATTGCCGGCAAACGAAAATTTCAAGGTCCGCTTGACGGTAGCACGCTAGACTTGACTACTAGCATTCCACTTTTCGCTTCCCCTGACGCCGAGTTCCACCGGATCGTGAAGCATAAAAAGTCATCCAAGGGTTGAAGGTCCTTCCGGATTAGAGGAGAGAGAGAGAGTAGCCAGCCAGCCGTACGGAGTTGCCGAGAGACAGCCTGGAGACTTTAGGGGAGGCGGTGGGGGAATTTTCCCTGCAGATATTCCCCACCAGGGGATAGGGGGTTGGTAGGACTGCTAGATCAATACGAGGGACCTACCGGCCCACACTTACACAGATCCTCGTGCTGGACAGAGCAGCTTATGTTGTATTTATAAAATATGAGGGGGAAGAAGGGAATACATTTGCCTTTTGTATGCTTTGAAATACCTTGGTTTGTAGGGTGTGGGTGTATTCCATTAAGGCAGGTAACTGCTGTACAATATCAACGTCTGACGTCATGGGATATATGCATGATCTTGGCGGGTTTCCACAATACCATAATCATCTTCTATTTTTTCTCCTTTGTCCTATTAAAGCTATGGTTTCCTAAGAAAGCGGTGCCCATATATGGAGGGTTCAGAGCACAAGTAGAGCAAGTCCATGTTATACAGTTTTCAGAAAATGAGTATTAAGCGTTTTAATTGCAGAGACGTTGTATAAATCCTATTGACCAGTAAATAGTCATAAAAAGATTTAAATTGGAACACTGACATTATTTATGTATAGCTGTGTTCATAAAATAGTTACATCTTGGACTTGGCCTCCTTGTGCTCTGAAAACAAATAAGACTGTCTTCCAGATGTGCAGGAAGAACTGCTACAAGTGGCAAAATAATGAAGTTAGGACTTAGTCTCCTGTAGCACTGGAAAGAGCCATTTTAGTAATACTCTTCAATGCTATTACAACATAAATTGCCAAAAATGAACTTGGTATAGTTGTGCTCTGAACCGTCTGAAACGTTGTCTGTAAAAACAAATAGTGTTGGTTTCCTAGAGATCGTTGATAGTGGCAAAACGTCAAATAGCGGCACTGCTATTTACATGAGACGGTGGCCGCATGACGGTCATTAACAGGTGTCAACGTTTTTTACGGTAGCGGTGAGCGCTAACCGTATTTATTTTTAAAGACAGTCGTCCAAGTTCACATCTCTCGACACCGTTAAAAGACTGCCGTCTTTTACCCTCACCGCTTGCAACCTGATACTACCGTCATATAACAGCACAGCTTTCTTAGAAAACCATAGCTTAAGCGTGGAGTGGATTAGCCTCAATTCATCTTTTGAAAAGTTGTGCTTCGGTCAAATAACTATTATTTCTTATTATATTCTCAAAATTACCTTCATACGGAAGCCTTGGCCTACCTTCGGGTCGCTCACGCTGTAGCTTGCATATATGAAACATTTAACGCATCAGTTATCCCTCAAACGACTTACGTGGCAGAATCTATCTAGATGGCGTTCTAGGATAGCATATTTTACTGTCCTCAAAAGGCTTTGACGCCAGTCTAATGATGTTTTCGTTTCGAAAAACACGATTCATCATTTTCAAGTGTTTTAATATCTTCGCCAAAAGTAATTTTAAAGAAGATAACCTCCACGTACCTGCCGCATTTTCCACTCTCTCTTACCATCTAGAGTTAGGTCCAATTCAGAGTGCAGCTAGAGTGAAGCTTTCTTTCTGGCTCACGAATGTATAAAAATATATTACATTGGAATGGCAACTTATTTTCTTCCAGTCAAATAAGTACTGTTAATTTAAATGTGCCTCTCATAACAAAATGGATGAAAGATTGAAAATGCTGGAATGATGTTTCCCGAGAGAGATTCCTTCCCTGGAAGAGAGAACACTCGAAATGAAGATCCTAGTAGCACCAAAGGATCCAGTAGGAAAAGTCTTCGAAAGGAAATCCAGAGGATTAACAGTCGAATCAGATATGGATCAAATAGATAGAAAGACCGAGAAGCAAAGAGAAGTTGGACTATCTTCAGCGGCAAACTTGTGAAAGCACAAGAACACAAGTTGGAACTAGGACTTAATACTGACTACTCCATCTTCGACTGACTTCTCTATAACTATTCTGCTGTCTGCGCTTTATAATCCCTAGCTTACAGGAGCTTAGGACTTGCCAATAGTGCTTGCAACCTAAGCACTTGTTGTACCTACCTGTAAAAAGTACAAGTAAATAGGACCAAGAGGAGGTGCATTTAGTTACCAAGAGGCATGTGTATCTCCCCCACCACAGTTCTACTACAAAATTGTCCCTTGTCACATCTTGTAAACAGACCAAAAAGTGTTTACTGCTGGACGGACCGTAATGAACGCTACTTGTACAAAATATATTCACGAATATATGACCCTAAGCAAGCTTAGTAATAGTTAAAAGATGGACGTTTGTGTTCATAACTGGACGGAATTTACTGAAAACTATTGGCGAAAGAGTACTAAGCCAGTGACAGTTTCTTTTTGTAATTTGGGTTTAGTTTTAGCAACAGAATTATAATTTTGTATGTGTATTATGATCTTTAAATTACAAAGCCTCAGCCGTTGGAAGATGAAACAAATGTTTTTTTTTTTTTTTTTTTTTTTTTTTTTTTATCGAGCTGAAAAAATACTCGGCCCACTGGATTTCCTCCTCGAAAAAGATCTAGATTATTATGGACGGACATCTCCAGAATCCATGACGACGCTAGGGAACGTAATGCTTGGCTGGCTAGAAACTATGCGCCAAAACGCTGAAGTATACAAAGACGAATGACAAATAAAAAAAAATGCTATAATTATTTCTAATATTACTCGATTATTACTGAAGCAATACATACTTTTTTCAGGATTTCAATTCATTCTCCCACAATTTGGTCGATATTAAGCTTTGTGCACGGAATCACATGACTCATTGAAAGCGACAAAGATTAAAAGCTTCATAGCCAGCGCTAAGGACCAAAAACTGTTTTACTTTATTTAAATTTTAGCATCCAGTTATTATTGATACAGAACTTTAGGACGGGGTTTCTAAAGGATGCCACCCTTTTCTAGCCAGGATAGGGCTCATGCCTTTTCTTTTTTCTAAAGATGTGCCATCACCCCAAGTGGGAATCGAACCCATGACCTTTGGTTTGGAGTGCATACACCTTATCACTCACGGCCACCGGGACTCCAAAAACGCACAAATAAAAAAATCTCGTAATAGTCCAGAGAAATACTCTTTCTGAAGAAAATCGAATATCTGAAATTGCCCCCAAAAAACTGAGAGACATACAAAAAACACAATTGAACCGTAGAACTGTATCGTAGAATTGATTCAGGACTCGACGGGAAGAGAAAGGATTATCACATTAGCTTTGATAAGGTTGACAGGATAAAGTGGGAAGGAGAAAAAACGGCAACTTCGACCGTTAACGAAGAAAGGGATTGGTCTAAAGGTTAAAGGTTAACTTCCACTCAGCAAGAACATTCTTTATGGAGGCATTTGAAGAGAAAACCACTTCACTTTTTATAATCTTTAAAGATAAATATGTTTTTAACTTGTATCACTCCTGCCTCTCTTTTTGTGTGTGTCAAAATGATGACGCGATCCGCAACAGTTAAGCGAAACATCGAGCTTGGATTTGCCACGAAAAATCCATCATTTAAATTTGCCATTGCCTGTTTGTGTCTATATTTATTTATAAAAATATTGATTTTGTTGGGGGATGACCCAAGCTATGTATATCATTCTCGTTTATTTCGGAGGTTTGGGGTCGATAAAGCAGCACACCTTTTCTCTTTATAACTATTTTATTTTAATTTATCGCCCGACATGTTTCGTGCATTTTCGGGGGTACTTCATGTAAGGAAGTCCTCTCTGCTCTTTGTGTCCACAGAATGGCTGATTGTTCAATACTGAACATATTGAGTACTGCACCAACAGCCATTATGAGGCCACATAGAAACGACTTCCTAAGAAAAAAAGTCCCTGAAGAGGTGAGAAAAGACACGACATGCCTGACTAAAAATTAAAACAAAGTAGTTTTATTCCGGGACCCAAACGTCCGAAATAAACGAGAACGGTGAATATATGTTAGTGTGTATGTAATAAAACCGATATTTCTCGTCTAACACCTAAAAAGTTCCAACTTTACATAACGGAACATAGTTTTTCAAAGAGTTAGATTCCAAGTTAAAAAATAAAAAACCTTTACTTGAAAAATGTTTTGATAAAATACTATTTTACACCTCTCATTCGTTCATTTATTTGTCTATAGAGATTTTCTTTATTTTGCTCGGAGAATGTGATTTTGGAGAATGTTCCTAGGTGAGACCTGGTTTATTTATTTATCTATATAGATTTTCTTTATTTTGCTCGGAGAATGTGGTGTTGGAAACTGTTCCTAGGTGAGACCAGGTCTATTAATGTATCTATCACTAGTTCATTCAGGATAGACACCATAACAAACAGACTACAAAATACCTACAAGAAAATCAACAAATTCTGCAAAAAATGGAAAATTAAAATTAACCTCGCTAAAACAGACGCCATAATCTTCACAAAAAGACGCCCAAATATCGCAAGCAAACTCTATCTTGTAAACCACAGTATTTCATGGACAGAGCACATTAAGTATTTAGGAGTGACTTTAGATAGAGGCCTAACATTCACAAAACACATAAACAATAAAACCGAAGCTGCTAAAAATCTACTTTATAAAATGTATCCTTATTTTAATAGAAACTCAAAACTAAATCCGCAAAATAAAATGATTATCTACAAGAGTGTCATCCGCCCAGTCCTTTGTTATGCCTGCCCAGTATGGAGCTGCACATCGACTACAAAAAACTACAAATTATACAAAACTGCTGCCTCCGAATAATCAACAATTATCCAAGATACACAAAGATCACACACATGCACGAAGAACTAGAAATAGCTACAATAACAGACTACATATACAAACTTACTGACAAGTTTTTTGGACAAGTAACACATTCCATTAATCCACACATAGCAAACATAGGTGACTACGACAAAAAATCACTAACTAGATACGTACACAGACGAACTAAACACATTTTACTTGACAGGCGCAATATAATGTAATTCAACTTAGTATTTAAAATGTTCGGGGTTTTTTTTTGAAATTTTTCCCAAAAAATTACAAAACTATAAAAATCAAATAATTTCCTATAAATTAGCAAGAACATGTTTATTGTACATGTTATAAACACTTATGTATGATACTATGTAAATATTGTAAATAAAGCTTTATTATTATTATAATGTATCTATAGAAATTTTCTTTATTTTGCTCGGAGAAATGTGATTTTGGAAACTGTTCCTAGGTGAGACCTGGCCTATTTATTTATCTATAGAGATTTTCTTTATTTTGCTGGGAGAATGTGATTTTGGAAACTGTCCCTAGGTGAGACCTGGTCTATTTATTTATCTATAGAGATTTTCTTTATTTTGCTGGGAGAATGTGATGTTGGAAACTGTTCCTAGGTGAGACCAGGTCTATTTATTTATCTATAGAGATTTTCTTTATTTTGCTGGGAGAATGTGATGTTGGAAACTGTTCCTAGGTGAGACCTGGTCTATTTATTTATCTATAGAGATTTTCTTTATTTTGCTCGGAGAATGTGGTGTTGGAAACTGGTCCTAGGTGAGACCTGGTCTATTTATTTATCTATAGAGATTTTCTTTATTTTCCTCGGAGAATGTGGTGTTGGAAACTGGTCCTAGGTGAGACCTGGTCTATTTATTTATCTATAGAGATTTTCTTTATTTTCCTCGGAGAATGTGGTGTTGGAAACCGTTCCTAGGTGAGTCCTGGTTTATTTATATATCTTCTATCTTTTCAATACAATATTTTTCAATTTATTAAAAGCACTTGTTTTCACAATTTGTTTATGAAGGCTTCCTGATTGTAGCTCTTCTGGTATTGCATACCTATATGTTATTGTCCAGGGTGGCAATTGAGGTTATACAAAAAACATTCGCCTTACCATCACTTAACTGCAATAATATAAATTCAAAGCGAAGTTTCTCCATATTTGGACTAAAAATGTTGTTTTATAATGTTATATTTCTTTACTCTTGGGAATTTACGCCAATGTAAACAAAGTCATTTTTATTGGACTAGTATTAATTACATATGTATGAAAACTAATGGCATGAATACAATGGAATACTACCTGTAAACAAAGAAACAACATTTAAAGTTTCTATTTACAGTGTCAACCCCCTAATTATGTTATTTACATTAAAATAATTTTTAATAATTAATTTTCATAACTCTACTTCATTAGCTTGGTGATATGGAATATATTTGATTCCATTTTTCTGTATCCAGTATTTATCTTGTATATTGTATCTGAATTTTTTTCAATGATCTGATAGGGTCCTATTTTTATTTCATCTAGTTTCTTCCTATTTAGCTTGTTTCCGTTTTCCACATACACCATATCTCCCACTTGGAAGTTCCAATATTTTAATTTCTTGTCATATAGTTTTTTGTTATAATTATGAGATTTTATTGTGTAAAGATTTGCGGGTTCCTTTTAAATAAACTCCAAATGATTTATTAAAATGAATGCTTTATTAATTTAAGTTATATACTAAATGAAATACATTATTAAATAAAATGATTTATAAAAATTAATGATTTTTTAAACTAAATGAATTATTAAAATTATGACTGATGCATCGTTAAATAAATAAAAGAATAAATTATATTACATGCGATGCCAAATTAAATAAATTGTTAAATACATAAAAATAATAAATTGAATGAGTTACTAAATTAAAGTTGGTTATTACAAGAATGCTAACTTACAACTAATTACTCACTATACTCAATATACACTGGCCAGTGTGAAATACATATGAAACAAACATGTTCTACTCGCTAATTAATTTCGATGCGTAGCAACATACACACTAGTATAACACACGAATAAGACTAGAAGGCTTCCGGCAGAAGGGAGACACGTGCCGACCGCCTTGCCCAGAGAGGAAGGCACAATAACAGTTATGCCACACTCCCAAAGAGGCAAGCCCAATAGAGACTAACATCATTAGGAGTGTGACGTCGTTGCCGCCTCAACAATTGTATTTTCGAAAGCTATCTTTCTATCTCTCATCCAGTCACTATGTGTTCTTTCTTGTTTTAATTCTTCCGGTGTTATTGTGTCGTCTTTTCCAAATAGCAGATAATTGGGTGAATATCCAGTTACGGTGTGAATTGTTTTGTTGTAACTATTAATACACTCTTGAGCTACTTTCGTCCAAGCTTTCTTTTTCTATTCTTCATTACTTTTGCACCTGATTTTGTTGACTAGTGTTTGATTGAGCCTTTCATTTAGACCATTAGAGAATGATGCGTTTACCGCTGTAAATACTTTAGGTATTTTCTGGTCAGCTAAAAATTACTTAAATTCTTTCGAGTTGTTTCCTGGATATTGGTCAGTAAGAATCATTCCTCTTTCTCTTTGGATTCAACAGGGGGAACATCTTGCTATATAGCTGTACTGAAAATTACATTATTTTATGGGAATTTCATAGTGGAGTGTTGTGAAAACTACTTAAAATTGCTTATTATTATCTATTAATGGCTCATTTAATGGTGTTTGATGATTAGTGCAGTACAAGTGGAAATATTCTAATATAAATATCTTGCACGTGGGAGATAAAGTAAACATAACCCCATTGTGGGATGGTCGTTCACGAACGACTCATGGGGAGTATCGTTATATTGTAACCTATATAATCTGTTTTTCAGAGCTCCACTGCTCACTTCATTGAACTAGCCACACCAAGCATATATCTATTGAATGTTTCTAAGATAATGCAAGAGGCTGTGGGATTCTCTTAGCAAGGATCTGACTGGTGCTTCTAGATAAGCTTTAAATTATAATTAATATTATTTCCGAGTCTTAGTTCAGCTCGGTTTTGTATAGTATTATATTATACTGATTATAGAAAATCACTTATTGGCTTAAAATGGCATTAGATCGGCCCGAGGGATTAAAATTGCCGAAACCTCCCGACCCTCGTTCATTTAATTTCGAAATACCGGAGGGTAAATGGACAAAAAAATTTTTAGTAATGTCCATTAAAGATAATCACGATAAGAAGACCTTTAAAGATTTTATTCCTTTTAAGGTCTGTCGATTTATTAAAAGCTATGCACCTCAAACAAATATTAGAATTTTACGATCTGGAGCCATACTTCTAGAGGTTAATCTAAAAAACGATTACATTAATCTATCAAATATTGTTAAATATGAAAATTACAATGTTAAATTCTCACTACACCGCTCATATAATTATTCTAAAGGAATTATATCCTGTGAAGAATTTACACAATGTACAAACGATGAGTTCATCTCAGAACTCTCCTCTCAAAATGTAGTTAATGTTCAGAGAGTACTGAAAACAGTAAATGGTAACAAGATTGAGACTTCATCATATATACTGACATTCAATATGCCTGTGCCCCCACAAAAAATAATATTAGACTTCCTGAGCATTAGAGTTACCCCGTATATTAAACCATTAATGTGTTTTAATTGTTATTCTTATCGGCATGGTAGTAGATTTTGTAAAAAGACAGCACTTTGCGGTAAATGCGGTGAGGATAAACATGATGGCCCCTGCCACCCAAAATGTCTCCATTGTTCTGGCCCACACCCTGCTTGGTTTACCTCATGTGCAGTCTACAAAAAAGAATGGGATATTGAGGAATATCGTAATGATAACAGAGTGTCGTATGCACAAGCAGAAAAAGTTGTTAGCCCCCCAGCACCAATTCAAGCAGGGCCTGTTAGTTATGCCCTTGCAACTAACCAACAATCCACCAATAATTTAGTCCTAACACAATTTGAAAAACTCACATCTCTTGTTGAAAATTTAATTACAAAAGTTAATTATCTAGAATCTCTTGTTTCAAACAAAACTTCAACAATTCAATCTAATAGTCTACTTTCTGAGCAAACAGAAAATAAAAATGTTAATATCCACATCCAAAACCAGAAATTCCCATTAAGAAAACATTAAATCCTCAAACAGGCACAAAACCAAAAAAGCAATTTCAAAACTCTAACGAAGACCTACCCTTAAAAGAGACAGAAAGAACAGATAAAAGAGAAACTCCATCCCGAGAGCGTTCCCAGTCACCTAGTGATTCTATCTCACCTGATAGGGGTGAAGATCCTCCAAAACGCCGACGCACTAAGAAACCTTCACGATATGACTCCAATTAGTATAAAACTATAACCAGGCTACCGATAACTCTTTCTGATATTCACTTTCCCCTTCTATCTACCAAATGACTATGGTACTATCATTTATAAACTCATATTTTATAATAAAAAATGTCAAATATGTTCCTGGTACTGGGATAATACAATATAATAAAATTTTATTGTTATCTAATAACTTCCTTTTTTATCAATTATTAGTAAATTCATCTATCTATGGTAATCTAAAAACATCACTGCACTATTTAGGTGGTCAGATAATGCCTAAATTATTCATAGTGTTTTCAAAATTCTTATTCAAAATAGCCAGATTATTTAGACGGTTTGATTGCATGTGGAGGTGTGGCGATAATAGTTTCTAATGATATTCCCTGTAGCCCCCTCTCTCTTAATACTGATTTACAGGCAGTAGCTATACAAATCCATAGACCTTTTAAGTTATTCATCTGTTGTCTTTACTTACCTCCAGGCAAGCCTTTCAACAAAGCCCAACCTGTAGCTATTTTAGGGGACTTTAATAGTCATAATATTTTATGATATTCGAACACTACAGATTCCAGAGGTCGAGCAATTGAATCCTTCTTGAATACATCATTGCTTCTTCCCCTTAACAACGACTCTCCCACTCATCTATGCTCAGCTTCCGGTTCCCTGTCTCACATTGATTTGTCCTTAGTTAGCCCTTCGATTGCTCCTCGTTGTAATTGGCGTACTGCGGATGATCTTTACGGTTCGGACCACTTCCCGATAGTAATAAACATCATTCCAAGGCTACTCAATCCTCCAACCATTCAAAAATGGAAAATAAATGAAGCAAACTGGGAAGAATATAGGAAATTAGCTACCTTCTCCAAAATTACATTAAATGAAACTAGCATTAATTCACTAAATTCCCAAATATCAGATACAATTTTAATGGCAGCTGAAATATCAATTCCACAAACTAAGTCTGTACATTCAAGAGTTCTAGTGCCCTGGTGGAACGAGGAGTGCAAAAATGCAATTAAAGATAGGAAGAATAAGCTCCGCAAGTTTAAACGATATCCAAGTTCAGAAAATTTAAATAAGTATCTTGAAGCTAGGAAGAATGCAAGATACACCATTAAAAAATCCAAAAGAGACTCATGGCGACATTTCCTTACTAAAATAAACTGCCACACCCCTCCTTCAGATGTTTGGAAACAAATTAGGAAAATAATAGGCCACAATAATAAAAACTTCATGCTTAATTCTATTAAAACATATTCAGGATTAATTACAGAACCCTCAGAAATGCAGTCTCGTCCGATGGCACATACTTAGACTACTTTTTAGAAATGAAAATAATTACGGAGGCAGAACCAATAGCAGTACACGTAGACCCCCTTGATCCTCTTAACCATCCTTTTACAATGGCAGAGTTTACTCAAGCACTCAAATCACGAAGAGATACCGCACCTGGTCCAGATAATATCAGTATAGCTATGATCAAAAATCTAACATTAGGAAACAAAGAATTCATTCTCCGTTATTTCAACAAAATATTTAGAAAGATGGAGATTCCTGAAATATGACGCCAATCCATCTCAATACCTTTACTAAAGAAAAATAAGCCAGTTGACCAAGTATCCAGCTACAGACTAATTTCCCATGTGTAAGTTATTTGAGAAAATAATTGTTAACAGGCTTCAATGGTTTTTTGAACGTTTTAACCATGCTGAATGGCAAAGTGGATTCAGAAGAGGTCGAAGCACGCAAGACAATCTAATAAAACTAGAGAGTGATATTAGGGAAGCAATAAATAAAAAGGAAAAGGTTTTAGCAGTATTTATAGACATTAAAAATGCCTTTGATTGTGTGTGGAGGAGACATATCATTAACAGTCTTTTAGAGAAAGGAATCAATGGATTTATCGTAGGATTTATTATTAGTTTCCTTAAAAAACGAACATTCAAAATCCGAAACGGCTTCACCACTTCCAATGAATTTATACAAAAAAATGGAGTCCCCCAGGGAAGTGTTATCAGTCCTTTTCTATTTACATTGACAATAAATAAAGTTCTCGAACAATTAGTCTTCCCCACAAGGGCCATGTTATTTGCCGATGACCTAGTGATATATTGTGCCGATAAGAATCCTGGTAGGCTACAGAATCACATCCAATATTCATTGGATTCAATAGGAAATTGGTTTAATAATCATGGTTTCACAGTATCCTTAAACAAAACCACTGCCATTCTTTTCAGTTCTCGAAAGGTTGAAAATCCACCAGCATTGTACATAAACAATGAGCGAATAATTTATGCAAACCATACATTATACTTGGGTCTAATATTTGATAGTCATCTGAGCTGGGTCCACCACATAAAATAACTAAAAGCCAAGTGTCTTCGTGCCATGAACATACTCAAAGTCCTAGCAAATACCTCATGGGGAGCAGATAGAACAAGCATGCTCATGCTCTGTCGTAGCCTCATTAGATCAAAGCTGGATTATGGATGTACGGCCTATGGATCTGCATCTCAGAAAACTCTTGCAATGTTAGACTCCGTACATTATCTTGGACTAAGAATCGCTACTGGAGCCTTTCGATCAAGTCCTGTGGTGAGTATATGCGCCGAGTCCGGGGAGCCTCCACTTCAATTTAGAAGAAAACAACTAACACTTAGTTATTACATTTCTCTTTTTGCTTCTTATTCCCATCCACTTCAAATTGTTTTGGACAACTTTCTTCCACAAAATCATAACAACTGTAAGAAATCATTCTATCATAGAGCTACAGAACTTTCTAACGATCACAGCATAGACAAGAATCTAATTCTTAAAGAGACTAATTACACCAAACCTCCCTGGACACTGCCTGTTCCATTCTCAAATCACTAAATATCATTATTCCAAACGGTACAAAACTTTATGTATTCTCTGACTCTCTTTCAACATTATTGTCAATACCTAAGCTGGCTTCCACACATCCATTCATATTTGAACTTCGAACTACCCTAGATAATTTGCAGAAAAATAATACACAAGTTATATTCACATGGATACCAAGTCATTGCGGTATAACAGGGAACGAAATAGCAGACGTACATGCAAAATTGGCTATTATAGAAGGTTCGACCATAAATCATGTACCTAGGAAGTATTTAATTTGCTCGATGAAGAAGAAAGTTCGCTCTACCTGGGATAGGGAATGGCGGCAAATTAGAGAAAACAAGCTAAGAGAAATCAAAGCATCTACAGCTACCTGGGACACTTCAATACGTGCGGCTAGAAGGGAAGAGGTAGTTCTTACACGCCTCAGAATCGGACACACGAGGCTTACACACTCACACTTAATGACAAAAGATCCACCAACTTTGTGCATCACCTGTTGAACATTATTAAGTGTTAAGCATATACTGACAGAGTGTAGAAATTATGAACTTGAAAGAAGAACTCACGATATTTCAGGAACATTAGATGAAACATTGGGTGATACCAAAACTGCAATAACCAAATTAATCAATTTTATGAAGGAAACCGGACTATTTAATAAAATATAACAAATTTAATTATTAATTTAGGAGGATATAGATCCTCTCCGGACTTGTCCACAACATATGTAATTGTAACAAAGTATACGAGTAGCCTTGGGAAGCTGGGGTTGCCTCGCATCAGCTGAGAGTGGTAATCTTAGTCAATATAAAATACTAATTATTATTTTTCTAAATTCTCTTAATCCATAATAAACGCATATTTCAATTCATACTATTCAAATAAAATCCAACCATAAAGTTTCTTTTTTTCTTTCTCCTTTAACGGTGACCATGACCCATGTGGTTGATTTCACCCAAAAAAAAAGAAGAAAAAAAAAAAAAAAGAATCATTCCAATGTCCTCTGTCTCAGATATGGTCTTGACAAGCTTTATAAAATCACCTGTACTTTGAGTCTTAGATGTTAGAATGAAGGCATATCTGTTAAAGTGATCGACTAGTAGATGTAGGTTTTTTTTGTTGATCTTGAACCTCCAATAGTATCTATCGAAACAATCTCAAAGGACTTTTCGCAGGACCTAAATGAGACATGAATCCGTACGTTCCTTGTCCTCTTGTTTTATTCTTTTTACAAATTTCACAAGTCTCACAATTTTTTTTTATATTTGTGGTCAAATTTTTGGCTGTGTAGAGGGTACTAATTGCTTTTTGCATTTGTGATATTGCAATATGACATAGATTGTCATGTACTTTTTTATCAATGAGATGCTAAAATCTTCTGAAAGTATTATTTTTTTCTTGTTTCCTTATTTTTTTTATAATATACATTAAGTTTTTTAATCAGTTTAATCTTTTTGTTTTGTTAATTAGTGTTTTTATTCTGATCTAATAGAATATCTTCTAGTTGGATGAAGTTGACAATTTTTAATTGTTCGTCTGTGTTTTCCTCTGCTTCTAATACTGGATTTCTACTTAGGCAGTCCGCTTCTAAATTAAGTTTTCCAGGTGCATATTTAATTTTGAAATCATATTGTGATAAATAATAGGTTAAATCCCCATCATCAGTTCTTGATTTTAGATTCATGTTTTCTAGAGGTTTGTGATCTGAATATACTGTAAATGATTTCCCTATCAACCAATATTGCCAGTATCTGACTGCTTCTTTTATAGCTAAACATTCTAAATAAATAGCCTTTTTTTTTCTTTTGGGCTCCATTTAGTTTCTTTGAAAAGTAAGCAACTGGTTTTTCTCTTCCACCACTTTGTGTCTATTTTAAAATGACTCCAATTCCTTCAATGGAAGCATCTGTATAGATGTTAATGGGCAAATCTTGATCAAATATTTCAAGAACCGGTTGGGTGCATAGAAGGTTTTTTATCAATTCAAATGCTTTTTGACATTCATCAGACCATAAAATTTTTTATTTTTCCTTAATAAATTATGCAAAGGATCGAGAATTGTAGCTATGTTAGGTATATATTGATGATAAAAATTTATTTTTCCTAGAAATTGTCTTATATTCTTCTATGTTTTTGGAACAGGGAAGTTTCTTATTGAAATCAAATTGTCTGTTACTGGTTTAACAGAATTATCTTGTATTATATGACCTAAGTATTTTACTGAGTTTGATTCAAGTGTGCATTTTGAAAATTTTAATCTGAAACCTTCTGTTTTGATTGCATCTAATAATTTTGTCAGATGCTGTATGTATTGGTCAAAACTCTTTGAAAATATTAGTACATCTATATATATATATATATATATATATATATATATATATATATATATATATATATATATATATATATATATATATATCAAAATCACCTGTCCGTTTGTCCATCTGTTTGTTCCTTGTACAAATCCACACCGTTTGACCAATTTCTACCAAACTTGGTACACATGTACTTCTTGATACGGGAAATCTCCTAGGCTAGCTCAAAATCTTCTAGGCTTCACAGTTCGGAAGTAACGAGTTCGAAACTGTCAAATACAGAAGAGTTAATTCTCAGAAATCGCCATTTTTTTCCAGTAGCAAGCCACCAAAACTTTCTTCTTTTTTGCGAAAAGTTTTTCTTTTGGAACAAAACTTTTCAGTTTTAACCTTTGTATGTTTACGTAAATTATAGCCTTATATTCTCAGAATTTGGACAACTAGTATTATATAAGATCAATTGTCTTAATTTCTGATGAAGATGTATGTAGGACAACACTGGGCTCCTAGAAGCCATTAACCAATTTTTTTTTAAGTTTGGTGTGTTTATCTAACTTCCAAAACTTTTTAGTTTTAGCAAAGTTTTTGTGTTTTCTAAATTATACCCTTGTATACTTAGAATTTTGACTAATATATATTAAAAAAGAATTTGAAATATTAAGTTTTTGATCTGTTGACTCAAAAAAAAAAAAAAAAAAAAAAAAAAAAAAAAAAAAAAAAAAAATCAGTCCCGTAACAGGCCACAAGGGCCCAGAGGGGCAGATACTGTAGAGGTATCTGATTCTTGACCATACAGCACACTAGGGAGATAGTGTGGTCAATACTATGCTCCGGCCGCCTGATTTTCCCCTTGGCTGCTTCGACTGCTAGAGTCATTAGCACCCAAGGTACCCATTATTAATTAAATTAATTAAAGGCTGGTTGAGCCTAGGGACGATCTGGGACCCCAAATCCAACCCTCGAACGGCAGCACTAGAAGAAAAAATCTTTAATGCGCGCTCGGGTTTTGAACCTGGTCCTCCAGATCATTAGTCGAGTGCTCTACCACTGAGCTAACCTCGCCCTCCATATATTAGTAAATAATTTAAAATATTAAGTATTCGATCTGTTGACTGGTAGGTTCCTGTTTGTTTTCCATAGTTGATTTTTTTTATTTGCAAATAGCATTTTATCACATGCATTCGCTTAAAAAAAAAAAAAACAGTTGATGAGGTTATTAATAAATTAATAGAAAAACTGAACAAATTAATACAAAAATTTGAAGAATGTAGCCTCCCTAAATACAGTTGTTATCTCATTGGATTTTAGTGAAAACTACCATTGGACCTCAGATTCATGCAAAATTCACTTTGTATCGTTTCTGATTACCTTAAATATGATGTGAGCATGGCATATAGTATTCCAAAAACTAAAATTGCTTTTCAGAATGAGAACTACCTACATGTACAAAACATTCATTATTTCAGTGAAGGGTTTGCTGGGCAATATGAAAATAAATACAACTTAATTTTTATCACATGTAGCTGCACACCAGTAACTAACATTAAAATTTGAAATATTAAGTTTTTGATCTGTTAACTTGCTGGTTTCAGTTTGTTTTCCATAGTTAAATTTTTGATTTGCGAATTGCATTTTATCACATGCATTTGCTTAATAAAAACTATGTCTTTAACATTAACCCATGGATTGTCCAAACTTAAAGCAGTCTCAATATCTACTTGGCTCATACGGAGAATTGTAGTGTTTGTCATTAAACCAGAAGCAACATTAGCAAACTCTACTGAGTTTTTTACATTTTTAGTTTCAGATTTGCTCATAACTTCCTTTAGAGACCGAGGATTTTACTCTTTCTCCCACCCTATCTACTACACGTTTGTCGTGAGCTATAGTAAAATATTTCCGCTAAATCTTTTTGTGAAATTTTTCTGAAAGTATGTAAAGCAATCTTGACATATATTTATTTTTAAACTGAGACAATGGCCCATCACTGTAAATAATTTCATTTACTGACAAATCATTATTTTTTATTATTATATCATATAATCTTATCGAAAGTGCATAAACAAAATTCATACCTTTATCTTTAGTATCGGAACAAATGAGAAAAGTAGTGCATTTGTTTTTGAAAAATAATGCTGCTGTAAATAATTGAACAGTTTCTCATGAACACAATCCTGATTGAATTTTGTTTTGATAATCGCAAGAATAAGTCATTGCAAGAACGGACATTTTCCTTTTATTAATCATTTATTTATTTTATTTAATTCATTTATATTCATACTTTTTTTTTATTTCTTTCAACTAATTTATAATTTTGATATTTTTATTTGTTTCTTTTTCAATATTATTATTACTATTTTTATTTGTATTATTATAGTTTTTATCATTACACTATCATATTTCTCTATTTTAATATCATTATTATACTTTTAAAACTCGGAAAAAAAATATAAAAAAATGTATATTACTTTGATTGTAATGTAGGCAGTATTGGAAGATGGAATCTGCAGAATCTAAATGAACTCCCTCTAAATAAACTCCCCCCAAGCCATTCAATTTGTTCCTGATATAAATCCACAGCTTTTGAGCGATTTTGAACAAACTTGGCACACAGGTGGGTCTTGATACGGGGAGTGCCATAGGCTAGATAAAAATCATCTGTCAGCTGTCTGTCTGTATTTTCCTTATACAAATCCACACCGTTTGACCAAACTTGGCACGCAGGTAGGTCTTGATACGGGAAGTGTAATAGGCAAGGTGAAAATAATCTACCAGCTGTATGTTTGTTCCTTACAACTATATAATATAAAGTTGGTGTAGCATGGCTTACTGGGTAACAGCTAGTCATCTATATAATTGACTGCAAACTCATTAAGTTTATACTTTCTCAATATATTACTCAATATTCTTTGAAAAATTGCCGGGGATGTCTTCAGTCCAAATGGTAAACAAGTCCATTGGTAATGTCCTTCCTGTGTAACAAATCATGTCTTCTTCCTGTCTTCAATGCGTAAAGGGATAGCCCAAAATGCAGAATTTATGTCAAGAGTAGTGAAAAGTTTGCAATTTCTTGTTTTAGTTACTAAATCTTCTATTAAAGGAAATGGTTGAGCTTGAGGAACTACAATTTTATTAAGATCCCTAAAGTCTATACACAATCTTGATTTATTATTTTCTTCTTTTTTAAATGCCAAAGTAACAGGTGCAGCAAATGGGCTATAGGACTCTTCTATTAATTTATTATCTAATAATTCCGATATTTGTTGCTCTATTTCTTTCTTGTCATTCGCTGTGCATTTGTAAAGTCTCTTGCTACAATATTTGTCAACTAATAAATCAATCCTTGCTTCATATCCATTTACAGTCCCAATGTCATACTTAGTTTTTGCAAAAACTGATTTATATTTGTCAATCAATTGATTTCTCTCTTTCTGTTCTCTCTCATTCAAATGACTTACTTTGGCTTCAAAATCTTCTTCTTTAACGTGTTCATTGAAGTTTATTTCATATTTTTTCCTAACTGTAGAAATATCTCTAAACTTTTCTTCATCTTTATTGTCCTGACATACTTTTTGTGTTATTCGCAAATCTTCATTTTGTATCAGTTTGAATGTTTTTATCAAGTCAAGTCCTATTAAAAAATCATATTTAAAATATTGTTTATCCATAATATCAACATCTACATTTTTTTCCAGCTCAAAAATTTTTATCTTTAAATTGGTCAAATCATTTGTCTTTTTAACACCATTAATTGTAACTAACTCTTCTTCATTCACACTCCTTTTCTCATATTTTAGTTTTAATAACTTTAAGTTAATTAATGACACATTAGAACCCGAATTATAAATTCCATCTATCTCTAACGAATTGTTCAATAGCAGTTTGACCTTAATTAATGGTGTTACTATTAGTTTTTTTGATTTGTTTCATTTAATTCAGCTTCTATTACCATATTGTTCACATGTTTAATGTAATTTTTCTCCCTATTCGATCTAAACCAGCATGAGATTTCCGGTTGGTAACAACATCCTTTATTTAATTTTTTGCAGATTTTACAAGGAGTTTTTTCTATGTATTTACTCACAGTGCTTTGATTTTCATATTTTCGTTTTGGTAAAAAGCTTTTTTTAGTTACCAAGTGTTCATATTTGCTCACTTCGTTGAACAGATCTGTTGGATTTTGTAATTTTTCTCTGTCAATCTTAGTTAATATGAATTGTGGTAATCCTGCTGCAATAAGATCCACCAAAGTACCTGTATCTATATTTCTCCTCATTTCTAGAAGACGTTTTTCTTTTCTCATAGCATAGTCCAACAACAGACCGTCTTTGTATTGAAATAATAATGCATGAGTAACAGGACTCCATCCTTTATTTTTAAAAGTTTCGCAAAATGTATTTTTCCACACTGACCAATCCGAGTTAATTGTGTTTTTAATCATCATTGAATTGTACCAATCAAGACAGATTTCATCCATAAACAATCTTAGTATTTCAATTTTCTCCTTATCAGTCGTCACCTCAAAGCGAATACATTCTTTTTCAAAAATGTCTATCCACTGTTCTGCTTTTGTGCTTTTACTGCTAAATGATTCAATAACAAACCTCTCTGCAATATTTTTCAAATTGTGGGTTTTAGTTTCTTGTGTTTTCCCTAAAATAGTTTCAATTAGTTTCCCTAATGTTTCAGGTTCTTGTTGTTGAGCAGAAAGAACTGGGTTTTGATTCACTTCCTCTAAATATCGGCCTTCAAACTGTAAGTTCCCATCCTCATCTATGTAGGCCTGTTCAAATTCATCTGTTAATGTTGTCCATACTCTTCTTGTCTGCTATCTTTTCAATAAACTATTTTTCACTTTATTAAAAGCACTTGTTTTCACAATTTGCTTATGAAGGATTCCTGATTGTAGCTCTTCTGGTATTGCATACCTATATGTTATTGTCCTAGGTGGCAATTGAGGTTATACAAAAAACATTCGCCTTACCATCACTTAACGGCAATAATGTAAATTCAAAGCGAAGTTTCTCCATATTTGGACTAAAAATGTTCTTTTATAATGTTATACTTCTTTACTCTTGGGAATTGACGCCAATGTAAACAAATGTGTTGTTCTGTAAACAAAGTCATTTTTAATAGACTAATATTAATTACATATGTATGAAAACTAATGGCATGAATACAATGGAATACTACCTGTAAACAAAGAAACAACATTTAAAGTTTCTATTTACAGTGTCAACCCCGTAATTATATTATTTTCATCAAAATAATTTTTAATAATTAATTTTCATAACTCTACTTTATCAAATGAAAAAACAAAACACTTACGTGCCAGATGTTCTAAAATCTATTATTCTTGTTTGTTAAAAACTAATGAACATTAAAATACTAAAATATAAATTAAAGAAATATATCCTAGTTTCATTACATTTATTTATCTATATTGATTTTCTTTATTTTGCTGGGAGAATGTGATGTTGGAAATTGTTCCTTGGTGAGACTTGGTTTTTTATTTATATATAGAGATTTTCTTTTTTTTTTTTGCTCAGAGAATGTGAAGTTGCAAACCGTTCCTAGGTGAGACCTGGTTTATTTATTTATCTATGTAGATTCTCTTTATTTTGCTCGGAGAATGTGGTGTTGGAAACTGTTCCTAGGTGAGACCTGGTTTATTTATTTATCTATGTAGATTTTCTTTATTTTGCTCGGAGAATGTGATGTTGGAAACTGTTCCTAGGTGAGACCTGGTTTATTTATTTATCTATGTAGATTCTCTTTATTTTGCTGGGAGAATGTGATGTTGGAAACCGTTCCTAGGTGAGACATGGTTTATTTATTTATCTATAGAGATTTTCTTTATTTTCCTCGGAGATTGTGGTGTTGGAAACTGGTCCTAGGTGAGACCTGGTTTATTTATTTATCTACAGAGATTTTCTTTATTTTACTGGGAGAATGTGATGTTGGAAACTGTTCCTAGGTGAGACCTGGTCTATTTATTTATCTATATTGATTTTCTTTATTTTGCTGGGAGAATGTGATGTTGGAAACTGTTCCTAGGTGAGACCTGGTTTATTTATTTATCTATATAGATTTTCTTTATTTTCCTCGGAGAATGTGGTGTTGGAAACTGTTCCTAGGTGAGACCTGGTCTATTTATTTATCTATATAGATTTTCTTTATTTTGCTCGGAGAATGTGGTGTTGGAAACTGTTCCTAGGTGAGACCTGGTTTCGTGGAGGAGAAAGCAGTAACTTCGAGACCTCCAGTTCCACTAGGAAGGTGAGAGTCGCCCTTGAACGTCCGGATGGTGGGGGTACTGTGTGCAGTCAGTTCTACACCGATCGCGGAACAGTTCGAAACAAGTGTAAATATATTTCCTTTACGGTTCGTGCAAATAATCCAGGATACCACACTCAACAGGTAGGCCGATTTCTTTTTAAGTTGTAATGGGCGTCTCAGTTTCGGGAGGGAATTTGGCTACAAGGAAATGGGAAGATTTGCTTATCATCTTTATTTCGAATATTTTTTAACGCAAGGAATTTTTCAGGGATATACATATCATATATTTCAACCGGATCGCTGTAAGTTGAAGATATAAAAGGAAAAACTATTGGGGCCCTTTATCGAAGCAATAGTTCCAAAAACAATGACTAATACAATTTTTGTCTTTCCGCGCTAACGTCAGAAACGGCTTATCCGATTGAGTTGCGTTTTTTACTAATATATTGTGGTAAGCTTTAGTTAAGATTTAGTGTTTCTATCATGTCAATCGCTTCATAAATAAAAAAGTTATCCCAATGTAAGGAATGACGTCCAACATTTCAGGATCGTTGAAACGAAATACAATAGAGTTTTTTTTTTTTTTTTTTTTGTCACGAAACCTGCTATATCGTATTCCCCTTGCAAAAGATTCAACAAGTTCGTCAATCAGCAAAATTATTACTTCTGGAGGATGGGGTTTACCGTCGACCCAAAGTGGTTATTCGCCTATACCGGCCGCAGTTATTGTTGTATTACAACGAGACTCGGTATACGATGTGGATATATTAATAGAAAAATATGTTGTAAAAAGAAACTAAATCGGTTCATTCGGAGATAAACTAATTTTCCCATACAGGCCGTAATTGTTGTTATATTCCAAAGGAACTCGGCATAAATAGTGAGTATCTAAAGATTTATTGTTGAAGTAAACCATTAGGAGTGAGGGTTTATCCAAGAACCAAATTACTAATTTTCCCATACAGGCCGTAATTGTTGTTATATTCCAAAGGAACTCGGCATAAATAGTGAGTATCTAAAGATTTATTGTTGAAGTAAACCATTAGGAGTGAGGGTTTATCCAAGAACCAAATTACTAATTTTCTCATACAGGCCGTAATTGTTGTTATATTCCAAAGGAACTCGGCATAAATAGTGAGTATCTAAAGATTTATTGTTGAAGTAAACCATTAGGAGTGAGGGTTAATCCAAGAACCAAATTACTAATTTTCTCATACAGGCCGTAATTGTTGTTATATTCCAAAGGAACTCGGTATAAATAGTGAGTATCTAAAGATTTATTGTTGAAGTAAACCATTAGGAGTGAGGGTTAATCCAAGAACCAAATTACTAATTTTCCCATACAGGCCGTAATTGTTGTTATATTCCAAAGGAACTCGGCATAAATAGTGAGTATCTAAAGATTTATTGTTGAAGTAAACCATTAGGAGTGAGGGTTAATCCAAGAACCAAATTACTAATTTTCCCATACAGGCCGTAATTGTTGTTATATTCCAAAGGAACTCGGCATAAATAGTGAGTATCTAAAGATTTATTGTTGAAGTAAACCATTAGGAGTGAGGGTTAATCCAAGAACCAAATTACTAATTTTCTCATACAGGCCGTAATTGTTGTTATATTCCAAAGGAACTCGGCATAGATAGTGAGTATCTAAAGATTTATTGTTGAAGTAAACCATTAGGAGTGAGGGTTAATCCAAGAACCAAATTACTAATTTTCCCATACAGGCCGTAATTGTTGTTATATTCCATAGGAACTCTGCATAAATAGTGAGTATCTAAAGATTTATTGTTGAAGTAAACCATTAGGAGTGAGGGTTTATCCAAGAACCAAATTACTAATTTTCTCATACAGGCCGTAATTGTTGTTATATTCCAAAGGAACTCGGCATAGATAGTGAGTATCTAAAGATTTATTGTTGAAGTAAACCATTAGGAGTGAGGGTTTATCCAAGAACCAAATTACTAATTTTCTCATACAGGCCGTAATTGTTGTTATATTCCATAGGAACTCTGCATAAATAGTGAGTATCTAAAGATTTATTGTTGAAGTAAACCATTAGGAGTGAGGGTTTATCCAAGAACCAAATTACTAATTTTCTCATACAGGCCGTAATTGTTGTTATATTCCAAAGGAACTCGGCATAGATAGTGAGTATCTAAAGATTTATTGTTGAAGTAAACCATTAGGAGTGAGGGTTTATCCAAGAACCAAATTACTAATTTTCTCATACAGGCCGTAATTGTTGTTATATTCCAAAGGAACTCGGCATAAATAGTGAGTATCTAAAGATTTATTGTTGAAGTAAACCATTAGGAGTGAGGGTTTATCCAAGAACCAAATTACTAATTTTCTCATACAGGCCGTAATTGTTGTTATATTCCAAAGGAACTCGGCATAGATAGTGAGTATCTAAAGATTTATTGTTGAAGTAAACCATTAGGAGTGAGGGTTTATCCAAGAACCAAATTACTAATTTTCTCATACAGGCCGTAATTGTTGTTATATTCCAAAGGAACTCGGCATAGATAGTGAGTATCTAAAGATTTATTGTTGAAGTAAACCATTAGGAGTGAGGGTTTATCCAAGAACCAAATTACTAATTTTCCCATACAGGCCGTAATTGTTGTTATATTCCAAAGGAACTCGGCATAAATAGTGAGTATCTAAAGATTTATTGTTGAAGTAAACCATTAGGAGTGAGGGTTAATCCAAGAACCAAATTACTAATTTTCTCATACAGGCCGTAATTGTTGTTATATTCCAAAGGAAATCTGCATAAATAGTGAGCATCTAAAGATTTATTGTTGAAGTAAACCATTAGGAGTGAGGGTCAATCCAAGAACCAAATTACTAATTTTCTCATACAGGCCGTAATTGTTGTTATATTCCAAAGGAACTCGGCATAAATAGTGAGTATCTAAAGATTTATTGTTGAAGTAAACCATTAGGAGTGAGGGTTTATCCAAGAACCAAATTACTAATTTTCTCATACAGGCCGTAATTGTTGTTATATTCCAAAGGAACTCGGCATAGATAGTGAGTATCTAAAGATTTATTGTTGAAGTAAACCATTAGGAGTGAGGGTTTATCCAAGAACCAAATTACTAATTTTCTCATACAGGCCGTAATTGTTGTTATATTCCAAAGGAACTCGGCATAGATAGTGAGTATCTAAAGATTTATTGTTGAAGTAAACCATTAGGAGTGAGGGTTTATCCAAGAACCAAATTACTAATTTTCCCATACAGGCCGTAATTGTTGTTATATTCCAAAGGAACTCGGCATAAATAGTGAGTATCTAAAGATTTATTGTTGAAGTAAACCATTAGGAGTGAGGGTTTATCCAAGAACTAAGTTACTAATTTACTCATACAGGCCGTAATTGTTGTTATATTCCAAAGGAACTCGGCATAAATAGTGAGTATCTAAAGATTTATTGTTGAAGTAGTTATCCAAGAACCAAATTACTAATTTATTCATAGCGGCAGTTAATTTTAATTAAAAAACAACAAGAGTTTAGGTCCATTTGAAATTTCTTTGGAATGAAATTAAATAAAAATTAATTGTTTTGTTACAAATATAAAATACCAAACCTATGTTAATATTGTATTTATAAAGGTTATTTATAATGAATTACTCTGGAATGGAGGAACACCTTTCTCAAGTGTTTAGTTATGCAGCTCCTGTCTGACAGACTTTTCCATTTCCTTTTCATTTATTGGATATATCTTAGTTAAGTGAAATACCTCATCATCATCTTAAGATGACGGATTCTCCTTTACTTTTAGTATTTTATTTTCTCTTCCGATTACACAAATCACGAATAGAATACAACAAAAAGTGCAATTGTCCTCTTAGCGGAGATAAAATGGCGGCTCGACATAACAACCACTAATCTTCTATCCTCGTGGCTTGCTCTCCAATTATCTTTGGAATATCCTCTTTGGATAATTCCCCGCGTATGACGTCATTAGATAATTTTCCATAATAATAACCACCAAGACTGCGGTTAAAGTCGTCTTAATCCAATGACAACATAGACGTCAACTTCAACAATGAATAGGGAAATCATTAATTTATTAATTATCTCCCCCGTTAACAGACGTTATAGTTATGTTTATATATATATATATATATACATATATATATATATATATATATATATATATATATATATATATATATATATATATATATATATATATAACGCCTTCTGCTCAAATTCAGGAACATAAATATGCTTTAGGTCCACTCGACAAACCTATGTAATGTACTCTATAACATACTGTCTTCTTTGTCGTGCACAGCGTTTGCGCATGCGCAAACGCCACTGAGCATGCGTCAACGTCACTGCGATTGCACCAACGCCAGCGGACACTTTTTTGTAACATTTTTATCCAGTTTAGTCACCCCTAAAGCATATTTATGCTAAACAAAATCAGTCCAGTAACATGCCACAAGAACCCCGTCGGGCAGATACTATAGAGGTATCTGATTTATGACCATACGGCACACTAGGGAGATAGTATGGTCAGTACTATGCTCCTGTCACCTGATTTTCCCCTTTGCAGCTTCGACTGCTAGAGTCATTAGCACCAAGGTACCCATTAATAAATTATGTAAAGGCTGGGTTGGCCTAGGGACGGTCAGGGAGCCCGAATCCTGCCCATGAAAGAAGACACTAGAAGATAAAATCTTTAGGACTATGCTCGGTATTTGAACCCAGGTCCTACAGCATGTGAGTCCAGTGCTTTACCACTGAGTTAACCTCGCCCCCTCTTCCTACGTTAAGCAACCTGTAAAACGAGTACTTGTAAGCATAAAACGTAAGCTGCTTTGTAGGAATCCTGGGAAATAGTGCACAAGGAAGTAGGAGAGGAGTAGCACCGCTCGAGATAGAAACCAGAAAAATACTATATAAATATATATTTATATATGAATATAGTATATCGGGCATACGTTGCTGACACATCGCCATTTAATGACGAGACAGGACGGACCAGTTTGTGCCATCTGCAACAGAAACTTGACTATGAAACACATACTAACTGACTGCAAAAAACGAGACGGAATAAATCTACGAAACGACATGAATGACCTCTTGACGGACGGCAGTCAACACATAAACACAATAATCACCCGTCTCAAAGATGCAAACATTTACAATTACAATTAGAATACACGACTTGTAGAAATTATAACATGTATGACTTAACGTGGAGTAAAGTAATGGACACAGTATTTCAAAACCTAAAATTCCCAGGTTTTTTTCTAGGAAAATTTTTCTAGTACATATATATATGTATATATTTATATATTAATTTTTTTATTTATGTATACATTTAAGAAGTTCTTTCTTTCCATTTTAACATAATTTTCAATGCCCAAAATATTATGCAACTCTTTATAATTGTCCTCATGAAGATTAGATAGTTAGCCGTCGTGGTGATAAGCAATCAGGGAATAGTTGGGATTCGGTTAACAAGGAGAGTGCACATCGGTGGGGTCACCATTTCTGGTGATTCTACATCGAAAAATAGTCGACATGTATCCGAGCGTTCCATCCAATGCGCCTTAGGAGCCGAGAAATAAATAAAATAGGTTGAAAATGCTTTATTTTTTATATCGAGTTTAGAAAATGATATCGACATGATTCTTTCACCAATTCATTTGCTTTATAGAGTAGATTAAAGGAAGAATATATTCGTTAAACACTAATTTATATTTCGTCAAAAAAAGTAAAAAATATGCTCACGATTTTAAGTAAACTGGTAATATATATTTATTTACACAAAAATTAATAGCAGATTTAAAATCAACGCCCCCAAGAAACCCTAATTTGGTTAATATCATTGAAAACAAAAAATAATGATTTTTCCCTGTCTGGAGGAGACTAATAATTTGTAAGCGAAAAAGTAACGTCACGTTTTGAAATTCAGTAACTCCCTTTGAGATAATCCGATTTTTACCTCATTGAAATCGATCAAAAGAAGAAAGACTCCTTTTTCTAACCATATAAATGACTATTGTATTATCTCAAAAGGTACTTGCAAAAAATGGTTCTCAATATAAAATTAAAATGTAAAAAAAAAAACTTTTTTTGCATATAACGTCAATCCCAGAACACGTAGAAACACCCCGATTGGAAGGAAATGTGTCACACTAGGGCCTTTATCGACCCTCCAAGTTGGGTTTGAATCGGGTAAATAATCTTTGAAATATAGCCGGATTTTTGAATCTTTAACAAAATTTTATGGTTCCCTTCTAAGCGAAATTTAAACTATATTTTTTTGTATTCCCAAAATTTGAATTTAGGGGGTTTTCAATGTGCTAAAAACGAATCTGACATCCGTTTTTTAATTCAAAATTTTGTTTATACTGGATAACTTTTTAAATGTAGGTATATGGAATATTTTAGCAGAATAATGACTTCTATAGAGTCGAGTATGTAAAACAATTTTTGATTTCGAAATGCATGTCAGATTCGTTTTTAGCACATTGAAAACCCATTAAATTCAAATTTTGTGAATATATTTTATATATTATAAAATTATATATTATATAAAAAATTTAAAAAAAATTAAATTATATATATTATATTTCATAGCGACGGCAGAGCGCTAATCGCTAATTCATTTATGAAATATTTAAATATCGTGATAGCTGAAAGCTACAATAGTTACAACATCTGTTACAATCTCTGTTTGCTAAAGGCATAATAGCTCTTTTTAGGTTTTTATTTAAAAATCCATTTCAGGTTTTTTTAGGTGATAAAAATGTTTCATTAGGCCAAAAAATAATTTCAGCCTATTAAAATTGATCATTAATAATTTTGATTAATTTACCGGTGATAAATTAACACACATATATATATATATATATATATATATATATATATATATATATATATATATATATAGTGACATAAAAATAAACAACAAATAACATTAATTTTGTAGAATAGTATATTGAGAAGGAAAAAAAAGATGAGCCAATAAAACGGAAATACGAGTTATTATTTAAAAAAAAGGATAATTAGTCGAAATATTCAACAAAATATTAATATAAAAAACAAAGTGAATGACATTTATTTAAATAAAATACATTTTAGAAATAAAGCAATGTTTAAAAAAAAAAGAAGGAATAAGAAGAAAAATAAATGTAATTATTTAATAAAACATACATTAATAAAAAAAAATGAATAAGAACATAAAAAACAAAAACAAAAAAAAAACAATTAAAACAAATATGTAAAGGACATTTTTAAGTTTGTCTGCTAAAGAGTTCCAACTTCTAAAGAAGATCAGGAAGAATTTCACTGCCTGGAAAGGGACTTATGTTTAAAAAAAAAATTTAAATCCTGGAAAAATTTAAAAGGGGAAAAGCCAACGGCCATAGGCCACGTTGAATGCACAGGCGTGGCCAGTACCTGAATGGGTGACTGACCACGTGCTATTGGCATTAGAAAAGGAGGATAAATGTTTTTATTACAATAAAAACATTTAACCTTGAATAACATTTCAAGGTAAATTTTGCGAGGGTCAATTTGGGCCTTATTTTTCCCGATCTCGCATTGGAGAATCATGACCAATATTTCTGTGACACCCTGTACTTCTTAGCCCAGTCCTAACTATTACCTCGAAACTGGAACTCCGCATCAGATTAGAATCAACATTCGTTGCGTATATTCAATTTCAATCAGAAGGAATGTATTGAAGGGCCCTGAGCACAGATGAATCTATTTAGAAGCTCGTTGTCTTTTGATTCCGCATTATAGATTGGTCATAATGATTTTTTTGTCACATTGTCAAATCGACTACATTGTTAGCCCAGCCCGAATGGTTCAATCAACCGAAGAACAATGGTTAATGCATAATTATACCTTAGGAAATTAGGATTGTTATAGATGGCAATGGATGGTTAAAGATGGTATTAATCATTTGCAACTCCACTATTAGTCTCGCGTAAAACTTTCACTTCTAGTAAGGTTTCATTCTCCCGTCTTTGCTAGAGATGAATCAGGAAGGGAATGTAGGAACTGCTTCATCTTTCACTTCTAGTAAGGTTTCATTCTCCCGTCTATGCTAGAGATGAATCAGAAAGGCAATCTAGGAACTGCTTCATCTTTCACTTCTAGTAAGGTTTCATTCTCCCTTCTATGCTATAGATGAATCAGGAAGGCAATGTAGGAACTGCTTCATCTTTCACTTCTAGTAAGGTTTCATTCTCCCGTCTATGCTAGAGATGAATCAGGAAGGCAATGTAGGAACTGCTTCATCTTTCACTTCTAGTAAGGTTTCATTCTCCCGTCTATGTTAGAGATGAATCAGGAAGGCAATGTAGGAACTGCTTCATCTTTCACGTCTAGTAAGGTTTCATTCTCCCGTCTATGCTAGAGATGAATCAGAAAGGCAATGTTGGAACTGCTTCATCTTTCACTTCTAGTAAGGTTTCATTCTCCCGTCTATGCTATAGATGAATCAGGAAGGCAATGTAGGAACTGCTTCATCTTTCATTTCTAGTAAGGTTTCATTCTCCCGTCTATGCTAGAGATGAATCAGAAAGGCAATCTAGGAACTGCTTCATCTTTCACTTCTAGTAAGGTTTCATTCTCCCTTCTATGCTATAGATGAATCAGGAAGGCAATGTAGGAACTGCTTCATCTTTCACTTCTAGTAAGGTTTCATTCTCCCGTCTATGCTAGAGATGAATCAGGAAGGCAATGTAGGAACTGCTTCATCTTTCACCTCTAGTAAGGTTTCTTTCTCCCGCCACCCTCCCTTCTATGCTAGAGATGAATCAGGAAGGCGTCTTGACTGATGCCCACTGGTAGACCGAGAGCTGGCAACGCACTTTTCATGAAGTGTTTTGTGCACCCTGAAATTTTGCTATACTGTACCTCTTGGGTAGATAAGAAGATAGGTATGTGTTTCCTGGACATGCCTTGGAACACAAGGTACTGCGCATAGGGGAAAGGTGCAAAACAATATTGCCCAAAAGTAGAGTTTTATTCAGAAGCCAACTATTATTAATGAAAAAAATGGCAAATGAAGGCAATTTCCTAATTAATAATAAATAAGTCATGCACTTTTAAGGGGGTTAAAATGATAATTATAATAAAAAAACTAAGTACCTAGTTTTAGCACTTTCCTCCGAATTAAAGTAGCTATTGAGGTTGCACTCGTGACGAAATTTTTGAATTTTTTTTTCAAATCTTTATCGATCCTACCTAGTAGAAACCGAAAATGACCCCCATATATATATATATATATATATATATATATATATATATATATATATATGTCTGTTAACACGATAGCGGCCAGAGTTTTTGTTTTTTTGTCACGAAACTTGGTATACAGCGTTCAATTAACAAACGATTGAACGAGTTCGTAAACCAGCAAAATCGGTCCAACAGGAGGGGGGGTTTACCCCGGACCCAAAACACTAATTTGACCATTCCAGCCGTAGTTATTAATTTATTTTAGCGAAACTTGGTATTCGTAGTGGTAATCTACAGAGAAAAATGTATTGTAAAAATAAACTTAATCGGTTCATTAGGAGGGGGGGGGGGGGGGGGTTTACTTCGGACCCACAATACCAATTTGCCAATACCAGCCGTGATTGTTGTTATACTTCGACGAAACTCGGTATTCGTAGTGCTAATCAACACAGAAAAATGGGTTGTAAAAATAAACTAAATAGCTTCATTAGAAGAGGGGGGGCCTCCCCCCCTGGGGATCTTACTCTGGTCCTAAATTACTAATACACTCATACCGGTCGTAATTTCTGATGTATTTTAACGAAACGCGGTATACGTCCTTGGTATCTTATGAGAAAGAAGTGTTGTAAAAATAAACTAAATCGGTCATTTGGAAAGGAGGGTTTACTATGTACTATACTTTAATAGAATTAGCCCGCCAGACGTAGGTTCCCAAAGCCGCCGCGAGTAGCGCTTTCTACCACTAGGGGGGACTGGATCCTGTTCCTGCGTCAGATCTAAAGACGGAATATTAAGTTTTTGTGATTTATTTATTTAGTAGTACCATGTATAAACATAACTTTGGAAGCAAATTAATTACAAAAATAATAATTGAACAGTTCTCATTACAAATGTAAATGAGCAGAACTATTATAGTTTTTATTTTATTTATATAGGTTATTTACTGCAAATTATTCAGTAATGCAGTCAACACTAACCAAATTCTGAGGAAAGTGCTTAGTTATGCAGCTCCTGCGCGATGGACTTTTTATTTTTAATATTAAATGAAGTGCTTTATTCACGCTGCGATTTAAACAGCGTCTTCAGTAAACATATTTGAAAATAATTACAAAAAGGGCAGACACTTTTGTGGGGTATAATTATCAGGAAACATAAAAATAAATGTTGAATATGATAGACTGCAATACACTGCGCGTAACCGTAAGAGTGAATGACAGCACCGCGCAGTTGTGGTTATTCTCTGCGCTTGCATTGGTTCTCCCTCATATGATCTTGTACAGCTGTTCCGGTTTAAATGGCAGCGCGAATAAAACTCTCATTTAATATGAGAATAAAAACAATTAAGTTTTTTTTTTTTTACGTGTTATACCCCTTAAAAGTGCCTGCCATATTTATTAATCACTAGCTGAATACCCGTGCTTCACCACGGCCGATAAGTATTTTTTATATTGAGTTAAATAAGATATGATCAAAATTAACGCTACTACATAATTTTGTACATTTTATTATACCACGTCATACTGTATGTTATTCATCAATTGATAAGTAATTAATGCATAATGTTTCTTGACGTTGGGGCGCTCCGGACCAGTGTCAAGAAAGAGCTTATTATTGCACGGACTTTAAAGTTACCCAGGAAACACCATGTGGAGGTAACCGTGCTTGTTTCCGTTGGAGAGAAAAAAAAAATACAACAACCGCTTAAAAAGTTAGGTAAACAGAGACAAATACACGTTGCAAAGCATAAAACTAACAAATTTGAAGTTTTAAGGATTTATCTCTTCGATTGACATCGCCCCACCGCCCGGGACAACTGTACCCGGCTGTCCCTCCCATGTGGCGGCCCTGCCCACCGAACATTACAAAAGAATCTTATTGTAGAGAATTTAGAGTTCCCAACCATTTTCGAGATATTTTAAAAAATATACTGAGATCCGAAAACTTTGTATCACCATTCATACAATTTTTTTCCATATACTTCGTTTCTGAATACCCAAACAGAAAATTAGTTTTGAAAAGTATTTCTATCAATTTTTCTGGTAAATAGCTACAGAACTCGCTTAAAAAATGGTTTCATTCGTTTTCCTATCTTAAGGAATCTTTCGCTCCAAAAACCATGTTCTAGTAAACGGAATCAACTGGTTAATTGAACTTGACCTTTTAAATGAGAAGAAAGATTTTTGTACCAAATGTTTTGTACCAAAATCGGACTGTTTATGAGCCGATGAGGAACTTCTTAATAATTCAACCCCCCCCCTAAAAGTACTTAAACATTTGAATATCAAAAAAACCTTTCTTAGCGAGAGTTTACATTCTAAACGTATTTTCCGTGCAAAATTTCAAATTTTTGTGTAAAGTGGTTTGGGATATTATTACCTCGGATGGACCATCACCAGGGCGTAAACTCTATGAGGGACATAATCACATTTTTTTTCTAGTAATTCAAGGACTGCCATCATAGTGGAAATTAACCTCAATTAAAAATAATACTATGAAATAGATAATGTACGGTAACAGCTGTTCTGTTATCGTCCTAGCAACGCTTGCTGTCTAGGCTTGCATGTTCTGACCAACTCAAACTTTAAACCCCTCTAAAAATACTCAAAAATTCGATTATCAAAAAATCCTTTCTTAGTGAGTGCCTACGTTATATAGGGAGTGTCCATGCAAAATTTCAAAATTTTCTGTCGAGCGGTTTGGGCTGGGCGATGATAGGTCAGTGAGTGAGTGAGTGGTATTTGACAAATATATAGTAGATTGTAAAATTGTCTTAATTTTACATTAAAGATAGTTGGCTTCTGATTAAAACTCTATTTTTCGGAAATAGTGTTTTGCACCTTTCCCCTATGCGCAGTACCTGGTGTTCCAAGCAGAGTTGGGCGTAATCATAATTATGATTACGATTACGATTATAATTATTGACTCACGAGATATAATTACAATTACGATTATAATCACAGACTCAGGGGATTTGATTACGATTACGATTATAATCGGAAGTACAGCTGTGATTACGATTACACTTGTAATCACACCTGAGGTTATAATTACAATCGTAATCACAACATTTTTCTGTAATTACAGCTGTAATCACAAATTTCTTCTGTAATTACAAATGTAATCACAGAAACAGCTGTGATTACATTTGTAATTACAACTAATTTTTCTGCAATTACAGCTGTAATCACATTTTTTTCTATGATTACGGCTGTAATCACAGCTGTTTCTGTGATTACGAACGTAATCATAAATGTTTTCTGTAATTACGACAGTAATCACAAATTTTCTGTGATTACGAACGTAATCGGACCTTTTTTTCTGTGTTTTCCGCACTAATAACAACTTTGCTCTTGTGAATATAATTTCAAGTATTCTTTTTTCCCATTTTGATTGGATATACTCACAATATTTCCTGTGATTAGAGTTCTGATTACACTTTTCCTCCGATTTCACCGATGTGATTTCGGGCCAATTGTCAACGCGTTGGAAACTAGCTTACCACCTTAAGTTGAGTACCTCTTCTGATTTGACAAAAATCCTTCTTGCAAGTTCAAAATTCCTCGTGTCATTTTGAAAATTTTTAATAGAATATGTTAATTCTTTGTTTTGAAATTGCGCGAACATTTAAACCCCCCTTAAAAAAATTACGATAATTTGAATCACCGGTATTTTCGTAACCTTTGTGGTCTCAAAAGAGGATATTTCTCATTTCCATGTTTGCCTTATAAGGTTGACGCCATAAGCTTGTTTTCTCCCTTTAGAGAAAGGGAGAAAACAAGCTAATTTAGGCACTTCATTAGTTAACAATTTTCATCAAGTACCTAATATAAGAAAAAAACAAAACTTCATCTTAATTAATCTGCTATACTTCTTTTATTCTCCTAAAATTACAATCTAACAAATGGTTTTCTCATCTAATTATGATAAATAAAAAAAAAGGTTACTAGTAAACATTTTATTAAAGTCCTGGAATAAAATCATTTTAATAACAAAACATATGTTGATACGCTGTTAAACGCACACACACAAAAAAAAATAACAAAACATTTTATCATTATCCAAAAATTCTTTTACAGGATGGAAGATAATTAATATGAATAAGCAATAGTGTCGTCACAATTTCGTATTTACAATTTCAATGATGCGTTCCCCTCAAGATGACACGCTTCTCAAACTTTTCGTCACTCAACCGGTTGCATTTAGGCATGTTTGTCATCGTGGCATACGAAAATAATCGCTCGACCTGGGCACTCGATGGCAAAGGAGTGTTTGTTTTTTTTAAAAAATATGTAGGATGGCAGGATAGTTCTTTAGCGACTCCAATCCACATTTCTTGTCGTCCAAATACGTCTCCATAATCGACTGTGCCTTTGAAGCTAGCTCACTCCGAGGTGGGAGGGGCTCACTTCATTCACCGAAATCATAGAATTGGTCAAGAACAGGTTCTATGTCCATTTCTTCTGCGTCTGCGTTTTCCCCTAACTCATTGGCTAAGTAATCGCATATTTGGCTGTTAAAGTATGCCAGGATTTTGTCTTGCATGTCTTTGTCGATACATGGGAACCACCTTTTCTTGAATTTCGGGTAAGACAGGGCAGCGACGGCAGCGTGTTTTGCCTGATGGGAATCAAACTTTAAAAAGTAAGAAAAGCGGAGTTTAACACTTCGAAGGTAGGCTTCGGTTATGAGCGAGCAGAATCGCAACTCATAAGAAACGAAATATTCTAATTTTTTTATGAGAGCTAGTATTGTTGGGAGCACGTTTGGATCATAACTGTTTTCTAAATGGATCTGGACTACATTTTAGAACTTCCGGTTTCTCAATATGACTTCTGGGTCGCTATAGCCACCTCTGACAAATTCTGGTTCCATTTAAGAGACTTCCGGTTCACTTCCGAGTTACTTCTGATTTCTCAAAATGGTTTCTAGGTAAGAATATTCAGCCTTTGATCGTTTCTGGGTGGACCTGGGTGCTTATGGCCACTTCCGGTCAACTTACTTCCGGCTTCACAAATTGACTTCAGTGTAACCATATTCATTTTTGTGCGTTATTCTTAAGCACTTCCGGTTCACGTCCGGTTTATTATGAGAGTGCGGAAGGCTCTTAGGTACTTCCGGAAACGACCCAGGGATGAATATAGGGACCCAGAACTAACTGAGAGAGACAGAAAGTAAGCTGATGAGAACCGCTAGTACTTAAACGTTGCTTGGTTCCACCCGGTATCTATGTCCGTGAGTGACCAGAGCGATATACATGATCGGAAATTATCTAGATTGAAGCGGAAGTGGAAGAAGAGTGAGCTAGAATGCTCCTGGAAGAATTCTCAGAGCAGACCGGAAGTGAACATTGAGATGACAAATTTTGGCGCTGAGTTTATTCGGTAGCGCCCTCGTATCGGCGTTTCACGGTCGCTAATTTTTGCCTAACACTAGTTTTTATTTACAAACCTCATAATTAGGGTATAAAACTTTTTGATACATTTAATTGTTGGAGAATGAAATTATATTCACAAGAGCAAAATTGTCATTAGTGCGGAAAACACAGAAAAAAAAGGTCCGATTACGTTCGTAATCACAGAAAATTTGTGATTACATTCGTAATTACAGAAAACATTTATGATTACGTTCGTAATCACAGAAACAGCTGTGATTACAGCCGTAATCATAGAAAAAAATGTGATTACAGCTGTAATTGCAGAAAAATTAGTTGTAATTACAAATGTAATCACAGCTGTTTCTGTGATTACATTTGTAATTATAGAAGAAATTTGTGATTACAGCTGTAATTACAGAAAAATGTTGTGATTACGATTGTAATTATAACCTCAGGTGTGATTACAAGTGTAATCGTAATCACAGCTGTAATTACGGTTATAATCGTAATCGTAATCATATCTCCTGAGTCTGTGATTATAATCGTAATTGTAATTATATCTCGTGAGTCTATAATTATAATCGTAATCGTAATCATAATTATGATTACGCCCAACTCTGGTTCCAAGGAATGTCCAGGAAACACATACACACCTTCTTATCTACCTAAGAGGTATATTATAGCAAATTTTCAAGGTGCATAAAACACTTCATGAAAAGTGCGTTGCCAGCTCTCGGACTATGGAATGAAGGAGATTGAATAAGGGTCTATTTTTAACATTTATAAAATATTCAAGATTCTAATAGACGACAAAACCTTTGCATTTTATTAAGAGAAGAATTGGGAACGACAGGTGCTGAGCTAATAGGTTTAGAGTTTGCTCTTAGACAAGCAGAATATTCTCTTGGCCAGCTGTTTCGTTGATGAGGTCATTGTTCGAGTAAATATAAAAGTCCGTCACGCAGGAGCTGCATAACTAAGCACTTTCCTCAGAATTAGGTAGTATCGATTGCATACCTGAATAATTTGCTTAAAATAACCTATATAGATAAATAAAAAAAAAAAAAAAAAAAACATAAATAACACCTGTTTCAATTCAATTCAAACATAGTACAATGTAAATCCTCCCCCGTTCAAGAGAACCGGAGCTTTATGAAGTGTACCTGTGTACGCAGAAACCGTCCAAGAGAACTGAACCGACTTATTGGAATTTTTATCACCGATTTCACCCAAGTAAATAGGCCCAACTGAAATTGCATCTGATTTGGT
Source organism: Gonocerus acuteangulatus (assembly GCA_946811695.1). NCBI lineage: Eukaryota > Metazoa > Arthropoda > Insecta > Hemiptera > Coreidae > Gonocerus > Gonocerus acuteangulatus. Next base: position 46,336,155 of record OX328131.1, read on the forward strand.
TTTGTAGGGAGTTTAGGAAGTTTCGAATCACTTCTGTCCATCAATCACGATTTCCCAGACCTATTCGGGATAGAAATAATTACATCTTAAAACTGTTCATTGCTGATAATATTTTTTTTTTGTTTTTTAATACTTTCTTAACTCCCAACGTTACGAACACTTAAATATCTTTATTTGAATGAACATCTAGAAAAAGTTCTAACTGAATCTATCGATTCATAGTGTAGCGTAGCGATCATTTTTATCAGATATTAAGATCTGAGAAGAGATCTAAAAGATAGTGTACATAGTGTGGCCATGATGACCAAGTGCTGGCTGCTGAATTCGTGGACAAAAGGGAGTAGTGGACACTGATGAATAGACTTTCTGCAGTCGTATATCGAGCACACAGGAACTTGGAGGTTGCAATAGGCATAACCCTCCCAGCACCAAGATTCAGCATCTCGCCCCGCAACACTGGTGACGTCATCTCGACAAGAATATTTTACTTTCCTTCTTCACTCGTCAGAGACATCTTCCTTATTTATTATTACCTGCCAGAGGACTTTATCATTTATTTATTTATTATTATTTTAGAAGAAAATTGTGATATTTATGGAGTCATATTATTATTTTATTTTATCATGTGAATTAAAGAGTTAATTATTTTTACTTTTGAGAACACGCATTATTGGGACCCTTCTGTCAACATCCCAAGATCCCAATAAGTGGTGACCCCGTTTTAGTAATTTTTTTGTGCAGATTAGAGCTATGTCAGATGAGGAATTGGAAGCAACCAGGACTGCCTTAGAGCAGCAGACCAATACCGCACCTCCACCCCACGTTGCGTTTCCACAGGCTTTGCAACCTCTCGATGCCGAGATCACTGCGTTCAAGGGTGCAACAAACCGGATTCCACAGTTTTTGAAACCAAACCCCAAATTGTGGTTTGCCCAAATTGAAGCCGTCTTTGCCACTTCAAATATCACTTCTTCCCATTGCTGGTTTGGATTTTGATATTTTGACACAGGTTGCGGACATCATTGACAGCCCTGGCAAGACACCCTATGAAGAATTGAAGACCCGCCTATTGAACATATATGGTGACTCTGAACGCAAACGGATTGAGAAGCTGCTTGGAGAAACACAGTTAGGTGATCAGAAGCCCAGTCAGCTGTTGCGGCAGATGCGTCAGCAGGCTGGTAGCATAGTCAGCGAAAAAGTAATTAGCACCTTATGGATGAGGAATCTGCCGAGTCGCATGCAAAGAATTCTGGTCGCAACGGGACAGGAAGAATAAAATAAGCTTGCAGAGTGTGCGGACAAGATTGCAGAGGTAGAGCAGCCCGAAGTATTCGCTGCCGGAGGTGTTGCAGAATCACAAGCGAGTTTGTCCAGCAACGCGCTCATCTTGAAGGAATTGGAGCGTTTGCGAGCAGAAGTCGCAGAACTCCGATTAGAATCGCGTTCTCGCAGTCAGCATCAGCGCAGCACTAGTCGAAATCGAGCCATGGATAGATCCAAATCCCGTTCAAGAGAGCTGTGTTTTTATCATCAGCGATTCAAGACAAGGGCCAGGAAATGCACTCAGCCCTGTTCTTGGAAATCGTCTCCTCCGGATAGCAAGCATTTAAACTGAATGTGGTGATGGATGAGGCGGCATCCATTACACCGCAGCGACACTGTCGACTTTTCATTGCAGATCGGAAGACTGGACAGCGTTTTCTTGTTGATACAGGAGCAGCTGTTTCCATTATCTCTCGCCCTAGGAATCGTCGCTTGGAGCCAACAAATTTCAAGCTTGTCGCTGTTAACAATACGACCATCGCTACATATGGTGAAAGTTCAAGGGTTCTTGACTTAGGACTTCGCAAACCCTACCGCTGTACCTTCATCATTGCCGATGTTGGGCGTGCAATTCTTGGTGCAGACTTCCTCAGTCATCATCAACTAGTAGTTGATATGCACAACTGCAAACTTGTGGACAAGAATACAGGATTTTCTGCTCAGGGTAAAGTATCCACTTCTTCAGTTCCAACAGTGTCGATGGTTCCTGGCGATTGCCCTTACGCGCATATCTTGAAGGACTTCCCTCATCTTCTAAGACCTCATCCTATTCGCGGTGCCTCGCCTAATGTCGTAAAGCATCACATAAAAACAAAGGGCCGGCCGGTCAAGCGGGATGCTTACACCCGCAGAAGTATCAACGGGTCAAGCAACTGTTCCAAGATATGAAGGCTGAAGGTTTGTGTAGACCATCCAATAGCCCGTGGGCACGTCCCCTGCATGTGATAGAGAAGAAAGACGGGAGCTTGCGAGTCTGTGGCGATTATCGTCGATTAAACGCACAGACAATCCCGGACCAATATGGTGTTCCCAATATCATGGATTTTACCACTAATCTAGCTGGCACCACAATATATTCAACCCTAGACATCGAACGCGCTTACTACCACATACCTACAGCGGAGGAGGACATTGCTAAGACAGCAATTATCACACCGTTCGGACTGCAAGAGTTTTTAAGAATGTGCCCAGGTCTTAAGAATGCTTCTTCGACCTTCCAGCGATTCGTAGACTGTATGCTTCAAGGACTCTCATTTGTCTTCGCCTATCTGGACGATTTTCTTGTCGCGTCTCGTTCACCCGAGGAGCATGAACAACATCTTCGGGAAGTTTTTAGACGGCTCGAGGAGAATGGACTCACATTGAACGCAGCAAAGTGTGTTTTCGGAGAACCGGAAGTGGACTTTCTAGGATATCGCGTCAGCTCGACAGGTATCAAGCCTCTTCGCAATAAAGCCCAAGCAATCGTGGATTTTCCTCGCCCCGAGACCATTCGCCAACTCCGAAGAGTTTTGGGAATGCTGAATTTCTACCGTCGGTGCATTCCCAAGGCAGCCATCGTCCAGAAGCCGTTAAATCAGCTACTCCATGACACCAAGCGTAATGACAAGTCACCTATACTCTGGACAGAAGAGTGTATCGCCGCTTTTGAAAACAGCAAGAAAAGCCTTGCAGAAGCTGTACAGTTAGCTCACCTAGCAGTCGACGGAGAAGTCTCACTCGCTTGTGATGCATCCGATTCAGGTATCGGAGGAGTTCTCCAGCAGAAGATGGACGGAGATTGGAAACCTCTCGGATTTTTCTCCCGCGCTTTGAAGGCATCCCAGAAAAATTATTCTGCATACGACCGAGAACTGTTGGCCATATATGAGTCGGTCAAATATTTTCGATCGCTGCTAGAAGGCTTATAATTTACCATCATCACGGACCATAAGCCCCTAGTCCATGCGTTCACTCAGAAGGCTGACACCGCGCCACCCAGACGTGTCAGGCATCTTAACTTCATTAGTCAGTTTACGACTAACATAGTGCATCAATCCGGGCAGTCAAATGTTGTAGCGGACGCACTTTCAAGGCTGGACAGCATTAATACTCCAGATGATTTTCGAGCTCTTGCTGCCGCTCAGAAGAATGGCCCAGAACTGCAGGAGCTGAAGCAATTAAAGAAGTGCGACCTGAAGCTGGTAAGCATACCTGGAAGCGACGAATCCGTGCTATGTGAGATGAGTACAGCTAGACCACGTCCATATCTCCCTCTTGCCTTCCGCAAACCAGCTTTCGATAGAATTCATAACTTAAGCCACCCTGGTGTAAATGCTTCAAGAAAACTGGTTGCACAGCGTTTCTATTGGCCAAGTATGAACCAAAATGTAGGAGAATGGACCAGATCTTGCATACCGTGCCAGAGATCAAAAGTCATTCGCCATACAGCTACACCCTTAGGAACTTTCCAGCAGTCAGGAAGATTTCATCATGTCCACATAGACCTCATTGGACCACTCCTACCTTCGGACGGGCATCGGTATTGTCTGACCATGATAGACAGAGCTACTCGATGGCCCGAAGCAGTTCCTCTATGCGACATCACAGCAACAACGGTGGCTCAAGCATTTTATTCTCACTGGATTGCGAGGTTTGGAGTCCCCGTCAGGCTTACTACGGATCAAGGTAGGCAGTTTGAAGCCGAAATGTTCCAGCGCCTCACAATACTTTTGGGTATCGACAAGCGTCGTACAACAGCTTACCACCCGCAATCTAATGGGTGCATTGAGCGCTGGCATAGGAGCCTCAAAACTGCTTTAATGGCTCACCTGAGTTGTACGAGATGGACCCAAATTTTACCAACTGTGCTACTTGGACTACGCGCATCATTCAGGGAGGATATGTCAGCAAGTGTAGCTGAAGCGTTGTATGGAACCACCTTGCGATTACCTGGAGATTTCCTCGCAGAGTCCACCCCGCAGCAAGAACAGTGCGTAGATCTGCAGCTGCTGAAAGATGACCTATCTCCCATCAGACCAGCCGCTAGGAACACAGATGGTAGGAAGATGTTCGTGCACAAGGATCTTCGGACATGCTCGCATGTATTCCTGCGTGAAGATGCCGTGCGGAAACCGCTCGTCCCTCCCTGTTCAGGTCCATATCCAGTCATCGCACGTGGAGACAAGACCTTCACCAGTGGCATAGGCGAGAAGAAAATCACAGTCTCACTCGAGAGGTTGAAGCCAGCCTACTTACTTGCAGCAGAAGAACAGCAGCCTCAGCAGAATACAAACACCAGACAAGCAGTTCCATTTACACCAACGTTCTTCTAGTTCAGGCGTTCCCAGCGTTTCTCAACCCACCTCTCCAGCCCTACAGCAGTACCAGACACGCTCAGGTCGTACGGTTAAGCGCAAGGTGACCTTTGACCTGTGACTCCGTCATTGGAAGGGGGGTGGTGTAGCGTAGCGATCATTTTTATCAGATATTAAGATCTGAGAAGAGATCTAAAAGATAGTGTGGCCATGATGACCAAGTGCCGGCTGTTGAATTCGTGGACAAAAGGGAGTAGTGGACACTGATGAATAGACTTTCTGCAGTCGTATATCGAGCACACAGGAACCTGGAGTAAGTGAGCGAAGTAACCAGCTTCAAACTGTGAGTAGCTGCACTTTACTTGCTATTTATATACTGACGCCGGTGTTACCTCTCGCACCGGTTACATGTCCACCAAGGAGGTTGCAATAGGCATAACCCTCCCAGCACCAAGATTCAGTATCGCGCCCCGCAACACTGGTGACGTCATCTCGACAAGAATATTTTACTTTCCTTCTTCACTCGTCAGAGACATCTTCCTTATTTATTATTACCTGCCAGAGGACTTTATCATTTATTTATTTATTATTATTTTAGAAGAAAATTGTGATATTTATGGAGTCATATTATTATTTTATTTTATCATATGAATAAAAGAGTTAATTATTTTTACTTTTGAGAACACGCATTATTGGGACCCTTCTGTCAACATCCCAAGATCCCAATAATAGTAACCTAGCTAAAAATCTATTAGATAATTGTATATTTATTTTGTTATTTGTATAAATGAGAGAATTAGCTTAAGATGGTGTTTTGTAAACCCAGGACCGTAATTTCCGAGCATAAAACATTTCGGCCTAATATCTCAGCCTTCTACGTATGATAATAACTTTAAAATAAAATAAATAAAAAAAATGAAAATGTAGTCACTGGAGGGAAATGAGATGTTGTTTATTATTCAGTAGTTAAATAAGTTGTGAGATAAAATCTTGATGTATAAGATTAGAATGATTTGTATGTTCGCCTCGAGATATGTATCGTGTTTATCTTCGGAACAGAATAATTAGTTTGGGAAACCATCCGAAATAATTAGTTATTCGATCCATAGTCATTAGGAAGAATCCCGAATTTACCGGGGCGAATTTACAGGAGCTGTGTAAATTCAGGAGAATTCCTTAGATCCTGAGTAAAAATACAAGTCCTGCGCCATCTTTAGTTGTTACGTTCTTATTATTATGGAAGAGATAGAATGGAAACAGTTAATGGTATGCCTTAATCTCTCCTGTAAAGTGTAAACACCTGTAAACATGTAAAATAAACTCAAGCAAAGCAAGATGTTAGAAACCACAACAGGAAACTGACAGTATCTTATGCAGGAATTACTCCATTTAAGCAAGAATCACTTGCTTTTCCAAAACCTCGTATATGAAGGTTATTTATTTGATATTTAATAAGCTTTAGAAAACATTTGTTCTTATTTCAAGAATCTTGTTTTACTAGCAAGTTCATTTTACAGCTAAAATCAATTACGAAAACAACAAGTAATAAACCACTAAAAGAAATAAACGAAAATAACTGTTCAAAGCAAAGAAAGCAACGCTTTAGAAGTTTTAAGCAGTTATTTCACTGTCTGTGATTTTCCCGTCGAAAAATACTTTAGAACAGTTTTTATAGAGAATTTAGTAAACATTGAAATGTCTAAAATCCACTCACCACGATTTCTTAACCATTTTCGAAATATTTCAGAAAATATACAAAAATATCAATACTACTCATGTCTGTATTTAAATTTTTAATTTTCAATACTTCCTCAACTCCAAAAGCAACGTTAGTATGGGATGTTCCATTGTGATACTTGGTGTTTTACCGTCGGTGTAACCTTAAATACTTTGCAAGTGGGCTGTTGATTGTTTCTCATTATGTATAAAGAGTTATTAATCTGTGTCCAATCCCTATTCTAAATAGTGTTACTACTTCTTGTCAAATTGTTATTTATGGTTAATGCAAACTCCTCTTTTATCTTAGTATGTAATAATTTCGATACAACAAATAACTGACGGATATTTAACAACTATAAAATCTACCACAAAACGTTATTGGCAGTACTTCCGGAGACAACTACCTGGCAATAAACTTGGGACTATAACAAATACAGTTGAAGAACAATAAGTTTTAAGCACTTATCTCTTCGATTGACATCGCCCAACCGAACATTACAACAGAATATTTTTTGTTTAAAATGTAGTAACCTTTCGAATAGCCGCCTTCCACGATTTCCCAACCGTTTTCGAGATATTTTAGAAAATATAGTGTGTATATTTAGAAAATATCCAAAAACTTTGTATCACCATTAATTCATTTTTTTTCTATACACGTACATCTTACCTCCGAACGATACTAATGTTTCAAATATCAAATTCCTGGTAAAAGTTTTAAGTGAACTAATCATCGTTTCTGAATACTCAAATAGAAAATTAGTTTGGAAAAGTATTTCTATCAATTTTCCTCGTAAACAGTAACAGAAATCGCTTTAAAAATTCATTTGTTTCATTCGTTTTCCTACATTAAGGAACCTATGTATATAACGAGTACCTGCAAGCATATGGACTCGAAAAGGTAAGCGTTCCGATTTTTTCGCGCACATTTTGCTCCAAAAACCATGTTCCAGTGAAAGAATTCAGCTGGTTGATGAACTTGTCCTTTCAAATGAGAAGAGAGATTTTTGTACAAAATATTATCAAAATCGGACCATTCTAGAGCCGATGAGGCACTTCTTAATAATTCAAACCCCCCTAAAAGTACTAAAACATTTGAAAACCAAAAAAAACTTTCTTAGCGAGTGTTTACATTCTAAACCGATTGTCCATGCAAAATTTCAAATTTTTGTTTTAAGTGGTGCGGGATATTATTACCTCGGGATGACCATCACCAGGGCGTAAACTCTTTGAGGTACAAAATCGCAGTTTATTTCTACTAATTCAAGGACTGCCATTATAGTAAAATTAACCTCAATTAAAAATAATACTATGAAATAGATACAGTACGGTAACAGCTGCTCTGTTATCGTCCTAGCAACGCATGCTGCCTGGGCGTGCATGTTCTAACCAACTAAAACATTAATCCTCTCTTCGAGTGTCTGGGTCATATAAGGAGTGCCCATGCAAAATTTCAATTTTTTCTGTCGAGTGGTGTGGGCTGGGCGATGATAGTACAGTGAGTGAGTAAGTGAGTAAGTGAGTGGTATTTGACAAATATATAGTCGATTTTGTTTTATTATTTATTTTAACGGCTGGCATTTTTATACACTATTATAGTGGAAGTAGCGAATCTGTCGGGCCACAAATAAAATAAATAATTTCATTTATATATTTTTAGGCAAAATATCATTAAAAGTAATAAACCGGTATGCAAACCATGTTTACCTCTCATGCTATCACTTTTTTCTGTGGGCAAAACGAGTTTTTTTTCCCAACCTCCTCCTAAATGAAACGGAGTACACCCAGTCCCGTTGCTCGTGGAGGAATTTTAATTGGTTCTAGCTCCCTAGATCGATAGACTTCCAATATTCCAGCAGATCTAAAATACATCAGATATGGATCTGTTTATATCAATTCCTTCTTTCATACGATCCTCACTAACATACATCTCAGGGGCTGCAGTCCCCCACTAAAATTTGATTTGAGTGCACCAAAATTTGATTTAATCGAAAAAATAAGTTGTAGATTATTAGTATTCCACACGCCCCAAATACTTATAGCCCCCACCCCTGGAAATTATTTCCTATATACGTCCCTGTTCTGTGCAAGGTCTTAGGTAATCTCTATATTATATATTATTACTAGCTGAATACCCGTGCTTCACCACGGCCGCTAAGTATTTTTTATATTGAGTTAAATAAGATATGAACAAAATTAACACATACATAATTTTGTACAGCTTATTATTGCACGGACTTTAAAGTTACCGAGGAAACACCATGTGGAGGTAACAGTGCTTGTTTCCGTTAGAGAGTAAAAAAACAAAAACAAAAAAAAATACAACAACCGCTTAAAAAGTTAGGTAAATAGAGACAAATACACGTTGAAAAGCATAAAACTAACAAATTTGAAGTTTTAAGCACTTATCTCTTCGATTGACATCGCCCCACCGAACATTACAACAGAATCTTATTGTAGAGAATTTAGTAACCTTTCGAATAGCCGCCTTCCACTTACTACGAGTTCCCAACCGTTTTCGAGATATTTTAGAAAATATACTGAGATCCGAAAACTTTGTATCACCATTCATACAATTTTTTTCCATATACTACTTCGTTTCTGAATACCCAAACAGAAAATTAGTTTTGAAAAGTATTTCTATCAATTTTTCTGGTAAATGGCTACAGAAGTCGCTTAAAAAATGGTTTCATTCGTTTACATGCGTTAAGGAATCTTTCGCACAAATTTCGCTCCAAAAACCATGTTCCAGTAAACGGATTCGACTGGTTAATGAACTTGACCTTTTATATGAGAAGAAGGGGTTTTGTACCAAATGTTACCAAAATCGAACCATTTTTGAGCCGATGAGGAACTTCTTAATAATTCAAACCCCCCTAAAAGTACTCAAACATTTGAATATCAAAAAAACCTTTCTTAGCGAGTGTTTACACTCTAAACGCATTGTCCGTGAAAGATTTCAAATTTTTGCGTCAAGTGGTTCGGGATATTATTACCTCGGATGGGCCATCACGAGGGCGTAAACTCTTTGAGGGACAAAATCACATTTTATTTCTAGTAATTCAATGTCTGCCATCATAGTGGAAATTAACCTCAATTATAAATAATACTATGAGATAGATAATGTACCGTTACGGCAGTTCTGTTATCGTCCTAGCAACGCTTGCTGCCTAGGCTTGCCTGCTCTAACCAACTCAAACTTTAAACCCCTCTAAAAATACTTAAATATTCGAATATCAAAAAATCCTTTCTTGGCGAGTGCCTACGTAATATGGGGAGTGTCCGTGCAAAATTTCAAAATTTTCGGTCGAGTGGTTTGGGCTGGGTGATGATAGGTCAGTGAGTGAGTGAGTCAGTGAGTGAGTGAGTGAGTGAGTGGTATTTGACAAATATATAGTAGATATACAATTCACGAAATAACCTTTAACCTTCAAGTCATTATTCACCGACAAACCATGCAAAATGTTATTTTTGACCTTCCATTAGACTTGGTCAACGAAAAAATATTAATTTACTTATTTCTAACTTATCTGAAACTTATTTGACAAAGCCATTGAGTATTATAACGCATTACAAAATGTATATAAAATAAAAATGTTTAAAAATGGATTCTAGATGCATCAAAATGTTGGACACACGGGAATAGTGAAATAATAAAAGAGAAATTTATAATTCTGTGGGTTTTCACTTTTTATTACTTCAAAAATTCTCTTTAGAATTGAATGAAATAATTTGTTTAATGTTTCTTGAGGTTTGTCTTCCCATGAAACTAGGTTTGCACTTTTTAGCTCATCGATTGTGGAATATTGTCTTGACTCCCTATATACTATTCTTGAAAAAATTCCCCAGGTATTTTCACTAATATTAATGTCTAGAGAAATAGAAGGCCAGTCTAGTTAGTCTATATTGCTTTGGATAAACCATTCCTTAATAATTCTTGCTGAATGGATTGCACGTTGTTTTGCTGAAATGCAGATGACTCTTCTGCCATTTCATTAAATGTGGTTTTTGTTCTTCTAATAAGTTTTGATATTCTTGTGAGTTTACTCTCTTATAAAGAAACACTAAGTTGCATATCTTCTTGATCCCAATATTTGTCCAAACCATAACATTTCCTCCGATCATTTGCTGCCAAGATAATATAAGTTCTACTTTTCTTAAATCCCGAAAAGAAGGAGGAAAACTATCAAGTTCATCGAAATCAACTCTTTTATCATCAGGAAAAATAACTTTCTTCGGTCCCTAACATCTAGACGGTGGATAGTGCGGGAGGCCAAGTTCCGGTCTACGCCCACTGTGTGTATATTACAGGAGGTCTTAGAGCCCATTTTTACCCTCTCATAACTTACAAACAGTTAAAGATAAAGTTATGAAATTTCACACAGGTATTATATTACTATATGTGAAATTTTCATAATTCTACATTGAAGCGTTTCTAAGATATAAGCGATAAAAAAAATGGAATTTCAAAGTTTATTTATAGACACAGTTTAGATTTAACTTATCCCCAATCAATAGAGAGAATTACGCTACAATGACTTACTTTGGTCGCGGTAATGAAGACAACATTTAATTGAAGAAGGTTAATATAAGAATTCTATATTATCTATTCTATAACCAATGTTTATGTTATTGCCCAAGGGAGCGGGTTCGATTCCCGCCAGGGATGATGGCCTATAAAACGCATTAGACTCATCTTGCTCAGAAACGGCTGATAACACTGTTCTGTAAAAAAAACCGTTTCTCCCCTCCCTTGAACAATTTTGCCTGTTCCTCATGTTTTCAGGTGTGCTGAGTCCGAATCTGAACTCAGAAAAATTCGATCACCCTCTGATTTTGAGAGAAAAGAGGAGAAACTTGGAAAAAATGAAAAATTGTATTTGAAAATTATTGTCTTTATTATAACAGATTTTTTTTTCTTTTTCAACGGTAAAATATAATTAATTGAATCCTGCATGCTATCAGGTATAATACTAGATATGACACAACTCAAAAAATATACACACGTCGTCAATGAGTATTTTTTTTCCTTTTGTACTCTTCCTCCTCTGTCTCCCGCTGCAGTGTCCAGCAGTAATCCGCCAGCATCTTCTCATTCCATTTGCCAGTATATCTTTTTTCCATTCTGGATATGTCTTGGTGGAATCGTTCTCCATGTTCGTCCGAAACTGCACCCAAATTTGGGGCGAAAAAGTCTAGGTGACTATGCAGGAAATGTATTTTTAAGGACATATTGCATCCCAATGTTTCATATGAAGTAAGCAGTTCTTGGTCTATTTTTCGGTAGTCTCTAGATTTTTCGTTTCCCAAAAACTTAGCACATACCTCTCGAAAAGCAATCCAAGCCTTTTTCTCAGTAGTATTTAACTTTGCTTCAAAAGTGAGGTCCTTGAGTAGATGTCGAATTTGGGGTCCTACGAAAATTCCCTCCTTTATCTTAGCATCGCTGAGATGCGGAAATTTTTGTTTTAAGTACATGAAACCTTCTCCTTCCTTGTCCATCGCTTTTACGAAGTTTTTCATTAGCCCCAATTTTATGTGGAGTGGGGGTAAAATTATTTGTTTTTTGTCCACTAATGGAGGATTGGTAATGTTTTTTTCACCTACTTTTTCCTTACGCTCTGGCCATTTTTTTACGACATAATGGTCTCCTCTTTTTCTGCTGTCCCACTCGCACAAAAAACAACAAAATTTAGTGTAACCTCCTTGGAGTCCTGTAAGCATGGCTACCACTTTAAGATCTGCACAAATGCGCCATTCTTACTCATGGTACTTGATTTTTTGTAGAAGTATCTTCATGTTGTCATAGGTTTCTTTCATGTGGACCGAATGAGCTACTGGGATAGATGGATGCTTGTTTCCATTATGAAGGAGTACTCCTTTTAAACTAAACTTGGAGCTGTCAATGAGTAGTCTCCTCCAATTCCTCTGGATTGGTTGGCAGATCAAGTTCCTGGAGCAAATGAAATACATCATTGCGAAATACAAGATTTTCTTCCATCGAGAAAAAGCAAAGAACTGATTCCCGTTGTCTGAAGAAAGATATATTCACGCCTCCTTCCAAGAGATTCCATTGTTGCAACCTTGACCCAAGCAGCTGAGCTTTTGATTTTGGGAGATCTAAATCACGAACAAGATCATTCAATCGCCTCTGATTTATGAGCTGTGGCTGAGTTTCAGAGGGGCTGGACGAACTTGAAATTTCTTCTTGTTGACTGGTTCCAGGTTGAGGTGAAACGCTTTCAGAATCGCTGCACTCCTCAGAACTAAGACGGAACTTACTCGGATTTGGTGGGATGGGCATGGAGGCATCATGTGGAGCTGGTCTCATGGCAGAGGGGATGTTGGGATAAACAATTTTCTTTTTGATCTTGAACGAGAAACCTTTGATTGTGGTCATGCAAAAATAGCAATCGGTCACGTGATTTGTAGGTTCTCGCCATATCATGGGAACTGCAAATGGCATTGACTTATGTGTCCCATTTAGCCAACCAGTCAGAGAACGTGAGCATGAACTACAGCATATTTTAGGAGCCCAGGATTTGTCCTGATCACTTACTTTACATCCAAAGTATAACTCGTATGCCTTCTTCACCAGCGGAGTCAGAGGTTTCTGAGTGGACTTGAATGTGACTTCACCACAAACATAGCAAAAGGAATCAGGCTTATTTATACACTGTCGTGACATTACAGAGAAAAATTGAACTGTTCCCAGAACAATGAACACAACTGAATATCCAAATAAGTGCGTTTAGCGAAAGCCACGAGAGTACTGATCAAATCCTAGAAGAAAATAGTGACAAGAGAGGGACTGAGTGGGAGGGGGGGAGTTGGGGTATTGAGGGTGAAAGGGGGGCAGGTAAGGATTTGAATGAAAAGGATACCACCATAAAAGAGAAAGGAAGGTCATTCCCCTAAAGATCCAGGTAGAGACCAAATCCCTGCCTCAAGATCAAAAACTGAAAAAACACTTTTAGCCATATTTCTTCAACCACTTGTAATATTCCCATGAAATTTTTTTTCGTTCAAATATACTTCATTGCGCTCAAAATCATCGGGCTTTTGAATTTTTTTCACTATGTTTTGATGCCAAAAAAAATTCGTCAAATTTACAAAAAAACTCACATTTTTGGATAAAAAACTAGAATTTCTCAAGAAACTGTGCGTGACAGAATCTGACTTTAAATTCGTGTTCAGCACATTTGAAAACAGTAAGAAAGCATGTTTTGGTTTGAAGGAGGATTTTCGCGCAGAACAGTGTAATCTGTAGAAGAATCCTCGCGAAAAATGGTTCGTATTTATAATTTAAAAAAATCGTTCTCGTAACAGGTAATGGCAGATATGTAGCGATATCTGATTCATGACGAATCTGTACTCTAGGGTACAGCAGCCCCTGAGTGTGGTAGCCCCTGAGTGTGGTCAGTACTACGCTCCGACCGCCCAATTTCCCTTTTTTCGTATACCCATGAATAAATTAACTAAAGGATCCCGCATCCAACTGCCAAACGACTACGCTACAAGATAAAATCTTCAATGTACGTCTGTATTTTGAACTCACATCTTCCAGCATATTAGTTGATTGCCACTCAGCTGACCTTGCTCGTTATATAAGTAAGTGTACATATATATATATATATTCATATATAGAAATATTTACAAATTAGAACTAGCGTTAATATCGTGAACTAAGGGTTCAAGGGGGAGGAACATTGATTGGTAGTTTTGCAGAATACCCTATGAGAACGTCTTGGAGGAACATTGAATGATCGTTTTGCAGAATACGCTATGAGAACCTCTTGGAGGAACATTGAATGATCGTTTTGCAGAATACCCTATGAGAACGTCTTGGAGGAACAATGAATGATCGTTTTGCAGAATACCCTATGAGAACGTCTTGGAGGAACATTGAATGATCGTTTTGCAGAATACCCTATGAGAACGTCTTGGAGGAACATTGAATGATCGTTTTGCAGAATACCCTATGAGAACGTCTTGGAGGAACATTGAATGATCGTTTTGCAGGATACCCTATGAGAACGTCTTGGAGGAACATTGAATGATCGTTTTGCAGAATACCCTATGAGAACGTCTTGGAGGAACATTGAATGATCGTTTTGCACAATACGCTATGAGAACGTCTTGGAGGAACATTGTATGATCGTTTTGCAGAATACGCTATGAGAACTTCTTGGAGGAACATTGAATGATCGTTTTGCAGAATACCCTATGAGAACGTCTTGGAGGAACATTGAATGATCGTTTTGCAGAATACCCTATGAGAACGTCTTGGAGGAACATTGTATGATCGTTTTGCAGAATACGCTATGAGAACTTCTTGGAGGAACATTGAATGATCGTTTTGCAGAATACCCTATGAGAACGTCTTGGAGGAACATTAAATGATCGTTTTGCAGAATACCCTATGAGAACGTCTTGGAGGAACATTTAATGATCGTTTTGCACAATACGCTATGAGAACGTCTTGGAGGAACATTGTATGATCGTTTTGCAGAATACGCTATGAGAACGTCTTGGAGGAACATTGTATGATCGTTTTTCACAATACGCTATGAGAACGTCTTGGAGGAACATTGAATGATCGTTTTGCACAATACGCTATGAGAACGTCTTGGAGGAACATTGAATGATCGTTTTTCACAATACGCTATGAGAACGTCTTGGAGGAACATTGAATGATCGTTTTGCACAATACGCTATGAGAACGTCTTGGAGGAACATTGTATGATCGTTTTGCAGAATACGCTATGAGAACTTCTTGGAGGAACATTGAATGATCGTTTTGCAGAATACCCTATGAGAACGTCTTGGAGGAACATTGAATGATCGTTTTGCAGAATACCCTATGAGAACGTCTTGGAGGAACATTGAATGATCGTTTTGCAGAATACCCTATGAGAACGTCTTGGAGGAACATTTAATGATCGTTTTGCAGAATACGCTATGAGAACGTCTTGGAGGAACATTAACAAGTTTATGAAGAATAGCCTAGTGAAATAAGAATGAAGCACGATTACGACATTGTTGCTGTTGAAATGGACAGTAGAATATGATATTTAATTAGGATTAATATCTCTGAATTACTAGCATCGGCCATCGGCAGTCTGCGAATATTATTTTGACGGAGGAACTTCAAAACCCTTCCATACTTATTCTTACATTTCTTCAAATATACTAAACTAATAATGATTTTAACTTTTGGTCTAAGATCCCGATACACCCCGACCTTCATCGAGCTGACTAATGAATGAAAATTATTTTATATCAAATTAATTATGTCAATAAAGATACTACAAATGGGTTGTCTAAAAGAATTCAGTCCAGAATATGATTAATTTACAATTTATTTTTTTTTTAATCAGCTCGATGAAGGTCGGGGTGTATCGGGATCTTAGACCATTTGAATGGATTGAATAAAATAAAGTAAATGAGGAGCTTGGTATCAATTATTATTATTATTAAAACGGGTGCCCACGTAGAGGGAGCCGCACCGAGGCCAACAAGGCCTATTGTGCCACCCGACAAGCCAGCCTGTTACACCAACAGCGCCGTATCCGAGATGAACCTTAGAAGAGTTCGAAGGTTCAGTTCAGGTAGCCTTCTAGGGTCATCTATGAAGTCTGCACCAAAATACAGGTATCTCTTAGCTACAAGAGCTGGACACCTGCATATGATGTGATACGGCGTCTCGTCGTCTTCAAAGCATAGTCTGCACCATGAAGTCCTGGTCAGCCCCATGGAATAGAGGTGCCGGTGCATTCTACAGTGACCTGTAAGAAGAGCTGTAACTAGTCTTACCTTGGACCTGCACAGATTAAGGAGAGTTTCCGTCCTCTTCTTGTCCACAAAGGAAAGGAACAGCTTCGCCTGTCTCTGGGTGGAGCTGCTGCACCACTTCCTCCTATGCTCAGCTTCCGCCCACCTTCTAATGCTTAATCTGGCCACAGCTGGTGCAATCCCACATTGAGGTTCTGGTGATAGGGGGATTGTCGCTGCACCAATATTGGCCAACTCGTCAGCTCTTTCATTACCCTGGATACCAGAGTGGCCTGGGACCCACTCCAGTCTGACCTTGTTACGTCGTCCAAGTAAGTTTAAGCTGTCTTTGCATTGCTGTACTACCTTTGACCTGATCCTATTCGTGGATAGAGCTCTTATGGCCGCTTGGCTATCAGAGAAAATAGTGAAGCGCCTGTCTAATGGAGAGCCGCTATTCATAAGGTCTGCGCAAGCGCCGATGGCGGTGACTTCAGCTTGGAACACCGTAGCATACCTCCCCAGAGGCAAGGCAACATTGTGTGTGGACCCCTGAATCCACACGCCAGCTCCTGTGCCAGATTCGGTTTTTGAGCCGTCTGTGTAACAGAACCGATCCACCCGGCTTGGTGTTAATTTGTGCTCCAGCGCTGCTTCCCTCGGCTTGATCACAGTTGCAAAGTTTGAGGTGAAGGAGTGCTGGTCCTGAAAGTCCGATGGCATGCAGAGAATTGGGTCCTGCCAGTTCCTTCGGATAATTCCACAGTAAGCCCCTAGGGTTGGGCAAGGTTTATGCCCTAAAATGGCGAATCTGTACGCTGAACATCTAGCTATCTCTTCGATATATATCTCTACTGGTTTAAGGTCAAGTAGAATCTCCATAGCTCCTGTCGGTGTGGAACACATTTCTCCCGTAATCATCAGGCAAGCCAGCCTTTGTGGGGAGCACAGAGTCTTCCTAACACTTTCAGTGCCGCATCGATGCCACCACACTACTGCACTGTATGTGATGATAGGCCTCACAATCATTGTGTAAATCTAGTGCATACCTTTAGGGGTAATGCCCCAATTGTTCCCCACCACTCTCCGGTAGGCCCACAAGGTTTTCGTGGCTATTCCTGCTGTCTTGCAGATATGCTCCTGCCAGCTAAGCTTTGAGTCTAAGGTAACACCCAAGTACTTCACTGTCTTGGAAAAGCTTAAGTTATGGCCTGACAGGCTCGGTGTGCCCAGTCCATCCAGTTTCCTCTTCAAAGTAAAAGGCACCACGGTAATTTTCTGTGGATTAATCCTAAGGTTCTTCTCCTGGCACCACTTGTCCACCGAAGACAGTGCCGTGTCCAGCAGCTCACTCACAGTTGATTGCACCTTGCCAACCACCGTAATTACCAGATCATCTGCGTAAGCCTGTGCTGAGAAGCCCAGATTCTTCAGCCTCGTTAGCAGTGTATCCACCACTAGACACCACAGGAGGGGTGACAGGACGCCCCCCTGGGGACATCCTGTCCTAGGTACAATACTCTTGCAGTAGGTCCCCTCCGTCAGCCTAATAATGCGGTTCTTCAGAAGATTGACAGTCCAGTAAGTGACGAATTCTTCGACATCTTTCTCGATCATGGCTTCTTCAACTGCCCTAATAGGGGTGCAGTCGAAGGCCCCCTCCACATCAAGAAACGCGCACAGAGCAATTTCCTTGTACTGTAGTGCTCGCTCCAGTCTGCACACTAGATGGTGGAGAGCCAATTCACATGACTTGCCAGACTGGTACGCATATTGTTGTTCGTTAAGGGGGTTCCGTCTGAACGCAGTATCTCTTATATGCCTGTCTATGATCTTCTCTAGTGTCTTCAGTAGGAAGGACGATAGACAAATCGGCCTGTAGTCCTTGCCATACAGGTGTGAAGCTCTACCTTGTTTGGGAATGAAGCAGAGTTTAGCCACTCTCCAGGTCCGTGGAATGTGTCCCATCACCAAACTACTCCTGAAAAGTTGTAGGAGCGTTGGCAAGAGTATATCTACCCCATGTTGCAGAAATGATGGATATATGCCGTCTAGGCCCGGTGATTTATATGGTTTAAACGTTCCAATGGCCCATCTGACGTGCGCTGCCTTGACAATTTCCCTCGCATGCCTCCATGCCTCCGGATTACCTCGTCTGATGGGATAGTCATCTCCTTCATATTAGTTAGCCTCCTCGCTAGTTGGAAAATGAGTAGCGAGGATATAGTTCATGGTTTCTTCCACCGATTCCGTATAGCCTTCAGCCTTCTTAACAGTCCCAATAAGTCTAGTGGAGCTGTTGGCTAAAACCTTATGGAGTCTTGAGTATTCCGTTGCACTATTCAGTTCTGTGCAGAATTTCCTCCATGACTCTCTCTTAGCTTTCCTCACAGCTGTGTTGTACTATGACAATTTCTTCCTGTATTCCTCCCAGGTGCCTCTGCGTTTAGCTCTATTAAAGAGCTTCCTTGCTTCACTCCTGAGTCTGGACAGGTTCCCATTCCACCAGGAGGAACTGCTGTTGGTCACTACAGTTTTCCCAGCACAGCTACCTTCAAAAGCCACCTTAATGGCCTCGGTGATGTGATCATTCATGGCTTCTAAATCGATGCCAGTATGTGCTCTCCGTGGACAATCGTCCATCCTACCCGAAAGGATTTCGTTGAAACGGGACCACT
Organism: Gonocerus acuteangulatus; assembly: GCA_946811695.1. Taxonomy (NCBI): domain Eukaryota; kingdom Metazoa; phylum Arthropoda; class Insecta; order Hemiptera; family Coreidae; genus Gonocerus; species Gonocerus acuteangulatus. The sequence goes on from OX328131.1 coordinate 46,354,945, forward strand.
CTGTGAGTCTCGGGTTTCTGATAACGCGCGCTGCGGGGCCTGCTGCCTCTATACAGTACGTAATGTACCTATGGTCAGAACCCGAAACTTCATCCTCCACCCTCCAGTTCACAGGTAGTAATCGCCTCGAAACAAGGGTAATATCAATGACCTCTCTTCTTGTCCTAATAACAAAGGTAGGCTCGCTGCCCCTATTAACGACATCCAGATCATTATTTAAGACATAATCAAGTAATGACTCACCTCTTTGGTTGCAGTTAGTGCTACCCCAGACCTTGTGATGAGCATTGGCATAGCTTGGTATCAAAGTTGGACAACTCCATTTTTTTCAGTTTTGAGATTTTTGTCGATTCTTAAGTGGATTTGTATGCTGCATTCGATTTTACAACTGGTTTTCATTAAAAACGGACAGAAAATAGGTAAAATAGCGTTTACTTCAACCGTTCAGAATCAAAATATGGACAATTCCAACATAGTTTGGTTTCAAAAAATGACAACTCCATCAGTAGCCAATGAGAAGCTTGCATTCATGCAATCTGCTCCCAACATGCACTGCAAATCCATCATGGCTGAATGTTTATAGTTACTTGTAATAAGTGCATTTGGCGATAATTCTTATTAATAACTAGCTGTTAACCGGCACACTGTGGTTCCGAATGCCGGATTTTGGGACAAAACCTCTAGGTACTTGAATCTTTCTGATTTATGTATGATTTTTGAAGAATTTCTTTTGTGCCGAGTCGAATGAGACCACTACCAATTCTATAGAATAATTATTTTATTAATAAACGGGCTTTATATAACAACAACCGTGAAAAACAGCCGGTATTTAATTTAAAATATTCATACTTTACTCAAGTGGTAGAGCTATGTATCCTTCCAAATATATTTTCAAGACCTCAGGTGAATAAATTAACAGCTAATGTGGTACTGGTAACTGTTCTCGACATATTCCTCTTTATTTAAATTTTCGCGTATAACAAATAAATATTGACAGTTTCACACTAGATATTAAATAGATCTCATCGTTAATGTTCAGTTATTTGCTATTAAAAACTTTTCAACAACTCTCTGCAGAAAATAATAATGGTTAACTCGTTTTTCATAAAATAATCGCATCGCTAATTGATAACTTTATTTTATTAGCTGTGCACAGGTATGGCTGAGTACGGCGATGAAAATTAAGCACAGCCACTTCAATACATGTAGTTATAGGTAAAACTGTGCGAAGAGGATAGCTAAGTACCACTTTTTTTCTAAACTTAATAAAATAAGGATAATTTAGTTTCATTTCAGTTTTGTCAAACTGTATTTAAATAAAATTTTTCATGTAATTTTTAACTATATAATTTTGATTTAATACATTAGACATAATTACATTATATTAAAACACCCTCGAGCATACCAAATTCATATTTGTTTGGTTTCAAAAGAGGATAGGTTCAATTTTCAAATGGCTCCCTTTGGTTTCAAAAACAGACAACTCCATGACTTGGTTTCAAACATGGACAACTCCACTATTTAAAGTGTAATTACGGCCTTAATACTTATATAATTTTGTAGTGCCTTTGAAATAATGTTTCTGAGGCCTATAAGAATAACATATAAAAAAATCACCATGATACTGACATCAATATAGTAGATATGGTTTTTTGCCTCTCCTGTAAAAAGAGCAAAAGTGGAGTTGTCCAACTTTGATACTAAGCTCCTCAAATATACCTTACTGAGGCGGTAACAGCTGTCTTATTCTCGGATCTATACATAGAATAGAATTGTACGAATCCATGTCTGTTTGTCTCTGTCCGCTAATCTCAGAAACCGCTTATCCCATTTAGATGCAGTTTTCACTAATATATTGTAGTGAGCTTTAGTTAACTTTTATTGTTTGTTTCATGTCGATCGTTTCATAATTAAAAAGGTTGTGCCAATGTAAAGAATCACGTCCAACATTTCCCAGTAGGAGCGCTGACCATGGACGCACCATCCGGCTACTTTTATACATTCAATCGGCTGTTCTTTGCAAATATAACACAGAAACACTAATCATACTCTTAATATCTTTATATACAATAAAAATGGTTATTAGTAAGGGGGGGGGGAGTTGTTCCGGACCCAAATTACCAATTTGCCATTACCAGCTGTAATTTTTTTTATATTTCAACGAAACTCGGTATTCGTTTTGATCATCTACAGAGAAAAATATTTTGTAAAAATAAACTAAATCGTTTCATTAAGAGGGGGGATTACCCAAGTTTCTAATTACTAATTTATTATAATTATAAATATATAATATAATTATAACAATAATATGTTTTTTTATTCCTCGGATTCCTCTCATTCCAAACATTTATGTTTCGCGGCGAGAATTAAATTATGTTTCACGAGGGAAATTTTTACGAAGTATGTTGGCAGCAGTGAGTATCTAGATTCTAGATAAATAAACCAAAAGATATATCCGAAAAATGCTGCCCTAAGTATCTAGTCCACTCGGCAGGGCCGCCACATGGGCGGGACAACCGGGTACAGTTGCCCCGGGCCCGGGCACCGTGGGGGCCTGGGCCGATCCTCGCTAATTGGAAAAAAAGTCCGACTCGCAGGAACTGCGTCATCTTAGCGCGGTTCCAGTTTTTTTTTTTTTTTTTTTTTTTTTTTTTTTTTTTTTTTTTTTTTTTTTTTTTTTTTTTTTTACGGCACATCTACATCTAGGTCATTAGCGCCGACATCCAGGGTGTAGCGAGGAATTTCACCAGCGAGCCGTGGGATGATAAAATTCCTGCCGGAGGTTGGGAATCGAACCCACCATCTCCCGCTTATGAATCCAAGGCGCTAGCCATTAGACCACGGGAGACCCCGGTTCCTGTTCATATCCCTATTCTCATTTGAAAAGCATAGAATAGAAACAGATAATATTTTCCTCGGCCTTTGTTCAAAGGGTTTTATGGCTATACCTGGGGTCAGGTCCGCAAGACCCTAGAATCCTCTTCTACCGATACTTCATTTCATACGTTTCAATGAATTGGAAAATATCAAATATTTTCACACATTCCTGTGTTCTTTTACTATAGTAATAATTCTACAGATAAAATCAATTAAAAAATAAAATAAAAAAACCAACAGCATAAAGGCAATTGAAAATATTCAAAAGACGTCAACGAATCTTTTTCTCTTGGCTAGCTATATTTCTAACAATGAATTGTTTTTCTTATTTTGCCTAATCTGTTTTATTGTAAAATACATTATCCAACTATAAGCAATTAAAAAATAACAAGGAATAAAAACAGACAAAAAGAACAGTTCGAATAAGCAAAATCAATTACTTTAATGTTTTAAACACTTATTTCTCCGATTGACATCGCCTAATCAAAACTTTCATCAGAACCTTTTTTGTAGAGCATTTAGTAAGCTTTCTAATGGTATTCTTTCCCAAATTCTTAACCTTTTTCGAGATATTAAGGAAAATATACAAAGTTACCAAAACTTTTTATGTCTGTTAATAAAATATTTTATTCTAACCCTTCCTTAACTCCAAACGTAACCAAAATTTCAACATATTAGTTTTAATGAAAGTAGAACATGCAGAAAATGTTTCAACTGAATCCCATGATTCTAAGTACCCAAACCAAAAACGGTATTCAAAAACTATTTTTCCAATTTTCTCGAAAACGGTTAAAGCTATCGCCTTGAAAATGGTTTCATTCGTTTTCCTAGCCCAAGAAGCCTATAAAAAGAGTACTTACAAGCTTATGAACTCAAAAACGTAAGCGTTACGATTTTTTCTGCGCGAATTTCGCCCCAAACTCCATCTTCCAGTGGGCGGATTATGCTGGTTAACGAACTTGACCTTTCATATTGGACGACTGATTTTTGTACCAAATTTCATCAAAATCGGACCATTCGTCTTCGACCTAGAGAGCGAACAGAAAAATATATATATATATATATATATATATATATATATATATATTTATACAAATTTGAACCACCGTTATTTTCGGTCTCTAGGGGTTCTGAAACGCGAAATTTTCTTGTCGGCACTTCCGGATTGTTTCATTGTACCAACCTTATAAGCGGGGTTCCTCCCTATGGGGGAGGTAGGAACCGCGCTAAAAGTACCGAAAGTGACCTTTGCAGCACCGATTGTCGGCTTTTATTCTCATTTTGCTCAAAACTCAAGATGAAAATAATTTTAAAATGACCAAAGTTCTATGGCAAAGTACTAGAATATTTATTCTGGCTCTGAGAAGTGGGGGCCCGTGATCTGGTCCCGGGCCTGGCTCTGAGATGTGGCGGCCCTGCCACTCGGACGGACACAGCTAGTTAATAATTAAAGTATAACAACAAAAATAGCTATATTTGTAATGATTGCTTATTATTGGTTTATGAGACTGCTGCAGCCCTAAGTGTTGATCTATCATTTAGACTGGTCTGCTACTGATATATCATTATATTTATCTGTTGTTAGGATATGTGGTTTTTGTTATTTCACAACTAGAAGCTAGTATTGACGGAAGCTAGTCTTGACCTATCTTAATAAAACTACATTTTTATAACAACATGTGTTTCTTTTTTTAGGCGACATTTCCGCTTAAAATTAATCAGGACTGTAAAACAATCAGGACACAGTTATTCCTAATCCCTCAAACATCCTTATGTGAAAATGGTTGTAGAATTGCGTCGAGTCGAGAGATAATTCAAATTCCGAATATAATGTCTACGAAAAACGTCAACATACGACCATCTCAGTAGACGTTTTGGTGACATTTAGTTCAACTTTTAATGACTCCAGTTATATGAAGAGAATCTAAGATGATGCAGTTCCTGACAGTCAGGAAAATATCTATAAAGGAGATTAAAGCTTTGAAAGATTAATGATTGGCGAATAATATTAGAGGAATATTTAACAAGGTGTTGAGCAAGGACCACTATTAGGCACTGATGTATTCAATCTGTCGGTGTTGATATCTTATTGTTTCATTTTCATTTATTATTTCGATGAACTAATGTCTTACTTAACAAATTTATCACTAAATGTTACATCTTCATTCATTCATCTATTATCTCTTCAATAAATCAGTCACTGATAACAAGGCTAATCAATGATAAAAAGCCTAAATTGCAAAATATACTAGAGATATGGCTATCGGGTCCAGACGTGTTTTATCTAATTGGCTGAAAGGTCAGTCTTCTAACAAAGTCAATTTTAGTTTTATTTATTTATTTTTATTTTTTTTTTTTTAACCTTTATTGATAATCACAACAATATGATATACTTTTTTTCCAGTAATTTTGTTGGTTTTGGAAAAGTAACAATGTGATGGATGATGTGGGAATATGTACAATTACATAACCCACTAGAACAATAAATTTTGAGCATTGCAGGTGGCATGTTAAAATAAATCGTCTTTAGGCCACCGCCGCTTCAGGCTTCTATGAGGATTTTGTGGATTATGGAAGGAGGAAGGAGGATTTGGATGAACAGGGAGATTGGAATGAAACTTCTGACAATGATTTGGCCAGGGATTGGATAAAGGGAATATTGAAGTCATTATGGAGGGTTAGGTTCGAGACATAGTAAGGAGCATTGGATATTCTTCCTAGGATTTTGGATTGCTTTGTTTGTATTCTGTAGGAATTGGAAGGTTTAGTGGAACCCCAGTCCATAAGTCCATATTGGTCGGAGTACGGTATTGTATATAAGCCGTTTGTTAGTCGATGAAAGTTTCGAGCGTTTGTCCAGTACGCGTTATAATTGTCTAAAACGTCTGTTTAGTTCCTGTCTTTTCTGTGCTATGTGTGGCTTCCAAGTTAAACGTTTGTCTAGTATCAGTCCTAAGTATCTTACTTGCGATTTCTGTGGAATTTGAATGTTTTGGAGGGTTATTGGTGGGCAGCTTGACTTAGGGAGTGTGAATGTTGCATGACTAGATTTTTCTGCATTTGCTTTGATTTTCAATTGGTTTAGCCATGGTGGAAGTAGACACAGGCGTTCTTGAAGGGAATTGGGAGCAAGAATTGGGTTTTTGTTAACAATGAGAATAGCGGTGTCGTCAGCAAACATGTGGATGGATGTTTGGGGATGGGATGGGATATCATCCGTATAAATCAGGAACAATACGGGACTAAGAATTCCACCCTTTGGGACACCGGCACTTTGGGGGAAGATTGGAGATAATGAGGTACCATAGGATGTCTGGAAAAAACGGTCAGAGAGGTAGGATTTTATTAAGAGGTAATATGTTGAAGGTAGGGTTTCTTTGAGTTTGAACAGCAAGCCCTGGTGCCACACTCGATCGAAATCCTGAGCTACGTCAAGGAAAACCCCAGAGGAATACTGTCGACGATACGGTAGCATGGGTGAACAGTGGAGTGGGAGTGGCGAAAACCAAACTGGGAGGATGGGATAATGGGATCTAGGAAGAGAAGTGAATAAAGGCGTTTGAGAAGGAGTTTTTAAGGATTTTACGCTTTATTGGGAGGAGTGATATGGGGCGTTAGGACGAAGGTTGATGAACCGGTTTACCAGGCTTTGGGATCATCAGGATAACTGAAAATTTCAAGAGGATGGAGAAATATGTGGTTCTGAGTACGGCATTATATATGTAAGTTAGAAAGAGAATGGTTTTTTCGGGAGTTTATTAATGATTTTGGAAGTGATGAGATCATATCCAGGAGCTTTTTTGGAGGAAGATAGCATACAGGACTTCTTTAGGATTAAAGGCTTTTGGTGGCAGTGATAGTTGAAGAGGAGTGTCCAGTTGACTAGAGACAAGGAGTGGATGGTCAGATCATTGATATTGTGATGGAGATTCGGAGAATGTTAGATGTCTGTCCTTTTAAAGTATTTTGGAGGTTTGTGAGAGCTTGCCTTGTGAAGTTTTTGTTTCTTATGAGAGTTTCGATTTCTGTAGGTGTTAGTGGGTTGTCCATTATGTGGGGCAAGTGCAAAGTTGGATTACTGGTTTGAATGTGTATATTTCCGTCCAATCGGGCTAGGAATTTTTGATTTTGACGGTGTATTGTGCAGTTTGCGGTGCCTGGTATGCGTCCGTGGCCTATAATTGTCGGGTTTTGAATGATTTTGCCACATATGAGTTTTATAATTACCGGTTTGTATGTCGCATATATTAAATCATTGTGTAGTCTCATAGCTACCGGCGTAACAGACGGAATAAGTACCTTCTGTTGCAGGTTGTCGCACGGTTTTATAGTAGGTCTGACTCACAGGTTTGTATCGTTTTGTGTGTTAACCCTTTCCGTACGCAATGAGCCGCAAGAGATGTGTTCTGCTATACGGGATACTAGCACCCGACGTTGGTCCCCCTGTACTGGATACTTTTCCCTCTCTCGGTCACAGCGCTTCGACTTTCAGTGATTCCCTCGCCGTACTTAAACTCGTCTTTTATCATTTTCATTTTTATTTTGCTTACAATGATTATTCATTTTTATTTAGGTTGAATTAGTTTGGCGTTTACATAATTATTATTTTATGTTGAAAAACTTAACAATAAAAAAAACAGGTTTTCTAAGTTTAAAAAACACGATTATAAGATCTTAATACTTTAGGACTAAAAGTGAACTGATTTTGCAAACAAATGCTGTTAGGAATGTACAGAAGTATAAAAACAAACGGTAATTTGACGTGGGTTGACCGGGTAACTGGGCGGAGAAGGCAACGAGTTGTAATTCGACATAAAACGACCAAAAACTTCATTCAACTGCCATCTAGTAATAGGCAGGAATACTAGAAGTACAATACGGTAACGCTAGATAGCTCTAAAGTCGAGAAATGAGAAGATAAAGAATGCGAGAGATACGCCGAGCTCTCGACTGCTGTACAAGTCCACGGTACGTGGGTCCCGTCATCCTTCGACTTCTCAGCCAGTAAACAGCACGGAGTAAGCATGTGATCGAAGTCCTGTACAATTTGCGGACATTATTATTCTTACAGATGTGCCAATTGACTTGAAACCCGTTCAGTTTCCAATTAGATTGGCATTAGGAATAAGCCTCAAGACCAAACCATGTCTGTTGGTGGCTTTGAATTGCGCCGGGATAAACTATCCAGTTAATACTTAATAATAAGATAATAAAGTGCAATGGTATAAAAAAAATGGATGTTCGGTGTTTTGCTATTTTTATAGGCCGTCATCGTTCAGAGCGCTCTATTCTCTTTTTAGTAATTGACCATATCTCACACACTTACAATAAGAGAGCTATTTTTTATTTGACTACCAAAATAAGCAGTTGATATAATTTATATGGCAAAACAACGTTATATAGGCCAGGTTGAATATCAAAGCTTTGGCGTTCGTCTGTCATTTATAACATCCATTATCTCTATGATTATATATATATATCATTGACGTATATAAATTACATATAAATTAAATATAAATATATATATATATATATATATATATATATATATATATATATATATATATATATATATATACTGATGGGCAAGTGGGACTAAAGGATGTTGGACATACAGGTTAATACCAGATGTAAGAACCTGGATCGTAAGCTTTATCTAGCCATGGATGCTTTAGAGAGTATTTATGATCGGAAAAGAGCAAGTACTGAAGTATGTACCTACTGTGGAGAAATAGATGATGTCGAGTACGTGGTTTTTTATATGCCCGAGGTGGAAAAGCATCAGGCATGACTATAGTATGGCTACTAACAAGAGGTTTGATGTAAATATGATGAGAGACCTAACTTCAGAGGAAGCATGGAACTATTCCTACATCGCGATCAGGACAATTGTAGAGACGAAGGAGAAAGAAATTACAATGAAAGTTAATTAGACAGCTATCATGATGAAGTAATGTTTGAGCGGTTTCCATCATGATCGCGAAGAACAAGAGGGGGGGGGGAGGTTTTTAGTCGGTTGGAGTCCGACACTACCTGATTTCTCCTCGCCAGGCGTCCATGATGGATTTTCCTCCTACCATAAAAAAAAATATGTACATATATACTAATACTATTTTATTAGTTGCGAAGTGGCCGACCTTGTCGTCGATCCCTCGCTATGATTTCACCGACAAATGGATGAGATTGTGTAAGACGCAGGAAGTTTTTAAATGATTAAACAGATTGCTTCGATTATTGTGTTCGTCGTATTTATTTAAATTGGGCGATTATTTTAAATCTTTTATACAATTACTCATATTATTTAAGGAAGGTTGAAAATAAAAATAAATCTTAAAATAATTAGTTAAAATGGTTTTATGATGTTCAAATTGGCTAGATATATTTGTTAAGATGAGGAACACATAGGATATTGTGGTGCCTCTTCCTGAACATTATAACTTAAACAGAACAAATTGCAAGGAAGGCAAAAGGATTCTATCAAGAGACAGCTCAGTACGGTGATCAGCGTACGCCACATGCCTCGGGAATATGCTTAATATATGGAGGAAGGGAGGAACCGCGCTAATATGGATAGAGGGGGGGGGGGGGGGAACACACGCTAAAAACATAACCAAATTAGTTATGGACGTTAGTGGCGTGAAGATTCGCCTATATCAGACCCGTATTTTGCCCGATCCAATCCGATTTCGTTTGATCGGCAGGGGCCGACGTGAGTGCCTACATTGGTCTCGACCCGATCCCATCCGTTCTAGTCACAGCTCGTCAGTAATGGCCTCGTAGTGAAGTGAAAATGAGTGATTAAGTTGAGAAGTACAACCTAATAAGCATAGAAACCTTCGATTAGGTTGAATGTTGGATTTAAGAAAAGTTTTTTTTTTTTTTTTTTTTTTTTTTTTTTTTTTTTTTTTTTTTTTTTTTTTTTTTTTTACGGCGCATCTACATCTAGGTCATTAGCGCCGACCTAAGAGAAGTATTGGTATTTACATTTTAAAATGATTTATAAGAAAGGTAACTAGAAGGTTATAAGCATTGGAAGGTTATAAACATTAGAAAGTTATAAATATTGAAAGATTATTGACGTTGGATGGCTATAAACATCTTTCCAATTTAATAACCAAGGGAAACAAAAAACGAAAATGTGAATTGACAAAGTTGTTCTAAATGTTATTTCCTTTGACATATATATATATATATATATATATATATATATATATATATATATATATATATATATATATATAAAATGCATTGAAATCGGTTAAGATTTCAATCGGTTAAAATTTGAAGGGTTTAAGACCCTCACAAAATGTGGTTTGGCGCCATTTTGCTTTGTCGGTCCGAAATCGGTCTAGAACAAACAAGTTTCAATGGCCAAGAATCGGTGGCCGTTGGATTGGATCGGGTCGGGACCAATGTAGGCACCTCCATTGAGATGCATGTGTCTGTTTTTCTTCCGTCAGTCGGTGGCTATTGGATCGAAACGGAACGGGTCCAGTGTAGGTGTACTCTATGTTAATGCTATTCATAATCAGCGGTATATATCAGTAGTATTCATACTCACTGGTATATTCATACTCAATGGTATTCATAAATCACTGGTATATTTATGCTCACTGGTATTCATAATCACTGGTATTCATAAATCACTAGTATATTCCTACTGACTGGTATTCAAAATCAGTGGTATTCATACTCAGTGGTAATCATATTCAATCGTCTTCATACTCACTGGCATTCATATTCAATCGTCTTCATACTCAGTAGCATTCATAATCAGTGGTATATTCATACTCACTGGTGTTCATAATCAGTGGTATATTCATGCTCACTGGTATTCATAATCACTAGTATATTCATACTCACTGGTATTCATAATCACTGGTATATTCATACTCAGTGGTATTCATAATCAGTGGTATATTCATGCTCACTGGTATTCATAATCACTGGTATATTCATACTCAGTGGTATTCATAATCAGTGGTATATTCATAATCAGTGGTGTTCGTACTCAGTGATATATTCATACTCAGTGGTATTTCATACTCAGTGGTGTTCGTACTCAGTGGTATATTCATACTCAGTGGTGTTCGTACTCAGTGGTGTTCATACTCAGTGGTATACTCATACTCAGTGGTGTTCGTACTCGGTGGTGCTCATACTCAGTGGTGTTCGTAGTCAGTGCAATATTCATTCTCAGTGGTATATTCATACTTAGTGGTATATTCATGCTCAGTGGTATATTCATACTCAGTGGTGTATTCATACTCAGTGGTGTTCGTACTCAGTGGTGTATTCATACTCAGTGGTGTTCATACTCAGTGGTATACTCATACTCAGTGGTGTCGTACTCGGTGGTGTTCATACTCAGTGGTATATTCATACTCAGTGGTGTTCATACTCAGTGGTGTTCATACTCAGTGGTATACTCATACTCAGTGGTGTCGTACTCGGTGGTGTTCATACTCAGTGGTATATTCATACTCAGCGGTGTTCGTAGTCAGTGCAATATTCATACTCAGTGGTATATTCATACTTAGTGGTAATCATTCTCAGTGGTATATTCATACTCAGTGGTATATTCATCCTCAGTGGTGTTCTTACTCAGTGGTATATTCATACTTATTGGTATTCATTCTCAGTGGTATATTCATACTCAGTGGTATATTCATACTCAGTGGTTTTCATGCTCACTGGTGTTCGTACTCAGTGGTATATTCATACTCAGTGGTGTTCGTACTCCACGTAATACAACTTTTGACTGACCTTTGTGCCGGGGGGGGGGGGTTTAGAAGGCCCCATTTTTCGGGTTTTCACTTATATCTCGGAAACCCTCCGTCCTAGCGACATGATCATTCTATAACAAATGACAGTTCAACTCAATAATGTTTTTCGAGTTATCTTTAGTTTTCGAAATATCCGCTCTTGTATGTCTGTCATTTGGGGAAATACTTTTTGCTCTTTTTGACCGGATAACTCTTTAACGATAAACCCGAAAAATAATTACGCTCTCTCTCTCACACACACACACACAAACCTATACACGTACGCACACACAAACACCCACACACACACTCCCACATATATATATATATATATATATATATATATATATATATATATATATATATATATAAGAAGTGAGGAGCAGAGGAGCATTATGTTCCTCCTGCTGTTTTGTGATCATTATTATGCTGTTGGTGTGATGCTGAGTATTATGATGTTGCTGTTTTGAATAGCCCTCGATTAAGGCGCTTCTATTTCTCCGCTAGTTTTGTTGCGATGAATCTCTTGAGCTCTAGGAAAATGGATTTCTAATGACAAGCCTCATTTGCCTCTTTCAAGGAAGAAAAACATTACTAACGCTTCACCGGGTATTTTCCAAACGTAATGCCCCATATTACACTTATAATTTAATGTTAAAATAATCGTTTCCTGAGTAGCTTATTTCGACTGGTTATATTTGGTAAATAGTCTGAAGGTATTTATAGTTAACCTTAGAATACTAAGGGAGGGGATAGCTGCGTGGTAGAGCTCGTGCTAGTGTTCTGGACGCGCACTTCTAGATATTATGTTCTAGTGTCTTCGTTTGGGGTGCCAGGCCTTCCCTAGGCCCACCCAGTGGTTGATTCAAAATAGGTACCTGGACAGTGGAGTGCAGTATTGACCACACTATCTCCCTAAAGATACCTCTACTGTAACTGACACTCAGTAACGGGCCTGAGTTTTCTTTTAACCATAACTAAAGATGTTCAACATAACCATTTGAATGATTTCTTGGAGTGGGATCGCTTGGTGCAGTGCCAACATCGGCTCAAACTCAGGATAATATGCTATTCACCATATATGGGTAGAATCAACAAAATAAATAAAGAAATTTTACGACGATTTATCTATATATTACTATCCCCTTCCTTATTTCGAAACATAAGCTATCTCCCTTAGCGAGAATCGAACCTTCTACCTTGTACAACAAAACAAATAAGTTGTAAATTATATTAAATAGATTTAAAAATCTTCAGCTTTGTATTTATTCTTGATCAACACCTTAGGAAATCATTCATCCAGACCTTTCTCCATTGATGGTTATTAATTATTTTAACAGATTAAAATGATCATGAACATGAATAATTGCAGGATCACAATACGATAGCCTAACCATTGTATCGTTTTCAAGCTAGAACCTAAGTGCAACAGGGTGCTCTTCACTCAACCCAGGTTGTATTAAATCCATAGTTTATGAGACGTAAAATATTCTAGTCGGCACTTCCGGATTTCCTCATGGGTTTCCTCCTAAAGAAGACACGGAGGAAATGAGAAGCCATTGGATATTTTAGCATCTCTCCTGCTTCTCTTAGGAGACTTGAACGCGCCCAAACCTCTCTGGAGACTTGAATGAAGGTACAAGACACAGTAGCTTAACTCTTTAGTCTCACACAGAAACAGCTCAACTACAGAATTGAATAAAAATAGCTAGAATTGATTAATCGATCTATCAAAAATAACACTAGTGTGTGTGTGTTAACGGTGTATCAACAATTTGGCTATTAACGCCGATTAACACTAGTGCCTTTATTGTTGGGAGAAAACGAGCTAAAATACCTCACAATCTGCTTATTAGGTATAAAATAAATAAAAAAAACAATATAAGGAGATTATATTCATACACATAACAAAAAAATGTTTGAATTAATATCTACTGGAAAAAATATATAAATTAAGAAAAATATAAAAAATTGTGTTAATCAATGTAAATGTGAAATGTGCAATGTTTTAATTGCAAGAAATACTGAGGTAACCTTCGGAAATCCTGACTGTTTTCAACCCAAATCGAACATTACCCCTAATTAACCTTCAAAAACACCTGTACATGTATAAATGAAGGATAAATAGTCCGAGAGCCAGTAACCGCATGTTTCATGAAGTGTTTATGCACCTTGAAATGTTACTATAATGTACCTCTTGGGTAGATAAGAAGGTAAGTATGTGTTGGCTAGACTTACCGTGGAACACCAGGTACTGCGCATAGGGGAAAGGTGAAAAACAATATTTCCAAAAAATAGAGTTTTATTCAAAAGCCAACTATCTTTAATGGAAAATTAAGACAATTTCATTTATTTATTAATTTATACATTAGTGAGACCGCGACAAGGGCAATTCATCACTTAGTGAACAATTGTAAACAAATTTGAAAATGAAATAATTAAAAAAAAAATAATAAACAACTAATTTACTAATACAATTTGCATTGACTATAAAAAGGTACGAACTACACAGAGACAGATAGGGCAGTCTGTAAATACAATTATAGACTTAGATCTTTATGAATTTCATATCATAGTTTTTACATATATATTAATGGTAGCAGGTCGTAAATAGAAAAATAAATATACATATTAGTAGCAGGGAAAATAAATAAACTATACACACACACACATACATGCATACACGTATACACAAACAGATAAGCACGTATACAAACATATACGTATACGTCATATTTCTTCAAATAGTCCAATTTTCCTTAAGTATCTAAAAACAAAATCTCTAAATTGTCTTCTTTCTGCTAACAACTCTGTTAGATTTATAGCTCCGTTAGACAATTTTAGAATGAATAATAAATAAGGCAGACACTTTTAAGGGGTATAACACGTAAAAACAAAATTGTTTTTATTCTAATATTAAATGAGAGTTTTATTCACGCTGCCATTTGAAGCGGGACAGCTGTACAAGATCATGTGAGCAAGAACCAATGAGAGCGCAGAGAATAACCACAACTGCGCGTTGCTCTCATTCGCTCTTACGGTTACACGCAGAGTATTGCAGTCTATCATAGGCAACATTTATTTTTATGTTTCCTGATAATTAAACCTCACAAAAGTGTTACAAGGTAAACACATATTTACCTTCTTATCTATCCACGAGGTACATTACAGGAAAATTTCAAGGTGAATAAAAGATTTCATGAAATTTTGATGACTAAATGAAGGGTATTAATTAATAATACCAAACAGGTGAAGAATAACCCTTCAAAAAATTTTCAAACTTTACATTTATTTCTCCATCACAACGTTTCGGACACACTGGTCCATCTTCAGGCAATCATGTCCTGTTAATTACTACAGTTACACTTAAACAGTCATGAAATAAATAAAAAAATAAAAATGATTCCTGTAAGGAACCAAGTCAAATTACACCTACATCAATTAAGCACTCATTATCACAGCCTGTGATAATGAGTGCTTAATTGATGTAGGTGTAATTTGACTTGGTTCCTTACAGGAATCATTTTTATTTATTTCATGACTGTTTAAGTGTAACTGTAGTAATTAACAGGACATGATTGCCTGAAGATGGACCAGTGTGTCCGAAACGTTGTGATGGAGAAATAAATGTAAAGTTTGAAAAATTTTTGAAGGGTTATTCTTCACCTGTTTGGTATTATGATTTCATGAAAAGTGCGTTACCAGCTCTCCGACTATAAGAAATAGCAAAAAAAAAAAAAAAAAAAAAAAAAAAGATTTGCCTGGTGAGCTGAGATAAAAGCTGCGATATATAAAATAATGGACTATGGATAAAACCTAGACATATAGCCAATATAATGTGATGAAAAGCATGGGAAAGGAAGGAACCCAGACTCTAGTCAGCAGAATTGAACATCAGCAGCTAGAGACCTGCATTGCTCTATAATTCCCACGATTCCCCAATCCTACCTGCCTATTTAGGCTGGGCTAAATCCTAGCTCACTCTCACTCTCTACTAGACTCCACGCTCGACACTCTCCACTCTTCTCTATCACTCATCCCGTCCAGGCCAGTTGTCCTATCAATATACGCTACTACTTACACGCTGCCTTTCATTCAGAGCCCCCGAATCTCCATAACAATAATAATCAGCCTTACCTTTAGGACATTCACCTCCAGGTAGACGGGCGGGATTGAAGAGTGAGAAGATAGGAAGTCAGTCTTAGGTATGGCACGGGCTAGGAAGTCTATCATAGATTAGAGGACCGCTGGTTCCTTGATAAAAATATCAGCGACGTCACGAAAGAAAGAAAATATTTGAATGCCTCTCACACAAATTAATATTAATTCTAATTATAATTAGTCCTCATAATAATTAATTGTAGTGAAAATAACAAACAAAAAATATTTCCTATATTATATAATAGGTGTTTTAATTTTTTTTTTGTTTTCTACAGGTGGAAGAGACAAGCCCTTGTGAAGCTATAAGAAGTGGGAGAAGCTGTAAGTGACAAAAAGAATTCTTAAACTCACAGTTATGTGTGTTTTTCTTAATTACTGCTTTTGTTCCTAGGATGTTGGAGGCTTAAAGTATACATACACACACACATATATATATATATATATATATATATATATATATGTGTGTGTGTGTGAGTGTGTTTGTGTGTCGCTGGGATGATATTTTTGGATGGAACGGCAATTTTCTCCAGCGGCGGTACTCCCCTTCACTTCTTCCTGGAATATTTTGATGGGTTCATCTCCATCTTCGTCAGCCAGGTCATTGTGGTTTCTTCCTCGGCGGTTGCCGAGCGGTGGTTATTCCTCGGTCATTCCCTCGGGAACCACCGAGGAAGAAACAACAAGTACCTGGCTGACGAAGATGGAGATGAACCCATCGAAATATTCCAGGAAGAAGTTAGGAGGAGTACACCGCTGGAGAAAAATGTCGTTCCATCAAAAAATATATATATACAGTGGAACATGGATAATTCGAGCTTCCATAATTCGAAATCGTCCTTAATTCGAATATTTCTCTCGGCCCATAGAATTTAGTGCCTAAAGAATGCAAAAAATCTTGGTTAATTCGAATAAAATATTAGATAATTCGATTTTTTTACGAGTCGGAACCTCAAATGGGAAGTAGACAGAGAGGCGGCCGATTAAATTTTGTCAAAATATCCCCTCTTGGATAACTGCTTTAAGAAAGCTGGATTTTTTAAAATCAAGCGAAAGTGGAATAAGTCGCTCCGGTTCTGTTGAGGATTTACAGCCAGTGAACGGATGACAAGACGTCGCTCCAGACTGTCGGATAGCCTATGAAGGTTTCATTAATGCCGACGAAGATGTCGCTCCAGACTGTCGGATAGCCTATGAAGGTTTCATTATTGCCGATCAAGATGTCGCTGTGTGCGGTGACTTACCTGAAGCCGAAATAATCGCGGATGTTCTCAAAGAGATTCGCAGCTTCTCAGAAGCATGATGACGAAGACGATGAATCAGGTGATGAAGATGAGTCTACGGTAACTCAGGAAACGTACGTCTTATATAAAGGAATTAAGACGATTTATAGAAAATAAAAATGAAGTCAGTAAGAATGTTTTTAAATCATTTTTAAGAATCTTTGGTGATTTTCTACAGTACAGCAGTCTTCAATCAAAGAAGGAAACAAAAATGTCTGACTTTTTAAAAAAACAATAGACATTTATTTTTATTTTACCTCTGATTCATCGAGAGAAAGAGAAGTGTGTTATTAGACGCCCAGAAAGTATCAAGGAATGAATTAACTGAATTAAATCACTGTTTTCTTAAAATATATATTGTATATTTTATGACGGAATAGTTAGAATGTAATTACCTTCCACTGTGTTTGACCAATCCTTTCTTATTCAAGAAAAAATATGTCTACGCTAAACAACAGAAGATTGGATATCACTCCTTTTCCTTTCGGCCATAATTCAAGTGAACTTTTTTGTTGGAAATTATCTCTAAAATCACCTCCTAAAGATCGGCTACTAAGTTGAATCAGTCTGTATATATATACAGGGTGTCCCAGTATATGTGTCCACCCCCTTTTCCTCCTAGAGTTGTTGGAATTTCGAAATGAAACTTGGTAGGTCTTAGTTATGTTGCATGAGGTTTCTTTTGAAGGTTTAGTTGACTTTGTAACATTCTCCAGTTTTTCTCCAGCGCATCTAACTCTTGATTTTCCAATGGCGGCAGGTATTTTTTATGACGAATTCTGATAGAAAATTTAATTTTAAGACTAATTTATTCTGAGACATCTTTTGATCCGACGCACCGTTTGCGCGTAAAACGCAACTGAAAAATATCGCCCTTTTGTAGACAAATTCCTATTTATCACTGAAACCAAGCCTTTTACGTAAAAACACCTCGATACAAACGTTGTAGCCTATTAATTTTCCTTTCAGGTAATACCAAGATCAAAGTTGTAGGTTTAATATTTAACGGGATATTATGAATGAAAAATATACCTTAAAAGTTTTAAAGAGTAACAATTCAGAAAATCGATATGAATAGGAAAAAAAGTACCTGACATAAACAATAAAAAAAAAGTACTTATTTACCTTTTGAAAAAAGTATATAATAATTATTACAAAACAGAACAGAATAAATTTATTTTTCCATATGAAATTATTATATCATAAAACTAAAAAAAAAATTGCCTTTGTTTTCATTCATAACACCCCGTTAAATATTTAATCTAAAACTTTGATCTTGGTACCATCTGAAAGGAAAATTAATAGGCTACAACGTTTGTATCGAGGTTTTTTTACGTAAAAGGCTTGGTTTCAGTGATAAATAGGAATTTGTCTACAAAAGGGCGATATTTTTCAGTTTTCAGTCATAAAAAAAATACCTGCCGCCATTGGAAAATCAAGAGTTAGATGCGCTGGAGAAAAACTGGAGAATGTTACAAAGTCAACTAAACCTTCAAAAGTAACCTCATGCAACATAACTAAGACCTACCAAGTTTCATTTCGAAATTCCAACAACTCTAGGAGGAAAAGGGGGTGGACACATATACTGGGACACCCTGTATAGTGGGTGTCAGTTTCTGTATCTAGTTGGTAGTATTGATGAGAATGTCAATTGATTTTCTTGGGAAGGTTATAGATTAGCCAACAAGAAAGGAGACTCTACAAGATGTGAGAATGTTCTTAGCCGAGAAGAAGGAGAGAGAAAGTGATGTTAGATAACTTATATTATGAAGAAAGTGATTCGAGTGAAAGTGAAATGGAACCTGCTATTCGGTCTCCGAGCAACAGGTTGCATTTCCAAATATATATATATATATATATATATATATATATATATATATATATATATATATATATATATACATATATACGTACACCCAGGTAGAAATACCTCCTTAGTCTTGCTACTAATAACACCCTATTAAGAAGAGAAATTAGTGAATCCTAATTTTTTTTTTTTTTTTTTTTTTTTTTTATCTTTGAATATTTACAATCTGTATTCATATGTTTACATGTAATAGAATAAGTAAATACATTATCTTCTAACTAATTACACATGTAAGAAGAGAGGGGAGAAGACAGCTATTGCTGACTTTGCCTAAAGATCTAGTAATGCTTTATTTAGGTGTTCTAGTTGGTCTCTTGGCGACCTTCTTTTCAGGCGTACTGATGGACGAGAAGTGCTGTACAAAGGGATTGGGATGGAAGGATGGAGGAACCCTGTGTCCTAGCGACATGATCATTCTATAAAAAATGAAAACTGATTAAATTTCCTACAGTTTAATAAAGTTTTTCGAGATATCTTTGAAAGTCTTTCATTTTGGGAAAAAAGCACACTTTTTCTTTTCTCGGCCGGATATGTCTTCAACGATGAACCCCAAAAATAAATGTCGGTTATAGGGTTGTAGAGCATTACATTCGCTTCAATAATATATATTACTTTACTATTTTATGTATTTTCTTTCAAACGTTATATACGCACTCATATGGTCTTAGCAAAACCATTGCCAATACAATGGACAAGATCTTATCTAATTGAGTGTGAATAACTGATCAGTGGGCCCAAAATTATATATTTTGTGCTATTTATACGTCCAGTGCTCACTATATTTACATAATGGAGTATATTTTGAAGAATACATTGACTGGAAATGGTGAGAAATCAAAAGGTTCATTTGGTGGTATCAAGATACCACGATGAACACTAAAACTGTTTTCTCGTTTGAAGGAAAATACATAAAATAGTGAAGTTATATATATTCTTGAAGGGAATGTAATGCTATACAACCCTATAAACGGCATTTATTTTTTGGGTTTATCGTTAAAGGAGGAAAGAGGAAGAGTCAAAAAGAGTTCCAGTCAAAAAGAGGAAAAAAGTGTGTTTTTCCCACAATGACAGACATTCAAAAGTAGATAGTTCGAAAACTAAAGATATTTCGATAAACTTTACTCAGTTGAACTTGTAGCTTATTTAATCAGCTGTTATTTGTTATGGAATACAACCCTATAACCGTTATTTATTTTTTGGGCGCATCGTTGAGGAATTATCCGGTCAAAACGGGAAAAAAATATGGGGAAAAAGTGTTTTTCCCCAAAATGACAGACTTTCAAGAGCGGATATTTCGAAAACTAAAGATATCTCGAAAAACTTTATTGAATAGAACCTGGAGGAAATTTAATCAGCTTCAATTTCATTTGTTATAGAATGATCATGTCGCTAGGACGTAGGGTTTCCGACATATAAGTGAAAACCTGAAAAATGGGGCCTTCTAATCACCCCCTCCCCCCGGCACAAAGGCTACGGGCAAGGACTTTTGATATGTTCACCTCCTATCCAGCCCAAACAAAGTTACGAAGTCAAAAATTTTGTTCCAAACATTTCCATCTATAACTGTTTTTAGGCATTCGTTGCCTGGACTGTACTCTCACATTCCTTGGCGCCTTAATATCCTTTTTATCAGAGTTGTTCCGGTGGCTGTTGAAAATGTTCACTATATATATATATATATATATATATATATATATATAAAGATCCCGTGTACCTTGTGCAAAACTTGTTCAAACCAAATTCACTGCAGCCACCCAAACAAATAATTATTTGTTTGGGTGGCTGCAGTGAATTTGGTTTGAACAAGTTTTGCACAAGGTACACGGGATCTTTTATTTCGGGAAAAACTTTTATTTCGTGATTAATTATAATTAATCACGAAATAAAAGTTTTTCATTTTTAATGTTCCACGGACCGCACGAACATTTTTTTGGTTAGGTAGATGAACTCTCAAAAAAGTTGCATTATTTTATTACCTTTTAAAAGGTACAACCACATCTTGAATACTTACATGACTGATCTGGTAGTAAGTGTTAAAGGTGAATAAACGTAAAGCCGCCTGAGACGTTTATTTATCTTAGTTATCTCTTGTGGGATTAAAATCAGCTAGTCAGTTTATTTATCTTAGTTATCTCTTGTGGGATTAAAATCAGCTAGTCAGTTTATTTATCTTAGTTATCTCTTGTGGGATTAAAATCAGCTAGTCAGTTTATTTATCTTAGTTATCTCTTGTGGGATTAAAATCAGCTAGTCAGTTTATTTATCTTTTTTCACCAGTATTATGCCGTCGAGTTCGTTAACCAACATCGGTCCATCCGAAGGGGGGGGGGTTTACTCCGGAGCCAAAGTAGTTATTTGCCAATACAAGTCGTAATTGTTTTTATATTTCAACGAAACTCGGTATTTGTTGTGTTCAACGAAACAGAAAAATGTGTTGTAAAAATAAACTATATCGGTTGACTAGAACAGAAACTACCGGGGGGGGGGGCCGTCCGCTCGGGTTTACTCCGGACAGAAATTACTAATTTCCTTATACCAGTCGTAATTTCTGGTGTATTGTTACGAAACTCTTTATACGTCCTGGCTATCTAATAAGAAAGAAGTATTGTGAAAATGAACTAAATCGGTCTATTGAAAGGGGAGGGGGGTGTGACTTTGTGCTATGTATGAATTGAATTTTTCCGCCAAACGTAGGGTCGCGAAACTCATCAAGATGACATGAAATGTGAAGCTTTGTGTATTTAGTACGTAGTGTAGTACCATGCATACAAAAAACTCTGGATAACAATTAATTAAAAAATTAATAATTGAAACAGCTGCTCATAAAAGCAAAAGAGCACAACTATTAATGTTTTTATTTTAATTACATATATAGGTTATTTTAAGCAAATTATTCAGGAATGCACTCGACACTACCCAATTCTGAGGAAAGTGCTTAGTTATGCCGCTTCTGCTTGACGGACTTTTATAGTTTCTTGGCTTATTTGAAAATAAGCAAATAACTTTTTTGCGGATACATAGAATAGCTGGATTTAATTGAAATATTTTCTGCATCTTGGAAATTCATCTTAACTAAGATGTTTATATTTTGGTTATATTTTGAGTTAAGGATGTATGCGAAAAAAAATATTTTATTAATAGACATCAAAAGTTTTCGGATCTCCGTACATTTTTCGTAAATATCTCAAAAACGGTTGGTAAATCGTGGTATGTCCAATGCTTGCTAAATTCTCTACAAAAATGTCTAAAGCAATATTCGATGGGGCAATGTAAATCAGAGATATAAACGCTTAAAACTTAAAATTTATTGTTTTGTTCTTTTGAACATGTTTTTTTTTTATTTATTTTTTTTTTTTATTTTTTTTTTTTTAATTAGGCTATTAGCCCCGTTTTGTCTTTGTTTAACTCACTTTTGCATTGGTTGTTTTTGTTTTAAATTGCATTTATCAGTAAAATTAATATTTTAGTAAAATAAGCCAAGAAACTATAGAAGGTATTGGTAATAAGTTTGGAGTGGCTGTGGCTAATCATGATGGCGTATACGTACATAGGTTTGTTTTGAATTATCCTATCTGTATAACCTTCCTCAAACTACTATAACTGAAGTTATCGTTATTTCTTATTTGATAGAAAGATTTAGCCCACGTGAGAGTGGAATTTTATTTTAAGTCAGTTTTCTGTGATTTGTGATGCCTAATCTATTTATATTTTTCACGAAATACTAAAAAAAAATAAAACAAAATAAAAAATACATGTTATATTTATTGCGTATTGGAATATATACAGTAATAGCGTTAACGCAGAGAGCAAACTAATAATATATATTCGGGGCTTTATCTGATAGGTAGCACCGATGAAGATTTTACGACATTTCTTTAATGAGTGCAACCTAATTTGCTATTCTCCTTCGGAAAAAGCTAAATATTATAGTTTTATGAAATAACTAATGTATTATAATTATGCGATAAATAAGTTGCGAGCTATATATTTATTACTGGCGTGTAATTCATTGCCGTTGAAGATGTCCTCTGTTGCAACACGAACACGGCTCTAGACGTCAACATAAATCATGTTACGTAAGAAGAGATACGTAGCATGACGGCTAAAAGCACGTCATTATGTAATGACAGTCATCATCATCAACCTAAACCATTTGTCTTGTATTACGCTACATTGACGGCTATTTCTTACCAGCTCCGACATTTGTTTTGCATTACGCTACATTGACGGCTATTTCTTACCAGCTCCGACATTTCATCCAAACGACTTAGTTATCCATTTCAATATCCTAATCCACTATCTGCTTTCTAGTGGGATAATAGATTAATTTAATGTTTCATTTTCTTCATCGGGTTTCCTGCCTCCATACCCGCTGATCAAGTATATCCGATCCGACAAGGGTCGGCAAACAATCTTCAGAAGTCCCGACATCACGGAGCAATAATACGAAAGCGTGGCAATGGAACTCGTAGAAATGGCTCGTATGAACGAGATGGCGTGGGTTTGCCTCAGACGTCATCGGCTGTCAGGCAAATTCACGAACGATATTAAAAGTTTCTGATTTTCAGTCTTGGTTGCAAATATCAGAAGACGCATCCGGGATCCCAATGCAACAAGTGTTTGTTTTAAAATTAAAATTTAGATATTTAGAATTCATGCCATTAAATTCCAAGATGATGTAATAAACTCCAAGATGACGAAACTTTGAAATTGTTAAACTTTTATGCAAACGAGCGTGTTTCATACGATCCATCTTGCAAAGAAGGCCGGGACTTGCGGTTGGCTGCCGTGAAAAGGATTTTCGAAGCGAGGAAAATTCCAATATTTGTACCAAATCCGAGAATTTACGAAGTTCAAATTGCCAGGAGCTTCATGGTAATCATATCGCAGCTCCAATATAATAAATTTGTTGCCCCGATATTCCTCCTTTTAGCGCGGTTACTCCCTGCCTCCTGCACATAAGGTCGACCTGCTTATAAGGTTGACCTCACGACGCAATCCGGAAATGCCGACTAGTAACTCTATGGGGTCTCTCGATTCTATAGACCCCATAGATCACTAAAATATAGGTGGTTCAAATTTGTATATATATATATATATATATATATATATATACATATATATATAGGGGAAGGTGTTGTACCTTTGACCACTTTGCACAATTGAATTTTTTTTAGCTTGAATATTAAGGCTAAATTTATTTATTTTTTTATTTCATTGTAATTAGTATTCTATTGTTTATCATATTTAATTTTTTCAAGGTTCTAACTTTACATTTAATATTTTTTATTAATTTTTAAAAAAATAATCGTACAGTGGTCAAAGGTACAACATGTAGTTGTACCTTTGACCATGGGGTGTTGTACCTCTGACCACGTAAAAGCAACAACAGCAGTGCAAACAAAAAATGTATTGAGTAATATTATAATTAATTGTAAGTTTAATAAATACAGGACATAGATGTAAGCATAATAAAAAGCTATTATTGTTATCATGTTATGCTTAATATGCTGAAAAATCCAGTCCAACGGATAAACGTTTGAACTGTCAAGCAGATCCACTCTTGCAATAGTAGGGTATGGGAGTTTAGCCACAATGTCTTCAACATCAATATTATGCAAATTTTCACTTACATCTTCTTTAGGATGGTGCTTTCGTTTTGTTTTTTTTCAGCTTCAATAATTAGCTTTTCAGGAATATCTGTCAGGATACATGGTTTCCCTTTAGGCCAGCCCCTATTTGACATTTTCCTTGCCTCCGCTTATCGATGAGGCCTTACAACTTCAAGTGGAACGATAAGGGGCGATAGGTTCGAACTGCTACACTGAGGATTAATAAAGTCAGTTTGAACTTATTTCATTTATTATTTTTCAAATTCTTTGAACAATTGAAGCAAGCAATATTAATTATTTTTAAAAAGTTGTAGCAAAAAAACATAAAAATTGAATTATGAAAAAATTACTGAGGTGTTTTGTATCTTTGACCTGGTCAAAGGAACAACTGGTCGTGGTCAGAGGTACAACACCCTGGTAGTGCAAATTTAAAAGCATGATAAAAATTTTAGGAGCTACACCGTGTTTCTTAATGTAATTGCCACTTTGTCAAATGATTTCCATCTAAAAAGACATAATTCAAAAAATATTACCAGGCAAAACGTCACAACTTACATTTTTATTATAGAAATGGATAAGTATTTTTTTGCAAGAATCCTCTTTGACTTGAACAATCTAAAGAAGGTTACACAAGCCCTCTAGTGAAGGAGCTAAACACTAATTACACCAAAATTTATAAAATGTTGCTACATGCCGCCACAGCCTCGGTGGTCAAAGGTACAACATGGTCAGAGGTACAACACCTTCCCCTATATATATATATATACATACACATATATATATATACACACATATATATATATACACCTACTAGTTACTGAAAATGACCCTCGTTAAAATTTATATACATACATACATAATTTATATATATATATATATATATATATATATATATATATATATATGTATAAATATATATATATATATATCTAATATATAAAATTCTCGTGTCACAGTTTTCGTGTGGCTTATCCGGTATCTATGAGAATCGGCCAACATCTATTTTTCATCCCCCTAAATGTTAGGGGTAGTCCACCCCTAAATTTTTATTTTTTTATTTTTTAGACAAAATTTTTAATTTCTATTTTTTTATGATACAACATACAAAAATACATACAATCCTCAATTTTCACCCTTCTACGATCAACCCTTATTTTTTAATAGCCAGTAAACAGCACGGAGTAGGGATGAGAACGAAGCCGGTCTCCTTTCTTTCTCACTCCCTACACAGTTGTCGGCCATCATTATTGTTTATGCATCAAGTGTAGTAGTAACGTTGACAATTATTATTTTGCTATCTCAGTGTAACTCTCATATTAACTTTTAATCATTCCTATTTTATCAATAATAATTAAATTATCAATTTTGAGTGTATTTTGCACGATTAGTTAATCAAATGATTTTATAACCTCAAAAGTACTCAACACGTGACACGAGCTTCCAATAACAACGGATTTTGTGTTGTAAGTATACTTTTTTTTATTTATATCGAAAATGTTGTTGATCTTATAAAAATGTAATTTTAATTTAATTTTATTAAAAAAATGTAATTAAACAATTAAGATTTTCATAGTTTACAAAAAATCAATCATTATGAATCTTTATTTTGAAATGTCAATGAAAATATTGGTTGTATGAAAAAATTATAAGAGACAATGTTTTCATAAAATTTAATTTTTTACTTTTGTTTGAAAAATTTTTCAAACAATTTTTCATCGTTCACAGCGCTCCATGCTTATTTCACGCATATACCACATTCTTACATACATACAATATACACATTCTAACATACATACATACTTACAATAAGTAAGCTATTTTTTGTCTACACTAGAAATTACTAGGAAATTATTTATATGGCAAAACAACGTTTGCCGGGTCAGCTAGTATATATATATATATATATATATATATATATATATATATATATATATATATATGTATATATATGTGTGTGTGTATGTATGAATATAAATTTTAACGAGGGTCATTTTCAGTAACTAGTAGGTAGGGTCGATAAAGATTTGAAGAAATTTTTCTAAAACTCCATCATGAGTGCAACCTCAATAGCTATACACTTGTTATAAGTAATTTGATGTGGTGAAACGAAACCAGTTTCGACGGTAATAAGTTGAATTATTCTATGTCCCAATTAGATGCTCTGTTTTTTGGTCTCTGATTGTTAAATATGTTGTGGCTTTTTTTTTTTTTTTTTTTTTTTTTTTTTTTTTTTTTTTTTTTTTTTTTTTTTTTTTTTTTCATTTGACATTAAAATGAATATTTAGGTAAAACTACCTAATAAATGGTTGAGGGGTAATTACAATAGATATTCACTATAAAGAGGTTTTATTAAATACTATTAAACAATCGTATGAAAACACAAACACATACAATAGGGATTCATTATAACAACAATTAAACAATGAACTAATGTAAATACTGACTACTGGTTCTAGTAAATCCCAAGAAGCAGCTATAGTGAGAGATAACGAACCTCCCATTGATAAGGGAGTGACCCTTCCTACTGATAAGAGATAATAGATTGAACTGTCACCGATAATGGATGTAGAAGTCAGTAGTAAGGCGGTCCTTGTTGGGGATAGCTATGATCCCGGGCTAGCTATGATCGACATCCAGCTAGAACACGGGCACAATCGGGAAGGCGAGAAGATATCAAAGGAGAAATGGACTTACAACTACCAGTCGTTAAGTACTTTAAGCATTTTATTATCATTATATATATATATATATATATATATATATATATATATATATATATACACATTTATGTGTTTGTGCGTGTGTAAATTCGTTTCTTCCCTACAGAAACCCTGCAAGGAGAATGCAACTCTCCAGCAATGATGGCACATCATATACATTTGTTTAACTTTTGTATTTTTCTCCCCCCCCCCTCACCCCGCTCCCGGCATTGATTGATATGTAATATCTTAGTTATTACACAAGATTGATCATATTATTATTGTCTATTACTTATTTCGTTTTAAATTTGTAGGTCTTTGATTATCTAAACAAACGAACTCTGAACTAAGTTCTATGATAGAACTATTGTTCACTTGCCTGATTATAATGTTCTGTTACTTATTTCTGTTATTAACAAAATATGTTTATAATTGATTGTATTTGTTGATGTTCGGGTTTGGTTTAATTATTGTGTTTATTAAATGTTAAACATCTTCAACAGAGTTTCTTATAAAGCCCTTCTTGATGTTTTCCTAGCCGAATCCCTTCTCTTCCCCCTTCGGGTTTCATTTACTCATAAAATGTCATGACGTCATCGGGTCTTAAGTATCTCACTAATAACTCAGGGAAATTACAGTAGCAAGTAATTAAAATAAAACTCAAAAGTTCAAGTTTATTAAATAAAAATCTAGAGAATTAGGTTTTTTTTTTTCAAACTCATTATTTAAACGTCACTTCAAGAATTATCTTGAAAAAAAAATTATTAACCAGTGTTAATTATCAATTGTTTGTTCGTTTTTTTTTTTTTTTATTTTTCTTGAGATCTTCAATAATCATTTCCTTATTTTACATTCAGTTGGTTATAACACCATATATTTTCCCTTTATCCATTACGAATTAAAAACTATCTGAATAAATTCAAAACCTATCCATCTAGGAATCATTACTAGTTAGTGTTTTCTGGTTTTATAAACTGCCAGGAAATGGTTTTTAGATAATTCTCTTCTGTATTTACGAGGAATTATGGTTCATCAAATACAGCTTTAACATATTCTACACCATTCTTATAAACTTTGTTTGGTCAGAAGTGACGAAACTATAAAGTTAACAACTTCGTTTAAACTATAAAGTTTAACTTCAGTTAAAATTCAACTTTTGAAACGAATTATAACGTATTTACGTTATTTAAATATTTTTATGTTTTCATTGACAGCTATTTTCCATTTATTTCCTGGTGTATTATAATATTGACAAATTTGAAAGTGTATGTAGTTTAAGTAAACTTTTAGATACAAGTACCCTGAGAGTTAATACGGCAATTACACCGTACGTAGCTTCGGAGGATTAACTTACTACATCGTTATATCACTAGTCTAGGAGCATGATTGGTAATACGGCAATTACACCGTACGTAGCTTCGGAGGATTAACTTACTACATCGTTATATCACTAGTCTAGGAGCATGATTGGTAATACGGCAATTACACCGTACGTAGCTTCGGAGGATTAACTTACTACATCGTTATATCACTAGTCTAGGAGCATGATTGGTAATACGGCAATTACACCGTACGTAGCTTCGGAGGATTAACTTACTACATCGTTATATCACTAGTCTAGGAGCATGATTGGTAATACGGCAATTACACCGTACGTAGCTTCGGAGGATTAACTTACTACATCGTTATATCACTAGTCTAGGAGCATGATTGGTAATACGGCAATTACACCGTACGTAGCTTCGGAGGATTAACTTACTACATCGTTATATCACTAGTCTAGGAGCATGATTGGTAATACGGCAATTACACCGTACGTAGCTTCGGAGGATTAACTTACTACATCGTTATATCACTAGTCTAGGAGCATGATTGGTAATACGGCAATTACACCGTACGTAGCTTCGGAGGATTAACTTACTACATCGTTATATCACTAGTCTAGGAGCATGATTGGTAATACGGCAATTACACCGTACGTAGCTTCGGAGGATTAACTTACTACATCGTTATATCACTAGTCTAGGAGCATGATTGGTAATACGGCAATTACACCGTACGTAGCTTCGGAGGATTAACTTACTACATCGTTATATCACTAGTCTAGGAGCATGATTGGTAATACGGCAATTACACCGTACGTAGCTTCGGAGGATTAACTTACTACATCGTTATATCACTAGTCTAGGAGCATGATTGGTAATACGGCAATTACACCGTACGTAGCTTCGGAGGATTAACTTACTACATCGTTATATCACTAGTCTAGGAGCATGATTGGTAATACGGCAATTACACCGTACGTAGCTCCGGAGGATTAACTTACTATATCGTTATATCACTAGTCTAGGAGCATGATTGGTAATACGGCCGAGCCTAGAACGGGGAGTTTTCGTGTCATCTGGCTATGGAATTCCTTACCTCGGACTGTCCGTCATTCTACCAACCTAGAAACCTTAAAATGCAGACTCTTCCACCACTTTCTATGTCTGCAAGATTTACCCAATCTCTAGTCATCTTTATATTCAAGCTGTAGTCGTTTAATTTTATATTTCATATTGTTTTAACACGATTCTCTCAAAATCAAAATTATTACCGAGAGACAAGGGTCCCAGAAGAATAAAAAGTTTAATTTAATTTTATTTCCAATCTGAATTATTGTCTTCAATTATTCAATAGTAAAACCTCCTTAAATCTCATTATACAATTATTTAATAAGAAAGTATATGTATATATATATATATATATATATATATATATATATATATATATATATAAAGATAGCCTTTGATATTGTTGCTATGAATACGGCTATTGATAATTCAGCCGGCCCCAATTTGTGAGAACCTTATCAAATATTAAAATTACTCGATAATTGAGTGATAAAGAGGCCATTCATAATTAGTGACGGGTCACAGTTACCATTTATTCTCTAATTATCACAATTATACATTAGAAAAATAGCATTTAATCAAAACGGCTGGGTCTTCCAGAGGGAACACACTAGGTTGTTGAAATTATTTCCGCGACACACACACATATATATGTATATATATATATACATATATATATATATATACATATATATATTATTATTATTATTATAAGATGATGACCTCATTTTTTTCTTATATTTATAAGTGGCAGAAGGTTAAATTCGAACAAAAACGATCACATTCTAGACTAGTATTTTATTGTGCTCTACGTGTTTCGTGTTCCTATGACGCCTCTTCAGGAGCTATTAAAGTAATATAAAATTAGAGCCTAGACCACCGAAAACCCTTTTCTTCATCTAATATTTTAACTGTGTCAGAATTAAAAGTGTGTCTATTTTGTAGCAGACTAATCCAACAATTTTTTGGCATGTTTTTTAACTCTCTTTGTGAAAAGAAGTCCCGATTCAGATACATACACCTTATCGTAAATTGCACAATTTATGTTTTTCCTTTTTTTTTTTTTCTTCTCTTGTTTATGCATTTATATTTTATTCACTTCCTTTCATAGCCCCCATTTTTTAAAAATATTTATTTAATTATTTATTTGTGTATTTTGAACTATCTAATTATATCCCTCTCTGAACATTGTTTCATTAACCCCCCCCCCCAACCCCTATTCCTCTTCTTGCTCCAGTATTCTACAATCCCTCCAAAAAAAAAATTTCTCATCTCAGGGCTCACTGAGAAAATTCCTGGCTGCACCCTGGACGTCAGCGCTAATGGCCAAGATTTATGTCGATGCGCCGTAAAAAAAAAAAATAAAAAAAATAAATAATAAAAAAAAAAAAATAATTATAAAAATAAAATAAAATTGTGTCTACCTGATATTTTAAATTCTACCTGAAATTAAAATGACACAATTCCTCTGAGTTAGACTTTTTCTAGTAATGATAGTTCGGAGATTGTGAGAAATGAATTGTAACTCATCAAGCGGTGGCATCAAAAAGGCCCATTTCCTAATGTTTGGTCATAAGCAACATGCGAAGAGTCCTTCGAAGGAGTAATCTCTCTATTTAATCCCCTGAAGATGAGCCAATTATTATTATTATTATTATTATTATTATTATTAGAACCCCGGAGAAACCCGGAGGGAGCCGCACCGCGACCTACAAGGCCTATTGTGCCACCCGACAAGCCAGCCTGTTACACCAACAGCGCCGTATCCGAGATGAACCTTAATAGAGTCCGAAGGTTCAATTCAGGTAGCCTTCTAGGGTCATCTATGAAGTCTGCACCAAAATGCAGGTATCTCTTCGCTACAAGTGCTGGACATCTGCATATGATATGGTGCGACGTCTCGTCGTCTTCAAGGCACAGTCTGCACCATGTAGTCCTGGTCAGACCCATGGAGTAGAGGTGCCGGTGCATTCTACAGTGTCCTGTAAGCAAAGCTGTTACTAGTCTTACCTTAGACCTGCACAGATTGAGGAGAGTCTCCGTCCTCTTCTTGTCCACAAAGGAAAGGAACAGCTTCGCCTGTCTCTGGGTGGAGCTGATATACCATTTCCTCCTATGCTCAGCTTCCACCCACCTTCTAATACTTAATCTGGCCAGAGCTGGTGCAATCCCACATTGAGGTTCTGGTGACAGGGGGACCGTCACCAAAAGATGTGCCAAAAGTGATCGAAACTTGTAGGGCAGGGAAGAAATTAATATAGCTCTTTTGTGTTGTAATGTTAAGTTTTATTCATCTTTCAACTATTCCAATAATTCTAAAATTTGAATCAAGAGCCATATAAGTACCGCAAAACGGGGCCACATTTATACAGTGTGCTGAAATGGGTGCAAATATATATATATATATATATATATATATATATATATATATATGTATATATATATATATACATATACTATACTATACATTTGTGTCTTCGCACGCTTTAGGAAAGCATCGATCCTTAGGTATCAGTTAAATGAGTGTAGGTTTGTAGCAATATCACCCAACTGTACTAATGTGAACCCATTTTACTGTATATATTTAATAATTACTTACGGTGCACCGACATCCGGGCTATGGTGCAGCTGGTAACTGTCTCAACAAGCACTGAAATATTAAAAACCCCTGCGGCAGAAGGGACTCGAACCCACGTCTCCCGCAAGAGAAACCAAGGCATTAGCCACAAGATTATAGAACAGAATCTAGTCATCTATTATTATTAGCATGTTTGTTAATTCGACCTTCCACCGCCAGGAATTCCATCTTATTCCTAACTCGCTTTCTTCATCTTAATCTCAAAAGTCCGACTCGCAGGAACTGCAGCATCTTAGCGCGGTTCCGTTCATGTCCCTAAAGCCATTTGATAAGCTTAGAAAAGAAATAAACTTATTTTTTTTTATATATATATATCGTGAAAATTGTCAAAATCCTCTCGAATAAAAGTGATATTAAGGCGTAAGGGACACCGACAGTAGCTAACTTTTACACAGAAGCGGAAAATACAGAAGCTGGCTCTCATTCTAAAGCAAAGCTCTATAAATCAATACAAAATATGCCTAATAAAGCCTTTCTAGAGGATACAGAAGCATGGGCGTATATGAGGGGGGGGGCTGAGGGGGCTGCAGCCCCTCCCGAAATTTTGAATTGATGATAAAAACTTCTCGTAAAACCCTTAAAAATTAATTAAATAAGATCACTTAGTTCATAAAACATATTTTATTTTACTTGTAATAGCGTTTTAGTTGCCAAAAACTATTCCAAGCTCTAAATATTTAGTATTCCATACCCTGGAAATGGTCTCAGCCCCCCCCCCCCGAAATTGTTTTTATATACGCCCATGTACAGAAGGATCAAGAAGAAGTACACAAGATTGAGTAGAATACCCTGCCTAATATAGCCTATATAGAATAATATGCCGAATAAAACCTATCTAGTAAATACACAAGGACAAATAAAAGTCTTGACGAATAACAAGTCAAGAAAAAAAACTTTATTTAAGAAAATAAAACAAAGTTTAGTTGCCCAACTACAATAGAATAATATACCTAATTAAGTCTATGGAGTAGACACAAATGGTCTTGTGGAATATTGTTTTTTTTCTAATTAAATACTTTTTATCAATATTTAGTATATTGTTTATACCTTTGTTGAAAACTATTGATTGCTAATTGATGAATCGGTTTACAACTAAGTAGTCTGTATGAATATTTAGTATATAACCCATGTTTGGATCTGTGTTTTTGGGGTGCTCTCCGCCTAGGCTTTGTATTTGTGTCGGCAGATACCTGGGGTATATTTACAGCTCTTGAGGATTAACTCTTAGCAGGTAAATTTCCTGCGGACCTTCTGCTTCTACGGGAATTGAACCGCCATATTCGCTCATAGTATCTAACCGTTGTGAAGTTTATTTTTTGGATTTAGGACTTAATATACATATGTAGACTAAATCATAGCAAGAAGTAATCCTCCGTCGTCGGTTCTTAACTATGTAGACTCGCTAATGTTATCCAATCTTAGATACATCGTATTTAAAATCCACAGCAAAAACACGACATTTCATCAGAATCCCCTGCTGAATAAAACTTATATAGAATAATATGCAAAATAAAGCCTATCTAGTGGATAAAAATAGAGGAAAAAAGCCGTTCGTGGTGGTAGAAAATCTTAAAAGTATTTCGCTCAGAAATCTCCGAAATATTGTCACTAATTTTACGTATCCTGTTTTATAGCCAAATAGATTTATATTCTATAATCAATAAGAAAAACCTACTAACAATAAAAAACTATGGGTAACAGATGAAAATAGGGAATACCAAGAATAATTCTAAAGAACGAAATCAACACCAGTACTGTAATCTAGATATTCATACGGCATCTTCGAATTCTAACAAACAAAATATTGATTCTAATTATACGTATCCTGTTTTATTGACAAATACATTTGACTAATATAAGCAATTAAAAACACTAGGGAATATGCCAAAGAACTCGGAGTAGGAGCCTCGACAGTTTCAAGACATTTGAAGGAAATCGACAAATCCAAAACTGACATTTCATACGGTACAGCCTGATATATTTTTAACAATGAATTGTTTTTCTTATTTTAATTAATCTGTTTTATTGTCAAATACATTATCCAACTTTAAGCAATTAAAAAATGACATGGAATAAAAACAAACAAAAAGAACCGTTCGAATAAACGAAATCAATTACTTCAAAGTTTAAGCACTTATTTCTCCGATTGACATAGCCTGATGAAAAATTGTTTCAGAATCTTTTTTGTAGAACATTTAGTAAGCTTTCGCATGGTAACCCTCCGTTTAACAATATTCCTAACCGTCTTCGAGATATTAGGGAATGTATACGAAGTACCCAAAACATTTCATGTCTGTTAATAAAATATTTTATTCTAATCCTTCCTTAGCTCCAAACGTAACCAAAATTTTAACATATTAGTGTTGATGAAATTCAAACATGCAGAAAATGTTTCAACTGAATTCCATAATTTTAAGTATCAAAATCAAAGACAAAAAGAACAGTTCGAATAAGCGAAATCAATTACTTTAAAGTTTTAAGCACATATTTCTCCGATTGACATCGCCTAATCAAAACTTTCATTAGAACCTTTTTTGTAGACCATTTAGTAGGCTTTCTAATGGCATTCTTCCGTTTCCCAAATTCTCAACCTTTTTCGAGATATTAAGGAAAGTATACAAAGTTACCAAAACTTTTTTATGTCTGTTAATAAAATATTTTATTCTAACCCTTCCTTAACTCCAAACGCAACCAAAATTTCAACATATTAGTTTTAATGAAAGTAGAAGATGCAGTAAATGTTTCAACTGAATCCCATGATTCTAAGTACCCAAACCAAAAACGGCATTCAAAAATTATTTTTTCAGTTTTCTCGAAAACGGTTAAAGCTATCGCCTTGAAAATGGTTCCATTAGTTTTCCTAGCCCAAGAAGCCTATAAAAAGAGTACTTACAAGCTTATGAACTCAAAAACGTAAGCGTTACGATTTTTTTTGCGCGAATTTCGCCCCAAACGCCATCTTCCAGTGGGCGGATTTTGCTGGTTAACGAACTTGACCTTTCAAATTGGACGACAGATTTTTGTACCAAATTTCATCAAAATCGGACCATCAGGGAAGCCAGAAATGAGCGAAGAGACAAATATATATATATATATATATATATATACATATATATATATATATATATATATATATATATATATATATATGTATATATATAAATATATACATATATATATATACAAATTTGAACCACCGTTATTTTCGGTCTCTAGGGGTTCTGAAACGCGAAATTTTCTTGTCGGCACTTCCGGATTGTTTCATTGTATCAACCTTAGAGGAGGGACCGCGCTAAAAATAGTAACTTTATTCTTATTACGCTAATATCGCTGCGATTTACTCAGTCCTAAAGTATAGAGCCAAGATAAGGGTAGATAATGCCTAATCAATTATCTCCGCAATCAGCTGTCGTCTTGATGTAAATAGGAGCAAAAGGAGAAAATAAACAAACCCCAAAGGCAATTATTCTGATGAAGGTCTCTGAGAGAGTGCGTCATCATCTTGGATATCTTATTATTTTTGTAATTAATTTGCTTCCAAAGTTATGTTTATACATGGTACTACACTACTTAATAAATCACAAAAACTTAATATTCCGTCTTTAGATCTGACGCAGGAACAGGATACAGGTGATAGAAAGCGCTACTCGTGGCGGCTTTGGGAACCTACGTCTGGCGGGCTAATTCTATTGAAGTATAGTACATAGTAAACCCTCCTTTCCAATAGACCGAGTTAGTTTATTTTTACAACACTTCTTTCTCATGAGATACCCAGGACGTATACCGCGTTTCGTTGCAAAGCAGCAGAAATTACCCGGTTTTGGGTCCGGGGTAAACCCCACCTTCCGTTGGACCGATTTTGGTGGTTTACGAACTCGTTCAATCGTTTTTTAATTGAACGCTGTATACCAAGTTTCGTGACGAAAAAACAAAAACTCTGGCCGCTATCGTGTTAACAGACATATATATATGTAAATTTTAACGGGGGTCATTTTTGGTGTCTACTAGGTAGGATCGATTTGAAAAAATGTTTCAAAAATTTCGTCATGAGTGCAACCTCAATAGCTACTTTCCTTCGGAGGAATAATAAAATAAAACAAAATA
This sequence comes from Gonocerus acuteangulatus, assembly GCA_946811695.1. Classification (NCBI taxonomy): domain Eukaryota; kingdom Metazoa; phylum Arthropoda; class Insecta; order Hemiptera; family Coreidae; genus Gonocerus; species Gonocerus acuteangulatus. The sequence continues at coordinate 46,391,341 of OX328131.1, forward strand.
TATGTTTATATTATATATATTTTTTATTATTTGTACTATATATATATATATATATATATATATATATATATATATATATATATATATAAAATACTATGTGCTGAATATAAGTGCTATATTTATGGTATATATATGCTGTGCTATGAATCACACTCTCCATCCTAACATTAAACTTGTACAATTAAACACAACAAGGACGGAGATGACCAAGCAGTTTTCTGCCTTTAAACTACCAACCCAACCCAACCCTTCGGAGGAAAGTGCTAAAAAAAGTAATAAGTCTATCGATAGTAACTATCGACTATCGCCCATCCCTATCGTCTAGTCAGCCAATCTCCCTCCCCCAACATATATATATATATATATATATATATATATATATATATATATATATATACAAACATTATACACATATAAATATTCATACACACATATATTCACCCACACACGTACATACATACATACATATATATATATACATATACACATACATACAAACACACACATATATATATACACAAAATATAGGATATACACACATACATGCATATACCACAAGATTCATATGAATATTTATTTATTAATGTTTTCGCAATATAGGCGGCAAAACAAACATCTTCATTTGAATAAAGATAACAAATACAAATATTAACCACAATTCATTTGCAGTTACAATGAATATATAATACACAAAATAACTAAAATAAGGTGCTTTAGCTTAATTAAATCAGATCTATAGGTTATTAAAGTAAACTATTAAAATCGAAAGCACAAAGAAAAAGGGAGATTGGCTAGATTTTTTTGTATAAATTATTGTTCTTTAAGTAATGTAATATAGTGTTGATGTGTGGGCTTCCTTCTGCGAGTAATGCGTGTAAGTCGTGTGGCATGAGTAAATTGTCTCGCCTTCTGCAGTGTGTCAGTATGTGTTTTATCGTCAGGGTAACATTACACAGGGAGCACACGGGTCTGTCTTGTCTTCTGCAGTCTGTCAGTATGTTTTTTATCGTCAGGGTAACATTACACAGGGAGCACACGGGTCTGTCTTGTCTTCTGCAGTCTGTCAGTATGTGTTTTATCGTCAGGGTAACATTACACAGGGAGGACACGGGTCTGTCTTGTCTTCTGCAGTCTGTCAGTATGTGTTTTATCGTCAGGGTAACATTACACAGGGAGCACACGGGTCTGTCTTGTCTTCTGCAGTCTGTCAGTATGTGTTTTATCGTCAGGGGAACATTACACAGTGACATCACGGGTCTGTCTTGTCTTCTGCAGTCTGTCAGTATGTGTTTTATCGTCAGGGGAACATTACACAGTGACATCACGGGTCTGTCTTGTCTTCTGCAGTCTGTCAGTATGTGTTTTATCGTCAGGGGAACATTACACAGTGACATCACGGGTCTGTCTTGTCTTCTGCAGTCTGTCAGTATGTGTTTTATCGTCAGGGGAACATTACACAGGGAGCACACGGGTCTGTCTTGTCTTCTGCAGTCTGTCAGTATGTGTTTTATCTTCAGGGGAACATTACACAGTGACATCACGGGTCTGTCTTGTCTTTCCATTAAGTATGAATGTGTTATAAGTGAGTGTCCAATTCTTAGCCTGGTCATTCTCATACTATGATATAACATTCATAGGCAAACTCTATTCTGGGAGGGAACTTGGCCTCTTTTTTCAACGTTAGTTATTTGGGAGGATATCAATACTTTTTGCCTTTGAATTTGGCGCCGACGATCTGGTCGAGGAGGATGACACGGCGTCGTAAATTATGCTTTATTATTCTTTCTACATTTCATCGTGCCGGTATACTATTTCTAATAACTTCATAATTCCTTCTTGTCTGATCAGTGTTTGGAAATGACCTTGTGTCCTTGTCTAACACTTATTAATTTCAACTAATGTCGTCTTATGGATGAATGTACATAGGTAAATAATAGACATTTATATAAAAATGTTCAGATGCGTCAAAATGTTTCTTAATATATCAAATATATGTTCTTCTTACAGAGACGATTTATTTGATACCTCGCATGATGACCCGCCCCCCTGGAAGCGGAGTCAAATACAACTTTTCAGGATTTTTCCATTTTTACCTTTAATAACACCCTAATGTCTATCATCCTGCAAAATTTCAAGTCTCTAGCTTCTTGGGAATTCCCTAATAATTTTGATGAGTGAGTGAGTGAGTCCTATAAACTCCGATTTTCCATCGCCTATAACTTTGCAATGTAGAATTAATAATCTTTCCAACTCTATTGACATCTATTAGTATAATATCTTTGTAAAATGTATTGTGTAAACCAGCGATCGCCTAGATATACTGTATGTTCCATACTAGCATGAGAAATGTTGTTATTTTGTAGCTCGACCTGTAACTGTATACTGCTGATAAGAGCTCAGCTGATCCATCTTCTGGAGATTGTAAGATACCCCAAGAAGCGTGTCCAGGGATTACATCAATGAAATGCTTTATGAAAGGGTCGTCCATCGGATCTACTCCTTTAAGATAAACATCGCCCCGAGCTGCGCAGTATAAAGGCCGAGGTCAGCACTATGCTCGGGTTGCTTTTCTTGGACCTAGTAGCATTAGATGCCCGGTAATCTCATCTATTAGGCACTCTATGGGTCAGCCTTTGATTCTCCCTATATAGGGAGGAAAATCAGCTGATGACGTACACTCCATGACACAACCCGCAAGTGTTGAATACAAGATTCGAGCCTTAATTTGATAAGTACCCGCAATCAGACAGCCAGAGCATATTACTGACCACGCTATCTCCCTTGTGTGCTCTATGTTCATGGATAAGACCTCATCAATTCGTCGCATCCTCTTGTCCACTTCACGAGTTGTTACGGAACTGAAAAAAATCTATTCTATTCGTGATTTTAAATAATATTTAAACAGCTGATTAAGTGATATATAAAATAAAATTGTAAAGTTGCTTCGCTCTAAATTTAATCATGTAGGCATTTGATCCCATCTGTTATACCAATAGTGGAAAGATTGTGTTTATTTCTCTTGGACTAACTTTATGATTGTTTAATTATGGGTGAAAACATAGTAGAGCGGCGAGGGTAGAGGGTAGCCGAGAGGGTTGAAAATAATGCATGTATTTACTATTTAACTATAATACTATAATAACTAGTTAATTTATTTTTTTGAAAAATAATAAAATCAAATTAACATTTAGAGGAGTTTTCTTATCAAAATTACGCTAATATAATATATAATGCAGCTATTTACTCTTAGTAAATAGAAATATGTTTTCAACACATTCTAAAAATGTTTATAAATACTATAAAAATGAATCATAAAAATCTCAATTTCCTATAGTATCAGGGATTTAAGATGGAGTGTAAGTAGTGTAGTATGTTTTGCAGTATTTATGAGTTTAGTTGATGAATGACGAAGGTTTTGTTGGTAATGAGAACAAGTCCCTGAGATTCATCTTAACTAGCTATTGTCACCGCCAGAGAGGTTAGTTTTACATAGACTATACTCTATTATTTATAACCTCTTCGGTATTTATCATCATATTGATGTGTAATCGATTCGATTGGTCTTCTTATGCCAATGAGAACAAGTCCCTGAGATTCATCTTAACTAGCTATTGTCACCGCCAGAGAGGTTAGTTTTACATAGACTATACTCTATTATTTATAACATCTTTGGTATTTATCATCATTTTGATGTGTAATCGATTCGAATGGTCTTCTTATGCCAATGAGAACAAGTCCCTGAGATTCATCTTAACTAGCTATTGTCACCGCCAGAGAGGTTAGTTTTACATAGACTATACTCTATTATTTATAACATCTTTGGTATTTATCATCATATTGATGTGTAATCGATTCGATTGGTCTTCTTACGCCAATGAGAACAAGTCCCTGAGATTCATCTTAACTAGCTATTGTCACCGCCAGAGAGGTTAGTTTTACACAGACTATACTCTATTATTTATAACATCTTTGGTATTTATCATCATATTGATGTGTAATCGATTCGATTGGTCTTCTTATGCCAATGAGAACAAGTCCCTGAGATTCATCTTAACTAGCTATTGTCACCGCCAGAGAGGTTAGTTTTACATAGAGTATACTCTATTATTTATAACATCTTTGGTATTTATCATCTTATTGATGTGTAATCGATTCGATTGGTCTTCTTATGCCAATGAGAACAAGTCCCTGAGATTCATCTTAACTAGCTATTGTCACCGCCAGAGAGGTTAGTTTTATATAGACTATACTCTATTATTTATAACCTCTTTGGTATTTATCATCATATTGATGTGTAATCGATTCGATTGGTCTTCTTATGCCATTCATAACAAGTCCCTGAGATTCATCTTAACTAGCTATTGTCACCGCCAGAGAGGTTACTTTTACATAAACTGTACTTTATTATTTATAAGCTCTTTGGTATTTTTCATCATATTGATGTGTAATCGATTCGATTGGTCTTCTTATGCCAATGAGAACAGGTCCCTGAGATTCATCTTAACTAGCTATTGTCACCGCCAGAGAGGTTAGTTTTACATAGACTATACTCTATTATTTATAACCTCTTTGGTATTTATCATCATATTGATGTATAATCGATTCGATTGGTCTTCTTATGCCAATGAGAACAAATCCCTGAGATTCATCTTAACTGGCTATTGTCACCGCCAGAGAGGTTAGTTTTACATTGACTATACTCTATTTTTATTTAGTTATACACATTATTCTCTTTAGTTTTAGGTTCTCCATACCGAGACGGTTCATTTGATACCTCGCATGATGGTTTTCAAAAGTATCAATATCTTGTATCGTAATAGCCACCTGTTAGCGACAAACCCGGCGTTATCAAAGGATTTATTTCAGCTCTTATCAAAGAAAAGCCGGCGTTTTTATTCCTATTGATATTTGTAGAAATCTCGGCGGGAACACTGAAGACTTAGATCAAGCCGATATAAATGTTGCGAATGCAGAAGTAGCAGTAATAGGTTTTGTTCAACTTACCTGTACCAATCTCCATTTCCTGGAACGAGGACATTTAAGTGGAAATATTGCAATCTGCTTATTGGCGAAAATATCTAATGATGCTTGCTATCAGCACTCGGTAATTACTCCAAGCTTCTTAAACTCATTGAATTTAGTTCTCATTTTTTATACATGTTTCAAATTCGTCCAAGCTACAGGTAAGATAAATAAATTGTGGTTACATTCAGAGTTTTTAGAGTGAAGTATTCGGGGGAAAACAAGTATATGAGCAGACATGAAAAATGTTGTGTTCTTGGTATATTTTCTTAAATATCTTGAACATGATTGGTAAATCGTGGTATGTGGAAGGTGACCATTCAAGAGCTTTCTAAATATGGACTAAGATGGATTACTAGATACTATCAGTTCCCTTTTGTGGTGTCGAAACGACGCTAAGATGATGCAGTTCCTGTTACTCGGAAGAATTCGCCGAGATATATTGGTAATAATGGACCTGACAATGAGAATAAAAAAGAAATAAAAAACACTGGTTATTTCAAGGAAATTCTTTAAGACTGCAGGTTACTTGAACAACCTTCTTCTGCAATGTCTATAGTTATGCAAGCATTTTAATTCTCTATTCATGTAATTTGTTATATTAAAAGAAAAAAAGGAATACTTCTTTGTTCGTTAACTAACTACCTCATAATTTATGTAACTCAAACGAGGGAAAACAAATAAAGCAAAAATATCATATTGCATAATAATTAAAACAAGATGTAGAAGGAATTACTCCATAAAGGAGGTATCGATAATTTCCCCCCTAAAAATCATTACTTTTCTCTAATTTTAAACAAATATGAATCTAAATGATAATAATCCCTCCTAATTATGAAATGTTTGTAAAACGTGACTGTTATTCAAGGACATTGAAGGATTATGAGAGGTCGGTAGATTTCGAAACACGGAAAACATTAAGCATATAATATATTGTCTCTGTGAATATACTCGCCGAGATCTGCATAAAATTAAAATGTTTTTGTGTTGTAGCCATTGCAATGAGACGTTCTAATGGTTTATCTACGAGCGATAAATGTTAAATACCGAGCTGCCATTCGAAACTTTAGCCATTAATGAAAACACTTTTGTTCATTGCAATATAAATATATTATAACTGGCAGACTAAATTATCTACAATAAAGAATAAATGTAAATTCCTATTTATAAATGCACGAATCTCTACGAAGCAATTAGCATTGGCTTTAGACCCTAGCTAAAATAACTTGCTGTTTATTAGTTTTAGCATTCTTGTCCCCTCAAGCTACCAAGTTTGACTTTTTCTCAGAGATATCTTGAGATCCCCCGATAATGCTTCAAGGGTTTCAACATCGATAAAAACTCAACAAAATCTTTCAAGAACTAACCAATTAATGTATTTCATACAACCTTTTAATAGATTGAGGGCAGGAAACCCGGTGGCAAAGAGTGCTAAGGTCCCTGCCAAAGGTCGTGGGTTCGATTCCCACTAGGGGTGGTGGGAACCGGTGTATTCAACGTCGGTAAGGCCGCTGGCGAACCGGCTGACTGCCTAGTCCCGTAGGAGGATCAGTTGTCTGTCTAGTTCCGTAGACCGATCAGCTGACTGTCTGTTCCCGCAAGATTATTAGCTGGCTACCCGTTCATGTAGGACGATCAGCTGTCTGCCTAGTCCTGTAGGACGATCAGCTGTCTGCATAGTCCTGTAGGTCGATCAGCTGTCTGACCAGTCTTGTAGGACGATCAGCTGTCTGCCTAGTCGCGTAGGACGATCAGGTGTCTGCCTGTTCCTGTAGGTCGATCAGCTGCCTGCCTAGTCCTGTAGGACGATCAGGTGTCTGCCTGTTCCCGTAGGGCGATCAGCTGACTGCCTATTACTCTCTCCCATAATGTCCCCTGTCATGGTTGCTATGGCCACCTCTCCAGGTGCTAATATGGCGGCTATGTTTAGCCTTGATCCATTAGTAACCGTATGGAACTCCCTTTCTCTTCTAATTGCCTTTCTTCAGATGGAAATCATTGATAAGTTGATTATCATTTAGATGGCTGGTGATATAAATAAATTGTCCTATACTTTCTTTAGAACAACTTCTTACTACATCTCTGAAAGAAAGGTCTTTACTAAACTCCGGATAAAGTCCGACTCTTGGAACTTTGTCACCCTTCCTTTTTAGCTCGGTTCCTTCCTCCCTCCCTAGGGAGGTTTAGCTCATGACGGAATCCGGAGATGCCCACTGGAAAATTTCACGTTTCACAAACCAAAGATCGCGAAAATAACGGTGACTCGAATTTAGAGGGATGGACTTAATTAAAAACACAAATAAGTTGAAAAAAGCCATATTTTTGCGACCTAAAAAATAAATTTGTTTTCAATTCAACAGAAAATGCTTACAAAATTAATTTTGTGATTTATGATGCAGGATTTATGTTATTTATGTCAAAAGGCATGTTTTTAAAAAAGAAATTAACATGAACATTTGAATTAAAACTATTTGGGAATTTCAATAAAGACTTATATTATACTTTGATTTGGCTAGCAACAATATTTCTGCCAGAATTGCAACTTTATTAAAACAATGGAAATAGTCAGAGGATATAACTATCTCTGACAAAAGAAAGCATTTATCAGAATGTAATAGAACTGCTGGGTGTAAATATGCCAATAATAAAGGGGGCTGCATATTAGATTAATACGAAATTCCATGGAAAATTTAATTACTTATTTATTTATTAGAGCACCGCAATTCAAGTGACTTGCTCTTCTTACAAACATAATATTTTAATACATTAATTTATCCGAAAAAAAAAACAAACAAAAAGAAATAGAGAATATTTGTATTCACGTATATTAAATATAAAAATACAAATAAAATTGTATTCTTAAATTTTCCTGCGAATACAAATAAATTCAGAGAAAAAATTGTAAAAATTCACAAAAAATCATGAGATTACAAAAAAAATCACATTAAAATATATGAATACAAATTTATTCCGATTATAATTTGTGAATACAAAGTTATTCACAAAACAATTCGCAAATAAATTATGAATTTATTCGTATTAACGATAAGATGATATTACGAAAGTTATTGAAGGTGATTTTTTTAAGAAGTACCTGTGTGCCAAGTTTGGTCAAACGGTGTGGATTTGTATTAGGAACAAACAGACAGACAGACCGGTGATTTATATATTATCGCGGTTCCTCCCTCCCTCCATAAGGAGGAACCCCGCTTATAAGGTCCACCTCATGACGCAATCCGGAAGTGCCGACTAGAAAATTTTCTGTTTGGGCCTCCTTGACTTTGTTTGCCTCGGTTTCTAATTAATTCCATTTAACAGTAAAATAATTAGTTTTATCTACAATAGAGTTACAATAGAGAGCGAAGGTTGAGAAGACGGATTTCCGCTACGGATACTGCCAGTTCCCCGTTGTGACGCCTGAAATCTTCCTTCTCTTTGAACTACTAGATTCCCTAGAAGTGAGATACGGATTGAGTGAGAATAGAAAATGGGTGACTAAGTGACTATTAGTGAGCAGTGAAGGGTGCGAAATCCCAACACTCACGCGGGTGAAAACACTTTCCAGAACCAATACTGACGAACCGTCTCGTTTCTACTAAAGTGTCTTTGGAACAGTCAGTCCTGTAGCTCAGGTAATGATAGTTACCTCACATATAAAACTCAGATTCGCAGGACCTGCTTCATCTTACAGTGTTCCGATCGTTGATAGTAAATACCTTTGCAAGATGAACGGTCAATATCAACCTGAACAAACGATTCTTTTGCTGACCAGCCTGATAAATACAAAAAGTCCGACTCACAGGAACTGCATCATCTAAATTAACCAAAATTTAAACATTTTTGTTTATATGAATTTCAAACATGCAGAAAATATTTTAACTGAATCCCATGATTCTAAGTAACAAAATCAAAAACGTATTTCAACAAGTATTTTAGCACTTTTCTCAAAAACGGTTAAAGCTATCTCCTTAAAAATGGTTTCATTCGTTTTCCTAGGCCAAGAAGCCTATAAAACGAGCACTTCCAAGCATATGAAGTAAGAGCAACGATTTTTTTTCGCACGAATTTTGCTCCAAAAACCAATTGTGTTCCGGTGGACGGATTCTGCTGGTTAATAAACTTGATCTTTTAATCTTTTTAATTAGACGAAAGATTTTTGTACCAAATTTCATCAAAATGGGACCATTATTCGCTGAGCTATGCCGCGAACTGACAAATAGATGTATATATGTATATATATATATATATATATATATATATATATATATATATATATACACATACATACTTTTTTGAACCACCATTATTTTCGGTCTCTAGGGGTTCTGAAACGCAACATTTTCTAGACGGCCATGAGTATACCCTTATAAACGGGGTTCCTCCCTATGGAGGAAGGGAGGAACCGCGCTAAACGTGAGCAGATAAAGATGGAGGATTTATCCTCTCCTTTATCTTTCCGCCAAGAATAAGTGGAATTTCCTGATATTATCTGATGAGAAGGAATTATAGAAGTGTTATAAGTTTTGGAGTGGATAATGCTGTGGGAGAGGACTTGGCGAAAAACGAGTTGTCCTTGTAGAGACTTTCATGCAGAAACCATTTCCGGGAGGAACAATTCCTAACAGGGAATCGGATCAGAGAGGACCATTCAGTTATACTCGATCATCGTCGAATCGCAGGAGTCGCGTCTTTAGATCCTCTTTTATTAATATCCCTACACTTCGTGAAAAGAGACTGATTGAGATTTCAGGTTGGAAGTCCACTGCTAACAGCAATGAGGCTGGTTTTATCCTTCGCATCAAATACCAACACTTCCAAATCTATACAATGATTCCTCTTCAGAGGTAAAAGTCCGTCACGCAGGAGCTGCATAACTAAGCACTTTCCTCAGAATTTGTGTAGTGTAGACTACATTACTGAATAATTTGCTGTAAATAGCCTATATAAATAAAATAAAAGACCGTCACGCAGGAGCTGCATAACTAAGCACTTTCCTCAGAATTTGGGTAGTGTAGACTGCTTTCCAGAACAATTTGCTTAAAATATCCTACACAAATAAAATAAAACATGAATAGTTCTCTTTTAATTTTGTAATGAGTAACTGTTCAATTATTAATTTTGTAATGAATTTGCTTCCAGAGTTATGTTTACTCATGGTACCTACTACACTACTTAATACATACAAAAAACCTCATATTTTCGTCTTTTGATCTGACGCAGGAACAGGATACAGTCCCTCTAGTGGTAGAATGCGCTCCTTGCGGCGGCCTTGCGAACCTACGTCTGGCGGGCTAATTCTATTGAAATATATTACAAAGTAAACCCCCCTTTCGGATTGACCGATTTAGCTCATGTTTACAACATCTGAGATTAGATAAATATCAAACGTCCGGAACAAAATTCAACTGAAGTAATCGTTCCTGAATGGCGAAACTGAAAATTAGTACTGTGTCAATGTTACTGGAAAAGTAACTGTTTCAATGTTACTGGAGAAGTAACTGTTTCAATGTTACTGGAAAAGTAACTGTTTCAATGTTTCTCGAGAACGGTTACAGATATCGCTATAAATGGTTTCATTCCTTTGTCTACGTTAAGAAACCTATAAAACGAGTACCTGCAAGAATATGAACTCGAAAACGTAGCGTTACGATTTTTTTCGCGCGACATTCGCTCCAAAAACCATGTTCCGGTGAACTGATTCCTGCTGGCTAACGAACTTGACCTTTCAAATTAGACGACAGATTTTCTAGTCGGCACTTCCGGATTGTTTCATGAGGTCAATCTTATAAACGGGTTTCCTCCCTATGGAGGGAGGGAGGAACCCTGCTAACATTGCATATAAAAAAAAAAATCAGTCCCGTAACAGGCCGCGAGGGCCCTGAGGGGCAGATACTGTAGAGGTATCTGATTCATGACCATACGGCACACTAGGGGATAGTGTTGTCAGTACTATGCTCCGGTCGCCTGATTTTCCCCTTGGCTTATTCGACTGCTAGAGTCATTGGCACCCAAGGTTCCCATTATTAAATTAATTAAAGGCTGGGTTGGCCTAGGGATGGTCAGGGAGGCAAAATTCATAATATTGCATATAAAGTACGTATGTACATGTTTACTTATGTTTTATTTTATTATTTAAGACCACTAATAATATTTGTATTCGTTTTTTCTTTATTTATATTCATATTTTTAGGTTAAATTTGTTTATTGTGTATTTATTTTCATTCTTATGGGACGAAGTCCCAGAATAAAGTATTTTTATCATTCATCATTCATTCATTAAAGAGTTTTTTTAGGGAATGTTCTTAGATTTGAAATAATGCCTTATACATACAAGGATTTCTAAACCGGTTTCCAGATATTTTACAAAATATGTCCATGAAAATGGTTTAGTTTTATTGCCAACGTCAAATCTATATATATAAAAATCACGTGCCTGTTTGTTTGTATGTTTTTGTCTGTTTGTTCCTTATACAAATTTACACAGTTTGACAGATTTTGACCAAACTCGGCACACAGGTAGGTCTTGATACGGGAAACCTCCTAGGCTAGGTCAAAATAGTCAAATTTCAAAATTTGGTCAAAAGAACAAAAGTTTTGTTCAAGAAAAATTGGCTACACTGAACCATTTAGATTCTGACAGCCATTATGTATTTATATACTCCAATATATTTTTTATTGACTAAATTTGTAATACAATAAATAACATTTCTTTTTGAGATTTTATTCCATATTTTTCACGAAAGATTAAAACCTACCAATAACTGCTACTATTCCTTTACTAATGGCACTAGGGATATGAACGCAACCGCGCTAAGATGATGCAGGTCCTGCAAGTCTGACTTTTTTCTACCAAGTTTCATCAAAATTGTAGCATTTTTGTGCCTCATATACAGGGTGTCCCGCATTGAGATGTCATAACTTTACGGGTTTATTCTGCATCCCATTTGTAGTTCAGGGGTGCTAAAATGAGCGTTCTATCTGAAAATGTAGAGGAACTACTAAAACTTTTGTCTTTTTTTAAAAACTACTGGCTTTTTTAAAGAAAAACTGAGTTTTCGGAATTTGTGATCTATTTATCGTAAATAAAAACCACATTTTTAAAATCTACGTTAAATTTCCAATAAGAAACACCCGTTATTGAAATATTGCCATGTAAATTAAGAGCTATATTAAAAGCCATATAGTTGAGAATGTTTAATATGAGTGTTTTATTAAATTATTCAATATTTTCTTAATCAGCTATTTTTAGAAGCTTCAAAATGGTACCTCGTAGTTTAAGAAAAAAATCTATTTCAATCTATTTTTTCTGATTTCTAAGTCAAAACCAATAAATGTGCTTCAGCTTGAAGGAGCCATTCTGAACAAATTCTTTAATTTCAGTCGATGTTGGTGGTGTCCTAACACTCCCACACTACATGACGTGTATTAAACAAGCCCATCTACCATAAATTAACTTACTCTAGTTTCAAATGGATAGTTGCCTAGCTCATAATGGACGAGTGGTGACGGAATGGCTGAACACTGAATTCCCTTATCGTTGGATCGGCTAGAATAGAACAGTTTCTACTCTTTGTCTTTAAAAAAGACAAAAGTTTGAGTAGCTCCTCTACATTTTCAGATAGAACGCTCATTTTTGCGCCCCTACAAATGATATGCAGAATAAACCCCTAAAGTTATGACATCTCAATGCGGGACACCCTGCATATAAGGAGCTTGTATAAGTTTGAGAAGCAGAATGCTTGTGTGCAATTTGTTGAGTGGAGATCGGATAAAAGCGAAGAAATAATGATAAAGCGGAATGTGAATGTTTGGAGAGAGAGAGCGTTGCAGATAGACAGATAGAGGTGGAGCTCCGGGGTTTCCACAGAACCTGATCTTTCGTCATCTTTCGACGTCCTCATGACCTATACTTCCTACCAGGCTGACTCTTATCGAGTATATTACTTCATGTGTTTATTCCAAGACATGCACGGAGAGAAATACTCCATGGAGGGGGTCCCTAAACCATCGGTCTTCAGCCTCCGATGGATAATAGCTTCTTATTTTGTGGGATAACTTGGATAAATACAGAAAACAATAAGAATCAAAGAATTATAATTACTCGATTTGGCTTACTTTCTATATCCCACTAGTATTGCTAAAGTGACACAACTCGAAATAAAACTCAACTGAAAATGTGCCAATCTTGCCTATTTAGGGGAACAGCATTAAGACAGGAAGAGTGACACACGTGCCTTCTGGTGTACAGGGCGTCACAAAAATAATGGTCATCCGTTGGCCAGAAGATTCTCCAATGCGAGATCGGGAAAAATAACCCCCAAATTGACCCCCGCAAAATTATTATTCAAGGTCAAATTTTTTTTATTGCATATTTTGAATCTACAAGTCAAGAGGGGAATAAAAGTCAACCACACCATAGGCCAGAAATGATTCCTTATGGTCAAAATGACCTTTAACAGCGTATACTTTTTTTGTTTTCTTTTTTTTTTTTTTTTTTTTTTTCTACTAACATTGCCTGATTTTTCTTAAAAAGCTTCTTCCAGCATAAAAAAAAGTTTATAGAATAACGAGCCTCTCAGCGGCATTCATTGAAGAACCATAACTCATATTTTACAATTGACAGGAATGCCTTCATGAGGTTATTCTCGAAGCTTATCAAGAGCTCTTTGCCATAATCTTTCAACCAATTGCTGAAATTACTCATTAGGGATTTCACAGGTCATGTATGAATTTCATGAGCCAGCCAGTCCTCGAGTCCCCCTCCCAGAATAGAAGATAGAATAATTGCCCTCGCCCGATCCAGGCCTACTACGGGGCTGAGAAGATTGGCCCAAGCTGCTGGAGTCTCGAGGATGACGGTCCGTCGGATCCTTCGCCAAGAATGAATATATAGAGAAAACGCTAATTATATACACTTAGATGCCAGCATGAACAGTTTACTGTTTTCCCCCAATATGGGGGTCTTGCATGAATAATATTTCGAGAAGGAGGGCAACTTCCAGGTAATTGTATATAGTTTGCCTTATTAAAAGCATAAAAAGCAAACAAATAAAATACAAAAACCATTAATTATAAAGGATACAATGAGAAATATCCCATAAACAGAACCATCTGTAATATTCAAGACTCGTCGACCTTGGAAAAGCCTGGATTTATTGCTAGTATTTATAAACAATGGCGTATAATAAATATTTAGCAGATGGTTTTATATTTGCTGTTAATAATCCTTTGCCAGCGATAATAGGCGCGCCATAAAACTAACGATCCTCTCAAGGCGAAGAACTTTAATGGGGGGGGGGGGTGATAAAAGTAATATATATCATACAACTCACTTACTAATATATGATATTGATCCAACTTCTTGGGTACCTTGAGTGCTAATGACTGTAGCAGTCGAAGCAGCCAAGGGGAAAATCAGGCGGCTGGAGCATAGTACTGACCACACTATCTCCCTTGTGTGCCGTATGGTCATGAATCAGATACCTCTATAGTATCTGCCCCTCTAGGCCCTCGTGGCCTGTTTCGGGACTAAAAAAAAGAAGAAAAAAAAAGAAAAGAAAAAATCCAACTTCTTAGAATATAAGTCTATAATTTAGATAAACACAAAAAAATTGTATGTCACATATAGATGATTTTAGGTGGTACGTTAAAGAACTACAAGTATTTAAATTATTAAAGTTCTGTACAGATCTACGTGTTCATGTTGGAGAAATAGTTTTTTTTAAGCAAATACATGGGATAAAATGCAATTTGCAAATAAAATAAATCAACTATGGAAAACAAATGAGAACCTGCAAGTCAACAGAGCAGTAACTTAATACTTCAAATTACTAACTAATATATGATATTAGTCCAAATTCTGAGTATATAAGGCTATAATTTAGATAAACACAAAATCTTTGTATGTCACATATAGATGATTTTGGGTGTTATGGTAAAGAACTAAAAGTATTTAAATTATTAAAGTTCTGTGCAGATTCATGGGTAAATTTTGAAGAAATAGTTTTTTTTAAGCAAATACATGTGATAAAATGCAATTTGCAAGTAAAAATAATCAACTATGGAAACACATCAAACTTAAAAAAAAAAGTAGGTTAATGGCTTATAGGAACCCAGTGTTGTCCTACGTCTTCAAAAGAAATAAAAAAACTAATCTTATATGATATTATTTGTCCAAATTCTGAAATATACGGCTATAATTTAGATGAACATACAGAGGTTATAACTAAAAAGTTTTGTTCGCAAAGGACCTTTTACAAAAAAAAAAAAAAAAAAAAAAAAAAAAAAATAGAAAGTTTTGTTGGCTTGCTAATCTCTACCTAGGCAACTCTGGAAAGAAAATGGCAACTGGAAAGTCAACAGATCAAAAACTTAATATTTCAAATTCTTTTTTAATATATATTAGTCAAAATTCTAAGTATATAAGGGTATAATTTATAAAACACAAAAATTTTGCTAAAACTAAAAAGTTTTGGAAGTTAGATAAACACACCAAACTTAAAAAAAAAATTGGTTAATGGCTTTTAGGAGCCCAGTGTTGTCCAGCATACATCTTCATCAGAAATTAAGACAATTGATCTTATATAATATTATTTGTCCAAATTCTGAGAATATAAGGCTATAATTTACGTAAACATACAAAGGTTAAAACTGAAAAGTTTTGTTCCAAATGAAAAACTTTTCGCAAAAAAATAAGAAAGTTATGGTGGCTTGCTAATCTCCACCTAGACAACACTGGTAAGAAAATGGCGATTTCTGAGAATTCACTCTTCTGTATTTGGCAGTTTCGAACTCGTTACTTCCGAACTGTGAAGCCTAGAAGATTTTGACCTAGCCTAGGAGATTTCCCATATCAAGAAGTACATGTGTGCCAAGTTTGGTAGAAATTGGTCAAACGGTGTGGATTTGTATAAGGAAGAAACAGATGGACAAACGGACAGGTGATTTATATATATTTATATAGATTATATTATTCATTATTGGTCAAAGCTTGCTTAATACTTAACTATTTAATTATGTAATTAATTATTATTTATTATACTTATTTACTATTAAATAATTTTTTTATTATTATATTTACAAAGTGTTTTTCTTTTTTAATCACGTTCTATATATTATATACGTTTTTAAACAGCAAACTTAAATTTAAAAACCCCAAAACTAAAATGATAGAACATCTTCATCGTCTCCCGGCTTCTTTCTCCAGCGGTGCTCGATGTCGTCCGTTATATTTCGCCCAAATCCTATTGGGCTTCATCAGACATGTTTCTTCTTCTTCGGGGTGTGCAGGAGCTATGATACTCCTCATACTCATAGCTCCTGCACACCCCGAAGAAGAAGAAACACGTCTGATGAAGCCCAATAGGATTTGGGCGAAATATAACGGCCGAACAACGAGCACCGCTGGAGAAAGAAGCCGGGAGACGATGAAGACGATGCCCAGCGAAGGAGCCTAAAGGAGAACATGATGGAACATCTGATCAATCCCTGAATGTGAAGTGCCCATTTGTTGAACCTGGTCTTGCCTAGAATCTAGAGGTGTAGTTGTTAAGAAGACTAGTTAGTTGCCCTAGTTGTTAAGACTCCATCAATGGATCAGGTGTTTAGTTCTATTCTCACTATCTACAAACTCTTTCAAAGGAACAACAAACCTCCTGAAATTGATTTTGGCAACTCGAAATCCCGGTTTATTCAAGTTATATTTATCATTCGAATGTGTTTACAATGCGAGAACAGGATTTCAAGTTCTGCTCTACTCTCTTAGCAAGATTTATTCATTTAATTATAAGATGTCTACATCTGTTGGCGGTCGTCAAAATACCGCTATTGGAGCTTACCGATTCCTGGACAGCCGCATCTCTTGACAAATGTTTAAATATCAATTATAAGTTGGATACAAATGAAAAGTTCACCACACCCGATGATCAGCAACCTGATTCTTTCGGGATGAAAACGACTATTGAAACCATGTTTTAGTTATAAGAAAACCTGAAATTTTAAGCATTCCTTTTTATACTTCTCTCAACTTTTCGAGTAGATATTTTAAATCACGTTTTGATGATTCAAAATGGTAAAAGAAGTTATTTATCGTGTGTAATGTCCGATATAATTGTCAAAGAATAAATGAAAAGAACAGTTTAGTCACCAAGTCACAATATCACAGACCGTTGTAAAGGCTGAGTTAATTCGTTTTCAAATATCATTAGCTTTGTTAACGTAAATATGGAAGTCCGCACTTTTGAGACCATAATCCAGACAGACTTCCAATAGATTTTACATCGTTCTGTCAATATAGAATATTTAAATTATTTCTAGGTAAAAATGGAACCCATTGTGCGTTGCCTAGAGACTCTCTGTTTGTAGTTTGCCGCCGACTCACAATCATCAAATATAACTACAAACAACAACTATTAAATTATTACCACTAATTGACGGCAATCAGTCGTAGTGGATTTAATAACCCTCATCCGACATCACATTTCTCTTGTCCAATTCTCTCCTTAATATATTTATCGGCCGAAACCTCAAGCGTCTGATAATATAACACGCACACACAGTCAGCCCGCACCAATGCGGGACCAGAGATCGATCGTTTCATAGCTGTTTTATGAGTGACGAATAGAGATTATTTTCCTACAACGAATAATTTAATTAATGTATACATACACATATATATATATATATATATATATATACATACATATATACATATATATATATATATATATATATATATATATATATATATACATATATATATAAAACTTATTTGTTGTATGTGGTTGCAGGAGGGGGCGATGCCGGCACTATCCCTGTTCGGGAGAAAATGGCTGGCAGGAACGGACGACATGGTCTTTCCAGCCCTCATAGAATTATTCATCAGGCTAATATGGTAATTATTATAATTTAAATATTTATTAAATTAGTTAAATAGTAAATTCCCTTGATAATTTACTAAATAATAAAGTAATTACTCTTAACAAATATAATACAGTAGAGAAAAAAAAAAAAATACAGTAGAGATATAACATTGTGCAGATGTACATGGAAGATATTTGGGGGAAAATATTATTAGGGGCCTTTATTAACGCAATAGTAACCAAAACAATTGATTGTTAGAATTTTTGTCCGTTCACGCTGAGCTCAGAAACGGCTTATCCGATTTAGTTGCGGTTTTCACTAATATATTGTAGTAAGCTTTAGTTAATATTTAGTGTTTGTTTCCTGCCAATCTGTTGATAAATACAATAGTTATGTCGAGGTAAAGAATCAAGTCGACGTTGTAGCCGAGAGCCGCGCCGCCATCTAGAGCATTCAAATATCAGCGCGCCTATGTTTCGCGATGAGAATTAATAAAGGCCAAGATCAGAAGTTTCAGGTGTGGATCTAAGTATTAGCTGCTTTTCACACGGTCAGCTTTATGTGGCTCCGTCAGGTGTTAGCAATCCTAGCAGCCTGTATGCTTTGTGGTCAGCTTTATGTGGCTCTGTCAGGTTTTAGCAATCCTAGCAGCCTGTATGCTTTGTGGTCAGCTTTATGTGGCTCTGTCAGGTTTTAGCAATCCTAGCAGCCTGTATGCTTGATCACCGGTGGCTTTATCTCTAATACCGTGTATAGAGAAGCATTACTGTAAAGTAGAGATTTTTAAGTACCCAAACGGCGGTATTTATAATCCAAAATAAACCAAGAGATATACCGAAAAAATGCTGGCCGAAGTCACTATTCCATGAGGGCCAACTCGCGGGCACAGCTAATATTTCAATAAAATGCAAAAGAAGGTGTTGATCGTCGGGGTTTCTGTGATTTTTTTAAATTCAATAAAACCATATTTTCTAATTAAAATGTAATTTTATTATAAAATACATTTTAACTGGTAAAATATACCGAAACCCTGACGATCAACACCTGCTATATCTCAGCGGTCAACCATATCTTATCAATCATCAATAAAATGCAAGATTCTCCGATGCTGTGGGTTTTATTGAGCGAGAAGGATTTGCAAGAGTAAATATATTGAATTATACTCATTGTTGAAATCAAAAAATTAATTTTTTTTTAATTTGCTACTTCCATATCTATACTTTCTTATATATGAGAGGTTGTGTGTGTGTGTGTGTGTGTGTGTATGTATAGCAATATTAAAACAAAGCACATTTTCAGGTTGATCTTGCTGGGAACTGCAACATGTAGATACTACAATGCTACGTTCAGTTGTAGTTCAGGTGGAGAACTGATTCGTGTCTATCTGATAGGAAAACTGACGATCCTTACTGTTGTAAGTGTGCTCTGTGTGATCATTATGAACAGGAGTGCACAGGGCTCTATAGTCGATGTTTGGGCTAGGCGTCATGTTCCCTTTCTAATGGGGCTTAAGTAAGTATTTAAAGATTATTTGCAAAAATAGCACACTTTCAATTCTCAACAAGTCTATGTTCAAGGAACCGTGAAACATTGTTCCACTTACCGAACATCGACCTATCCAGGTTATTATCGCACTTAAAATCATGTAATTAGTAAAAATACAACAAAAAATGTGAGTTAAACTCATCTTAATTAATTTTACAACAATAAAAGTTGTTGTGGATATAAAGCCATTGGCAAGGAATGGCCAATTGAATTCATATTGAGATACACTCCCCGACAAAATTATAGGCCACCCTATATAATGTTAGTTTTTGTCATTATTTAATGTTATATTTAAGCCAAACCAAATCCACACTGTTCTAGTGTCACTGACTTTTGGAAGAATATGTCTGTAATGAGTCCTGATCCTTCTTGCCTAAGGAGTAGCTGAAATGTTAAGTAATTAAGCGCGACAAAAGTATAGGCCAGTCACTCAGTTCTTACCTAAATCTTGCTCTAGGAACAGTTTTAGTGATCATTACATTCATTAATTCAATGAGCGAGTCTAATTAAACATGATTAAGTAATAACTAGAGGGAAAGTGTGGTCTGAGAGTGAAAAACGCGCGATTAAAACATTGCACGATAAAAATTAGACAATATCGAAAATCGCTCGAACTTTGGATTGAAGTAGGCATTTCATTGGAAATTTCCTTAGGCTAGGTAATGATTATGGCCAAAAGAAAAGCATTGGAAGGCCCACGATCCAAGAACAATGAATCATTTTACCAACTCTTCAGCCAAGACGAGAGGAAATTCTGAACAAGCTGGGGTCAGCTCTTCTCTTTCAACAATTTGTTTCTACGTCTATACACTTTTTTGCATTCAATATAGTTATTACTAATTCTGTCTTTCCATAGTACCCTATCCCAGCCCAAACCATAATACCTTCTCCTCATATTAGCCGGATACTTAAAGATATTTTCTCTTTTCGCAAATCACGAAAATAATAGCGATATCCATCAGGGCCATCCAGATTAAACTGCTTTTCATCGCTGAAGATAACTTTCTTCCATCTCTTTCCCCATGTGATGTGTTCTGAAGTAAACTTCTTTCTGTTAGATTTGTGTGCTTTTGAAAAGGGAGCCTGGGGGGGGGGTTGGACTTCAGATTAAGGATCTTTAAATGATGTGCCGGGTCTTTTTGCGAAGACCACATCCAGTTACTTTTGAAGTAGCAGTAGTGATTGTATCAGTGATTCAGCGCATGGGCATAACTCCATTGCCTTCCTATTGGAGGATTCCGATGACCAATTGCATTGGTTCTTGTTGGGAGTAAAGTAACCTTCAACAGTGAATTAGCTTTTGTTTATGAAAAAGCTCTGCTTATGTTAGTGAGAATAAATGAGTCTTTTACAATTAGTTCGCGATGTTCCTGGCAAAGAAAACGGGATTGGTTTCTTATTTGGAAAAATTAATGGAATCTTATTAATTTTAGCGAGTTGGATAGACTAAAGTCGCTACAATTAATATAATTCTATTAATTGCGAGTTGGATTGACTAGAGTTTTGATATCTTCTTGAGCGAGCGGAAACGCATAGCATGTAATGCTTAATAAAGGTAAAATATCCAAAAACGAGAGAGAGAAAAGGAATAAAATGTGTTTGTTTACCAATATCGTTGTTTGTTATCCTTCATAACCTGCAAAACAGTCAACTTTAATGCTCAATAACTTTTTTCATAGTTGAGAGAATTGATTTTGATCATGTTAACCTTTTTATGTTAAACTTTTTATGTTACCTTTTTATTAATAAATATTGCTTGCCATTATCTAATATGGATTATAACCGTAGATAACGAGTCATGTAGATAACCAGCAAAGAACCTATTATCTAATCAGTAAGCTTATCAGCGAATACGAGTAACTGTTATAAATCACTACTGCTACTTCAAAAGAAACTGGATGTGGTCTTCGCAAAAAGACCCGACGTGCCTTTTGCAAAAGCCATTGAACACTCCTGATGTTTGTTTGGACCCTAGCTTGTTCAGAAATTCCTCTCGTCTTGGCTGAAGAATTGGAAACAGGAGGTAAAATGGCTCGCTGTTCTTGGATCGTGGGCCTTCCAATGCTTTTTTTGGGCCATAATCGTTACCTAGCCTAAGGAAATTTCCAATGAAATGCCTACTTTAATCCAAAGTTCGAGCGATTTTCGATATTGTCTAATTTTTATCGCGCGTTTTTCACTCTCAGACCACACTTTCCCTCTAGTTATTACTTAATCATGTTTAATTAGACTCGCTCATTGAATTAATGAATGTAATGATCACTAAAACTGTTCCTAGAGCAAGATTTAGATAAGAACTGAGTGACTGGCCTATACTTTTGTCGCGCCTAAATACTTACATTTCAGCTACTCCTTAGGCAAGAAGGATCAGGACTCATTACAGACATGTTCTTCCAAAAGTCAGTGACATTAGAACAGTATGTATTTGCTTTGGCTTAAATATAACTTTAAATAATGACAAAAACTAACATAATATAGGGTGGCCTATAATTTTGTCGGGGAGTGTACTAGATACTACATTACACCTCCCAGTTCAGTAACCGTAAAATAATATTTGGTAAAAATGGAGGAGAGCGTCCTCAGCACCGATTTTTTTTTTTTTTTCAAATTTTGCACGAAAACGTATTTCAATGCACTAAACACGAATCCGTTAAAGAAAAATGTTGCTCTCAACTTGGAAAGAAGTTAAAGCACTAAAGTTCACTGTTATTGAGGTAAAAGTTGGCGTAAACAGCGTATTTGTAAACATGCGCATGCGCAGATATCTAACATTGGGAAACTAAGAGCTCTGATTTGAAATGTTGATAAACTATTTATAACCTAATATGTTATAGTGCAAAATTTGAAAAAAAAAAAAAAAAAAAAAAAAAAAAAATCGGTGTTGAGGACGCTCTCCTTCAGTTTTACCCCACAAGAGAAGTAGGAAAGCCCATGGATCAGATGGCTTGACACTTGGCCATTGTGATTATGACACGTGACAACATTTTGACAGACATTAAGTTTTGTTTGATAAATTATCTTTATAATGTATAATATAGATTGTTGGTATTGTTGTTGTTGCTTTAAGGATCTGTCTACTTGCTCCTGAAGTCGGCTGGAATGTGATGGGATCAATATGGGCTTACATGAATGTAATACGTTGCAGTGAATATGACCACTACACAAATACAGCCATTGATGGTATATCACATGTACATAATCTTTTTTTTCTTATAATTATTAATATTTATGTCTAATTATTTCATAACTTTGTACATAATGCACATATTAATTCACTTTATAATTATGATAAGAGAATGTAATAGTTGTAATGCATAAACACAAATAGCTTGTTTTGTTGAAAAAGGAAAAATAATTATCCTTCTCAGGCGCATGTTATCATTCACTCGTAATGCGATGATTTTGCTTATTTTCACATCACATCTTTCTCATTAATCTGACAGGATTTATAATGAGTCTTCTTGCAAGCTACCAAAACAATGGCCATTTTGTATAAATTATTAATTTGGTTACAGATTAAAGCCAAGCTCATCAGAGGTCGGTTTCATTTCTATTCATATTTATAATTAGTTCAGAATATAGCAGGTCTCTTGAAACAGTGCAGAAATTAAGTTATCAAGAAGAAAAAAAAAAAAAATCTGTCCACAAATAGCTTGGGTAAAGTTAAATTTCTCATCATCACATTAAAAATTCAGTAACACATGTAACATACATAAAATAACCAATAGATACTCAACAAAAGCTAGAAAACTTATAATAAAACCATCATTGGATCTACACTTGTACGCAGTTAATAGTCAATAAACTTCGAACAACACAAAACACCATGGGAGTATACAGAAAATAATTTAGGGAGGGGCTGGGAGAATTCCAGGGGGGCTAGGAGCATTTTGGGGGTATGGAATACAACTTGGAATAGTTAGCCAACTCAAATCGACACACACACAAACATTTATTTTTATTCTTTTTATGACATATTTTTACCGATTAAATCCCTCTAAAAGATTGTGTCCCCCATTGGGATGTCATAACTTTACGGATTTATTCTGCACTTCATTTGACGGGGTGAGAAGCCAAGGGGTACAAGTGACATTTTAAAAAAAAAATCGAGTTAAGTGCAGTTCTGGATATTTGAAACATACAAAATGTTGGTAGCAAAGGGATATAAGTAAATGTCTGTTATTTGCTGAGAAATAGCGGAAACAAAATCAACTACTTCAAAAATGTGCAGATTTGTTTGGAAGCCAAGGGGAACAAGTGACACTTGTATCCCTTGTGCACCAAACTTTATGGCTTCCAAGTTGTGAATGTTGTTGCATCATTTACTGTTACTTCTAGTTAAATCTGTTTAGGGCAACACTAATTTAATTGTTTTGTTGGGTAAGTGACCGTGTATTTAAAGAAGTATTTGAACAAAGTTTTAACATTTGATTTTTATGATTTCCAACAATAATGACTTCCTCAAATGTTTATTATTCACGCTACCTGCAGATTTACAACTTTTGTACACAACCTAGGGGCAATGCTTCTATGTACATGTGGCATGAGGGTGAGACCAATAGAGGTTGTGAAGAGATACTGTCTGGTTTGCTGAAGTTTATCAATGCTATTCCAGCGACAGTTCAAAAATTAACCATGTTCAGTGACAATGCAGGGGGCCAAAACCAAAGCCGGCACACTGTTAAGTTCTGGTTGTGTATTGTTAAAAACACTATGGCTTGCGAGAGTTGTTCCTACGAGAATCTAAGGCGTTAGCCACTAGACCACGGGAAGACCCGATGTACTTATTGTCTGCCAACCCATACTGTTTTATTGAGCTATACTTGTAAAGTATCCTGACAATAAATATCAATATTGTTTGGCTTAGGAGGCCAAGGGGTACAAGTGATGCATGTTATAATTATAAATTGATAATAGACATTAACAATTATTTTTTTTTTAAACTATAGTACTGAAATTTCAATTGATGCATAGTAGAAACATAATTTAAACATTAGACAGACTTACCACTTATCAGGGAATTTACAAAAACGATTTAACTTTAAACAGTAATATCTCAAAATGATTATAACGTCACTTGTACCCCTTGGCTTCTCAACCCATCATTTGTAATTTAGTACACAAGAATGAGCGTTCTATCTCAAAATTTAGCAGAAATTATTTGAACACAATTGTTTTTTATTTCTAAGTTCAAAACCAATAAATGAGCCTTAGCGTGAAGGAGCCATTCTGAACAAATTCTTTAATTTCACACGATAATGGTTATGTCCCATCCTTCCCACACTAGGTACACACTCTTTTTGCTAATATATATACATAAACTCATTTGACGACCTTAAGCACCGTTGACTTAAAAATGATTATACATCCATAGATCCTAAGTACTATTTAGCAGTGAGCTCTTCACCAAAAATCTTATGAATTACACTTGAAACTACTTTAAGCTAGGTCTCCCATGGTCTAGTGGCTAACGCCTCCATCCCCATGCGGGAGACGGAGGTTCGAGTCC
The DNA here is from genome assembly GCA_946811695.1 of Gonocerus acuteangulatus. Lineage (NCBI taxonomy): Eukaryota > Metazoa > Arthropoda > Insecta > Hemiptera > Coreidae > Gonocerus > Gonocerus acuteangulatus. Next base: position 46,416,278 of record OX328131.1, read on the forward strand.
CGCCTGCAGTAGGGATTTTACTCATTTCAGGGCTTGTTGAGAAAATTCCCAGCTGCTCCATGGCTGTCAGCACTATGTAGGCCTAGTAGTGCACTCTTCCAGAAAAAAAATAAAAATAAAAAAAAATAAATACTTTAGCTTTGCTGATTTTCTACAATGGTTGAGAAGACACTGTTATTATTGTATAATGAGGAATGAAGTGGGACGCCATTTTTTTCCTTCTTTTTTTTTTACGGCACATCTACATCTAGGCCATTAGCGCTGACATCCAGGGTGCAGCTGGGAATTTTCTCAACGAGCCTTGAGATGAGAAAATTCCTGCCGCCAGTGGGAATCGAACCCACCATCTCCCGCTTCTGAATCCAAAGCAGTAGCAGTACTCTGCCTGAAAATCCTAAATGATTAAAGGCTAATATTTCCACATAGACCTTCAAATATGTAAATCACCCTTGATTTTTCCATTATCATTAAGTAGATATATCTTTCCAGATTGAAATAACAACATTCTGCCAGATTGAAATAACAATGTACTGATTAGGCTCACCATCTTATTTAATCTAACAACTCAACAAATAGTTGGCAGTCACATTTTGAGAAAAATATATACATTGGAAATTTCGGCTGGAGCCTTCTTCAGCAGCAGAGGATGGAGGAAGACTACTTCAAGGACAATGATTTAAGTGTACATTCCTCCAACCTCTAAGAATTTATTCCTGAAGAAAGCTGCCAAAGAGAACACCGAAACTCCAAAATATAAATGTTTCTGAAAACCTACCTGTTTTTCATAGCTGACTTGTCACCTCAATGAACAACTATTTGGATCTCGTTACAGGAAATGTAGCTATACAAGAATGTGACACACTTTCTACTCAAACACCTCAAAATTTACAATAAAAGACTCCAAAGGCTTTCAAGTCAATTAATCATTTTTATTTTATTAACTTTGTAGTACAGGGTGACACTGTAAAATGGGTATGTTTGAAATGAATAGTGGCAGACGTGGGTGGGTGGCAGCACTGGGACTTTGTGACAGTTAGCAAGTAAATATTCGGCCATTTCAGTAATGCATGGCTCAGTGGAGGGGAAAACAGGTGGTTTTTACAATTTAGGACGTCATGATAAAATGTAGGGTTAATAACTTTGAAGAGACTGGATCCATCCTCAAGAAGAAACCAACAGGACGAACAAGAGCTGTGCGCATTCCAGCGAAAACATTAATGTTGAATGCAACATGTTTCCGCAACATGTTATAAAACATTTTTATGACTTATAACTGTTTTTGTTATTTTTTTTTACTTATAACTGTCACAAACCTGTAGTGCTGCCACCCTCCCATGTCTACCACGACTCATTTCAAACATTCCCGTTTTACTGTGTCAGCCTGTACAATGCTCTGCTTGAAATATCTAGAAAATCTAATTCAATAATAATTTTCTGTTTCAGTGATAGTTTGTTTGGATTGGTTGCTGTTTGCTTTAGCCATATTCACTCTTTTCATGGTAATCGACCCGATCGGCTCGGTGAAGCTTTCTGGCTCTCAACCAGACATCAGCCTCGATACTTTGCACCACAGAAAGGTTACTTCCATCTGGGTGAGAAGGTTCCGTTGGATATTCTGTTGGATAATTCGTGACAAACAGAGCCACGAGGCATTCTCACAAGTTGCTGGTAGTTCTACTTTCTTTCTCTAGACCATTTATTTCCATTGATGGAATTTAAAAAATATATCTATCACAAGAAGACTTCTGACACAAAGTAACAACCAAGAATGAATTGAAGTGCCCTTAATTTTACTTACTATGAAATGTTTGATCATTTATCAATTACTTGAACAGTCAAATCAAATATTCCGTATAATTTTTCTATATAATAAATTCTTTATTTAGCATTAAGCACTTTGAGAGTATCACTCCATCCTCAGTAAGATAGTCTGAGAGCTGGTAACACACTTTTCATGAAGTATGCACCTTGAAATTTTGCTGTACCTCTTGGAGAGATAAGAAGGTAAATATGTGTTGGTTAGACTTACCGTGAAACACCAGGTACTGCGCATAGGGGAAAGGTGCAAACATCCCAAAAATAGTATTTTATTCAGTACCTAGTCCCAAACCCAAAGTACCTAGCTTTTTTTTTTAATATTAAATTAAGTGCTTTATTCATGCTGCGATTTAAACAGCGTATATTTATTTTTAGCTGAAGAAGGCTGCCAAAGTGCAGTTGAAACGTCCAATATAGATTTCTCCATGAAGATCTGACTTTTTTTCTCCTAGCCAAATCCCAACAATCCCTTGTCTTTGTATGAAAATAAATATTGCCTATAATAGACTGCAATACACTGTGTAAGAGTGAGTGAGAGCACCGATCATCTGGGCAATTGTCGTTGTTCTCTGTGATCTCATTGGTTCTTGCTCACATGATCTTGTACAGCTGTCCCGGTTTAAATGGCAGCCTGAATAAAACACTCATTTAATATTAAAATAAAAACAACTTAGGTTTTTTTTTTTTTTTTTATATATGTTATCCTCCTTACAAGTGCCTGCCTTATTTTATATTCATTGTAAAAGTGTCTTATAAAATTGTCTTATTAAGTTTGCTTCTGAGTAAAACACTATTTTTGGGCAATATTGCTTTGCACCTTTCCCCTAAGCGCAGTACCTGGTGTTCCACGGTATGTCCAGGAAACACATTATAAGAGGCACATTGTAGCAAAATTTCAAGGTGCCTAAGACACTTCATGAAACATGCGTTACCAGCTCTTGGAATATGAGTGTTAGCTAAAGGTGTGAACTGTGCCTTGGCTCGGACTAGGGATGCAATCTTGCACATTTTGTTATATATACAAAGTATATAACTTTATCAATATCTTAAAGTGATCTAGATTTCTTTATTCAAATCTATTCCAGATGGAAGGCCAATACAACATTGAATTAACTTCAATTAATTTATTTAAAAAAAAAACTACCTGTTTCTAAAAGGATAAAACTATATAGGATCTAAAAGGATGTGAAAAATGTTGAGCTGATTTTTGTTAATAAAGTAATTGACGTTGTTTAGTTTATTTTACTGTCAACTGACTTTGATTCTTCTGTCCTTAAGATTTACCATTGTGGAACTCGACAAGAAATCAATATTATACTTACTTCTAAAGGATTTATTATCATTAATGTTTTTATTATTTTAATACTAACTTAGTCACCTGGATAAGGTATTCCTCAATTAGGTTTTAGTATCTAAGCTAAAAATAATATTGCGCTTTTATATTGGTACTTTCAAATTTCATACCAAAAAAATGACTCCAATATCTTATTATTTGTTATATAATTAAATAAAAGCATTGTATGTTGGCAGGACTAATCAGTTGTATGTTCAGGGACACTGATTTGGTACCGTCCGATTTGATTGCTGGCTTTGTTTTGCTTAGAGTGAAACAGAAGAGGGAATCGAGAGAGCAACGAAGGATTGCACTCATGGCAGAACAAAGGCTCAAGTATATGACAGGTAATTAGATACTTGCCAATATGGAGGTAGTCGGCATTTCCTCATCATTTCCTTTTAATTTATATTGTTACTAGTAGGTTTGGACCATGTCTATAAGTAAAAAAAATAAAATTCTATCTAAGGAGATGAAGGATACAGTGGAAGCAGCAGATATTACAGACGAGAAGAAGTCGTCCTCTGGAGGCTGAGAATAGGCCATTCCCTACTTACTCACTCATACCTTATGGCAGGACAAGACAGACCAATATCCCAGTACTCTAATACAACACTTACTAACAGACAGTAGATTCAGACAAAACGGTAACTTACCACCAAACAAGAAAAAAATACTTTCAGTTGGCGGCAAATAAATCACAGACATATTCCAATTACTTTCAAATACAAAAAATTAATTTTAGTAACGCCCAAGTCAATATTATAGAAAAATATCAACGGAATCCATTAAAACAACGTCCTCTCCTAGTAAGGGCATTGAATTATTCAAATAACTCCAATATCCATAACGACACACCCTTTCTGAAACCTCCCTCTACATACCATGGACTCTTCAGAACATAAGACGACCTAAACCTGACAAAATATAAAAAAATCTAACCCCACAGCCTCACATTTATACAAAAACATATTCAAAACACTTCAAATAAATAGCACAGACAGTACATTCTACATCTACACTGACAGATCGAATACCGAGGAAGGCGCTGGTGCAGCTGCAGTAGTTGGCAAAAAATATATTATCGTTAAACTACCCAGCATGACAAGCACGTACTCAGCTGAATTACAAGTTTGGAGAATGCACAGGACATAAATACGGACCGAACAACGTTATGCATGGACTCACTTAGCTCATTATACTCATTACAGGACATCTACAGCCATAACCCAATAATTATTCAAATCTTCGAACAGGTACACAGACTAAACAAACCAATCCCTATATATTGGCTCCTGGGACATGTTGACATAAAAGAGAGCACTAAAGTAGACAACCTTGCCAAAAATGCCACTAAACGAGAAACTTCGACAAACAGGACGTCACATACCAAGATATGCAACTTGAAGCGAAGAAATATATTGTACAAAAATAGCAACAATCTTGGTCTATGGTACACGACAGAAAACAAATTACAAGAAATCAAAAATACAATACGTGAATGGACCTCAAGCAAAAGAGGCAATAGAAGAGAGGAAGTAGTCCTTTGCTGTTTAAGAATAGGCCACTACCGTATTACTCATTCACACCTGTTGACAAAATAAACGCACCAAAGTGCCAATACTGTAACATGACATTAACTATAAAACACTTACTAACTGAATGCCGACTTAGACAAAACCTTGACCTACTATACAGTTTGACTGCTCCCCCCCCCCTACCTTACTCTGTGACGTGAGCCAATGTATAGAAAAAACACTCCAATACCTAAAACAAATTAAATACTATGACAACATATAAATACTTTTCAAATCTTAAAAATTAATTCATATCGCACAGTTCTGAATGCCTATGTAAAACTTATTTGTATACCATTAAGTAAAACTTATCCTAGAAGTCTCAATTTTTGTAGATTTGTTAAGAAAGAAACACGTATCGACAGAATAGCATACTAGTGTAATAATATTCTGATAAGATTTTTATTTTTATTTAGTATTTATTTATTTGAAATCTGTACAGGTTAACAGTACAATGATCAAGTATGTTGATGCAGATATTCTGATAAGATAGAAGTTGTGGAGTTACGTTAGTAGGATGTGAACTGACTATCAAATTCTTTACCTATTATTACTATCTACTTGAACCAACACATATCACTTACATTCAAACACATCTCACATATGAATACTATAACTGAAAACTAATAATACTTACATTAATGCTACTGGACATAATACCTCAAACAAATTGTAAATTTTTATCATTAACTTCAAAATGTTTTTTGCCAAAGTTGCGTAAATATTAATAAATAAATAAAAAGTGTTTTAATGAAATATCAAGAAACTGTAATAGACTGATTGATTAATTTTGCAGACGTGAAGGAGGTATTTTGCGGAATCCCAGAGTGGATGACAATGGAGAAAGCAGCCCATTACATGAAGTTGTCGCTTTCGTCCTACGGATGCCCGATGATCATGTTCCTAAATTGCTTTACTGGCATCTTTAAACTTATCGCTAACTCTACGTGTTGTTCCTGTTTTAGGTATGAATTTCATTTATTTCATACATAGATAAATATGCTTTATTTCAATAATAAAATTGACAATAAACTGTTATTTTAGTTTCCAAACAAACTTTTTTCTCCCACTAAAATGGTTAGATATTTACTAAAGCATATTCACTATGACAAAAACCAGTATGAGGGAAAATTACACAAAAAAAACCTCGCTTTATACAGGGGTGCCAACCCAAATCCCAAACCCTCACCTTATACCAGGGGTGCCAACCCAAATCCCAAACCCTCACCTTATACCAGGGGCGCCAACCCAAATCCCACATATCAAATAAAACAACAAATTATTCTAAATATTTTATTATCTTACAACATTCAATATATTTTATTACTTTACAATTAATGTGACACTTAAAATAAAATTTAAAATCGACCAGATTGGACTTGAGAGCAAAAAGATATAAACACTTTTTTTTTCTTTTTTTTTGTGAAATCATCCACATGAATCATGGTCAATGTTAAATAATCTCATGCTTAGATTCTATTTGAACTGTACGAATTTAAATTGTTGAATTATGCATTTATTATGGAAAGGATTAAGAGAATTTGGAGGAAATAATAATTATGATTTTATATTGACTAAGATTAACACCTTCAGCTGAGGCGAGGCAACCCCAGCTTCCCAAGGCTACTCACATACTTTTACTTTTTTTTACAATTTTATATTTTATCAACATGTCCGAAGAGGAGCTATGGCCGTCTAAATTAATTCATGATGTTAGTTATATTTCATTAAATAAGCCGTTTCATAAAATTCATTAAATGGTTCATTCCTGTTTTGTTATTACCTAATATTTCATCCAATATACCTGAAATATCGTGAGTTCTCCTTTGAAGTTCGTAATGTTTACAGCCTGTAAATATATGCCTAACACTTAATTCAGTTCCACGGATGTTGCACAAAGTTTGTGGGTGATTCGCCACTGAGTGTGACTGTGTAAGCTTTGTGTGTAAGAACCACCTCTTCCCTTCTAGCTGGACGTATTGAAGTATCCCAGTTAGATGTAGATGTTTTCATTTCTCTTATTTGACACCATTCCTCCCATGCAGCGTGAATTTTCTTCTTAATTGAGCAAATTCAGCCCTTTCTAGGTTCATAATAACAACTATCTGCGTAACATCCTCACATTTTTCTTTACAGAATCTCTGCAGAAAATTTATTTAGATTAAGGGTTTTAACATTTTTATTTTAAATTCAAAAAGGCAATTAAGCAAAGAACAGCAGAGTAATTATTACACTATTCGAGAAAACAAAATTGTTTCTGGCTGATGGTGAGATGTTTATTTTCTTATTGCTTGAAGGTCAAATGAAGGAGGAAAAAGTATTTTTTTAAAAATGCATTGGGAGAGTCAAAACAATTTTTTTTTCTATTCAACCGTCTATACTCCAAATGTCTAAAGTAATATAGAGAGATAGTAACTTCAATCGGGCCGCAAAGAGTCTTCATAAGAGCTGCATTCGGCCCATGGGCTGTGAGTTGGGCATGCCTGCCTTATAAAATACATAGCACAATATGCTTTAGTCGTTTATGTTTATATTTTGGGTATTTAATTGACTTAATGTCATAGCCAACCTTTTCCTTCATACATAAATGGAAGCCAAGTTGAAAATCTTTAAAAATCCTAACTGCTGCAATTCATCTAAACTAAGATATTTAAATTTTGGTTACATTTGGAGTTATGGAAGATTTAAAAAAAATATATATATATTATTAATATACATGAAGAGTTTTCAGATCTTGGTATATTTTCTAAAATATCTCAAAAACGGTCAGGTAATCGTGGTAAGTGGAAGGTGGCCATTCGGAAGCTTACAGTACCTGAATGGGTGACCGTCCACGTGCTGTTGGCATTATAAAAGGGTGGCAAACTGTAGATAGCCCGGCGTTAATAGCACAGTTCTTGAAACGCTGTATAAAAACAAAAAAGTTTATTTTTTTACCCATGCTCCTTCTGTAGAAGTGTGTAAAGTGACAATAGAAAATTAAGAATATATTACTTAACAAGATTTATTAAACTAATTATTAAAATTGTTTTTCAGGTCAAAACCAACACAGGTTCGAGGAGATAATTGTTGCCTCTGTAATTTAGCTGGTGTGAAAGCCCTTTCTAAGTTACCTGATAAAGACATTATATACGCATCATTCAAAAACTATATTTTTGAGGTAAACACATCTTATTCTTCCTGAAATTACAGCATAATACTTTATATCAAAATAGTTTCTTCTAGATTGTTTCTCCCCATCCCTCAACTTGAGCGGAAGTTTCTATTACAAAATCATGTCCATGCATCATCACCATTTGGTACTGAAAACTCTGGAAACTATTTATTTTCCATATTATATATTTAAGATTCAATTTATTATTTATTTACCTCTAGGAGGCCCGGTGGCCGTGTGTGCACTCTGGTCCTAAGGTTGTTCGTTTTGACTCCCTCTAGGGGTTGTTGACTTTTCTTCGGAAAAAAAGAAAAGGCATTAGACCCATCCTGTCTAATTTTAAGATAGATTATCTATAGAGATAAACTATCTTAAAATTTGTGTCAATTCAAAAAGGACATTAAAATTTAAATAAATAATTATGTAAATCTATAATTATTTATCCATTTATTTAAATTTTGAATGCCTATTTATGTATTATGCAGACTTTTGGGGCGAGTTTTATGCTGGTTATCATAATTTTCTATCCAGGATAGGGGTCATGCATTTCCCCAGTAGAAGCCGCACCCCTAGTCAGCGGGTCAAATGCATTCTCAATATGAAGAGATATACCTAACTAGAACTGGTTATTTTCATATAAACGCATATAATATCTCATTTTCATATTTATAAATGTGGTCAATTGTTCCACGCCTACGTTTAAAGGCACACTCTTATCTCGATAGGATTGATTCTTTTTTCAAATATCAAAGCAGTATTTTAATTACTGTTCTATCAAGGATTCTTGCTTGACAACTTGTCAGACTTAGAATATTCTAATTTGATTCTTCTTTTTCATATTTTCTCTGATTTAACAAAGGTATAATTATGGATTGATTCCATGAATCAAAACAATTTTGCCTATGAAAGTCATCATTTAACACAAACTAGCTGAGTTGGAATTGCACAAATAAGTGAGAGGGTATTATTAGGTTCTTGGCAAGGTATTAAGGGCCGAAAACTTGGCCAATACTATTATATCATAACTTTCATTGGCAAACTGTTTTTGGGAGGAGCCTGGAACTTGGCCTATCTTTTTCAACGTCAGTTTTTTGGGGGATATCAATACTCCCCCAAAATTGTAAGTGAATTTTTAGTTGGTGCCGGCTACGTTTGGCTTATGGAGGATGACACGGGGACATGATGCTTGGTAGTGCGTCAAGCTGTTTGTCGGGTATTTTTGCGGGTATTCGAAAAGTCCTGGGGAAAGGCTCTAACTCAAGTTTTCTGTATTTTTAGATTTTTCTCTGCAGTTTTAGGTTCTCCTTACCAAGACTATTTATTTGATGCCCACATGAAGAGTTTCGGTAGGAATGATGGGTTTCCGAAGGAACAAGTACAAAACGCCCCCCCCCCCCCCCCCGGGAGTGGAGTCATAAACAACTTTTCTGGATTTTTTGATTTTTCCTTTTAATAACATCCTAATGTCTATCCTGCAAAATTTCAAGTCTCTAGCTTCTCGGGAAGTGCCTAATAATTTTGATGAATGAGTTGTAGAAATTCCGATTTTCCATCATCTATATCTCAGAAACACTTCAATATAGAATTATGAAGAATGAAACTTTCCAATTTTACTCATATCTATTATTGTAATATCTGTTTATCTTTCACCAGTTCAATGTTATGAGAGAGTAAAAATCAGCTCTAATACTTTGTGCATGATACACACAGCGTGCGTAGGCTCGGACTTGGGCTGGCATAATATCGTGCGCCTAGATGTCTTATTTAATCAAGTTGTTTTGTCTCCCAGCAGAATTAGGTTTAATTAAAATTGAGGTTGTGCAAAATTCAATCAATAAAGTTATGCCTCATCAAATATTCAAAATACATCCGAATATAACTATATCAAGTATAATTTTTTTCAGAATACTTAGTCAAAAATGTATCATTTTTTTATTTATTTACAATTTATCAATTTGACTTTTGTGATAAAATATAACTTTCTATGAATACTTCTTGTTTAAACTAATTTTCAGTTTGGGCATTCTGAAACGATTGATTCAGTTGAATTTTGTTCCAGATTTTGATTCCAGAAAATTTTGTTGTGTTTGGAGGTAAAACATGACAAGTTTTTGCATCTTTGTATATTTCCTAAAATATCTTGAAAACTTCCTAACAGTTTTCGATCGTGGTGACCATTCGATAGCTTACTAAATTTTCTACAAAAAAGGTTCTAACGCAATTTCTCATTGGGCGATGTCAATCATATAAATAAGTGCTTAAAACTTCAAAAAAGTTAGTTTTGTTCTTTAGAATGTAACAGTAAAATGACTATTTTATTAAAACAAGGTAAGAAAATAAGAAGCATATTGGTTATAAATTGTTAACGGGTTAACACAGATCTGGATTTGATGCACTGGGAGAAGTGTCGGTAGTATGGGAGACTTGTTGTCCTTTCGGCAGTGGGCCGGATGCTTGGTGTGCCTGTCACCGAAGTGGAGGTAACATCCTGTACATTGAGCTGGAGGGGTGTGTGGAGCGGTGCTTCTGCCAATAAGTTTAAGGCAGCTTGGTGTCCCAATGGGTGTGCTGAGAAGCATTATCTTGCGAGTATTGAAGGGCTCCTACATCATCTTCAGTCGATGAAAGACACTCCTCACCGGGGCGGGCCATTGAGGATTGGCATTGACCAGATCAAAGGAACAACACACTTGAGTAATTTTTTCATAATTCAACTTTTATGTTTGCTAAAACTTTTAAAAAAATAATTAATATTGGTTGCTTCAATTATTCAAAGAATTAAAAAAATAATAAATTAAATAAGTTCAAACTGACTATCAATCCTCAGTGGAGCAGTTCAAACCTATCGCCCCTTATCGTTCCACTTGAAGTTGTAAGACCTCATCGAAAAACACTGGCAAGGAAAATGTCAAATAGGGGCCGGCCTAAAAGGAAACCTCGTATACTGACAGATATTCCTGAAAAGCTAATTATTTAAGGTGAAAAGAAAAAAACAAAAGTACCACCCTAAGACATAAGACACCACATACACATAAACCCCTTCCTAAAAAAGTGGTAAATAAAAAGAAAATTATTCTAATGACAGTTCAGATTCTGATACTGACACCGAAATTTCTTCAGGAGAAAGTGACGTTGATCTGTCTGATAAACGTCGTATGTTAAGTCAATGATCAGGAACAATTTGAAAAATACGATTAAGAAAAAGGAAATTTTATACTTGTTAAAAATAAAAGTAAAAAATTCCGACTCGCAGGAACTGCATCATCTTAGCGTGGTTCTGTTCTTATCCCCAGTCTAATTTGGAAAGATTAAAATAGAAACAGTAATTATTTTGGTTCCACTTTTCTTGAAAGGTCTTGATTTATGATCTTACCTGGATGGGTGAGCCAACCCCAAAAAGGCCCCCGCTAGTTACAAGGTCATTGAATCTTGGAAATCTATATTTCTAATAATAAATTGTTTTTCTTATTTTACTTAACCTGTTTTATTGTCAAATACATTATTCAACTATAAGCAATTAAAAATTAACAAGGAATAAAAACAGACAAAAAGAACCGTTTGAATAAACGAAATCAATTACTTCAAAGTTTAAGCACTTATTTCTCCGATTGACATTGCCTAATCAAAACTTTCTTCAGAACCTTTTTTGTACAGCATTTAGTAAGCTTTCGAATGGTAACCTTCCGCTTCCCAAGATTGTCAACCGTTTTCGGGATATTAACGAAAGTATACGAAGTTCCAAAACTTTTCATGTCTGTTAATAAAATATTTTATTCTAACCCTTCCTTAACTCCAAACGTAACCAAAATTTCAACATATTAGTTTTGATAAAATTCGAACATGCAGAAAATGTTTCAACTCTATCCCATGATTCTAAGTACCCAAACCAAAAACGTTAATCAACAAATATTTTTCCAATTTTCTCAAAAACGGTTAAAGCTATCGCCTTAAAAATGGTTTCATTCATTTTCTTATGCCAAGAAGCCTATAAAACGAGTACTTGCAAGCATAAGAAGTAAGCGTAACGATTTTTTTCGCACGAATATCGCTCCAAAAAGCATGTTCCGGTAAACGGATTTTGCTGGTTAACGAACTTGATCTTTTAAATTAAACGAATGATTTTTGTAACAAATTTCTTTTTCAAAAATGTCTATCCACTGTTCTGCATTTGTGCTTTTACTGCTAAATGATTCAATAACAAACCTCTCTGCAATGTTGGGCAAAACTAAAAACTAAAACTAAAATTAAAACTAAATTCACTTTTTGGAATAAACTAAAACTAAACTAAAAATTGCAACCTAAAAAAAAACTAAAACTAAAATTTTACTAATTAATGGATTTTAACTAAACTAAAACTAAAACTAAATCTTTGGGAATTGACTAAAAACTAAACTAAAAATTTAGTTTAGTTTAGTTTTACTAAAATAACATGAATTAATATAAATCATATGTTATTTCGATAATTAAGTAAATTATTAAAACTAATCGAACTTGCTTAAGAATAAGAAATTGTGGCTTTTTCTCGTAATTTGAAAACATATGTTCTTTGATAAACTAAATTTGTTAACTAAAAACTAAAACTAAACTAAAATCACAAATTTAGGTCTCTTTTACTAAACTAAACTAATTGCATTACTAAAAACGGAGTCCATATGATTAATAATTATACAAATCTAAAACTAAACTAAAACTAAAACTAAAAATATAACATTAGTTTAGTTTTAGTTAGGGAAAACTAACGTTAGTTTAGTTTACTAACGTTAGTTTTGCCCAAGACTGCCTCTCTGCAATACTTTTCAAGTTGTGGGTTTTAGTTTGTTGTGTTTTCACTAAAATGGTTTTAAATAGTTTCCCTAATGCCTCAGGTTGTTGTAGTTGTTGAGCAGAAAGAACTGGGTTTTGATTCACTTCCTCTAAATATCGGCCTTCAAACTGTAAGTTCCCATCTTCATCTATGTAGGTTTGTGCAAGTTCTTCTGTTAATCTAATCCATATTCTCCTTGTTTGGTATCTTTTCAATAAGCTATTTTTTACTTTATTAAAAGAACTAGTTTTTACAATTTCTTTATGAAGGCCTGCTGATTGTAGCTCTTCTGGTATTGCATAGATGTTATTGTCCTGGGTGGCAATTGAGGTTATACAAAAAATATTCGCCTTACCATCACTTGAGGGCAATAATGCAATTTCAAAGCGAAGTTTCTCCATATTTGTACTAAAAATGTTGTTTTATAATGTAATACTTCTTTACTCTTGGGAATTGACGCCAATGTAAACAAATGTGTTGCTCTGTAAACAAAGAAACAACATTTAAAGTTTCTATTTACAGTGTCAACCCCCTAATTATATTATTTACATTAAAACAATTTTTAATAATTAATTTTCATAATTCTACTTCATTAAATGAAAAAACAAAACACTCATGTACCAGCTGTTCTAAAATCTATTATTCTTGTTTCTTAAAAACTAATGAACATTAAAATATAAATTAAAGAAATATATCCTAGTTTCATTACATATATATATATATATATATATATATATATATATATATATATTGTGGTGTTTTGGTTTGGGCAAGAAAAAGAAAGTTAATTAATTTAAAAGTTAATTATAGAAAAAGTTGATTTGATATGTTTTTAGTATAATTTCATTATATCTCAGGGTTCATTTAAAATTACCAAACTCACCACATACGGATTTATGAATAAAACCGTTTGAATAATTAAATTAATTTAATAAATTTCCTGAAAGAAAAGCATGAGAAATATATAATTAGAACCACTTCTTACCATCTGTCCTTTTATGTGTTGAGACCATATTAAATACCAGGAGAAAGGTTCATTATAAATAAAATAGAGTTGGAAATAAATGACTTATATTGAAATAAACATTATATAATTTATGATTTGGCATGGCTGTGTTATAAAATAAAATATAAGAAAGAAAATGTGCTTGACTCACATAATTGTATCAATGTTGGGTTATTTAAGAAAAGTTAGAACATAATTAAAATATTAACTTATATATTAAAATATAAATATTGGCCATTATGAAATTTTAGATAGCTTTTAAATTTAATTGAAGATTGGCAGTTATTGAGGTATACTCAGCTTATGATACGGATGATGTTCTGGAAGTGAAGAGGTAGACTGGTTGTAGTTATGTCGGCATGTTGAGGAGAATGATGGTCGGCTGCTAGATCATGGACTTGTGTCTGGCCATCATGAGATATATATATATATATATATATATATATATATATATATATATAAATTTGTACCACCATTATTTTCGGTCTCTAGGGGTTCTCAAACGCAAAATTTTCTAGCCGGCACTTTCGGATTGCGTCATGAGATCAACCTTATAAGTGGGGCTCCTTCCTATGGAGGGAGGGAGGAACCACGCTATAAGACATTTTATTACATTACATATTTAGTCGCAAAGATCTGTAGTATTAAATGTTCAATGTTTAAGATCCAATATTTGAAAAAACAAACTTTAAGTGACAAGTTTACGAGAGAAGATGAAAATTTGTATGATATTGATGTTGAAGACATTGTGGCTAAACTCCCATACCCTACTATTGCTAGTGGATCTGCTTGGCAGTTCAAACGTTTATCGATTGGACTGGATTTTTCAGCATATAAATAAAATAATATAAATAATTATTATTTCTTATTATTATTCCTGTATTTATTAAATTTACAATTAATTACAATATTACTGAATACAATTTTTTTCTGCACTGCTGTGTTGTTTTTATGTGGTAAGAGGTACAACACCCCATGGTCAAAGGTACAACTACATGTTGTACCTTTGACCACTGTACGATTATTTTTTAAAACTTAATAAAAAATATTAAATGTAAAGCTAGAACCTTGAAAAAATTAAATATTATATGTAATAGAATACTAATTACAATGAAATAAAAAAAAAATGAATTTAGCCTTAATATTCAAGCTAAAAAAAATTAAATTTTGAAAAGTGGTCAAAGGTTCAACACCTTCCCCTATATATATACATACAAGCATACACAAACAAAATTTGGTGTATTATTATTTTGTAATTTCAAAATTATTCCTATGGGACTTGTGTCCCGGAATAAGAATAAAACTTTTCATTTCATTGCATATTTATTGAACCACCATTATGTTCATGATCTATGAGTTCTGAAATGTGTAATTTTCAAGTCAGCAATTCTGTGTTGTGTGATGAGGTGAAACTCGTAAGCGAGTTTCCTCCCTATGGAGGGATGGAGGGAACATACTAAAACATAACATTACAGTATTTGAATACTTACTTTTTATTATTAGCGTTTAATTTGTATTTAATATTTTATATATTTTTTAGCTCCCATTCCTGATTATTGTTGACCACAAGACTTCATCAATAGTCGTTGTTATCAGAGGCTCCTTATCAATGAGAGATGTCTTTACCGATCTTACCGCTCTACCGGAGAAGATTGAAGGGGAAGGGATTCCTCCAAACAGTCTGGTAATTCAATTTCTTAAACTCACATTTATTATTATAAACAAACCTTACAAATTTTATCACAATTTTTCACAATGAGTGTCTTAGTTTCTCACAATCTACTATATATTTGTCAAATACCACTCACTCATCTATAATCGCCCAGCCCAAACCACTTGACAGAAAAATTTGAAATTTTGCATCGACACTCCCTTTAGGATGTAAATACTCGCAAAGAAAGGTTTTTTGATATGCAAATTTTTAAACATTTTTAGAGGAGCTTGAATTTTTAGTGGGGAGGAGGTTAGCTCAGTGGTAGAGCACTCGACTAATGTACTGGAGGACCAGGTTCAAAACCCGAGCGCGCACTAAAGATTTTTTCTTCTAGTGCTGCCGTTCGAGGGTTGGATTTGGGGTCCCAGATCGTCCCTAGGCTCACCCAGCCTTTAATTAATAAGGGGTACCTTGGGTGCTAATGACTCTAGCAGTCAAAGCAGCCAAGGGGAAAATAAGGCGGCCGGAGCATAGTGTTGACCACACTATCTCCCTAGTGTGCCATATGGTCAAGAATCAGATACCTCTACAGTATCTGCCCCTCTGGGCCCTTGTGGCCTGTTACGGGAGTGATTTTTTTTTTTTAATATGCAATGTTAGCAGGGTTCCTCCCTCCCTCCATAGGGAGGAAACCCGTTTATAAGGTTGACCTCATGAAACAATCCGGAAGTGCCGACTAGAAAATCTGTCGTCTAATTTGAAAGGTCAAGTTCGTTAGCCAGCAGGAATCAGTTCACCGGAACATGGTTTTTGGAGCGAATGTCGCGCGAAAAAAATCGTAACTGATTATTTTTTTTTTTTTTTTGAATTTTTAGTTGGTTATAAACAGAACATGCGTGCCTAGGCAGCATGCATTGCTAGGACGATAACAGGTCAGCTGTTACTGTACTGTATCTATTTCATAATACCATTTAGGGTGGTAACCGATAGATAACCCGTCCTAAAATTCGTAGTTAATAATAAATGGACGTTAAAATTTAAATAAATAATACCATTTTTATTTGCGGTTCATAACAACTAAGATGGCAGACCTTGCATTACAAGAAATAAACTGTGATTTTGTCCCTCATAGAGTTTACCTGGTGATGGTCCATCCGAGGTAATAATATCCCGAACCCCTGCACAGCCTCCTCAACCATCAGGGTCCCCAGACAGAACACTTCATGTTAATGCTCGCAAATATAATGGGTGTTTCCAAATGACATCTTGGAAACATACATTTTTAAATATTAACATACATTTATTATTTTTGTATTTATTTTTTTTACAGTGCTTCAACGTCTAGGCCATTAGCGCCGACATCCAGGGTGCAGCAAGGAATTTTCCCAACGAGCCATGGAATGAGAAAATTCCTGCTGCCGGTGGGAATCGAACCCACCATCTGCCGCTTATGAATCTAAGGCGCTAGCCACTAGACCACGGGAGACTCCTACATTTATTATTAAAAACAAATTTGGTACTGTGTACTAGTTGCACCGATGTCGAGAAGTGGGTCTCGTTCAGGGATCCGGATCATGAAATAAGAACTCTACTTAAGCATTTCTATTGGTTAATTCCTATGGGCAATTCCATTGGCTGTTCTTCTTCCGTTCTAGTCATTGTTTTGTGTTCACTTCCTATTTATTATTTTGTGTTTTTCACAAGTTATATTTATTGTTTCTTGTTTCACTTCTTAGTGTTGTTTGTGTTGTAGTGTCTTTTGTGCTGCTCTTTCGGCTAGGTAAATGAGTATTTGGGATTTACCAACGACCAAAAAAGTACTCTTTTGAAGCAATGTTAAATTGCATATCGACCCATTTTCTCCCGAAAAACCAGTGATCTATATTACCAACGAGTTGGATTAACTAGAGTTTCTATATAACCTTGAGCAAGCGGAAACCCATAGCAATTATGCAATTAACATAAGTGATAATGTTATATAACCTAGGAAACCAGTAGCAATTATATTAATGGCATAACTGCTATGCGTTTCCGCTCGCTCAAGGTTATATAGTCTTTTCCAACTTAATAATAATATAGACAATATTAATAAATGGTCTCAATTGAAGTTGTGGCAATAGGCCACCACTTCAATGAAGTGGTGGCCTATTGCCACAACTTCAATTGAGTTCTCATTTCATGGTCCGGATCCCTGGATCCCTGAACGAGACCCACTTCTCGAGATCGGTGCAACTAGTACGTAAGTACCAAAATAAATCAATAGAGCCGATTATAATATTAGAAGATATGGTTGTTGAACGTGTATAAAATGCTAGTAGAGAAACGCCTTATTGATAGAATGTAGTGAGTAGATATGCTCTATGTTAAATGCTTCCCATTCCAGGTCTTTTTGCCAAGACCACATCCAGCAATTTTTAAGTTACGGTTGTGATTTTAAACAGTGATTTCGGTACTTACTGATTAGCTTACAGGTTCTTTGCAGGTTATATATTACTTATTTACATGTTATCAAAGGTTAGAAACCATATTACATAAATGTAGTAATCAAAAGTTAATATAGTAATGAAAAGTATTTAAAATCACTGCAATCAATACTAAAAGTAACTTTTTTTGTCTACTAGATTTATATAATATGGTTTCTAACTAACCCTTAGATAACCTTCATTTGTAAGAAATACTTTTAGGCTTGTAAAGCATAAATGAAAATAAGCAGAATATATTTCAGCAGGCAATATTTATTAATAAAAAGGTTAATATTATAAAAATCAATGGTAATTGTGAAGTTTAGGGGCCTCCTCGCCGATTTTCTTGTCCAGTCATTCTATAGCATATTTATATTTATTTTGCATTATGGGCGTATGTGCTATGCGTTTCCACTCACTAAAGAAGATATCAAAACTCTAGTCAATTCGACTCGTTAAAATTAATAGAATTATATTAATTTTAGGGAGCTAGATTGACTAGAGTGTTGAAGGTTACTTTACTACCAGCAACAACCAATAGAAATGCTAATGAGTTAGGCGCGTGTGCTGAATCACTGTTATAATCACTGCAGATACTTCACAAGTAACTGGATGTGGGCTTTGCAAATAGACCTGCTATTCCTCATTTCAAAATTCTCTCCATATCTAACTCTGCTTTGTGACCAGACTTGGCTTTGCTAGTCCTGTCGTCAACACTCCTCCCACCATACAAATAGGCTGTGACATTTTTTAAATTCATTTAATAACTAAAATCCTAAAGTTGGCAACACCTTAAAAACTAAAATAAGGGGACACAAGGGTTAGATTTTCTAATTGATGGGGACAATAAAGGTGTTAGTTTTACTGTCTAAATGAATAGGTTCAATTTTTTATCTAACATATTATTATCAAAAATTGTTCTAGGCTCATAAAGGGATGTTGATGTCTGCTCTGAATTTAAAAAAGAAGCTAGAAGAGAATAATTTGTTGGAGAAAGCTTGTTCCCAGTACCCTGAATATGGTCTAACTCTTACTGGTAAGTATAGTATAATATGTAACCTTTTGGAATAAATGAAAAAAAAAAAATACTACGATTTCTAATTTATTTATTTGGAGTTCAAAACAATGTTATTAACACATTAAGTTAAGTAAGTAGTTAAATGCCTTGTATACGCTGAATGTTTTGAGGTGGTGGACCAATTATGGAGAGTCTAATTTGAGATATAGAATGAAGCATCGGTTATTTTCCAAAGGATTTTTGACTGCTTGATTGGGTTTTACAGGATTTGGAAGGCAATGTGAGTCCCTGGAGTTGTATAAGCTCTTATTGGTTGGAGTAAAGTTGCATAAATCTTTTAAAACCTTCCTTTATCAGTTAGTCCCCTGTTATTTCCATATAATTCTTGCTGGCGACTTCAATGCAATCTTCTTGTCGAATCCCCTGACGTGACCTACCATTTTGAACTATTCTTTTCGCTTAATCTTTTTGTGGTTCCCTATTCACCTACCCATCACTCCCAGTCCTCTGATACTTGGCTTGATCTCTTTATTCTCGACTCTCAGGACAAACTCCTAGCCTCATCTCAACACCCAGTGCCCTTCCTTTCTTCTCAGGATCTTATTCAAATAACCTTTGATTTACCTATCCCTACTATCTCAAACAAAATCTTTACATTTTGTAATATTAATTCTCTGTCCTTTGAACAATTAGAACCTGATTTGGAAAACTTTCCTTACGATTCCATTCTTTCCTCTGACTCCATAGATGACATGGTTAACTCCTTAACTCATCACCTCCACTCCCGTTTAGATTCCCATGCTCCACTTCAAACCTGCCAGTTCAGCCGTCCTCCTGCTCCTTGGCTTATACCTGAGGTCAAATCCTTAATAAAAAGAAGAGAAGCAGCGAGACGAAAATTTAGACGGACCCTTCTTCCTAAAGATTACTCCTCCTATAAATACTTGCGTAACCTCACCCAATCCTCCATCCGTCGAGCTAAGTCCCTCTACGTCCACCAATCCCTTTCCAATGCTCCTGGCTCTATAGCAAAATGTTCAATCCTTTGTAAACTTTCCCTTTCCAAAACTAACCGTCCATGCTCTATCTCATTATCCCCTGATGTTCTTAATGCTCACTTTGTATCTTATCCCTCAGTCCTATCCAGTCCCCCTATACCTTCCACACTACCTTTTAATTCTAACAACTTCTACTTCTCCTATCTAACTCCTTAGAAAATCTTCTAACCGCGGTCCTTCAATCCCGAACCAATGACTATGGTCCAGACCTGCTTACCTGCAATCCTCGTCATCCTTCTCCACATATACAACTTTTCCCTTCAAAACTCAATTTTTCCCTATCAATGGAAAACGGTGTTGGTTCGCCCTCTTAACAAAATATCAAACCCATGCTCTCCAAATGATTTCCGTTCTATCTCTCTTTTATCCAGCCTTTCCAAACCTTTAGAGCGCCAAGTCCAATCTCAAGTATCCAACCACCTTGAACAACCTTAACCCTCTCCAGTCTGGCTTCTGTCTGTCATACTCCACTCAATCAGCGCTCATAAAAATCACCCACTACATTCAAACTGCCATAGATAACCAACAACTCACAATCCTAGTTCTCCTAGATTTTCCAAAAGCATTTGATACCGTTGACCTTCAAATCCTCCTCACCAAACTCCAATCTTTTTCCTTTTCCAACAGTGCCATTAGCTGGTTCCAATCCTTTCTATCCAATCGATCCCAATACGTGGTCATCCCCGACAGCAATCCCTCTAGCCCTCTTCCTCTTTCCCATGGTGTACCCCAGGGCTCCTCATTATCTCCAACTTTATTTTATGTTTACATCAATGATCTCCCTCTTTCCATAGTTCATTCCAAGTTCCATCTTTACGCTGATGATGCCCAGATCTACATATCCTTTAAGTCCTCTTTCCTACTTGATGCTGTAGACAAGCTGCAAGTAGATATTAATAATATCAATGCTTGGGCCACAGCTAATAAGCTTTCCCTGAATCTAGATAAATCCAAAGCCATTGTTATAGGCTCCCAATCCCTCATAAGTTCCACCTCCCCTTTTCCAGTCCTTTACCTCAACACCATCCCTATAAAATATTGTAAAACAGTTAAAAACCTTTGAATCATATTTCATCAAAACCTTTCCTGGAAAAATCATATTTTCTGTCAATCCATATTTATCCTGAGACAGCTCAACCTCTCCCGCCATCTCCTGCCAACAAAGACCTGTCAACTCCTAGTAACCTCCCTATTATTCCCCCAGTTTGACTGTGGTTGTTTTTGTACAGTGGACTTTCTGGCCATCTCGAGGCAAAATTTAAACGCCTCATGAACTGTTTCATTCGTTTTATCCTCGGGATCCCCAGAGACTCCCACATATCACATTTCTACCAGGAGCTAAATTGGCTATTCCCTCTTTATCGTCGACAGTATATCCTCGGCTCAGTCCTTTACCAAGTACTTCAATCCCGAAGACCTTCTTATATTTTTCAACTCCTTAAATTTAAATCCTATAACACCCGATCTTGTCCTTCCGATCTCTATATTCCTTCCCACCGTACTTATTCGAAAAATCATTTGTCACCCGTGCCACCTCGCTATGGAATTCCTTACCTCTGTCTGTCCATTCTACCAACCTAGAAACCTTTTAATCCCGACTCTTCCACCACTTTTTATCTCTGCAAGATTTACACAATCCCTAATTTATATACAAGCTGTATTATTTATAATTTTTTATATTAATTTTTCTTGACTGAAATGACTATACAGTCATTCCGGGTCTAATCAACACAAAATAAAACATTTTCAAACTCACTATCTCAGAAATTGATTAAATTTGGTATGGAGGTAGCCATTGTATTGACTAAGAATAATTAAAAAAATTATTGAAAAATATCAACTGATTTGGTAATTACAGCTACGTAAAATATCAAAAATTGACAAAAAAATGCTGTATCAGAAATGTTTTAATTACGATTTTGGTTATTATATTTAAGCTAGAGAGTTGGGGAGGGCGTTATTTTAAAGCTCTTTGTAAGAACTTTCTTATTATATCGAACACCATATAGCTTAAGAAGAAAAATATTTTCTCAAATTCAAAAACAAAATTTTATTTGTCTATATCTCAAAAAGAGTATTTTTAAAAATTTTCAAAATATTATATGTTTTTCTAAGTGTGTTTGAGAGTGTATTCCTAGAGTTTTTTTTATGGGATTCCAATGGGTTCATCATTTATTATTTTTGGTTTTTTAAGACTAACATTTTGGACTATATACAAAGCATAATCAATATATGTATATGTTATGTACTTGCAATAGCAATACATCTTTAGTGAATTTTAAATCTCTTTAAAATGTTTAAACATAATCTTTTTTTATTAAATAAAATTGGTTTGTTAATTAGAAATCATAATTATAATAATGAAAGCACTTTTTTAAAAAAATAAAATAAATCGGTACTAAATTAAATATACTGTTAAGATAATTACTATAAAAAGGATTTAATTATTAGAATAAAATTTATTATAATGAATGATTAACCTCAGGGGTAAAAAGTTCCGAGTGAATGAATATTAAACAAATATTTATTTCTAAACAATACTGAAATACAAACGCCAATACCAATGCACTATCAAACAATAAAAAGAAAATTCAATATAATTACAAATTATAATTTTTACCTTTGAACAAATATTCTTCAACTAAAATTCCAAATATGATGCACTTCAATAAGTACCCAGAGAATTTCTTCTTCAGCATGAAACGCTATCACCGTCAGTTCACATGCAGAGGATAGATATAGATAGCTTGAGATTCTGTACTCGGCTGGCCTTAGACATAGACTCTGACTCCGTGTTGTGTGATCTTAGACCCGTGTTGTGTGTACTTGAGACTCCGTACTCCATTGTGGCGAGGCTTAGACTGACTCTGTACTCCGTGGTGTGCTAGACTGGACTGAGTGCTGTTAGCGGGAAAATTGGCGTCTTCTCCCACCAACTTCCGCATTTTGTTGGTTTATAATTCAGATAATAATTATAATTTTGTAACTCCAAATGATCAATTCATTATTGTCTGAATGCACATTTAATCTATATCTATTGTACATCAGCATTGTCCAGAAATATTATTAATTTAGATCGTATACAATACGATGTTATTAGTATATTAGGATTTGTAGTTTGTGCGGGCTTTTCGAACTATCAATGGCTATTTGAATTTAAAAATGTTTTCATGAATGTAATATATCATTACAATATATATTTATTTTTTATTATTATTATTTTTTTTTTACGGCGCATCAACAAATCTTGGCTATTAGCGCCGACGTCCAGGGTGCAGCCAGGAATTTTCTCAGCAAGCACTGAGATGAGAAAAGTTCTGGCGCCGGTGGGGATCGAACCCGCCATCTCCCGCTTATGAATCTAGCATGCTAGCCACTAGACCACGGGAGACCCCTAAATTAAATATATATATTATCATTACATTTTCTAACAACAAACCGTTAACAAAATTTGACTTGCCTTCATAAACAAAACTACTTTAAGGAGATGACTTAAATGTACTTCTAAAATAGAATGTACTTCTTAATAGATACATTTTGGAATTAGGAATGCAACTTTGGAATGGCAGCATGATAAACGCACTAGGGCTTGATTTGTAGAAGAGGTAGTTTGAGAAGCGTGAACAATAGCGTTCAAATTAGCGCATAGACAAGAAGGAAATAGAGACACAAACGTAAAGTGCCTTTAAGAAAATAGCCTAATCAAGAACGTTCTCTTTTTCAGGGCACAGCCTTGGCGCAGGAACTGCGGTCCTTCTAGGCTTGTTATTGAGAAGCAAGTATCCAGAACTGAAAGTTTATGCTTTTGCAACTCCTGGTATGATAACAAGTTCTCATATAATATATTTAGGGGAAGGTGTTGTACCTGTGACCATATTGTACCTTTGACCACCGACTGAGCCTGTGGCAGCATGTTGTAACTTCTTATAAATTTTTGTGTAATTAGTGTTTAGCTCATTCACTGGAGGGATTGTGTAACCTACTTTGGATTATTCAAATCAAAGAGGATTCTTGCAAAAAATACTTATCCATTTCTATCATAAAAACGTAAGTTATTTGTTGATGACGTTTTGCCTCATAATATTTTTTGTATTATGTCTTTTTAGACGAAAATCATTTGACAAAGTAGCTATTACAATAAGAAATATGGTGTAACTTCTGAAATTGATTTATCTTAACTCTAACATTTTTAGCATGATTTTTAATTTGCACTACCAGGGTGTTGTACCTCTGACCACGACTAGTTGTTGTTGCACTGACCAGGTCAAAGGTACAACACACCTGAGTTATTTTTTCATAATTCAACTTTTATGTTCTTCTGCTACAACTTTTTAAAAAAATAATTAATATTGGTTGCTTCAATTGTTTAAAGAATTAAAAAAATAATTAATGAAATAAGTTCTAACTGACTTTATCAATCCTCAGTGTAGCAGTTCAAACCTATCGCCCCTTATCGTTCCACTTGAAGTTGTAAGGCCTCATCGAAAAGTGCTGGCAAGGAAAATGTCAAATAGGGGCCAGCCTAAAGGGAAACCTCGTATCCTGACAGATATTCCTGAAAAGCTAATTATTCAAGGTGAAAAAAAAACTAAAGCACCACCCTAAACGTAAGAAGTTACATACACATAAACCCCTTCCTAAAAAAGTGGTACATAAAAAGAAAATGATTCTAATGACAGTTCATATTCTGATACTGACACCGAAATTTCTTCAGGAGAAAGTGACGTTGATCTGCCTGATAAATGTTGTGAGTTAAGTCGATGACCAGCAACAATTTGAAAAAAGGAAATTTTATACTTGTTAAAAATAAAAGTAAAAAGACTATTACATATTTGGTCACAAAGATCTGTAGCATTTTATGTTCAATGTTTAAGATCCAATATTTGAAAAAACAAGCTTGGAGTGACAAGTTTACGAGAGAAGATGAAAATTTGTATGATATGGATGTTGAAAAAATTGTGGCTAAACTCCCGTACCCTACTATTGCTAGTGTATTTGCTTGACAGTTAAAATGTTTATCGATTGGACTGAATTTTTCAGCATATTAAGCATAACATAATATCAATAATAGATTTTTTATTTTGCTTACATCCTTGTCCTGTATTTATTAAACTAACAATTAATTACAATATTTCTGAATATTTTTTTCTGCACTGCTGGGTTGTTTTTACGTAGTCAGAGGTACAACACCCCATGGTCAAAGGTACAACTACATGTTGTACCTTTGACCACTGTACGATTATTTTTTTAAAAAATATTAAATGCAAAGCTAGAACCTTGAAAAAATTAAATATGATAAGTAATAGAATACTAATTACAATGAAATAACAAAAAGAATTTAGCCTTAAAATTCGAGCGAAAAAAAATTCAATTTTGCAAAGTGGTCAAAGGTACAACACCTTCCCCTATATATATATATATATATATATATATATATATATATATATATATATATATATATACATTTATTTATTTACTTACTAGAAGATACAATGCAATTTCATACATTTTACCCACATCAGGTATTTACATATTGGAAAATGTAACAATTGTGCATCTTCCTCAGCTTAGTTGCTTCTTAATTGCATAAAACCAGAATTTTGACAAATATATAACATAAGAAAGAAAACATAATTGATAATTAAAAAAAGCATAACATTATTAAATTAACAGTACTGTATATAATACAAAGGCAGGAAACAGGTCGAGCAAAAAATAGTAGTTATAAAAAGAAAAGGTGAGCTGCCTTTTTGATCCCAAGCCTCCAAAATAAATAAGAACGATATACATAGATTGGGTCATCTTAAGAGAGAATTTATTTATTGATATATATATATATATATATATATATATATATATATATATATATATATATATACACATATATATATATACATATATATATATATATACATATATATATATATATATACACATATATATATACATATATATATATACATATATATATACATATATATATATATATATATATATATATATATATATATATATATACATATGCATATATACATATAATATAATATAATATTTTGATACAAAATTTGACCTTGAAATTCTCTCAAACCTGACATGCTGGGGTAAAACGGACTCTGGATTTGGATTCAGTTTGTCAAAATACATAAGAATACATGTATGGTGTCTTATTTTTTTGTATACCACTTTTTTTTTCTTTTTTTTTTTCTTTTTTTTTTTTCTTTTTTTTTTTGTGTGCCTAATGCAATTTGATTATTCTGAGATAATAATCATTGTGACTTACTAAGTACTAAAGTACTTAGTATTATGTACTATAGACATACTAAGTACTAAAGTATATCACCAGACTCAGGTATTCACCTGCTAACTTTCACAAAATTAAATGCTGTAAATTACTTATTTTGAAATTTAAGCAAACGACTATATACAATTACTTTCTTCTAGGTGGTCTGCTGTCGAGAGAAGCTTGTGAATTAACAGAAAGCTTTGTTTTTACTGTCGGCGTTGGAGACGATTTCATCATAAGAATAAGTATCAAAGGCTTCGAGGAATTACGAACACAAATGTTCAATGTTTTACAATCATGCAGAATACCAAAGGTATTCATGGTTCATATATTTATGTACTTTTTCAATAAAACTTACAATTTAGTCTTATTAGTAAATTGTTTTGCTATTTATAGATAGATCTCTGATATAAAGAATGAATTTCCTAACTTTCAAAGTAATACGTCGATGTGATATTATTCAAGGTTAGGAACAGTAGTATAATTTGTGGCGTTTTTTGTTTTGACAAGATTTAAAAAGAATAAGAAAATTAATTATATTTTAAAATTTTGTTATGGAAAAATTGACTGGAAAGGTTCTTATTTGATTTTCATTATATCTCAGGGTTCATTTAAATATTACCAAATTCACATACGGATTTATGAATAAAAGTATTATTTATTTAATGTAAATAATGATTATGATGTGCTTGACTCACATAATTGTATCAAGGTTGGGGTAATAAAGAAAAATTAGCACATAATTAAAATATTGAACTTATATACTAAAATATAATTCTTGGCCATTATTGAATCTTCGCTAGCTTTTATATTGAATTTACTCGAGTATTGGCAGTTATTTTATTATTGAGTTATACTCAGCTTATGATGTGGATGGTGTTCTGGAAATGAAGAGGCAGACTTGTAGTAATTATGTCGGCATGTTGAGGAGAATGATGGTCGCTGCTAGGTCATAGAGTGAAGACGAAGTCGGCTGCCGGCTGATGGGAAGTGTGTGGGCACCGCCCGTAGATGCTGCTATCAGCGTGCTCTCGGCCTTCGCTGGCGCTGGAATGAGATTAAGTGCCGTCCGTCTCTGGTGCTCGAATGAGAGAGAGTGGTGGGGGGAGGTCCTTCTTATAGGCGTTACTCCCACCGTACCAAGAGACTCCCGGATGCGGGCTAGACATATCGGTGTAAACAGGGAACACCTGTCTGCTTATCTCCTGGGAAACTTGTACTTTTCTATGTCTTCTATGCCGAGACATTTTAAATCATTTTATATTCACACTTCCTTTTTAAAAATAAGAACTGCCAATGCTAAACCTTTTATTATAACTGCTTTTATTTTCAATTATTTAGTTGTTTGACAAAATAATATTTGTGCTGGACTTATTGTTTAGGAATGCTACTCTTTGCTATGCCAGAAACTGACACTTTCTAGAGCACCCCCTTTATAGATCATTACACATTGTATATTATATAATGATAATTTATCTATCGAGAGATACTTTTTACTTATTTTTTTACTTTACTCAAGTATGAAGATAATTTAATTTTTTATGTGAAATGGCTAAATTTTAATAAAACAAAGGTGTTTGATAATGGTTATAAGTAGCTGACATAGTTGTTTAAAAAATAAGTTCGATTCAATCACCATTTTCTCCATCTGAGGAGGCCTTATAGAAAGTTATGCCTGAAACTTCTTTCTAGACTTTGGCAGCCTTACACTTACCATGGTTATTAGATATTTAGGAAAATATACATTTACTCCAAAACTGTTCAAGTCTGTAAATATATATATATATATATATATATATATATATATATATATATATATATATATATATATATATATATATATTGTTATAATATTAAAAAATAAAGAAGAAATTGTTTTTTTAATAATATTTTATTCTACGTATACCTCTACGTTGAGAACCAATATAATAAAATTTTATAATAATTGATGTTAGAAACTCTTTATCTCAGGGTTAGGGTTCGATTTTCACTAAAGTAACACAAAAACCATTTTACATAAGAAAAAACTCATAGATAAGTCAAATTCCGAATTAGACAAACAATCATTACCTGATATAGAAGCCAAATCTGGAACCAACCTCAGAGAACAGGATCCTCGTTACAAATGCAGCTTCCTTTTAACTCAACAGACTGCACTGCTTTCAAAAAGACTGACTATGATACCACTGGACACCAAACTGGAGCTGCATCCGGAGTGGAATGTTTCTTTAAAAATGCACTATAATTGACTGCTTGTAACTGTCTCTTGTAACCGACTCTCATGTGAACCTGGAGCCACCTTTTCACAGACTCTCTCGTAACAGACTGCCACAGACTCCCACAACAGACTGAACTCAACTTTCATGGCGGGAGCGTCATACCGGTATCCACTGCTACCTGTATCGACTGCTAGACCAATATAACAAATAATAATTGTTTATCACAATGAACTTAACATATCAATGAGCTTTATTGGATTTTCCGAATTTTCTGTGTTAGTTTTTAATTTAGAATTTTTAATTTTTTGATGAAAGTTAAATATAAGAAAAAATTTATTTGTTTTTTATTTTCCGCAAACCTTGTATTCGTCTTTTCCCGCCTTTTTTTACCCTTAACGGTTATTCGAATTTAAAAATTTTAAATATGTAATGTAAAATATCATTACAATATATATATATATATATAGATATGTACAGACATATTTCATTTTATCTACTATTCAATATATTGGTATTTGTCCATTTTAGTATCGAGTATTCCTTAATGGGTTTGGATATGCTCTGTTTGGTGTACCGTCGAGTGATTTAGAGTCAGTATGGAGAAATGAACGCCCCACACCACGGATGAGGCCACCTGAGCAGCAAAGAAGAGTCTTAATACCACCTCACAGTGTAAGTTGCTTCTTCTTGTTTTTTTTAAAAATATTCTTCCTTCTGTACATTTCAATTACTATATTTTTAGGAAAAAAGAATGATTTATCAATGCTAATTTAAATAGAAGCAAACATGGAATAGTTGGGATTCGGCTAAAAAGAAACCTCAATACGATTTTTGTAAAAAAAAATTATATTCAGGACGTTTCAGCTACTCTTTGGTAGCCTTCGTCAGCAATGAAAGTGCCAGGGGGCAGAGGAAGGCCAAACCTCAACTCTCTTACCTTTGAATCCCTCGAGCTTGACTTATCTGCAGTAGATTGGTCACTTATTCGATCCTATCCCTCCATTGATGCTAAAGTCGATTTCCTAACCTCGAACCTCCTTGCCATCCTTGATAAACATGCTCCTGTGAAGACTATCCTCACTCGCTGAGAAGACGTGATGCTGCAAGACGACGATCAATCCGTACTGGACATCCAGAGGACCTGAAGACCTTCAAATCTCTCCAAAACTTCACTCAATCCACCCTTCGCCACACTCGTTCCCAGTATTACCAGACCTCCCTCTCCTCAGCTTCCGACTCCCGTTCCCTCTGGAACACCCTTCATAGCCTTTCCCTCTCCAAGAGTAAACCCACTCCCACTATCCATGTTACACCCGACGAGCTGAATACCCATTTCAGTGCCGTCTCCTCTTCAACTACTCATTCCACACCCTTCGTTCCTTCTAATCCCTTTAACTCTGATAATTTTTATTTATTAGATATATCACCTTCAGAACTCCTCAAAGCTGTCATGAAATCACGTTCTAAGTCCAAAGTTTCGGACAGTATACCCATTGAGCTTATTAAATTTTCCCTTCCTGTTATCCTACCCCACATATACAATTATTCTTTGCAATACTCCGTCTTTCCCACTGTTGGGGCACAGGCTTTAAGACTTAGGGAACAAAGTACGTCGTACCCCCACCTCCCTAATATTCCAGCGCAGTTCGTTTCCAGATCTAGAGTAGATCACACCTCATTCTTGTAGCTCGGGACTGCCCCCTCAATTCCCATTACGTTCCGGCCTCTCTTCTCCCTTTACTTTCCAGGAGCTGCAAACAGGGCCCTGTTTCTTCAGCAGCTGGCAACGTAATGGTAAGTTTAATTGTTTTTTCTCATACTCTGAACCCATCCCTCAAACCACGTGCCGAGGATTAATTTTTCAATCCCCGGCGCGTACACCCACCAAGCCCAGGATATTCCACCCAATCCGCAATTCTAAAAATTACTCACGACCTCCAATCCGCTATTGATCTCAAAAGAATTTCCATCCTTATACTCCTAGATTTCAGTAAAGCGTTTGATAGCATTGACCATAAAATACACCTTTCCAAACTCCAATCTTTTTCTTTCATTAACAGTGCTCTGACCTGGTTTCAATCTTTCATCTCTAACCGCTCCCAATCTGTAGTCATTCCAAACAAACCCCAATCCTCCTCCCTTACACAAGACCAAGGTGTCGCACAGGGATCCTCTCTATCCCCAACACTGTTTGCAGCCTACATAAACGATCTCCCATCCTCTATCCTATTTTGCAACTTCCACATGTATGCCGATGATTCCCAAGTCTATCTTTCCTTCCCTCCCTCTGAGCTATTTGAAGCAGCAAGGCAAATTCAGGAAGACTTGTTCAGGATCACAGCTTGTGCCAAGACCAACAAATTAATGATGAACGCTGAAAAGTCCAAAGCGATAGTGATAGGCTCAGTTTCCCTCTTGAAATCTCTCCCCCCTATCCTCCCTTCCTTCACCATTGACTCCAGTCCTATTCAATATGCCAAGAACCTGGGCCTTGTTTTTGACCAAAACCTATCCTGGAAAAATCGCTTATCCCTAATCACTCATCGCTCCATAGCCACCCTTAAACTATTTAACCGTTCCCGTCACATCCTCTACTCCTACACGTCAGCTTCTTGTATTTTCTCTAGTGTTCCCCCACTTCGACTAGTGTTGCCTAGTGTATGGAGGGCTCACTGGGGAGATTGAGCATCGTCTAAAGGGGTTAATGACCAGTTTTCTCAGATTTATCCTCGATACCCCCCGGGATGCCCATATTTCTCACTGATCAAATTAACGACAATACTTCCTAGGTTTCTTCCTTTACTAAAGCATTTCTTCCAAATCCCCTTTCCAAATCTACAACCTCCTTCAGTTTAAATCCCCTTTCCATTCCCGTTCCCGTCACTCCGGGATCTCTATTCCCCTACTCATAAAACAGCCTTCTTCGACCGTTCCTTCATCTCCCGTGCCTCCTCCTTCTGGAACTCTCTCCCTCTTTCGATTCGACACTCTCCTTCCTTACCTGTATTTAAATCCCGCCTCCTTGCATTTATCCTATCCTCCCAGGAAGAAGTTCTTAAGATTTGAACACCAAGGAAGACCAGATTAGTTATGTATATTTTGTTTCCATATATTTTGTTGTTGTTTTCCGGTTTAATTAAATCGACACTTGTTTTTCTTGTTAGTGATATGAATCATCCTTTCCAAAATATTTCCTTTTGTTTATTAATTTATTATTTATTTCTTTTTTCATTTCCTTCCATATTCTCCATTTTTAAAAAAAATATGTATTTCTTTATATTTAACAATTTAATTATATTTTAACCCGCTCTGAATATTGTTTCATCATTGCTTCACCCTCTCCCATCCTCTTCTTGCTCCATTATTCCACAATCCTTCCGTAATCTAAGAGTGTGATTTCTATTAATTAATATCACTTTATGTACATATGTACTTATGTTTTATTATAATATTTGAATTAGTTTTTTTTATGTTTTTGTTTCTTCTTTATCTATAACTATATTTTTGTTGTTGTTAAATTTGTATATTCAAACACATGTACAGTGGAACATGGATAATTCGAATACTTCTCTCGGTCTCTAGAATTTAGGGCATAAACAATGTAAAAAAATTGTGGTTAAATCGAATAAAATTTTGGATAATTCGAATGTTTTACGAGCCTCTCTATGTTCTCTTGTGTTCCCCCACTTCGACTACTGTTGCCTGGTGTATGGAGGGCTCACTGGGGAGCTTGAGGATCGTCTTAAGCTATTAATGAACAGTTTTCTCAGATTTATCCTCGATACCCCCAGGGATGCCCATATTTCACACCGGTATTCCGAGTTGGAGTGGCTACTTCCATTAATTCGACGACAATACTTCCTAAGTTCCTTTCTTTACCAAACCATTTCTTCCAAATCTCCTTCTTATATCTGCAACCTCCATCAGTTTAAATCCTCTGTCCATCTCTATCCCCTCCGATCTCTATCCTCCCACTCATAAAACAGTCTTCTTTGACCGTTCCTTCATCTCCCGAGCCTCCTCCTTCTGGAACTCTATCCCTCTTTCCATTCGACACTCTCCTTCCTTGCCTGTATTTAAATCCCGCCTCTTTGCTTTTCTCCTATCCTCCCAGGAAGACGCTTCTTAAGATTTGACCACCAGGAAGACCAGATTACCTTTGTGGATTATATTGTTGTTTTCTTCTCGTGTTTATGTATTTATTCTTATTCATATCTTTTTATACTCCCCATTTCTTTAATATTTATTTAATTTTTTTAATATTTATTTGTTTATTTTAAACTATTTACATTTATTCCCATCCCCCTCTCAGCATTGTACCATCATTGCCCCAATCCAATTATATTTTATGTACATATTTACTTATATTTCATTTTATTATTTAAGGTTTCACTTATAATATTTGTATTCGTTTTTTTTTTTTTTTTTTTTTTTTTTTTTTTTTTTTTTTTTTTTTTTTTTTTTTGTATACTTTTGTTTTTTCTTTATTTATATTCATATCTTTATTTTAATTTGTTTATTGTTTATTTTGTATTTATTTTTATTCTTAAGGGACGAAGTCCCAGAATAAAGTAT
Organism: Gonocerus acuteangulatus; assembly: GCA_946811695.1. NCBI lineage: Eukaryota > Metazoa > Arthropoda > Insecta > Hemiptera > Coreidae > Gonocerus > Gonocerus acuteangulatus. The sequence continues at coordinate 46,449,239 of OX328131.1, forward strand.
TTCTTTCATTCAAAAAAGTTTAACACTTAAGTAACCATAGTGGAAGTATATAAGAAAAAACTTTGGCCTTCCTCTGCATCACGGCACTTTCATTGCTGACGAAGGCTACCAAAGAGTAGCCGGAACATCCTGAATATTTTTTTTTTTACAAAAATCATATTGAGGTTTCTTTTTAGCAGAATCCCAACTATTCCATGTTTGCTTATCACCTCGATGGCTAACTATTTAATCTTCATAATTTAAATATTGTTATTGCCTACTAAGAGAAGTCCTTGTACTTCTTATAAATTAATCATGTTAAGATTAAATGAGAGTCAAAAAAGCTGTTGACAAATTTGATTGGACTAACTAATAAAGGAAAACTAATAATTTGGTTCTGTTGTAAACCTCCATTTGAAATCAAAAGATTTCGTTTATTTATAAACCACATCTTTCTCGTAAGATGGGCCTCTATGCCAAGCTTTATTTCAATTTAAAGAAATGTCGACTATTAGATGCACATTAATAATTTGTGCCTAAAGTAAAGGTCTCCGTTGAGATGTACTGATTCTCCTGGTTAATGAATATATCGAGTTTTGTTTAATCCTTATTCAAGGAAATATCAATATTCTTGGTGATCAGCAACTGTGCCCCGTGGCGACTGTAGCCCTGACAACGCAGTACCAATTATATTGGTGGTTAGCAGCTTTGGCAAAGCATTCTAACACAAATAGGAGACCCAGTGAACACGCATGCTAAGGCGTGTGCACTCCATGCTTTTTGACAAAAGCCTCTCCCTTGTGAAGGAGGATAGGAACCCTTATGATAGTATTCCAATATAAATAAATTCAGTAAATTCATTGAAAAAGCAATACTAATCGGACAAAGTTATCTAGAATACTTAAATATGTCGCCATTTTTTTTTTTTTTTTTTTTTTTTTCAAGATAGATTCTATTCTTCTCCTAATTTTGCAAATTCTAATAATATCCCAATCATTCTTAGTAATAGAATTAAGTATTCATATAATTATTATTTAATTTTTGCAGGACGTCTTGACCAGGACATACACAAAATCTCATATGTACTGCGCTGGGAGGATACTTCACATTGCTCGGAAGAAGAAATCTAAGGATGAAAAGTAATCATCAGTTTTTATTTTATTTTAAAAACAATAGTTGAAACTTAAAATACAGGAACTTGACTGATAATTTGTGCCTCAACAAACCGATAATCTACGTAGTAAGGTCCATAAGTTTCCGGCCTGTCCTGCTTCCCCTCCTTCGTGCCGGGGCCTGCACGCCTATGCAGGTCCATGCCTGCTCACTCCATACCCATCGCCCGCACTTCCTCAGTCTTGTCAGTCAGTGTCCAGCCTTGAAGGAAACTTCCCATTTTTACAAAGTTCAAACTCGAGTACCGTGCGGTAATTAAATTCTTTTGTAAAGAGGGTCTTACTCCTGCACAAATTAAAGAGCGTTTGGATTGTGTGTACGGGCAGTCCTCCCCCTCGTATTCCACAGTGAAAGAATGGGCAAAATTATTTAAGTTAGGGAGAGAAAGTCTAGAAGATGACCCACGTCCTGGTCGCCCATTGGAAACTGTCACTTCTGAAACAATCCAACTTGTGGAATCTGAACTGCTGTCTGACTGGCAACTAAAAAGCAAGGAAATAGCAGCGAGGTTAGGGCTTTCAAAAACAAGTGTTTTGAGGATCATCAAAGAACATTTGCATATGAATAAGGTTAGTGCAAGATGGGTTCCAAAAATTCTTTCAGCTGCTCAAAAACAGGAACGAGTTCACTGCTGCAATGAATTTTTACGTGAGTATAATGCCGATCCAAGGAATTTTTTGGACTCAATTGTAACTGGGGATGAGACAATGGTTCTATATTATGACCCACTCAGCAAAAGAGAGTCCATGGAATGGAGAAGCGCCTCCTTTAAAGGCAAAAGTCACGCAGTCAACAAAAAAGGTAATGGCCACAATTTTTTGGGGCTGTAAAGGAATACTACTGATAGATTTTAAAGAAAGGAATACCACAATGAATGGTGAGTATTATGTAGCCCTACTTCACCGGTTACGAGATGCCATTAAAGAGAAGAGGCGAGGGAAGTTAAGCAGAGGTGTCCGCCTCCTTCACGACAATGCCTCTGTCCACACAGCATTGATTTCCAAGGCCGCTGTGAAGGACTGTGGATTCCAAGAAATCTCTCATCCACCCTACAGCCCACACTTGGCCCCTAGCGATTTCTACCTTTTCTCAAAATTAAAATCTGACCTTCGTGGAAGGCGATTTAACACCGACGAAGAGCTCCAAGCAGCAGTGGAAGAACATTTTTTTAACAAAGAAGAAAATTATTTTTTTCATGGTATAGAAATGTTGCCAAAGCGTTGTATTAAGTGTGTTGAACTTAGAGGAGAATATATTGAAAAACAGTAAAACCAGTTTTTTTCTTTCACCTTTCCTTCTATCCCAGGCCGGAAACTTTTGGACCTTACCTCGTACAAATCAGTTCTGCAACCCATATGAACATTACCTCGGAATTCTGGCGAACAACGAATAAATTGAACATCTGAGCTTTAAACGTTTGAATCGAAAGCCCTAAGAACGATTGTCAATGCTCTGCACTATCTCTCCAGCTCCATAAAGACCCTTCAGGTGCAATACTACCTTGGAACTTTATTTTTTATCATTTCTTTTTGTGGATTAAACTTCTTCCCTAACTAATCAAAAATAATATCCAAGAGTGATTATGTGAATAAATGTTTTTTAAATGGGCAAAAATATGATTTTCCGAGTGAAGTCCTAATCCCGAGTGAATGCAATGCTGATTTGAAGATAATTTTTTGAGCGAGCTTAGATTGGTCCCTTTTTAATTGCTAAGGTTTTTTTGGTCCTCCTTCAATACATTTCAAAATTAAAACCTTTTTTTTTTTTTTTTTTTATCTTCATTACTAGAAAGTATGAAAATAAATTAAATAGGAAAAAAAATGAACATTTCAGAACATTAAACTTTAAAGTCATTTTCTCAAAACTGTGTTTTTCAAATCGGGCGATACTCTGGTGTCTACAATATTTGCTCGATCAACTTCAAATTTTAACAGCAGCTTCCTAATGATATTTGCTTGTAAAGTATGTAAAATGTTTTCGATTCATTGAATTATAATGATTTTATAGCCGATTTTTGACCGATATTTTAATAGAAAAAGAATAATTGCTTACCATTTTCAAAAAAATTAATATTTCTAAAAACATCCTACGTACTTTACTTACGAACCTTCTTCTTCCGAAATTTTAGTTTTTCGTTCTACAATAAAAATTGCCGCCTGCAGACTGTCGCCCATGAAAAATGAGGATTTCCGTTCGTCAAACACTGCACCTCCATTTTTTTCTGAAGAATTAAAACTTATTTTTTTGGATACTTTAACATCCCATATAAAACTTTTGACATAAAGAATTGAAAAATATTTACTTATTTGTTATTTATAAATTGGATAAAATAACTTTGATTTTGAGGTAATATTCCCCTTAAATCACAGTTAGCTGCATTATAATCTTGAACACTTATTCTTCCGCTAGAGTCATCATTGGAATCTTAAAAAATTTGGTGGCAGCCAAAGTGTTAAATAAGATGTGTCAATTTTTTTTTTTTTTTTTTTTTTTTTTTTTTTTTTAAGTGTGTGTTACATAGATTAAAATGCATATTTTTCTGCCAATGACCTGGTCAGTTATATGATGAAAAATTGCATCTAATGTCAAGAAAATTGTATTCTTATTCCGAGATACATGTCTCTTAGGAATAAGCTTAATATCTAAAAATTTAAATAATAAAAAAAAACATGAAATTTGTTTGGAGCAGCTTGGATACCTTGCTGCTCCTTGGATGTTGGTGCTAATGGCCCAGATGTCGATGCTCCGTAAAAAGAAAAGAGAAGCTCTGGAGCACACCACAGGAAAGGGGAAGAATGCTAGGTCTATTTCTTTCAGCGATGATCACGTAAGGTCTTTAATTGGTCGAATTACCATCACCATCATTATCGGCTGGATCACTTTTACACGCTCATCGGAGAGTTGTCGATTAGCTCGCTGATTTTGAATAGCTAAGAATTAAATACAACTTTTTATTGATTGACCTTCTAAATCAATATAATATATAATAATAAATTATTGAGATTTTATGTAATATCTGAAAATCACAATGAAAACTACTTTTCTTAATGAAAAACCAAATGAATATTTCAATCAAAATTAACCACATATGCACAGGCATGAAATATGGGCTGATGTATATTGACTTAACAGAAAGATCTCAATCTCAAATCTCTTTTATCTTTTGAAAAATACATCTGGTCATTATCTCAGATTAGATACCAGTTCCTATAAAATAAGTCTAAACATATTGAAATTAATAAAAACATTTTGGATAAAACTCCAAAACTGCTTGATGAAAGGATTTGTAAAATTTGTCTAAGAGGTTCTGAACCTACAAATAAAAAAAAAAAAAAATCAGTCCCGTAACAGGCCACAAGGGCCCAGAGGGGCAGATACTGTAGAGGTATCTGATTCTTGACCATACGGCACACTAGGGAGATAGTGTGGTCAATACTATGCTCCGGCCGCCTGATTTTCCCCTTGGCTGCTTCGACTGCTAGAGTCATTAGCACCCAAGGTACCCATTATTAATTAAATTAATTAAAGGCTGGGTGAGCCTAGGGACGATCTGGGACCCCAAATCCAACGCTCGAACGGCAGCACCAGAAGAAAAAATCTTTAGTGCGCGCTCGGGTTTTGAACCTGGTCCTCCAATTCATTAGTCGAGTGCTCTACCACTGAGCTAACCTCGCCCCCTGAACCTACAAATATCTATGCTAAAGTAATTCAAATATAATTAGGCAACTCAGGTGAATGACTTCTCCCGAATGATCAACATCATACTCAATTACAAAATACCAAAAGCAAAATAAAACCTCCTCAAGTTTTAACAGGCCACAAAAGCCTAAAGGGGCTGAAACTGTAGAAGTATCTGATTCTTGTCAATACAGCACACTTGGGAGATAATGAAATTAGTACTACACTCCAGCTGCCTGGTTTTTACCTTTCCAGGTAGGCATTAATAAATTACTTGAAGGCTGACTAAGCCTAGGGACAGTCTGGGATCTTGAATCAAGCCGTCAAAGGTCAACACTAGAAGATAAAATCTTCTGTACACGCCCAAGTTATAACTCAAGTCTTCCAATATCCTAACTTCGCTCTCCTACTCTTATATTTGGCGCAATCTATGTCCACCATAATATTTCATTTAACAAAAATAATCCTCTACAATAAAAACAAATTCATTGAAACCTTATAAGATCTATTGCTTCTTTGTCGTTACAAAGCTTTACTTGTACTTATCTACAAATCCTTCGTATAGAGATAAGTACATGAGAGTTAATTCTCTAATATTATAAATATTACTATCAGACATAGATAAGTCAACCCGGTTGACAAATATGTAGTTAGTGCAAATGAAGTTCATGACATTTTTGAACGAAACAAATAAACAATACACTGCTCATAACAATAATAATATAGAAGCCACATGAATGTTCTTGTTTTAGTTTATAGTCAGTGTTTGTTGGGTGTTATGAAATAAGTTTTTTTCTGGTTTTGTCTACATATACATATTTTTAGGCCTATTTAGTTTTTTTTTTCTTATTATTAATTATAAGCCAGTGTGTCCTATTTTATAATATTTTATCTAGCAAATTATACTGTATTATTAATGTAACAATGCTGAATCTCTTCCATAAAAGTTGTAGAACTTAAGCAATAAAAAAATTGATCTATCTATCTGCTTTAATGAAAATTTCTCTCTTGGCAGGAAATCTGAGGATGACGAAACTTACGAGATGAGGTGGATAGGAAGAGAAGAGCTCCTGGAAATGCGGATAATGCCCCGAATGCTTCTAGACCACCTTCCGCACAATATCCTTAAAGCAATTAACACAATATTGGAGGAACAACGGACCGAGATCCTCGACTATCCTCAAATAACTATTATATGACCTTTCTTCAAATATTATCTTAAAACCCTTTGAGAGAGACTACAAAGACTCAGGTGCTCTTCCGCTCTGCTTCGACAGAGCCATCGAAAACCTTTTCGTGGAAGAACTACTAACTACTTTGGACGTTACATGTATATACTGTAATATTGTGAACTCTATTGTGAATATTGTAAATATTTCTTTTATATATTTTTATAAAGTGATATTTTCCAACTCGATGACAGGACTTGACATTTTGTATTTTTATTATCAAAATGAGATCTATTTTTTTTTATTTGTAAATATGAATTCATATAAATTTATCTTTTATTAATTGTTTGATTTTATTCATCCTGCGGTTTTCTTAATATTTAAGTTATCAATTTTCATTTGAAGAAAACAAAACTTTAATACCAAGCAGTCAACAGCTAATTATAACCTATATGAGGGGGCAAGATTGGCTCAGTGGTAGGGCAATCGACTAATATGCTGGAGGAGATGAGTTCAAAACTCGGGCGTACTAAAGATTTTATCTTCTAGTTTGAATTGAGGTCCCAGGCCGTCCCTAGGCCACCCAGCATTCAATTAATTTAATAATGGGGGGGGGATGAGGTGGCCTCTAGTTTGCCTCACGTGGCCTGTTAACCCTTTAGATGTGACGCACGAGAATACTCGCCGGAGAAAGAAGTTCCTCAGAGCCGACGCCCGAGTATTCTCGCCACAGCTGTATCTTTTGATTGTGAGTCCTCTTTAGCCTTGAGCGTGTACAAAGTGCTCGAGCAGGAATAGGGGATAATTTCTGGTTTAACCCTTAACTGGTAACATACAAATTTTGAAAATTATACATAACATGCGTCTGTGAGACGAGTGTACGGTAAAACTTCTTGGGGGCCATTTTGTTAATGTAAACTGTAAATAATAAAGGAATAGCTTATTAAAATAATTTAAAAAAAAAAATCATTGCTAAATCTTACAACAAACAGAAATTGTAAATAAGTATCAGAAACTAATTCATTGCTCTAGGAGCAGAAGAAATGCATACTTTCATTAAACACTCTATAAGGGTACAACTTTGTATGCATATTTTTGTTTTTTGTAACCGATGTGAAGAGGAGAATCAATCACGAAAAAATGTCCTGTCTTGCAGGAATTGAATAATCTTCACTTCTTCCCAGATAATCGCTAAATAATAATAAATAATAACTGGATTTGTAAAGCTTAGAATAGAAGCTCTTGCTAGAATGAAACCAGCTTTTGGAAACAACCATCGACATATACACCTCATCAATATGGTATTGTATTCGATGTTTCATTGGGCACCTTCCACTTACCGTAATTTCTCTACATCTTCAGAGATATTTACGACAGTTTACAAGAAGTCTAAACTTAATCATGTCTAGTAATCTAATAGCTCACTCTTACCTAAACATAACCAAAATTTATAAAACTTTTCAAAGATCGAATAAGAGTGGAATATATGGAACAATGTTCAAATCCTTCCATTCTACTCAAGAAACAAAAGTCTAGTTTTTTCAAGTTTTCTTGAAAAAGGTTAAACATATCTAGTTGAAAGTGGGTTTATTCAGTTTCCCATGACAATATGTCTATGAAAGATGTATACCTGGAAGTCTATTGAAACAAAACCATAACAGCTAAAATTTTAACATATAGGGATAGGCTTTTATTAGGGACTAAACTATCGAGGACTAAACTTCACTCCAGTCCTATTCAATATGTCCTCTGCCAAGAACCTAGGCCTTGTTTCGACCAAACCCTATCCTGGAAAAATCACTTATCCCTAATTACTCGTCGCTTCATAGCCACTCTTAAACTCCATAACTGTTCCCGTCACCTCCTCCCTACTCCTACACGTCAGCTTCTTGTATCTTCTCTAGTGTTCCCCCACTTTGACTCCAGTGTATGGAGGGCTCACTGGGGAGCTTTTGATTGTCTTAAGTGGTTAATGAACAGTTTTCTTCTTGATATATCCTTAGACATGGCCGATAATTCTCACCGGTATTCCGAGTTGAAGTGGCTATTTCCATCAAATCGACGACAATACTTCCTTTGCCAAACCATTTCTTCCAAATCCCCTTCCTATATCTACAACCTCCTTTAGTTTAAATCCTCTGTCTATTCCCATGGTACCCGTTCCCGTCCTATCCTCCCACTTATAAAACAGCCTTCTTTGACCGTTTCGTTTAATTAAGCCCACACTTGTTTTGTAGTTTATAGTATTATTATACATTTTATTCTATTACATTTTTTTTTTTTTTTTTTTTTTTTTTTATGCATTTCCCTCCCCCTTCTCTTTTTATATCCCCTTTTTTATTATTAATTTACTTTTTTGTATTGAACTATTTAATGTATAATAGTCTCATCATTGCTCCACCCTCCTTCATCCCCTTCTCACTCCAGTATTCCACAATCCAGCCGTATTCACTCTCTTCTTTTTATTAATATGTAGAATTGTTCTATTTTATTATCTAAGGTTTTGTTGATAATATTTGATTTCTTTGGTTCGTTTTTAGCGCGGTTCCTCCCTCCCCCATAGGGAGGAACCCCGCTTATAAGGTTGATACAATGAAACAATCCGGAAGTGCCGATAAGAAAATTTCGCGTTTCAGAACCCCTAGAGACCGAAAATAACGGTGGTTCAAATTTGTATATATATATATATATATATATATATATATAGATATATATATATATATGTATATATTTATATATATATATATATATATATATATATATATATATATATATATATATATATATTTGTCTGTTCGCTCTCTAGCTCGAAGACGAATGGTCCGATTTTGATGAAATTTGGTACAAAAATCAGTCGTCCAATATGAAAGGTCAAGTTCGTTAACCAGCAAAATCCGGCCACTGGAAGATAGAGTTTGGGGCGAAATTCGCGCAGAAAAAATCGTAACGCTTACGTTTTTGAGTTCATAAGCTTGTAAGTACTCTTTTTATAGGCTTCTTGGGCTAGGAAAACGAATGAAACCATTTTCAAGGCGATAGCTTTAACCGTTTTCGAGAAAATTGGAAAAATAGTTTTTCAATACCGTTTTTGGTTTGGGTACTTAGAATCATGGGATTCAGTTGAAACATTTTCTGCATGTTCTACTTTCATTAAAACTAATATGTTGAAATTTTGGTTACGTTTGGAGTTAAGGAAGGGTTAGAATAAAATATTTTATTAACAGACATAAAAAGTTTTGGTAACTTTGTATATTTTCCTTAATATCTCGAAAAAGGTTAAGAATTTGGTAAACAAAAGAATACCATTAGAAAGCTTACTAAATGCTCTACAAAAAAGGTTCTGATGAAAGTTTTGATTAGGCGATGTCAATCGGAGAAATAAGTGCTTAAAACATTAAAGTAATTGATTTTGCTTATTCGAACTGTTCTTTTTGTCTGTTTTTATTCCTTGTTATTTTTTAATTGCTTATAGTTGGATAATGTATTTTACAATAAAACAGATTAGGCAAAATAAGAAAAACAATTCATTGTTAGAAATATAGCTTGCCAAGAGAAAAAGATTCGTTGACGTCTTTTGAATATTTTCAATTGCCTTTATGCTGTTGGTTTTTTTATTTTATTTTTTAATTGATTTTATCTGTAGAATTATTACTATAGTAAAAGAACACAGGAATGTGTGAAAATATTTGATATTTTCCAATTCATTGAAACGTATGAAATGAAGTATCGGTAGAAGAGGATTCTAGGGTCTTGCGGACCTGACCCCAGGTATAGCCAGCCATAAAACCCTTTGAACAAAGGCCGAGGAAAATATTATCTGTTTCTATTCTATGCTTTTCAAATGAGAATAGGGATATGAACAGGAACCGGGGTCTCCCGTGGTCTAATGGCTAGCGCCTTGGATTCATAAGCGGGAGATGGTGGGTTCGATTCCCAACCTCCGGCAGGAATTTTATCATCCCACGGCTCGCTGGTAAAATTCCTCGCTACACCCTGGATGTCGGCCCTAATGACCTAGATGTAGATGTGCCGTAAAAAAAAAAAAAAAAAAAAAAAAAAAAAAAAAAAAAAAAAAAAAAAAAAAAAAACTGGAACCGCGCTAAGATGACGCAGTTCCTGCGAGTCGGACTTTTTCTTTACGTATAGTTATATTTTTCTAGACAATGATTTGGCTAGGCGGTGGTGGTACTGCATCAAATAAGAACTCCAAAAATCTCCAGGTCTCCACCACAAATGAACACGTTTTGGTTGGTTTCATTTGTGGTGGAGACCTGGAGTTTTTTGGTGTTCCTATTTGATATATATTTTTATGTTAAATTTGAATATTGAACTAACTGTATTTATTTGTTATTGATAAGATAAAAAGTCACAGAATAAAGGGTTGTTTTCATTGATTCATTCAAAATGTGTCAAGGATACGTTGGACGTTCAAGTTTTAGGAAATAAATATTTTATACATTTTTATCAATCAAACCATGAATATTAAGGTAATTATTTTTTAATTGTTTTATTTTAATTGATGTTAAAGAGCTGATTCTTTTTGTTATTTTTATTATTTGCATTTATAAATTTGAAGAATGAATTTAAAACTTAATTTGATGTATTATTTTTGAAATACTTGATAACTTAAATTTACAAAATTTAATTTAATAATAACGATATCTTTACAGAGAAGTCTTGAGATTGGTTCAATTATGAGTAGTCTATTGTTTGAAATCTTTAGTAATAATTTCTTAAAAGGTATTTGATCATTATAGAATTCTATGCAATATTATTGGACATAAACTAGTTATAAAATCCCTTTTGTTTCATGTTAATTGCTCTCTGAAGTACGTCGTAAAATTCAGAACATTAAAACACAATAAAACAGTCAAGGAATGTTCTTAATGATATCCACCCAGTTATACGGATATTAACGCTCCAACTAGGAGAATTTATTTAAGGTGAGAACTACCTAATCATCTTTCTGTTATAAAAGTGAAATACTCTCTCACACATAAACACACATATATATACAGGATGATTAAGGTCTAAGTAGCCAAACTCTAGGAGGTGATTCTAGACATAATTTCCAACAACAAAGTTCATTTGTAGTATGGTATGATTCCAAAGGGAAAAGCAGTTATGTCCAATTTTCTGTTTTTTTAACATAGACCTATTTTTTATTGAATAAGAAAGGATTGCTCAAAAACTGTTCGAGATAATTAAATTCTAATTATGCCATCATAAAATAGGCAACATTTCCTTTAAGAAAAAAAGTGACTGATTTCACTAAACCCACTGATAGAAGATACTTTCTGGATATGCAATAACGCACTTCTATTTTTCTCGACGAATCAGAGGATACTCGTGATTATTTTCCTCAGCCCCCTAACGGACTAGAAATTCACAACTTACAGGAAAACGTCTACTCTTAAGCATTAAATCCATAGAAATGAAGTGGAAGTTTATTGAGGCATACATTGACTGATTGGCTCCCTTTTGTCAAACAATTTGGAATGGAGTTTTATTACATTCAAATACCTTTTGTGAAGAAATTATGGATTACTCATGTTTTATTGGGAATCCATCTAAACTGTGGGAATCCATTGTCCAATCCGGAAGCAATAAAAAGTAACTGCCAGAAATTGTTGGAAATGTTTTTTATTTGAGCGATATGTCACATTTAAAAAAACTTTATATGCATTTTCTAATTCATAATTGGCATTAAAACTAATTTGTAAGCATTTATTTATTTGTTTCAATAAAATTATTAACAAGTATTTAGGGATATGGTCTTTTTTTTAAAAAATGTTTCTACCACTGCTCCAATACTTGTCTGTTTTGACTGTATATATTTACATATAATATACTGTAGATCACAGGTCCCGTGCTTCTAGGTTACTAGTCCACAATTTGAAAGTGTTATTTTGTTTTAATTCAATCTATAATGAGCACTATTTCGCAATTTTTTGTCTTAGATGCTCCGAGTTGCAAGTCTTCTTAGAATCTACTTAATGCTTTATTGGACAATAATATCCATTTTCTCCTTTAATAAAGTCTCTGCTCAGCATTTTGGTAAGTTATGTAATAACATTTTATATATTTAATGTGGTAATTTATAATTTTAGCACGGTTCCTCCCTCCCTCCATAGGATGGAAGGAGGGAGGAACTCCCTTATGAGGTTTACTTACAGCACAATCGGAAGAGCTAACCAGGAAATTTAACGTTTCAGGACCAATAGATCATGAAAATAAAGATGGTTCATATATATATATATATATATATATATATATATATATATATATATATATATATATATATATACATATACATATATATACTAGTTCGCTCCCTGGCTGGCTGAAAAATTTACCGATTTTAATCAAATGTGTTAAAAAAATACTTACAATTAGTGTGATTCATAACCTGGCAGAATCTGTCCACGGGAACAAGGTCTTTTGGACAAACTTCACGCGAAAAAATTGTAACGGTTACATTTTTTAGTTACCAGGCTTCCAGGTAAACTAGCGGTAGAGCTGGTAACCCTCTCTTCATGAAGTGTTTTATGCACCTTTAAATTTTGCTATAATGCAATTCTTGGATAGATAAGAAGCTAAATATGTGTGGCTAAACTTACCGTGGAACACCAGGTACGGCGCATAGGGGAAAGGTGCAAAAAATATGGCCCAAAAATAGTGTATTATTCAGAAGCCAGCTATCATTAATGAAAAAAAATTGCAAATCAAAGCAATTTTACAATGAACAATAAATAATACAGACACTTTTAAGTGGGTTAAAATGTAAATAAAAAATAAACCCAAAGTACCTAGTTTTTTTTTTAATATTAAAGGAAGTGGTTTATTCACGCTGCGGTTTAAACAGTGTCTTCAATAAATATAATTGAAAATAATTACAAAAAGGGAGACACATTTGTGGGGTTTAATTATCGGGAAACATAAAAATAAACGTTGCCTATGATTTACTGCAATAAACTGTGTGTAACCGTAAGAGTAAGAGAGAGCACCGCTCAGTTGTGGTTGTTCTCTGCGCTCTCATGGTTCTTGCTCACATGATCTTGTACAGCTGTACTGGTTTAAATGGCAGTGTGAATAAAACACTCATTTCATATTGGAATAAAAACAACTTTGTGAAACGTGCGGTTACCAGCTCTTGGACTAAACGTTTTATGAGTAATTGGGCGAGAAACAATTTTCAACGCCATAAGTATAACCATTGAAGAAAGTGGAAAAAGCTACTTACGTATTACGCCTAACTCAAGCTAGACAACATGACGAGAGGACTTCTTGATAAGGAAAGCCCCTGAAGAGGTGCAATAAAGGCATGACACATGTTGGGCAAAGCATATCAAATAAAGTAGTAAATGTGAACCAAGAGAGTACTGCTTTATCGACCCCCTGCCTGAAAAAGTGGAGAATATACTTGTGTATATCTGGAAACCAGTTGAGAATTTGGTTATATTAAATATTAGAATAAAGCATCTCTAGTATAAAGCATCATTAGTATAAAGCGTAGTCAATAATAAATGGACGTTAAAATTTAAATAAAGCATCTTTTCAAACTATTATAAAATGTCCTATAAATACAGTTCTTACAGGATTTTTGAAGAGCTATATCACGTAATGAAGTCATTCATATCATACATTTTCACATGTCTTTATATTTTAACGAAAGATAAAAAAAAAAAAAACCTGATAACTGCTTCTATTGGCGCTAATGGCCAAGATTTATGTCGAGTCGCCGTAAAAAAAAAAAAAAAAAAAAAAAAAAAAAAAAAAAAAAAAAAAAAAAAAAAAAAAAACTGCTTCTATTCCTTTATAAATGTCACAAGGGATAAGAATGGATAGACGCTAAGATGACTTAGTTCCTAACTTACTCGCCGACTGTACAGGCCTTTGTGAGCTTGGCCTTCTGTACTCTGCCCTTCTACCCGCCACGGTCCATGGCACTGTTCCTCCAATTTTAGCAGCATCTCTTGCTACTTCATCTTGCCAAAGGCTTCTCGGGCTTCCTCTTTTTCCTAGGATTGCCATGTCCAGCATCTTCTTCGGCAACCTCTCTTCCTTCATTCTCACAATGTGAGCCGCCCATCGCAGCCACCTCCTTTTATATAATTAAAAATATCCTGAGGATGGCTGTGATTTAAGCATTTCCATCTTCCATTTATCTTTACTGCACTGTATATCCTTCTGAAGAGCTTTAAGGGACCATGTTTCCAACTCGTAGGTAACAACCAGTTTGATTAGAGCATTGTGCAGCTTCAGTTTGATCTTCTTTAAGAGAATGTGTGATTTTAGGAGCTTGAGGTTTGCGTAATATGCTCTATTGCCAGCCATTATTATTTTTTCTATTTCGTGGCTAATCCTGTTTTCCTTGTTGATTGAAGAGCCTAAGTAAGTGAAACTGGACACACTTTCAAAGTTATAATTGGACAGGGAGATGTTTTTTAGTCCAGTTTGTTCATTTGAGGCTCTTAGTTTGATATATTTTGTTTTTCCCTGATTTCTGGTGAGCCCAAACGCACTGTCTCTTTTTACTATAATGAATGTAGTTCCTATTGAAGTTGATTATTCTTGGTGGCAACCATTGAGTTAGTAAGGATCTACAATCTTGTCCTAACAGTGTTCTCCTGTTGGTTTGTTGCAGAGTAATTGTAATGGACGTCTATTATTATTATGAGAGTGAGAGAGAGAGCTAACCTGGTTAACAGTTGGTTCTTGAGGTTAATCTAATGGCATATGATTAATTAATAAAGAGATTCATTATGGTGCTAAAACTTGTACTTATTACAGTAATTTGTTGAAAATAAAAGTATTTTGTTTAAGTCTGCAGAAAGTTAATTTCTACAGGTCCTGCGAGTCCGACTTGTATACAAAATTTCTCTGAATCTTCAATAACTGAATAAAAAAAAAAAGCAAAAACTGTTTTACATTTGCAGAACCAGAAAAGCATAGAAATTGGAATAATCTTGATCACAGGCACTGTGGATATTCCTATAAAAGCAGAATAGTTGGAGGAAAAGATGCAAAACTTGGAGAATTTCCTTGGCTTGTTCTAATTGGGCATGGTAATATATTTTTGCGTATTTATGCACATCATAATCAAATAAACACACAAATATTTGCTTACTTTTCGTGTATTAAGTCTTTCATAAAAATCACAATTATTAACATTACAAAATGGCATTTCATGAACAATCTTAGCAACCAACTCCCATAACTCAATCAATAATCACGATCTGGGTAAAAATGAAGTTTCACGCCCTTAAAACCGATTTCTTTCAAATTTTGTACAATAACGTATTTCGATGCACTAAACACGAATACGTTAAAAAAAACCTTCGCATTTAACTAGGAAAGAAGTTATTAAGCACTAAAGTTCACTGTTTCGCGGGTTATGAGAGCTAATGTAAACAACTAAATTTGTGACGACTTTAAGGCATACATGCTATGCGTTTCCGCTCGCTACGCTCGCTCAAGAAGATAACAAAACCCCAGTCAATCCAACTCGCTAAAATTAATAGAATTCTAATAGAATAGAATATTAAGCACTAAAGTTCACTGTTAGGAAGGCGTCAACAGCGTATTTGTAAACACGCGCATGCGCAGATATGTAACATCAGGAAACTGAGAACTCTCATTTGAAATGTTCAGAAAACATTTATTCAAAAATATTGTTAATTTTAAGGGCATCCTCAACCGTCGTCACCTGTCGCTTAAGGGCATACGTGCTATGCGTTTCCGCTCGCTACGCTCGCTCAAGAAGAAACAAAACCGCAGTCAATCCAACTCGATAAAATTAATAGAATTCTATTAACTTTAGAGCTTAATAACTTCTTTCCTAGTTAAATGCGAAGGTTTTTTTTTTTTAACGTATTCGTGTTTAGTGCATCAAAATACGTTACTTTACAAAATTTGAAAGAAATCGGGTTTGAGGCCGTGAAACTTCATTTTTACCACGATCTGAATCAACCTTTATGATCATTAACGCCATTCATTGTAGTGTTATACATTTCATATTATAAATGTATAAATGCAATCAAATTTTATTAAACTTTAATGTAATATATTTTTATCTTTCATTTTAATGTTTGAAAATGTTATAGTATTTCACATACATATTATTTTATTACAGTTTATTTAGAAATTACATGGATTTAAAAAAATTAAATAAATTTTTGATCCTTGTCGGGCTGTCTCCCATTCCTTTTATTCTCGTAGATACGGCATTCAGTGAAGATATGTTTGATGGAAATTACGACACCTATAGCTGGTCACTCTGGTGCTTCATTCCTCGACATTAGATAAGAATGAGTTAATCTTGTGTGGCCTATCCTGAGCCGAGCAAGGACCACCACTGCTCTCCTATTTACTACTATAGTCGAGGTCTTCCAGGGCACAGGGTTCGCCAGATGGGTTTGTAACCAGCGAACTTTGCCGAATGAGCTGAGTGTAAACTTCCGCTGGCACTAAGCACTAATACGCGAGCGAGTCACCGCTAAAATATCCAGGGCCGCCACATGGGGGGGGGGACAACCGAGTACAGTTGTCCCGGGCCCGGGCACCGTGGGGGCCCGGGCAGATCCTCGCTAATTGGAAAAAAAAATTATAGGTTATGAGCTTGTAAAAAGAATGGGGTTTAGAAATATAGACGAGCGTAGCCTATATTTATTGGAATGGGATCTATATTTTTTTAATGTACATGAACGACAAAACAAGTGCAGTCCCAGAATAGTATATTTCATTAGGAGTCGTAATAAAACTACAAGTACCGAAAGTGACCTTTGCTGCACCGATTGTCGGCTTTTATTCTAATTTTGCTCAAAACTCAAGATGAAAATAATTTTAAAATGCCCAAAGTCCTATAGCAAAGTGCTAGAATTTTCATTCTGGCTCTGAGAAGTGGGGGCCCGTGATCTGGTCCCGGGCCTGGCTCTGAGATGTGGCGGCCCTGACAATATCATCAAAGAGTAATATACTATTCGGTATTAGCTACACCACAGGTTGAAGATCAGCGCAGGCGCAGAACTAGGCATTTTCGGAAATTCTGTTGTTCGTTATGTTTATGGTAATCGTCTTGATTACTTTATGTTTTAACGAGATTTCTTTCTCTTGTTTGTTTCCAACAAACACAATATAACAAACAATTGTTATCTTTCCTGTTCTTGTTTCTCCTACGAAAATGCGTCTTTGGGATTTGCCTAAAACTGAAAAAGTTGCTAAACTAGCATCTTTAGTTGAGATCATATGGCGACAACATGATCTATATTATCAACGAGTTGGATTGACTAGAGTTCGATATAACCTTAAGCGAGCGGAAACCCATAGCAATTATGCCATTAACATAAGTCCTACGCGTTTCCGCTCGCTCAAGGTTATATCGAACTCTAGTCAACCAAACTCCTCGCTTTTTTTATATAAATGGTCTTTCCGTGGCCATATTGGCAAAAATTCAATAGACTTGTGCGCATGCGCTGATGATGCAGATCTTCAAAGGAGACCCAGCTCTCAAACCTGTGGTGTATCCGACACGTAAGTAGCTATTATTTTAAGTTAAATACTTAGCGGTATATGCGTGTTGCTGGAGACAGGCAGTGCAGTAGAAGAGAGTCGGATGCACTGGTCGCTGTGAATACAGGGAGCATGCAAGCTTCGGAGTCTGTCAGGTCCGGCTCAGTAGTGATCGACCCATCTCTACTGTGAAGGCAGGGAGCATGCAAGCTTCGGAGTCTGTCAGGTCCGGCTCAGTAGTGATCGACCCATCTCTACTGTGAAGGCAGGGAGCATGCAAGCTTCGGAGGCAGTCAGATCCGGGTCAGTAGTGAGCGACCCATCTTTACTGTGAAGGCAGGGAGCATGCAAGCTTCGGAGGCAGTCACATCCGGTTCAGTAGTGAGCGACCCATCTCTATTGTGAAGGCAGGGAGCATGCAGGCTTCGGAGGAAGTCAGATCCGGTTCAGTAGTGAGCGACCCATCTCTACTGTGAAGGCAGGGAGCATGCAAGCTTCGGAGGCAGTCAGATCCGGCTCAGTAGTGAGCGACCCATCTCTTCTGTGAAGACAGGGAGCATGCAAGCTTCGGAGGCAGTCAGATCCGGCTCAGTAGTGAGCGACCCATCTATTCTGTTATATATAAGAAACCTCTAACCATCTCTTCTGTGAAGACAGGGAGCATGCAAGCTTCGGAGGCAGTCAGATCCGGCTCAGTAGTGAGCGACCCATCTCTACTGCGAAGGCAGGGAGCATGCAAGCTTTGGAGGCAGGCAGATCCGGCTCAGTAGTGAGCGACCCATCTATTCTGTTATATATAAGGCCGGCCATACACGCTCCGGTTTACCTGCGCAGGTTACCTGTGCAGGTAAACCGGAGCGTGTGTGCCAGCCCTTCCGGTATACCTGTGCAGGCGTAGCGACCTGTACAGGTATACCGGAGAGGAATCAAAATTAAATTTTTTTTACTTGCGCGGGCGAGTAGACTAGAGTGTCTGTGGGGATTATAATTATAGGCTCTCGAGATATGATTACAATTACGATTATGATCACCGAATCTGAAAAAAAAAATAACAGAAAAAAATTGTGATTACAGTTGTAATTACAGAAAAATGTTGCGATTACAAGTGTAATTTATACCTTCAGTTGTGATTACAAGTGTAATCGTAATCACAGCTGTAATTACGATTATAATCGTAATTATATCTCCAGAGTCTGTGATTATAATCGTAATTTTAATTATATCTCAAGAGCCTATAATTATAATCGTAATCGTAATTATGATTACGACTACGCCCAACTATGTGTGGGAGTCATCCGGTATACCTGCGCAGGTAAACCGGAGCGTGTGTGCCAGCCCTTCGAAACCTCTAACCATCTCTATTGTGAAGGCAGGGAGCATGCAAGCTTCGGAGTCTGTCAGGTCCGGCTCAGTAGTGATCGACCCATCTCTACTGAGAAGGCAGGGAGCATGAAGCTTCGGAGCCAGTCAGATCCGGCTCAGTAGTGAGCGAACCATCTCTTCTGTGAAGACAGGGAGTATGCAAGCTTCGGAGGCAGTCAGATCCGGCTCAGTAGTAAGCGACCCATCTATTCTGTTATATATAAGAAACCTCTAACCATCTCTTCTGTGAAGACAGGGAGCATGCAAGCTTCGGAGGCAGTCAGATCCGGCTCAGTAGTGAGCGACCCATCTCTACTGCGAAGACAGGGAGCATGCTAGCTTCGGAGGCAGGGAGATGTAGATACAGACTGACAAAAATCCGACTGCAGTGTTGTAAAGCTATCTAGCCGAAGCCACTCTAGTGTTGCCTATAGGATTAACACCAGTGAAATTAAGTCGTGTGGGGGGCGCCGATACAAATGCGTAGCTTTTTTCCCCTGTTTAAAGGCGCATCAACTATTGGGGTATTAAAGGCGGGCTAGCTACAGGTTGCCGCCCTTTTATAATCCAACAGCACGTGATCGGTCACCCATTCGGGTACTAGCCACGCCCGACGTTGCTTAACTTCAATGCACAGTTTCTTATTTTAAAGTTGCAAAGTTTCTTATTTTAAAGTTGCAAAGTTTCTTATTTTAAAATTTGGCCTCCCAACCCAAAGGGCTGAAACAAACTAATGACTTCAACCCGATGAAGAAATTGAGCAGTCCTGTTGGGAATTTCATGAACGATAGGTCATGAAAACATAATTAAGATGTGTTATGGGAAGGATTTGAGCATTTCTCTTGCTCTTCTTTCTCGAGTTTACATTTTCCAAGTTATGAAAGTTGAAGAAGATTAAGTGAATGTTACCAGTCAACTTGTAATCATAAACACTATAGTCTCCTGCTATTGAAGGTACCACCAACTTAATTTGCTGCTAGTTTTCTTGAGAGTAAAGTCTGATAACGTCATTGTTAACCCTGAAGAAGCTTGCAGCATGATTAGCGAAACCTCGCTAAAGAAGTTGATGCCATCCTCAAGCAGCGTTGGGCAAAAATTATTCAGAATGATAAAGATTAATGAATGAATGCATTATTTCATTCATGAATGAAGAATAATTACTTTTATTCATTATTCGTTATTCTGTGAATGAAGTTTATGTTTTATTCACAAATTATTCGAATGATCATTCAGAATAAACATATTTTAGTGAATAATGATGATGTTGGCAGCCGGAAATATGTATGTATATGTGTGTTTGAGTAGGATTAATCAGTAGACCAACTAGAAATAAATAATAACGAATGATGAATAACGAATAATTCAGTGAATAATTCATGATGTACCGTGTGAATCCAAGATGTAACTATTTTATGAACAAGGCTATACATAAATAATGTCAGTGTTTAAGTTCAAATCTTTTATGACTTATACTGATCTATAATACTATTATAATCTACTATATATACGAATTTTTATTTTTGATGTGTCTTAGTTAGCTTTAAAATTCACTGATGTATGCCTTATTTTGAAGCGAACTTTCCACTTCACCATTAAAAAACAGCATGATCAATTGAGTTTTGAAAAGACTTTTCTTTGCCAGTATATAGAGGACATTTCGAACTTGTAAAATCAACTATGGCTTGTTTTGATTGTAGACGCCTGAAATATGTAGTAGAACGGTACACGCGTTGCGAGAATGAGGCTGGACCTGTCTCGGCACTCTTTACGGTCCGTCATGGAACTACGTTGCATAACTCGGTTCATCAATGGCAACCTCTACATGCACGGCCGCTCCTTAAGTATAATTAGTAGATAGAATTTCATCATTTCGTGGGTTCGATTCCCACTAGGGGCGGTGGCTTTTCATTAGAAAAAAGAAAAGGCATCAGCTCTATCCTGGCTAGAAAAGGTTGGTAACCTATAGATAACCCGTCCTAAAATTCCTAGTTAATAATAAATGTACGTTACAATTTAATAACAATAATAATTTCATCATCTGTAGCTGTTCTAAGAATATATAATTTGCCTTTCAGAGGATTCTGATGGTGTTCTGTTTTCCTGTGGAGGGGCTTTATTGAACCGCTATTACATATTGACAGCTGAGCACTGCGTCCATTGCGAAGACTGCGATCCTCCGGTCGAACCACCGTAAGTGATAAATATCAACAGGGAATTCAAACTATCAGGTATTTTAGCATGGAATGAGGAAGCCATCAACCGAAGAAACACGGGGAGGGAAAGGAAAACACGAGACCAAACAAGTGGGAACCAGTAATTTTTTTTTTTTTTTTTTTTTTTTTTTTTTTTACGGCGCATCGACATAATTCTGGGCCATTAGCGCCGAGATCCAGGGTGCAGCCAGGAATTTTCTCAGCGAGCCATGGGATGAGAAAATTCCTGCCGCCGGTGGGGATCGAACCCACCATCTCCCGCTTAGGGGAACCAGTAATGTTCACAATATAACATTATTTATATATAATGCCGTGGGAGTTACAGTGCGCCATGCCAAACGGCGTAGTTTTGATTCTCACTAGGAATGAAGGCGTTCCTTTGAAAAAAATAGATAACACGTCCTAAATTTCCGTGCCAGTTGGGATCGGCTGGAACTCCCTAATAGCGCGTATTATTTCGCCAAAGGAATTGATCTCTTTTAAAACTATATTAACTAAACAAGTGTTGAACAATAATAATTTAAACATATTTTCAACATTTATTGATAAACTGGCTTGTTCGGCCATCTTTCATCGGACGGAGATATGCTTATGATGGCATGACGCAATCAGGAAGTTCCAAGTAGAAAATCTCATGTTGTAGACTCATACAACACGAAAATATCGGTGGTTCAAATTTACCTGTATATATATATATATATATATATATATATATATATATATATATATACATATATATATATATATACATACAGGGTGGCCCCAAAATAAACGGCCAAGATCGATGCAGGATGAAAAAAGAAAGAAAAAAAGTCCTTTGGCATGTTTCTCGTTTTCGCTTTGTTTCCGAGAAAAACTCGAAAAACTAAAACACAATTATGAAAAGGCATTCTTACATAATCCCTATATAAAAATCATTAAAAGTATTATTCGTTTTATTTTTCACCCCCTCTACCCAACCACCTCTTCCCCCTCCAAAAACAAAAAATCTTCTTGATCGAAAATATTAACTGAAGCAATGTAAAGACGCAAGTTGAACATAATTTAAAATAGTTTCTTTTCTAGTGAAGTGCTAAAACGCAAAACAAAAAAACTTTTAATCTACTATATATTTGTCAAATACCACTCACTAACTCACTCACTCACTCATCTATCATCCCCCAGCCCAAACCGCTCGACAGAAAATTTTGAAATTTTGCATGGACACTCCGTATATAACGTAGGCGCTCGCTAAGAAAGGATTTTTGATATTCGAATTTTTAAGTATTTTTAGAGGGGATTAAAGTTTGAGTTGGTTAGAGCATGCAAGCCTAGGCAGCAAGCTGTGCTAGGAGGATAACAGAACAGCTGTTACCGTACATTATCTATTTCATAGTATTATTTCTAATTGAGGTTAATTTCCACTATTACTAGAAATTAACTGTCCCTCTTAGAGTTTTAATTGCGTTTCTTTTCTGCCTGTCCCCATCCGATAGGCTTGCCATATTTTTGGAGAGTTAAACCGAGACACATTAATATGGGATGGGCATACCAGGGGGGGTTGGGGAATAAAAACAGTACAAATTATAAGCAATATGGTGAGTTTTAAGCCTAGCATGTAACGGGAAGGGGAAATCCTGAACTGTTAGTCTACCCAAACCTTAAAAATAAGAATGGAACTTTTTTTGCTACTTGATTTTCTTAAAAAAATCTTTCAGCCAAATAGTAGTGTCTGGCAGCTGGCAGCGCTGTGCAGGTAGTTCCAGCGTTTTACAGTTAGATTACTTCTCATTTCTTTGACACTATGAGCAGTAGTAACAATGTTGATTGTAGAAAAGTAACCGATTTATAAAAGATTCTTATAAACATGAATTCATTACTTTTTACATCTTACAGCCTTTTCCTGGAGATTGATAAAACCGGGCGGGACACCGAAACAATTGCAAAATACCGGGACAGTCCCGGTCAAACCGTGATGTATGGCAAGCCTATCCTTAGAGTTTTCTAGGTGAGGTAATAATATCCGGAACCCTTGCACAGCCTCCTCGCCAATAACCTTGGTAATGCTCGCAAATATAATGGGTGTTTCCAAATAACTTTTTGGAAACATAAACTTTTAAATTTTAACGCCCATTGAATAACATATAGTATGACGGGAACCGTGCTATAATAAACTGCACAAAATTGTATAGTAACGTAATTTTAATGAAACATTATTTAATGCAATAAAATAACTACTTATCTGCCGTGACGAAGCACGGGTATTCAGCTAGTTCTTAATAAAAATGAGTTTTCAATTATTAAAACATTTCAAATTTAACACTGGACGCATACATAATTATAAAAAAACAATTCCTTCTTCGAATAATTCCTAATAATGAATTTAAAAACACTTTAAGGTTTGGCCCCTTGCAGCAATACAGGCATCATAACGCACATTGACAAACTGGTTGGAATTTGTGCATTGCTCTGCTTTAATCTGTTCCCAGGCTCATCTGATGCGATGGATGAGGTGCTTCCTTGTGCCAATGGGCTCCCTGTAGACCAAATCTAAAATGTGTCCTCGCCCTATACTGAAAAGTATCGAAAAAAATACACTTCCCCAAAGATGCGATTCAGTGACCCCAAAAACATAAAGTAAACATGGTCTGGTCTCTGGGTCCGGACTTTCATTTTTTTTTTTTTTTTTTTTTTTTTTTTTTTTTTTTTTTTTTTTTGTGTGTGGCTGTGTAATTTAAAATAAATAAACAATACATAATTTAAATAAGATTAGTAGGTTAATCCTTACCTTTTGGTAAGAACCAGTCGTTGTTCAGCAAGAATTGTATTGGTGTGCAGGTTGTTGTTCAGTAGGAGCTCGACATTGTCGATTATGTAACGAAACGTATCAGTTGGCATACTCACTGTCATATGGAATTGACCATATGTTTATATATTATTATTATTACTATAGAGGTTAAATAAATTAGTTGCTATCTTGGTGTTCTCAAATATAGATGTGTTACTTTTTATAAACTAAACATAAAACATGGCGCAGTCGGATTGTTCACAAGGATTTGTGAAATTACCACCTAATTTACGTCTTGAAGGTGAAGATGTTGCAGGTGAATGGAAGTTGTGGAAACAGTCCTTTAATGACTTCCTGATAACAACTGGTCAAGATGAATCAGCGGATAAGGTAAAATTATCACTTTTACGGAACATGATGGGTACAGAAGCAGCCCGGATTGTCGCTACTTTACCTTTATCTGAAGAAGATAGTGTGGTTTATAATGAGGTTATTCAAGCTATCGATAGGTATGCTAATCCTCGAACCAATGTAGTATTTGATAGATTTTTATTTCATGCCCGCTTACAAGCTGATAATGAGGCATTTGATCATTTTCTGACAGATTGTCGTAGACTTTTAAAACAATGTAATTTTTCTGATATCACTGAAGATACTTTAGAAAATCAATTGCTTAGGGATAAGGTTGTACAAGGAGTACGAGACAGAGGTCTCCAAGAAGCTTTATTAAGGCAAGATGGGTCAACTTTAGTTAATGCTATTAAATTTTGTAGAGCAAGTGAACAAAGTAAACAGCAGGTAGAAAAGCTAGCTTCTTCAATGCAAGGTGTGTCACTTGTTCGACCTAAATTTACTGGAGAAGGTCCTGGTAATAAAATAGCGGCAAAGCCAACGTTTCACTGATGTAAATGTAATCGTACACATGGTCCTCGACAATGCCCTGCATTTGGGAAGACTTGCAACAGCTGCGGTCTTAAACATCATTTTGCTTCATGTTGTCCTTCAAAAAAAGTAAAATCTGTGAATTAAGATGTGGATCAATCAAGTAACCCCGATGATGACAGTAATTTAAATTGCTGGACAATTAAAACAAATAAATTTGCTAATACTCATTCGTGGTATGAAAATATATTAATTGAAGATGTGGTTGTTAAGTGCAAATTAGACACTGGGGCTGATGTAAGCGTAATGCCTATAAAGGTGTTTCATAAAATAAGTAAATCAGCTGGTATAGAACCTAAATCTACTCAGGACCGACGCCGACTCAAAAGGGAATCATCGTTTAAAAAAGGTGACAATGTTGTCTTCAGAACAATGAATGACAAATACTGGACGAAGGGGACAGTGGAGAGGAAAGCAGAAGAGCCTAGGTCTTACTGGATTTGCAGAGATAGTGACAAGAGGCTCCTTAGGAGAAACACTCCTCAGATGAAAAGGTCTTTCACTAAAGCTAACCCCAAGGACAGGATGACATCTGCAGAAATGCTGCTCTTTCCTCAAGCAGAGGAGAACAAATGTCGTGAACATCTTTCACCTCAAAACTCAGAACATCTTTCACCTCATAAACCACTAGAAGATAAAGGACAGAATGTCACGGTATCCAGATACGGACGGATCAAACCACCTACTCGGCTGGATCTTTAACAATCTTCAAGGGGAAGATGTCATATGGAATTGACCATATGTTTATATATTATTATTATTACTATAGAGATTAAATAAATTAGTTGCTATCTTGGTGTTCTCAAATATAGATGTGTTACTTTTTATAAACTAAACATAAAACACTCACTCCTACTTTTTTGGAAGAGGATTAAAAATGGTGCTGGGGGTGGGAGGGTGGTAGAGGCGGTGAAAGATAAAACATATACGTTTAATGATCTTTATATAGGTATTATGAAAGAATGCCTATTCACAATTGTGTTTTAGTTTTTTGCATTTTTCTCGGAAACGAAGCAAAAACGAGAAAAATGCCAAAGGACGTTCTTCATCCTGCATCGATTCCCGAAGTTTTCCCGTTTATTTTCGGGACACCCTGTGTAGTATATCTATATATATATATATATATATATATATATATATATATATATATATATATATATATATATATATATATACTACACTGGGTGTCCCAAATAAGACGGCTCAAACTAATTTTGCGGCCAAACGGTTGGTCTGAGAAAAAAATGTCAGAGGTAAACGTTGTAGGGCGTGACTTAAGCTTTCTAAATATGTCGACCATTTAACATATTTACTGCGCATGTACGCTCGGGACTAGATGAAATGTTGGGGTTTGCAGATTATCCCTATTATTATGCATATCATTTTGAAGGGAATTAAAAAACAAAACCTTTGCTTCAAACCGCACTTCAATATCTTTAAAATCAAATGAGTGTCGTGCGATTCAAATTTTATTGTTTTAAATTAAAAAGTTTTTTTGTAGGCACTCACAGAGGTCGGTTATGATTGTGTGATACATGACTTTGTGGTATTTTAGCGCGGTTCCTCCCTCCCCCATAGGGAGGAACCCCGCTTATAAGGTTGATACAATGAAACAATCCGGAAGTGCCGACAAGAAAATTTCGCGTTTCAGAACCCCTAGAGACCGAAAATAATGGTGGTTCAAATTTGTATATATATATATATATATATATATATATATATATATATGTATATATTTATTTATATATATATATATATATATATATATATATATATATATATATATTTGTCTGTTCGCTCATTTCTGGCTTCCCTGATGGTCCGATTTTGATGAAATTTGGTACAAAAATCTGGCGTCCAATTTGAAAGGTCAAGTTCGTTAACCAGCAAAATCCGCCCACTGGAAGATGGCGTTTGGGGCGAAATTCGCGCAAAAAAAATCGTAACGCTTACGTTTTTGAGTTCATAAGCTTGTAAGGACTCTTTTTATATGCTTCTTGGGCTAGGAAAACGAATGAAACCATTTTCAAGGCGATAGCTTTAACCGTTTTCGAGAAAATTGGAAAAATAGTTTTTGAATACCGTTTTTGGTTTGGGTACTTAGAATCACGGGATTCAGTTGAAACATTATCTGCATGTTCTTCTTTCATTAGAACTAATATGTTGACAGTTTTGTTACGTTTGGAGTTAAGGAAGGGTTAGAATAAAATATTTTATTAACAGACATGAAAAGTTTTGGGAACTTTGTATACTTTCATTAATATCTCGAACACGGTTGGGAAATCGTGGTAAGTAGATAGAAACTATTTGAAAGCTTACTAAATTTTCTACAAAAAAGATTCTAAAACTATTTTTGATTAGGTTATGTCAATCGGAGAAATAAGTGCTTAAATCATCAAATACGTCTGTTTTTTTCTTATGAACGGGTTTTTGTCGTTCTTTTTGTAATTTTTGTCTCTTTCCCTTGGTTTTTTATTGCTTTTTATTTTTTTAATTTCTTATGTTGGGAAAATGTATTTGTATGTAAAACAGGATAGGAAAAATGAGACCAATTTTCTGTTGCTAGAAATAATGAAAATTTTGGGAACTTCGTATACTTCCATTAATATCTTGAAAACGATTGAAAATCTTGGGAAGCGAAAGGTTACCATTCGAAAGCTTACTAAATGGTCTACAAAAAAGGTTTTGAGGAAAGTTTTGAATAAGCGATGTCAATCGGATGAAATAAGTGCTTAAACTTTGAAGTAATTGATTTCGTTTATTTCATACGGTTCTTTTGGTCTGTTTTTATTCCTATTTTTTCATTTCTTATAGTTGGATAATGTTTTTGACAATAAAACAGATTAATTAAAATAAGAAAGACAATTCATTGTTAGAAATATATCAGGCTGTACCGTATGAAATGTCAGTTTTGGATTTGCCGATTTCCTTCAAATGTCTTGAAACTGTCGAGGCTCCTAATCCGAGTTCTTTGGCATATTCCCTATTGTTTGCTATTGCTTATAGTAGTCAAATGTATATGCCAATAACACAGGATACGGGCGCTAATGACCTAGAAGTAGATGCGCCGTAAAAAAAAAAAAAAAAAAAAAAAAAAAAAACAGGATACGTATAATTAGAATATTTTATTTTTGCGGAATCTTGGGATTCTCAGATCCCGTATGAATATCTATTAGGCCCTCTTCGTATATTTTCATTAATATCTCAAAAAGGGTTAGGAAATCGTGGAAAAATGTTTTGAAGAAATGTTTGATGGGGTCGTCACATTAGGAGAAATAAGTGCTTAAAACTTAGTTAGTTAGTTTCGTTTATTTAAACGGATCTATTTGTGTGTTTCCCGCAGTTTTTTTTTCACTGCTCGTCATTTTTGTAATTTCTTATAGTAGTCAAATGTATTTGTCAGTAAACAGGATACGTATAATTAGAAGCAATATTTTGTTTGTTAGAATTCGAAGATGCCGTACGAATATCTAGATATTACCGGTGGGTTAATATGTTTTTTGAGTTGAAGCTTTAAAGCCTCAACAGGAATATTTGTGTAATCACCCTTCACAGTTAATTTATTAGAATCATGAGTGACCGTTTTTGTGTTACAACTAACAATCTTTGAAAACTAAGTTTAACTATCCTTGTTATTGTTATTTTCCTTCTGTTTGGCCGAAATTTTCTATTCGTGGTGTAATTCTCCTTGAATTTTTTGACTAGATCAAGAACCTATTTTAAGCACTCTTAAATTCCTTAATTTAATTCAGGAAGTTTATCAAGCTTGACATAATCACTTTTGGGTTAATACGGGTGGTCTATACCGAGTCCTTTGTTTGTAAACACAAAGAGCTTTCTGAGTAACGGTAAAGGGCAGTAAAAGTATATGACTACCTGGAAGTAGACCCTGCATACAGAGAATTGCAATACGAGACCTCATTCATTCTTTCACCAGCTACCGTGTAACACCTTAGATCTGTTTATATTGTTTTACTCAGTGTGAACAAGTGTTGAAAGTGCCTAAAATTTTATATTTTTATTCCTTGTTATTTTTTAATTGCTTAGAGTTGGATAATGTATTTGAAAATAAAACAGGTTAAGAAAAATAAGAAATCAATTTAATGTTAGAGATATGGATTTCCAAGATTTAGCTTTTCAACTGCCTAGCGTCCTTCCTAGGGAGGGTTGTTTGTCTTTGATTTTGGTACTTAGAATTATGGGATACAGTTGAAACATTTTCTGCGTGTTCGAATTTCATCAACACTAATATGATGAAATTTTTGTTACGTTTAGGGTAAAGGAAGAGTTAGAATAAAATATTTTATTAACAGACAAAAAAAGTTTTGGTAACTTTGTATACTTTCGTTAGTATCTCGAAAACCGTTGACAATCTTGTGAAGCGGAAGATTACCATTCGAAAGCTTACTAAATGCTCTACAAAAAAGGTTCTGTACATGGACGTATATAAAAACAATTTCGGGGGGGGGGCTGAGACCATTTCCAGGGTATGGAATACTAAATATTTAGAGCTTGGAATAGTTTTAGGCAACTAAAACGCTATTACACGTAAAATAAAATATGTTTTATGAACTAAGTGATCTTATTTAATTTATTTTTAAGGGTTTTACGAGAAGTTTTCATCATTAATTCAAAATTTCGGGACGGGGCTGCAGCCCCCTCAGCCCCCCCCTCATATATGCCCATGCTTCTGTACCCTCTAGAAAGGCTTTATTAGGCATATTTTGTATTGATTTATAGAGCTTTGCTTTAGAATGAGAGCCGGATTGTGTAATTTCCGCATCTGTGTAAAAGTTAGTTACTGTCGGTGTCCCTGACGCCTTAATATCACTTTTATTCGAGATATTCGAGAGGATTTTGACAATTTTCACGAGATATATAAAAAAAAATAAGTTTATTTCTTTTCTAAGCTTATCAAATGGCACTAGGGACATGAACGGAACCGCGCTAAGATGCTGCAGTTCCTGCGAGTCGGACTTTTTAATATTCTCCACTACCATTGTAGTGTTGTACCATGGAGCTGATTTGGTTCTTTAGAATCGTTTTTTTTTTCTCTATATCAGTTTTTAATTGATTGTTTTTTTTTAATTCATTGAACAGTAAAATGAGTATTTTAGATTTTTGAATTGAGTTATTTTTTCTTTTTGACGACGAGGAACTAGGAGGGTTAGGGGATTTTCCAGGTAGAGGTAGTGGCATACTAATCTTTTTATCTGTAACTTCAATATCCGGGGTCATGGACTTTAGGTCTATTGGTCCAAACAACTTTAGGAATGTAGGATTTATAATTCTTGCCAGTATGAGAACAGCCGCTCTTGTCATACCACAGTGGTAGTGACGTACCGCTGTATACCAGTTACAAACCACATAAAGTATCTTGGTGTATGCCACAGCGGACCGCTTATTATAATCTTATTTTAAACGTATAAAATACATAAAAAACTTAATTTGTGTATAAATATTACATTATTGTATATTAACGTATATTATTCAGATAAAAAAAGGTTGGCTTACATCAAAAGTCATAAATATTACCAGGCATGCGAGGACACGATACATTTCCTGTCCTTCCCGACAATTTTTGTTCTTTTGAATGGGGGTTTGTCTCTGTTTTCCTCTCTTTTTATTTTATTATTTAAGCGTATTTAACAATGAAATGAGTATTATAGTAAAGGTGGGAAAATAAGAAACATATTGGTAATACTGTTTTCCTAGAGAGAACGTTGAGAAGGCAGGGGAAGTCACTTCCGCTTATGATACTGTCAGTTTCCTGTTGAAGTGCATTAAACTTCCTTCACTTGAAGATTTTATTTTATCTTTTTGACGAAAGATCAAAGCCTACCAATAACTGTTTCTATTTGTTTACTAGTGTAACTAGGGATAAGGCCGGGCGCAAATTGAGCCCAGCGCAGACGCAGCACAGGTGCTTCAGAAATAGCGAAAAAACAGACAGAGGAGGTCCGTAGGACCCAGTTCAGAAACGGTACCGCAAATTGAACCCAGCTCGGTAACTTGCCTAGTTCCGATAGAAGCCACGCGCTGCGCTGCTGAGCCTTGAGTCCAAATCTGACGATACGAAAACAGTACGCTTTTTTTGTCGTCTGTATTTTTAAAAAAAAATGAAAGAGAGGGAAATCTAGGAACTTTTTGAGAAAAAGAGAAACTCATGGCGAGTTTAATATTTTAAAAACGATTTCGGATATATTACTCGAAATATTAAGTAGATTTAAAAATATAGTGAAACATAAAAATATTATCTTATAATATCCTTCTCCAAAAGAAAATTCGGTACTTACGTATTAGCGTCAAAGCAGGTTAAAGAGCCGGGTCTCAGAGAACTGGATCTACACCGTGCCAGAGATCTGGCTCAAGGAGTCAAATCAGATTTCGCCAATATGGCGACGGGATTATCAACGATTTAGGTTAACTAGAGTTTTGATATAACCTTTAGCTAGCTAAAACGCGTAGCACACTTATATTAATAGCATAATTGCTACGCGTTTCCACTCGCTACGCTCGCTCAAGATTATATCTAAACTCTAGTCAATCCAAATCGTTGATAATATAGATCAAGGATGGTTTTTCGTTGGATAATGGACTGCTAAACAATTTGGCATCGCTTCGAAAAAGTAGCTTTCATCCTAGCTATTCCGATGTCGCTATCTCGCACAGAAACTGAAATCGCGTAACAAAAAAAAAACAAACAATTGCGTGGGTAAATAAAGCACAAATGAATTGCGTTGAAAAGATAAAGGGAACAAGATGGCTACTATAAACACAATAGATGATATCTCTGATAGTGATTGGCCAATAGAAATGCGTTATCCATGATCCAGATCTCCGAACGAGACCCGCCTCTTTAACCTGCTTTGACGATAATACGTAAGTACCGAAAATTCTGAGGTCAAGCTAAATTAAAAACGCCCTAGTATGAGCATCACCTATTCCATAAATATTTCATTTATTTATTTCCTCTCCTTACACACACGTTTTGGCCTTAAGGCCATTTTCAAATCACTAGAAAAAAAAAAAAAAAATGAAGTGTTAACATCTCATTCAACCCTCTAAAGCCATTTATAATAATATAACTTTAGAATTTTCTTTTTTAAACCTAATTGTAATTTTTAAATCCTCCCAAGTTTTAATTAATTTACCCAGTTAAAAACATTTTTTTCTTTCTTCTCTACAAAATTTCCAATTTTCCTACTTATATCATTTCTAAGGCTATTAAAATGGTTCTTACAAGTATCTAATGATTTTAAAATACACTCTATATCTACTATTACATTTATTATATCTATCTGGGCATTCCTAAGAAACAAATCTACATTTTCATTTAATTAATTACTTCCTAAGGGATTTTTATATCAGTTAAATTCACAACCAGTTCTTTCTTATAAATACTCATTATACTTCTTTATTAGTTCACTATCCGCATCATTATTTCTAAATAATAAATTTCCTCTTATATTCTTACAATCTACAAAGGTTTTATGTTTACCATTTTTATACCTTTTTATTATTATGGTGCATCAATTGCTCGGATAATTAGCGCCATTTTATATCTATTATCACATTTTAGTTTTATTATTTTTATTCTCTGGTATTTTGTAATTTATTCCTTATTTTACCTAGATTTAAGTTATTTCCTTATTATTACATAATCTATTGAACTCTTCTTAACATTTTACCTTAGCATTAACATTTAGTTTATTAATAATAGAATTTAAATCTTAGTACTCCCAACCAGCCAGTATCCTTGATTAATATCAAAATCAATTAGTTCTTCAGTAGATTTATTAAAAATATCAGTATTTTTTAGTTTCTTTAAAACGTTAGGCTGACAACAATTTTCGAACCATACAGAAAATGTGGAGGAATTTCAGAATTATTTTTACATTCTTTTAAATAATAAATTTCCCCCAGTGCCTTAAGGTGCTTTTTTCTTCCTAAAAACAAATCCTTTACACAACTTTAATCCACTAAAAATTGTTTACACTCCTCCTTTTTTCTTCTTAAATACTCATTCGTCGAAGCTCCTTTTTGATCTGCTTCCATTCTAATTATATTATAACCGATGGACCCTCCAAGGGAAGACTTGCATAAAAAAAAATGTACTCCACCTTCAAACACTAACAAATGCACGTGGAGTAGAACATGAACTGGCACAAGCCAGTAATTTTGATTTGTAAATTTTCTTTAGGGGTAGGAATAAACAAAAAAATTATCTCATATCCTTATTTACTCCAGAAGAATATTCCGAGGTCCAAGCTTAATTAGAAATGTGATATTAACACTTACTTTATTTTTCTTCTAGTGATTTGAAAATGCCCTAAAGGTCGAAATGTTACGTGTAAGGAGAGCAAATAAATAAATAAAATATTTATGGTTTGAGGTGGTGATCATAATAAATTTGAGGTTTTTTCAATTAAAAATACCATTAACATAACAATTGAATTCATACATTTTGAAGGGAGACTAGACTTCAAATTTATTCTCAACGAAATTTGAAATTAAAACAATTGAATTAACCCTAAAAAATGAAATGAAGTGAATGAAACTTAGGACATATTAAAAACCTACCAAATGTGTGCCCATTAATGTGTTTACTATATTTTAAAATGAGTATTTACTTTGAATGTCTAATATACAACTCGACAACAATTTTATAAAATACATGAGATTATTAAAGTGAAATTAAAGGAAAGGAATGCAGTGCTCAGAGGCCAATTGGAAATGAAGTGAAGGTAGCAATATGTCTTAGGCAAGCATAGTTTTATTTTATGTACATATCATATTTAACAATTTTATTTAAAATAACAGGAAAAATGAGACAAGAAAAATAATTAACGAACTGGAGAATGAACTAATACAATAAGTAAAATGAGTAAATAGACAAAATAATTCAATCTCAATGAAGGTTTTTGTTTTTTCTTCCTCATCATGTTAATTGATAATCGTGGGAGTTAGTAAATATGATGGATTATCAGCTAATTCTCAACCATCATTCCGAGATTGAGGATAAATTTTGTCTTCAGCTTCCATAACTGCAACAAATAGTTTTCTTCTTCTTCTTAACTGTTGAGATTGCAAGGGCATAACTTTTGTTAGATTGTATATCGAATTCCCTTGGTAGTTTATCAATTTTGTCCTTTGGTCTTCAGCCTTCTTTCCTATAACAACATTTATTAGATATTAGAACACAAATAACATAATGCAATAGTATTTCCTTTCAAATACTTGGCTTCTGGGGATATGTTTAAAATAATAGCTAAAGGTTGGGAGAAAGGACTGTTATGGACACACTCGCAACCTATTTAAATGCCTGAGCCTAATCTCAAAATGTGGGAAACAATTACAATAGAGTATGAGATAAAGTAGCAATTTTATACAATTTTTTTTGAGCTATACACAGTAAACATAAGAAAACCAGCTTTCAGTGGTTCTTCATTCTTTAACTATAAACAATTTTCTCACTTATTTTTGTTCACTTAATACAATTTGCTTTAATTCAATTGTAATCTCAATAATGTTTTTAAGAGTTACTTTATTTTTAAATCTACTTAATTAAATAAATATATTAAAAATAGGTAAAATAACCTGAACTTACATAATTCATTCTTATAATAATCACTATATTTGTTCACTTAATTTATTCTTTTCAATTCAATTGATATATTAATAATATTTTTGAGTGTTACTACATCTTTAAATGTAAATCTACTTTGTATTTCTATTAAAATAACGAAAACAGGCAAAATAACCTGTACTTATATTATTCATTTTGATAATAATACTATTTTTCTTCACTTGATTTATTTGTTTCAGTTCAATTGTTATATTAATAAGATTTTTGAGTGTTACTACATCTCTAAATGTAAATCTACTTTGTATTTCTATTAAAATAATGAAAACAGGTAAAATAACCTGTACTTACATAATTCATTTTTATAATAATACCCACTATTTTTGTTCACTTGATTTATTTGTTTTAACTCAATTGTAATCTCAATAATATTTTAAAGAGTTGCAACGCTTTTAAATATAAATCTACTTTGCATTACAATTAATATATTAAAAACAGACAAAATAACCTGTACTTACCGTTGTCCGTGTTTAATTCTTTGGCGATTTAATCCCATGTTTGGTCTTTACTTTTCGTCCTCATATAATTCAGAAGACTTGTATCGCACAACACAGTAAACATTTTCACTTCACATATTAAACTTTCCATGATTAAATGGAATGGCGAGCGAGCCAGTACCGACAGAGGACGTAGGAATCTGTGTGAAAACACAAAAACGCCGAGGGACGACAGAGGCCTTTGCCGCGCCTGCGCCTGCGCTGGCTTCAATATGCGGCACTCCATTGAAACCAATGTGTTGCAGAAACGCCGAGGCCTGTGCTTCGTCTCTGCTGCGTCTGCGCTGGGCTCAATTTGCGCCCGGCCTAAGAACGGAACTGCACTGAGTTCCTGAGAGTCGGACTACCAACTATTTTAGGAACCCATTTTATAAGTAATTGGACTTGGGAATCTAATGAAACCATTTCTAAGGTCATATCTAGAACTGCTGTCAAGGAAAATGGGGAACATTTTTTTTTTTTTTTTTAAGGAATTCTCAAGAATATTTTGGGAAGTCTTAGTAACTATAAAGCACCTATTTAAAAGCTTATTACATTTATCACAAATATGTCGTTTTAGAAAGGAGAAATTGGTGCTTAAACAAAGCAATATCTGTGTAGGACTCAGTTTCCTGTCTTGGTGCCTGACATTTTCATTCACTTTGAGGTTTTCATTTTTAGGAATGACAAACGATTAATGGTTTCTATTCTTAGCTTTCCAAATAGCACTAGGGATAAGAACGTAACACACTAAGTCGAAACAGGCTTTTAATGAAGCAATAAAAGAAAACCTAGGTCAAAGTAATACAAAGCTCCAATCCAGATCAGAATAGTTATTAATATATTATGAGATTGTGATAATTTCTTTACATTATTAATATTTTAATTCCATTATTATATTTTGAAGGAATCTAATCAGAGCCGGGGAACACAACCTTAGAAGCCATAAAGATTGTTCACTAAACGGAGAATGCGCGCCACAACCACAGGAAGAGAAAATCGATAAAATATTCAGAATCGAAGGGCAAGGAGAATGGCCGCACAATGACATTGCTATAATCAGAGTAGTTCGACCTTTTCAATTCAATGGTATCTTATATATTCTAATACACCCTCTGGATTAGAAGTAACTAACTTATAACTTTGGAATTCAATAGTATTCTATCAATATATATATTAGAAGTAACTTATAACTGCAATTTAATAGTATTCTATCAATATATATTAGAAGTAACTTATAACTTTGCAATTTAATAGCATTCTATCAATATATATTAGAAGTAACTTATAACTGAAGAAGGCCACATTCCTAGTTCTTTATCTGCCAGAAATGTATCCTCTCCTCCATCGCCCTGAAGGTGGCTAGATGTCAAGCCGAAACATCGGCATAAATACAACTAATTTTAGTTGAAAAAGGAAATTTTATTCAAGATGGTCGGGGATTGGTCATATGATCCCCGACCATTTACACCTCCTTCATTAATAAATAGATTATAAAAAATATATTACATTTAAATTACCTGAGGTTTTGATTAAAAGGTGTTTGTGTTTCAGGATTCGTAATGCCTGTCTGCCTACCTAATAAGTATGTCATGAATACCAAATTTACTGGGCATTTTGCTACAGTAGCTGGATGGGGAGCCATCAACGATTGTAAGTTCTTTTCATATTCCAATATTTTTTTTTTCATAATAATATTTCAAATAACCAAGAACAAAATATTTCCTGCTTTTTTGCTAAACAAACTCTCAAGAACAGATGAAACAAAATTCTGAAGGTGAAAAATAGAGTTTCGGCCAACATAGACAGAAAAACAGCTTGACTTCAAGGCTCAATCCAGAAGTGCCGACTAGAACATTTCAGAACCAATAGATCAAGAAAATAACTTTAGTTGAAATTGTATATATGCATGTATATACAGGGTGAGTCAGGTCTAAGTAGCCAAAATCTTGGAGGTGATTGTAGGCCAATTTCCAACAAAAAATTTATTTGAAGTATGGTCCGATTCCTAAGGGGAAAGAAGTTATGTCCAATTTTCTGTGTTTTTTTTTTGTTTTTTTTTTTTCTTTATTAACAAAATCTCTTTTAAGGAAACAGTAGTTTAATTCAGTTAACCCATTGATAGAAGCTACTTTCTGGACGTCCAATAACACGCTTCTGTTTTTCTTGATGAATCAGAGGTTTTTTCCTATATATTGGCTCCTATCACCAAATAGGTCTGTCATGATTTATGGTAAGTCATAATATTGTTTCTGTATACATTCTTTGAATAAGTGTTTAGTCACAATGTTCACAGTGACCTGCTGTGATAACATTTAATATTTTAAATTGATTTTGTCAAATTTATAATTATTCCTGAAGGACATGTGTCCCGGGATAAGAATAATTGTTTTCATTTCATTCCATACTTTCTATGAACCTGCAAAGTGGTGAGGGTGAAACTTTTATTTTGGAACTAACAACTGAGCCTTAACACACAGAGTTGAGAAGCCTCGAGAGGATAGCCAATGCTCCGTCAATGTTACAGTCGCAACTAGCCTTCGGGCAAGTCGGCAAGAAAACTCATGTGTGTGTGTTTTTTTTTTAAATAGAATTGAAAATTGTTATTATGTTTCAGACACAAAAAGAATATACCACCTGCTTCAAAAGGTGAAAGTAAGGATATTGGAACAAGAAACATGTGGACGTAATTATAAAGAGTTTAACAGTAAGTTAATTACAATGCTCCACTTTTTAATCAACAGTATGCTTTTATTAATGTTCAGTTCTCTTCTCTGGGAATTCACAGCTTCGTCGTCTGTTTAATTACTTATTAAGCTTCTTTCAACAGAACTGTTGGCTTTTCTATTAGGAATTTTAATGAAGAGTATGTCATTTCAGCACGTTCTCAGTGAATCATAGCTATAGAGAGAATTTTTTAAAAATCTCTGTGTTTAAATACACGCATATAAATAAATATGTGTAGACACAGACATATAAACATACATAAATAAAAACATCCATTTTTTTTTTGTTTTTGTTACATATATATTTATTTATGTGAGTGTATTTATACACACACACACAATTACATACTAGATATATATAAATACATATCGGTCCATCTGAAGGGGGGTTTAATCCTTTTATAAATTATTAATGTTCCTCTAACGATTAAAATTATCGGTACGTTGAAATGAAACTTGGCATAGATCTAGTCCATCTAAAGTGAAAGATTTGTTTAAAAATAAACTAAATTAGTCCATTATGATTGGGGGATTATACTAGATCAAAATAATTAACTTGCTCGTAGCAGCCATTATTAATGGTTCATTGCAACAAAATTCGATCGAGATGTCACGCCTAACTAATGAGGATCATGGAAGATAAAAAAAGAACATAGGCCCATTAGAAGCTGGGATTTACTTACATCTCAAAACCAGTCAGGAAATCCTAGTAAATGTAAAGTGTATATTCGAAATCTTATTATATTTCCACACAAATACAGTTTATAATGTGATTTTTGCAAGAACGATCTGCATCAGAGAAATGGGTGCTTGAATGGAGTAATTCCCGCTTAGAGTAGAGTTAGAGTTTCCATCTCTGCCATCGTGGCTCTTCCTTCTCCATCTTGCACACAACTGTTTAGATATTTCCCTTAGGATTAGGTAGAACGCTAACTGTTTTCATTCTAAGCTCTACACAAAGTAGGAAGGGTCTATGGAGATTCACTAAGCAGTTCCCGTGGCTTTTCAATGTCACATCAGCGGACAGTTCAATCAAACATTGTTTTTATAAATGCCACACTATCTGAAATATCTATTTAATAATGTCTCCAGCTCTTAGATCTTCTTTTACTCATGAAATCCATTTAATTACTTCAACCTTTGTCCTACTTTTGTTTTGGTAAAATGTATACTTTGATTTCCAAATAAATTTATTATATGATGTTAATAAAAATTACTGACGCCATTGAATATTTTGTTAATTAATATTAATGTAAGCATGAACTGCAAAAATCCTTTAAATCTATCAAGATGAGATATTCAAATTCTTAGAAACGCTTTCATTTACAGATGTGAATCAAATATGCGCAGCTGCAAAGACAAAGTCCGGGGCTTGCAACGGAGATTCCGGAGGCCCTCTATTTGTAAAGATATCTATAGCAGGCAGAGTTCAATATTATGCAATTGGACTGGTGTCGTATGGCCCTAAAGTCTGTACAAGTGGACCAACTGTCTACACAAATGTTATAAAAAACATGAATTGGATACTTGATCATATTAATAAGAAGTAGTAAGAAAATCCTTCAAAGTTCATTTTAGATGTATAAAATAAAAGTTCATTTCTTTCTTAATTCATTGGAATTACGTCCTAAATGTAAGAACATAATGTCTAAGAAATAAAGTTTTATCTTACGTTTTTTTCAACATCTAATGAATACAAAGCCTATTTCCTTATATATATTGTCTTAACCCTAGCACGTCCAAGGTGTTCAGACCAGACCCTTTCCCAAGAACGGCTCTTGGAGGCCTGAACATCTTAACCCTAGCACGTCCAAGGTGTTCAGACCACACCCTTTCCCAAGAACGGCTCTTGGAGGCCTGAACGTCTTAACCCTAGCACGTCCAAGGTGTTCACACCACACCCTTTCCCAAGAACGGCTCTTGGAGGCCTGAACGTCTTAACCCTAAGGCGTCCAAGGTGTTCCGACCACACCCTTTCCCAAGAACGGCTCTTGGAGGCCTGAACGTCTTAACCCTAAGGCGTCCAAGGTGTTCACACCACACCCTTTCCTAAGAGCGGCTCTTGGAGGCCTGAACGTCTTAACCCTAGCATGTCCAAGGTGTTCAGACCAGACCCTTTCCTAAGAGCGGCTCTTGGAGGCCTGAACGTCTTAACCCTAAGGCGTCCAAGGTGTTCACACCACACCCTTTCCCAAGAACGGCTCTTGGAGGCCTGAACGTCTTAACCCTAGCACGTCCAAGGTGTTCACACCACACCCTTTCCCAAGAACGGCTCATGGAGGCCTGAACGTCTTAACCCTAAGGCGTCCAAGGTGTTCACACCACACCCTTTCCTAAGAGCGGCTCTTGGAGGCCTGAACGTCTTAACCCTAAGGCATCCAAGGTGTTCACACCACACCCTTTCCTAAGAGCGGCTCTTGGAGGCCTGAACGTCTTAACCCTAGCACGTCCAAGGTGTTCAGACCACACCCTTTCCCAAGGACTGCTCTTGGAGGCCTGAACGTCTTAAACCTAAGGAGTCCAAGGTGTTCCGACCACACCCTTTCCTAAGAGCGGCTCATGGAGGCCTGAACGTCTTAACCCTAAGGCGTCCAAGGTGTTCAGACCACACCCTTTCCCAAGAATGGCTCTTGGAGGCCTGAACGTCTTAACCCTAAGGCGTCCAAGGTGTTCACACCACACCCTTTCCTAAGAGCGGCTCTTGGAGGCCTGAACGTCTTAACCCTAGCACGTCCAAGGTGTTCAGACCACACCCTTTCCCAAGGACTGCTCTTGGAGGCCTGAACGTCTTAACCCTAAGGCGTCCAAGGTGTTCACACCACACCCTTTCCTAAGAGCGGCTCATGGAGGCCTGAACGTCTTAACCCTAAGGCGTCCAAGGTGTTCAGACCACACCCTTTCCCAAGAATGGCTCTTGGAGGCCTGAACGTCTTAACCCTAAGGCGTCCAAGGTGTTCACACCACACCCTTTCCTAAGAGCGGCTCTTGGAGGCCTGAACGTCTTAACCCTAGCACGTCCAAGGTGTTCAGACCACACCCTTTCCCAAGGACTGCTCTTGGAGGCCTGAACGTCTTAAACCTAAGGAGTCCAAGGTGTTCCGACCACACCCTTTCCTAAGAGCGGCTCATGGAGGCCTGAACGTCTTAACCCTAAGGCGTCCAAGGTGTTCAGACCACACCCTTTCCCAAGAACGGCTCATGGAGGCCTGAACGTCTTAACCCTAAGGCGTCCAAGGTGTTCAGACCAGACCCTTTCCTAAGAGCGGCTCTTGGAGGCCTGAACGTCTTAACCCTAGCACGTCCAAGGTGTTCAGACCACACCCTTTCCCAAGGACTGCTCTTGGAGGCCTGAACGTCTTAAACCTAAGGCGTTCAAGGTGTTCCGACCACACCCTTTCCTAAGAGCGGCTCATGGAGGCCTGAACGTCTTAACCCTAAGGCGTCCAAGGTGTTCAGACCACACCCTTTCCCAAGAACGGCTCTTGGAGGCCTGAACGTCTTAACCCTAAGGCGTCCAAGGTGTTCAGACCAGACCCTTTCCTAAGAGCGGCTCTTGGAGGCCTGAACGTCTTAACCCTAGCACGTCCAAGGTGTTCAGACCACACCCTTTCCCAAGGACTGCTCTTGGAGGCCTGAACGTCTTAAACCTAAGGCGTTCAAGGTGTTCCGACCACACCCTTTCCTAAGAGCGGCTCATGGAGGCCTGAACGTCTTAACCCTAAGGCGTCCAAGGTGTTCAGACCACACCCTTTCCCAAGAACTGCTCTTGGAGGCCTGAACGTATTAACCCTAAGGCGTCCTAGGTATTCAGACCACACCCTTTCCCAAGAACGTCTCTTGGAGCCCTGAACGTATTAACCCTAAGGCGTCCAAGGTATTCAGACCACACCCTTTCCCAAGAACAGCTCTTGGAGCCCTGAACG
This sequence comes from Gonocerus acuteangulatus, assembly GCA_946811695.1. Taxonomy (NCBI): domain Eukaryota; kingdom Metazoa; phylum Arthropoda; class Insecta; order Hemiptera; family Coreidae; genus Gonocerus; species Gonocerus acuteangulatus. Next base: position 46,490,804 of record OX328131.1, read on the forward strand.
TCAACCCTAAGACGTCCAAGGTGTTCAGACCACACCCTTTCCTAAGAGCGGCTCATGGAGGCCTGAACGTCTTAACCCTAAGGCGTCCAAGGTGTTCAGACCACACCCTTTCCCAAGAACGGCTCTTGGAGGCCTGAACGTCTTAACCCTAAGGCGTCCAAGGTGTTCAGACCAGACCCTTTCCTAAGAGCGGCTCTTGGAGGCCTGAACGTCTTAACCCTAGCACGTCCAAGGTGTTCAGACCACACCCTTTCCCAAGGACTGCTCTTGGAGGCCTGAACGTCTTAAACCTAAGGCGTTCAAGGTGTTCCGACCACACCCTTTCCTAAGAGCGGCTCATGGAGGCCTGAACGTCTTAACCCTAAGGCGTCCAAGGTGTTCAGACCACACCCTTTCCCAAGAACGTCTCTTGGAGCCCTGAACGTATTAACCCTAAGGCGTCCAAGGTATTCAGACCACACCCTTTCCCAAGAACAGCTCTTGGAGCCCTGAACGTCAACCCTAAGACGTCCAAGGTGTTCAGACCACACCCTTTCCCAAGAACAGCTCTTGGAGGCCTGAACGTCTTAACCCTAGGACGTCCAAAGTGTTCTGTTAAGGACCGTCTCCTCCTTATGATTTATTTATTTCTTTTATGATGAGCTTCGTAACGTTAGCGATGAGCTCATGATAAAGTTAGTAACACGTTCTTTGTCTAGTCAAGAGAGGAAAAAACAAAAATAAACCAAAACAGCGCCACAATAGTAGGAATTAAATAAACAAACTAATTTAGTGATTTCCTGTTGTGCAAGTATACTTAAAAACCATATAGATACACATATGTATATAATTCATTCAAGTCTACATAGACATGCAAATATATTCATACATAAATAAAAATCCTCCTTATGAGATATCTCGTTTAGAGCTAGGAGGGACTGTCTCCTCCTTATGAGATATCTTGTCTAGTGCTTGGAGGGACCGTCTCCTCCTTACGAGATATCTCATCTAGAGCTTGGAGGGACCGTCTCCTCCTTAGGAGATATCTCATCTAGAGCTTGGAGGGACCGTCTCCTCCTTATGAGATATCTCATCTAGAGCTAGGAGGGACCGTGTCCTCCTTACGAGATATCTTGTCTAGAGCTAGGAGGGACCTTCTCCTCCTTACGAGATATCTCGTCTAGAGCTAGGAGAGACCTTCTCCTCCTAACGAGATATCTCCTCTAGTACTTGGAAAGGTTTGCACAACATTTCTCTATTTCCAACAAAAAGGTTTTCCCTTTAAGCTTGACGCAGCCATGACTAATCATAGACCTTTAAAATATTCCCTTTTCCTATAATCTTAAAACATAGGCTTTAATCCATTCGAGACTGATAGCCACTTCCATGACATGGCACTTATTGGGACTTATTGTATAGAAATGCTACTCTTTGCTATGCCAGAAACTGACTCTTTCTAGAGCACACCCTTATAGATCATTACAATATTTATATATATATATATATATATTTTTTTTTTTTTTTTTTTTATACGGCGCATCTACTTCTAGGTCATTAGCGCCGACATCCAGGGTGCAGCGAGGAATTTTCCCAGCGAGCCTTGAGATGAGAAAATTCCTGCCGGAGGTGGGAATCGAACCCACCATCTCCCGCTTATGAATCCAGCGTGCTAGCCACTAGACTACGGGAGACCCCTATATATATATTGTAATGATCTAAAAGGGGGAACTCTAGAAAGAGTCAGTTTCTGGCATAGCAAAGAGTAGCATTCCTATTCAAAATAAAGGCTAAGTTATATTCCATAAGTCCATCACAAATATTCTCCTTAGTCAATCAATTAAATAAATAAAAGAGTAATAAAAGGGATAGCAATTGGCAGTGCTTAGTTTGGCAGTATTTATTTTTTTTTTTGAAAAAGGCAGTGTGAAATAAAAGAGTCCAAATATCTCGGCTAGGAGCGATAAGGCATCGAGAGATACAATTTTCCCAGGAAGATAAGAATAGAGGTGCTTCCAAAAGATGCCCTTTGAACATCGAGGTGGCGATCGCTGAAGACAAACACCCTTGGTGTGGTGGGAGTAACGCCTCTATGAAAAGGGCCTTCCCCCACCACTCGCCCCCATTCAAGCACCAGAGGCAGAGGACACACGGTCTCGCTGCAGAACCAGCTGGCCAGCCGACACCAAGCTCTCACTTCATCTTCACTGGATGGCCAGACACCACTCCATGATCTAGCAGCCGACCATCATTCTCCTCAACATGCCGACATAACTACAACCAGTCTACCTCTTCACTTCCAGAACATCATCCGTATCATAAGCTGAGTATACCTCAATAACTGCCAATCTTCAATTAAATTCAAAAGCTAGCTAAAATTTCACAATGGCCAATATTTATATTTTAACATATAAGTTAATATTTTAATTATGTACTAACTTTTCTTAAATAACCCAACATTGATACAATTATGTGAGTCAAGCACTTATTCTTATTTTATATCACAGCCATGCCAAATCTTAAATTATATCTTTTATTCAATATAAGTCAATTATTTCCAACTCTATTTTATTTATAATGAACCTTTCTCCTGGTATTTAATATGGTCTCAACACATAAAAGGACAGATGGTAAGAAGTGGTTCTAATTATATATTTCTCATGCTTTCCTTTCAGGAAATTTATTAAATTAATTCAATTATTCAAATGGTTTTATTCATAAATCCATATGTGGTGAGTTTGGTAATTTTAAATGAACCCTGAGATATAATGAAAATATAATAAAAACAGATCAAATCAACTTTTCCTACAATAACTCTTAAAATATAATTCAATTTTCTTTATCTTCCCCCACCAAAACACCACTATATATATATATATATATATATATATATATATATATATATATATGTATATATATATATATATATATATATATGTATATATATATATATATATGTATATATATATATATATATATATATATATATATATATATATATATATATATATATTTACAAACTAATTAAAATTCTAAAAAATTGAAAGCATTTTAAAAGAAAACTTATCTTTAATTTTTTTCTTAAGTTACAAAATATATATATATATATATATATATATATATTTTGATATTTGATAACTAATCCCTATCAAACTATTAACTTATAAATTTATTAAAATCAACTATTAAATTTTTCAATCAGAAACTGAAACAGTAGGTCGGTACGGCATCGTTGGCTCCAAACGTCCTATGTATAGAAGAATTATTTTCTTGCCAAACTATGTTCTGCTACTGGAAAAAAATTATAAAAGTCTCAGTGCAAAAAACGGTTGATGGCGTTCGAAACTACACATTTTGAACTATCATATGAAAAAAAATCAGTCTGGCCTTCTTTGGCTAACATAAAGTTTTTTCCCCACAGAAAATAAACTTTTTTTATTTATCTTTAAAAAAACACCTTTGCTTGTTAAAAAGACCACATTTTTTTGTATTACATTAATCTACAAAAAATAAGTGCATAAATAGTATCTACATACCCCTAATTGTTGTATCCATACTATCAGAATAAACTAAATTAAAAACTGATTGATTGCACTGCACAAATACACTCAGTAACTATGTTGAAATTAGACTGAGCAGTTTCTCGTATATTTTGCCCAACTTCAAGGGCCCCTAACTTTCCAGTAACCGAAGATAATTAGATAATACTACAAATTTGCCTTATCTAAAGTATCTCTAGTAATATAGTCAACTTAGTTTTATGATCTGTTTACTTGAGTGTTGTCCATCTAGTTATGGGAATCAGCCCACTGTGCACCAGTGGGAATCCAACTCACCATCTCCCGCTAAGGCGTTAGCCACTAGACCGTGGGGAGACCCGTTATTATAGCTATTCACTACAATTTGTCTGTTCTCTTACAAGTAATTTAGTATTGATGGATGTTTAGGGAAGACAAAATGTATCATTTCTATTTCTTCAAGTAATAATAAAGTGGTCTGAGTGTATGAATTTTTTATTTATTCATTCTGACCAATATGTTAACAAATAATGTTTTAATCAACAAGTTATTCCTAGTGGAAATATTTTCTGTTTCCTTGGCATGTCAACAACAGGGAAGTATGATGAAAATCAACAACGATAGTTCTATGATAAAAATATGTTAATAGATAGGATAACAACTCAGGTAAGTAAAAAATGATTTCAAAAGTTTAAAATATATTTAATAAAAAATAAACATTATATTACAGTAAAATACTTTTAAAATTACATACAAACAATACTTCCAGGATCTAACAATAAACTTATTTCCTTATGAGTATAATACAGGTGTAAGAACTGGACCTCCAGGATCTGAAAAAAATTATCAACTTTTTCACAAGTCAGGAGAGGAGGGAGAAAAAGTTTATTTTAAAAAACAAAGTTTAGCAGCCCATCTATATTGAGTTGCTTAATTCACAACATATTTATCAAAAATAATCACACCCATTAGAGGGAAAAATTAAATAACAAAAGTCATATGTAAATTGAGATGTTTCTGTAATGTCTGTTTGTGTGAGACCTGCCGCTTTTAAACACACCCACACACACTCTAAAAAATGACGTAAACTAGATTTATAAAGAAGTAATAAATAAATAAATAACTCTTGTTATTTATATTCAAAAAACGTAAAGTTTATTGCTGATGAAGTAAAAAGTTTACTTACTGTCGCCATACGCATAAAATTTAGCACTAAAACCAATTCCTCCATTGTGCCTACTCGTCTTGTAACAAACAGCAACTGTTTGCCCAACCCCATAGAATTCAGCTGGTTTGTCCTGGAAAAACATGTTGAAAATTTAAATAATTTTTGAATAAAGTAAAGAAATGTTTTTTTTTATTCTTTTGTTTTCCAAGAGGAGTATACCTCCAGCGTGGGAGTTTATTTACTACGTATGCCATCCTTTCTGGATACTATACGTATTTTGATAATGTACATAAAATAATGTTTTCTCTTACATCAAATATGAATACTCATATATACAAATAAATGGTTAGATGCAATTAAATTTGTAGCAAGTCGTATTTAAATTCAATAAACTTATTAAATAAGTAAAAAATAATAAGTTTTGAAACCAATAAATAGATTTAATGTATGTTATCTTAATGTATTAGCAATTTTTATTTATTTCTTAACATACTTTTTAATCTCAAAAAATTACTCTGTATGTAATAATATATATAAATATATATATATATATATATATATATATATATATATATATATATATATTTGATAATAATATGGCTGTGTCCAGCAATTATTCTTTTAACATTTAATGATTTAAAAAACCAACCACTGGTGAAAGTGGTTATAATATTTGTTACTACTTTTAAAAAAGTTTCTATTTTTTTTCATATTTCTAAATTAAGTAAAGGAAATGAAAAATGAAAATAAAATAAAATAAGTAATGGTGTCTTGCTTACTCCTCCACAATAAGTTGTTTGTTTTATTTTGTCCCCTGTTACACTATTCACATAATACATTTCCACATAATCTGTTTCGCAGGTAGACCGTGCACCAATGTCAAATTCTGGAAAATAAAATTTTATTAAGGCTATCTTCAAAACAGTAAAATAAATATTGCCATAACATAATCAAAGAAATTAGAATCTATTTTAGTATTTTAATTGCTCTAAAAAGCTTTGAATTCAATTTCTAAAATGTAATTATATATATATATATAATATGAGGCATAGGTAATAAAAAAAATAATAACTATTTTTATTACTTTTTGTACAATTTTATTTTATAATTGCCCTACAAATTTCATGGCCTCCATGCCACCTCCTCAGGGGCCATTAAGACCTTGCACGAATGGTCTGCCTATCCCCAACAGCCTGTTTATTTGGTCATCAGGAAAAACCTTTACTTTATGCACACATACAATACAACTTTCTTTTAAATAAAGTTATTCAACTTAAAAATAATTCAAACAAAAAATTAATAAATGATAAATAATGATAGTAAACAAAAAAGAAATCATTATTATAAAAGACAAGTTTTAATTTTATGAGGAGATCCATCAAAGTGAAGAGGCTATGAAGGAAAGTCGGAAAATTATCCGATAGAGTGGGCCTAAGGCAAGGTCACAGGCAAACAACACTTTCTATTGCAATGGTCGTAATTGGACCCGACGTAGTCATTGTGGAACTTGAACAAATCACATTGAGAGCATGAAACTTATAGAGCAAATATTATTAAAAAAAAATTTGAACAAAAAAGAAATACAGTTTTTTCCCCTGACCCAACCAATTTTCAATAATTTTTTTACTTATTTTTTTATTGTTTAAAGCTGCAAGACAGTGGAACAATCCAATAATTATTTATAAGAGCAAAATATATATATAAAAAAATCGTAAATAATTGCAAAGTTTGTACAGATTATGTTTATCCTTAGTAATTATATTTAGTGATGTATTACATGAATGTATAAATCTCAATGGTGTATATTACTAGTTTTCTGATATTTATTATAAATATATATTCATTATCTGCATTGTCATGGCTGCCAAATAACTTTTTAATCTTCAAATAAGCATAAATATTGTCTATACATTCGCTCCCATGGGAGAGTGGGTGAGGCTAGCCACAGAGTGGTTCTATGCTAAGGCAAAGATTGTCATGATTTTTAGTTAAAGGGATATTACATAATTCTCTTTGAGATCTAGCCTTAGTTGTCGTGACATGTAGGTGCGTCATATATATATACCTAGACAGTTGCCTGATTTTAATAATATTTTTTTATTTACAAGATGTTGGTTTTTAAGTTCAATAGATATTCATACCTCTAGAATAGGTTTTAAAATAGGAAAAAAAATAGTTTTTGATTACCTGTGAAAACAACTTTAGGAACGTTGGGAACAGGTACAGTAATTTCCCAGCAGCAGTAACTCAGTTGACGATAACTACCGGGATACGAAGGACTTGTAAATACACCAAAATAATTGTAGAATTTTCCTCCACAACCTGGACCTAGGCAGAAGAAGAAATAGTTTACAATCACAAAATGTATGATTAATAACATATAATTTGCCAATTACGATTTAGGTTTATATCTGATTGGGTTATTTTATTTTAGCTTGAAACAGGCTTTTATATCGGGGGTAAACTAAAAAAATTGTCTCAAAGATATGTGACAAAAAAGTTATATTTTGATGTTTTGTGACTGTATGGCACATCCTGAAACGTTATCGTTATTCTGAACTTATATCTTAAGAAACCTGGAAACTGCCAATTTCTTCTCTTGATGAAGGAAAAATTTGAATAAAGCCGAAAATGAATTCAGCTCTATCGACTGTTCGTGGGGCATCCTGTATCGATTTGATTTTCGAAAAGATTGATTCGAAGAAGAATCGTAGTGACTTATTTAGTGACTGAAAAGTGATAATCGCTACCCATACCATCTTCAAAAAGTGCAGAATTTATTACCTCAAGAGATTGAATTTTAGTAATTGGTTTCTTGAAACAATTCAATATGACAATTTATTTCCATTGAAAATGTAAATGAATAAGTACAAAAATGAAAACTTGTTTTGTTTCTTGTTTTGCAATTTTCTGCAGAACGAAGCAATTATAATCTAAGAATGAAAGAAGAAAATAATTACCTTCGCTAGAGGATGTGTAGGTTATATCTACCGAGCTACTCACACGGGAACCTGAGGTCAGCTTCAATTTCAGCATGTTTGATTTAGAAAATACTGGAGGGACCATATTATATCCACAAATTTCTGCAGTTCTGTTATTATTATCAAATATCTAAAAAAATAAAAGTATTTAATGATTAATTTTATTGTCATTTATTTATTGAAAGTAAACAAGAAGGTAGCATATTACTGATTAGTTTGAAAAATGTAAATTTCACGTAACTGCTTCATCTTAGCAATCGTCTTTCCGTTCTCATCTCTACTGTCATTTGGAAAGCTTGGAATAAAAATATTTAATACTGAAATGGGGGCACTAAAAAGGTTATTTGGTTAAAATATTTATGGAGCAATTTGAGAATTTAAAACCACGCCATACATTTTTAGTGAAGATTTAATAACTAGTTTCCTCAGGATCGAAATAGTTCTAGTAATTAAAGGGTTTTGCACAAACCTCAAGTTTGTTCGAACACTTCCCTGCAGCCTTGTACAACATAACATTTCCAAAATAGAGAGACAATGTGTGATTTTTTGGTGCAATTACATATATTTCACAATTAGTTCTCTGCCTGCTGATCATTATCCTGCCTTGTGGAGCAGTATAGTTTCTAGTGCAAGCTGTAAAATATAATACATTTATAATAATTGTAAGATTTTAGGCGATCACAACTCTCCTCGACTAGCTTTCTCTATTTCTCAACATAAAATACTAATAATAATAGGAACTAAACTTGTATAACAATAAGAACTCATTTTAATTATCTCTTACTGAGTAGAAATTATTCTAAAAGTATAAATTATTCAGGACCTGCGTACTTTTCTCAGCTAGTGTAAGCCACATTCCTTAACCAATTAGTGTGTGAATTATTTTTTTTTTTTTACAATTTTCTTTCAGTATTTTGGGTTAAATTCTTATAAAATTTATAGAAAAAAATAGATTAAAAAAAGTTAGATTTTCATTGGGGGGTGAACAGTGGGCTGTTATAGGAGCGAAAATTGTTGAAAACAGGATAATAAACAAAATGGAAAATATATTTTAATGTCATTATTTATTATAAAATAAACTAAACCATTACTACAATAATATATAATAACTGTTGCAATAATAAATAAAATTTATGAAAATATTATTACCAGACCTCCCTCTCCTCAAATTCCGACTCCCCTACCCTCTGGAACACCCTTTGTAGCCTTTCCCTCGCCAAGAGTAAACCCACTCCCACTGTCCATGTTACACCCGACGAGCTGAATACCCATTTCAGTGTCGTCTCCTCTTCAACTACTCATTCCACACCCTTCTTTCCTTCTAATCCCTTTAACTCTGATAATTTTTACTTCCTAGGTTTATCACCTCCAGAACTCCTCAAAGCTGTCATGAAATCATGTTCTAAGTTCAAAGGTTCGGACAGTATACCCGTTGAGCTTATTAAACTTTCCCTTCCTGTTATCCTACCTCACCTACTCCTCATATACAATTATTCTTTGCAACACTCTGTCTTTCCCACACCCTGGAGGAATGCCCTTGTTCATCCCTTAAACAAAATTCCCAATCCAATTTTTCCCACCGATTTCCGTCCTATTTCTATCCTTTCCAATCTTTCTAAGCCATGTGAGTGCCTCGTCCAATCCCAAATATCTGTCTTCCTACACCCTGCTTAAACTCCCATCAATCTGGCTTTCACCCAGGATATTCCACCCAATCCGCACACCTAAAAATTACTCACGACCTTCAATCCGCTATTGATCTCAAAAGAATTTCCACCCTTGTACTCATAGATTTCAGTAAAGCGTTCGATATCATTGACCACAACATACTCCTTTCCAAACTCCAATCTTTCTCTAGCAGTGCTCTGACCTGGTTTCAATCCTTTATCTCTAACCGCTCCCAATCTGTTGTCTTTCCAAACAAACCCCAATCCTCCTCCCTTATGCGGCCCCTACACGGTCAGTAATAATGACATTACTTTATCGAAATGACAGTAATAATGATAGTGTAAGGTGGATAAAGTTGGAATGACGAACAGTAATGATGTGGATCCGGATTTTCTGATCTCGGCTTCATCATTACCGAAAATGGAGGAGATACTGTTATATATATATATATATATATATATATATATATATATATATATATATATATTGTAATGATATATTACATTCACGAATATATTTTTAAATTCAAATAACCATCGATATTTTGAAAAGCCCGCGCAAATCACAAACCATATATACAAATAACATCGTATTATATACGATCAAAATTAATAATGTTTTTGGACAATACTGGTATACAATATATCCATATTAAATGTACATCCAGATAACAATAAATTAATTATTTGTATTGCAAAAAACATAATTGTTATCTTTATATACAATCCGGCAAACTGCGGAAGTTAAGAAGCAAGGACGCTAAACTTTCCCGCTTGCTCGAATGGCGTCACTCGAGTCCCAGCAGCGATAGAGAGAAGGCGTCCATCGATTCCCAACATTCATTTAATGAGGAGCTGGGGTCTGTCCTCATTAAATTACAGCAGCCTTGTATTGAAGAAGAAGTCTGTTGCTTCTCAGCGTTGGTTGAATGCAGAGCTCTCCTCCAAGGAATACCGAGTGTATTGAGGTTTTGTTGGAAGCGGATTGAGTTAGAGGTAAGAATTGTTTTTTTTGTAGTTGTCGGTTATTTTATTATTGTTTGTGTGTAGTTTAATATTGTTTGTATCAGAATTGTCTGGAGATAAATGTTATATCGTTCATTCACTCGGAACTTTAATCCCTGAGGTTAAGTCAAACTCATATAATAAATCTTATTAAAATAATTAAAATATTTTTATTTTTTATTAAAATAATTAATCATTACATTTAATTGCGCCCAACGCGGGTCATTACATTTAATGGCGCCCAACGTAGACGGCCAAGTGAATTGAAATTAAAAACAGTAAATAAATGTTAAAAATAAAACTTAAAAATATTTTTTTTTTTTAAATAAAAATGTCTGACGTGAATATTGAACAAATTCAAAATAACGGTGAGGAAAATAGTGTAGAATCACCGGAATACGTATTTTTTACAACACCGGGAGAAATAAATATTATAGTCAAAACACGTGAAAACGAATTGCAGGAGGATGATGCAATAGCATTCAGAGAATCGGCGGGTTCCTTAGCAACGGAAATTCTATCCAATGACCGTACTTCCGAAAGGGATAATGAGATGCATCCTCAAGGCCTAGAACATTTGATGAGGCTATTATTGGAACAAAGTAAAAAATTGGAAAATAAAATTGACGCAAATAGGATCGAACTAAAGATCGAATTAAGTAAAATTGACGCAAATAGGATCGAACAAGATAAAGAACTTAAGTTCGAATTAAGTAAAAATAATAAAAAATTGGACGATTTATGTAATGCTTTAAATAATATAAGTAGTGAAGAGGACATTGAGATAAATGAAAATAATAATGAAAATTTAATTAAAAATTCCGAAAATGACGATACATTACTACATAATGACGATTTGGATGAAACAATAAAGGACAATTTAGATAGTAGTGATGGTTGTAATGACCAAATATTGGAAGATGGAATATTGATTGAAGATAAAAATGACTATAATTGTTTAATAAATGAAGATAATACAATTCAAGAAAAAATATTAACTGAATTAAATAATGATAATGAGGGTACAAATGAAATAATTAATAATAAGCTAATAAATGATAATTTCAAAAATAAAATAAGTACAAAATTTATAAACAAAATGATGAAACAAAAGAAAATTGAAAAATTATCTGATAACTATAAATTCAAAATAAATGAAAAGAGTTATAATAAAAGAAGTGGAAATATACCAATGAAGAAACTAATTAGAACTATTAATAATAATAATAATTTAAAGATTTTGAATGTCAAATTTGGAAATAAAATAAAAATTCTTTATAAATATAAAAGACAACTTGGAATAGAAAAAATTTCAAAGCTAAATCGGCCTCCAAGGAAAAGAATAAAACATTTTTATAGAAAGAAATTGGACAACTGCAAAATAAAGTATTAAGGACCAGGCATAAATTCAAGGCAATTGTTAAACTTAGTTTTAGATTAGTGAGTTTTTATAAAAATTATTAGTTTAGCATTTTTTTTAAGAAAATAAGATTTATATTAATATAAGATTTAATTGATAATAATAATATTTAAAAATTTATCATAAATTTAATAATCATATTAGTTTAGGATAAGATAGTTTTGATAATGATAATGTTTAATAAAATGAACAATGAAAAATGATAAGTTAAATTGAGAAATGATAATGAATAAAAATGATGTAACGAAATAAGTTATTGAAAATTTTAATAAAAAACAGGCTTACCAATCTAATTAATAGTTCTGTATCCCGAAACTCCAAATTAAAAAATTCAATTTTAAATTTATTTTTATACCGGACTAAAAACATTTTTTTTTTTTAATTTTTTTTTTTAGACAGGAGTGCAAATGTAATGATATATTACATTCACGAATATATTTTTAAATTCAAATAACCATCGATATTTTGAAAAGCCCGCGCAAATCACAAACCATATATACAAATAACATCGTATTATATACGATCAAAATTAATAATGTTTTTGGACAATACTGGTATACAATATATCCATATTAAATGTACATCCAGATAACAATAAATTAATTATTTGTATTGCAAAAAACATAATTGTTATCTTTATATACAATCCGGCAAACTGCGGAAGTTAAGAAGCAAGGACGCTAAACTTTCCCGCTTGCTCGAATGGCGTCACTCGAGTCCCAGCAGCGATAGAGAGAAGGCGTCCATCGATTCCCAACATTCATTTAATGAGGAGCTGGGGTCTGTCCTCATTAAATTACAGCAGCCTTGTATTGAAGAAGAAGTCTGTTGCTTCTCAGCGTTGGTTGAATGCAGAGCTCTCCTCCAAGGAATACCGAGTGTATTGAGGTTTTGTTGGAAGCGGATTGAGTTAGAGGTAAGAATTGTTTTTTTTGTAGTTGTCGGTTATTTTATTATTGTTTGTGTGTAGTTTAATATTGTTTGTATCTCAGAATTGTCTGGAGATAAATGTTATATCGTTCATTCACTCGGAACTTTAATCCCTGAGGTTAAGTCAAACTCATATAATAAATCTTATTAAAATAATTAAAATATTTTTATTTCTTTTTAAAAAAATTAATCATTACAATATATATATATATATATATATACACACATATACAGGGTGTTCAAAACTCGATTGACACCCCACTTTTTTTCCACAATTTTTGAAATTTAAACACGAAACTTGGTGGGTCTTAACGTGTTTAAAATTTTTATATTAATTTAGTCTGTAAAGGTGTAACTAGATTGAGTAGAGTTTCAAACGTAGCATCATTCATACGAAAATAGTTTTTGTAATCATCTGGATCAGAGTCTCGAATTTCAGTCAACAACAAAACGTGAGAATACTGTTCACATTTTTTCAGCCACTCCTTCATCCACCTTGAACGTTTCACGCCTTTTTTTGTGGCTAGTGCCGCAATTATAGCTACTCAGGCGACTTTGCGAGGATCCATTATTAACAAAACGCATCTGTCATGGAGATCCCAAAGCATACTGAAGAAATGTAATGACATTAAAAATGATCTGTGAAATGACGGTGTAAGGTGTACATTGTAATGATGATATGGAATGACGAGAGTTTGAATATTAATGACATTACTGATAATGTCATTATTACTGGGGATCCTCTCTATCCCCAACACTGTTTGCAGCCAACATAAACGATCTCCCATCCTCTCTCCTATTTTGCAACTTACACATGTATGCCCCCAAATGATGGATGATTCCCAAATCTACCTTTCCTTCCCTCCCTCTGAGCTGTTTGACGCAGCAAGAAAGATTCAGGAAGACTTGGACAGGATCACAGCTTGGGCCAAGACCAACAAATTAAAGAAGAACGCTGAGAAGTCCAAGGCGATAGTGATAGGCTCAGCTCCCCTCTTGAAATCTCTCCCTCCAATCCTCACTGCCTTCACCATTGACTCAAGTCCTATTCAATATGTCTCCTCTGCCAAGAACCTGGGTCTTGTTTTCGACCAAACCCTGCCCTGGAAGAATCACTTATCCCTAATCACTCGTCGCTCCATAGCCACCCTTAAACTATTTAACCATTCCCGTCACCTCCTCCCTACTCCTACACGTCAGCTTCTTGTATCTTCTCTAGTGTTCCCCCACTTTGACTAGTGTTGCCTAGTGTATGGAGGGCTCACTGGGGAGCTTGAGCATCGTCTAAAGGGGTGAATGACCAGTTTTCTCAGATTTATCCTTGATCCCCGGGATGCCCATATTTCTCACTGGTATTCTGAGCTGAAGTGACTATTCCATCAAATCAATGACAATACTTCCTAGGTTCCTTCCTTTACTAAAGCATTTCTTACAAATCCCCTTCCTAAATCTACAACCTCCTTCAGTTTAAATCCCCATTCCATTCCCGTGGTACCCGTTCCCATCACTCTGATCTCTATCCCCCTACTCATAAAACAGCCTTCTTCGACCGTTCCTTCATCTCCCATGCCTCCTCCTTCTGGAACTCTCTCCCTCTTTCGATTCAACACTCTCCTTCCTTACCTGTATTTAAATCCCGCCTCCTTGCATTTATCCTATCCTCCCAGGAAGGCGTTCTTAAGATTTGAACACCAAGGAAGACCAGATTAGTTATGTATATTTTGTTTCCATATATTTTGTTGTTGTTTTCCCGTTTAATTAAATCGACACTTGTTTTTCTTGTTAGTGGTAAGAATCATTCTTTCCAAAATATTTCTTGTTGTTCTTTTGTTTATTGATTTATTATTTATTTCTTTGTTCATATCCTTCCATACTCCCCATTTTTAAAAAATATGTATTTCTGTATATTTAACAATTTAATTATATTTTAACCCGCTCTGAATATTGTTTCATCATTGCTTCACCCTCTCCCATCCTCTTCTTGCTCCATTATTCCACAATCCTTCTGTAATCTAAGACAGTGATTTCTATTAATATCACTTATGTACATATGTACTTATGTTTTTTTATAATATTTGAATTAGTTTTTTTTCTGTTTTTGTTTCTTCTTTACCTATAGCTATATTTTTTTTTTTGTTAAATTTGTATATTCAAACACATGTACAGTGGAACATGGATAATTCGAACTTCGATAATTCGAATATTTCTCTCAGCCCCTAGAATTTAGGGCATAAACAATGTAAAAAAAATGTGGTTAATTCAAATAAAATTTTGGATAATTCGAATGTTTTACGAGCCTGTACCTCCACTGGGAAGTGGACAGAGAGGCGGTCGATCTTAAATCTTGTGAAATCTTCTCCCCTCGGGTAAGAAGGATAGTAAGATACGGAAATAAGGGTCCGGGACAAGAAGCGGGGCGGTCTCATAGTCTAGTTCTTAAAATCTAGGAGTTCTGTAAAGTGGTGGGTAGCACTTCCTCCCTTCCAGAGGTTGTAGTTACATCCTGTCATTTTATCCTAGAATTCCCTCCCATCATCCCTCCCTTCTTCATTTCAAAGTCAGTTATAAGTCAGTCAGTGCCTAGATTTGTTTTATTGTTTGTGCCTAGGAATTTCTGGTGTACAGTGCAATTCAGTGAGTGGTAGATTTAAGATGTCGAAGCCTAGAAGTTATACAAATTTAACGTTTTTCAGAGAAAATAGCTGCGATTAAAGAAGTTGAAAAAGGAATAAAGAAAAAAGCTGAAATTGCTAAGGAATTTGGAATTTTTCCTGAAACTTTATCAACTTACCTGAAAAATAAAGAAAAAATTCTTGTCCATGAAAATGACTTTTTTCAAAATAATAAGACTTTTATTTTTACTTTTTTGATAAATTACTTAGCAATACGTACATAATCATCAATTTATGAAACGTTTGTTATTGTTTAAATAAAATGCTTGTATTTTTGTTAAATTAAAAAATGTGAAAATATGAAGGTCGATTTTTTACACCCCTTTATTTTCAAAAACTTTTGTAATTCGAATTTTGGATAATTCAAACTTTTTTGTCGGTCCCTAGGGGTTCGAATTATCCAAGTTCTACTGTATCTATTTGTTATTCTGATGGTACAAAGTCCCAGAATAAAATATTTTTTTAATTCATTTGTTCATTCAAAATATATAGAATTTTTTCAAAAAACTATTTTGTGAGATAGAATAAAAACCATTCTTCCCAGAGTCGAACAACTCACTTTTTACACTCCGAGTTATCCTAATGTATCCTCAAGATAATTCTAAATAACAATTTTTTTTTTAATTTAAGAGGGAAAATGGTTTGTCATTGATATAAGGAATGATTTACTAATAATTTATCTAATCTCCATAAGATGACTATCCTTCATATATATATATGAACGTTACGATTGTCGCATGTATCTATGAGATGAACATCGTGCGTTTTCCCATCGTGTGCTAGGGCGTTTAGTGAGGGGGGCTGGCTTTTCGTTACCTTCCCAACTTCCGTTCCCACTTCCCTTAGTGTGTGCACCGCTACCTTCCCAACTTCCGTTCCCAATTCCCTTAGTGTGTGCACCGTTACCTTCCCAACTTCCGTTCCCACTTCCCTTAGTGTGTGAACCGCTACCTTCCCAACTTCCGTTCCCACTTCCCTTGGTGTGTGCACCTCTACCTTCCCGTGACGTCAACAGCCCTCAGGCGTCATTTTCATCAGAGAACTGCATGCAACCATTTGTCTAAGAATTTGTTTTTAATTCATTTGACTAATGTTTTGTGGTTGGTACATGTTTTAGTTATTATTTAGTTGGGTTTTCAGTGTATCATTGTTATTTTATCCTAAAAATGCTAATAGTAATCTATCCAAAACTTAATTTTCAGATGTCGGATGAATGTGACAATTCGCATCCTTTTTTTCTTCTAAATATTTCATTTTTTTTTTTCCAGAAAATAAAACTAGTGTATTTGCTTTCAGAAATGAAACCTAGGTGCCTATGAAGAGTTAATGTTTTTCTCGTAGTTATGAGAAAAGTTTGATCCATTTGCTCGTATTTTTTAAAAATTTGTTTTCTAATTATTCTCATTAGTTATTACCTACCTGATTATTTCTATGATTATTTGATTGGTTCATCATACTATATTTTACCATAAGACTTACGTTCTAGTCTTCCAAAAAGTTCCAAGTTTTGTAAGGGAAGATCGATAGCTACATTGTAAGACTTTAATGAATAGGACATCTTGAAAGTAATAAAGGAATGAATAGGAGAAGTTACCTGCAATACTATATTGTAGCTGGAATCCCTTTGAAGTGAAATGAGAATCACTGATAAACCTCACTCCTGCTCGATTAGTGAACGTATAGTAGTCAATAGGAAGACCTGAACCACAAAACTTGTTCAAAGCCAATGGATAAGACACCTAGAGAGAACAGAAATAACAAAAGTAGAGTTCGTCTAAGCTCAATCTGTCTATGGGTACAAGGAATTAAAACAAAATGGTTTTCTAAAATCCAACTGGATCTAAAAACATTAAATATAACCCAAAAAATTGTTAAAGAGGAAGATAATCTAAAGTAAATATTACACAATGAAAATAAAAGGTTGTGAATGATAAAAAAAAAAAAAAAAAAAAAAAAAAAAAAAAAAAAAAAAAAAAAAAAAAGAAGAAGATAATTCTGGACTTACAATCTGTGAAGATGAAAATGCTCTTCCAACAAGTATATTTTCATTTCCTCTTGGAGCATACGGTACTCGCCATGATGTAAGCTGAAACAAAAATTATAATTATTAGTTACTATAAACATGCAGAATATTATTGGGGCGTTATATAGCTCCATGGAGGATTGTTTCCTTATAGAGTGTTTGCTCCCTCGCTCACTGTAAGGCTTATTCGATGACATAACCAGAATTGCTCTCTAGAAAATTTAACGTTTCAATACCCATAGATCATGAAAATAACAGAGGTTTAAGTATGTATAATCATATTATCAATAATCAAGTTTGTTACCAGCAGAATCTGTCCCCTAGAACATGTTTTTTAAGAAAAAAATTGCAGGGCTTACTTTTTTCCTCAATAGGTTTGCAGGTATAGTTTTTTATAGATTTTCTAACATGGGGGGAGCAAATGAAACAATTTTTAAGATGAAATGTGTAAGTGTTTTGTATAAAAGTTTGTTTCATAAAGATCTTTCATCCATAAATATAATGAATAAGGTGACAGTAATAAAACACTATACAGAGAGGTTCACTTGCACAAAAACTGATTATATTATCATTATCGATTGTACATGCATATCAAAGAGGTATATTGAAATAGTTCATGTAACAATTCCTTCTTTTTTTTTCTTTTTTTTTGTAATAACGTATTTGTAATTGATATCCCCAAAAAAACATAAATGTGAAATACAGGCCAAGTTCCTGCCCCCACAAAGAAACACTCCCTTCCTCAAAAATATCCCCTCCTAAACCCCCCCCCCCCAAAACGCCAACCATTCTACACTCCAAAAAAGTAGTATGAGTTGGTGCATTAAATGTACCATATTTTCAACCAAAAATATTTGCCAATACAAGAGATGATACAAGAAAGAAATGTCCAAGTTCATTACTTGGAAGACCTCATAGTTACTTACTAAGAACAGTAAAGACACTTCAACTGACCTTTAAAAACAACAATAAAAATACTTATATACAGTTACTATAATATCACTTTCCTCAACAAGGTATATTCTTAAACTTGGCAATGTTTTTTTTGTGCCGAAATTATCTTTAGAGAAAAACTAAACATTGCCAAGTTTAAGAATATACCTTGTTGAGGAAAGTGATATTATAGTAACTGGATATAAGTATTTTTATTGTTGTTTTTAAAGGTCAGTTGAAGTGTCTTTACTGTTCTTAGTAAGTAACTATGAGGTCTTCCAAGTAATGAACTTGGAAATTTCTTTCTTGTATCATCTCTTGTATTGGCAAATATTTTTGGTTGAAAATATGGTACATTTAATGCACCAACTCATACTACTTTTTTGGAGTGTAGAATGGTTGGCGTTTTGGGGGGGGGTTTAGGAGGGGATATTTTTGAGGAAGGGAGTGTTTCTTTGTGGGGGCAGGAACTTGGCCTGTATTTCACATTTATGTTTTTTTGGGGATCTCATTACTTTTTTCTAAGTATTAAATAGAATTTAGTTGCCGCATACCTACTGGCTTTTGTACTTCATATAAAACCAGGGTCTTTGGATTCTGCATAAGGTTCTCCTTACTGCTTGATACTTGATACCAATAATCAACCTACATACATCTAATCACTAGGCTAGAAAAGTTAGAAGCTCTTCCAGATGACATTCCTCTAGAGGACAAATTGATTGCTCTCTTAACTAAACTATTACACTGTAAAACACAGGAACCTTATCCCGAGGATAAAGATCACAATAGGGGAAGTGCAGAAGGCCTTCAAGAAAAATATAAGAACAAAGACGATACATTTTGGGTTTGTGATCCTAAACTTTGTAATTTAGATGGCTCGATTTGAAAAACTTATTATCTGCTTTAAAGTACGTATATTATGCAGTGAACCCCTACGACTTTATTTACTACATTTAAGAAAGAAGTCACAACTGTTTTTGTTAAGATGCGTCGAAATGTTTTTTGAAACACCAAATATAGGTTCTCCTTACCAAGACGATTCATTTGATACCCCACATGATGGGTTTCTGAAGGATTGATGGCTTTCCGATGGAACAAAAAGTAGAAAACGTCATAGGTAATATGACACTCCCGTATCAAGACCTACCTGCGTGCCAAGTTTGGTCAAAATAGGCCAAACGGTGTGAATTTGTATAAGGAATAAACATACAGACAGACAGCTGAAAGACCTTTTTTACCTAGCCTAGTGCATTCCCCGGACCAAGGCTTACCTGTGTGCCAAGTTTGGTCAAAATCGGTCAAATGTTGTGAATTTGAGTAAGGAACAAACATGCAGACAGACAGATGATAGACGATTTTGACTAGCCTATGATTCTCCCCGTATCAAGACCCATCTGTGTCCCAAGTTTGGTCAAAATCGGTCAAACGGTACGGATTTGTAAGAGGAACAAACATACAGACAGACAGCTGGTATAAGATTTTTACCGAGCCTATATGCGTCTAATTGTTTCTTAAAACATCAGATATAGGTTCTTCATACTGAGACAATTCATTTGATACCCCACATCATGGGTTTCGGACGGAATGACGGGTTTCCGAAGGAAGTACAAAACTGGCACGCCCCCGCCCCGGAAGCGGAGTCAAACACAACTTTTCGCGATTTTTGCCTTTAATGACGTCTTCATATCTATCTTCATGCAAAATTTCAAGTCTCTACCATCATGGGAAGTGCCTAATAATTTTGATGAGTCAGTGAGTGAGTGAGTGAGTGAGTCCTATAAATCCCGATTTTCGATCGCTTATATCTCAGAAACTATTCGATGTAGAATTATGAAAATTTCTAGTTTTACTCACATCTAGTAGTATAATACCTGTGTAAAATTTCATAACTTTATCTTTACCTGGTTGAAAGTTATGAGAGACTAAAAATCGGCTCTAAGACCGCCTGTAATATACACACAGTATGCTTAGGCCGGAACTTGGCCTGGCGCACTACCGTGCGCCTAGATTAGTAATAATTATAATTTCCATTAATAGTAAATTAGAATTGACATCATCATATGTAATAATAGTATAAACATTTACAAATTTCAGTCTTTGGTTTCATCAGTCTTGGGTTCAGTGAGAGTGAAGCGTCTGGTTGGTTTGATGGTTCTTCCAAACGAGGACACATTTGGTGTTGGTGAATTCCTTGTGGTTGGGATCATTAGCGCATCCGTCTTCATTCTTCTGGCAGTCAGGCTCTGTGTTTTTGGTGGCTTGGGTTGTGTTGTAAATGGGGTTGGCTTTGTGGTTCTAGCCTCCTTTTGTTTCTCACATGTTGATAGAGCAGAGTAGTGATTTTCATATCCAACTGATCTCCTGGTGGATGTCGGTGCTGGACTTGAAGTGGGTGATTTAGGCTGAGGTGATGGCGATCTTGTCATTGATGGTCGTATCGAGATGCGACTTTCTCTGGGAGGTGACATTAGTTGGTGCGCTGGTTTCAGCCAAACTCTATCTCTTCGGTATAGCTTGGAGTTAACATCGACGTTGTATGAAGATCCTTGCCGATCTATAACGTGTCCAAGCTGCCAACCCTTGCCAGTATCTTGAGATTTTACGTAGACGTCTTGTCCAATATTAAGTTCAGGTAGTGCCTTAGCTCTTTGATCGTGATGAAACTTTGATCTTCTCCTCTTCTGCTCGATCCTTTCCTGCACATCCCTCATGACTTCGGGAATAAGCAGTTGGCGTGCAGCTGGCACTCTGCTCCGTGTTCTCCTTGACATCAGACGCTGGACGGGGCTGGAGTCCATGTTTTCAGAAGGAGTGTTTCTCCATTCGAGGAGTGCAGCTTGGAAGTCTATATTGTCACGTGCGCATTTCTTGAGTAAACTTTTGGCTATTTTGACAGTGGATTCAGCTTTCCCGTTCCCTCGACTGTTGTACGGCACGGGCGTTGAGTGACTGAATTCCCATGATCTGGCGAAGGTGGCAAATTCTTTTCCTACTAGTGGCGTTGCATTGTCTGTGACCAAAACCAATGGTATTCCATGTCGTGCAAAGTTGCGTTTGCAAAAAGCGATGATGGTTTCTGCTTTGGTGTTTGGGATTTCTTCGACCTCAAAATAGTCAGAGTAGGAGTCAACCATCACAACGTACTGTTTGGATTTGAACTCAAATGTATCAAGGTTGACTCTCTCCCAAGGAAGCGATGGAATTTGGTGTGACGTCATGGGTTGTTTGGGCTGTGCTGCGGCTAGTTCTTGACATGTCTGGCAGCATTTTATAACATCTTTGATCTCGCTGCTCATGAATGGCCAAAATAGCGTGTCACGGGCTCTTCTGAGTGACGCATTCTGTCCTAGATGGCACAGATGTATTTTCTTGATGAACTCGGCACGTAGTGACTTTGGCACAACAACCTTGCTTGCTTTATAGATCACCCCATCCTGTACCATTAGTTCATGCTTGTGATTCCAAAACTCGTGTAGGCATGGGGGTAGCCTCTCCTTGTTCTCTGGCCAACCTGACTTAATCACTGATAGTAGAATGCAGAGAGTGTTGTCAGTGCAGGTCTCCTCCCGGATGCGGCGAAGGCTCTCAGGGATCATATTCAGATTGTCCGCCATCCTGATGGACTCGAGTTCTGGATAGATTTGGTCACAACGAAATACTTCATCAAGCTGCTCTTCGTTGCACTCCGGTAACTGCATGCGAGACAAAGCATCGGCAATCAGCATGTTCTTTCCTTTCAAGAATTGGACCTTGAGACTGTACCGCTGTAAGCGTAACAACATCCGTTGGAGTCGAGTCGGTGCTTGGAGAATTGGCCGCTTGAATATTGCTTCGAGAGGACGATGATCTGTCTGAACAATCACTTCTCTACATCCGACGATATATTGCTCAAAACGCTGGCAAGCAAACAAGATGCTTAGACATTCCCGTTCTATTTGAGCCCAATTCTTTTCATTTGGAGAGAGACTCCTTGACGCAAAAGCGACTGGTCGACCTT
This sequence comes from Gonocerus acuteangulatus, assembly GCA_946811695.1. Taxonomy (NCBI): domain Eukaryota; kingdom Metazoa; phylum Arthropoda; class Insecta; order Hemiptera; family Coreidae; genus Gonocerus; species Gonocerus acuteangulatus. Next base: position 46,513,094 of record OX328131.1, read on the forward strand.
GTTGAATGAGGACACCTCCAAGTCCTTTTGATGAAGCGTCCGCTTGAATGATCACAGGAACTTCCTGGTTGAAGAACGCGAGCACGGGAGACTCGGATATTCGTCTCTTCACCTCTTCAACTGCTTGCTTGTGTTCATTGGTCCATGTCCAAGGCTGGTCCTTCTTCGTGAGGTCGTGGAGCGGCTTACAAATTGATGACAGATTTGGTACAAACTTTGCCATGTATGTTGCCAACCCAATAAAGCTTTTGAGCTCACCGACGTCTGAAGGATCTGGCATTTCTTTTACTGCTCTGATCTTATCTGGATCAGCTCTTAGACCATCTTTAGAAATAATATGACCCATGTATTTGACCTGGCGCTTCTTAAGGCAAACTTTGCTTTTGTTAAACTTCAAGTTCGCAGCTTTAGCTGTAAAGAGAAGTTGTTCGAGTGCCTTGTCATGGTTGGCAGAAGCCTCTTGGTCTGTAGCTCCTCGCCCTAGAACCAAAATGTCATCCTGAACAATCACGATATCTGGAATGCCGGCAAAGACTTCGTGTAGCCGACATTGGTAGATGTCTGTCGACACCTTTAAGCCAAAGGGAAGTCGGAGCCATCTATATCTCCCAAATGGAGTCCAAAAAGTCGTTAGCCTTGAGCTTCGTTCTTCCAGCTTAAGATTCCAGAATCCATCCTTTGTGTCCAGCACAGAGAAAAATCGAGAATTATTGAGTTCAGGGACTATGCTCTCAATGGTGGGTATCTCGTACTCAGTTCGTTTCAAGGCTTGATTCAAGTCTCTAGGATCTATGCAGATCCGTAGCTTCTTAGGAGTCTTGACTAACACCAAGTTGCTGATCCAATCACTGGGGCCGGTCTCCTTCTTGATGATCCCCTTCTTCTCCATATCAGCCAGTTTGAGCTTCAGCTCGTTCCTGAGTGGCACAGGAATGCGGCGAGGTGCTTGTTTCACTGGTGGGAAAGTTGGATCAATGCTTAGTTTGCACTCCCCCTGCAAACAGCCTACTCCTCTAAAGACTTCGTCATATTTGGCCAAGATGTTTTCAGCTTGGCTTGCCTCTTCTAGCTTCGCAACATCGACGACTTCAGCTTTGGCCCCGTTTTGAAGCTCAACAAAGCCTAGTTTCTCAGTGGTGACGGACGAGAGTAGCGGCATTTTTGTTCCAGGATGGTCAAAGTCGTGAACAACAACAAACCGGAGAGTGTGCTTTTGTCCTCTCTTCTTGACGACCAAGTTGATTTCGCCCATTGGTTTCAGTATCGCACCACCATAGCTTCGAAGTTTGGTCGAAGAAGGATCGAGCTTGGGCATGAGGCCTCCAAAGATAGCTCTTAAGTTGCTCTCTTCCATCGCATCTACACCGGAACCGCTGTCTAGTTGGCACTTGATTTTACACTTTCGGCAGGTTGAGTTTAACTCCCCGACTATAAAGTCTAAGACGGCTGTCCCAATTGTTTTTAATTTAGAGCTTCCAAATTGCCGGATTTCCTCAACGGCAAATGCCTGATCGCTTTGTTCTGAACAAGAACCGTCGGATTCGGTCGCCTCATCCAGCTGCTTCACGTCTGTGCGTCGACGATATTTATGTTGTCCGGTATTTCTTTTCTGTGAAAAGCTTTTGTGCCAATTTTTCTGCCGCTTGTTTTGACACACAGATGCGAAATGGTTTGGCATCTTGCATAAGTCACAAATCTTGTTGTATGCTGGGCACAACGACTTATCGTGTGCGTGTATTCTGCCGCAATATTTGCACTTGGTGGGCTTCTCTTTCCGTTGAGCTTTTCTCATCCGCTCAGAATCTATCCGGTTGATCTCGTCTGCATGATCAGTTCCTCTAATGGATTTCATCTGCTTGTCTGCCAGCTCGTTTGCTTTACATATGTTAATGGCAGTTTCAAGTGTGAGCTTGGCATCGCTGATTAATTGCTTTTTAGTTGCATCATCACGTATTCCCAACACAAGCCTGTCTCGAATCATCTCTGACTCTAAAGCTTTATAATCACAGTCTGTGCTCAGCTTACGTAACCTGGATGCATAGTTGTCTATGGACTCCGATGCTTCCTGTACAGCTGAGCCGAAAACATATCTCTCATATATTACATTAATTTGAGGAATGAAGAATTTATCCAATTCTGCAGTAACCTTGGCGACTGTGTCCTTTTTATCTGCTGGCAACTTCATGTTTTCTAATACCTGCCAGGTATCTCGGCCCAATAGTACCATAAACGTTGCCAATTGAACATCTGCAGGTTTGTCTTTTAGGCCAGACGCTGTGGAGTAAAATGTCCACTCGGACTTAAAATAATTCCAATTGTCTGTGGAATTACCTTTCAAAGACATTTTGTCGGGCAATGGGATATGTGGATTCGACATTTCTTCCCCTTTTATTGACTAGATGGAAAGGGTTTTACTCACCTCAGGCCAAATTAAACATAACACACGCACAAGCAAAGTAAACAAAACACACGTATCCACTTTCCGGAAAATAGACGCAAAACCAGTGGCAACAGCGTTAGAGTCTAATGGTAATGTTTCTGAAACGAATACAGGAAAATAATAAACCTCATTCCTAGAAAAAATCAGCAATTCAGAATATTTCTCCGCAAAAGAAGCTGTTTGATAAGGGCTGATAACATCCCGTTCTTCCAACCACCTATACGCGTATATTTCAAAATACCTCTCAATCTCTATTTATAGAAAACAGTTGGGAAAGGCCAAATCTTTAATTTAAAACACCTGACACCATGTTTCATAATGATCTTTCATCCATAAATATAATGAATAAGGTGACAGTAATAAAACACTATACAGAGAGGTTCACTTGCACAAAAACTGATTATATTATCATTATCGATTGTACATGCATATCAAAGAGGTATATTGAAATAGTTCATGTAACAAAGTTGATCAGCTAGGCGTAAGGACCGAAAGAGACTAAGCTGGCACAGTTCTTGCAAGTTGGACTTTTATTAAATATGCAGGCTCATTTTTATATAGAATCAATAAGTTTGACTAGAAGCTTTACATTTATTACAACGTTGCAACCAGTGCCGAGATATATAAGAATATATGCGAAAATCCCAAGAAAAACACAGTTTTTTCAACTTTTATCGAAAACCGTTGTAGGTAAAGCCTTTAAAATGGTTGTATTTGATTCCCCATGTATTATTCATTTTGTAATACAATTAGATTCCCTGATTACTTATAAAATGTTTACCTGGATGCCTAGGAATTTAAACATGTAAGCATTACAATTTTTTAATTAAGGATTCTGCTTGTTAATCAACTTCATCTTTCAAATTACACAAGGTATTTTTGTACAAAATTTAATCCATTTTTGGAGCAGCTACAGAGAAAATGGACAAATATACAGGGTGTCCCAAATTTAAATATCAAACGCGAAAAACTCAGACAAAAAGGCATTTAGAGATTTGAACTTTTGCTTAGTTTTGAAGAAAATTGCAAAACATGAAACAAAACAAGTTTTCATTTTTGTACTTACTTATTTACATTTTATTTCTGTTATCATCTATTTAACATAGATGTTGCTTAAAATATTTCTCTCTTGCAACAATGGAAGCATTTCATCTAGCACTGACTTGATAAATTGCAGCTAAACATTGTTCTGGAGATAGCCAAGCTCGAGCAGCTCTGCTATTATGAGCTCGACATCCATCGAGTTGGAACCACATTTCAGTCCGCTACTGTAAGGAAATGTCCTATAAATAATTAGAAAAGTTGTCCTCCAAAAAATGTGTAAATGTGATTCCATTCAATCTTTCGGGTAAAAAATACAGTCCACCATTGTCCAATTCCAAGAGAAACAAATGTTTATAGCAAATTGATGCTGAAACCTATTCTCTCTTAGGGATCATAAGCCTATACATGATAATTTCTTTGCTTAACAAGTCCTCTTCTTGTAATCAAATAATAAATAAATAAATAAAATGATAAAAAATAAAACAAAATATATACATTTTTTATGTGTGTTTTTCTTTCTTTTTTTACGGACATCTGAATCTGGTTCTTATATTTATGCAATTTTTTAATAATAATATTTTTTTCCAAAGCAAGATTCTAACAAATGCAACTTTAGAAACACAACTCTATCTCAAACAGACAATACAGAAAACACTCTCCATCCTAACATTAAACTCGCACAATTTAGCTATACTCGAGGGGCGGAGATGACCAAGAAGTTTTCTTCCCTTAAAGTATCAACCCAACCCTCCTCTTGTAGGTAGGCAGATGAGAATTTTGAAAGGTTATAATCGCTATTGCTATTCACTTCAAAATATATGTAAATAGAAAAGTAAAAAAAAAAAAAAAAAAAAAAAAAAAAAAAATGAAAACTTATCCTCTATACCCTCCTGAAGTTTTTCCATTTAAATTCGGTACACCCTGTATATGTACAAAAACGCATGCATGTTTCTGAAACATGAAAATTACTTAGTTTTTTAGACATTAATTTTGAAATATGAAAATTACTTGTCAGCACTTCTGCAACAAATACTCAATTATAAGCATAAAGCCAGTAATGAGGAGGCTATTACAAAATATTAATATGAATCTTAGAGAATTGAAATGAAGGTAGATACCTACCCCGTCATCTGATAATTCAAGTCTGTCAGCAACGCAATCTGTCGAGTTTTCCAGGTCAAAAACCTTAAAATGAATATCAATAGAAACATATTGATCAGCTTTCAGAATCCAAGTGCAATGAATATTTATCGGGTAGTTCTGAGGGAAGTTCGGGGAAGTGAGAAGTTGAGGTGTTGTAGTAACATTCAAAATTGGAACTCCACAGGGTGCTGAAATTAGTAAATCACAAAAATGTAAAATCAATTTAATAATAAACAACTCATAATAAAAATAAATTATGTATTCACAAATCTCCAAAATTAATGTAATTTAATTCTTCAATTAAACTCAAAAATTACTATATATATATATATATATATATATATATATATATATATATATAAAGATATATATATACACAGTAGAACTTGGATAATTCGAACCCCTAGGGACCGATAATAAAAGTTTGAATTATCCAAAATTCAAATTAGAAATGTTTTTGAAAATAAAGGGCTAAAAATCGAACTACATATTTTCACATTTTTATATTTAAAAAGGGGGCGAGGTTAGCTCAGTGGTAGAGCACTCGACTAATGAACTGGAGGACCAGGTTCAAAACCCGAGCGCGCACTAAAGATTTTTTCTTCCAGTGCTGCCGTTCGAGAGTTGGATTTGGGGTCCCAGATCGCCCCTAGGCTCACCCAGCCTTTAGTTAATTTAATTAATAATGGGTACCTTGGGTGCTAATGACTCTAGCAGTCGAAGCAGCCAAGGGGATAATCAGGCGGCCGGAGCATAGTATTGACCACACTATCTCCCTAGTGTGCCGTATGGTCAAGAATCAGATATCTCTACAGTATCTGCCCCTCTGGGCCTTTGTGGCCTGTTACGGGACTGATTTTTTTTTATTTAAAAAAAATATTTTATTTAAAGAAAAACAAATATTTCATGAATTGATGATTACGTATGTAAGTAATAAGTAATTTATCAAAAAAATTAAAAAAAAAAAAGGTCTATTGTTTTGAAAAAACTTTATTTTCATGGGCAAGAATTTTTTTTTTTTTTTTTCAGGTAAGTTGATAAAGTGTTACGAGGAATTCCAAAGTCCTTGGCAATTTATATTTTTTTCTTTATTCCTTTTTCAAATTATTTAATTGGAACTATTTTCTCTGACAACATTAAAGTTTTATAACTTCTAGGCTTAGACATCTTAAATCAAAAACTCACTGAACTGCACTGTACACCAGAAATTCAAGGCACAAACAATACAACAGATCTAGGCGCTGACTGACTTATATCTGAATAAGAAATGAAGATGGGAGGGATGGAGGGAGGGAATTCTAGGATAAAACGACAGGATGGAACTATAACAACCTCTGGAAGGGAGGAAGCGCGACCCAACATTTTACAGAACTCCTAGAGTCCAAGAACTAGACTATGAGACTGCCGCGCTTCTTGTCCCGAAACCCCTATATCCGTATCTTACTCTACGCCTTACCTGAGGGAAGAATATTTTCACAAGATTTAAGATCGACCGCCTCTCTGTCCACTTCCCATTAGAGGCACAGACTAGTGTAAAAAATTCGAATTATCCAAAATTTTTTTCAAATTAAGCACAATTTTTTTACATTGTTTATGCCGTAAATTCTAGGGGAACGAGAGAAATATTCGAATTAAAAACGATTTCAAATTATCAAAGTTCGAATTATCCATGTTCCACTGTATGTATATATATATATATATATATATATATATATATATATATATATATATATACACACACACACACATATTTGATATATAAAATTCTCATGTCACATGTCTTTGTAACAAAACTCCTCTGAAACGGCTCGATCGATTCTTATGAAATTTTTGGTGTATATTCAGTGGGACTGAGAATAGGACGTAAACTATTTTTTATACCCCTAAGTGATGAGGGTGGTCAATGCCAAAAATGTTGTTGTTTTTTTAATATTTTGGACAAAAGTCTTTATTTTTATCATTTTATGATTTGGCACTAAAAAATACACAAAACCCTAAAATTTCACCATTATACCAGCAATCTCTATTTTTTAATATATATATATATAATATAGCAATATTAGTATTTTAATAATTTTCAACCCTTGGTGGTCGATCAGTTATTCCCACCAGGCGTCTACCGGTGTTACTTTTAACCCACTACGGAGTAAGGATGAGAACGAAGCTGTTCTCCTGTCTTTCTCACACAATAAGCTTTCTCTCACTCCCTAAACAGTTTTCGGTCGTTATTATTGTCTCTGCGTCAATCTTACCAGTGAACCTTATACTTGTCATTTTACATTGTTAGTCCGACTCTCATATTAATTATATGCTTATAATAAATTTATCTTCAATTTGCAGTTTTATAATTATTTATTCCCATTTTATCAATAATATCTGTTTCCAAATGACATCGTTCGCAGTAACAGAAATAATTAAAAATAATGTTCCAAATGGCCAACAACTTAATTCAACATTTAAAATCAATGGGCAGCAAAGTGGCTTAATTACTGCCAATACCAAACGAACCACATACATTTTTACACATTTACTTTATGGACGGCGAGGAGTCCACAAGTGCACTCAACAATTGCGTGCATGTCGGCGAGCTGGACGCTCTATTGAATGAGCACAATGAATGCACAAAAAAAAAACATCAAAGTAACAATTATTGTCATAAATTCTCATAAACACCAGCTGGAGAGCGCATTTGTAGATTCAATGCGCCTGGTGTTGACGACGCTCCTAGAATCATGGTTGGTCACCATATAGCTATGCAAAATCGTGATTTGAAGAAGAAATAATAATCTTGAGTCCATTGCTGATACAAACCATTCATATGACTCTGTCCAATATCCGCTAAAGTTCTACAATGTCGTGAGCTTTGCCAACAATTCATCGTCGACATGTAGATGAAGATAGAGAGCGAACAACTACAATATTTATGATATAATCAACAGAAGCTGCCTGAGGAAGAATTCCTTGAAGGCATTCACTTGCAAGATGCTATTGTGAACCGCCAAAATTGGTAACAATCATTCTAACATCACCGTACTTGGGCAAGTTCACTTCACATGCATGATTACAAACAGGATGCTCTGACTTCCATGAGCAAATGAAGACCATGTTGTATATCATGATTACATGTAATCCGAAATGGCCGGAGATTACATCTTTCCTAATACACATTACAGCACATGTGTTCAAACAAAACTTAAAGTCTTTAATCTGTTTCATTACAAAATTACATGTATTCGGCCCTACTCGTTTCTGGAAGTATTCGGTTGAATGGCAAAAGCTAGGATTAAGAGCTATATATTGTAATAATAATTTATTATTGAAAATATTATATTTATTCAAAATCACTATTAGTTGCAAAAACTAAACAAAGCCCCACGTTGGCTGCATCCGAAATATAATAATAATTTAATACGCCACACGTTGGATCGCTAAAATGTTAAATCATTTTTTTATTACTGAAATTTTTTATATCTATCTTTAATTGAATTTATAATTTTATAAGATTTATATTATGCTACAGGAGTATATTGAAAGCTTCAGAGAGCATGAGATTCTATTTCATGGGTTCGAAGTAGATCTACAAATGTTTAAGATTGACTATGCTTTTAGAATATTTAAAAAAAATATTAACACACAGTGGCTGCATTAGTATGTAAAGATTTAAATGCATATGGAATGGATTAATACCTGAATATGAAGCTGCATGCATTCACAAAAAAATTCTCTGCAACCAAGTCGCTTCCGTTGTAGCCAGACAGTCGCTATTATTCTTATTATAAACCCTTAATGGACAAGTTTAACACTGACACTCACTTCACAGTTTGATAATAACCAAAATAACATTTACTTGAGGGCTAGTCTCAGAGATGAATGGGAATGAGTAATAGTCCGTCGGCCCGTGACATTTTATGCAACGATTTTTAAGATTCTTCATTTTTTCACTATTGATTGTACAAGTCTTAACTAGAAAAGTGCCACTTGTCAGCTGGCTAGGTAGCGGTGGGTTTGGCTGCGGGGGCGTAGCAAACTTCGGAAAAATATGAAAATGTGAAACGATTTTAAGATTCATGAAATTTTTTGGAGAAACACCTTTCATTATACAATAATCATTGGCACTTGTCAGCTGGCCGGCCAGCGGTGGACTGCTTGTCAGCTGGGGGTCTAAACTTGGCAAAAATACGAAATTCTGAAACGATTTTAAGATTGCTGAAATTTTGGTGGTTACTAGTATTTGTAGTGAGATTAACGAAAAACATTGTCAGCTGCTCATATCTTGGTGGAAAACTTGTCAGCTGGGGGGTATAAGCGCTGAGCGTATGGCGCGCGCTCCACTTTATACCGCCAGCTGACAACTTTTCCACCCACATATTAGCAGCTGACAATTTGTTTCGTCAATCTTATTACGAATACTACCTACTAACAAAATTTCAGGAATCTTAATATAGTTTTTGACTATTTAATAGCGAAAGCATGCTTATATTGATTACAACTTCTGAATATATTGATTGTAAATGAATATTTTTATTATCAACGTTAAAATATATTATGTATTTGCATTAAGGTATGATGAAAAAATTTATCATTTATTTCTATAAAATACATACCACATAAAAAATTTTTGCCTGTGAATGCGTGAAAATCAGGCAACGCTTGGCACAGTGTTTTGCCTAGTGTTAAAAATAACTTATTATTATCTAAATAGTTTGGTTTGTTCAAGTTCCCATATTCATCCAAACTTTAACATCTAATAATAATATGAATAAAATGTACACGTGTAAATGGTTTGGTGACAAACAATTACCTCCAGTAGTTGAAATGATTGTTCGAGATCAGTAATTCACTGAAGATATTAAAATTATTCATTTTCTTTACTTTATTAATGTTTCATCATTTTTTCAATGCCAATAATTAGTATTTTCACATGAGAGACAGCAGGATGACCTCACAAACACTACAAAGATCGAAAGTAATGATTCTGAAGGTGAAGAGTCAGACTTTCTTTTTATTAAAAAGTTTTATTAGGTAACTATTATTATTATAAATAAATTATATAATACTTTTTACAGTATTTTATACAAATAAATAATATATTTTTTCATCATACCTCAATACAAATCTATACAAATAATACAATTCTAACGGATCGCTGTCTGTATCTGGAAGATGGGGAAAAATACTCTTGGGGACCTTTGTCAATCCAATAGTACCCAAAACAATGATTTTTAACATTTTTGCCTGCTTGTCTATTTATCTGTGCGCACTAATCTCAGAAACGGCTTATCCGATTTAGTTGCAGTATTCACTAATATATTGTGGTACGTTTCACTTAACATTTAGTGTTTGTTTCATGCGAATCGGTACATAAATAAAAAAGTTATGCCAATGTAAAGAATCGCGTCCAACATTTCATGAACTATCGTTAATACGATACACACCAGAGGTTTTTTTTTGTCACAAAACTTTGTATATAGTATTCTCTTAGCAAATGATTTAATGAGTTCTTTAACCAGAAAAATTGGTTCATCTGGAGGAGGGGTTTACTCTGGACCCAAAGTCGCTCAGACGAAACTCGATGTTCGTTTGTGGAAATATTAATAGAAAAATATGTTGTAAAAATAATCTAAATCGGTTTATTAGGAGGGGGGTTTATTCTGGACCCGATTTGCCAGCTTACCACTACTAGCCGTAATCTATCTTCACATATAATAAGATTCTAACGGATCGCTGTTTTTATATGCAAGATATATGAGTAAAAATACTATTGGGGGCCTTTATCAAAGCAATTGTACCCAAAACAATGATTTATAGAATTGTTGTCTGTTTGTCTGTATGTCTGCTGTGTCAGACATTCTATACACACTGCAGTTAAACAATCCTTAAGAGGTGTAGAGCTTCGTCACGTTTTTTAGCAAACCTAGCAGCCTGTATGCTTGATCCTCGATGGCTATACGCCTAATATCGAGTAGGTATAAATCTACTGTAAAGTAGATTGAAAAAAAAAATGCCTATACGACGATGTTTAAAATCTAAAATAAACAAACAAGAACATTCAAGTTTAACTCCTCTGGATTACGGATGGGATATTGAAGATAATATATAAACATGTAAATGGTTTGACGGAGACAATTCCGTCGAGTAGTTGATATGATTGTTCGAGATCAGCAATTCACTGAAGATATTAAAACTATTTATTTTCTATGGTTTATTAATGTATAATCTCCCGCTAATGAATCTAGCACGCTAGCCACTAGACCACGGGAGACCCCCTATTATTATTATGATAATATTATTATTATTATGATTAATTGTATGATACATTTTTATTACCAATACAGTATTTTATACAAATAAATGACATATTTTTTCATCATACCTTAATGCAAATACATAATATATTTTAACGTTGATAATAAAGATATTCATTTACAATCAATATATTCAGAAGTTGTAATCAATATAAGCATGCTTTCGCTATTAAATAGCCAAAAACTATATTAAGATTCTTGAAATTTTGTTAGTAGGTAGTATTCGTAATAAGATAGACGAAACAAATTGTCAGCTGCTAATATGTGGGTGGAAAAGTTGTCAGCTGGCGGTATAAAGCGGAGCGCGCGCCATACGCTCAGCGCTTATACCCCCCAGCTGACAAGTTTTCCACCAAGATATGAGCAGCTGACAATGTTTTTCGTTAATCTCACTACAAATACTAGTAACCACCAAAATTTCAGCAATCTTAAAATCGTTTCAGAATTTCGTATTTTTGCCAAGTTTAGACCCCCAGCTGACAAGCAGTCCACCGCTGGCCGGCCAGCTGACAAGTGCCAATGATTATTGTATAATGAAAGGTGTTTCTCCAAAAAATGTCATGAATCTTAAAATCGTTTCACATTTTCATATTTTTCCGAAGTTTGCAACGCCCCCCGCAGCCAAACCTTGTACAATCACTAGTGAAAAAATGAAAAATCTTAAAAATCATTGCATAAAATGTACACGGGCCGACGGACTATAAGGAATCCGCACAACCTGCTCCTGAGAGAGCTAACTAGTGAATGAAAAATACTTGATTGGCCAAAGACCTTCTCTCTCGGCCTCGTCTTACCCCAAGCAACCCTTTGCTCTTGCCTCATCAAACCCTTATACAGAAACTGTATATAGATCAGATCAAATAGTAATTATCATTCCTGTCTTATAAATCTTGACAGACTAATGAGTTTGGGTTATTTCACTCATATTTAAATTTGTATGTCAATTTACATGTGAAATATATTTATCTTAACAATTTTGGCGTTTCATTATTTTCTTAGATGACCCACGTATCAAATGGTTTTTATGATTCAAAAAACCACTACAATATGGAATTCCCCACTATGAGGAAGAGTTGGAAAAAGTATCGCTTGGAAAGGACCCAAGAGTGGGTGCGAGTATCCTGTACAGGAGAAACCCTTCACCATGCCTCTCTTCCTATGGAAAAGGTTAATGGCATGTTCGCCATTCCATGACAGAATATATAACAGTGTAACACATCTTCTTGAAGTTAAATAGCTTTAGAATTATATGGTGTTGTCATTTAAAAATTGTTGTTGAGAAATGATAAACAACTTTTAGGCAAAGAAATTAAATAATTGTATTTAAAAATAGAAATGATAGTAAATAATATTGGTAATTCATATTACATTGCTGCGAGACTATTCTGAGTTTAAATCCTTTTGCATGATCGGCATCGTCACTCAAGAACCTGAGCGTCAAATAATTACTCGATGAAGATATTGATCTCAATTCTTGTTGATTATGGCTACAGTATCTTCCAATCATCTGAGTATTGGCACTTGTTCCATCGTAAATCTGAAATAAAAATAGAGTTCATTTTTATTTAAAAAAATATACCAAAATATTTCAATAAATTAGAAAAACACAGCATCCAATAATTAGAAAGAAAGCTTATAATATTTCAAAAACTCTGAAACACTCTAAGAATAATTGAAAAATTATATAATAATTACGAAAGGAAATAACAATACCTTAGTGATCCATACTCTGCTCTAATTCCTTAGGGGCCTTACATTATTTCAATTTTTAACATACATTATAATTAACTCAGAATTTTAGGACGGGTTATCTATAGGTCACCACCCTTTTCTAGCCAGGATAGGGCTGGCCGATGCCTTTCCTTTTTTAAAGAGAAAAGCCACCACCTCTAGTGGGAATCTAACCCACAACCCTTGGTATCGAGTATAAAGTGCTCACGCCTTAACCCTCAAGGCCACCAGGCCTCTGGGCCTCACATTAATAACACGTTCTTTAGATTATAAACAAATATCCAAGTTCAGTAACAGGGTCTCTACTACTTTTGTGAAATCCAATTTCATTACTTGAATTGCAAATGTCATGCCCATTAAAAAAGAAAATAATTTCACATAAAAAGAAAACGCCTTAACTTTTATCTTAAAATGATTTGTAATCTTACATGGATTACCGTGAAATCTATAAAATTACAATTTAAAACTGTGTAAAATGTACATCAAATGTTAAAGAGGATAGTTACATTAATTTTAAAAGTGAAGAAACGATGATACTGACAATTTTAGAATAGCCTCAAAAATTTCGAACAATGGAAGCAGAATTCAAAATTTCTAAAAATATTACTAACTAAATATTTAGTGTCAATGTACCGTAGAATGGGGTGAATAGCAACAGTTTTGAACTTCAAGTTTAAATATCAAAAGTACTATAAGAGATATTGAATTGAGACCTACCTCGGTTTATGGGTCTTCCCGTCCTCTACAAGCCTGCAGCTTCATATTTTCTTTTTATGGCAAGGTAAAATTTAAAAAAAATTGAAAACATGCTGTTTCTATACACCCCATCGAGCGGGGTCAATAGAAACAGGCATTGTTTTTCACGTCTGTTTCTATTTCAGAGTTTGTTGGGGCAATAGAAACAGTAAGTATTGTTAAGGGATGGATAGAAACACAAACGAGTGGTAATCAGAGCAAAAAATTTAATTACAATATATCGTAACCGATACCCAAAAACAAAAAGAACAAAAGTGAGAATACAAAGTTTAGTCTAATAAATTATGAAGGCACTTAAGTCATCCTGAAAACAGATTTTGTCTTTCCAGCGAGAAGCAGACTTTGAGGTTTGAACAACTGGCATCAATTTTTTAATTACATCATCCTTGGAGAAAAATGATTCTTCATCAGTCAAGGAAAACATATTACTGCTGAGGGTTTTCTTGCAAAACAGTCCAACATAACCGTCATCTTGAAAGTCAGTGACTTTGGAGACATACATACTAAATACATTTTTAGTTTTTCCATATACCTTCACGATTACAAAATCGTCAGGTTGGATTAATCTGTCAAGTTCTTTTGAAAGTTCGGCATTTGCAGAAGAATCGGATAATGTGAGATCTGAGTCACTGTCTTGCACAGAATAGTCCGAATCTTCTGGTGATGATTCTGAATCGAGTTTTTTATTTTTATTTTTCCTGGCACTTACACTTTGTTTTCTGGTACCTGTGGAATTATCATTGTCAGTGCTTGTACCAGCAACAGATGTGCTAGGTCCAGCCTGATCTGGATCCGGTGGAAAATCTGCCACAGAAACACTTTTTCCTGGACCAACATCTACTTTCACTCGCTTTTTTCGAGCTGGAACTGTTTCTGTGTGTCTTAGAGCTGTTAATAGTTCCTTGAAGGAAGCATCAATAGCAGCAACAGGAGATAGTGCTGGTGTTGTGGCTCTTGAGGATTGGGTTGATTCAATAGACAAATCTGAGGAGGGTAGCATCTTTAGTACTTCCTTCCGATTTAGGGACACAATACCACATTTTCTAAAGCCAGAAATTACATTTTCCGATTTGCATGATTCACACAGTTTCTTTAGCAAACTAGGAAACTTGCTCTTTTGAATGGTAGCTTCATTCTTGCCGGGTCCTTTTTTCCAATCTAGAAGGATTGAACGCCATGCCATTTTGAGAGGGCGAAAGAATGCCACGTCTAATGGTTGAGTGAGGTGCGTGGAGTTTGCTGGTAAAAATATAAAGTGGACATCATTTTCTGCACATTTTTTAATGAGATCAAAGGACAAGTGGCTAGATAAGTTGTCTCCAATCATGTACTTTTTGCCAGGTAAACGTCTAAGATAAGGAAGGGCTATCGTTTCAACATAATCAGAAAAACAAAAGTTGTCGAACCAACCACTTTTGGTCCTATTGTATCTGGACCCATCAGGGCCTCCTTCTCTCCAACTTTCATACAAGTGTAAAGATTTATAGACTACATATGGGGGTAAGAGGTGACCATCACCAGCAGCTGAAAACATGACAGAAATGGAGCATTTGGTTGAGTTCATCACCCTTTCTGGGTACTTACATCCACGCTTAGTTATTACTTTATGTTTTCCAGGATCATCAGAAAGGTTCGTTTCACCATAATTAATAATGTTTGATGAAGGAACGTCTCTGAGCTCTGCTTCTAGTCTGTCAAAGTACTCATTGATCGTTTCTGGGGAGACACCTGCTCTGACCCGTTTAATGTTTTGGCATAACCTTTGTGACAAGTCAGCCTTATGTCTATTCAAAAAAGAATAGACAAAATCACGGCCAGGAAAGTTGTCTTTGAATTTTTTTATGGTTCTACCTTGGCGGTCAAGCGATTCTTTGACCAAAATTCGCAGAGTCCACGAATCAATTGGGTAGCCCCAGTCAGCACAAATAATAAGTCTACTCGCCAAAGTTTTTTCCTCTTCTTCTGTTAAAGCGGTTTGCCCTCCTTTTTTCTTAATTTGATCACCTTTTTTCAAATGTCTGTAGAGGACACTATAATGGATGTCATATTTTGCCGCTGCGTTTCGAAGACTAAGGCCATTAGTTATGTCTTCAACAGCTGCCTTAATAACCTCTGGATCTTGTACTTTGTTCGGTTTTAATCGTTTGTAACTCCTTGGCATGCTGAAAGAAAACGGTCACATTATAGCTTGTGCCAACTAATATTCCTCAATTGGATAACTATTGGTTGTATACTATATATTTAACTGTCTTTCAGCTGTGACATTGGAAAATAAACACAAAATAAAAACTTTACGATTTGTGGGGTGAATAGAAACAGCAAAATAATGTGTTTCTATTCACCCCACAGATTCAAAATATGGATCATAACCTAAAACAAAAATTGAAACAAAGAAATGGTTTTGTTTACACTATATTAAACAATGTGATATCTTCTACAGGTATACAAGGTATAAAAAATAGTACAATTCAAACATGTGAGGTGATGAGGTATGGTACTTACATGTAAAGTTTGGAAAACGATGAAAATCGGCTGAAACAGAAGTTGCTTTGTCACACCACTGAATCTGAATCTCAGTATTGCCAACCACACAAAATCACATTTCCCTTAAATCTTACCTTATTTCCATCTCATAAAAAAAAAATATCCCTGTCTGCTTTACTTTAACCCCCTATTACATAATGTTGAATTTTTTCAGAAGTTTCGTTTCTATTCACCCCACTGTTGCTATTCACCCCATTTTACGGTACACAATTTTAATATTAAATCTGCATGAAAAACTCTGAATATGAATAAAGAGAACAATTACAATTTCCTAGAAATTGAGTGTTTATATTAATTTATAACTGTTACTATTTCCAAAGTTCAAAAATCACTTTTAAATTATTATTCAATACATTTTTGCTACTGATGTCCAGTTTTAATTAATAAATGTTTACATGATAAAGTGATTAAAGCAATTTAAACAATATTTAATAGGTTGTTTTATTATATAATCAACGTTCCATCCTAGAATATGAAGGACCTAAATAGATTTTAAGTTGCCAAAAACAATTGTATAAAAACTGTCTATTTTTTTTGCTCTGTTTTTTATATGCATTATTATTTTGCTCAGCCACGAATCAATTTTAACAGCCCAGAATAAAATAGCTTTGTAGAACGTTTTATAAAAAATCTTTCAAACCTTTAAAGGTTTTTGACATGAAGACTAACGGTAAGTACACACTAGAGAACTGCACGGATACGTAAAAAATAATCGGCTAAATAATCACCGAGTATAAAATAGACGATGCGAGTACATACTCGGCATCGGTTTGATTTGGCATCGCCGATTATGAGTAATATTCGTGAGTACTGCATTGTAAATAATCTTTGACATCTCGACATGTCCATACAGGCGACACGATAAGCAACAAACGGCCAACTTGAAGGAACTGTGTCATCTTAGCGCGGTTCCGTTCATATCTCTAGTGCTATTAGTAAAGAATAGTAGCAGTTATTGGTGGGGTTCTTTCGTGAAAAATATAAAATAAAATCTCGAAGAGAAAAGAGATATGTTGGCGCCACAATAGGAAACTGACAGTATCAATAGGACTTCCCCCACCTTCTCAACGTTCGCTCTTGGAAACACTATAACAATGTTTCACATTTTCTTACTTTGTTTTAGTCAAATACTCGTTTTACTGTTAAATCCAATTAAAATAAGCAACAACCAATTAAAACGTTCTATAAACAGATACAAAACCCCGTTCAAAAGAGCAAAACTAACAACTGTGAATTTTCTAGTCCTTATTTCTTCTATTGATATCACCCCTCCAAAAATTACATCAGAACCTTTTCTGTAGAGAATGTTGTAAACTTTCGAATGGTTATCTTTGACTTACGACGATTTTCCTACCGTTTTCGAGATATTTTAGAAAATATATGAAAATCCAAAAACTTGTCATGCCTGTTAATGAAATATTTTATTTCTAGTACTTTCTTAACTTGAAACGGAACCAAAAATTACCAATCATAGATGAAAAACAAAAAGTATAGTCATGTTTGGCTCTTACATGAATAAAAAATAACGTACACTTAAGCAATAGGGGTCACATATCTGGGGATTAATAATTAATGAAAAATTATATTCCTCAGATTTCTATGATTATGTATCAATAATTTAACAAAACAATGATTTCCAGGTTAGACGAGTTCAGTAGTATGTGGGACAGGAACAGAGCAATCTTAATATTGCGGTTTTGTACTCCACAAGCGTGCTTCATGAACATTCCTTGATGGTTCATAGACAGGCATGGGCGTATATAGAAAATAATTTCAGGAGAGGCTGGGAAAATTTCGGGGGGGGGGGGGGGGGCTGAGACCATTTCCGGGGTATGGAATACTAAAAATTTCGAGCTTGGAATAATTTTAGGCAACTAAAACGCTATTACACATAAAATAAAATATTTTTTATGAACTAAGTGATCTTATTTAATTTATTTTTAAGGGTTTTACGACAAGTTTTTATCAGCAAATCAAAATTTGGGGGTGGCTGCAGCCCCCCCCCCCCCGACATTCCTGTCTACATGGGCTTATGCCCATGTAGACAGGAACTTCCATAGAGCCATTAGAAGCTTCAACTATATCACTCATGTTGTTGCTTACCATTAATAAAGCCAGACCTAGTGTCGATTGGTCAAGTCTGCCTCCCACATGATTTAGCTTTGCAGTAAGTTCCAAAATCCAAAACAAACTAACAGATGTCAGTACTAATCAATGAGGTGTAAAGGTTGGTTTTCTATCAATTATAAAACTTAAAATTCTCTAATGTGTACCAATTTTTTTTTTTTTTTTTTTTTTTTTTTTTTGCGACGAAGAAGAAGGTCAATAAACAAAAGTCAAACTTAACACAATTAAATTTGTAAATAAAAAAGCTGGAATAAAATATTTAAATAGTATATTTTTTATGATAGGATTTAAAACCAGTGCCTTCTCCACCTATCTCTTCTCATTTCTCTTATTATTTTAAAAGTTCTCTATCATCATTTTCGCATTTTGGGCGTAGAGCCAATCAACTTCAGGCTTAAAATCATTATTTTGTATTTATTTATTTTTTATTATTAATATAAATTTTGATTTTTTAAAAATAATATTGTTAAATATTTTTGGGGTGGGAATAGGTACAAAGTCTATAATAAACATAAACATAATCTCTGTACAGATGAACTGGTGGAAGATAAATAAGGCCCTTGAGAGCCGACCGGGTAGGTTAAGGGACCGAGTAGTAGAGGAAAACCCCATTTCCATTCATAGGCTCAAATTACATTTTTATAAGCTCTAGCAGATACAAGTGACTAGAACTTACAAAATTTACAAGTAGATTTTGCAATAAGCTGTAATGGAGGCTTTCAGTCCCGAAATGTAGAAATGTGTTAGGCACAAAAGTGGCTATCAGTCTACAGAACATACCGACCCTCAGGCACAAAAGTGGCGTACAGTCTTGAATAGGTTAACACATTTGGGCCCAATATCATGGCATATGCGTACGAGAGACATGTTCTGCGGGGCCCAGTGTCGTGGTGTGTGCGACAGCAGATAGCTTGCCTTTCTTTCTATCCCCACTACTCCGGGCCTTGTCCTATACCCTTCTTTATAATTAATAGTGGGCATAACAATATAGCCGTTTATTGCCCATTAACAAACATCCTAATCCCTATACCCTTCGTATTTGGTTTGAGACCTCATTACGTTATTCCTGGTACTGAATCTGCCTGAAAAATTCCTTCAGCTAGCCCGCTGTCAAGGCATATTTGACACTTAAATAAATATTAATTAATCCACTAAAATTATATCATTTCGAAAGTTTCTTATCTTATTTGTATTTTATCTGTTTGCCGAATTAACTATACAAAAGGAAGACTTAAGCCCTGATTGAAATTTTTTCCAAAGCCATCGGTCTTGAAAGTGTTAATATTTAGTTATTAATTGAAGGGGTCGGGGAAAAATAGTGCCAAGCAACATTTTTAACAAAACTTAACTGTAGTTGCTATATGTTGGATATTATGTGGGAATATCACTCTATGATGGAAATACTACTGAAATATGACTACAAGCTCTGTATGCTACTTAAACTCGTTGCCCCTAACCATTTCAACTGATAGTCTCACATAATATCCAACACACAGCAGCTACAGTTAAGTTGTATTGAAAATGTTGCATGTCACTATTTTGCCCCGACCCCTTCAATTATTTGATTAAAATAATATAAAATTTTGTGAGAATATTTTAATTGATTGTGTATAATATCCAGTTAAAGAAATGTTCACAAAGTTTAGAGAATGTTTACCAGTAGTGTGGCAGACATTTTTTTTTGGAACTAAGCTCTCCTATCTTAACACACAGAATTCTTGAACTGATCTCACTAATTCTAAGCATAATGATGCATGCATTTTGTATAATAATACATTTATAAATCACTTTCTAGGTTTTACAAACCTCAAGAGCATCACAACAAGTAGAGTTGGAGGAATTTCCACGACAAGGTGCAAAGTCGATTCTATCAAAATGAATCAATACTGTATTGCCGAGAGTTGTCGATAAAGTCCACGAGCAATCCATGTTGTCTTCATACTCCCCATTCCGATCAATGTCTGGACTCCTCAACTCCAACTCAGAATTACCAATAACTCTTTCTCCGCCACAACCCTCAGCCTCGCCTAGTTAATAAAAAGGTAAGAAATTCCATTAATATAACTTAAATAGTTTATTTAAAAAAAAAACAACTTTGAGATGGAAATTCTATTTATTTATTGGGAGTTCACAACGAGATGATTTGCTCTTTAAGTCAATGTGCGAACAAGGCTAACAATTACATAGAACCATATAAAAATCATATACAAATATAAACAAAAAACAATACATAATTGAGAAGATAATTTATAGAAATGTAAAGTTTGGCATACAAAAAAAAAACTAAATAAAAAAATAATAAAATGAAATAAATAAATTAAAAGTAAATATCTAAATTAACTCGCCAGAGGTCACGTCTCTGTGACATACGGGAGCGGCCGCATCGGGTCTCACCAACTTGAATACCTTATGATGCACATTCTTGTTATTTTAATGAATTCATATTGTTTTAACATTTACTATTTTTAAATTTGGAGATAAATAAGATATTAATTGAGAAACAAATATAATTTAAATATAATTTAGGCATTTTTGTCATCGGTATTAAATTTATCGTTCCAATGAACTTGAACAGTCCTGACAACTCTTATTTTCTTTGCTTCCCCTAACAATATTTGGCTCTGTCTCCTGTTTTGGGAGCAAAACTTGATATAATTCATTTACTGAAACCATCAAATGCGTGGGAAGACATTTAATGCATTTTCTTATTTTTATGTGGTCTGCTTCAAATCCAAATAAAAATGTGTCTTTTTTTCAGGACAGTATCTCTTTGAGAGCTGTATATGACCATCTAATTTATCCCCAACACATTCATAAAGGAATAGAGAACAGTTGTGGGCCATCATGGGGTATTCCTATAAACGTTTACTAAAGGACAGATTCTATCGACTGTGTCCACTTCCGATTTTGTTACAATATCGATTGATGGATTGAAATCATTCTCCCTTCATAACTAAAAAGACAAAGTTAAAATATTGACTTGAAGTGAATAATTGACTTCTTTACAAGGAAAAAGAAAATCGAAAAGTGACAAGACTAGTCACGTGGGTCTGACAGACACCTGAATATCAAAGCCCTGATTTAGGGACCTCCAATTCAATATATACATATGTATATGTATATATATTATATAATGTACTTCAATAATAATTATTATTCATAATACATAGTAGAAATCATTAAATCCAAACAAATAAAGAAAAAAACTGGGATATGACAGGTCGCATGGGTCTGACGGACCCGCAGATGAAAACTCAACAAAGAAAGTCACATGCACACATTCCTGCAAACACCTGAATATTTGCAGAAGATTTATGCTTGCACAGGGAGGTTGGGGGAGAGGCCCACTGAACGTCAGCTCTGTACCTGCTCACTTACGATTATCAGGAGAGCATGTCTGTGTCTGTGAGACCCTTGAGGCCGCTCCCGGGTTAAATGAATGTATATATACAGTAGACTCTCCCTAATCCGGTGTCGTCGGAACCGGGGTATAATTGGATTAGAGAATTCAGTTAGAAGGGGGGGGGGTCACTTGTGTATTTTTTTTTTTTTTTTTTTTTTTTTTTTTTTTTTTTTTACGGTGCATAGACTTCTGGGCCATTGGCTCCGAAAAACCTTATTATTTGTGGATATAATAATATTGTCCATTTTTAATATTGCATATGTAAGTAAAATTTAGATACTGAATTATTAAATAAAGTCAAAATATGTAAATTCTTGCTGGTGTATATCAGGCGTTCCAGATGCAGTTGCCTTAGTAGAAACATTTATTTTCTTAGTAGAAACACAAGTTCATGCCTCTAAAACGAAACATACTTTCTTTGACTTCCATTCAATGAAATACTTTGAAACAAGGGAAGGTTTTCTAGGAACTAATTCCTCTCGGAGACCACTGGATAAGAGAACACTGGATAAGGGAGAGCCTACTGTGTGTGTGTGTGTGTGTGTGTGCGTGCGTGTGTGTGTGTATGTATATATAAAATGTAATGATATATTACATTCTTGAAAATATTTTTAAATTCAAATAACCATCGATATTTTGAAAAGCCCGCGCAAATCACAAACCATATGTACAAATAACATTGTATTATATACGATCAAAATTAATAATATTTTTGGACAATACTGATGTACAATATATCCATATTAAATGTACATTCAGATAACAATAAATTAATTATTTTGTATGGCAAAAAACAATTGTTATCTTTATATATATAATCCGGAAAACTGCGGAAGTTGAGAAGCAGGGACGCTAAACTTTCCCGCTTTCTCGAATGGCGTCAAGCTAGTCTGGTCTCATCGTTCGGAGGGGAAGACGAAATCTTTTGGTTCTTAGCGTTGGCCGAAGTCAGAGCTCTCCTCCAAGGAATACCGAATATATTGAGATTTCGTTGGAAGCGGATTGATTTAGAGGTAAGAATTGTTTTTGTTGTAGTTTTCAATTATTTTATTATTGTTTGCATGTAATTTAATATTGTTTGTATCTCAGAATTGTCTGGAGATAAATGTAATACCAGTAATTCACTCGGAACCTTGATCCATGAGATTAAGTTAAATTAACATAATAAAACTAATTAAAATTTCTTTATTTCTTATTATAAAAAAAAAATTAATCATTACATTAAATGGCGACCCAACGTGGCGCAATCATTTTTTTAAAATAATTAATCATTACATTAAATGGCGACCCAACGTGGCGCAATCATTTTTTTAAAATAATAAATCATTACATTAAATGGCGCCCAACGTAGACGGCCGAGTGAATTGAAGTTAAAAACGTTAAATAAATATTTTAATAACAATAAATTTTAAATAAAATAATAAAAAGTAAATAATGGATGATGCAATTGAAAATCGATTATATAGAAATGGCGGCAGCTCGTTCCAGGATCTTCTACGCGTCACTAGGATATCGTATTAGATAACAGGAATTGAACTCAGGAAATGGATAATGAGATACATCCGCGTGTATAGGAAAATATAAGTTTATATCAGAATTTAATAACAAAATGGAGGAAAATATACAAAATGAGAAAAGTAATGACAATTTAACTAAAACTAATGAGACGCATCCTCAAGGCTTAGAAGAAATGATGAGGTTATTATTAGGACAACTGAAATTCGATTTAAGTAAGAGTATTTGCAATATTAAGCATGAAATAAATCAAGAAATAAAGTTCGAATTAAATAAAAATAATAAAATATTGGAAAATAAAATTGATAAAAATAATGAAATATTGGAAAATAAAATAGATGCAGATAAAATAGAACAAAATAAAAAATTGGACGATTTATGTGCGTATTTAAATAATATGGGTGAAAGTCAAAATAAAGAGACGATAGAATTGGAAAAAACGAATAACCTTTTTAATAAAAATAATAGAAGTTGTAAAGAAATTATTGAGATTAATGAAAATAATAATGGAAATTTAATTAAAAATACCGAAAATGACGATACACAAATCAATAATGACGATTTAAGTGAATTAAGAAAAGATAATTTAAATTATGATTGTAGTATTATTGATCAAAAATGTGAAGAAAATAAAATATTTGTTGAAACTAAAGATGAAAGTGAGTATGTTTGTTTAGTGAATGAAGATGATAAAATTAAAGAAATATTATTGAGTAATTTGAATAATAATAATGAAAAAATAAATCAAATAATTAAAAATAATATAACTAATGATAATTTAAAAAATAAAATAAGTACAGACGTTATGGATGAGAATTTGGAACAAAATAATATTAAAAAATTAGTTGATGATCATATAATTAGTTTAAAAATAATGAGTTATAATAATAATAATGGTAATAATCAAAATAATATAATGAATAAAAATGTTAACAAAAATAATCATCTGAAAAATATGGACACCAAATTTGGTAATAAAGTAAAAATACTTTTTGAGTATCAATATCAAAATGGGATTGAAAACATTGCAAAATTAAATCGGCCTCCAAGGAAAAGGATAAAACACTTTTATAGAAATAAATTGGACTGCTGCAAAAAAAAAATATTAACGACCAGGAATAAACTCATGAAAAAATTTAAAATTAATATCTATTAGTTTAGTGTGTTTTTATAAAATTTATTAGTTTAGCATTTTTTTTAAGAAAATAAGATTTATATTAATATAAGATTTAATTGATAATAATAATAATTAAAAATTAATATAAATGTTGAAAGCACATTAGTTAGGATAAGAAAATTTTGATATTATGTAAAATTAATAAATTTAATAATAATGTTTTTTGTATATTAAAATAAACTTATTTCAATAAAGATTATTAGTTTAGCCTAAAATGAATTTGATAATTATAAAAATAATTTAAAATAAGTATATTAATAAAATACTATATTCATATAATCAAAAAAATTAAAAAATTATGAGACGAAGTAAGCTATCAAAATTTAAAAATAATATAATACACTTGCTATTATTCTGAACTCTCTATTCCGAAACTCCAAATTAAAAAATTCAATTTTAAATTTATTTTTTATACCGGACTAAAATCATTTTTTTTTATTATTTTTTTTTTAGACAGGAGTGCAAATGTAATGATATATTACATTCTTGAAAATATTTTTAAATTCAAATAACCATCGATATTTTGAAAAGCCCGCGCAAATCACAAACCATATGTACAAATAACATTGTATTATATACGATCAAAATTAATAATATTTTTGGACAATACTGATGTACAATATATCCATATTAAATGTACATTCAGATAACAATAAATTAATTATTTTGTATGGCAAAAAACAATTGTTATCTTTATATATATAATCCGGCAAACTGCGGAAGTTGAGAAGCAGGGACGCTAAACTTTCCCGCTTTCTCGAATGGCGTCAAGCTAGTCTGGTCTCATCGTTCGGAGGGGAGAGGACGAAATCTTTTGGTTCTTAGCGTTGGCCGAAGTCAGAGCTCTCCTCCAAGGAATACCGAATATATTGAGATTTCGTTGGAAGCGGATTGATTTAGAGGTAAGAATTGTTTTTGTTGTAGTTTTCAATTATTTTATTATTGTTTGCATGTAATTTAATATTGTTTGTATCTCAGAATTGTCTGGAGATAAATGTAATACCAGTAATTCACTCGGAACCTTGATCCATGAGATTAAGTTAAATTAACATAATAAAACTAATTAAAATTTCTTTATTTCTTATTGTAAAAAAATTAATCATTACAATATATATATATATATATATATATATACATTTATAGGAATTTTTATGTTAAATCAATTATAGCGTATTAAATATTGGAATAAAATATTGGAAAATAAAATTGACAAAAATAATGAAATATTGGAAAATAAAATAGATGCAGATAAAATAGAACAAAATAAAAAATTGGACGATTTATGTGCGTATTTAAATAATATGGGTGAAAGTCAAAATAAAGAGACGATAGAATTGGAAAAAACGAATAACCTTTTTAATAAAAATAATAGAAGTTGTAAAGAAATTATTGAGATTAATGAAAATAATAATGGAAATTTAATTAAAAATACCGAAAATGACGATACACAAATCAATAATGACGATTTAAGTGAATTAAGAAAAGATAATTTAAATTATGATTGTAGTATTATTGATCAAAAATGTGAAGAAAATAAAATATTTGTTGAAACTAAAGATGAAAGTGAGTATGTTTGTTTAGTGAATGAAGATGATAAAATTAAAGAAATATTATTGAGTAATTTGAATAATAATAATGAAAAAATAAATCAAATAATTAAAAATAATATAACTAATGATAATTTAAAAAATAAAATAAGTACAGACGTTATGGATGAGAATTTGGAACAAAATAATATTAAAAAATTAGTTGATGATCATATAATTAGTTTAAAAATAATGAGTTATAATAATAATAATGGTAATAATCAAAATAATATAATGAATAAAAATGTTAACAAAAATAATCATCTGAAAAATATGGACACCAAATTTGGTAATAAAGTAAAAATACTTTTTGAGTATCAATATCAAAATGGGATTGAAAAAATTTCAAAGCTAAATCGGCCTCCAAGGAAAAGAATAAAACATTTTTATAGAAAGAAATTGGACAACTGCAGAATAAAGTATTAAGGACCAGGCATAAATTCAAGGCAATTGTTAAACTTAGTTTTAGATTAGTGAGTTTTTATAAGAATTATTAGTTTAGCATTTTTTTTTAAGAAAATAAGATTTATATTAATATAAGATTTAATTGATAATAATAATATTTAAAAATTTATCATAAATTTAAAAATCACATTAGTTTAGGATAAGAAAATTTTGATATTATGTAAAATTAATAAATTTAATAATAATGTTTTTTGTATATTAAAATAAACTTATTTCAATAAAGATCATTAGTTTAGCCTAAAATAAATCTGATAATTATAAAAATAATTTAAAATAAGTATATTAATAAAATACTATATTCATATAATCAAAATAATTAAAAATTATGAGATGAAGTAAGCTATCAAAATTTAAAAATAATATAATACAATTGCTATTATTCTGAACTCTCTATTCCGAAACTCCAAATTAAAAAATTCAATTTTAAATTTATTTTTTATACCGGACTAAAATCATTTTTTTTTAAATTTTTTTTTTTTTTTAGACAGGAGTGCAAATGTAATGATATATTACATTCTTGAAAATATTTTTAAATTCAAATAACCATCGATATTTTGAAAAGCCCGCGCAAATCACAAACCATATGTACAAATAACATTGTATTATATACGATCAAAATTAATAATATTTTTGGACAATACTGATGTACAATATATCCATATTAAATGTACATTCAGATAACAATAAATTAATTATTTTGTATGGCAAAAAACAATTGTTATCTTTATATATATAATCCGGAAAACTGCGGAAGTTGAGAAGCAGGGACGCTAAACTTTCCCGCTTTCTCGAATGGCGTCAAGCTAGTCTGGTCTCATCGTTCGGAGGGGAAGACGAAATCTTTTGGTTCTTAGCGTTGGCCGAAGTCAGAGCTCTCCTCCAAGGAATACCGAATATATTGAGATTTCGTTGGAAGCGGATTGATTTAGAGGTAAGAATTGTTTTTGTTGTAGTTTTCAATTATTTTATTATTGTTTGCATGTAATTTAATATTGTTTGTATCTCAGAATTGTCTGGAGATAAATGTAATACCAGTAATTCACTCGGAACCTTGATCCATGAGATTAAGTTAAATTAACATAATAAAACTAATTAAAATTTCTTTATTTCTTATTGTAAAAAAATTAATCATTACAATATATATATATACATTTATAGGAATTTTTATGTTAAATCAATTATAGCGTATTAAAAAAGTTAAAATTTATTCTTAAGTTTCAGAAATTTTAATATATTATTGCTGTGTGTACTGTCCTGATTAAGGAATTGGTGAAAATCATTTGGTAAGTCAGAGTTTTATCATTCTCTGGAGTCTGGGGGAAGTGGGCGTTTAATTGTTAGTGGAATGTTGCACAGTCTACAGTTTGTTTTGACATTAAATAGGAATATGTCAAGTATGAATGTCCAATAAGTAGTCATGTAAGCACAAATTCTTCTCGCTTCTAGAATTTAAACCATAGTGTCACAAGAATAAAACAACTGCATATCATTTTAAAAAGTGTTTCACTGTTAAAGAATAATTCATTTTAGTACCACTGTCTTCAATCTTAACATACAGACTGTGAGGGCGGTAGTGTATATGGGTTACAGTATGGCTGACATCCTTTCAAATAGAAGGCTTATCAGAGAGGTTGATAAACCAGCCCAAGTCCTAGGAAAATATCCTTACAACTCACTTTTCACTTTCCAATGGAAGGTTCGTGCCACCAAATCACCACCTGTCTAGAGGTTTTTCTGACCGGAAATTACTCCATCCTCTTTTCCAACGTTCGACAAACCCCGTTGAAAAGAACAAAACTAACAATTTCAAAGTTTTAAGCACTTATTTCTCCTATATACATCGCCCTATTGAGAATTACAAAAGAATCTTTTTTTTTAGATAATTTAATAAGCTTTCAGTCTCCTTCCACTTACCCCAATATTTTAGAAAATATACCATGATCCGAAAATGTTTCATGTCTATTAATACAATTTTTTTTCTTATATTTCCTTACCTCCAAATGCAACAGAAATTTTAATATCTTAGATTAGATGAATATCAAATATCTGGTACAAGTTTCAACTGATTCAATCAATTTTTAATACCCAAACTGAAAATTAGTTTGGAAAAGTAGTTCTATCCATGTTTCTCTTCAACGGTTACTGATATAACTTTAAAAACGGTTTAATTAGTTTTCCTACATTAAGCAACCTATAAAAAGAATACCTACAAGCATATGCACACGGAAACGTAAGCGTTACCATTTTTTTCACGCGAATTTTGCTCCAAAAACCATGTTCCAGTGGACGGATTCTCCTGGCTAATGGTCTTGACCTTTCAAATGAGACAAAAGATTTTTGTACCAAATTTCATCAAAATTGGACCATTTTTGAGCCTGTGAGTAAATTCTTAAAAATTCACCCCCCCCCCCACCCGTAAAAATTCTTAAAAATTTGAATATCAAGAAATCCTTTCTTAGGGAGTGTTTACATCCTAAAGGGAGAGTCCATGCAAAATTTCAATTTTTTCTGTCTAGTGGTTTGGGCTGGCCGATGATAGGTCAGTGAGAGAGTGGTATTTGACAAATATATGGTAGATACTTTAAAAAGGAAATTCTTTGTAAACATTTTATTGGCAA
Organism: Gonocerus acuteangulatus; assembly: GCA_946811695.1. Taxonomy (NCBI): domain Eukaryota; kingdom Metazoa; phylum Arthropoda; class Insecta; order Hemiptera; family Coreidae; genus Gonocerus; species Gonocerus acuteangulatus. The sequence continues at coordinate 46,541,948 of OX328131.1, forward strand.
TTAAATAATATTTCAATTTTCAGAGAACTTCAAAAGTATTTTTTTGCCTTAAATAAGTATGATGAATAAAAGACAAACCATAAGTAAAAGAGATAACTGCACTAAAAGGTGGCTGACCATCATCCAAATGACTCATATACTGTATTCTCATGCGATTCCCAGAGCTTTTGAAGATTGCTGGATTGTTTTCAATATGTCCACAAATTCTAGCGAGCAAAGTATCATTCATTGTCGAGTTGTTTACATCGTATATAGTGATGTATTCATATCTACACCGAGATGTTCTCATCAAACTCAGTTGAGTTAACCTACAAACATTAATTGTATTCATTAATAAGAATCAAGAATTAAACAAAAAGAGATAATTGAAAAAAAAACTCAGATTAATATGATATCCAACGTTAAAGTTGTAAATAAAAGTGGGATTTTTGCAATTTCTAAACTTTTGATGCCTGTAAAAGACGGAGAATCCCAGAAGTCAGTCACGACTTCCTCGAAACACTAGGGCTGTGTACAAACAAATTATCTGTTCTTGTGGGATCAATTCTCCAGAGATTCGTAGCAATCATATTTACAGGAGTTGAACAGCTGCTAATCATTCTTTTAGTCCAGTTTAAAATTGTCACAGATTATTTAGCAAAGTTAATAAAATCAAAATCCCCCACCACAAAAAAAAAAAAAAAAATAATCCCAAATTCATGTTTAAAGATATATAATGACTGAATTTCTTCTGCTCCTTATTTTGGAAGAATAACAAATATTCCAAACATTAATGAAATTAGTTTTTATTTACACAGACTGTGTTTACAGCAACCCAATTCATTTGTACATTAAACTTTATTTATTCCTAATGAATAAAGCTTTTCTCAGACTATAGCGATAAGTCTCTGAAAAAGCAAGCCCCATTTTCTCCACTTTTTCTCTATCATTTCTATTTTAGGGATGGGTTTTCTACAGGTTACTACCCTATTGAAGGACATCAAGAAATTAGGAAAATTTTAGCAATAAGAATACAAAATAGCCAAGGAAGCATACTTAAAGCTGATAACTCGGTCTGGTGGAGCCGTTATGTTCCAAGTACAAAAAGTAGTGTGATGTTTTAAAAGTCCAGAGTTAGCATTTGAAATAGTTGTTTCTTCGGTAATCTCGCCTCCGCAACCTGAAATTTAATTGTGTAATTGAAAACTATGTAATAAATTGAAAAAAAAAAAAAAGAAAAAAGAAAACAAATTTTATTTGATAAAATTTTGTTTTGTTTTTTGTTGTTGTTTCTGAAAAATATTGATAAATTATATAAAATGAGTTTGATTTTGAGCACACAAGGTAGTATTAGCCCTTATATGAAGCATGTCTTGACAAATATTATAGTCTTCTGGTATTGACTGTGTCAGAAACTTCTTTTCCGATGTTTCGCTAGTCATACTGCCAGCTTCCTCAGGGCTTAGTCTGAGAATGAGGATGTTCTTCTAGTTCTCCTGTATAAATAACTGTCTTTGTATTCCTCCATGGGCGTAGTGTGCTCTTTTATGTCCCTGATTGGTTGGTCCCAGTCTTGCTTGATTCTGGTTGGTGGGTCAATCAAGGAAGACTGGGACCAACCAGTCAGGGACATGGAAAAGCAGACTACGCAGGAGGAATACAAAGACAGGTATTTATTCAGGAGAACTAGAAAAACATCCTCATTCTCAGACTAAATCCTGAGGAAGCTGGCAGTATGACTAGCGAAACGTCGGCAAAGAAGTTTGTGACACGGTCAGTACCAGAAGACTATAATATTTGTAATGACTAGGGCCATGGAAGCCTACGAGTTAAATCAAAGTGAAAAGTCTGCAATGAAGATATCCAACAAGTTTTAGTGTTTAGAATATTGAGTATCGACTGTCAAAGCATTCCTCATAGAAATATTCCATGAACAACTTGAAAATAAAAATGTATATCATATTTTAAACAAAAATGACTAATGGAAAAATGTAATAATTATTTGAAGATAATTTTTATCTAAAAAAATACTAGTTTATTTTGTTAGTTGATAATATACTCACGTGATATGCTGTAAATCATGTGGAAGCCTTTCAAATTAACCCATTCATCAGCCACAAACCGAATGGCTAACTTGGCAAAAGATTTTTGTACCGGAGGAATTTCTTGCCCGCAGTAAATACCATTGCTTTTCAAAGCCTGCCAAGATCTGTCGCTTGTAAAGAATTGTACCTTGTCAAAAGTGCATCCACTAGGTGTTCCTAAAAAATATTATGCACATATGGCAGAAATGAAATTCAATAGGAAAAAAAAAAAAGTCTGTACTTTTATTACAGAGTGTAATAAGTTAAAAGAGCCACTGGGATTTTGAATAAGCCCGACTCACAGGAACTATGTCTTTCTTAGCAATTACCTCTTCCGTTAGTGTTATTTGGAAAACATGGAATAGAAATAGTTAATACTTTCTTTTGATATTTCATGACAAATTTACTCCCCCCCCCCCCTGCAAATACGATTTGTTGAAAAGCGAGATTCATGCGCCACACATTTTGAAAATCTAAAGACAATGTTATCTCTTGACCAAATGTTATATGAATAAAGTCCTTATTTGTAGATAACTAATGTACTCTTCAGTATAAATTAGAATAATTTTTCATAGGTTTAAAATGTATTAATTGTGAATAAAATAATTATTTTCAATAGGTTTTCTAAAAAATCAAAACATGAAAAGTAAAGTATAAAAAAAAAAAAAAAAATACAGTGACCAAGACCCATGTGGTTGATTTCACCCCCCCCCCCCCCAAAAAAAGTATAAAAAATAAAAATGAAATTTTATTGGATACATGTACTAATTGCTATTAGAATATATCCAAAATTGTGTGACATTATTATTTGAGTGTTTAAATATATATATATATATATATATATATATATATATATATATATATATATATATATTAAGATATATTAATTATTATTATTATATATTAATATATTAATATTATATATTATATTTTAATATATTAATATATATATATTAATATATATATATTAATATATAATATATATATTATATATATATATATATATAATATATATATATATATATATATATTATATATATATATATAATATATATATATATAAAATTTAATTTTTCTTAGCTTGAATATTAAGGCTAAATTCTTTTTTTTTTTTATTATAAGATAGTGATAATTTCCTATTTTTCCAATATATTCATCTGTGGCAAAAGGTCAAAATTCATAAAAACATTCACTTTCATCTCTACTCTTTTATTATGCGCTACAAGTTTCACGTCATTATGACGCCTCTTCAGGAGCGCTTAAACTAAATAAAATAAAATATTGTTACAGCCAATACCTTAGAGAACCTTCTGCAGGTAGGGCCACATCTGGACTGATAAGATCAATCATGTCTTCTAGGTATCAGCTGTTTAAAATCGATAGTTTTAGGGTAAATGTCGATTTTCCAAAAGAAGCATTTGTCATTTTACAAAATAATTCATTTTATGTCGTCTTGTTTATTAAATTAAAAAATATTTTATCCAGGTATTTAATATCTGTTTTTTAGTTAACGGCCTTTTTCCTATTTTTAATTATGTGTATATTTTCCTTTATTTTTCGTTTTATGGGGGTTTTCTCTTTATCTGAGGGTTCTACCTTTACAGTGCCAAAATTAAACGTGTGACTATATTGTATCGCATGATCCACCAATGCAGTCTTGTCAAGGTTTTTAGCGTGTTGTTTCATTCTCCTTTTAATAGTTGTCTCGATTCCCCTATATACACCTCAGCACACATAGCACAATCAATTTGATACACGTTATATTTGGTTTCCTTTTCTTTTAGATCATCTTTAATTCGGCTGTAGCTTTATCTGATTTTGTCTTGATATATCCAGGAGATTCTTCCTAGGTCTTTACATGTTTGTTTTATCTCATTGGCAAATATGGGATTGTAACAAAAGGTAATGTAATTAACAAGTTCTAGAGTTTTTATATCTTTACTGTCAATATCCATTTTCTGTTCATAAATATGTTCATTGTGTATGAGTTTACCTGTCTGGTTATTTGCATTTAAAATGTTAGTTTTCCTACCATCGAAGAAGTCATAAATTTTACTTTGTATTAGGTTTCTTCTTTTTTCACAATTGCCCTTTATGTCGTCTATTGTTTGTGTATCATGAAGTTTACGTTCCAGAGTATGGTTGGTGTTGTCTGTTGTACAAGTCAGGTTTGGCTCTGTTAATTTAATCCTTTTGCTCCTATTAGCATTGTCAGTACCTATATGTTCAGTGTCATCCCTTTTCCGTTTACTCTCACAGTCGTCATAAAAATAGTCATCCGTAAAATTAAAAACATTCAAGTCAAAATTGATTAAATTTAAATTTTCCTTCACATCCAATTTCCTTTTGTAAAAAACCTTTCTTTCAGCTCTTTTAATTTCTTTATTTATAATTTCTTCAGGGTAATTATTATCTCTAAATATTGAGTTTATTGGTTATTTCCTTTAAATATTTTGGTGATGTTCGCAGAAGCGCCATCAGTGTCCTATTATAAGGCAAATTCTTTTTAAAATTTAAAGGGTGACTGGAATAAAAATTAATCATGCGACTGGAAAATGTTTTCTTAGTCTGCCATTTAGACTCAAGTTTATTATCATTAGTTCGAATTATTTACATATCAAAAAACATAATTTTGTTTTCATTTTCAATTTCCAAAGTGAACTCTAAATTCATCTTATTATTAAAAAACTGGAAGAGTCTATCTATATTGTTTTCATGAGCACCAATTAATAAATCATCCACGTATTTATAAAGAATTTGGATATGAATGTTACAGTCAATAATTCCTTCTAATATGTGGTTCATTACAATTCCACTAATAGAAATAGATAAGTGGTTGCCCATTTGTACTCCAAATTTTTGTTAGTAAATTCTATTGTTAAACCTGAAATAGCCGTCCTTTGTACATAATTTAATAACAAGTTATTAAACTTTAACTTGCTATAAACAGGTTTTTGTCTTTTATTTTAATCAGTTCTACAATTTTACCCCAATTTTTGCCAATAAGTTTGATAGCCAAGTCAACAGGAATATTTGGGAGCATATTAACAACATCGAAGGAAACCAACTTATAACCAGAGATGACTGTCATATTTTCTAATTTATGTTTTAAATCTATAGCATTTTTGACGTCAAATGGATTATTATTATCAAAATGTTTTAATTCCATCTCCAATGATTTAGATAATTTGTGTGTAGGGGATTCTGTTGCACTGACTATTGGTCTCAGTGGTTGACCTTCCTTGTGTAATTTTATCAAGCCATAAATCAGAGAAATATTACTATTATAGTTTATATATTTTAAACGATCGTTCTTTGTATAGGATAAACACGTTTATAAAAACATTTCTCTTCGAGATAAAGTGAATAATCTTCTTCTACCGCAAAAAACTAAAATGGCATGACGAAGCAATGTTTCCCCAGTCACACTGCAGTACAGTTTAAATTCCAGCCTACTCCAATATATATATGTATATATATATATATATATATATATATATATATATATATATATATTTTTTTTTTTTTTTTTTGGGGGTGCATCTACTGCTAAGGCCATTAGCACCATACAAAATTGTTTCATACACATAATTTCTTACTTTTAATTCTCAGACGTTTAATACACTTTATAAAGTCACATACAGGATTATATGACAAAACTCCACCTAATCCGAACAGGGTATGGTCCCAATTAGTTTGGATTAGTGTGACTCTCCTGTGTATAATATAAATATATACATATATCCATATAATATAAATATATATATATATATATATATATATGTACATAAATATATATACATATACATATGTATATGTAAAGAACAAATTGTTTCATTACAGGCTCTTAAATCTAATAAACAAATAATGAAACAAAATAATACCAAAAGCTGTGAGACTATTTTTTTGAAAACTCACTTGCTTCTAGGCTGAACTCAACTGTCCGAACGGCAATGGTTTCTTTGGGAGAAACAAGGGTATAATTACAATCCAAATTTTTTGCATAGTTTTTGGGCCATCCAGGTGAATACAAATGCCCTGTACCAGTAACCAGAATCTCTCCTCCACAGTTCCAATTGAATGTTGCCTAGAATGGAGATTTATATTTCAAATACTTCTTATCAATAATATTTTCTAAAGTAACCAAATTGTTATAATATTGGTTCAATACAGATCTTTATTGATGAACCATTTAATTTTCTAATGCATTTTTTACATTATTATGAAGAAGTCGATCTTGATGCCTGAGAAACCACAAGAACCTGGAGAAATTATTAAATATCAAGAATCATCCATCACGCGAGAAAGAAATATCCGAGAAGGGCTAGAAATAGTTAAATACACCCAGAACTTTAATAGAGAAGGTGGCTACGGCCTTAGCAAATTATGGAAACCCATCATCTCAAGGAAGACTGAAGAACTGATTGGCTGCATGGAATCCAACAGCGCGGGAAGGATCGACCAACCAGAGGCCAACGACAACCCCGACCAGGTATAAATAAGTCCCAGACTGAACCCTATCTTCATTCTCAGAAGGAACCATGAGGAAGCCGGGAGAATGTCTGGCGAAACATTGGATGTTACCAATTCAACATGGTCGTATCCAGAAGACTGTAAAACATTAAATAACATGGACCGTTGAAGAGTACGATAATTATACAGCATTATAGTCCAGAGCACAGTAAGGGAGTAGCGGTGAAGTGGTGAACTAATATTTAGCTGAGCCTTTACTCAAATTTTCAAGTCCTCATTATAAGCGGAAGGTCAAAAACTTCACAATACTATACAAGACAGCAGTCTCAATTTCGCCCTACTAGTCGAAGGTTCTCCTTCTCAAATTGAGGATGTTTTTTTTTTATTTATAATATGTTTCCCTGAAGTGGCACCAAAAGGCCATGAAACATCTAGGGAAGAAATATAGTTAGTGGAACTATTTAGTGAAGTTTTTTTTTTTAATATATATTTTGACCTTGTGCCTATAACGAGAATTAAATTGTATTGCCTAGTTTTATATAACACATATTTTTTGGAATGGTTAGGGCTCAGAATAGGGCTGATGACTTTTTTTTTTAACCCTCCAAGTCCTAGTAGAACCATTCAAATATTTTCCAAGTCGCTATCGTCCCTACTGGCCATTAGAAATGCACATTCCAATTACCCTTTGAATATTTATCGTTGTAAATATACTTAAGTGCTTACAATCATTTGAAACAGATAATTTTTCTATTGTGTTTGTTTGGATTCCTGGACACAGTAGAATTAATGAAAATGAAGAACTAGACAGATCTTTATTTAAAAAAACAAATCCTTTTTTAGATAAAGTTAATAATGTGGGATACCTGGCAAAATAATGGGATGAGTCAGAAAAAACGACCGTTTCCTTTGTGTTTGAACTTTGCATCGTAATTCCTCTCTTATTTACATTTGGGAGCTAAGAATTGTGCTAAGAAGTTCATGTTTGATCCTGTCTGAATCATTTGCTAACCAGCATGCCCTCTATCCAGGCTCAGTACACAATGACACTACAGTACGGAATTATCATAATTTTGCTTTATTTTTGGAAACAGAGGTTTTCAGCAACTGAAGCCATTTGGTGGTTGAATTTGAGGAAGAATACTCTTTGAATGAAAGGACGGTGAGAAGTTGCTTCCAAAAATTTAATGAAGGTTATTTGAGCCTTGAAAAGAAATCTGTATCAGGGCGTGTTTCAGTAGTCAATAAGAATGCTCCGTGCACTGCTATTGAAGCCGATCCTACGAAAAGCAATTCTAAGGGGTTCTATTCAGTACTACTGCAGAGAACTTACGATAATTTGGTTCAGCGGTATCCAGGTTTAGTCAACAAGAGGCAAGTATTGTTCCAACAAGATAATGCCAGACCCCACATTTCTCGCCTTATGAAACAAAAACTAGCTGATTTGGATGGAATCGAGCTTCTCCCTCCCCAGGCATTTAGTCCAGACCTAGCACCATCAGACTACCACCAGTTCAGATCAATGTCTCATTTCCTTCGTGGAAAAACATTCCACAACTTGAATGAAGTTGAGAAGGGGGTTAGTGAGTTCTTCGATTCTAAACCCAAAGAGTGGTACCATCAAGGATTTCTACAGCTGGCTTCCAAAAGGCGTCAAACTATAGTACGCAATGGTATATATTTTGATTATTAAAAACCTTGTTTATAGAAGAAAAATAAACATTGATTTTTACCTATAAAACAGTCATTTTTTTCGACTCACCTTATTATTTGGTACTTTAAAAACAGTATCAAATTAATCCCCAGCTGTGCTGATGCACTGAGTGCACCATAGCCAGCATTTTGTCTTGTAAGAAATTGCCGGGAAACCCTACGGCCCACAGACCTCAGTTAAGTCAAGGGAAAACCCTACCACCTCTACAGTGACGAATGGTGTTCTACCCTTTCACACATTCCTCAGTTCTAGCTTGTCAACCATTTGAACAGCTTTCTGGCGCATGCATTGCTCCACACGACCAATGCAAGAATCTTCCATTTCAGCTCAAGAATGAACATTTGCATTCCATCACTTCCTTCCGATAAAAATCAATTTTTGTTAAGAAAACTCCCAAGGAGTTTAATTAAGAAGCAACAATAGAAAAACCACCTCCGAAGAAAAAGAAAGGGCGATGTCATGTTTGTGGACGACAAAAAAATATAAAAACAAAAACAATGTGTAATAAATTTACATGTAAAAAGCATATAAAGCTGGAACCAAATGCATTAAATCCAGTAAAAGAGGGCAGGGCACTGATTTATCTGAATAGATCGTAGAGATTACATTCTTAGAATTTAATTACTATGTATATTTCTAATTTTATTTAAATATCTTTTAATGTTAAATTTTGGTTTAAAGTGTGTTCCAGACATTAATGTTTATACACATTACAATTTTCAGTCTTAATGTAAATTAAATAATTTCTTTAACAAAAAAAGATATGCAATCAATTTGTTTTAAAGGATAAAATGAGCTTATTTACATTACCATTTACAGTTGACTCTCCCTTATCTCGCGTTGTCGGGACTGGCATACTGTTGGATTAGAGAATTCAGTTAGAAGCGGTCATTTATGTATTTGAAAAACTTTATTATTTGAGGATATAATAATGTGTACCATTTTTAATATTACATGAGTAAAATTTAGGTACCAAATTACATTATTTAGGCAGCAACGGAGTGGAGTCCTAGGGAATCTGTAAGAGGAGTTGGCCGGCAGAGAACAAGATGGAGAGATGAATTAGTCAGAAAAGTTGGAAATAACTGGTGGATAGTTGCAAGAGACAGAGCGTGGTGGACAAGAGTTGTAAATAAATTGTAAATAGAACTGATTTTAAAAAGATTATTATTATTTTTGTGAAAATATTATTACTACTCATTTGAATATATTCAGCTGTCATCTATTTCCTCCGTAAGGAGAGGCTTTTGTCAGAAATGATGTCAATAAAGCTATTATTATTATTATTATTATTTATTACATTATTTATTATTTATTTTTTTGTCTTTTAGAGCCCGCTAATGTGTGGTATACTCTTTTCAACGTTGCTTAATGGGTAGAACCCATCAAAAGGATCAAATTATAAAATAAATTCAAAATATGTAAATTGTTGCTGGTGTATACCAGGTGTTCCAGCCACAGGTGTCTTAATAGAAACATTTATTTTCTTAGTAGAAACACAATTTCCTGCCTCTAAAACAAAACATATATGCCTTCTCCGACTTCTATTCAATGAAATACCCCGAAAAAAAAAAAAAAAATGATTGGCTAGCTAGGAATGGAAGGTTTTCAAGGAACTCATTCCTCTCGGAGACCGCCGGATTAGGGAACGCCAGATGAGGGAAAGTCTACTGTATATTTCTTATGTTAAAGGCCTTGAATATAAAAGTTCATAGTCCAGTGTAAATGAAAATAGTGATATCGAAAGCGTATCCGTTGTCTGTCCTGCTAAAGAAGAAACTATTACTTAGTGTGAATACTGAAGGGAAGAACTCTGACTTTTCTGGAAGACTCAAATCAATAAAAGTTAAGAGTTATTTCTTGTGGATCTGTGTTGATTTATTGTATTGTTTGGTGAGACATTTAAATTGATGATTGTATGTCAGAACTGTTTAAGAATACACGCTTATTTTCTTTTTAGTCACTTGGAACCTTTTATTCCCTGAGGTTAAGGTACTCATTCAATAGTCGTGATCACATAAATTAATTCATTTTAAAATAAATATTAATTATTATAAAATTAAAATTAATAATTAATTAGAAAATTAATTTCTCTCTATATATAATTAATCTTAACATTAAATGGCTTAACCAACGTGTGGACTAATAAATTAAATTCCCTCTTTATAATACATATAATTTATCTTAATATTAAATATATATATATATATATATATATATATATATATATATATATATATATATATATGTCTACAATAATCACTTACTACAGTAAATAATATAATAGTAAAGAAAAACGTAAATAAATAGATATTTAAAACACAATAACACGAAAATAAACACAACTGCCCGTATTCCAACAGTGGGCCCGACCACTAGGAGGTTAACCCTTTCCGTACCGTGGACTGCTCCAGCAGTCGAGAGCGGTCGGGACCCACATACCGTGGACTTGTGTAGAAGTCGAAGGAAGACGGGACTCACGTACCGTGGAATTGTACAGCAGTCGAGAGCATGGCATATCTCTCGCATTCTTTATCTTCTCATTTCTCGTCTTTAGAGCTATCTAGCGTTACCGTATTGCACTTCTGATATTCCTGCCTATTGCTAGATGGCATTTGAATGAAGTTTTTGGTCGTTTTCAGTCGAATTACAACTCGTTGCCTTCTCCGCCAATTTACCAGGTCAAACCTAGTCAAATTACCGTTTGGTTTTATACTTCTGTACATTCCTAACAGCATTTATTTGCAAAATCAGTTAACTTTTAGTCCTGAAGTTAAGATCTTATACCTATTCGTGTTTTGTTAAATTTAGAAAAACTGTTTTGTTTTTTTTATTGCGTGTCCTCCATTTTTAAAAAAATATTTAATATTTAATTAAAATGTTTAATATATTACATATTTTATTAAATAATTCATTAAATTAACTGTAAATATTTATAATTATGCTTTTGTTTTTGTAACTAAATTTTATACATAAAAAAAAAATTTAACTCCGCCGATGTACAAAGTCACGGATCAAAAATGAAGATGGAAAATTTATTTGCCGTAGTTATTGAGTATTTAATTCCCTTGCTTATTATTCATAAAAGAAAGGGCAAATGGTAACTGAAAAAAAAACCGTTCATTATTTACTCTTATATATAATATAGCTTTCTTATTACTTATTTTTAAAGAAAGTTGTTCAACTTAAAATAATTATTTAAATGCCAAACTAATTCAGCATAAACAAAAATTAATAAGCATTGTAAGCAAAATGAAAATCAAAACGATAAAAGACGTGTTTTAATACAGCTAGGAGATCGCTGAAAGTCGAGGCGATGTGACCGAGAGTGGGAAAAGTATCCCGTACAGGGGGATCAACGCCGGGTTCTAGTATCCCATACAGCAGAACACACTCCTTGCGGCTCATTGCGTACGGAAAGGGTTAAGAGAAATTAAAAGAGACATTTTCCATGAAGGAAAACTTCCTTTAAGATAAACAGAAGAGAATAGGTGATGCTGTCTATGTAGGGCATATGCACATAGGCACTTTATGTCTTTATGTACATATATACACATAGAAAGAGGGTTATTTCTATTTCTAGAAGTACTTAAAAAGTTGGTGAGAGTATATACATTTTTAATTTGTACACACTGACCGATGTGTTAGCAAATTATATTTTCAACCAACTAGTCATTCAGAATGTACAAATTTTCTGTTTCCTTAATGTTAACAACGGGTACATGAGATAGTGTTTTCATCAATTCCTCTCACCAAAAAAATATTTACTTTTTCTTTGTTTACAGTGCACTGACATCTGGGTCGTGAGATTAGAAAATACCTGCCGCCCATGGGACTTGTTCTCACCATCTCCCGCATTAACTATTTTTAGATAATAAAGTATAATTTACCTGGAAACCATCTCCAGTGGTTTTATCATTTGTTCTTAAGATGACTTTCATTTTATTCGCTGTAGAATTAAACTGTTTAGGTAACTCCCGTCCACAGAGTTTCCCTTGACTTTTCCACTTTTCATCGACATAGTCAAATATCTAAAACAACAAATAAATTGATACTCGAGAGCATGATATGAAGGAAAATTAAAATTAGAAAACTGAGACCAATATAAAAGTAGCTAAACAAAGAGGGGGAGGGGGTGAATTCTGAGTAATTTTACTGTTAAATGAGCAGAATTTTAAAGCATTTAGAAGTAAAAATGCTGAAAAGCTGCAGAACTAAAGAGATTCCTCAGAAGACGAGTACTGTATGCTGGAGTCCTGAAGAATTTCTTAAAGTCACTAATAGAAATAAAATAAAAACTTGAATAGTGTTGCTGTTTTATATTTGTAATGAACAGCTGACTGAATGTATAGCAGAAGCCGGATAGAGCGTCTATGTTCAGCACTCCAAGTGGTAGAAGCAACAACCAATGCCCGTCCCGCTTAATTCAATTCGAACGTAATACAGATTAAACCCAAAATCCAACCTCTAATGAACCAATTTAGTTTATTTTTAGAACAAATCTTTCTCTTCAGATACCCGCAATCCATACTGAATTTTGTTAACATAAACAAGAAACAATGGTCAGTATGAGCAAATTAGTAATTTCGGTCCAAAGTAACCCGCCTCATAATGAACCAATTTAGTTTATTTCTGCAACATAATTTTCTGTTTCAAAGACCATGACGAATACCGCTTAACAAAATGCAGTATAACAAAAACTATGGTCAAATTAGTATTTTGATAAGCAATCAGGGAATAGTTGGAATTCGGCTAAGAAAACATCAATACAAAAATCTATATTCAGGACGTTTCGGCTACTCTTTGGTAGCCTTCGTCAGCTAAAATGACAAGACACAAAGAAAAAACAGAAATTAATAAATACAAATCAGCTTATTATAAAAAAAACAATTTGTTGTTAAAATATTAGAACAATTATGTTATTAATAAACAGGTAAAGTGAACATTAGTTGTATATTTAGAATTTTCTATTGATTTTCTAGAACTAATTTCTAGATATACAACTAATGTTCACTTTACCTGTTTATTAATAACATAATTGTTCTAATATTTTAACAACAAATTGTTGTTTTATAATAAGTTATTTTGTATTTATAGACCTGTCATTTATCTTACTGGTAAACCCTTTTTTGGTGTATTAATTTCTGTTTTTTCTTTGTTTCTCGTCATTTTAGCTGACGAAGGCTACCAAAGAGTAGCCGAAACGTCCTGAATATAGATTTTTTTACAAAAATCGTATATATTGTGGTGTTTTTGTGGGGGAGGAAAAAGCAAATTTGGATATATTATTAAGTTAATGTAGGAAAAGTTTATTTAGAAAAGTTTATTTTATATTTTCATTAAATCTCAGGGTTCATTTAAAATATTACCAAACTCACCACATACGGACTTATGAATAACCATTTGAATAATTAAATAAATTTAATAAATTTTCTGAAAGAAAAGCATGAGAAATATATTATTAGTACCACTTCTTACCATCTGTCCTTTTATGTGTTGAGACCATATTATATACCAGGAGATAGGTTCATTATAAATAAAAAAGAGTTGGAAATAATTGACTTATATTGAATAAAGATATAATTTAAGATGCCGCTGGCTGTGATATAAACTTAAATACAAAATTTGCTTGACTCACATATTTGTATCAATGTTGGGTTATTAAGAAATGTTTAGAACATATTTAAAATATTAACTTATATATTAAAATATAACTATTGGCCATTGTGAAATTTTAGATAGCTTTAAGAGTTTAATTAAAGATTGGCAGTGAGTGAGTTATACTCAGCTTGTTTTACGGATGATGTTCTTGAAGTGAAGAGGCAGGCTGCTTGTGGTCGTGTTGAGGAGATGGATGGTCGGCTGTTAGATCTTGGAGTTCTGTCTCCCCATCATGTCCAGGTGAAGTGCTCGGTGTCAGGCTGTGGTGGTGCAAAGGGTGCTCTCTAGCCCTTGGCTGGCGTTGAAGTGAGAGTGAGTGCTCTGGCCCTTCGTCGGCGCTGGAGTGAGGACGAGTGCTCTGGCCCTTCGTTGGTGTTGAAGTGAGAATGAGTGGTGGGGGAAGGCCCTACTTATAGGGGCGTACCCCCTCCACACCAAGGGTGTCTGACTTCTTCGTCCTTCCCTGGATTTTTCCTGTCCATGCTTGGAAACACCTCTTTCGTTATCTTCCTGGGAACTTGTATACCTTATCGCTCCTAGCCGAGATATTTGGACTCTTCTATCTACTTAACACTGCCTTTTTGAAAAAATAAACACTGCCAAACTAAACACTGCCAAATGCTATCTCTTTTATTATTCTTTTATTTATTTTATTGATTGACAAATGATAATATTCGTGATGGACTTATGAAATATAAGCTAGCCTTTATTTTGAATAGGAATGCTACTCTTTGCTATGTCAGAAACTGACCTTTCTAGAGCACCCCCCTTTTATATCATTACATTTCGGGTGGGCTCCGGTGTAAAAAAAAATTAAAAAACTGCTTAGCAAGTTTTAAATTTTTTTTTTTTTTTTTTTTTTTTTAATTTTATTTGGTCTAAAGATTTTGTTTTCCGGCTCAGGGTAGCATTTCTATTCAAATACTGGATACTATTAACAGGTTTCATTTTTAAAAAGTTTAAAAATTTTTTTTTTTTTTTTTTTAAATGCTCTACAGTAAATTATAAATATTCTAAAGTCTTAATAAAAATTATAAATTATGTTTTATAACAAAAAAATTACATACAATAATAACATTTACATTTACAACACATGTTGCATGGCTGTATACATCCTATTCTGATACAAAGTCACTTATCCAAACATAAAAAAAATATTTTTATCTATTTACATATATATTTTTTTTTTTTTTTTTTTAATTTTTAATATTACCCTTAATCCCATAATTAATAAGTATAGCTTAAAGCTGAGCCTCCCGGGCTCATTTAATCTTAAGTTTTATTATTATTTATTTATTTATATTTTATGTACAACAAGTTTTCTTTTTAAGTTCATTGTGGTTTTTATTCATATTTAATTATTTTACCCAATGCATTTGACATGACTCTAATAATTGTTCAAGAAAGTTTGTTCCCTCACTAGCCCATTTTTTAAAAAATTGAAATTTTAATGTAATAAAATAATTTGTCTATAGTCTATCAGTCCTTGTCGGTGTCAACTCGTTTATCAGTCACTCCTTCTTACTACATTTCATTTTAAAAACTTCTCCTTCCACTTCAATATTTATTAAACTCCTTCCACTTCAATATTAATTAAAAATTATTATTAATAAGTTTCCCCCCTTTATTATAACATAGTATAATATAATATTTCCCAATTCGTAGATAAGGTACTCCGGCCTCTTCATGGGTCCGTGAGCCTTTAATACAAAACAAATAATAGGTACTCCGGCCTCTTCATGGGTCCGTGAGCCCTCAATATAAAATATATTTTTAATTCAAATATATCAAATAACATATTTCTCCTACCCCTTACTTCAATTAATTATTATTATTAACTCCTACTTCTTCATTTAATTATATTAACCTTTGAAAAGGTTTTTTCCCTTTAAATACTTATTAACTGTCCTTGTCAAAGTCTGTCTTTATCTTTATTTAAACAATTACTAAGTTTTAATTATTTTATTATTTTTATTTAAAAAGTAGTTTAACCATTAATTATTCTCTTCATTAATTCATTATAGCCTTATTGGCTTCAAAAATATTTTTCATTTAAAAACATCCTATATTGGAGGTTTCTAGTTATATTGGAAAGAGAGTGATGGCGAGCGCTGCTCGGGGCTGTGGCAATTATAGGAACTTCTTGACAATGTAGAACACTAGCGCGGAGCGCGTGTTGAAAACGTGAACTAGCATGAGCCTGCTTTGTTTGCATTAGGGATTATCAATGCTGTCTTATTTCGAGGTAGATAAGAGCTTTTGGGAGTTAACTATCCTATTATCTGCATTCCTAAGATAGGAATAGGATTTTAACAGCTACTGGATACTTCCTGACTTTTATTGTTAGGTATTATTTGGCGCTTAGGGGATTTGTAATTTTGGGAGTTACTTATCCTACTTTCTGCCTTCCCGATAGTTTTAGGGATTTTCACAGAAACTGGTCATTTCCTGGCTTTTATCGAACCTTTTTGTCTTATAAAAGCAGATATTGGATTCTCCAACCTTTACACTTGCGTGTCTTAAATCTTATCACGACCGATAATGAAATAATTTTTTTTTTATATCTTCTTGATAATTTTTCTTTGATATTAATACTAATAATGACATTAGAATTTTATATGGGTGCAAAAATTTTTATTTTTATTAATAATTTTACTGCTTTTAACGGATAAAACCGGTTATCATTTTACTGAATCTACGTCTAAAAAAGGATAATATAATGACTTTTTTTTTAAGAAAAAAAAATTTTCTTTTTAAATCTGTTAAATAAAGCATTGTTTAGCCTGCTAGCTGCAATGCCATTTATGGAACAATTGTACTACACTCATGTTTTATGCGAATAGTCTCTTGTGAACCGCTGTTACACAAGAGTCTGTTGAGACTCAGCCCTTTAAGAATTTCGAAACAAGCGTTTCAACTGTGGCCAAATGTGGAATTGATTAACTATTTCTACTTATCTTAAACCGAAGGGAGATGACTTCCCTATAATTACCGAAACTTGTTATTTTTGAAGTTTCGTACAAGTATTGCTTGGACAGTTTGATGTTTTATGCGAATAGCCTCTTGTGAACCGCTGTTGCACAAGAGACTGTTGAGACTCAGCCCTTTAAGAAATTCGAAGCAAGCGTTTCACCTGTGGCCAAATGTTGAATTAAATAAGTATTTCTACTTATTTTAAACCGAAGGGAGATGACTTCCCTATAATTACCGAAACTTGTTATTTTTGAAGTTTCGTACAAGTAGTGCTTGGACAGTTCATGTAATTTCTTCTTGATATTGTATTGAATATTATTCTGATATTAGTGCAACTATGGTTCAATCACAAATTTAGGGTGGGCTCCTGTGTAATAAAAAAAATTAAAAAACTGCTTAGCATATATTTTTTTTTTTTTTATTAGTGTACGATTGTGCACACGATTTTAAAAATAAAATAAAATGAAATGAAATATGGGTTTTGCCTCTCGTAATTTTGAAAATGGTGTTAAAAGAAATTTATAAACATTGGTTTTTATCAATAAACCATAGAATTTTGATAGGTAATATAATTTAAATATTAATAAATTTATTATTTATTTGTCCCTATCCACTCAAATCCGGTACCCAATGCCGGAGGAGCTCCAAAACAGAGAGGTTTTATCGTTATACTTTACTGGTTAAATTTTTTATTTCATCATCTTTGGTCGGTTCATGATAATATTTAAGGAGAATCGAATGGAACATTCCCCGTATGATTCCATTTTTATCTTTATTTTTATATCCCAGTTCGATCTTAATAATGGGACATTTAATATACAATTGCATGTTTACCTTAGCTGTTTCTTTTATTAAAATATTGTTTTTAAATAAATGGTTTAAAATAAAATTCTCATCGTTTGTTAAACAATCTATGTTAAATTTTGTTGTGTCATTTTTGTTAAATAATTTGTTTAAAATATAATTTTCGGCGGAAGTGAATATGCTATTTTTTAATTTGGTTGTAATTTTATTTAATTTGAATAAATTATTTAAAATATAAATTTCATCGGAAGTAAATAGATCGTTGGACTCAGAAGTTTTTTTAGGACTAGTTTGATCATTTATCATTAAAGAAACAGGTTTAATATCACGGAGCGTCATTATGGTCCCTAATTTTTCAGATTCTGATTTTAGATTTTCTATTATTTCGGTTTTGGATTTTTGCATTTCTGCTTTTAATTTTTCTGATTCTGATTTTAGATTTTCTATTATTTCATTTTTATATTTTTCGGAATCTAATTTTAAATTTTCTCTTAATTCGGTTTTATGTTTTTCGGAATCTAATTTTTGACTTACCATTAGGGTCATCATTTGTTTCATCAATTCTTGTATTTTCGCGAACCCCGAATGTATTTCCTCCCTACTACTCTGGGTGAAACGTCTATTACCTTCGTTATGTTCCATATTGTTAAAATAAAAGTAAAAGTAATTTTAATATAAAAAAAATTATAAATATGATCCAAAAATTAATAAATAAAAATATAAAAAGATACAGAAATAAATATAAATAATTACATCTATCATTAGCGCATCTTTCAAAATTGCCATCACATTTCCCAACATTGATCCAATTATGTGGTCGTTGCAAAATTGTCAAGCTGACAAAACAAGTATATAAAAACTTTAAAAAAATAATTTAATAAACATCACAGCCAAAAATAAAATATTTGCTAAAAATTTAATATCATTCAAAAAATTTTAGTTTTCATAAAAATTCAAGTTTTGAACCTTAAAACACACTTTTTTAAATATATGGTCTCAATATTAAAATCTGAAAACATAAAAACAAAAAATAAAAATTTTAATTCTGGTTTTAAAACACGCGCGCCTACTGCAACTCTTCTCTAAGCTGCAGCGCTGCAATACAAAGCTACGGGAAAGATTACGCGACTCAACCTGTTCAGGATTTCGGCGACAGGTTTAGTGGATCGCCCCACGTTGGGCGCCAATATGTGGTGTTTTTGTGGGGGAGGAAAAAGCAAATTTGGATATATTATTAAGTTAATGTAGGAAAAGTTTATTTAGAAAAGTTTATTTTATATTTTCATTAAATCTCAGGGTTCATTTAAAATATTACCAAACTCACCACATACGGACTTATGAATAACCATTTGAATAATTAAATAAATTTAATAAATTTTCTGAAAGAAAAGCATGAGAAATATATTATTAGTACCACTTCTTACCATCTGTCCTTTTATGTGTTGAGACCATATTATATACCAGGAGATAGGTTCATTATAAATAAAAAAGAGTTGGAAATAATTGACTTATATTGAATAAAGATATAATTTAAGATGCCGCTGGCTGTGATATAAACTTAAATACAAAATTTGCTTGACTCACATATTTGTATCAATGTTGGGTTATTAAGAAATGTTTAGAACATATTTAAAATATTAACTTATATATTAAAATATAACTATTGGCCATTGTGAAATTTTAGATAGCTTTAAGAGTTTAATTAAAGATTGGCAGTGAGTGAGTTATACTCAGCTTGTTTTACGGATGATGTTCTTGAAGTGAAGAGGCAGGCTGCTTGTGGTCGTGTTGAGGAGATGGATGGTCGGCTGTTAGATCTTGGAGTTCTGTCTCCCCATCATGTCCAGGTGAAGTGCTCGGTGTCAGGCTGTGGTGGTGCAAAGGGTGCTCTCTAGCCCTTGGCTGGCGTTGAAGTGAGAGTGAGTGCTCTGGCCCTTCGTCGGCGCTGGAGTGAGGACGAGTGCTCTGGCCCTTCGTTGGTGTTGAAGTGAGAATGAGTGGTGGGGGAAGGCCCTACTTATAGGGGCGTACCCCCTCCACACCAAGGGTGTCTGACTTCTTCGTCCTTCCCTGGATTTTTCCTGTCCATGCTTGGAAACACCTCTTTCGTTATCTTCCTGGGAACTTGTATACCTTATCGCTCCTAGCCGAGATATTTGGACTCTTCTATCTACTTAACACTGCCTTTTTGAAAAAATAAACACTGCCAAACTAAACACTGCCAAATGCTATCTCTTTTATTATTCTTTTATTTATTTTATTGATTGACAAATGATAATATTCGTGATGGACTTATGAAATATAAGCTAGCCTTTATTTTGAATAGGAATGCTACTCTTTGCTATGTCAGAAACTGACCTTTCTAGAGCACCCCCCTTTTATATCATTACAATATATATATATATATATATATATATATATATATATATATATATTTGTATATGTTGCGATATATTCAAACATAAAAAAAAAAAAAATTGTAATAGTAAATTTATTATTATTAAAAAATATCAATATAATATTATATTATTAACTAAAATATTAATTCCAAAATTAATATTGAAATTGCAAATTTAAAACTAATAAACGTTACTATCTTTTTATTATAGAGGTTTAACTAAAACAAGTGTCACAAAAATTTGTTAGATTTGTGTGTAGTGACCTGATTGGAAGGAAATGCTGAAATGAAATCAGTGATTTGTTCATTTCATGGAAGAAACCTTTCGAATAGAGCTGCAGATGAATCCAGCTCTAGTAACTACTTAAGGCGCATCCTAGATCGATTAGATTCCCCCCTCCACTATTGAGAAGATTCATTCAAAGAATTATGTAAACTATGGAACTGTGTTGTATGGTACTTCTATCTATTGAACGAGTTAAATTAATTAATAAAATAAAACATGTAAGTATCAAACAATTGTATAGGCAATTACTTCCAACTGTGACTTGCATCAAAATGTACATTAAAAGCGTGTTCCACATTTTTAAGATTTTTTTTTTTTTTTTTTTTATATTTATTTCTTTAATGCGACCCTATTAAATCCACTTATTCATCTATTGCAAAGGGGAAGGAGAACAAATAAAATACGAGAATTAATAAAAATGATTTATTAATCCCTGCCAACATGTTTCGTACCTTTAGTGCCTCATTAGGAGCTAAAATATATAATATTTGTAGCCTCAATAAGCAAGATAACCTTCTAATTTCCAAGCCACGTCATAAGTAAAGCTAAGAATAATGCACCAACATTCTTTCCTTACAGTGCCTCCAAATATTCTAACTTTTACCTTCTCATGAGGCACTAATGATGAGGCGAACATCTTGAGCAGGAATTGATAAATCAATATCTCAAGATAAAATAAGTCATACTAACTTTTTATACTTTAACCCTTTAAGGGGCAGAGACGGCTTAAGCCGTCGTAAGTTCAAAAATTCATTCGCGACCCCGATTCTAATAGCTCGTTGTTCTAATAGATATCCTGGGACTGTTAAAAGTATTTACGACCCTTCCAGCCCCTTTCGACCCCTTGGCAGCTCATATATCGGTACTTTAACGGCATTTGTGGTCTTACAGCACCTAGCGTACCCAAACTCGCATCACCCTCCGAAGTGTTATCAGTGATTTCCTTCCACAGAAGCACATCTACCTTCAACAATGTACATCAAAAATTCGTATATATATATATATATATATATATATATATATATATATATATATATATATATATATATATATATATATATATGAAATACTATTGCTTGATACTTTATCTTTCTAGAATATGTCGCTAGGATGTTATTGATAATTGTTTAGACAAAAGTATGTTTTTTTTTTGCTGTAGTGAGACAGGAGATTCATTAAATATGGATATTTACTCCGGAAAGAGCGAGAAACCACATCCTAATTTAGGCCTAGGAGAACGGATTGTTTTTATCACTGTTTATTTATTTCTTTACTGGTTTATGTAATAATAAATGTTTCAAAGAGTAAAAATATTTCTTCACAAATTTTAATTTGAGTAAACGGGCTAATGATCTGATTTAATAGAAATTCAGAAAATAAGTAAGCAAAGAATCCAGAGGACAAGGCGCCTAACAGAGGCAAGAAATCCCATTGTAAGCGCGAAATATCGTGGCCGTGGGAGTCATTTTATTGCATGACTTGATTTTTAATTTGTTTTCCGATGATTGCGCCTTAAAGGGTTAGCAATCAGGGATTAGGACATCACTACGATTTTTGTAAAAAATTAATATTAAGGCCATTTCGGCTACTCTTTGGTTGCATTCGTCAGCTAAAATGACAAAAACAAAGAAAAAACAGAATTAATACACAGAAAAAAGGTTTACCAGTAAGATAAATGTTAGGTCTATAAATACAAATCAACTTTTTTTTTTTAAAAAAAAAACAATTTGTTTTTAAAATATTAGAACAATTATGTTATTACTAAACAGGTAAAGTGAACATTAGTTGTATATATAGAAATTAGTTCTAGAAAATCAATAGAAACATAAACCACATTTTAAATGATTTTAAATCATACAAGTGAGTAGACACTAATAATAATAATTAATTTTTAACAGAAAATAAGGTATTTTATACCAATGAAGGTGCCAGGAGGCAGAGAAAGACCACAGTTTTTCTTAAAAACATTAAATTATAATTTTATTAATTTTTAAAAATTACCTGAAGATAATCATTGATGCAATCTTTGCTGTATTCGATGAAAAACCTTCCCGTGAAAGTCAATCCAATATGGAATCCAATCGGTGCATGGATTTCCCATTCACACTCTTCGTTGTTTCCATAGTTTGATGGATAACCGGGAGATTCGATTATACCAGGGCTTGTGCTGAAAATCCCACTGCAACCTACACATTATTATATAGTTATTAATTAACTCATTTTGGATCAAAAATGCAATAATTTGTGAGCACGAAACCTCTTTATTTTTCCATCATCCATCTCATATAAGTAATCAATATAGAGCTCAATACTAGATGTGATTTATTCCAACAACGTGCATGGGCATTATTGTTCTTTCTTAAACTAGGATCGACTAACCATCCCACTCATATATATATATATATATATATATATATATATATATATATATATATATATATTATATATGTGTGTGTGTGTGTGTAAGGAGGATAACAGACCCCGCTATGTAAATAAACACAAGCTAGGTCTAAAAGGGAATGTAAGCCTGAATAAAGTTAGTTGCTTATCAGAGTTCAAGAAGTACTGCTCTATCACCCTTTTTAAAAACATCATTTACATTCCTAAACTCTTATCTGGTGGCAAAACCTGATTCAATCGAGGAGTTTCGTGTTCGCATACAGTGGGATGCGAATATAGTGTATGGAAACGAATCAGTGCTCATCGTGTGTTTCTCTACAAGAACAGGCTAAATAGTAGAAGAATGGCAACAGAAGTGGCTCAGATGGATCCAGCTACAGCCCTCACATGGATAAAAATACAAACTTCAAACGCCCACGACACAAATTTCCGACACAAATTAAGTGAACAATTACCAAAAGTCAAGTCCGAATGTCTTTCTTGGAGTCCGTGTTTAAAGTGGAACTTAGAAAGGAAGCGGGCAAGAGCATAGCGCCCAATAAGCCGTTTACTGGTTCTGCACAGGCACTGATGGCTGAAGACGAAAAGAACACTGAGGAGGAAGTCGATGAGAGAGAAGAAGGATGGATGCTCGCTAGACCACATCGACCCAGACGAGATGGAACGAGACCACGTGAAGGAAGAGGAAGAGTGAGAAGAGATAGCAGAAGGAAGAATGTAGACAGAAGAAACGATCGGAGGGCCCGATGAACCCAGGAAAAGTGCTGCTATGAATGTGGACATCTTGCAGCACAGTGCGAAAAAACTACGTGCATCGAGTGTGACACAGGAGGGCACCTAGTTCGTAATTGCCCTTATCTAAAGAAAAGGAATAGCGATACTGGTGAACCCATGGAGATCAACGTCACAAAGTTAAGACACACGTTTGCCACTGTAGCACAGACAGAATGCAATTCAGCTGATTCTGAAAATGAAAGCAGTGGGACATCTACAGCAAGGGGGATGCGCAGGTCAAGCCAGTGCAAAAATCACCGGCAAACAGGACAAATTACCCAATGAGGACAGTGGGGACACCAACATCGCGCAACCAACATCAAATAAATGCCATTAGGAGGCATACCAGAAAGAGAGGAGGGACGCCGCTGGTTAGTGGACACGGGGAGCTCTTGCACAATAATTAGCAAACACGTTTTGAAGCCGGAAATGGAGAGATTCGGGAGTGTATGTGTACGCTGTCAATGCTAGGTGGCCGATGTGCAGTGGAAGGCGAGTTGAAGTGGTCCTTACAACCATGGGGGCATTCAATGGAAACGATTACCATTCATGTTGTAAAAACTTTACCAGCAGGCTATGACGGGATTCTGGGTCCAATCTGATCGCAAAAGCTGAAGGCGCTGTGAAACACAATGGTAGAACTTGGAAGGTGATAATTGGGCAACGCACTTACCGCCTGGATGGTAAACGCCCTCAACCTACTAATCAAATAGGCACAGTAACCAGGATAAGGAACGAGTTTGAAGCCCTTCAGAGGCTTTATAGCGACTTATTCGAGCAGGAGGGTCAACCACTCGGCGTCACAGGAAAGACGGTACACGAGATCCCGTTGAAGGAAGAACGAGTTGTTTTCGTCAAGGGACGTCGATATCCACATATCATGAAAGACGTCATCCACCACCAGGAGTTAGAGACACTATTGGCGCAAGGAATCATCGTACCCAGGAAGTCGGCATACAATAGCCCGTTGTGGACGGTTCCAAAAGCAGGCAAGGCCGGGAAAAACAGAGAGGTCGTAGACTATAGGAAGCTCAATGCCCAGCTACAGTGGATGAAAAGTACCCCTTACCCTCGGCCGATTGCAAGGAGCGAAAGTTTTCAGCACACTGGTCCTGGAAGTGGGGTACCACCAGATTCGACTACACTCAAAGGACGCAGAGAAGACTGCCTTCTCGTTCGAAAGA
Organism: Gonocerus acuteangulatus; assembly: GCA_946811695.1. Taxonomy (NCBI): domain Eukaryota; kingdom Metazoa; phylum Arthropoda; class Insecta; order Hemiptera; family Coreidae; genus Gonocerus; species Gonocerus acuteangulatus. The sequence continues at coordinate 46,566,678 of OX328131.1, forward strand.
GGGCACTACCACTTTACACGGATGCCTTTCGGCCTGAAGAATGCGGCGACCTCCTTCCAAAGGTTAATGGACGAATTCCTCCGCGGACTGGGTGAAGACAAGACACGCATGGGAGAATCATCAATACCATTTTTAGGACATCTCATCTCAGAAGATGGAGTTTGCTCAGACCCCGGCAAAAGTGGAAACTATTGAACGGATGACAGTACCCAAGGATGTGCAAGGCGTCAGGAGAACCTTAGATGTGCTCAATTATTATAGACGATTATCCCAGCCATGCCTCATAAAGTCAGCCAGCTGAACATCCTCCTCCGCAAAGGACAGCGGACTCAAGGAAGCTATGAGAACAGACATCCAGAAGTGCATTCAGCACTTAAGTGCGGTGCCTCTTCTCGCATTTCCTGACTTCCATTAGCCGTTCACCATTACCACCGATGACAACGAATACGCTCTGGGAGATGTCCTAACTCAACCCGGACCAAATGGCGAGCGGCCCATCGCTTTTAGCAGTAGGAGGAGTCCACGGCTAACACCCACGGAAACCAGGTACAGCGCCCTGGAACGAGAGCTAATTGCAATAGTGTGGGCGGTGGATCACGTTAGACCCTACGTGTTTGGTCGACCATTTACAGTTAAGACTGACCACAAACCATTGCAGTGGGTGGCATCCCTGAAGGAGTCTTCAGCAAGAGTTGGTGAGTGACAAGTCACCGCAAGATGAACTTACGTAGGCATATCATCAGTGTAAACCCAATCATCGGGGAGTGGCAGAGACACTCCCCGCTCTAAAGCGTTGCAATGTTTGGGATTTCGTGCATCGGTCGGTCCATCAAATCATTAGCCAATGTAGAGTATGCCAGCAAGTTAAATATCAGTGACGGCCACATCACACGAGACAAAAGATAACACCAACAACCGACAAACCCCTCCTAGTGATCCAGATGGATACCTTCACCTGGAACGAACAAAAGTGGGTGACCATCGTTGATATATATATCAAAGTGGCCATGCCAATAGCATTGGAACAGAGGCCCGCCGAATTAATCCGCTCGGCATTGTTCCAATGGGTGCAGGTGTATGGGATGCCTGCGACTATCATTACAGACTGTGGTCGCGAGTTTAATAATCGACTCCTGCGAGAATTGCTAGCTTCTTGGGAAACAGAGTTACACCTTACAACCCCCGAGCATCCCCAAGGACATGGAGTCGTTGACGTCTACATGGAACTCTTACCGAACACCTAGGCCTCATTGAGACCAGCACCAAGCACCCTACCGGCCAGGAGAGCATGGCTAGAGGGCCATTCTAGCCTACTATCATTCTAGTCACTGCTTCAGATGGGAGCCCTACTCGTCTGATACCACTGCTTCAGATGGGAGCCCTACTCGTCTGACACCATTGCTTCAGATGGAAACCCTACTTATCTGATACCACTGCTTCAGATGGAAGCCCTACTCGTCTGATACCACTGCTTCAGATGGGAACCCTACTCGCCTGATACCGCTGCTTCAGATGGGAGCCCTAATCGTCTGATACCACTGCTTCAGATGGGAACCCTACTCATCTGATACCACTGCTTCAGATGGGAACCATACTCGCCTGGTGCCATTGCTTCAGATGGGAGCCCTACTGATACTGATACGCTACTGATACCTTCAGAGATTACCTCCTTTCCCATTACCTTTAAAATTGTCTGTCAGAGAAATGCTACTCAACACAATGACATAAAAAGAGATCTTACATTGTTTTTATACAGACTTGTTTTGTAAAAAAAAAAGAAGATTTATGGAATTCCAAGCAGCTGAGAAAGGGTAACATTAATGGTGGTAATTCCATTGTACTTGTATAATTAAATTTGAAACTTAAAAAATATTCATTTTTTTCTATAAATGTTTTAACAAACTTTCCTTAGAACTCTCTACGATAATCATAACATATGGAAAATTAAACAAATATAGAGGAAATGAATCTTGTTTACTATTTTTTTCTTTGATAAAATGAAGTTTACCTGTATCCTGCTGAGAAATTTCAAGCGAAAATCCTTTCTTTCCTGGAAATACAGAACCCAAATGATAATGAATCCATACTTTTGAAGCTTGACTGATAATATCTGCAGGAACGATGCTTCCACATCTATTGCTCATGACAGGAGCATGTGGTCCATATCCATTATGAATTTTCAAATAATTATTAGCACAATCTGAATCCAAATCAAATGATAGAAATCGAACCTGGAATAATAGAGTTGATTTAGAATATAATCATGAGCTTAACACAAAATATATCAACCCTTTCATTGTTCGGATGAGTTCTCTAACTCGTGCTTGAAAGTGAGGGCCTCGGATGCTCCAATCAACTTAACTCAAGCTCGACTCTGAGCTAGCTCGATGACCCCATATGTCACGCCTCCAGCCTAGGGCTATTCACTTGTATAAAAACAGTGGCAGGAATAAAGAGTTTTCTTAGCTTCATTAAATCCAAGCTAAGGATCACAGTCTTATCCCCGAGGAATCTAATAGAGTCATAAAGAGATAATGCATTATATTATGTTTTCTGAGCATTTTTAGGGTCTGTAATGACTTAATTGTCTGCAAAGGTTTAGTTAAAGTAAAGGTCTCTTCACACTCATTAGTCAGGCGACAGTTCAGTCACCGTTTGGAATCAGAACCGTCGCCGGTAATTTTCATCCAAAATAGCGGCTGTATTCACAACTACCAGTCAGGTTATTTTGCCTGAATTCAGTCATTTTTTAATTATCAAATGTGTACAGTGCCTTTTAGTTTACTTATTATATTCTTGAACTATATTTTTGGGATGACGTTTTCAGAAAACAACCTGGCTACTTTTGGATGAAGAAGAGAAAGAACTTCGTTAGAAGAAATGAAAATGGGTTGAGAAGGCATGGATAAAAAGAGAACTAGAAGTAGAATTTGTCATTTTATTTAAAGAATTGATGCGAGCAAAACATCGGATAATAAACTCTGAGAAATAAAACCAACCCAGGACTTAGTAAAGCTCAGTTTGCCAAAGCAGAAGGGAAGAGGTTGCGTTGGCTACGTTGTGAATAGGGCTTACACAGCTAATTCACTCATATCTCATGTCCAAAGATGAACTGCCCAACTGCATAAGCTGTGGAGCCCTCCTCACGATGAAGCACATACTCACTGAGTGCTTATCATATCAATTTGAAAGGCATCGATACAACATTAATGGTGTCTTAGATTATTATCCAGAAAGAATCCTAAACTTGTTTCAAATTCTAGATGCAACAAATTTAACATAAGACTGAATTTGTTGATAGCCGATAATTTCTTGAATATAGTTATGGCTATTATCCTCTAAAATCATCCTAAATTAATTATAAATTATACTCTTCAAATGTTTCAATATTAAAGCAAGGATTTTGCTGAATAACTATTTGTTTTGTTCTTATTAAAATCACATCTCCTCTGTTATTAAAATCATATCTACTCTTTTGTCTTTGGATCATAGGTTCACAGGGTGACCACGATTCTATTAATTGTAAAAAAACAAAACAAAAAAAACAACATGAATTTCAGGATGTTTTCTAACATATTCAACCAACTTTTCATCATAATTATTTTTTCTTTAAAACAATGAAATAAAAATCATCAGTTGAAACAAAACAAAAAATATCCTTGATAAGGAAATGCTGTGTTGATGTTTCCGATTCGTGAGGACGCTGTGTCAGTGTAGAGAATGCCTCTTACCTTTCATGGAAACATATTTCTTTCTGACTGATACTTGTGGTAACTGACGGAACAGAAATGGGACATGACTCGGTCAATTGCTAGAGTGTTGATTTTAGCTTTCGAAAAAAAAAAAAAAAAAAAAAAAAATCTACGAAATTTATTCTATCTGCATTAATTTTAAACAAAACAAAATAAACATCCTTTTAACCAATTGAAACAAATTTTCGAAAGATAGATAAGTAAGCTGTGTGTTTAGCAACCGAACATATTTGGGCAGCCAACTTTGTTTATTTTAAATAAATAATAGACCATCATCATCTTCATATGTGGCACAACATCCCGTCGCCGAGACTGGGCCTCCTCTAAGACCCTCCGCCAGTTGGCTCTGTCTCTCCACTTCCGAACGCCAAGCAGAGTTCTGGCATCGTTGGCTACACTGTCCAGCCATCTGATCCTCGGCCTTCCTACTCGTCTTGTGTAGTGCAAGTCCTCGGTCATAACCTTTTTTGATATTTTGTTGGCATCCATTCTGGCTACATGCCCTGCCCACCTTAGCCTTCCAAGTTTAATGTCGAGGTCGGCAAATAGAGACCTGAGTTCCCTATTTTTCCTTCTTCTCCACACTTTACCCATCTTTACTGGGCCATAGATCCTCCTGGGCACTCCTCTCAACCTCTCATCACGTTTCGTCATTGTCCAAGCCTCTGAGCCATATGAAATAACTGGCTGTACGAGGGTCTTGTATATACTCAGCTTGGTCTTCTTTGAGAGGAATCTACTTCTAAGGTGTTGGCAAAGTCCATATACACACCTATTGGCAGCAGTGATTCTTCTCTGTATCTGTAGAGTTACATCATTCTTGCTGTTCACTTCAGATCCAAGGTATATGAAGCTTCTAACTCTCTAGAATTTGAAAGGTCCTACTTCAAATGGGGAGCTCAGATCAACCAAAGGTTTTTCTTTTGTTGACTTCTAGCCCAAGTCGTCTTGCAGCTGCTTCAAGTGCTGTAAATGCATCTCTGAGAGCCTGTTCAGACCGACCAACAATATCAATATCATCCGCATACCCGAGGAGCTGGGTCAAGCGATTGAATATTGTTCCACTGGTCTGAATACCACCGGCCATCCTGAAATTCATGTTGTTTTTTTAACAATTAATAGAATCGTAGTCACACTGTGAACCTATGATCAAAAGACAAGAGAGTAGTTGTGATTTTAATAAGAAGAAAAGAAATAGTTATTCAAGCAAAATCCTTGCTATAATATTGAAACATTTGGAGAGTATAATTTATAATTAATATAGGACGATTTTAAAGGATAATCTCACAACAAATCCTGTACCAAATAAATGATGCTTTTCATGACAGCTATATTAAACTGCATGGTACTTCTTCTCCATAGTTCCTTGTTCTTTCCATCAAACTTCCTGGATTACTGCTATGTCAATTCTGTAAGAGTTCTATTCTTTCAGGAGCGCAAAAAGTGCCCCTAGTCTATGCAATGATAAAAGCTTTACCGTGTCTTGTGAATAGTGGTGAGTGAACTTGCCAATCCTATGTTGGGTTAAAGTAGCTTCACCGTGTCTTGTGAATAGTGGTGAGTAAGTTTGCCGATCCTATGTTATGTTCGTGTAGCTTTCCCGTGTCTTGTGAATAGTGGTGTGTGAGTTTACCGATCCTATGTTGTGTAAGTATAGCTTTCCCGTGTCTTGTGAATAGTGGTGAGTGAGTTTGCCGATCCTATGTTATGTTAGTGTTGCTTTCCCGTGTCTTGTGAATAGTGGTGAGTGAGTTTGCCGATCCTATGTTATGTTAGTATAGCTTTACCGTGTATTGTGAATAGTGGTGTGTGAGTTTACCGATCCTATGTTGTGTTAGTATAGCTTTACTGTGTGATGTGAATAGTGGTGAGTGAATTTGCAAATCCTATGTTATGTTAGTGTAGCTTTCCCGTGTCTTGTGAATAGTGGTGAGTGAGTTTGCCAATCCTATGTTGTGTTAGTGTAGCTTTCCCGTGGCTTGTGAATAGTGGTGAGTGAATTTGCCAATCCTATGTAGGGTTAACGTAGCTTCACCGTGTCTTGTGAATAGTGGTGAGTGAGTTTGCCGATTCTATGTTATCTTAGTATAGCTTTACCGTGTATTGTGAATAGTGGTGTGTGAGTTTGCCGATCCTATGTTATGTTAGTGTAGCTTTCCCATGTCTTGTGAATAGTGGTGAGTGAGTTTGCCGATCCTATGTTATGTTAGTGTAGCTTTCCCGTGTATTGTGAATAGTGGTGTGTGAGTTTACGGATGCTATGTTATGTTAGTGTAGCTTTCCCGTGTCTTGTGAATAGTGGTGAGTGAGTTTGCCGATCCTATGTTATGTTAGTGTAGCTTTCCCGTGTATTGTGAATAGTGGTGTGTGAGTTTACGGATACTATGTTATGTTAGTGTAGCTTTCCCGTGTATTGTGAATAGTGGTGTGTGAGTTTGCCGATCCTATGTTATGTTAGTATAGCTTTACCGTGTATTGTGAATAGTGGTGAGTGAGTTTACCGATCCTATGTTGTGTTAGTATAGCTTTCCCGTGTCTTGTGAATAGTGGTGAGTTGTTTTGCCGATCCTATGTTATGTTAGTATACCTTTACCGTGTATTGTGAATAGTGGTGAGTGAGTTTACCGATCCTATGTTGTGTTAGTATAGTTTTCCCGTGCCTTGTGAATAGTGGTGAGTGAGTTTACCGATCCTATGTTGTGTTAGTATAGCTTTCCCGTGTCTTGTGAATAGTGGTGAGTTGTTTTGCCGATCCTATGTTATGTTAGTATACCTTTACCGTGTATTGTGAATAGTGGTGAGTGAGTTTACCGATCCTATGTTGTGTTAGTATAGTTTTCCCGTGCCTTGTGAATAGTGGTGAGTGAGTTTACCGATCCTATGTTGTGTTAGTATAGCTTTACTGTGTCATGTGAATAGTGGTGAATGAATTTGCAAATCCTACGTTATGTTAGTGTAGCTTTCCCGTGTCTTGTGAATAGTGGTGAGTGAGTTTGCCGATTCTTAAAACAATATAATTAGCCAGGAGAAAGAAAATAATTTCAAACATGTACGGTTGTGTTTTGGCTTTTTATTAATATTTGGTTTTTCTATGGTACATCGGTATGTTCTTTGGAAGAATTATCAGGTAAATAATTTCATAAAAGGAAAACTAAATTATAAAAAGATAGATCTAAGAAATCAAATTATACAATGCGTTAAAAAACACTATTTTACATGTTAAATCTGATAATTCTAAAATAATTAAATAATATAGAATTAGAATAAAAAGAGTGATCATTTAAAAAAAAAAAAAAAAATCAACTAAAAAAAACAAAAAAACAAAGAAAAGTTTGAATGAAGAGAGAATTTTATTTATAAGTTCTTTTTTTGTTTAATTACAAAAGAACTGACAGAAGAACCTGGTGATCACAAATGTGTCTCTAATTTTAATAATAGAATGCAATTTGACTTTCAGACCCAATCGATGGATCGATTCTTCATTTGGAATTCTGAAGAATTGTGCTAATTGGTATTAATTAAAATTCATTTTAGTTTTACCTTAATGACAGAACCTTCAGCAACTGAAATAGCCCAGACACAATCGATTGGAGACGGTCCTCCAGGACTGCTGACTATGATTGGAGTTGAGACGGTAAGTACCCCACCACAAGCGCTAACACTCCAAGACAAATGGAAACTAGCATTCCTGTTCCAAATCGATTTGACTGCCTAAAGTCTTGTGAATAGTGGTGAGTGAATTTGCCAATCCTTTGTTGGGTTAAAGTAGCTTCACCGTGTCTTGTGAATAGTGGTGAGTGAATTTGCCAATCCTATGTTATGTTAGTGTAGGTTTCTCGTGTCTTGTGAATAGTGGTGAGTTTGCCGATCCTATGTTATGTTAGTATAGCTTTACCGTGTATTGTGAATAGTGGTGTGTGAGTTTGCCGATCCTATGTCATGTTAGTGTAGCTTTCCCGTGTCTTGTGAATAGTGGTGAGTGAGTATGCCGATCCTATGTTATGTTAGTGTAGCTTTCCCGTGTATTGTGAATAGTGGTGTGTGAGTTTACGGATACTATGTTATGTTAGTGTAGCTTTCCCGTGTATTGTGAATAGTGGTGTGTGAGTTTGCCGATCCTATGTTATGTTAGTATAGCTTTACCGTGTATTGTGAATAGTGGTGAGTGAGTTTACCGATCCTATGTTGTGTTAGTATAGCTTTCCCGTGTCTTGTGAATAGTGGTGAGTGAGTTTGCCGATCCTATGTTATGTTAGTATAGCTTTACCGTGTATTGTGAATAGTGGTGAGTGAGTTTACCGATCCTATGTTGTGTTAGTATAGCTTTCCCGTGTCTTGTGAATAGTGGTGAGTGAATTTGCCAATCCTATGTTATGTTAGTGTAGGTTTCTCGTGTCTTGTGAATAGTGGTGAGTTTGCCGATCCTATGTTATGTTAGTATAGCTTTATCGTGTATTGTGAATAGTGGTGTGTGAGTTTGCCGATCCTATGTCATGTTAGTGTAGCTTTCCCGTGTCTTGTGAATAGTGGTGAGTGAGTTTGCGGATCCTATGTTATGTTAGTGTAGCTTTCCCGTGTATTGTGAATAGTGGTGTGTGAGTTTACGGATGCTATGTTATGTTAGTGTAGCTTTCCCGTGTATTGTGAATAGTGGTGTGTGAGTTTACGGATCCTATGTTGTGTTAGTATAGCTTTACTGTGTCATGTGAATAGTGGTGAGTGAATTTGCAAATCCTATGTTATGTTAGTGTAGCTTTCCCGTGTCTTGTGAATAGTGGTGAGTGAGTTTGCCGATTCTTAAAACAATATAATTCGCCAGGAGAAAGAAAATAATTTCAAACATGTACGGTTGTGTTTTGGCTTTTTATTAATATTTGGTTTTTCTATGGTACATCGGTATGTTCTTTGGAAGAATTATCAGGTAAATAATTTCATAAAAGGAAAACTAAATTATAAAAAGATAGATCTAAGAAATCAAATTATACAATGCGTTAAAAAACAGTATTTTACATATTAAATCTGATAATTCTAAAATAATTAAATAATATAGAATTAGAATAAAAAGAGTGATCATTAAAAAAAAAAAAAAAAAAAAAAAAAAAAAAAAAAAAAAAAATCAACTAAAAAAAACAAAAAAACAAAGAAAAGTTTGAATGAAGAGAGAATTTTATTTATAAGTTCTTTTTTTGTTTAATTACAAAAGAACTGACAGAAGAACCTGGTGATCACAAATGTGTCTCTAATTTTAATAATAGAATGCAATTTGACTTTCAGACCCAATCGATGGATCGATTCTTCATTTGGAATTCTGAAGAATTGTGCTAATTGGTATTAATTAAAATTCATTTTAGTTTTACCTTAATGACAGAACCTTCAGCAACTGAAATAGCCCAGACACAATTGATTGGAGATGGTCCTCCAGGACTGCTGACTATGATTGGAGTTGAGACGGTAAGTACCCCACCACAAGCGCTAACACTCCAAGACAAATGGAAACTAGCATTCCTGTGCTCTCGGTTCCAAATCGATTTGACTGCCTAAAGTCAGACAAAAAACTAGAAATATCATCCATAAAAAAAATGTAATTTTCAAAGTCTGTGGACGGAGGTGCTAGAAAAACCTCATCAAGGTCGTAGTAGAATTAGACCAATAGAATATGTATTATAAGTCTGTAATAAATCATCCAGAAAAGTGGTAAGCCTTCGCTTGATTCCTGAATAATTCGCCATAACCAATATAAGTACAAAGTAAACAAGAATAGGTTTACTCCTTTATATTTGCTACGAACGACTGACACAATAATTAATCTTGTAGAAAGTTGGTAAGAGCTTAATTCAGTCCTCAAATATATTTTTGTTTTCAAACTACACAGGAGGCAAGGTCATAACAATGAAATAAGTAAATGAAGGCACTTAGATCATGCATGGAACTTAGAGAGAGCGATGACATTCAAATTTCATACGGGAAGAAATCTAACCATTGTCAACCATGACTAGTCTCAAAATAATTTATTGTATATTTTTATTTAATAATTAAATTAAATTTAAAACACTATTTATAGTATGCGACTTAATTTAAAAAAAAAATTAAATACAAGACTGAATTGTTTACTCTAACAAGAATCATAAGAAAGTTTTAAAAATTTAGTTCAATTAAACATTTGTAATTATTTCAATGCGATGGGGTCACGCCTGGTCGCGCGATAAATGGGGGAAAATCTAAATTTTTCTTGTCATTTTAGAATATATTCCTATCCTATAAATTTTGAAACCTCTTGGAAAATCATAGTATATGTAAAGCATGTATTCGAAAGTTTATTTAATTTCTTATGAATACAGTTTTTATTTAAAGAAATTTGTACTTAAATGGAATATATTATTTTCTGGACTTCTTTACTTCGGTAGTCTGTTCATTTCTTTACTTACTCTTAACTAAGCTCTCTATAAACTACTGTTTAATTTGTTTTTTAAAAACCTCTCTTTACTTGATATGCAGATAAAAAAAGCTTTTGGAACCTATTTTCATGATTTAAAATTTTGTTTACTGTTTTGATTATTCTGCATACTTTTCTCTTTGCTCAATCCTAAGCATTCTTTGACTTGTTATTAGTTTGGAGTGATATATATTTTCTTTGCAAGGATACATAAATCACAGCTTGAATGAACGAATTATTGATTTGGTTGCGGAAACGCCAACAACACTCTTAATGAACAGATTTATTTTCTATTCATTATACATCTCTTGAATGGAAGAGTGAGATACGTTCTAAACTACCTTAGACCTCATCAGCTCTCAATATTTTACAGGTAGTTTCGTTAAATAAAAAAAAATTACCATTTTTTGTGCCAAGGTTGAATTAAAATTTGAATGAGTTTTTCAAAATGACTGCCACGATTGCCATCTGAAGTACATTTCTTTGGAATATGGTAATATTTTATTAATTTAAGAAAAGAACGCTATTATTATTATTATTTCCAACTCCGCTCTATTTAACGCTTTTCATTCCATTTTTACACCATTTTATGGAAATTAAACTGAGAAAAAACTTACCTCAACGATAGTGATATCATTTGGCTTGGAAACAGTAAACGGCTTATTTGGCAGTGTTGTATCGCAAAAATCTGCAATGGTGTTATGTTTCTCTAAAAATAAAAAATAAAATGTATCTAATAGGGGAAAAAATGTATCAAAGAATATGCCAAAAATTAATATTTTAAAAACACTTTTACAAATATAGAACAGTTGTTCACAAAATAAAATTTTGATATAATCATTCATATCTTAGAAGTTGACAACTCTTTTAGAAGCATCTAAATTTTTCTTTATACATTGAAAAAAAGAAAGGAGTTGGATGCTCATAAAAGTTTGTCAAGGAGAAGCTGTAGGGTATTATACACTGCATTCCTAAATAATTTCATTTAAATATCCTACATAAATAAAACAAAGACAAGAATGATTTTTCTTTTTTATATTTGTAATTAATAGCTGACACAATTATTAATTTTGTAATTAATTTTCTTTTGAAAAGAAAAGGCACGATCCCTATCTTGGCTAGAAAAGGTTGATAATCTATAGAAAACCCGTCCCAAAATTCGTTGTCATGTATCGTTAAAATTTAAATAATTGAATTTCCTTGGAGTGTTGTGTATGCGAGATACTACACTACTTATTAAATATAAAAATATTTCATCTCGATGGATAATAAAAGTGCTCAAATGTAAAAAAGGAAGATGTTGAAATCATGACAATGCAGAAGCCGGATACAGCTCCGAGTGGTAGAAGTAACAACCAATGCTGGAGATGGTTTGGCAGATTAATTCAATTTGAATGTAATATAGAGTAAAGCCCAACTTCTAATAAAGAAATTTAGATTATTTTTAAAGAACTATCTTTCCCTTTAGACGTATATCGACTTTCTCCTAATACAAGAGAAATTCCAGCCGGTATTAAACCCCCTCCCTTTCACATGGACAGCTTTAGTTTGTTCTTACAACACATAGCTACATTCCTTCAGAAAGTGAAATTATTTAAAAAATAATAATAATAAATCTCTTCATCTTGTTAAGAGTAAACTATCTCGGCACTAGATCTTTTAATGTTGTCTGAAATAAGAGTTTAGAAGGCAATATAAATTTGTACTCACCATCTGAAAATATAATTTTTGATGCCATGAAATAGCATTCACTATAAAACTGGGAAAGCACTGATTTTAATGTTCCTTCAAAAGTAAAAGTTATTGTTCCAGAGTTCTGAACAGTACTGGCAAACTTCCACTCACAGAAAAATGTACTGTTCCAAAGAAGAAGGCTATTGTCCAAAGTTAAAGATTTGTCAGTATTTGATTGTTGAAGGCTTGTGTTTATCATTCCACCACACACTGAAATCATTAATAATTCCATGACATTTTGAAATCTATAATTTAGTTGTTTCTCAATTAAATGTATCTAGGCGGTGGGTAGAGCGCCAGGCCAAGTTCCGGCCTCAGCACATTGTGTGTATATTACATGCCGTATTAGAGCCGATTTTTACTCTCACATAACTCTCTAACAGTTAAATATAAACTTATGAAATTTTACACAGATATTATTCTAAAAGATGTAAGTGAAATTAAAAAGTTTCATAAATCTACATTGAATAGTTTCTGATATATAAGCGATGAAAAATCGAAATTTATAGGACTCACTCATTAAAATTATTTGGCACTTCCCGAGAAGCTAGAGACTTGAAATTTTACAGGATGATAGACATTAGGGTGTTATTAAAGGCAAAAATCAAAACATCCTGAAAAGGTGTGTTTGACTCCGCTTCCAGGGGGGGGGGGGTAGTTTTGTACTTGTTGTTCCTTCGGAAACCCATCATTCTGCGCAAAACCCATGATGTGGGGTATCAAATGAATCGCTTCGGTATGGAGAACCTATATTTGATATTTTTAAAAACATTTGGACGCATATAGACTTGGTAAAAATCGTATACCAGCTTTCTGTCTGTATGTTTGTTCCTAATACAAATCCAAACGGTTAGACCGATTTTGAGCAAACTTGGGAGACAGGTAGGTCTTGATATGGGGAGAGTCATGGGCAAGGTCAAAATCGTCTATTAGCTGTCAGACTGTATGGTTGTTCTTTATACAAATTCACACCGTTTGACCGATTTTGAAGAAACTTGGAACACAGGTAGGTCTTGATATGAGGAGTGGCATAGGCTAGGTCAAAACCGTCAATCAGCTGTCTGTCTGTTTCTTCCTTATACACATCCACACTGTTTGACCGATTTTGGCAAAAAATGGTACACCATGGTAAAAATAGTAATGTCTTGATCATAGGCTAGGTCAAAGTCGTCTAGGACTCACAGTCGAAGGTCACGGGTTCGAAACTGTGACCCCGAACAGTTACATATTTGCATTATTAGATTTTTATATTACTTATTTGGTTTCTAATTTATTTTTGCTTTTCTAGATGCAGAAACTACGTGTTGCATGGCACGCCAGGTAACAGATAGTAAAGTTATAAACAATAAAATACCAATATGATAAAAAGTAGATAGAATAATAAAACATAGTTCACATCCACCACCTCTAAATTCATTTAAAGCATTCATTTTCATTTATAAGCGGGAGATGGTGGGTTCGATTCCCACTGGCGGCGGGAATTATCTCATCTCATGGGTCGGGAAAATTCCTCGCTGCACCTTGGATGTCGGTGGATGGTATTATTAGGTTCTTAACAAGGTAACAACAAGAGCCTAAAACTTGGCCCAATGCTATGATATCATAACTTTCATAGGCAAACTGTTTTTGGGGAGGCCTGGAACTTGGCCTACTTTTTCAACTTTAGTTTTTTGGGGGGATAATTGTCACATCATGAATTACGATGCATTCTTTTTGTGAATATGAATTTTTTGTGATTGATTAATGCTATCTCCTTATATGTTCCCCAAAACATGTGACATTTTTGAAATTCCGTTGACATTATGGAAGGGTGGCCCCCTATATATAGCTCGGCAATAATAGCTCAGAAGTAGATAAAAAATAAAAAAGCACTGCTCCTCGGATATTACAAGAGGCTCTGCTCCTAAATCCTTCTGGGGTGTTTTGCGCCCTTGATCGCCTATGCCTTTCTGCTTTCAGCCTACTGTCAACATTATTAAGTCTATTCCTCCTTCGCTGACCTGCTTTAGCAGGCAGTAAAAAGGAAGAGGCTCGGAAGATTACAGGATTTAAACAGTAAGTGAACTGCAGAGAGTGGGCTGACTGATCATAAGTCTACCGGAAGTTGACAGACACATTCACAAAACATTTTTGGGGAGTTAGGTTATGACTAAAGCATGTTACGTGTTGTATATGAAAGATAATATATTATGCTGCCGGTGTATTGGCCAGACAAAACTCACTCACTCTTACATTATGTCAAGATAGAACTGACCTATTTATATCAACTCCAATCTACTCTTTTCCATAAAGCATATTCTCACAGACTGAGGCTTAGAACAAACTTTAAATACTTTGCTTTTCAATGGTAGGTACTTTATTGATAAACTTATTAAGTACCCAATACACACAAACATTTATAAAAGAGTATTTAAAAAAGAAAAGAGAAACACTACCATTTAGTAATCATTTACACAAATTCCTACCCAGAGTAGATAACAACTAAAAATTAACTCTTAACAATTTTAAGATAACACAATTCATACGAGACCAAGGCCTGATGAAAAGTTAATTACTTAAAATGAAACTAATCACTAATTAGACTCGTGACCATCTCCTCTACGACTGTTCATAACTAGATGGACTGAGGACAAAACCCGTTAAAAACATTATCTTACAGGAGGCAACTTGGCCCACCAGCAAGATAATGTCCGACTTACATCTTAAATATTATTAGGAATTTGGTGCATTTAATAAAAACTTGGACCTTAATTTAATCAACTCATCTGATTGTACACATATGTATTGTGTTATCACACATTTATATGCTTTCTTTCTTTATATCTTCTTTTCTTGTTTTAGTATTTTTTTTATTATTATTTATTTATTTAAATTTTAATGTCCATTATAATTAAATCAGAATTTTAGGATGAGTCCACCCTTTTCTAGCCAGGTTAGGCATAATGCTTTTTCTTTTTTCCAAAGAAAAGACACCACCTCTAGTGGGAATCAAACCCACGACCCTTTGCACGGAGTGTTGAGTGCTCATGCCTTAACACTCACAGCCATTGGGCCTCCTTACATATATTTATATTAATTGTTAAATTTAACAGAATCATTCTTCTATGTCTATAATCAAAACACATGTAGAAGGACAGTACATGTACTTCAAAATAAACTCCTTCAAAGGTTACTCCAACGTGGATTGATCTGACAAAAAGATGAATCCATGTTTTTTTGGGGTTAATGAAACGGAACATACAAACATTCAATAGAACTACAAATTAAATAAAGTACAAGTTAGTTTTTAATGTTATTCCTAGATCTTAGTGTATAGAGAAAAGAAAAGAAGTTGATTTTATCATCAAACAATTAAAAACTAAAATAAATGCAATGCCTTTAATGAGAGAAAAATATTCTTCAGGCTATAATTTACTCTGATTATTCGTTTCTTTGCAATAATTGACAGGGATGTTTACAATTCACAAATATTTTTACATATTATAATGGAGCTGAGGCGGCTTCTTATACTTACAAGCAGGCTGAAGAGAAGTATAATTGCCGATAAAGCCTCTTCGAGAAGTTCTGTAAATAGAGCTGTATGTAATCATCATTTTGTTACCACTTGATTCTATTATCCGTCTTTGAGCAAGGTTCCCAACGAACGAAGCCATTCTAAGGTATCTATGTCCGTTGAAGAACTGAAAAGGTTATGAAAAATAGATTAGAGGAAGATAAATCTAAAAATATTATAGCCTGCTGGTAGTGCATCTGTAGTGCACTTTACGAGAAACACTTTAAAAAATGATTATATTTTGTTTGGGAGCAGGGAAGGCTTTGAGAGGCCAGACAAGGGAGATAGTGTTGAATGTTTATCAATACTTAGCCAAAGCTAAGGCTGAAAACAATTTAAACTATAACATTGTGGATTCAAACAGATGATGCATTTTTGGAGCCTTGATATGGATGAAATAAGGAACTCGATGAAAGTCGGGCATTATCTGACATTCATCAGGAGTTTAAGGTAAGCCTGACCAGCTGCAGGAAATATAATCTAGTCTCAAGTCTAGTTCATTAACAGCTTTATAAACTCTCAAATAGAACGTGGAGTGAAAGGATATAATTTCCCTGAGCAGTCGGTGCATGTGCACTTGAACTTTTCCCTCTATCTGATTGGGCTAGAGGCACACAGTGCTCTCACTTTAACATTCATCGCCTCCGAGCCTTTGTTAGTTCCTATTAAATCTGCCAATATTTATCTGAAGGGTAATAATTGATTGGAAAGGAAAGTAGGAAGTATTTAATGAAAGTAGAAATAATAGAAGATTTAATCGCTACCTACAGGATAGAAAATTGTTGTATAACATAATTGTTTGAAATCCATAATTTCTATTTCTAATTTTAAAAAAATATTACAAATTTTCACTATTATTTATCAAAAAGATTTTATTATAAGATAATGACCCCATTTTCTTCTAATATTTATATGTGGGAGAAGGTCAAATTCAAACAAAAACACTCACATTCTACTCTACTCTTTTATTGTGCTCTACATGTTTCATGTTCCTATGATGCCTCTTCAGGAGCTATTAAAGTAATATATCGTTACAGCCTACACCACCAAGAACCTTCGGCAGGTAAAGCTACGTTTAAACTGATAAGATCAATCATGTCCACTGCGTATCAGCTGTTTAGCGTATAGCTCAGGAGCTTTACCTGTAGGGAAAATGACGACCAATTTCAATGGAGAAGTCGCAGCTATAAGTGAAGCAACTAATGCCCTTATCTCTCTTGGCATCGAGTGAAAAGTAGTCTTTTTATCAGACTCTACTGCTGCACTCCAGGCTTTGACTTCACAAGACTGTCAACAAGATGACCTAATTATAAAATGCAGGGAAAGACTTTTAAGGCTTCAAGAAGCTACCGAAATACGACTACAATGGGTACCTGGTCATTGCAATATACACGGGAATGAAGAAGCCGACAGGCTAGCCAAAGAAGGATGCAAAATGAGCCAACCACTTCTTCCCGTCACTTTCACTAATATATGCCATGTAATATCTTCCAGTATAAGGACAGCTATTGTGGATTCTTGGAGAAATGCTGCAGTTGGAAAAAGATGGAAGCGAATAATATCAAAACCTATCCCCGACAGCCTTCCCCGAGGAATTGCAGTGGCTACCTTCAGGATGGCTACAGGCCACGATTACCTGCAGAGCCATTTACGTAGGATAGGTTTAGCAGATTCTCCAACTTGTCCACTGTGTTCCCAGGAGGACGGGACGGCGGATCACCTTTCCCATTGCTCTGCCCTACAGGCGAACACTGGAGATGACACCACAGAAGGACACGCACGGCTTTACTGGGAGGCACGGCGTCGAATGGCCGAAAAGCCAAAGACGGACGTTGGATGAAGAAGAAGAAGAAGTATCAGCTGTTTAAAATAGGTAGTTTTAGGGTAAATGTCGATTCTCCAAAAGAAGTCTTTGTCATTTAATAAATTAATCCATTTTAGCGCCCATCCATCTTCCCTCCCTCCATAGGGAGGAAACCCACTTATGAGGTTGACCTCACGACACAATCGGGAAGTGCCGACTAGAAAATTTCTCGTTTCAGACTCAGTGGTTGCCAAGGGAATGAAATTTTTTTTTTCTCGATCTGGGCGCCCTTTCTACTCTCAAAAAAAAAAAAAGAAAAAAAAAGAAAATATATATGTTTGTCTGTTCGGTCTCTGACAAGCTCAAAAACGGCCCGATTTTGATGAAATTTGGTACAATCTGTTGCCTAATTTGAAAGGTCAAGTTAGTTAACCTGCAGAATCCGCCCACTGGAAAATGGTGTTTGGTGCGAAATTCGCGGAAAAAAAATCGTAACGCTTACGATTCCTGTTTTTAAAGCAGGAAAAATACGGTAAATAAAAAAACAGAAATCAAATACCTAGATAAAATATTTTTTTATTTAATAAACAAGACAACTTAAAATGGATTAATTTATTAAATGACAAAGACTTCTTTTGGAGAATCGACATTTGCCCAAAAACTATGGATTTTAAACAGCTGATGATCTTGAAATAAGTGCTAATAGCAGAGTATAAGAAGCTGCATCTATAAAAGTAAACGTGGGAACAGGGGAGAACACAAAACACACACAACCGTCCAGGTTAGCTTTCCAGATTCGACTGTATTTCACGGAAGCGCCAAAACATAGAAGGCACTGGATTACAATAAAAATTGTATATTTCAACAATATATTACTTTAATAGCTCCTGAAGAGGTGTCATAGGAACGTGAAACATGTAGGGCATAATAAAGGACTATTGTAGAACGTGAGTGTTTATGTTCGAATGTAACCTTCTGCCACATATAAATATAACAAATGATTTTGCACAGAAATATTGATCAACCTATGATTTTTCTTTTTCAGCTGTTGATGAGAAATAAAAATCACTCTTAATAAAATTATTTAAGTACTAGATTTTCATCAGATTTCATTTTAGTTGTTCCTTTTTAATTATCAATTTGAACCCCTGGATTCTGTTATTAGGAATAAATTGTAATTATATGATATCTCATCATGAATATACATACAGAGAGAGCATGATGACGTGATCTATTAGTTCCTGGTTCAAGGTCCAAGTCATACAGAGTAAAGGTTATTCGTCGACCTTGAGGCACAGTCAGGCGCCAAGAACAATACAAGCTTCCTTGATGTGACATCGGATAGTTAGGGCTTTTTATAACACCAGATGATAAGTTTATTTCTCCACCGCATTCTAAACAAAATTTAAATTATTATTATTTTGGAATTGGAATGGTGTAAATATAATGAAATAAGATTGATAATTAAATGCCTATTCTTCAAAGGGAGGGGCAAGTTAGACTTCACTCGACTCCTCTGCAGGACAGGATCTCAAGACTTGGATGTGCACTGAAAAATGTTATCTTTTAATGTCTTTATTCGAAGGTGAACATTGTGGTAGTAATCCGTTCCTAGGCCCACCCAGCAATGAATGGGTTTCTGCAATGGGGAAATCAGGTGGCAACAGCTTACACTGATAGTTTATTGTATGGTCAAAACACAGTCACAGTATATGCTCCCCCCCCCTTGTGGCCTTGTGACATTGTACACGATGATTGTTCTTTTAGCTTGGAACAAGCTTTTGTTCTAAAGAGTAAACCAACAAAAAGTTTCACAAAAGTATTATTCAAAATGTGTCAAATCCGTGTCTAGTAATCATATGGCACATCCTGAAATGAGATCGCCATTCTGATATCTTTACTTACAGGGTCTGTCCGGAAAGTAATAGGACTGAGTCGATTAAAAAAAATGTATTGATCCAACCGTTACAATTTTTTAAAAACTTTCAAAATGGGCTCCTCCTGCATCGATACATCGCTGCCAGCGATTTCCAAGTATTGAAGGCGTCACAGTAGAGATTCTCCGGAATAGCCTTTAGAGCTGCTGTACAAGCTGCTTGGATCCCCTCTGTCATCTGAAAATGCTTTCCTTTCATCGGTATTGTAAGGCAAGGAATCAAAAAGAAGTCCGGGGGGGGGCACATCTGGGCTGTAGAGCGGCTGGGGAAGCGTTGGGATGCCTACCAGGCTTGGCAGCTGGTCACAAGAAAGGAGGTGTGGAGGTGCAGTCGGCTGCAATGTCTCTATGGACCCGATTGACCCTTCGTTTGAGTCTCTTGAGCACTTACACGTAGAACTTGGAGTAGATGGTTTGTCCACGAGTCACTTGTCGGTGTTTGTCGAAGTCGAAGGTCTTCCAGCATGGTCTTCATCGGCGACCTCTTCCCGGCCCTCCGAAAAGGCCTTGTGCCACCGAAACACACCACTTCTTGCTAAAGTATTATCTGGGTAAGCCTGCTTGATCATATCAAATGTTTCTGTCGCAGATTTACCGAGTTTCACACAGAATTTAATCGCTGACCTCTGCTCTAACGAACGCTGCATTTTCGGCTTGTACCACACACAAAAACTCGTCGCACGAAAAAGCCTGCCTCCGGATGCTTGGAGACAACTGACCAGCCCCTCGTTCGTTGGATAGGGACCCATACTACCAAATCCAGTTGGCGAATCCAGTCCGGAGTACAGTCGTGGCAGAAAAAAATCAGTCCTATTACTTTCCGGACAGACCCTGTATGACCCATCCATCATCGATTTGATTCAAAGTATTCTGTAAGCTCCTTCAGCGACCAAAGACGTGCGTTGTCCGTTACTTCAAACAATTCTATTCAACAAGGCAAATGAGTTGATTAAATAAAACACGTGATTAACACTAATTTGTTTTGTCAATTACTTCCACCTGTTACTTGAATCAAAATACACATTAGAAGCGTCTTACACGACATGCTCATAGTGGTATATTTTTCAATTTGATGCTGGAAAATGGAACTAAACAACTTTCAAGGCGATATCCTTAAGTGCTTTTGAGAAACTAAGAAAAAGAGAAGGAAATTTTTGTCTTGAGATACTCAATAATGACCGACTAACTTAAAACTTTATCCACGCATACCACTTCATCTAATCTAAGTTCTGTAAAAATAGGTAACATTTGGGAAATGGAAGTAGTGAGGCATGAGATGTCTGGAACTGTATGGAGGTTCTGTTAAATCTCTCAAAAATTGTTGAGAAATCAAAAACTATTTGTTTAGATTTTACGTCCACTTACACATAACACAGATCTACAGGTTATCAACCTTTTCTAACCACGATGCTTTTTCTTGAGAAAGCCATCACTCAAAGTGGGAATCAAACCCACGACTTTAGGCACACTGTCCACGCCTCAACATTCACGCCCTCCAGGCCTCCTAAATAAAATCAACACATAAACAAATAATAAGAAAAGTAAATTATACTTACTCCTCATTTTATCTTCGTAACTTAATGTGAAATATCTCTTTCCACTATGAATAGGCTGCTTCAAAGAAACAAAATTGACCAAAACTTCATTAGTTTCCGATTCAAATCTCACAGTTCTTATACCACACAATGTCACTTTTTCGGGACCTTTTTATACAACACATTCTAATTAAGTTAATAATAGAGAAACATAATAATAGATATTATAATTTAATATGTAATATTTAATTAAAAAATACATTTAATTCAACTGAAAAGAAAGCTGAAATATGTAAAGCAAATACCTTCTAATTCCATTCCATGGTCGAGTTTTTCAGATATTGTAACTGAATCATATGATTGATTGCATCTATTTGAAGGCCAAATTATATTCAAGTTAAGAGTTACGTTTAGGGAGAAGATGGCCCGTTCTGGTGCAACCAACTTCCAAGTACAATTCATATTTGCATCGTATGATTCAGGATAGTTTGGTGAATAAATGATTCCAGGCTGCCGTGAAGTGTAGATGGTACCGCCACATTTTGCTAACAAAAAATACTCAAATTATAATAACTTCTAAATTGAGAATATCCAGACATGCTTACGTTGTATTGCATATGTAATACGTACATATAGATACAGTAGCATTGAAACCATCCTTCGGAGTGTCAGTATCAGTAAAATATTTAATAAAAAGTGCATTATTTTCAGTTGTTATGAAACTAGGTGTTTGCGAACAATAACGCCCAATCAAATCTGCATTCTCTGTGCTCCCATCTCTCAATTCAACGTATTCAACTTCACATCTAAAAAAATATGTTTTTCATTAAGTATATAAATCCACTAAAGTGAATTTTACTTTTATAAAATAAGTCTTAACTATGAATATAACTCCCACTGAGCCTTTAAATTTCTCTTTTATTTTTTTTTAAATGCGGAAATCTTGACAATAAAATTTCAAGGTGTCTATATTATATTTTAGTCCAAATTTTACCTAAGGCAAGGGGCTGGAGTTGAAATTTGTAGAGTTTTTACGCCAGTCAGACTTAAATTGGCCGAGTTTATGAGCCTTTACCACTGAAAACTTTTATACAAGAACTCTACTATTTAAGAACTATTGAAAATTTACAAGTAAAAATTCTATTTTCAAAATGTTTAGATTATGGTCAGAATGCCCTGGTTAGGTGCTAATGACCTTGGCAGTAGAAGCACCTATAATTAATAAATAAAAAAAAAATTATGGTCAGAACTCATATTAGCAGAACTTATACTTCAGTTACAAAAAAAAAAAAAAAAAAAAAAAAACGGAGGGAATGTAACATAACAAAATATTTACCACATAGAAAGTAAATAATGAAAATTATAATCAAATAATTTAATGGACTTTAATGAACAAAAAAAAATGAAATTCAAGGAATTATGATTACTCTGTATAAAACTGATAGAAATCAGCGAGAATTACCAAAAAAAGTCAATGAGGACTTTTTTGTAAAAAAAAAAGAGTCTGTCACGCAGGAGCTGCATAACTAAGCACTTTCCTCAGAATTTTTGTAGTGTAGATTACATTACTGAATAATTCTCTGTAAATAACCTATATAAATAAAATAAAAACTTGAATAGTTCTGATCATTTAAATTTCTTATGAGAACTGTTCAATTATTAATTTTGTAAATAATTTGCTTCCAGAGTTATGTTAATACATGATACTGTACTACTTAATAAATACATAAAAACTTCATTATCCTTCCTTTGGAGGAAAGTGCTAAAAAAGTTCTTTTAATAAAAGTTCTAATGCACGGATGCTGAAACATCAACTGCTGGCGATCTACCTGAATATTGTTAGACTAGGATCTATCGACTCTGTGAAGCTGCAAGTATGACTGATGCAGGATAATCGTCTAGGTAAGATCTATCGTGGCACAGATATTAGTTTTCCACACAATATGCATGTTTTTAGTGAAGGTAAGTGTAGATATGCTTTAAAAGGTCAATGAAGAAACTAGTAATTATTCCATGCGTTCCTTTGATAAAACCTTCTTTTGTCGCTAGCAGGAGATTATTACAATAAAAGAAAATTATGAGAGGTCATTCTGGCCGAATTGTGGATCGAATACATTTTAGTTGTTTATTCATTATATTTTTAGTGGCTAACGCCTTAGATTCTCATGCGGGAGATGGTGGGTTCCACCGACAGCAGGAATTTTCTCACCTTACGGCTGGTTGAGAAAATTCCTTGCTGCACCAGGGATGTCAATGCTAATGGCCCAGAAGTCGATGCACCGTAAAAAGAAAAAAAAATTACCTACCTACTGAGGCAAAATCAGTGAATAGTTCTATATCAGAAATTTATATTCGAGCTTGACTCAAAAAGCACAGGTGATCGACTTGTTGATGACGATCGAATATTTGAGCAGCCTGTTCTAATGGAATGCAGAAATACATAAATCATGTAGCTATGTTTTTTCAGACTATCTAGAGGTTGCAATCCTTTATTAACACCCATAACGGAGTAGGGAATTTTATTAAACACAGCAGAAAAAAGACAATGTTTCACAAGTGGCCTCAAACCCACACCTTCACAAGGATCGAGGAGCCTGTATAATGGTCCACTGGAAAAATATAAATGACCAAAACTATTTTTTGCGATTATTTTGTTTATATACAGATTATTAAAAGGAAATTATTCAGCGTACAGTAGCGCCTTTCTGAGTAATGCAACTCATATGTGACAGAAAGACTTTTTTTCTTACAGGTGCATCGACTAGTATGTTCATTAGCACCATTCTTTATTGTCTTATACAGTTAATATTACTAATTCTCTATGTTATTATAGAATTAATATTATAAACAGCCATGATTTTACCCTTTGGACCAAGACATGTCAAATCGGTTTGAGACCTCAAAATGGACTGATTCTCCAGAAGGAGCAAAGACTAGCCAAATGCATTCAGTATGCGCCGGAGGGACTTGTGGATAATTTGGTGAAGTTATAACCGATGACTTCCAATCCTCACTTAAAATAATGGAACCACCACAAGCAGCTGATTTCTCCATAAATTTCATCACCATTCCCTGAAATAAATAATTAAAAATTACTTCTTTTATAATATGTAAGGATATTCTTTACTTTTATATAGTCGATAACTTTTTGACAAAAATACTGTGCCCAATCTTACACGATTATTAACTCAATGATAACATAAAAAATTGGAATGTAATTTCTTATTGAAATCATTATTCTCTGACCATTCACATGAGAGCATTCTCTGTAAATAGGCTTAGATAAGAAGGGTATGTCTTATGGCTGGGGGTATGCAATACATTCTCCTACGTCTAACACAAACATTCTACGGAATTGAAATTCTGGTCACATAAGGAGAAATTATTTTAGCGTTAAAATGGATAAAGTTAAAAAATAACAAACTGAATTAGGATATTATTCATAAATGTGTTATACATGTAAAATTACAATGCAAAATATTTTAAAAAATTACCTCTGTTCCTGAAGTATGATATTCAACATAAAGACGATTACTTGTTGTTTCAGGTATTTGAGGAGCTGAATCACCACAATATTTACCTGAACCCAAGTAAGGCGAATCTGATCTACCTCCGTCTCTCAGCTATATGAACAGAACAAAAACAGCCATTGAACCATTCTAAATGTATTATATATAATTATATTATAAGATGGCGTACTTTTCTATCAACACTTATTAGGTCATTAGTATCCTTTATTAGGTGTTCTAAATGATCCATGACACCTTTTTGGGAGATATTTCAACACATACGAAGGGCTTGAGCCTCAAACTAAAATGAACTTCCTGTTGAAGCTTCACTCTAATGCAATAAAATGAATTGGTCGTTGCCAATCAGCTGTTTAGAATGGATATTCCTTCTTCTCTTCTCCTTCCCCTGTGATGGGAGGATCCTCTAGCTATTGGGCCTGTCCTTGATGTTAGACAGAAAGGCCTCCAAGGATATGACAAGTAGGATCGACCTCTTTGTCTTGACTCTGTGATACTCCTGGGTCTTCGGTCTCCTTCCCCTGTGATGGGAGGATCCTCTAGCTATTGGGCCTATCCTTGATGTTAGACAGACAGGCCTCCAAGGATATGACAAGTAGGATCGACCTCTTTGTCTTGACTCCGTGATACTCCTGGGTCTTCGGTCTCCTTCCCCTGTGATGGGAGGATCCTCTAGCTATTGGGCCTATCCTTGATGTTAGACAGACAGGCCTCCAAGGATATGCCAAGTAGGATCGACCTATTTGTCTTAACCCCGTGATACTCCTGGGTCTTCGGTCTCCTTCCATTCACCTGGCATGGCAGAACCACTCCAGCTCCTCTTTCTCGAGAGTACACAGTCAATAGTTCAATGCTAAAAACTATGTAGACTACTTAATAAAGGAAATTAAGGACTTACTTAATAAAGGAGGAGTTGAAAATTATTTTTAAATATGTGATCTTCTGCCATTTTGAATATATATATATATATTGTTATAATAAAAAATAAAAAATAAATTGTTTTTTTTTTAAACTATTTGAATAGATAATTGCGCCGCGTTGGGTCGCCAAAATGTTATAATATTCAAAAATAAAGAAGAAATTGTTTTTTTAATAATATTTTATTCTACGTATACCTCTACGTTGGGAACCAATATAATAAAAATTTTATAATAACCGATGTTAGAAACTCTTTATCTCAGGGTTAGGGTTCGATTTTAAGTAAAGTAACACAAAAACCATTTTACATAAGAAAAAACTCATAGATAAGTCAAATTTCGAATTAGACAAACAATCATTACCTGATATAAAAGCCAAATCTGGAACCAACCTCAGAGAACAGGATCCTCGTTACAAATGCAGCTTCCTTTTAACTCAACAGACTGCACGGCTTTCAAAAAGACTGACTATGATACCACTGTACACCAAACTGTAACTGTCTCTTGTAACCGACTCTCATGTGAACCTGGAGCTACTTTTTCACAGACTCTCTCGTAACAGACTGCAACAGACTCCCACAACAGACTGAAATCAACTTTTATGGCGGGAGCGTCATACCGGTATCCACTGCTACCTGTATCGACTGCTAGACCAATATAACAAATAATAATTGTTTATCACAATGAACTTAACATATCAATGAGCTTTATTGGATTTTCCGAATTTTCTGTGTTAGTTTTTAATTTAGAACTTTTAATTTTTTGATGAAAGTTAAATATAAGAAAAAATTTATTTGTTTTTTATTTTCCGCAAACCTTGTATTCGTCTTTTCCCGCCTTTTTTACCTTTAACGGTTATTCGAATTTAAAAATTTTAAATATGTAATGTAAAATATCATTACATTTGCACTTCTGTCAAAAAAAAAATAATAAAAAAATGATTTATGCTCGGTATTAAAATAAAAAATAGAATTTAAAATTTAAAATTTGGTTATCGAGATTAGAACTATTGGCCAGCCTGTTATTATTTCTTTAAATTTTCAATAACTTATTTCGTTACATAATTTTTATTCATTATAATTTTCCAAATCAATTTATCATTTTTCATTTTTCATTTTTAAACATTATCATTATTAAACCATCTTATTCTAAACTAATACGATTTGTAAATTTATGATAAACTTTTAAATATTATTATTATCAATTTAAATCTTATACTAAACTAATTCTAAATTTAAAAATTGTCCTGGATCCACTATTTATCATTAATATTTTTTTTTTCTTTGCATCTGTCCGAATTATTTCTAAGGATTTGTTTTATTCTCTTTCTTGGGGGTCGATTTAATTTTGCAATTTTTACTATCCCATTTTGACATTGATACTCAAAAAGAAATTTTACTTTATTTCCAAATTTGATGTCCAAATTTTTCAGATGATCACTGTTGTTAACATTTTTATTCATTATATTACTTTGATTATTACCATTATTATTACTCATTATTTTTAAATTAATTATATGATCATCAACTAATTTTTTAATGTCATTTTGTTTCAAAATCTCATCCATAACGTCTGTACTTATGTTATTTTTTAACTTATCATTAGTTATTTTATTTTTAATTATTTGATTTATTTTCTCATTATTATTATTCAAATTACTCAATAATATTTCTTTACTTTTACCATCTTCATTCACTAAACAAACATTCTCACTTTCATCTTTAGTTTCAAAAATTATTTTATTTTCTTCAAATTTTTGATCATTAATACTACAATCATAATTCAAATTATCTTTTATTAATTCACTTAAATTATCATTACATTCAATTAAATTTTCATCATTTTTCTCATTATTTTTAATAAGAATGTCATCACATTTTTCATTGCATATCTGTACTATTTTGGAAATGTTTTCTTCGTGTTTAAAACAGTCATTTTTTATATCAGCAATATTTGTTGTGTTTATTTTTTGTTTTTGATCTAAATCATCAATGGAATTTTCTGATTTTTTATCCTGCCCATTTATTCCTTGTTTTAGCAACTCGATTTTAATGTCTATATCTTTAGATATTTTCTTTTCAAAATTATCGACTGATGTTTTTAAATCGCTAATCTGTCTGACTTGTTCTGTTTTAAAATCGTTGATTTGGTTAATTTGGCTGACTTGTCCTGTTTTTATATCGTTAATTTGGTTAATTTGGCTGGCTTGTCCTGTTTTTATATCGTTAATTTGGCTTAGTAATATTTGCAGGACCTCGCCCATAGTATTAGCCATTGGTTCTATAGTATTATCCATTGGTTGTAGGAACTCGCCACTCGCAACATCGGCCGTTTCCGAGAGTTCAACTTCCTCGCATTGGATGACGTCATCACCAGACGCGTTCTGGCTTCCATTCGAAATATTTAGAATACTATTTTCCGACATTTTAATTTATTTATTATTTCTTTACTTAGCCAACAAGTTGGACGCCAAAATGTTATAATATTAAAAAAATAAAAAGGAAAAATTATTTATTTTTAAACTATTTGACTTAGATAATTGCGCCGCGTTGGGTCGCCAAAATGTTATAATATTCAAAAATAAAGAAGAAATTGTTTTTTTAATAATATTTTATTCTACGTATACCTCTACGTTGGGAACCAATATAATAAAAATTTTATAATAACCGATGTTAGAAACTCTTTATCTCAGGGTTAGGGTTCGATTTTAAGTAAAGTAACACAAAAACCATTTTACATAAGAAAAAACTCATAGATAAGTCAAATTTCGAATTAGACAAACAATCATTACCTGATATAAAAGCCAAATCTGGAACCAACCTCAGAGAACAGGATCCTCGTTACAAATGCAGCTTCCTTTTAACTCAACAGACTGCACGGCTTTCAAAAAGACTGACTATGATACCACTGTACACCAAACTGTAACTGTCTCTTGTAACCGACTCTCATGTGAACCTGGAGCTACTTTTTCACAGACTCTCTCGTAACAGACTGCAACAGACTCCCACAACAGACTGAAATCAACTTT
Source organism: Gonocerus acuteangulatus (assembly GCA_946811695.1). Lineage (NCBI taxonomy): Eukaryota > Metazoa > Arthropoda > Insecta > Hemiptera > Coreidae > Gonocerus > Gonocerus acuteangulatus. The sequence continues at coordinate 46,594,897 of OX328131.1, forward strand.
TATGGCGGGAGCGTCATACCGGTATCCACTGCTACCTGTATCGACTGCTAGACCAATATAACAAATAATAATTGTTTATCACAATGAACTTAACATATCAATGAGCTTTATTGGATTTTCCGAATTTTCTGTGTTAGTTTTTAATTTAGAACTTTTAATTTTTCGATGAAAGTTAAATATAAGAAAAAATTTATTTGTTTTTTATTTTCCGCAAACCTTGTATTCGTCTTTTCCCGCCTTTTTTACCTTTAACGGTTATTCGAATTTAAAAATTTTAAATATGTAATGTAAAATATCATTACAATATATATATATAATGTAGTAAAAATATTGTGTAAAATATTATTTTAGGAACATATAAATTAGATCTGTTCTCAAGGTTGAAATTCCTCAAGAAAAAGGACGATGGAAAATATTTTAAAAAGAAGTTAGTATGTAAACAGTAAGCTTAGGCTAAAAATAAAAGTGAATCTAAAGTAATGGTAAATAATCTAAGCGGTTCAGTCGAGCAGTGAATATGTATTCCGTTTGTTGGAGACTATCGTTACTAGTAAAGGTTGGGCTATTGTAGGTGAGTCCTTATGGCATAAGCGTGGCATCGCCATGCCATTGTTGAGATAGTACTGCTCTAGTTTGTGGAGTGAATGTATTTATTACTAAGGTGAAGTAAGTTTTTTATGTTCATAAGGGTCTTCGAGCTGATTTGCTTGTTTGTAATTCATCCAGGTAAAATGTATCTCTTGTCATAAGTCATTGCCTGGATGAAGCAGGCGACTCCAATCCCTCAGTTGTCATTGGTATAGTGGGACTAGAGGATAATTGTGTAAAATTGTCTTTTGGAGCAATAGAAAGACAAATTATAGTTTTGACCATGTTTCTCGAAAACGGTTATACATATCACTTTAGAAGAGATTACAATCAATTTCAGGTGCCAAAAGACCTATAAGTAAGAGTACTTGGAGGCCTATTTTTTTTTTTTTTTTTTACGGCGCATCAACAAATCGTGGCTCTTAGCGCCGTTGGAGGCCTATTATTGCCAAATTAAAAGTACTGCTTTTTTCCACACAAAGAAAAAAAGGGTTCTGGAGAGTACATTCTGCTGATTTTAATGTACACATTTTTATCGCCATTATTTTCATGATCTTTGGGCTCTGAAATGTGGATTTTATTAGTTGGAACTTCCTGATTGCATAATCAGGTCAACGTTATATGTTGGTTTCCTCCATATAGGAGGTGGGTAAGAAACATCACAATAAAGACTTCAGAAAAAAAAAAAAAAAAAAAATGAAAGCAAAATTATATATATATATATATATATATATATATATATATATATATATATATATATATATATATTATCAATAAATGTCATGAAAATGGTAGAATAGAGTATTCTATTATATAATTTGAATACTCTATTCTACCATTTTCATGACATTTATTTATTTAAGCTCCTAAAATAAATAAATGTCATGAAAATGGTAGAATAGATTATTCAAATATGGTGACTAGAAACTTCCAAATTCTATATTTAATTCTTATAGCAATGTTTCAAGCCTTATTGTCCATCTTCAGGGATCTATTCTGTAAGTACACATATTTTCCTTATTTGTTTATCAGGCGGATGGCCAACAATTTAAAACACACGAATTAATAAAAATAATTTATTAATCCCTGCTTGACATGTTTTGTACGTTTAGCGCCTCGTCAGGAGCTGATATTGTTGAATGTTTACAGCCAAGTAAGGAAGATAAACTTTCACTATCCAAGCAGCCCCAGGTCACATCCCTGATGATCTGAGAAGCGAAGCTGTCGCAAGATTCCGCCTGGAAACTGGACACGACTACCTGCAGGCCCATCTCTATCGCCTTGGCTTAGCAGACTCGGACATTTGCCCTCTATGTTCAAGCGGAAGGATGGTGGGAAGTCACCTCCTCGTCTGTCCCAAATTGATCCATCTTCCTGACCTCACTAAGCGATACTGGGAGACTCGGCGTCAAATGGCTCAACCACCACCGATGGGCATTGGATAAAAAATAAATAAATAACTATCCAAGCCACGTCATAGCTAAAGCTAAGAACTATGTGCCGTAAGCCAGCTGATTTTAATGGATAAACACCATTCACCAAACATCCATTAAAATCAGCTGGCTGTTGGCACATTGTTCTTAGCTTTAGGACGTCTTATCTTCCTTACTTGCCAGTAAAAATTCAACAATATCAGCTCCTGATGAAGCGCTAAACGTACAAAACATGTCAAGCAGGGATTAACAAATTATTTTCATTAATTCGCATGTTTTTAATTGTTGGCCATCCGCCTGATACATGAATGAGTGGATTTAATAGGGTTACTTTTCAATAATTATATATATATATATATATATATATATATATATATATATATATATATATAGTAATGATATTTTACATTACTTATTTAAAAGTTTTAAAATTAACACAGAAAATTCTGAAAAATCAAAAGCTCATTGATATGTTAAATTCATTGGGATAAACAAATATTATTGGTTATATTTGTCTAGCAGTGGATACAGGTAGCATTGGATACCGGTAGGACGCTCCCGCCATGAAAGTTAGTTCAGTCTGTGAAAAGGTGGCTCCAGTCTCATATGGCAGTCTGTTGAGTTGTAATGGAAGAAACAGTCACATACATGTCAGTCTGTTAAAAGCAGTCAGTTCACAAGAAGATACAATCTCATAAGTGCATTTCAGTTAAAAAGAAGATACAGTCACATATAGTGCAGTTTAAAAGAAACAACGTCATTCCTAATGCAGCTCTAGTTCAGTGCACAGCTAGTCTCAGATGGTCATCAGTTTTCATGAAGCCTAGGCTCAGTCTGTAAATGAAGATACAATTGTAAAGCAGATCCTGTCCTATTGAGTTAATACAAAGCTGGCTTTATATCAGGTAATGCTTGTTTATCCTATGCCTGGATGTAGCTTATCCATGAGTTTTTTAGTTTTTTATTATTTAAAATTATCTTTGTTTTACTTTACTGGACTCGAACCCGATCCCTGAGATAAAGAGTTTTTAAAATTAAATATTATAAAATTTTTATTATATTGGCTCCCAACATAGAGGCGTAACGTAAATAAACTTATTAAAAATAAAACTTTTTATTAATATTATAACATTTTGGCACATCAACGTGTGGCTATTAAATATTTCTTTTTATTTTATATTATAACAATATATATAATATATATATATATATATATATATATATATATATATATGTATATATAGGGTGTCCCACTTTGAGATGTCATAACTTTAAGGGTTTATTCTGCATCCCATTTGTAGTTTAGGGGCGCAAAAATGAGCGTTCTATCTGAAAATTTAGAGGAGCTACTCAAACTTTTGTCTTTTTTTAAAAAACTACTGGCTTTTTTAAAGAAAAACTGAGGTTTCGGAATTTGTGATCACTGTATTGTAAATAAAGACCACATTTTTAGAATGTGGACATTAAATTTCCAAAAAGAAACACCCGGTATTGAAGTATTACCAGGTAAATTAACAGCTATATTAAGAGCCATATAAATAGTTTCATTAAATAATTCAATATTTTCTTAATCAGCTATTTTTAGACTTAGAGGTTTGCCTCGGCCTCAAAAGTTGCATTATTTAATAAGCTTCAAAATGGTATCTCGTAATTTCAGAAAGAAATCGATTTCAATCCATTTTTTTCTGATTTCTAAGTCAAAACCAGTAAATGTGCTTTAGCGTATGGCTGAACAATGAATTCCCTAATAGGTGTATAAGCCACTATGGACCAGTTCGTTTGCCTCCTGATCTGACTCCTCTAGATTTCCATGTATTGGGAACATTGAAGAGGAGAGTGTACTCAGAGCCTGTGACGACATAGGAGGAACTTATCAACAGGATCCAGGAGCCGTGCCAGCTCATAAGAACTCAAAGACATGACGTCCCCCATAATGCTGTGGATTCAGTTAGACGTTAATCTTATATTTGTAGACATCTTCAAAATCTACTGGACAAATAGTTATTAGTCCACAGTAATAACCATTTTTCTCTTACCCATAGTTTTTTCCGAGGAAGACGAGGTAACATTTTAAAGCAAATTTTGATGGTGCCTTTCATTTAAAAGTATTTTTTTCGCTTTTTATATGCAGGAGAGAGTTTTTTGGATACAATTTCAAATTATTGTAATGTATAACCCAGTTAATGTATAAGCAGAAATTGTATTAAATACGTAGTAAGGTCCATAAGATTCCGGTCTGGGATAGAAGGAAAGGTGAAAGAAAAAAACTGGTTTTACTGTTCTCCTCTAAGTTCAACACACTTAATACAACGCTTTCGCAACATTTCTATACCATGAAAAAAATAATTTTCTTCTTTGTTAAACAAATCGCCTTCTTTGTTAAAAAATTGTGTTAAATCGCCTTCCACGAAGGTCAGATTTTAACTTTGAGAAAAGGTAGAAATCGCTAGGGGCCAAGTCTGGGCTGTAGGGTGGATGAGAGATTTCTTGGAATCCACAGTCCTTCACAGCGGCCTTGGAAATCAATGCTGTGTGCTCTGCTTAACTTCCCTCGCCTCTTCTCTTTAATGGCGACTCGTAACCGGTGAAGAAGGGCTGCATAATACTCACCATTCATTGTGGTATTCCTTTCTTTAAAATCTATCAGTAGTATTCCTTTACAGTCCCAAAAAATTGTGGCCATTACCTTTTTTGTTGACTGCGTGACTTTTGCCTTTAAAGGAGGCGCTTCTCCTGGTCTTCTCCATTCCATGGACTCTCTTTTGCTGAGTGGGTCATACTATAGAACCATTGTCTCATCCCTAGTTACAATTGAGTCCAAAAAATTCCTTGGGTCGGCATTATACTCGCGTAAAAATTCATTGCAGCAGTGAACTCGTTCCTGTTTTTGAGCAGCTGAAAGAATTTTTGGAACCCATCTTGCACTAACCTTGTTCATATGCAAATGTTCTTTGATGATCCTCAAAACACTTGGTTTTGAAAACCCTAACCTCGCTGCTATTTCCTTGGTTTTTAGTCGCCGGTCAGATAGCAATTCAGATTCCACAAGTTGGATTGTTTCAGAAGTGACAGCTTCCAATGGGCGACCGGGACGTGGGTCATCTTCTAGACTTTCTCTCCCTAACTTAAATAATTTTGCCCATTCTTTCACTGTGGAATAGAGAGGAAGGACTGCCCGTATACACAATCCAAGCGCTCTTTAATTTGCGCAGGAGTAAGACCCTCTTTACAAAAGAATTTAATTACTGCACGGTACTCGAGTTTGAACGTTGTAAAAATGGGGAGTTTCCTTCAAGGCTGGACACTGACTGATAAGACTGAGGAAGTGTGGGCGATGGGTATGGAGTGAGCAGGCATGGACCTGCATAGGTGTGCAGGTCCCGGCACGCTTGAAGGAGGGGAAGCAGGACAGGCCGGAAACTTATGGACCTTACCTCGTAGAATAGATCTTTGACCCAGACAGATGTCTGACTCTCCACAGAGAATGTTTACATCTCCAGTTTTTATTCCCCTACAGCAGAGAATTTGAATTTATTCCCCTGTTTTATTGAGAAATACATCCTCCTACTAGAGCCATGAAAAAATAACAAGAAATAAAAACAGACAAAAAGAACAGTTTAAATGAACGAAATCAATTATCGTTTATCAAACTTCTAAGATTTGTGCACTTATTTCTCCGGTTGACATCATTTAATCAAAACTTTCTTCTGAACCTTCTTTGTATAGCATTTAGTAAGTTTTCGAATGGTAACCTTCCGCTTCCCAAGATTCTCAACCGTTTTTGAGATATTAATGAAAGTATACGAAGTTCCCAAAATTTTTCATGTCTCTTAATCAAATGTTTTATTCTAACCCTTCCTTATCTCCAAACGTAACCAAAATTTCAACATATTAGTTTTGATGAAATTCAAACATGCAGAAAATGTTTCAACTGAATCCCATGATTTTAAGTACCCAAACAAAACGTTATTCAACAACTATTTTTCCAATTTTCTCGAAAACGGTTAAAGCTATCGCCTTAAAAATGGTTTCATTCGTTTTCCTAGGCCAAGATGCCTATATATATATATATATATACAAATTTGAACCACCGTTATTTTCGGTCTCTAGGGGTTCTGAAACGTAAAATTTTCTAGTCGGCACTTCCGGATTGTTTCATGAGGTCAACCTTTTAAGCGGGGTTCCTCCCTATGAAGAGAGGGAGGAACCGCGCTAAAATAAATATATATATATTACAGCACACCGACTTCTAAGCTATTAGAGCTGACATCCATGGTGCTGCAGGGAATTTTCCTAACAGGCCGTGAAACGAGTAAAATCCCTGCTTTTGGACGGACTTGAACCCACCACCTCCTGCAAGAGGATCCAACATGTTAGCCACTAGACCACAGGGAGACCAAATTATACATATTTTATATAATATTTGTTATGATTATCACACAGCGTATTGTTATATTGAACGTATACTAACATTATTAAATTAGTGAATATAATTAATAATGATATTAAAAAAATAGATAATTATTGACATTTCAGAATATATGCCTGAAGAAAGACATAAGGTCCAAAACATCGCAATAAGAATTAAATATCAAATTTGGAAGGTTCTACCCATCTTATTTGAATTCCACCAATCTTATGTTTATTATGTTGATAAGTTTTAAAGATATAATGGTTAGTTTCATTCATTTCCAAAAGTGTTATACAAAACGTAACAAATAACAGTGCATATTTAGATTAACTAGCTTAACATCCTACTCACAATAAGATAGTTTGTATTACAAGGTACGGCTCCTCGAAGGAGGAATTTATCAAATGAAACTTTAATTCTCCTCCCGGGTTTAACCGTTATATTCCATTGACACTGTGAATAAGACTCCTCAGAGAGAACTCCATTTGGAGCATTTATTTCTCCACCACAAACTGTAAACATTTTATACTTTTAGTATATAGCCCACATAAAAATATATTTAAATACACATAATTTTATATTTATGCTCGCACACTCCTACATGCAATTTACCTGACCAAGCTTTTCCAGAGAATCCTGTTTTGTTAACAGAATAGTCTGAGTGAAATGAAATTTTCACTAGCCTTGTACCATCATAGGATTTAGTGTCATCTTCCCGACATAGTTTTGTTATTTCACTCCATAGTTGTGTTCCACCTTCATTCGCTCCTACAATTAGTTAACCAAAATGAAATTAGTTATGACTGTAAAATTAATTCAGTACATATCAGTGGAAAAAAAAAAAAAAAACTAAGGAAAAAGAAATAGGTAAGATCATTTACAGAAATTCCATGACATTTGTCTAAAAAATATTTTTATCAAATTAAATGACAATCTGCCCGCCGTATTGGGTAAGTGACCCAATAGTTGACACTTTAAGGAAGGGTTATTTTACTTAAAATAATTCTTCGCTTAGTTTTTAAAAATAATAAACTTTGAATATATCAAATTATTCGTCAGCTCATTCTCTATGAAATTCACATAAACCAATTTTAGATACATTAAGTATTTCAAGTAAAATAAATCATTAAATGCTGCCTTACTCTGGACCTAATGTTGACATGTCTGCAGTAGGTCGGTGCCTAAGTTTGACTTTTCTGTTCCTAAGAATGACAGTGAGGGAAAATGAAAATAATACAACTTCATTCTTTAAACAAACAACCAAATTGGATTGAAATCGTGCTGTTTTTCCTTCAACTTGAACTATACAATAATCACCTACTCTAATAACGTTAACTTTGTTTATAACTTATTATATTACAGCCATTTTATAACATTATATTACAGCCATTTTCATCTTTCATCCCTTGGTCATTTTTGAACAATCGCTCTTCTTCTTTAACTTTTTGTGTAACTCATTGATGATGGTTTACTTACACCTGCTGATTCTACACAGTTCATTCTAGTGATGTCCTTCCTTCTTCAGGCTGAATGGAGGAGTCACCATCTTCCTCAGTCATGGAGTTTCTCACCTTATTTTTTCGACGAGACGAATTTAAAAGTTATTTATTGTAAGGGATTTTTCTTCTTTTTTGTTCAATCTAGCCTTCGCTCTTTTTTCTTGGCGATTTCAGCTGAGTTTTTTTTAAATGCAGGACTTGCTCCATTCATGAAATTTTAGCTTCCAACCTTCTTTAAACGTTCGGAAACCTGATACATCCATAGGTTGGTTAATGTGAGAAGCATTTGGAGGTACCGCCTGTCATTGTACCACAAATTGATTAAGAAGTTGTGTGACATTTCAAATTGCAGAAAACTATTATAAAAAGTTGCCTGTCAACATTAGAAACAGAATGTCGAAATTAGGAAAACATGTTGTCAACTTAAGGTTCCAGTCCTAAGAAATTAATAAAATCAGGATACATGAATTTCTAATGAAAATCTCAACTAAATGTTTTAGTATTCATCACTTACAACCGTTTTCCTAAAGTTGACATTAGTGTCAAGAAAAGGAGCCCTGGTTGTTTATTGGGTTCCCAATGTTGACACTAACATAATCTCAAGATTTTTTTTATTTAACTTGAGTCAAACCTTTTACAGTCCATAATTTAAGTATCATAGAGTTCATAGAAATCACAAAAATACAATTTAATGCACGCATTACAAAAAAAATCTTAAGAAATATTCTTAATCTCTTATCAAATTCACTAAGTGAAGAGAGCAGCAGGAGTTGACTCGAGGATTTTTCATACTAAAATGGCTGCAGATGTTATTAACGGAGTCGCTTAGTTGATCGGGTCAGTCGACATTATTCTTCAACACCTATTCTTTCATTTGGATGCAAACTTATTGAATTCTCTTGAATCTAATTGTTATTTCTCAAATTTAAATTTGAAGTGTCAACTTAAGGAGCAGTGTCAACGATCGGGTCATTTACCCTAAAAGGTTTTTTTTTTGGCAAAAATATTGTATCCATTACTGTTTTCCGATATAGGCTTCCAGCTATGAGGAGTTTGGCTCAGACGTAAAACACTAGACACATGTTCGGGAAGACCAAAGTTCAAATGAATTTTGGTTTTGGAAGCTCAAAAATGACAGAAGGGCTTGAAAATGTTTCCAGGTGTTCCACATTTACACAAACTAAGATATATAAACATTGTTCACCTTCTGAAAAAAGGAAGTTTAAAAAAAAAATTATATTAACTGACAAGAATAGTTATGAATTTTTGTTAAATATCTTAAAAATAGTTAAGAAATCATGGTGAAGGGAAGGTTCCCATTTGAAAGCCTAATACAGTTTCTTCAAAAGAAAGTTCAGGAATAAATAAGGACACAAGAGTCGGAGAAAACGGTGCATGAAGTTTTGGTAATATTACATTGAAGCCCAATTATTAAGACATTTAGTCTAAGGTTTTCAGAGGGAGTTATGATAGAGTTTCTTAAATAAACTTTTTTCTTCTTCGTAGGGGGTTTAATCGAACCATTCCCAATGCCATAACTAGAACCGTTTTTGAGGAAACTGGGGAAAAAATAGACTTTGCTTGGGATTTATGCATATTTTTCTTTAATATCTTGAAACTGGTTGGGGATTAATTAAATGGATTCATTTCTGCTTAGGATACTACCAGTTTCCTCTTGAGGCAAAGATCTTAATTTGCTTTCAGATTTTATTTTACATTTTCACATGTTTTTACATTTTATATGAAAGAATAATAAATAATAAGGAAATCATAAACTGTTCCCATTCTAAGCTTTCCTATTGAGATTTGGGATAAGATTGGAAATATGCTAAGATTATGAGTTCCTGCTATTCAGACTTTTTTCCATTAAATAGGTAATAAAGTAAGTAAATGGATATTGAAATACTTACCATTGTATAGAGTTATTGAATCAGATCTGCAATTAGTGGAAGTCTCTAATGAGACGGTGTGAAATGAAATCCTGATGTGATCTCCCAGGGGTGCTTGGAATATCCATTCACAATCTATTCCGCTCCCATAGCCATGCGGGAAACCAGGGCTAGTAAATGTGTACGTTCTATTAATTGATCTCTGCAATTCAATGAATTTTGTACAATTTTTACCTGAAAAATATACATATGTTGAAAGAATTATTTGAGATGTTGAGAAGTCCTTTGATATTTGTCTTGAGAAATGTAATAACTGGGTGGGCCTTTGATTGCTGGCGAATGAAGGGACTCACAGTGCCCGGTAGGCAGAATGCACAGACGTCTAGCTTAACCCCGTCCGTATCCTCGCCAATCTTTCCTAATCTCACTCTCAGTATCGTTCAACTCTTTTCTCTCTCTCAACATCCTATTGTTATACAGGGTGTCCCGCATTGAGATCTCATAAATTTTGGGCTTTATTCTCCTACTCATTTGTAGTTCAGAGGCATAAAAAATGAGTGTTCTATCTCAACATGTAGCAGAGCTACTCTAACTTTTGTCTATTTCAAAAACTATTGTTTTTTTGTTTGTTTTTTTTTTAAGGAAAACTGTGTTTTCGGGATTTCTGATCAATTTAGTGTAGATAACGACCACATTTTTAAAATATACATTAAATTTCCAATAAGAAACACCCATTATTGAAATATTACCGTGTAAATTAAGAGCTATACTAAAATCCATATAGTTGAGAATTTTTGATATTAGTGTTTCATTAAATTATTCAATATTTTCTTAATCAGCTATTTTTAGCCTTAGAGGTTTCCCTCCGCCTCAAAAGTTGTATTATTTAATAAGCTTCATAATGGTACCTCGTATTTTTAGAACAAAATCTATTTGAATCTATTTTTTCTGATTTCTAAGTCAAAACCAATTAATGTGTTTTAGCATGAAGGAGCCATTCTGAACACATTCTTTAATTTCAGAAGATGTTGGTGATGTCCCATCCATCCCACACTACATGACGTGTATAAAACAAGCCCATGTAGCAAATATTAGCTCACTCTAGTTTCAAATGGTTGGTTGCCCAGCTCATAATTGAAGAATGGTGACGGAATGGCTGAACAGTGAATTCCCTAGCCCTAAAAGTAGCTTTAAAATGTTACCTCGTTTTCCTAGAAAAAATCTATAGAAATCTATGGGTGAGACAAAAATGAATATTACTGTGGACTAATAACAGGTGTGAAACATGTAGGAAAGTTAAATAAAAAGTGTGAGCTGCAGTGTTATTGACCTTCTGCCTTTTTCAATAATTCTATGTAGAAATAGTTATTTCATAGTTCAATGCACTGAAAAATATCGATATGTTTCTAATTTTCTTGACTTTTTATACTATAATACTAATTATATAAATAAATGTAATTTAAAACAAAAAAACAACCAATTCAAAAGTGAGCTAAACAACTACGAAAATCCGTTCAAAAGAACAAAACAAACACATTTGAATTTAACTCGTAGGATTCCATGGTCCAAGTCATTACAAATATTATAGACTTCTGGTAAAACACATTTGAATTTTTAAGCACTTATTTCTCCGAAAATTGCTTCAGAACCTCTTTTATAGAAAATTTAGTAAGCTATCGAATGGTTACCTTCCACTTACCACGATTTCCCAACTGTTTTCGAGATATTAATGAAGTTTATGAAATTCCCACAACTTTTCATTTCTATTAATACAATTTTTTATTCTAATCCTTACTTAACTCCAATTGTAACCAAAATTTAAACTGCTTTGTTTATATGAATTTCAAACATGCAGAAAATATTTTAACTGAATCCCATGATTCTAAGCACCCTAACCTGAAACGTTATTCGACAAATATTTTTCCATTTTTCTTGAAAAAGGTTAAAGCTATTGCCTTAAAAATGCTTTCATTTGTTTTTTCTAGGCCAATCTATCTATATATATAAAAATCACATGTCTGTCTGTTTGTGGGTTTGTTCCTTATACAAATCCACACCGTTTGACCGATTTTGATTAAACTTGGCACACCATGGGTGTATATAGAAAATAATTTCGGGAGGGGAGGGGCTGACACCATTTGCGGTGTATAGAATACTAACAATTTAGATCTTGGAAGAGTTTTAGCCAACTTAAACGCTATTACACCCAAAATAGAATATTTTTTATGAACTAAATGATCTTATTTAATTTATTTTTAAGGGTTTTATGAAATTTTTACCGCTCAAATCAAAATTTCGGGAGGGGGGGGGCTGCAGCCCTCTCAGTCCCCCCTTATATACCCCCATGTGGAACACGGGTAGGTCTTGATCCTGGAAGTCTCGTAGGCTAGGTCAAAAACGTCTACCTATTGTCTGTCTGTGTGTTTGTTCCTTATACAAATAGACACTGATTTTGAGCAAACTTGGCACACAGGAAGATCTTGATCGGGGGAGGGCCGTAGGCTAAGACAAAAATGTCTACCAGCTGTCTGTCTGTATGTTTATTCCTTGTACAAATCCACACCGTTCGACCGATTTTGACCAAACTTGCCACATAGGTTTGATCCGGGGAGTGCCGTAGGCTAAGTCAAAAACGTGTACCATCTGTGTGTCTGTTGACCGATTTTGACCCCACTGGGCTCACAGGTTGGTCTTGATACGGGGAGTGTCATAGGCTAAGACAAAAACGTCTACCAGCTGTCTCTCTGTATGTTTGTTCCTTATACAAATCCAAACCGTTTGACTGATTTTGACCAAACTGGGCGCAGAGCTTGGTCTTGATGCGGGGAGTGTTATACACTAGGTCAAAAATTTCTAGGACTTATAGTTCAGAGGTTCGAAACTGTGTATTCGAAAAGTTACAGATTTATGTTATTATATTTTAATATTACTTATTTGGTTTCTAATTTTTATTTTTTTGATTTTCTTGATGTAGAAAGTAAGTAAACCGGCATGGCACACCGGGTAACAGCTAGTAAACCTATAAAACAAGTACTTGCAAGCACATGAAGTAAGCGTAATGATTTTCTTCGCATGAATATCGCTCCAAAAACCATGGTCCGGTGGGCGAATTCTGATGTTTGAACATGGCCTTTAAAATTAGACAAAAGATTTTTGTACCAAATTTCATCAAAATTTTACATTATATATTGATAATTCCAAATAGAATGGTGAGTGAGAGAAAATAGAATTGTAGTGAGGGGGAGATGAGGAGAGATTGGCGAGCGTACGGGGAAGTTAAACGGATAAACATTGAGTGTACAGTGTGCTCCGAGTCCTTTCATTCGCTGGCAATGAAACAGTTAAATACTGATATCAAATTAAATTCACAAATTTGTTGAAAGTTGGTTCTATCTAATATAAAATAAACTTTACTGATGATTACCAGATGTTTCTTGAATTTTTGGAGGAGAAGATTTTTCCATTTGCATCCAAGTAAGGAGAAAACGTGAATGCAGATTTCCATAAACTTGTTTAAATTCTAGAAATACAACATTAGATCCAGATGAAAATGGATCAGGATTAGACACTCCACAAAGAGATTTTAACAAAGGAGCAGTATTGTCATAACCATCATAAACCTAAAAAAATAAAAGGAAATTGTTAAGAGAAAACTGTAACCATAAAATATAATATAATTTATGTAATAAAAAACTCGTCCATAGAGGCCTCAGAATGGGCTTTGCACCAGTATCTTTCTTTGTGCTGACTGCCAAGACTCAAGCTACATGGATCATGCTTTAGCCACTCATATTCAGCATGGTTTTCTTTGCTATTTTCAGGTTGATCATTTTTTCTAAGTACCACATTTCGAATAGCTAATTCTCTAAAAGCTATTGTTTACGTTGAAGCTTTTCTATCAATTTTTAAGCATTAGTGATTTGGAAAGAAGCTTACCTTTCTTATTGTTGCAATATGTTCTTCATTTATTACATTGAGAAGAAGATGTGTTAGCAGAATAAAGGGACATAAACCCGAAGACATTGGGGACTCCAATCATCTCAACTAACTCCCATCAGCTGAAATACATCCTATCATCTCAACTAACTCCCATCAACTGAAATACATCCTATCATCTCAACTAACTCCCATCAGCTGAAATATAACTCATCAACTGAAATAAATTCTATTATCTCAACTAACTCCCACCAGCTGAAATATAACTCATCAACTGAAATACATCCTATCATCTCAACTAACTCCCATCAGCTGAAATATTACTCATCCACTGAAATACATTCTATCATCTCAACTAACTCCCACCAGCTGAAATATAACTCATCAACTGAAATACATCCTATCATCTCAACTAACTCCCATCAGCTGAAATATAACTCATCAACTGAAATAAATTCTATCATCTCAACTAACTCCCATCAGCTGAAATATAACTCATCAACTGAAATACATCCTATCATCTCAACTAACTCCCATCAGCTGAAATATAACTCATCAACTGAAATAAATTCTATCATCTCAACTAACTCCCATCAGCTGAAATATAACTCATCAACTGAAATACATCCTATCATCTCAACTAACTCCTATCAACTGAAATACATCCTATCATCTCAACTAACTCCCATCAGCTGAAATATAAATCATCAACTGAAATACATCCTATCATCTCAACTAACTCCCATCAGCTGAAATATAACTCATCAACTGAAATAAATTCTATTATCTCAACTAACTCCCACCAGCTGAAATATAACTCATCAACTGAAATACATCCTATCATCTCAACTAACTCCCATCAGCTGAAATATTACTCATCCACTGAAATATATTCTATCATCTCAACTAACTCCCATCAGCTGAAATACATTCTATCATCTTGTAGCGGCGCCCCCTAACTTCTCAGTTTTATTTGGTGGCAACACTGGAGTTGCTACAGCTAGGCTTCTGTACAACACTCCAGCCAGATCTAACACCATTTAAGCCAGTCTATGTCTAGCCACTGTCTGGGTACCAGACACGCTCCGTTCCCAGGCAGTGACCACGTGCTTATGACTCTGTTGTGCTATGGACCTTGTTCCTGATATGTTAGCCTCACACAACAACGGCTAAAATCTCAACTAACTCCCATCAGCTGAAATATCAATCATCAACTGAAATACATCCTATCATCTGAAATATTTTGACTACTAATGTTTTGGCTCTACTTTGGTGTTGTATTTTCATTCCCCTATCGCATAATGTTTTCAGGTAGTTAGGTAATGGCTAAAGTTTGTTCCTTGCTGAAAGATTCACTCCACACTAGTGGTTATCAGCTATTGAAATATCTTGCAGGAAATATATCTAAGGATGTTGGATAGATAATTATCATACTTATTATATCCGACACCTGAGATATATTTCCTGCAAGAAGTGCCAGATGTAAACGCACCCTAAGGGTGTGTTTACACTGGGATAGTTATTGCAGGATATTTATATCTGAGAGAAATTCTGACTAATGTAAACCATGTAGAATGTGTGTTAGACATAAATTTTACATGGTTTCCATTAGTCTGAATTTCTCTCTGATATAAATATCCTGCAATAACTATCCTAGTGTAAACCCACCCTAAGATACGCTCATCTACCCTTTAAGGCATAGTGCATTCTTTCCAACCACCTTTTGGTTCTAAGTTTTATTTTAAAAATATATTTTCCTTTCTTTACGTATTCTTACCTCTATTGAATTGTAGCAGCCTTGATCATTGGGATCACCAGATGACATTCCTTCAATGTAGAAATCAGTAAATGCAAAACGTACAACATGACGAGGTTTGACAGTTAACCTCCAAGAAAATGAGTTACTTAAATAATATGGAGCTGGATACAGAGGTGAGCCAATCTCTCCAATAAATCCAGTTAATTCACTGAATGTCCCTATTAAAAAAAAAAGTTTAGATAAAATTGTATTAAAAATAGTAATATTATTTTGACAAAATTACAAAGTTACTGTGCTTTAAATTATCTTTCTTTAAACTATTTACAATAAAATAAAATAAAATACTGAAAACTTCACCTTAATCTAAATTATCACCTCATTTTGGAAGAAAGAGTCTTTATATTTTTCTAAAAGCTCGGAAAAGTTTGTTTGTTTTGTTTTATTAGAGAAAAATACTGCAGGTTTATCATCATTCACAATTTAGCTTTTTGTTAAGAGTTTTTGTTGTATTACACATCAGGACCTTGGAAGAGACAGGGCAAATCAGAAAATAACATTAATTTTTTTTTTTTTTTTCGAATTCAGAAAGATTTAGTTAGCACGACACTAATAGATTGAAAAATGGTCTTATTCGATACTTTATTTAAAGCATTGGAGGCTATTCTAAAGGGCTTAGATTTGCGACAATCTGAAAAATGAGATTTTGCATATTCGATAGTTTGACATGGTAGGGACGATATATTCTTATGTATTTCGACACGCTGAATCCGAATTCGGAGTCCGTTTCACCCTAGCACGTCAGGTTGAAGGACATTTGAAGGTCAAATTTTGACTGAAATTATTTAAGAAGAAATAAGTAGAGCTTCCATGGTTTTGAGAGTTGCTGAATTAGAATCCGGGGTCTGATGCATGCCATCAGTGCAAAATCAAGGTCATTTCAAGAAGAAATATGTTTATTTTTTGCATATTCTGAAAGAACGGAAAATATTACGCCCAGATACGTGTTTTGTTTTTGTTTCTATTAGAGTCCCTAAGGTCATTTCGATTACCTGGCTTTATAGAACTAGACAAGTACTAGTTTTAGTATAGTTCTAGGGGTCGCTAACTTTCAATCCGAGGGTCAGGTTTTATTTATTTTATGTTGTTTTGTCAACACTCTAAATCTCACTTTATGTTTTTCCATAAGAGAATTTATGCCACAATTCCAAACTACAAAAATATACCTTCTTGAGACTAGAGGATATGCAACAACACACTGTCTAACATGGAAAAAAGAACAAGAAAAAAGGAGAAAAAATAAAAACGAGAAAATGTATGCATTACAAAATACATGTGGCAGAAGGTAAAAATTAAAAAAACGCTCACTTTCTTCGCTACTCCTTTATTACGCTCTACATGTTTCATGTCTCTATGACGCCTCTTCAGGAGCACTTAAACTAATATAAAATAAAATATCATTACAGCCTATACCTCCGAGAACCTTCCGCAGGTTGGGCCATGTCTTGACCAGTCAAGACTGGGAAATTTTGACCTTCTGTCACATATAAAGATATTTAAATATAGGATCACCATCGTATAATAACAGTCAAATAAAGTAATATAACACAAATAGTCTTGATCCATTAAGATTTTGGAAGAGCTAAATCTTGAAAATATTAAGACCAGCACAGAGATACCGGATCTTGAAGAAAAAAAATAGCTCTAAGGGATCTTAAAAAATAGAATAACCTCACTTTTTTTTTTTTTTTTTTTTTTTTTTTTTTTTTTTTTTTTTTTTTTTTTTTTTGTAGTGAGCTCTGTGACACGATTTTTTTTCATCTGATGGAAGGTTCTATCCATCCAGGCTGTATCCATTTTTGTTGATTTCTCTATCTGACGTGAATTCATTCCACCAAGACATGATCTTATTTATTATATGATGTCCAAATTTTTTGTTTTATTTTTTTATAACAATTTTAATATAGTTTTATTATTATTATTTCATTTTAAAATCTATTAGTGTTTTTAAACTCATACATAATGTGTATTACATACTCATCACTCTCAAAAATGTGTGATTACTCTTAATCATTACTCATCAATCATTTGTCAGGAGTAAATTATAATTCCTTTCCTTTTTGTTTAAATTTAAAACATTTATCTGGAAGGTTTGAACTTGGACAGAATATAATTAAGAGGGTGTTAATTAGTGAAGATGAAGAACATCGAGCATTAGGTCAAATTATTAATCCTCAGATGAAACAAGGGAAACCACTTCAAAAGGAAATTTTCAAATGACCATTTTAGATGGTGAATTCTTAAAATTGAAATTTGCTGTTAGTAAGATATGGGTTGGCACTTCTTTGCTGTGCCTACCTAAAAATGTAGGCTATGGCGAATTTACCAAAACCAAATGAATTATCCAATAGTTTATTTGAAAAAGTGTCGCGCGTAAGGCGAATAAACCATTACTTGGAAAACTTTCCGAATTTATCACTAATTTTTCTAAAAGGGATTTTCTAATATCATGTAGAGCTTTTGCTTTCTTAATATTTTTCTATAAATATTTTTTTTTCTTTTGTGAGAAGTTATGCCAAGTTGTTGTTTTCTTTAAATTTGTTTTAATAAGATGTAATTAAATTTCATAATTCATTATTATTTCTTATTGAGGACTATGAGAAAGTGTTTCATTCATTCATTTTTTAATCGTATTGTACTAGATTTTTTTTAATTTATGAGAAGAAATAAATTTGTGTTTGCTGAATATGTTTTTATGAAAATAAATTACTTTATTTTTTTTTACCTTCCCTAATAAATTAAAAATCAACCCACTTTTTTTTTGGTTTAATCATGGTTCATGATTAAATAAGTGATGGGTGAATTGCTCATGGCTATAAAATTAAAGATTGATCACTCATCACTCATGACCATGAGACTAACGAGTAGTTTAATCATTACTCATGACCATGAGTAATTCACTCTTTACTCTTATTCATTTACTCCAGTAATTGCCCAACAATGGTATTATGTTGTAAGCTAGTTTACAGGCAAGACAACAATAAAAGTTTAAAATCAATTTGTAAGTAATCAAATTATATAAATAAAAAATTAATAATTTTAATTTATAATCCTCTAATAATTTAAATAAAAATTAATTAATTTCTAGTTGATAATTAAGTTATGTAAGATACGATAAAAACCTAAAGAAAACTCTGCTTCAAATCCAGCTCCTGAGCCCGTACTCCCTGATCGAAATTTAATCCATAATGTCCCATTTGCAGGAATCCTCTCTGGAATATCGCTACCACAATAAATCCCCAATAGTGGGCCAGTTTCTCCTTTCAATCTAATTTCGACATAGTCATCGTTGCATGAGTCACTTTTTTGCAAACTAAATTTATTAAATTCGAAGCTCATCGCATTTCCTAAAAGAGAAAAAACAATTTAAAAACATTTCAACTCCACATAAGGCGTAGATAACAAATGCAAAATGAGTACCTGGCGCGACCACTAGAGTCCATATGCATTCAGCATTGTTTGGATAAGGATCGGGATATTTTGGAGAAACGATAGTACCAGACTCGCCAATCAAGACACCACCGCAGGCTGCAAAAGAATTTTAAAAAAATGTTTACAAATCTTCATCAATCATACTTGATATCTAATTCAACAGTCATGCATATATGTATGTACTAGCTAAATGCCCGTGCTTTGTCACGGCAGATAAGTAGTTATTTTATCAAGTTAAATAATGTAACATCAAAATTAATGCTACTATATAATTTTGTGCAGTTTATTATAGCATGGCACCCGTCATACTATATTATATGTTTTTTTTTTTCTTTTTTTACGGCGCATTGACATAAATCTTGGCCATTAGCACCGACGTCCAGGGTGCAGCTAGGAATTTTCTCAGCGGGCCCTGAGATAAGAAAATTTCTGGCGCCAGTGGGGATCGAACCCACCATCTCCCGCTTATGAATCTAGCGCGCTAACCACTAGACCACGGGAGACCCCTATTATATGTTATTCATCAATTGATAAGTAATCAAAGTATAATGTTTCTTGACACTGGGGCGTTCCGGACCAGTGTCAAGAAACAGATAACGTAGAGATAACCCGTTATTTATAGGTTACCAGTAACAGGAGTTTAAGGGTGCGGGATATTATTGCCTCTGATAGACCATCACCAGGTACAGGGTAAACTCTATCCCCAAAAAAAAACATAAATGTGAAATAGAAGCCAAGTTCCTGCCCCCACAAAGAAACACTCCCTTCCTCAAAAATATCCCCTCCTAAACCCCCCCCCCCCAAAAACGCCTTACCATTCTACACTCCAAAAAAGTAGTATGAGTTGGTGTATTAATTCAACCAAAAATATTTGCCAATACAAGAGATGATACAAGAAAGAAATGTCCAAGTTCATTACTTGGAAGTCCTCATAGTTACTTACTAAGAACAGTAAAGACACTTCAACTGACCTTTAAAAACAACAATAAAAATACTTATATCCAGTTACTAAAATATCACTTTCCTCAACCAGGTATATTCTTAAACTTGGCAATGTGCTTTTTTGTGCCGAAATTATCTTTAGAGAAAAAATAAACAATGCCAAGTTTAAGAATATACCTGGTTGAGGAAAGTGATATTTTAGTAACTGGATATAAGTATTTTTATTGTTGTTTTTAAAGGTCAGTTGAAGTGTCTTTACTGTTCTCAGTAAGTAACTATGAGATCTTCCAAGTAATGAACTTGGACATTTCTTTCTTGTATCATCTCTTGTATTGGCAAATATTTTTGGTTGAATTAATACACCAACTCATACTACTTTTTTGGAGTGTAGAATGGTAAGGCGTTTTTTGGGGGGGGGTTTAGGAGGGGATATTTTTGAGGAAGGGAGTGTTTCTTTGTGGGGGCAGGAACTTGGCCTCTATTTCACATTTATGTTTTTTTGGGGATCTCATTACTTTTTTCTAAGTATTAAATAGAATTTAGTTGCTGAATACCTACTGGCTTTTGTACTTCATATAAAACCAGGGTCTTTGGATTCTGCATAAGGCTCTCCTTACTGCTTGATATTTGATACCAATAATCAACCTACATACATCTAATCACTAGACTAGAAAAGTTAAAAGCTTTTCCAGATGACATTAATCTTGAGGACAAATTGATTGCTCTCTTAACTAAACGATTACACTGTAAAACACAGGAACCTTATCCCGAGGATAAAGATCACAATAGGGAAAGTGCAGAAGGCCTTCAAGAAAAATACGGGAACAAAGACGATACATTTTGGGTTTGTGATCCTAAACTTTGTAATTTAGAGGGCTCGACTTTGAAAAACTTAGTATCTGCTTTGACGTATATTATGCAGTGAACCCCTAAGACTTTATTTACTACATTTAAGAAAGAAGTCACAACTGTTTTCGTTAAGATGCGTCGAAACGTTTTTTAAAACATCAAATATAGGTTCTCCTTACCAAGACGATTCATTTGATACCCCACATGATGGGTTTCAGAAGAAATGATGGCATTTCGATGGAACAAAAAGTACAAAACGTCATAGGTATTATGACACTCCCGTATCAAGACCTACCTGCATGCCAAGTTTGGTCAAAATAGGCCAAACGGTGTGAATTTGTATACGGAAGAAACATACAGACAGCTGATAGACAATTTAACCTAGCCTAAGATTCTCCCCGTATCAAGACCCATCTGTGTCCCAAGTTTGGTCAAAATCGGTCAAACGGTACGGATTTGTAAGAGGAACAAACATACAGACAGACAGCTGGTATACGATTTTTACCGAGCCTATATGCGTCTAATTGTTTCTTAAAACATCAAATATAGGTTCTTCATACCGAGACAATTCATTTGATACCCCACATCATGGGTTTCGGACGGAATGATGGGTTTCCGAAGGAAGTACAAAACTGGAACGCCCCCGCCCTGGAAGCGGAGTCAAACACAACTTTTCGCGATTTTTCGATTTTTTCCTTTAATAACGTCTTCATATCTATCTTCATGCAAAATTTCAAGTCTCTAGCATCATGGGAAGTGCCTAATAATTTTGATGAGTCAGTGAGTGAGTGAGTCCTATAAATCCTGATTTTCGATCGCCTATATCTCAGAAACTATTCGATGTAGAATTATGAAAATTTCCAGTTTTACTCACATCTAGTAGTATAATACCTGTGTAAAATTTCATAACTTTATCTTTACCTCGTTGAAAGTTATGAGAAGGTAAAAATCGGCTCTAAGACCGCCTGTAATATACACACAGTATGCTTAGGCCGGAACTTGGCCTGGCGCACTACCGTGCGCCTAGATGAGGGACAAAATCACAGTTTATTTCTAGTAATTCAAGGTCTGCCATCATAGTTGAAATGAAGCTCAAATAGAAATAATATTATTAAATAGATACAGTATGCTAACAGCTGACCTGATATCGTCCTAGCAACTCATGCTGCCTTGGCTTGCCTGTTCCCTATTATTCGTTTTATTAGAATACTGTTGCCCAATGTGGTCAGCTACCACTCAGATTGGTTTACTACTACAAATAAAAATTCAAACCCCTCTAAAAATACTTAAAAATTCGAATATCAAAAAATCCTTTCTTAGCGAGTGTTTATGTTCTACAGGGAGTGTCCATGCAAAATTTCAAATTTTTCTGTCAAGTGGTTTGGGCTGGGCGATGATAGGTCAGTGAGGGAGTGGTATTTGACAAATATACAGTAGACTAGCTGAATACCCGTGCTTCATCACAGCAGATAAGTAGTTATTTTATTGCGTTAACTAATGTATCATCAAAATTAACTCTACTAGATAACTTTGTGCAGTTATCTAGTAGTGTTACAAAACTCCGTTGGAGTAGGTAGAGGAGATAACTTCTTTATCAATTTTGTCATTTACTGGGTTATTTTCTAACTGGATAAATATTGATTCGGAAAGGAGGCGTTTATCAACGTTGGATTCAGTGGAGAGGATGGAGTATTGGTCAAAACCAAAGTCATGTCCGACTGTGACTTTGACCAATACTCTATCTCTGTTTTTAATATTGTAACAACTACAGTCAACGCTAATAGCCTAGATGTCGATGTCGTAAAAAATAAATATAAAATAACTATCTATACAGGTGTATATGTGTGTGTGTGTGTGTGTGTGTGTATATATATATATATATATATATATATATATATATATATACACAGGGTGATTCAGGTCTAAGCAGCCAAACTTTAGGAGGTGATTGTAGACCTTATTTCCAACAAAAAAGTTTATTTGAAGTATGGTCCGATTCCGAAAGAAAAAGGAGCTATGTCCAATTTTCAGTTTTTTTAACGTAGTCAATAAATTTAATAAATAAGAAAGGTTTTCTTAGGGAAGTGGAGGTTTATTAGGGAATAAATTGAACGATTGGGTCCCTTTTGTCAAAAAAATGTGGAATGTAGTTTTGTTACTTTCAAATACCATGTGTGAAGAAATTAAAAATTATTCAATTTTTAATGGCCAAACTGTGGGTGTCCATTGTCCATTCCGGAAGCAATAAATGTAACTGAATGAAACCATTGGAAAAGTTTTTCATTTGAGAGATCTCAAAATCTGTTAGATCTCATGTTTTTCAATTTTTCATTGATTTATGTTTTACATGATGTATTTGGCACCCAGTTTTGACTAGAAATTTTAAGCAGAGAATTAAAAAAGATTTCAGGGTAGTTGAATAATTTTAATCCAGAATTTACAAATAAAATAGAAATGCAGAAATGTTTTCAAATAAAACTAGAAATAAAACTAAAAATTGTGCAAAACATTGCGGGAGGAAAAATGTTAATCTTCAGTTCGGCCGCAACATTTTGTGGACACTCAAGGCCACATTCACACGGAATGGAATATTTAACAGCCCCAATTCGCATACTTGGTTTCATGTTAATCCTTACGCCGAGTGAAGATCACACAATCAGTATCAGCTCCAAGTTAACGTGTGGTGTAGAATTCAGGACGAATATCTTCTTCAGCCAATCCTGATTCCTGACAGGTTTGATTCAACATATTTTTAAACCTCTACACGATTTAAATACGACCGACCTATTGCATTGGAAGACGTTCTGCTAGCATATAGATTCATGGTTCCCGATGGATTGCTGTCCTGCACATAGCAGCAGTGCTGTTAGACAGTGGATTGGTCCACTGCCCAAGTTCATAAAGGTCCAATTGCAAATTTAGCAAATTTTAAAATATATTAGCAAATATTTCAGCTCCAACAACATCATGTAAAAGATAAATCAATGACAATTTGTTAAACACAAAATGTAACAGATGCATTAAAATTAAAAACTTTTCCAATCATTTCATTCAGTTACTTTTTAATGCTTCTGAACTGGACGATGGATAGCAACAGTTTGGCCATTAAAAAATGAATAATTTTTAATTTTTTCACACAAGGTATTTGAAAGTAACAAAACTACATTCCACATTTTTTTGACAAAAGGGAGCCAATCTTTCAATTTATTCCCGAATAAACCTCCACTTTATTTGCATGGATTTAATGCTTATTAAATGTAGAAGTTTTCGTGTAAGTATTGAATCTGTAGTCCGTTAGAGCACTGAGGAAAAAAATCGCGAAAAAACTCTGATTCATTGATAAATACAGAAGTGCGTTATTCGACGTCCACAAAGTATCTTTTAATAATAATTTTAGTGAATTAAATTATTGTCTTTTTAAAGGAAATTTTGTCTATTTTATGATAGCATAATTAGAATTTAATTATCTTGAATAGTATTTGAGAAATCCTTTCTTGTTCATTAAAAAACATGACTACATTAAAAAAACAGAAAATTTGACATAGCTCCTTTTCCTTCTGGAATCGGACCATGCTTGAAATGAACTTTTTTGTTGGAAATTATGTCTACAATCACCTCCTAGAGTTTGGCTGCTTAGAACTGAATCACCCTGTATATATATATATATATATATATATATATATATATATATATATATATATATATATATGCATGTATGTGTGTATGTATATATATGTGTGTGTGTGTGTGTGTGTGTGTGTATTATTTACCCTTACCTGTGTCAAGTACGGAATAATCCAGAATAAATCTGCTGGGATGAAAATCTTGAGTGCGTTTAAATATGACAGTTGCAACAGATGATGGTAGAATAAATGGTGTTGGTATTTTTGCTTGTATATAATTGGCAAAATAAGGAGCATCTCTTCCTTCACCAGCAAGAATATTTAATCCATATTTGATCGTGGTGGCATTCAAGTCTTCATAATATACATATGATGCATGTATTTCTAATAAGGCAAACTGCATTCGGATTTTTGCCTCTGGGGAGAAAACAGAGTAAGATTAGTGATTAATTTCAATTATTAAGTTTTTAATTAGGCATTATAACTTAGGTAAAAGAATAATTATTAACTCTATTGGATAAAAATAAAACTGGCAGTAATAAGAGTTTATGAGAGCATAAGTTTATCTGTAAGGTATAAAGTGCCATAGGAGGCTTCGACTTTCATAAAAGGATATATACAAATCATATAACTTTTCAGGGGACACAAAACACACAACGCACGCACGTATGTATGTACGTTTGAATGCATATTTGTCCATTCAAGCTCTAGTATCCTCAAAAATAGCCTGATTTCGATAAAATTTGTTAGAAAAATACATTGTCTGATTCAAAAGGACAAGTTGATTAACCAGAATCTGCCAATGGAAACACCTTTTTTTCAGCAAAATTTTTGCAAAAAGAATCTTAGTCCTTACAGTTTTGCTCCATAGGCTTTCAGACACATTTTCCAAGAGTAGTTTGATGAGGGTACTAAAATTTTGGGTAATTTAGGCTTTGGTAATGTAAACGTCTCCGTTTTCTTTATTCCTTTATTGATTGTTCCTCTTTGTAAATGTTTTTAGCAGTAAATGCATTTTTCAGTAACAAGGTAGGTAACATGAGAAATGAGCTTGTATTATTAAAAGTTCATTAGAGATTTTCTTAAAACCTTGGTGGCAAGACAGCACATGTGCGTCATGGTGCTAGCTGGCTAGGTGGGAGAAAATGTTTTGGGGATCTGCTAAAAACCTCCAGGCTGGTTTATTCATTCCTCCGCCGTCTCAGGGAGTGTTTCCACTGTGTTATTCTTGAATCGTTCTGTCTGTGAATTTTGGCAGGAGTTTCTTCACCATATGTGCGTTGTGGTAAAAAAAACATGTTTATGAAGGAAATTATCCAGAATTTCCAATGTGTAAGTTATTTTTTCACATTAACAAAACAAATTAAATCATAAAATGAAAAAAAAATACCATTTTTTGGGTGGTTTGGAGTTTACCAGCTCCCGGAGTCAAAGTCTTAAGGGAGTGAAGTGAAGTAGGCGCATTGAGTAATTTTCCCTTAGATTTGGCTACTACTCGCTTAGAGTTGAATGTTTTTAAGAATGGAGTAGAACATTAAGTCTTAATATTAAGTAATTTGAGCTTTACTCACTTGGTAATTTTGAACGTATAATCCACATACAATCTGCATTATAATCCCACTGTAGAGTAGTATTCATTTCAGAGAAATTAATGCTTCCTTCACTGTCTGTAGAAAGTATGGCACCACAAGCCTACAAATAAAAGGGAAATGTAAATTTGGTGTATATTTTGTAGGAGTAATAGAAATACTTGAGTCGTAAATAGTTTTACCGGTTTGTATTTGGCGTAAAAACCTTTAGCCACTGCAAATCCATCGGTCTTATGTCTTACAAACATAGTATTTTGTGAAGAAACAATAGACGGAGGTAATTCATTACCACAGAATGTTCCCAATAAGGAAGAATCTTTTGAATCTCCATCGTATATCTGAAAAAAGACAAAATATTGTTGTGAGGCTTCCAACATAAATAATTTGATTTAAATAAAGTACATGTTGAATCTTGCTATTTCATAGTAATATAGAATGTAGATGTAAGAGATTTTCCTTCATTCTATGACGAAGGCTTCACCATCCAATGAGAAGCTAGAACAAGACTCTCACACTCGCCTCTCCCCCAGCAACAGTCTCTCTTTCATTAGTCAGCGTCTAATGTGTGAAAGCAGTCTCTCCCCTTTGAGGAAGTTTTATGCAGATAGTTTATCTTAAAACTGTGGTGTTGAGTCTTAAATACATGAAAGGTGAAAGTTGAGAGGAATTTAATACAGGATCAAGTATATTATTGATGTCTTCATTACGACTTAAATCTGTGCCTACAAATACAAGGTAATTTTTGTTGTATAATATACATTTATATTGTTCCGTAATAGTAAGATTTTTATAGTTATCCAGATTATGTATGCTTTTGAAATTCATGATTAATGTCTTAATTTGCTGGAACCTGTTACAACCCGAGATATTTATGTTAAATAAATATTCAATTCTACTTTATTCAATTTAATTAACTTATCAATAACTATTGATCACTTCATTTATGGCCCAACCAACGTGGAGCGTAATTTTATTACATTTTGAATAAATATACCTATTTTAATATGTAATTAGAAAGTATAAATAATAATGAACCGCTACAACATATGTTACAATTCAAAATGGAAAAAACTCTGAAATATTAATGATCTTATGAGAGATCAAAGTATTTATGATCCATTCTAATTAGATGAGTTTAACCCTTTAACGCACAAGGGTTTTTTTTTTTTTTTTTTTTTTTTTTGTTAGCACTTTCCTCCAAGGAAAGTAGCTATTGAGGTTGACGGAATTTTTTAAAAAATGTCTTCAAATCTTTATCAATCTTACCTAGTAGACACAGAAAATGATCCCCGTTAAAAAATATATATGTGTCTGTTAACACGATAGCCGCCAGAGTTTTTGTTTTTTCATTATACAAAACTTGGTATATAGAGTTCACTTCACAAACGATTGAACAAGTTTGTTAACCACCAAAATCGGTTCACCAGGAGGGGGATTTACCCCGGACCCAAAAAACTAATTTGACCATGCCAGCCGTAGTTTTTGTTATATTTCAACAAAACTTGGTATTCGTTGTGGTCATCTAAAGAGAAAAATGCATTGTAAAAATAAACTAAATCCGTTCATTAGGAGGGGGGTTACTAATTTTCTCATACCGGTCGTAACTTCTGTTGTATTGTAACTGAACTTGGAATACGTCTTGGTTATCTAATTAGAAAGTGCTATAAAAATTAACTAAATCGGCCTATTGGAAGGGGGGGGGGTTACTTTGTACAATGTTTGAATAGAATTTTCCAGCAAAACTTAAGTTGGCAAAGCTGCCAACAGGACTGCCTCTGTCTTGTTATAACGTCTCACTAGGGGTGCTGTATCCTGTTCCTGCATCAGACCAACAGACAAAAATGTGAAGTTTTTGTGTACTTATTAAGTAGTTTAGTACCAAACATACACAAAACTTTGCAAGAAAATTAATTAAGAAATTAATAATTGAAATAATTTGATTGAGTTGCTTATTACAAATGTAAAAGAACAGAACTATTCATGTTTTTATTTTAATTGTATAGGTTATTTTAAAAAAGTATTCAGGGAATGCAGTCTACACTACCCAAATTCTGAGGAAAGTGCATAGTTAAGCAGCTCCTGTGTGACAGACTTTTTTACTTTAGGGCATCACAAAACACCTCCCAATCTTTATTTATATTCCATAGTATTATAGGTTCCAAGTAATAGGGTGTGCCATGTATCCTACCCCCCTGTACCCCCCTAGTATACTGTCCCTGGGGGGGGGGGGCTCTGATAGATCCTACTAATTTCTGAGCCCTTTCATAACCTAGCATCTACAGAGGATCTAACTGGGACGTGTATGCCCTCTGTGCGTTAAAGGGTTAAGAATAAAGTGGATCTTCGAATCGTTGACTACAAATGATGATAAATACAAGTCATAAAGTATTCTAAGTACACAGAGTAAATTTGTTTACCAAGTTTGTTTATGTAAACTTATGGCAATAACTAAATTACAACAGACCAATTAAAAATTATTTATTTAAAAATATTTGAAATAATGAATACCTTGACATAGCCATTTGTGCAGTTTTTGTCGGTTGCATCAATATCAAAGTCAGTAAATGTTAAGTTGACCCGATGTGTCTCGTCAACTCTAATCAGGAAACTACAATCATCGTGAGGTTCATAGTTTTGAGGATAATTGTTCGAATGAATTGCTCCTGTAGCTGAAATGTACTCTCCTCCACATGCTAAAAATTCATAACAAACCATTTTAAAGGGTTTAATAGTAATAAAAAAAGGTAAAACTATCCTTAAAAATAACTATTAAATAACATAAACTTTTAAAAAATAAATATTTGTTAACAATAGATGCAGTGGTGCACGTTGCTATGTGGTATGCTATCTCTGAACAGAGAACTAGAGGAATAACTGTCACATATTAATAGATACCAGGTCATAATGACATTGATGGAAATGAAAAAGCAGCAGACCACTTGGCAAGTCAGGTATCATCAGAGGCAAATGGATGCTGCCTTGCCAATCTATATTAAATATTTTAAAAGAGATATAATTAAGCCAGTGTGGTATAAGTAATGAGAGAAATACAAATAGAAATAGACAAATTTTCAAAAAAACTTTGAAAGCCCTAAAATGTCTACTAGCTTTATGAACAGTAAGAGAAGACAGGCATCCAAGATACGGATCTATTCTTCGTCTCCTCCATAGCATCTGACAAACACAATGTTCGCTTGAATTCTTGATGTCGAAACAAGACACACCAAAATGTTGAGAATTTGATGACACCTTGTCTATAAAACACATTTTAGTCCAGTCCCACCACTACAGGAAGGAGTTAGACAAATTGAAAATCTCTGCAAATATCAGCATTGTGTTGGGTATCACCAGCAAAATAATAGTTTTTCTTTAAAAAAAATCCAGTTTATATGAAAATATATAAAGATAAAATACATATAAATATAAAAAAAATTAACATAATTCTAAATATTAACAAGAATGTACGTACATGTGTTTATAAATTTAGAATAGACTCTTATTGGTCAAATAATATTATAAATTCATTAATAATATTATTAATAATAACACTGTTCTGCACGAAAATCCTCCTTCAAACCAAAACATGCTTTCTTACTGTTTTCAAATGTGCTGAACGCGAATTTGAAATCAGATTCTGTCTATCACGCACAGTTTCTTGAGAAATTCTAGTTTTCTATCCAAAAATGTGAGTTTTTTGTAAATTTGACGAATTTTTTTTGGCATCAAAACATAGTGAAAAAAATTCAAAAGCCTGATAATTTTGAGCACAATGAAGTATATTTGAACGGAAAAAAAATTGATGGGAATATTACAAGTGGTTGAAGAAATATGGCTAAAAGTGTTTTTTTCAGTTTTTGATCTTGAGGCAGGGATTTGGTCTCTACCTGGATCTTTAGGGGAATGACCTTCCTTTCTCTTTTATGGTGGTATCCTTTTCATTCAAATCCTTACCTGCCCCCCTTTCACCCTCAATACCCCAACTCCCCCCCCCCTCCCACTCAGCCCTTCTCTTGTCACTATTTTCTTCTAGGATTTGATCAGTACTCTCGAGGCTTTCGCTAAACGCACTTATTTGGATATTCAGTTGTGCTATCATTGTTCTGGGAACAGTTCACTTTTTCTCTGTAATGTCACGACAGTGTATAAATAAGCCTGATTCCTTTTGCTATGTTTGTGGTGAAGTCACATTCAAGTCCACTCAGAAACCTCTGACTCCGCTGGTGAAGAAGGCATACAAGTTATACTTTGGATGTAAAGTAAGTGATCAGGACAAATCCTGGGCTCCTAAAATATGCTTCCTTTTTCCTTAGACACTTTCACAATGGTTACTTAATTGCCAACCTTGGTCTTCCTCTGCCGCTCGGCATTTCCATTGGTATGTAGTATCTTATTTCTTCGTAAAATTAATTAATGTTACTATTAGCTACTAAATTTGTCATTGGTATGTAGTTTCTTATTTCTTTGTAAAATCAATTAATGTTACTAATTACTATTAAAATAAATTATTGTACCTATTTACTTTTTCATTCTACTCATTCTAAGAATTTAAGACGATATGTTCTTTTATAAGTTAATTGTATCTATAGTTCTGTTACCTATCACTATTATAAATTTTTTTTGTTTCTGTATTAATTTCTTTCTTTTTTGTCATTTTAGCTGAACAAGGCTACCAATGAGTAGCCGAAATTTCCGAAATATAGATTTTTTAAAACAAAATCATATTGAGGTTTATTTAGCCGAATCCCAACCATTCCATCTTTACTTAAAATATGCTGTAGTTCATGCTCACGTTCTCTGACTGGTTGGCTAAATGGGACACATAAGTCAATGCCATTTGCAGTTCCCATATGGCGAGAACCTACAAATCACGTGACTGATTGCTATTTTTGCATGACCACAATCAAAGGTTTCTCGTTCAAGAGCAAAAAGAAAATTGTTTATCCCAACATCCCCTCTGCCATGAGACCAGCTCCACATGATGCCTCCATGCCCATCCCACCAAATCCGAGTAAGTTCTGTCTTAGTTCTGAGGAGTGCAGCGATTCTGAAAGCGTTTCACCTCAACCTGGAACCAGTCAACAAGAAGAAATTTCAAGTTCGTCCAGCCCCTCTGAAACTCAGCCACAGCTCATAAATCAGAGGCGATTGAATGATCTTGTTCGTGAGTTAGATCTCCCAAAATCAAAAGCTCAGCTGCTTGGGTCAAGGTTGCAACAATGGAATCTCTTGGAAGGAGGCGTGAATATATCTTTCTTCAGAAAACGGGAATCAGGAGTTCTATGCTTTTTCTCGATGGAAGAAAATCTTGTATTTCGCAATGATGTATTTCATTTGCTCCAGGAACTTGATCTACCAACCAATCCAGAGGAATGGAGACTATTCATTGACAGCTCCAAGTTTAGTTTAAAAGGAGTACTCCTTCATAATGGAAACAAACATCCATCTATCCCAGTAGCTCATTCGGTCCACATGAAAGAAACCTATGACAACATGAAGATACTTCTACAAAAAATCAAGTACCATGAGTACAAATGGAGCATTTGTGCAGATCTTAAAGTGGTAGCCATGCTTACAGGACTCCAAGGAGGTTACACTAAATTTTGTTGTTTTTTGTGCGAGTGGGACAGCAGAAAAAGAGGAGACCATTATGTCGTAAAAAAATGGCCAGAGCGTAAGGAAAAAGTAGGTGAAAAAAACATTACCAATCCTCCATTAGTGGACAAAAACCAAATAATTTTACCCCCACTCCACATAAAATTGGGGCTAATGAAAAACTTTGTAAAAGCGATGGACAAGGAAAGAGAAGGTTTAATGTACTTAAAACAAAAATTTCCGCATCTCAGCGATCCTAAGATAAAGGAGGGAATTTTCGTAGGACCCCAAATTCGACATCTACTCAAGGACCTCACTTTTGAAGCAAAGTTAAATACTACTGAGAAAAAGGCATGATTGCTTTTCGAGAGGTATTTGCTAAGTTTTTGGGAAACGAAAAATCTAGAGACTACCGAAAAATAGTCCAAGAACTGCTTACTTCATATAAAACATTGGGATGCAATATGTCCTTAAAAATACATTTCCTGCATAGTCACCTAGACTTTTTCGCCCCAAATTTGGGTGCAGTTTCGGACGAACATGGAGAACGATTCCACCAAGACATATCCAGAATGGAAAAAAGATATACTGGCAAATGGAATGAGAAGATGCTGGCGGATTACTGCTGGACACTGCAGCGGGAGACAGAGGAGGAAGAGTACAAAAGAAAAAAAAAATACTCATTGACGATGTGTGTATATTTTTTGAGTTGTGTCATATCTAGTATTATACCTGATAGCATGCAGGATTCAATTAATTATATTTTACCGTTGAAAAAGAAAAAAAAATCTGTTATAATAAAGACAATAATAATAAAATAAATGGTCACCTGATGAAACAGTTTCATAAGTTGCATGAAAGCCTTTATTGTTGTTAGTCGAGTCGCTCCTGAATCTAATAAATATCGAATTCCCTGATGTTGTTAGAACGGATGGTGACTGACCATTTAGCTGATTGCATAGGATTGCTAAGTTTGGAGATGTTTCATCAAGTCCTCCAAAAACCTAAAATATACATTAAGTACAATTTGTTATCAATAATATTTAAATAAAACAGTCTATCATTTTTATATGTAAAAAGAACCGACATATGATTAGATACGTAAGGGGGAAGGCCTAAATGTGTTTATTAACCTTCGAGGAGAGATGCTGAGGTTCTGTCTGAGTATCCCAGTCTCGGTTTCCTAGCTGATAAACCTGTCAAAGCACCACGGATGCCCAGGAGGTCTAAGGAGCAGATTCTCTAAATCCTTCCCTAGCAACCCTTCTCCCCTCCTTACAACCCTTCTCAACCCTTATCCAGGGAACCCTTAATATTGCCTTGGAGTGAGTGGGGGACTCGGTAATTCACAGAACCTCAGAATTTCTCCCTGAGTCCGTTCTTCTCGCTCTATCAAAGTACAAGAAATGTCTTCTTGGAAGTACGGAGGAATCACAAAGAACATGTGATGATGTTTCCTCTTCTTTCCCAGACATCCTACATAGAGAGGTTGTAGACAGGCCCATGTTTCTTCATTCTTCCATCACCTGTGTAAAGATAGATAGATATGGAGTTTGACGCTCTACTACTAGGTTATTTGCGCCTTCCAGTATATCGGTTAGAAAGAGTTTGGGTTCTGTATTACAAATTTTTGACATATTTAATTACATTTTGAGATTTTTATGAGTTTCAGGGATAGGTGTAGTTCTTTAATGTGCTGTGTGTAATGATGGTATGTTTTAGCTCAGTTCCTCCCTCCCCCATAGGGAGGAACCCCGCTTATAGGGTTGATACAATGAAACAATCCGGAAGTGCCGACTAGAAAATTTCGCGTTTCAGAACCCCTAGAGACCGAAAATAACGGTGGTTCAAATTTGTATATATATATATATATATATATATATATATATATATATATATATATATGTATATATTTATTTATATATATATATATATATATATATATATATATATATATATATATTTGTCTGTTCGCTCTCTAGATAGAAGACGAATGGTCCGATTTTGATGAAATTTGGTACAAAAATCCTTCGTCCAATTTGAAAGGTCAAGTTCGTTAACCAGCAAAATCCGCCTACTGGAAGATGGTGTTTGGGGCGAAATTCGCGCAAAAAAAATCGTAATGCTTACGTTTTTGAGTTCATAAGCTTGTAAGTACTCGTTTTATATGATTCCTGGGCTAGGAAAACGAATGAAACCATTTTGAAGGCGATCGCTTTAACCGTTTTCGAGAAAATTGGAAAAATAGTTTTTGAATACCGTTTTTGGTTTGGGTACTTAGAATTACGGGATTCAGTTGAAACTTTATCTGCATGTTCTACTTTCATTAAAACTAATATGTTGAAAGTTTTGTTACGTTTGGAGTTAAGGAAGGGTTAGAATAAAATATTTTATGAACAGACATGAAAAGTTTTGGGAAGTTCGTATACTTTCATTAATATCTCGAACACGGTTGGGAAATCGTGGTAAGTGGATAGAAACTATTTGAAAGCTTACTAAATTCTCTACAAAAAAGATTCTAAAACTATTTTTGATTAGGTTATGTCAATCGGAGAAATAAGTGCTTAAAACTTCAAATACGTCTGTTTTGTTCTTATGAACTGTCGTTCCTTTTTGTAATTTTTGTCTCTTTCCCTTCGTTTTTTATTGCTTTTTATTTTTGTAATTTCTTATGTTGCGAAAATTTTGTGTGTAAAACAGGATATGAAAAATGAGGCCAATTTTCTGTTGCTAGAAATAATATAAATTTTGGGAACTTTCATTAATATCTCGAAAACTGTTGAGAATTTTGGTAAACGGAAGAATACCATTAGAAAGCTTATTAAATGCTCTACATAAAAGGTTCTAATGAAAGTTTTGATTAGGCGATGTCAATCGGAGAAATAAGAGCTTAAAGCTTTAAAGTAATTGATTTCGCTTATTCAAAGTGTTCTTTTTGTCTGTATTTTATTCCTTGTTATTTTTTAATTGCTTATAGTTGGATAATGTATTCGAAAATAAAACAGGTTAAGTAAAATAACAAAAACAATTTATTGTTAGAAATATAGAGTTCCAAGATTCCAAGACCCTGTAACTAGCGGGACGGTTTCTAGTCTTGCCGACCCTTCCAGGTAAGATTGTAAATCCTACCTTTCAAGTCTGGTGGAACCAAAAATAACTGTCAGGGTTCGGTCACTGCTACTTAATAAAACTACATTTTATCGTAAAAATGGTTTTATTGTGCCGACGTTTCGGCTTGAACTTCAAGCCTTCATCAGGGCTGTAAATACAAGTAGGACATATTTAACACTAATATATGCACATATCTATGTAAATATACCTAACATATATATATATATATATATATATATATATATATATATATATATATATATACACATATATAATATATATATATTTATATATATGCATATACACATACACATATACACGCACACATATGTACATATATATGCCCACATACATACACATATGGGGTATGTATTATTAAGTAGCAGTGACCTAACTCGGACAATCCCTACCTTGCATCATCAACGGTCAACGATCTCCTCTCAACAAAATAATAACTGCTTCTATTTTAATCTTTCGAAATTAGACTAGGGATAAGAACGGAACCGCGCTAAGATGAGGCAGTTCCTGCGAGTCGGAGTTTTTTTATATTAATCTAATTATCTCTGTGTGAAGAGTAAGAGTCTCCCTCATAGCTTTTCTATGGAGGGACAGACGTGTCTTTGTTCTTTTCTCACCAATCTTGTTTATAAAATGCTTTGAATGTCTTTGTGTTTGAATTCTTTGACAAATGCCTAGATTTTCTGTTTTCCCCAGTCACCAATAATTTCTTTGGCTAGGATTAGAGATATTCCATATGCTGGTTTTGAGGGAGAGAAGGGTTATTTAGCCCCCTGCCTTGTCAGTTCATCTCTACCCAGTGGAACTTCATCAGGTTTTCTTCAGCTATACAATCTTTCTCGAATAATCCCTTCACTCCAAATGAGACCAAAATTTAAATATCTTAGTTTAAATGATTTTTAAACACGTAGAAAATATTTCAATTGAATTAAACAATACTAAGCACCCAAATCGAAAATTAGTTTGGAAAACTATTTGTATCCAATTTTCTCAAAAACTGTTACAAATATCACATTGGAAATCATTTCATTCGTTCTCCTGCATTGAAGAACGAACAAATAGAGTACCTGCAAACACTTTAACTCGAAAACGTAAGTGTTATGATTTCCTTCATGCTAAATCCCCTCCAAAAACCATGCTCCATGGTATACGGATCCTGCTGGTTAACAAACTTGACTTTGAAATTAGACGGACAATTTTTATACCAAATTTCATCAAAATCAGACCATTATTCCTGTATCACACACACGCGCGCGCGCGCACACACACACACACATACACACACACACACACATATATATATATATTGAATAACCGTTATTTTCATGATCTATTGGTTCTGAAACGTGACATTTTTTAGTCGGCACTTCCGGATTGCGTCATGAGGTCAACCTCATAAGCGGGTTTCCTCCCTTTGGAGGGACTTAGTGAAGCACTCATCATGTGGACTGGATGCGGTGACCTTCGAGCGAAAACAGCAGTACCCAGGAAGATCGGCCTCTACTTCATGCTTAAATTAAGCAGAGAACAACAAGACTTGAGAACGGCAAGTACACATCTATATATATCTGCCTATATTTTCAGACCCTGCCATAACACTGCGGATAAATGTTTATGGGGAACAGTTCTTACACTGTCACCGATATATTGTCGTTGTTATGTCATTCCCTCCTCGACTCCAGGCTCGATGCTCATTATGGCTGTATTTGATTTCAGCTCGGTTCCTAAAACGACCCCTTCACATGTTGTACTGCAGGCAGCACGATCTCATTTGAAACGACGGTTTGTACTGTGGTTGTAACATATGTAGACATGTCGTATTGCATCCAGTACAGATAGGTTGTGTTGGACCGTCCATAAAATCAGCAGTACAATCGGTCCGACCAGTGAACCAGTTTAGTAATTTTGGCTTAAATCATTCTAGCAATGCATTAAAAGAATCGTTATCCATTTGTAGATACTTCTTAAAATCATCTCCTTCATTCTCATGTAATTCTTGAACTAATTTAACATTTCAGAATACATCCTTATTTAGCAGCTACTTTTTCATAATATTCATTCAATACAACCTTATTTATCAGCAACTTCACTTCTTCTTTGTCCTTTTTGGCTTATTACTTATATCAAAATCATCCAAAATTAATAATGCAACAACAGCTGCAAACTTTTTGCTTATGAATGGTGCCAACTAGAAAAT
This sequence comes from Gonocerus acuteangulatus, assembly GCA_946811695.1. NCBI lineage: Eukaryota > Metazoa > Arthropoda > Insecta > Hemiptera > Coreidae > Gonocerus > Gonocerus acuteangulatus. The sequence goes on from OX328131.1 coordinate 46,631,822, forward strand.
TTCATATTTCAGATCATATTAGATCACGAACATAATGGTGGTTCAAATTTGTGTGTGTGTGTGTGTGTGTGTATAAATAGTTCATTGGTAACAGCTTTATTCAGACTTCATATATTTTATTTTCAAGTTACATAGAGTGTGGCATGTCACACAATAGGTTTTTTAACTTTTTTTTACAGAAACGTTTCGGCTATAAGCCATTTTCAATCTGTATGATAGTGCATTATTTCATATATTATAATCTTCAGATATTGTTTTTATAGATCATGTGCTTGTATGCTTGTATAATTTGATGTAATTTAGTCTGAGTTAGGAGGAAATCTCATTTTTGGATTGCATGGTTAATGCCATGTTTTGAGTCTGCTTCTGTAATGGAGAACTGAATATGTTTATTTTTAATTTGTGAGCTCGCAAAATTCTTAGTTTGGACCTTCTCAATTTTATATTTATATATTGTATTGATATCCCAACTATCAAAAAAAAAATATCTTACTACTTCGTAGTAATATGAAATGATAACATAACAAAAATTTCCTTCCTCCTAAAATCAAGAAGGCATCTCCATGCCGGGAGATCGTTAGTTGTTTTTTCAGTGAGAAGAGTTTTGCTCAGAATTTGGTGGGTAACAGTGACTAGATTGGTGGAATTTCATTGGGATCTATTGTGACCTGTGGATGTAAGTTAATTTTTGTTATATTGTATACATTTAATATTAATTCGTTGTAGTAAGGTGCATATAGCTGTTTGATAACACTGGACAACAAAAAAATATTTTTGGAATGTTTCCTTCACTTCATGAGTCAAATCTTACTAATTTTGGGTTGAAAAAAACGAAAATGACAAAGAAAAAATTTTATTAACTCTAGTTTCTGTGATACACCATGGGCCAAAATATATAACATTAACAAATTGAGGCAAATCTGTAAATTTTAAACCATAAGTTTATCAACATTATAAATTCATTTGGATTTATTAAATAGTAGTTAATTTTTTTTAAGAGTTGAAAATTAATGGGAGAATACTTGGTAGGTTGGATATTATTACCATCACGTGGATTTCATGGCTGTCTCTTGTAGGTGAGTTGTGGAGCATCCCTACACACTCACCAATAGTAATCTGCAATCATTCATTCATTCCAACGGCCTTGATATCTTTGTTCCATTACAGAAATATCCTGATGGAATCTCTCACCGCACCACAACTAGCAGGGAAAAAGTCTAGATGAGGGCGGAGAAAATGAATTTTGAGAGACATGTTGCATCCAAGTTCATGATATTTTTGTAGAAGTATCCTCACCAACTGAACATAGTTATCTTCTCATTTGTTCCCCAAAAAACCTTTAATAACTCCCTTGAACGCATTCCAAGCTTCCTTTTCTTTGCCCTCCAAGACTCTGTTAAACGCAGGATCCTTCACAAGCTCCCGAATTTTTGGCCCAACAAAAACACCTTCCTTAACTTTTGCATCACTTAAGAAAGAAAATTTTTCTCTCAAATATCTAAAGGCCTCTCCTTCTTTGTTAATGCCTTTGACAAAGTGTTTCATCAAACCCAGTTTTATATGTAGTGGTGGAGGAAATAGATCTTTCGGGTCGACGAGAGGCAGGGCAACAACATTTTTTTCACTAGGGCCAAGATTTCTTGCAGGCCAGTCTGTTTGAATATAATGTAATTTCTTATCCCTACTGTCCCGCATACATAAAAAAAAAAAAAAAAGCAGTATTTAGTATACCCCAGTTGCATTCCTAAAAGTATAGTGATGACCTTTAGATCACCATATATTTTCCACTAGTGTTTAGCATATTTGATTGAGTGGAGGAGGGCTTTCATGTTTTCATGAGTCTCTTTCATGTAAATAACCTCAAAATAGCTGTACAATGTTTGGTTTTGTCAGTTAACAGGTGGACCAACATCCAAAAATTAAATTTCTCAACAAGTGAAAATTGAGCATGTAAAAAGTGACATGTTACTGTATCTTGAAAACCAGAGCTAATCGGTCATTTTCGAGGTGATTTTTGAACTCAGGGAGTGGAAATACATAATAATTGGCTATTTTTAAGCCCGAAACAAATTCATTGTTGTTCAGTGTAATTGGAGATAACTCTAATTTGTATATACCCATATTAAATAAATAAATTCAATTTCATTTTATTATAATTCTATCAAATAAAATTAACAAATTAAATTTTCATAACAATATATATATATATATATATATATATATATATATATATATATATATATATATATATATATATTACAGTGGAACATGGATAATTCGAAATCGTCTTTAATTCAAATATTTCTCTCGGTCCCTAGAATTTAGGGCATAAACAATGTAAAAAAATCGTGGTTAATTCGAATACAATTTTTGATAATTCAAATTTTTTACGAGCCTGTGCCTCCACTGTAAGGTGGACAGAGAGGCGGTCGATCTTAAATCTTGTGAAAATATTCTGCCCTCGGGTAAGAAGGATAGTAAGATACGGATGTAGGGGTTCCGGGACAGTAAGCGCGGCGGTATCATAGTCTAGTTCTTGGACTCTAGGAGTTCTACAACGTGGTGGGTCGCGCTTCCTCCCTTCCAGGGGTTGTTATAGTTACATCCTGTCGTTTTATCCTAGAATTCCCTCCTACCATCCCTCCCATCTTCATTTCTTATTCAGTTATAAGTCAGTCAGCGCCTAGATCTGTTGTATTGTTTGTGCCTTGAATTTCTGGAGTACAGTGCACTTCAGTGAGTTTGTTGATAAGAGGTCGAAGCCTAGAAGTTATAATTCATTAACGTTGTCGATAAAACTTTAATAGCTGCGATTAAAGAAGTTGAAAAAGGAATAAAGAAAAAATCTGAAATAGCCAAGGACTTCGGAATTCCTCCTAATACATTACCAACTTACCTGAAATATAAAGAAAAAATTCTTGCCCATGAAAATAACATTTTTTCAAAACAATAGACTTTTATTTTTACTTTTTTGATAAATTATTTATTACTTATGTATGTAATCATCAATTCATGAAATGTTTGTTTTTCTTTAAATAAAATGTATTTTTTTAAAAATTAAAAAATGTGAAAATATGAAGTTCGATGTTTTAGTCCTTTATTTTCAAATACTTTTGTAATTCTAATTTTGGATAATTCGAACTTTTTTGCCGGCCCCTGGGGGTTTGAATTATCCAAGTTCTACTGTGTGTATGTGTATATATATATATATATATATATATATATATATATATATATATATATATATATATATATTCTCTAGGTTATAGGATCAAGGATCAATGAAGATTTTTAGAGATTTTTCAAAAATTCTGTCATGAGTGGAATCTGAATAGCTATATTCATTCAGAGAATCTTAAAAGAAAAAAAAGAAAATGTTAATGAATAAATAAAAACTTTGAAATATTCGCTTACTTCAAGTGCATCAAATTTACATTCTTCACTTTTTTCAACTTGTAGGTCATCAATTGTTAACTTGACACTATTCCCTGGTAATACTGATATATACCATTCACAGGTAGTTCCGTGGGGATATGCGTTGGGATAATTAGGTGATTTCACTTCCCCTTGTCTCTGCCCTCTATATACTCCTCCACAGCCTAGAAGAAAGCAATGAATTTCAGCAATGGTGAGAAAAAAGGATTACATTCTAAGAGGTTGTTCCCTAAACCCATTCTAGACTGATAGCAATTCTTGTGACAACGGGTTGTCATGCCCGATGGACTGATTGCCACTTTCGTGACAAGGCCATTTCTTCACTTCAAAACTGAATACCATCGTTGTGACAGCTTTTTGTGATATCTAGGAATAAGTTTTGAAAGCTCTCCTCTCTCTTGTATCCGCTAGAGTTCATAAAAACGTAGTTTGAGCCTATTAAATAAGGGTTTTCCTCTCCTACCCATTGCCCTTGTATAGTTCCTGACCCGCTGAGGGACGCTATTTGTGTTTTAGCAATGTAGAGATCATGTTCCTTAAATATTATACCAACTCCAAGATATTTGACTTGATAATATTTTAAAAGAAAATAATTTCGAACAAAAATATTAAAAAAAAAAAAAAAATGTTTTAAGCCTGGTATTGTTTGTTCCAATGGCCAAGATGAAGAAATGGTGATGAAGAACTTTTAAATGAAAGAAGTAATGAAAGCGTACTATAATAAATGAGAAGAGATGAGCAGAGGAGAATACGCTATATTAATTCCATCCCATGGAACGAGGAGACTGAAATGGGTTCCGCTCCATGGATATCTAAAGTAAAGTGGGTTCCCATCTCTTAAGGGTTAATAATAACAATAAATCACATAAAATTAAATAAATTATAATAAATAAGAGCTCAGTACTGAATTAAACCCCATTTTACATTAAACTTATTATTAACGTCTGAATCGCAGGAACTGCATCGTACATGTTTTCATAACTTTATGAAACTTTGTTCTTATCTCTAGTCTCATTTGCAAATAATGGAATTAATACAGTTAACAGTTTGTGAACGATTAAAACACCTTCTTTAACCCTTTCATTGCTGATGAAGGAAAGGACTCACAGCTCGTCAGGCTGCTCGATGAACATCCGTCTAGCTTACCCCCCTTTGCTCAATTAATATTCTAAGAAGATTTGATGAAAGTAAAAATTATATATTTGATGAATTGGTTAAACTCTATTCTTAAATAATAAAAATCAACCCTGCTATATAAAGATATAAAGCCTCCATTACTTTAACCTTTACAAACAATTAATAGTCACTACAGATTCTAAAAATGCTCAGAAAATATAATATAATCCATTATTTTATTATAGCTATTTTAGATGCCTCGGGGATAAGACAGTGCTTTCTGGTGTAGATTTAATTAAGCTGAGAAAACTTTTTTTTTTTTATTTTTTACGGCACACCAACTTCTGGTCCATTAGCACTGACATCCCTGGTGCAGCGAGAAATTTTCTCAACGAGCCTTGAAATGAGAAACTTCTTGCCCCGTTGGGAGTGGAACCCATCATCTCCTACATGAGAACCTAAGGCGTTAGCCCCCCCCCCCCCAATCCTTATTTTCACTAAGTCAAACTGATTTTATACAAGTTAATGGAGCTACACTGGAGGAGCTACATTCAAGGCCACCGAGTTACCTCATGAGGAGTGTGAGGGGTTCGGAGATTGGAGTACTGTGGTGGGGTCATCGATTTGGCCCATTTTTTTCTGGTGATTCTGCATCGAAAAATAGTCGACATGTGTCCGAGCGTTCCGTCTAATGCACCTTAGAAGCTGAGAAATAAAATAAAATAGGTTGAAAATGCTTTATTTTATATCTCACATTAAGAAAATGATATCGACATGAGTCTTTCACCAATTAATTTGTTTTAGAGAGTAGATTAAAGAAAATATACAATCGTTAAACAATAATTTATATTTTATTCGACGTGTTTCTGACCTTTCAGATTTATTCTTTTTTTGGGGATTTACATGGCGTAGGTCTAAAAAAATAGTCTAATATGGGTGGCGAGCTCACCACATGCGGGGATGTATTGGCCCCTGAGGAGGTGGCATTAAGGCCACGAAACATGTAGGGCAAAGAACAAATAAATGGTATGAAAGAAAAAAAAAGGCTATTTTTTTAGATCTACACCATATATATCCCAAGAAAAACAATAATTTATATTTTGTCAAATAAATTAAAAAATATGATTATGTTTTCAAATAAACTAGTATTACACAAGTTTTCAAACCAAAAATAATAAAAGATTTTAATTCAGCACCTCAAGAAACTGTAATGGGGTAAATATCATTGAAAATAAAAAATAAAAATTTTTTCCTGTCCGGAAGAGACTGAAAATTTGTAAGCGAAACATTTACATGAAATTCAATATCTCCCCCCCTTGAGATCATCCAATTTTTACATCCTTTGGCTTTTTTAAAAGAACAGCATAAATAACTATTCCACTATGACAGACGGTACTTGTAAGAAATTGTTCTCAAAATAAAAAATACAATTAAATTTTTTTGCAAATAATGTTGATTCCAGAACACGTATGAACACCCCGATTGGACAAAAATGTGTAACTTTGGAGCCTTTATCGACTGTCCAAATTTGGTTTGAATCTGTTAAATTTTCCTATCAAAATTTCAATACAATTTTTTTTATTTATGGAATCTACCAAAAATTTGCATGTAGGTTTTTTAATGAGCTAAAAAAAATTATTTGACATTCTACACTCTGTAGAAGTAATTATTTTGGCAAAATATTCCACCTAGCTTTAAAAAGTTGTTCATTATCTCCAAACATTCCACAATGTTTTTCTCATGTGTAAGTAAATTTTGTGGGCTCCATTTATTCTTTCTTCTTAGATAATAAGGAGAAAATAGTTTCATCTTCTAATTAATTCATCTTCTTCTTACAGAAAATCATTTAAAACTTTCAACAAACTTGGTTTTTCTCATTCTCACTATTTATCCTGGTTCCCAAAATATCCTATTCTAATCATGTCAATATCATTTTCCAAACTCGAGATATAGAATAAAGCATTTTCAACCTATTTCAATTTATTTCTCAACTGCTAAGGACAAAACGCTCGGACACGTGTTGACTATTCTTCGTTGCAGAATCACCAGAAAAATAAAATGGCCAAATCGGTGACGCCACCACTGTATACTCCCCTTCTTGTCAGTATTAAATTATTAAATAGTTTGCACAATGGTTATTATTATTGATATTTATTTAATTTTCAAATCAAATATTTAGATAATCATTTAGTTTATTCTCAATATTATCTAATAACGGGATATGTTATAGAAATGAAATATTTATATAATGGATATTAATTTTCTGGATTTCAAGAATTTTGTTAATTTATTTATATTTTATGTGCTGTTGCCTAGTATTTCATCCATTTCTACTGATAGTTGGACTTCACTTCTTTCCTTTTTTAAATTGTTGTCATTGAGTTAGAATGTGCTTAATGGTTTGTGGGACTCGACAACTCTCCCATACGTCCTGCCCCTCCCTGCACATCAAGTGTCTATGACTCAATCATGTATGCCCTACGTGCAATGAGCTTACCTTCGGTACATCTATAGAGAAAGCTGTGTTGTAAAATTAAAAAAAAAAAAACTAAATCTCTCCGTTAGAAAAAAATTACTAATTGAGTCAGGAGTTCATTAAAAATATAAAATAGCAAACGTTTTCATGTTTCTTTAGTATTTATTTATGTTATTTAGGAAATTCTTCATGAATGTGTATGTAGTGTTTACGTTACTTGCCTTCCTGAGGTGCCCAGTTATGCAGTTCCTGGGCAGCAGACCTATATGAAAGACGTATATGACATTCTCCCATTTTCAAAATAAATTAGTGATAAGTGATTAGCAGTATAATAAATTAAGGCAAAACTTATAACATAATTGAATATATTCATTAATAGAGAATATTCCCTCACCTGATACAATCCATTCTAGCCTGAATAGATTTGAATCTATTAAATAGGAGTTGGACGGAGGAGAATAGGACTTGTAGTGTATAAAGACATCATTTACACTCGATGAAATGATCGTACTTGGTGTAGCATCATTGCAATATTTACCAATTAGATTATTAGGTTTGTCAGATCCTTCATATATCTACACATACATAAATATAAACATATAAGCACTTTTTTAAAAAAATAATCATTAATAGAACTGTAAATATACACGCATACACACACACACAAACACACACACACACAAACACACACACACGCGCACGCACACACACACTCATATATATATATATATATATATATATATATATATATATATATATATATATATATATATATATATATATATATAAAGAGCAAGGAGCAACACAAGCATGAAACATGTCGGGCAAAAGACTTCAAATGAGGTAGTTACGTATGGTGTTCTACTTTATCCAAATCCTACCATTGAAAAGAAATAAGAAAAAGTATATATATAGGTGTTTCAAAATGAATATTGGGGTTTTAATCATGAGTGCTTTGAGATCGAACCTTATTATATTTTTACTTTGTTGCTTTGAGAATAAGTCCATTCTGTCTGTCAGACATTTAGTTTATTAATTTCAGATAATTTACATAATTTACAGAAATCATTTTGTTCCAGTACATATATCTTCCGGTTGCAGTTTTCGCTTGGAATATCCTCTTTATTTTATTCTATTGCTTAATTTGCATTACTAATATAACTAATTTTTATTTATCTTTTTTATAATGTTATTTTTTTATCAATTTTTATTTTAGAATCGTATACATACTAAAGCTGAGGGGACCCTTGAACTGTAGAGGCAATTGCCAAAAGCTGCAAAACGTTTAATAAATAAATCTAAAATTTCAGTTGAATTATAAAAGGCTTACCTTCAGAAAAGAATTGACACAATTATTTGAGACAGTATCGCTAACAGTGAATTGTGAAAAGGTAATGTTCACTTTATTTCCAACAGGAGCAGCAATTTTCCACAAGCATTCTCTTGGAATATTTTCCCCTTGAGGAAAGCCCGGGCTCTCGATGACTCCACGGTATCCCTTTATAGTCAAATTGCAGACTGGAAAAGGAAATCAGTAGATATTGAGGATAATCATAGGAAGATGTTCACAAACTCTGCATTAAATAGAGTTATATAAGACCATTTGAAATAATTGAGTTATGTTAAAAAAAAAAAAAAAAAAAAAAAAAAAAAAAAAAAAAAAAAACATAATTGCGTCATAAAGAATCATCATAATGTAACAATTGTGGTTGGTTTGCTGGTGAAGGTTCATCATAGTAAATAGGAAGCTGTTTTGTATCCTATTAACAATCATCATATTCTGTAATAGCGTTGCACTGCATGTTCCTCCCTCCCTGTAGAGAGGGCTTACGTTAAATAAACAAATCTTGAGGAATGGTTGGGATTCGGCTAAATAAACCTCAATATGATTTTGTTTTAAAAAAATCTATATAAGGAAGGCTACCAATGAGTAGCCGAAACGTCCGAAATATAGATTTTTTTAAAACAAAATCATATTGAGGTTTATTTAGCCGAATCCCAACCATTCCATCTGTACTTATCACCTCGACGGCTAACTATCTAATCATCATGACAAATCTTGAGGTTATGGTAGTGGCAACAATAAGAACACAATAAACAACCATAGCTCCTTTTCTTGACACTAGTGTCAACTTTAGGAAAATGCTTGTTAGCGGTGCAAACTAAAAATTGAGTTGGAATTTTCATTAGTAATCTATCTGCCGTGATATTATTAATTTCTGAGGACTGGAACCTTAAGTTGACAACAATTTTTCCCAATGTTGATATTCTGTTCCTAATGTTGATAGACAACTTTTGTAAGAGTTTTCTACATGCTTAAATAGTCAAGACACTTTCTTACTCAATTTGTAGTAAATTAGTTAGAGATAAATGCTATTGAATGTGATTTGTACTTTCTGTGCTTTTCTTTAATAGGTTTTAGATGCCTGAAAAAAAAGGAAAGATTCTAAAATATCCCGAGGAGGCCATGGCTAGGGCTATAGCAGATGTTGGTCAGGGTGTACCGGTATAATCCTATGGTGTACCTCGTGTGACATTGTTATATAAAGTAAGGGGCAAAACTCCAATTGAGAGGAGGATGGGCCACCACTCAATTCTTACAAAGGATCAAGAAGAAATTATAGTGGAATGTATTATTATGGCAGCTAAAGCAGATTTTCTGCTGACCATGAATCAAGTTCGTGATAGTGTTCAGGAGTTGATAAGGAAACTGGGGAGAGGGAATCATTTTCTAAATGACCGCCCTGGAAGAAAATGGATGGGAGCATTTCTGAAGCGGAATAAAAATGTATCTTTCAGAACAGCAGATTTAGTGAGGAAGGGAGACAAGTCTGTATATATGGAAGTAAACTGAGACGAAAAGGAGTGGCTAAAACTTCTAATCTCTGCAAATGCTGTTGGTAAGATAGTTCCACCGCTTGTTATATACAAGTATGAATGAGGTCCACGAGATATTGCAGAAAACCAACCTAAAGGGAGGGGAATAGGTAGGTCTGAAAGTGGTTGGATGAATGGGGAAATATTCTTAGAATTCATGGCTAATATATTCTACCCGTGGTTGATAAATAATAATATTCCCTTACCAGTAATATTTTTCATGGATGGTCATGAATCACACCTAACTATGCACCTAAGCAATTTATGTAGAGAAAAAGGAATTATATTAATGGCATTGCCTCCAAATACTACCCACATCATCCAACCTATGGATGTATCAGTTTTCCGAACACTTAAAGAAGTTGGGGTCTCCCGTGGTCTAGTGGCTAGCGCGCTAGATTCATAAGCGGGAGATGGTGGGTTCGATCCCCACCGGCGACAGGAATTTTCTCATCTCAGGGCTCGCTGAGAGAATTCCTTTGGAAGCTAAAAGTACATGATTGGAGGGTTAACCATTTGGCAAGTCCTGTATTAAAAAAAAACTACATTTCGCAGAATTGCTGAAAGAAGTTATAGGAGAAAGGGTCACAGCCTCGGTAGTTAGCAACGGGTTTCGTAAATGTAGTTTGTTTCCTTGGAACCATAATTCCATTTTATTTCACGAAGATAGTGAAAAAAATCAAACAGGAGAAAGTATAGGTTCCACTAATCGACTCCAGAAACACAAGATATGTTTGTCCACAATTGAAGAAGCCCTGGGAGAGAAGCAGATACTTCAGTTTTGTGAAGCAGACATGTGGAAAGGTCGAGTGGAAGACACATCACTTTTTGATTTATGTAAAAAAATTAAAATGAACATCCAGCTGATGGAATGTGACGTTTCTGCAGAAACTGGGCATTCAGCTCTTTTTGAGGTATCTTCGGTTCAACCTGAAGATTCCAGCATGATTGATCTAGGCAATCAATTTGAGGAAGCAATTTGGATTTCAGCAGTTCTCTACCCTGTCCTTTTAAAGAAGCTCTTATATGGCCTCCAAAAAAGGTGGAAATCCTGAGACAAAAAAAAAACTAAACAAGAGCCAATACCTAGTGTCATCACATCAGACAATTTTTTAAAATATAAAGAAAACAAAGAAAGGAAAAAACACGAAGCTGAAAACGCTAAGAAAGAAAGGGCCAAGACTAGATTGCAGAAAAAGCTAAAGAACTGAAGAAGAAGAAAGAAGAACGAGAAAAAAAGAAGACAGCCCAGAAAAAAACTAAATCTAAAAGCAAAAAAAATATCTCTTAAATTGTTATCGTCTGAAGAAGAAAATGACGAATGGGTTCCGTCAGGGAATAGCTTAGATGAGGTTTCATTAAATTTGGCTAACTCCATGACTGATGAAGATGGAGGCTTCAGGAATCATTGTGAAGAAGCTTGTAACGACTTCAATGACAGGAGCTCCATTGAATCAACAAGTGTAAGTACACAATCATCAAAGAAAACAATGGAGGCAGCTCACACAAGTAACGAACATGAGAACAATACACTACATAGTTACAACACATAGAGTTAAAGGAGAAGAAAAATTGTTGAAAAATGATTGAGAAAAATTAATAGTGTGATGAAAATGACAAGGAAGTTATTAACGAAGGTTACGTTGTAAGAGTAGGCGATTACTGCCTAGTTCTATTTGAAGGAAAAAAACAAGATCGAAAACATGTTTCTCAAGTTGCGGTCTCTTTAAATTGTTCACTTTAAAATGCATTAAATATTCCATTGTTCCTACTATTTTAATAAAATTGTATTGTTTGTTGAAAATAAAAGTTGTATTTTTTTTTTCTTTTTCCCTCACTGTCATCATTAGGAACAGAAAACTAACTTAGGCACCGACCTTCCTAAGTGTCAAACTTAGGGCCAAAGTATGGCAACATCTGTTTTTGTTTCTTCTTTACGTGTAATTATATTTTTATGTTAAATTTGTTTATTCAACCATATGTATCTATTTGTTATTCTGATGGGACGAAGTCCCAGAATAAAGTATTTTTTTCATTCATTCATAATAGGCCCCCATTTTTTGACCCCTCGACTTAACACAGACTTTCCACGCATTCCTAAATAACATACAGTCATTCTTGGAGGAAGTCCTTTTGCCACAGAGATTGGGAAGCTGGTTCCAAGTCAAAGGTTGTCCAGCCCACTACGGGAGGGCCGTCCGAAATTGGTTGGACACTAACTATCCATGGCGTTGAGCGTAGCTTGGCCTACTCGATCTTCAGACCTCACATGCTTGGATTTCTTCGCATGGGGATACATTAAAGATTTTGTCTACAGGGAGCCCATTGGCTTATTGGCCAGATTACAGCAGAACAATGCACAAATGCCATCCAGTCTGTCAATGTGCGATGTGATGCCTGTATTGCTGCAAGAGGCCAAACCTTTGAACAGTTTTTAAATTGATTTTTAGGACTTATTAGAAGAATAAATTGTTATTTTATAATTATGCATGCATCCAGTGTTAAATTTAAAATGTTTTAAGAATTTAAAATTTATTTTTATTAAGATTGAAAGTCTTTTTTTTGTTTTAGCACTTTCCTCTGAAGGAAAGTAGATATTTTAAATTATTTTGAACTTGCAGCTTTACATGGTGTCAGTTAATGTTTTGACCAAGAAGATATTTTGTTGTTTTTTGGGGGAGGAGGTTGGTGGGTAGAGGAGGTGGAAGGTAAAAGATACTTTTAATGATTTTTATTATGAAAGAGTGCGACTGTGGGAAGTTGTATGTAGGTCAAACAGGCAAGAAGGTGGTCACTCGGATCGGAAAACACGCTCAGGAGCGTGTTTTCCATCCTATAGTCAGGACTGACTATAGAATGGGACACAACAAAACTTCTGCAGTGGTAACACATGGAGAAGAGTGCCACAAGCAAGTCTTGTTTGACCAAGAAGACAGATCCCCAAGGCTATTGCAATTCATGAACATCCAGTGAATTTCAACCGGGAGGAAGGCCTCATCCTGCCGAACATCTGGTGGCTATCCTGAAGGAGATAGAGGAGACACCACGGACTGTCGATGATCAGCGCCCCGAGCGGACAACTGAGGAACCAAGCATGTTCACATTTGGGTTGTGTCATTGGTGAGATGTCATAAAGCTTAGAGATATAGAAAAGTTGCTAAACTTTTAGTACAAATTAATAAGAAAAAATAAAGTTTATAAATTACCAGTGTTGTACTTGAGATGGAAACCTCTGCCTTGTCTGCTCATGTCAGATCTGAACCTGATCAACATTTTATTACCTTTCGAATTAATGGTCAACGGATGATTCTCGGAGCACATTTTGGCTAGTCTTGGTGAACTTAAAGTCATGCCATCAAAAACCTTCAACATACAAAAACATCCTTTTATCAATGGTTCAAGAAAAAAAAACATTAACAAATCCTGTTCAACAAGCAGAGCAGTAAAAAAAAAGTCCTGTAACCGGCCACAAGGGCCCTGAGGGGCAGATACTGTAGAGGTATCTGGATCACCGCACACTAGGGAAAGTGGTCAGTAATATGCTCCGGCCGCCTGATTTTTCCCTTTGCTGCTTCGACTGCTAGGGACACCATTAAATATCCTATTATTAGATAGGGGCTAGGGGGGCCATCAAGGTATTTATTAATAAATTAATTAAAGGCTGGGTTGGCCTAGGGACGGTCAGGGAAGCCAAATCCAACCCATGAACGAAGACACTAGAATACAGGAGTAAGGGGCTCGGAGAGTGAAGCACGAATTTTCTCGTCTGAGGAAATAACTCTCCGACTCTTGCAAGTCTTCTCCAAACACACAGTACATATTGTACTACCGAACGCTGGCAGAGCCCCAGACGCTCCAGACGAGAGAACTCGTGCTCGACTGGCTGTTGGGTATTACAATATGTGTTCTCTACTCTGTGTAGAGAGTAAGTCTAAGTTCCATATATTTTACATTCGACTCTAATGAGTCTTCTCCGAACTACTCATCACTACACAGTAGAACACATATTGTACTACCAAACAGCCTGTCGAGCACGAGTTAACTCATTCAGAGCAATGAAAGGGTTAAGTGTGCAGTGAGTTAAAGTCGTAATATGAGTAGCTCAGTTTCCTTAGAATAATTTTATTTGAGAAATATTTGAAGAAATTAGCCTATTTCATTACCTCCACGTAATCAAAAGCACACGATCCGTGGTCTTCTAATTCTAAATCGGGAATTGATAGGCTAATTGAAGATCCTTGAGCTACAGAAATTTTCCATTTACATTCTCCAGACCTTCCGTATGGTTGTGGATAATTGGGGGACATAATAGATCCACTAGATGATGTTAACGGGCCACCGCAGCCTGGAAAAAATTGAATCAGTTACTATATAAATACATTTATAATACAAATCTTAAAAAGTAATGAGGTCATGAAATATTTATGTATTCAGGTATTTATTTACATGTTTCTTTTCATGCTCTTGTTTGAATTAAAATATCAATTTTATTGTTATGCTGTGAGAGATAATAAATCCCACAATTACTGCATGGTCATCATCGTACAGGAACTCCCACCAGGAAGAAGTAGTCCTTGCGAGGTGGTCTATGGTATGAAACCATTTTTAATGTGATATTTTCAATGGTTTCAAAAAAAAAAAAAAAATGGAGAAAACTGAATTCTTGTCCCAGTCACCCAAAAATAAAAGACTGACTTGAAATGTAATGACATATTCAATGTTCATCCAAACAAAGATTTGCAATTTTGGTATTGTTTGAAGGAGAAAAATTATTAACAAACAGTTAATTAATAGAATAAATTCATAATAATAATAATAAATTCTTATAATTGACAAGGGAAATAAGACAGTTGATATTATTGATATCACTGCCCCGAATGATGAGAATATCCGGAAATTGAATGCTGAGAAAGTGGGAAAATACCAGGACTTGGGCATAATCTAAGGGAACAGCCCTCTTAATCTCGACCAATGGGTTCATTCTAAAGAAAACTATTGATACAGCTGGTAGAAACTTCTGGCCAGAAGAGTCTGGAAACGTTTAAACGAATCCTTGTAATAAAATAAAAATTGAAAAAAAAAATAAAAAACATGAATTGCTTTGGTTAGAAAACTCCCTATAATGATAATAATGTTAATTAATAACAATAAAGCAATTAAAAATTACTTTATTATTATTATTAAATTTTAACGTCCATATCCATAACGTCGTTATTATTAACTACAAACTTTAGGACGGGTTATCTATAGGTTACCACCCTTTTCTAGCCAGGATAGGGCTGATGCCTTTTCTTTTTTCTAAAGAATAGCCACCACCCCTAGTGGGAATCAAACCCACGATCCTTTGGCACGGAGTGTTAAGTGCTCACGCCTTAACGCTCATGGCCACCGGGCCTCCAAAAAATTACTTTAACATACTTGAGCAGTTCAGTGCTTTACATAAATTTTGTTAAATATATCTTGTTGAGAAATTGTGGGGAGAGAAAGGTTATCATTTGAAAGCTTACTAAATGATCTACAAAAAAGGGATCGTCATGAGACAACAAAACAAATAAGCATGACTCATGATACTGTGTTTTAAAGTAACAAGAGAAATACATTTTTATGCACATCAATTTAATTAAAAAAAAGGAAGAAAAAAAGTAACTATAACTTTATTTCTTATTATGAATTTACTTATTTTAATCATTCCAATACTATTGAAGGATATACCTGTTTGAGCAGCATTCCAGAGGAGTTTGAAACCTGCGCTTTCTTCATTCCCATCAGTAACAAATCGAAAATATAATTGATTTGTTGTTGAAATGAAACTACGATTAAAACCTTGCCCACAATATTTCTTTATAAAGGGGGAATTACTATGTCCACCATTTCTGAAAAATAAATCGATATTGACATGAGAGTATAATTACAGGCTGGATGGTTCGATCAATTCATATTCGAGAAGAGAAAAGAAAACAAAAAAAAACTATAAGCTAAACATAAATTCATAAGCAGTAACATTCTTAAATTTAAAAAGTTAATGTTTTAAAAAATATATATATCAAAGATTAATTTTATACTTTCTGGATAGAGCTCTAAATTTGTAAAAATTGAATACATAGTATGCCTGAATAATATAATTAAAAAAAAAGAAAGAAAGTTGATCATTTTACCTTATTTCTAAATAGTCACTAACACATTCAGAGCCTCCGCTTTCAATATCGAATGCTTCAGGTGTAATTTCAATTTGTTGATTATCAGGAACCGTGATAGTGAATGTGCAATCTAGATTTGGTGGATATCCATTGGGATAATTTGGACTCTTAAGTTCTCCCATAGTTGTGAAGAAATTAGCATTACAAACTGAAACATGACAAAAATAAAATGAATTCCTTAATAAATTTAGTAGACTCTTATTTCTCAATTGATCCAAGAAAATATTTTAAAAAAATATCAACTGCTTGTTTCAGTCTAACAAGGGGAGTATACAGCGATGGGGTCACCGATCTGGACACTTTTTTTTTCTGGTGATTCTGCGTCAAAAAATAGTCGACACGTGTTCGAGCGTTCTGTCCAATGCGCCTTAGGAGCCGAGAAATAAAATAAAATAGGTTGAAAGTGCTTTATTTTTTATATCGAGTTTAAAAAATGATATCAACATGATTCTTTCACCAATTCATTTATTTTATAGAGTAGATTAAAGGAAAAATATTATCGTTAAACAATAATTGATATTTCTTTTTAAAAAAAAATTCAAAAATTTGCTCACGTTTTCAGGTAAACTAGTATTATACATTTTTTTAAACCAAAAATAATAGCAGATTTAAAATCAGCACCCAGGGTCTCCCGTGGTCCAATGGCTAGCGCCTTGGATTCATAAGCGGGAGATGGTGGGTTCGATTCCCAACCTCCGGCAGGAATTTTATCATCCCACGGCTCGCTGGTAAAATTCCTCGCTGCACCCTGGATGTCGGCGCTAATGACCTAGATGTAGATGCGCCGTTAAAAAAAAAAAAAAAAAAAAAAAAAAAAAAAAAAAAAAAAAAAAAAATCAGCACCCCAAAAAACCGTAATGTGGTAAATATCATTGAAAACCAAAAATAATGATTATTCCCAGTCTGGAAGAGACTAAAACTTTGTAAGCAGAAAAGTAACGTGACTTTTTTTAATTAAATATCTCCCCTTGAGATAATCCGATTTTTACATAATTTAAATCTTTCAAAAGAAGAAAGACTCCTTTTACTAACCATACAAATGACTATTGTATAATCTCAAAAACGACTTGCAAAAACTGGTTCTCAAAATAAAAATAAAATGTAAACGTTTATGCATATAACAGTGACCCCAGAATACGTAGAAACACCCTGATTGGAAGGAAATGTGTCACATTAGGGCCTTTATCGACCCTCCAAGTTTGGTTTGAATCGGGTAAATATTCTTTGAAATATGGCCGGATTGGTGAATCTTTAACAAAATTTTAAGGGTCTCAAGCGAAATTTAAAATACTTTTTTTTTTATTTTTGTAATATTCTAAAAATTTGAATTTAGGGGTTTTTCAATGTGCTAAAAACGAATCTGACATTCGTTTTTAAATCAAAAATTGTTTAAAACAATTGTTTTTTTGCAAATAAAAAGTCTACATTTTTTTCCCTGAAAACGGCCTTTTTAGAACTTTCCTTACTGGACTATAGACAGATAGATGGATATAGATATAAATTTTAATGCATTGCATTTTTGGGATCATTCCTTCAAAAAGTGGGGGCAATTAATATGCTGGAGGACCTTAGTTAAAAAATCGAGCGCACTAAGGATTTTATCTTCTAGTGTCTTTGTTTGTGGGTTGAATTTGGCCTCCCTGATTATCCCTAGGCCAACCCAGCCTTTGATGTTATTATTAATGTGTACCCAAAAAGGTGAAAATCAGGCGGTCAGGGCATATTACTGACCACACTTTCTTCCAAGTGTGCTGTATGGCCATAATCAGATATCTCTACAATATCTGCCCCTCTAGGCCCTTCTGACCTTTTTCCCTTCAAAAAGTGTTAAAATATATTTAATAATATTAAATTATTAATATTTTTATATTAAGATCGATTTCTCTTGCATCCTCAAATGGTTTCATGAAGGATTTCTCACACTGACACTCTGATTTCTATTGGTATAAACCAAAAAATGTACTAGATTCATGAGTTTGACAAGGAAGTGTAATATAATTTGATGGAAAATATTTACCATTCACTTAAATATTAGGATGAATTATGAAAAATAATAAATGCTGAAATACTAACTGTGTTGAGCATTAACTGCAATATAAGATGCACTGAAGCCAGGTCCTGATACTGCTCTGTTTGTGTGAAATAGAACACTCATAATATTAGACGAAGATGTTATGGGTGGAGGTAAAGTTGTGCCGCAATATCTAGAAATTAACAACATTTTTCAATGAAAAGCATTAATACTTAACCAGCCATACCAGGGTATTAATTGATACATGAGTGTATTGTTCTATTTCATTATTACTTCAAAGTTTGTAAGTTTGTTGTCCAGTATTAATTGGTCCTAATAATAATAATATATTTTTTGAATTTGCTTCAGCTAAATAAAGGCCTTCTGGCTTGAGTACCTGTGACTTGTCCTAGCTTTTGTAACAAGGCTATAACATAAAAAAAAAAAAAAAAAAAAAATACTTACACACCGCCTATCTGCCCCGCATAAGACTGAATAGTGTTATTATCAAATATCTTCACCCAATCTTTGAAACATCTATAAGATCGCTCAACATTAAAAGATTGCCACGTGAGTTGAATCATAGTCCCAGGTGGGGTAGAAATTATCCATGTGCAGTCGTGATCGTGTATGTATTCTTCAGGAAAGTGTGGAGAATTTAGAGTTCCAGATTTACCAGTTAAAATACCACCACATTCTAAAACAAACATTTGAAATAAATTTATAAAATTCCAATTTCCTTTTTCCACTAAAGCTGGCGAGCACCATACACAGCAAATATCAAATAAAAAAGTTGTTTTTACATCAATGACGTTAACTTAACTTTCTGTAATTTTTTTCTTAGTGAAAAGATTAGAATAAATAAATTTACACTTTCATTGATATAAGTTGGTCAGACAATCGTCAATACATTATATATAATGAATATAAAAATGTTAATTGTGTTAATTTAATTTATAAGTTGCCTATTAGATATTATGCGCAATAAGGTGTTACAATATGCTTAATAATGTATTGGAGTAAGCTCAATAAATATGCCCAACAAGGTGATGTGTTAAATACTATTGGCATGCGCGAAATTTTGAGGGAAATATTCCCGATGGTCCACCAATTGCAAACTCCCATTTCAAGGAGCAATACGATACGTGAAACATTATAACAACTGATTATGTCTTGTTTAAGACTGGAGTAGGCTTTGGGAGATCCGGCAAGGGAGATAGTGTTTAATTTTTATCAAAAATTAGCCAAAGCTAAGGCTGAAAAATTTGTAAACCTCCTAGTGATAAGGTTATAACAGAGAGAATTTTTTCCACCAATTTCTTGCACGGGGAATATAGGGCCTTTTCCTTCCAACTAAACCATCTATTTGAACAGACTAAAGTTTAAATTGTTTTCAGCCTTAGCTTTGACTAAGTATTGATAAATATTAAGCACTATTTCCCTTGCCTGCCCTCTCAAAGCCTTCCCTAGTCCTAAACGAGGCATTGTTCATTGTAATAGAAATGCAAATGGCAGAACCTTCGGGATTATTTCCCTCAGAATTTCGCACACGCGGGATTAGAACTTTTCCATCCAACTCTACGAGCTATAGGACCATGAAAAGTTATTAGATCATGATACTATTCGAAAATGAACTTTGTATGATTGTATTTAAAAATAATTTTCAAGTTTTAAAAAAATGAGAAATAACTGTGATATAATTATTAAATTATAACACACCTGTTATTTTTCTTTGATAGATAATGGCACTAGCCAAAATATTATAAAATAAGTGGAATAAAAAGTTTTGAAAACTAAAAAATATTTAGTCCCAAGATAATTTTAAATGATACCTACGGACGTCAATAGAAGAGAAGTTAGCTTGAAAACCTCTTCCATGCCTTGACGCATCAGTTTCAAAAACCAGAAGGAGAAAATTATGCGTGGATATGATTCTACCAGGTCTGTTAGTCCCGCAATATTCTCCAATTAGTGGTGAATCCATAGTGTTTCCATCATAGATCTGTAAGCAGTAACATTAGAGACGTCAACGAAAAACCTTCGATACCCAGGAACTGCGTAGTTTATCCTAATTTGCCCATGTCTTAAGTTTTATTTTCCTCATGCCAACCTCTTGGGTCATTAATGCCTCCAATTATGACATTGACATAATACTTGATCCTTTTTATTCAAAATTATATTATTACCCAAAACTATACCATTAGATGAAATTCCATATGATAGGATCGGTTGTTTGGTTCGGAAACCTAGATTTAATTTTTTTAAACGCATTACCGATTATTTTGGTTAGAAATATGGATACTCGCACTGTGCGGCGACAGGAATTTTCTCATCTCATGGCTCGCTGAGAAAATTCCTCGCTGCACCTTGGATGTCGTCGCTAATGGCCCCGATGTCGATGGCCAGTAAAAAAAAAAAAAAAAAAAAAAAAAAAAAAAAAAAAAAAAAAAGAGCCATTTCTGCGCTCTTAGTGGTGTGCTAACGAATAACGTTTTTAACCAGTAAGTCGATCAAACTGAACACATAAACTAGCATACAATACAGTAGAACTCATGTATTATATTGGAGAAAGAATAAAAAAAAAAGGGTGAAAATGGGGGGGGGGGAGAGCGAAATGACCGACTAGTGTCTCAGGAGAGCATGTGCAGTAAGTAGGCGGAGAAATGATTGAGGAGAGAGAGAGAGAGAGAGAGAGATGTAATGAGGAGAGAGAGAGAAGAGGGAATAGAGAGAGGGAGAAGAGGGAGAATGTGAATGGTAGGTCGGCCAACCTGAGACCGAAAGAGAGAATGTTGAGAGGGGTGAATGGTAGGTTGGCAGTACTGAGGGGCTGGGGAGTTGGAGGCTCAGTTATGAGCGGGGCTCAGGGGGTCGTGGAGCGAGCCTCGGCCGAGCTCACGCGGAGGATCACCGGCCTCAGGCGAGGGGCAGAGAGGGTCACTAGTGCTCTCTGTGGGGCCCCAGATAAACCTGCAAGGTAAATACTTTTAGCATTTTTTATTAATTATTAGTAAACCGTTACTATACTTAGCAAATCTAAAATGATTACCTATCATGAACAATAAATATTCCCAAAGATCTTACGAATTAAATTTTATTTCATTTAATTGGATCATGTTAATACAAAAGGAACCAAGCGACAGTATCAACGTTCCCAGAAAATTATCCTTTAAGCTAAAATATCACAGAGATTCAGTTAATTAATAATTTTCAAGTATTTTGTCCACAAACTATATAATATCCCACAAATTATTTTCATGGTGTTTCTATTTAGGATACTATTTCTGACAACTAGATAGCTGAAAGAAAATACCACTTCATTTTTTCAAAATAAGGCGCTTGGTTCCTTGCTGATTATCATGGTCCAATTAACTTTCTTGTTTAACTTTATCATTAGTATCCTTTGAACCTACTCGGTCTGGAATAACAGCACGGTTAATGCAGTTTTAAGTAACAATAAACAGTTGCAGTTTTAAGCTACAATAAACCGTATTATGAGAAGATTTCATATATTAATAGTACTTTGTACCAATGAAAATATAATATTATTTTATTATAAGTGCCAAATGTTATTTCTTGTGTATCATTTATTTGGTTTTATAATGATTTAACTTTCTTAAGTTTACATTCTTCATAATTTCACATATAATTGTTACTGGAATTATTAAAAATATGTTTTTTTTTTCTATGATTTACATAAACTGCTCTAATAAAAATAACTACAAATTTACAAAAGAATCTTAGGCGAGGTCCATCAGCTGGAGTGGCAATTGCGTACACACAGTGGCAGATTATTGTATTAGAAGCATACAAAAACAACAAAAGGATCACTTCTCTATAATTAATGAACATAAATACTCATAAATATAGAAAACAATAGTATTAAAATAATATCAAAATCTAACTAACAATAATATTCAATAATATATATTTTCCACTTTTTATTGTTCCTTTTTCTGGCAGGGGGTCGATAAAGCATTACACTCTTGGTTCGCATTTACTTCTTTATTTGATGTGTTTTGCCAGACATGTTTCGTACCTTTGTCGCACCTCTTCAGGGGCTTCCCTCCGTAATCGAACATGCAGCCATAGAGCTGATGTGCTTACGCCTCAGCACTCATGACCACTGGACCTCCACTTATTAAGCATAAAATCCTCCCATCGAGGGCCTCCCAGCGTCACACCAATTCCATTCGCATATATTTATTTTCCCTCCGCAGGATTTATTTTCTCCCCTTTGCAGGTAATCAATAATTACGTTGACAAATTAAAATATTACTTAATTAAAACTTCCATTTATTCCATACTAGCTAATATACACAGTGTTGAAACTTGTATAAACAAAATTTAAGCGGACAGAACACTCATACACTCTGACTAAAAAGTTGTTACCCATTTGTAATATTTTTTCCTCTAATGCGCATCTTCCTACTCTGAGGTTAAGATTAAATCGGCTGTTTGCTGTGCAGTTTTTCTTTTATCATCCCCAAGTAAAAAGGGTCTACTACTGGAAGAGTTTTTCGTTCCAACTTTCTCAAAACCTTCATAACTTTTGTTCTGATCAACATTTACATTTATTTGAAAATTATTGTTCTAAGTCCATGATAATTAGAAATTCTGCCAAACTTTCAAAAGTCTAGCATTAGACACGGCTGAGTCTTAAGCGGACAAATTTTGGTTGGATTTATACAAAGCCATTTCTTTAAGGTTGAATTTGGTGCCTCTAATATATAATTAATGTGTCTCTAGTTGTGCTGATTTGTATTAATTAATTAATGAAATTAATAAAATAAAACAAACCCTAAGCCTGTCAAACATGCAATCATCTGATTGTTCAATATCAAAATCAGTGAAGTCGAGCTTTATAGCATTCCCTGGAGGGCGTTGTATAGTAAAAGTGCAAGTTCTGTCCTCAGGATAATGATGTGGGTAATATGGTGAGCTTATTACGCCTTCTCTCTCTGATGTATCTCTCCCGCAGACTGAAACACAAATTATTAGGATTTTAATCTTAAATGTTTTCATTCTCCATGGGTGGTGTGATTAAAACAGAGTTGATAATACGACTTCAATATTTCGGAGCTGTAACTCCAGTTAGTGTGATTAAACCGGAGCTACAACTACCCCCTGTAGATATATCTCGCTTTTCCCGGAGGTGTAGTTACAAATTCATTTTTGGTGTGATAAAAGAGAAGCTACAACTTACCTAGGCGGAATAACATCTTCCTTTTCTTGAAGTACAAGGAGGAGCAGGCTCCACTTTCGTCAGCTATTCTTCAACATCAGGATTATTACTATATTTATTATTATTTAATTTAATGAAGGGAAAAGGATTCCAAATGAAATCATAAGGTTGTAAAAGTACTCCAGTTCGTGTTTTGATTTCTTCAAAAATTGCTGGTATAGGACAAGTCTTTGAAGTTGTTATTTATTCTGCCTCCTTAGTTTTGTAGGCCAATAACTTCTTCATATTTGGTCTTGTGTTGCTATTGGCAGACGTGGCTTGAGAGGATATCTGACTAGTAGTTGATATGGCAGACATGCTATTGCTATCGCTCTTTTCTGGTTTTTACGAAAATGTGATGTGGGATACTCCTACTGAATAAATTCCTGGGAAGTTATTAAATGCTGGAGTTTCTGTTTCCTCATGTTCTGAAAGGAATTTCACTTCCTAGTTAGTTAATTGAATTATTTTGTTTCCTGTCACTTTTACATCAGTTATCTTCTTGATTATATGTGTGTGTGTGTCTGTTAACACGATAGCGGCTAGAGATTTGTTTTTTCATCACAAAACTTGGTTAAACAGCGTTTAATTAGCAAACGATTGAACGAGTTCGTAAACCAACAAAATCGGTCAAATGGAAGGGGGGGTTTACCCCGGACCCCAAACACTAATTTGACCAAGCACGCCGTAGTATTTTATATTTCAACGAAACTCAGTATTCGTAGTGGTAATCTACGGAGGAAAATGGACTGTAAAAATAAACTAAATCGGTTGATTAGGAGGACGGGTTTACTCC
The DNA here is from genome assembly GCA_946811695.1 of Gonocerus acuteangulatus. Classification (NCBI taxonomy): domain Eukaryota; kingdom Metazoa; phylum Arthropoda; class Insecta; order Hemiptera; family Coreidae; genus Gonocerus; species Gonocerus acuteangulatus. Next base: position 46,655,954 of record OX328131.1, read on the forward strand.
GGACTCAAATTACTAATATACTCATACCAATCGTAATTTCTACTGTATTGTAACGAAACACGGTATACATCGTGGGTAACTCATGAGGAAGAAGTGTTGTAAAAATGAGCTAAATCGGTCAATCAGGAAGGGGGGTTTACTTTGTAATATATTTCAATAGAATTAGCCCGCCAGACGTAGGTTCGCAAAGCCGCAACAAGGAGCGCTTTCTACCATTAGAGGGACTGTATCCTGTTCCTGCGTCAGATCAAATGATGAAAATATGAAGTTTTTTTGTATTTATTAAGTAGTGTAGTAGGTAACATTTGTAAACATAACTCTGGAAGAAAATTAATTACAAATTAATAATTGAACACTTACTCATTACAAAATTAAAAGAGAACTATTCATTTTTTATTTTATTTATATAGGATATTTTAAGCAAATTATTCTGTAGAGGAAGAGGATGATAGATTCGAGCATGGAATATAGCCACTACTACTACAGGGTAGTTGTATCTAGTCCTAGTTGTAGCTTCAGTCCATTCTCCTGCTCCCATTCCATTCAGGATAGTTGTAAATACAGAGTCCTAGCCTTTCTTTCATGATCCACCACCCTGCCTTGCTTTAATCACACCACCCAATATTTAGTACGGGTGTAAGTAGTAGACAAGGACTAAGTAGATTTAATCATTCACATGTGTTAGGGTGTTAACCTTGACGACTAAGGAATATCTTCGGACATTAGTCCTAGTTTAACTACAACTTCAATATTTTCTGAGACAGACATAAATTCAGGAAATAAATGACTAAAACTTGATTTTTATTTTTCAATATATTTTTTTGACAAATAAAGAATAGTTGATAACAACTTAACTTGAAAATACTGTGATGTGGCGCCCTGCGTGGAGTGAGAACCTCCTTTCTCTACCTCTTTGGACTGATTACATTTTTATGTTTCATATTCGATTTGGAATTCGCACTACTTTTAAATGATTACTATCCAAAAAAAAAAAATAGTCAATTTTCTTCTCCATTTTGGATGTAACAGTTTTCTTATACAATTTAAGATTTTTATTCTTTTCTTTTTTTCCCGTGGTCGGTAGGCCTTGGTTAGGAGAGGCGTCGGTTTGCTAGGGGAGTCTGGCATAAGATGGCATAGGAAGCACGTGCCAGAGAAAAGTTTTTTTTTGCAAGTATGGGGTTTCCAGCTTGTATGGAGGGACTGAGGCGTCCATTTATTTAATAATGAAAATGAAGATCCAGTAACACGAGGAGGCGGCATTTGTTTTCCCCGTTTTATCGATTTGGCCGAACATGTGATTGGAACTCCATGTGGTAGGCATCTAGAGCTGATTTGTGGGACAAATGTATGAGTAACCCATACATTTTTATCTTCTGCTGGACACCAGGCTCCATGTTTTATTTATTTCCAGGCCTCATTTAAATTTTTGTTGTTGGATTACTGCCATGAGTGCAAGTAACTATATTGAAGTGTATAGCTTGAAAATTTGGGAAAAGTTTCAGTTTACTATCGCTAAATAAGTTATTGGCAATGCCAAATTACTAAAATTTTGTGTTGTTGTAATTTGATATTCGTGGCTATGCCAGTTTATGGAATTGTATATGTTGTTGCAATTCAATATTTCTTCAGTATGTGTTTTCTATGCCAATTTATTGGATAGATATGGATTTTAGTCTTATCGTAATGTATTATTTACAAGTAGTTATTGGCCAGGCCAGACTATTGAATTTTATGAGTGTTGAGAATTGTGTCTTTTCCCAAATTGAATATTATATTTGATATTTATATGTATTTATACCTTTATCGAGAGTCTATTTTTGCTTCTTCCCAGATTACTGATTATATCTGGTGTATGTTTATAAGTTTATGCTTTTATTGAGAGTCTATATTTGCTTCTCCCAGATTAATAATAATATCTGGTGTATATACAGATATGTATATCTATCGATACTTTTACTGAGAGGCTATTTGTGCTTTTTCTCAAAATATTAATTATATTGAACATATTTATATTAATCCTTTTACTGGGAACCTACTTGTGATATTTCTAAATATTAATTATATTTAAAATATATATATATATATATATATATATATATATATATATATATATATATGCTTACCCTTTTGGTGGGAATTTATTTGTGATATTTCTAAATATTGATCATATTTGGTATATGTGTGTTTACCCTTTCATTGGGAATCTATTTGTGGTATTTCAAGATATTAATTATATTTAAGGTATTTATATATATATATATATATATATATATATATATATATATATATATATATATATATATATTCATTCTTTTATTGGGAATTTATTGGTGATATTTCTAAATGTTAATTATATTTAATTTATATTTGTACTTTTCCCAAGGATCTATTTGTGCTTCTATATTATTCAATATTTGAATAATATTAATTATGTTTGAACTGACTGTATACTTATTCCAATATAGTTACCAACTCAGAGTTATCTTATTGTGTTCTTTATTATTTGGATCACCTGGGTTTCATACCTCCTTGAACCTGGCTATCCGTTGGTCTATCCGGATAAATTGTACCACCCCAGGTGTTGGTAAGTGAGCCTTGCAAATTTAAATTATTTTTAAATAATTTTAATATTCATTCAAGTCAAATTTAACGGTACAATACGTAACCTGCGGTTTATTGTATTGAAGCTCTATCAAAGATATTTTTTTTGGTTGTGCATTAATAATCAAAATGAGTTTCATTTAAGTTTAAGTTAATTGAAGAAGAACAAATAAATAGAGGTATCTATAACTTCATCACAGACTTGATATAAACTATTTTTCTGTAGATTAAGTTTATTTTTCTTATTCTTATAATACTTATTCAATCCGTTTACCTGTAGAATATTCAGCAACAAAACCTCCTTCATTTTGTGTATGATCAGACACGAAAACAACGAGAAGTGCATTAGTTGTTGATGTAAGAGGTGGTATGGTAGCTCGCCCGCACCACGTTCCTTTAAGACCTGAATCCTTTGTTGGACCATCGTATATCTGAAAAGTATATTGAAATGATTTTTTTTTTTTTTTTTTTTTTTTTGTCATTACACTACAAGAAGACTGAGTTGTAGAGATAAATTGCTAAAGCAGATAACATAGAACAGCATGAATTTATACGCTTTTTATGTATTTGTAGTAAAATTACGATTTGAATATTTGATGTAATCATAATAATAATAGATGATGCCCCTTTTCCCTCACATACACCTTAGCCTAAAAAGAGCAAGTCTGAAAATAAGCGGAGTTTCTAGTATTCCTAGTAACGATGGAGGCCAGAGAGGAAGAGAGTTCTGAGCATTGCTTGTCTCTCAGGACCATCTATAGCAGGGCGTGTCCTAGTCCAATGCAGAGCAACTGCTTCTAAAGTTTGCAGTATCCATTAATGATTAATGAGTGTCTTACCCTCGACCAGTCACAATAGACCATAATCCCTCTGCCAAGGAAATGGAATTTGCAAATGACAGAACTGTCGGGAATATTTCCCTCAAATTTCCTGCATGAGTTATTGAACTTTTCCATCTGAACAGACTATAAATGAATGAGTATATATAATAAATGAACAATTTATCACAATAAACGAATATTAGGTTTTTCTCATTTGAACTTCAGAACTGGTTCTTATTTACTTCCCAAATGAGGGAAATACTCATTTGGGAAGTAAATATAGTATTTGGGGGTTTTATTTGCACTATTTCTTATTTTCCCTTTAGAGGGAAATACTCATTTTTTTTTCAATTTATTTTTTGAAAAATTACATTTAATCAAGAACAAAACTTGAAATTATGTCACCAGAGAAAATTATTAAACCAATTTTGGTAAACATATTTGGAAAAAATAAAGTTTAAATGGACTAAATATTTACCGAAAGATAATCGTATACACAATCAAACGCTTCTTCCGTTGAAAAAGAATTGATTTGAAGTTTAATTTTTTCTCCAAGTGGTGCTTGTATCAACCATTCACAATTAAGAGATTCTTGATATTCTGTGCCTCCCGGAAGCATTGGAGGTGATACTGATCCATGAGGTTTGGTATAAGTACCACCACAGCCTGGTATACCTTCTCGGTTGGAGAAAGCAATCTGGAATCCTTTCCCAGTTCTAGAATCATGTATAAAGATATTGATAAAAGTTAGTCAGATAGTTCAACTACCAAGTGATATTTATTAAAACCACTGCATATTAGCTGAGTACTTGTCATTCAAACGCTTGTACCTAAGTGTAAATACAGTTCTTTTTAGTGAGAATTATTAATCCTTCCAACACTCTGAGTGGATACATGCGGGCATGAAAATCAGTGCCCCCCCCCCCCACCGCTCTAGATCCATGCATGGGATCTGGGTTCAGCACTCGCTAAGATCACCTTTACTCATAGTTTTTTGAATTCGTTCCCTCGAAAAACAGTCAATGATCGAAGGGGCGTATAAAGAGAGGTTCCTTCCTATTCTATTACTACTACACCATTAGTTTATCTGTTTTGGGGTCTCAAAAATGTTTCCTAGCCACACTGGTCAGTTTAAAGTGTACTAGTGATCAGTGTGGTTCAATTTGTGCCTCATTTTTTTTTTTTTTTTTTTTTTTAAATTTTACATAGTATTTAACATCGTCTTAATGAGCCAGTGATGATGAAATTAGGCGGATTTTGGGAGGTAAAAAAAAAGGTAACAAAAAAATTTGTTTAAAGTCTTTATAAAAATTAGGGGAGAAATTTATTTTTAAACAACTCTGAGGCAATAAAAATGCACGAGAAGGAACGAGGAGGAACGCCGATCTTATCTCAGAGTTGGAGTGGAAGTAGATCTAGCCTAGCTTTCAGACCTGTGTAGATGCTCGTCCCGTGCAACAGTTAGCGGTTAGAAGGTTAATAAACAAGGCAAGTACAACTGAATAGCTATGGCTTCTATTTACTAAGCAACAAATACCCCCCTCCCCCCAACCATTATACAACGCAGTTGTCCCTTGTCACCTCGTGTAAAAAAGAAAGTGACAAGATTCATGGTTGTGTTTATTAATTGATAGACCAAAAGAAATACTCAACGCTACTTCTCCATCAATATGTGAACAAGTATTGTCAGTAAGCCAACAGAGTGAGAAAAACAAGTACTACGCTCGTGTAAACTAAACTGAATACATACATAAATTGACTTAAATTTAAAATATTAATTTTTTTAGAACAATTAATTCGCCAGATGAGGATTTGACCCCAAAATCTCCCAGAATCTGCACATTAATGGTCTTCATCACAAGGATCCAAAACTTCAGGCAGACAGCACAGCGTTATATTTATCTGACTGCTTAGTGTGGTTACTTCTACTTGGATTTTATATAAATATTTAGAATTTACAACAATGTAAAAATGTATTTTTAATGAATTGTTGAAAATGTAGTTGTGAAAGATCATGAGGAGAGAAGCTGCTAAGTTGCAGTACTCACATGACTATTACTGGAGCTAGTCTCTAGACCAGTTGCAATTCAGTCGGCAAACGGTGTTATTTGGGATTTGTAATGAGGGTAGGGAGTTAATTAGAGAATAATGATGGTAGTGTAATTTTTGATAGTTTCAGATGAAGGTTGGATAAATGGAATATTGAAGTTATTATGGAAAGTCAAATTAGAGACACCGAATGGAGAAGTTATAACTGTAAAGCAGGCTACACACAGTAAGGCAGGCCTGTGAGTTAGACCTGAAGAGTCCGCCTGAAGGCTGGTCGCCTGGACATGTATATATTCCGGCCGATCTGTCAGTTAAGACTGTTCAGGCGGCCAGAATATATACATGTTCAGGCGACTGGCTTTCTGGATGACTCTTCAGATCTCACTGACAGGCCTGCCTGACCGTGTGTAGCCTGCTTAAGGATTGAATTTTGTAGGAATTTGAAGGATTTGTAGATCCTCAGTATATGCCATAAGTCCATCTTGGTCTGAGTATAGTCAGTTAAATGAATCTTATTCTACAAAGTGTAAGATCTAATCGTCAGTCAAGTAAGTAGAAGTCTGAACGGTCAGTTGAGTTCTTGTCAATTTTGGGTAATATTATGGTTTCCAAGTTAATCTGAGGAAACTTGTGGTTTTTAAATTAGTCATTTATCAAGTATTAATAACTTCACCCAAAATTACTTAATTTTAAATTCTTCATTTTTCAGACAAATTAAACTAACCGCTGTATTAAACAGTGGTTTAATAAATAAAAATAACACAAGTTTAAGGAATTAGTAATGAGTTATCACTTTGAGATTGTCGATTTAAAATTTCAAATGATGAACCACCAGTTAATTCTAATAACAATCTTATTGAAATTAAAAATCTTGTGAAGCCAGAGCGAGAATTGACAGTGGATCAGATGGGAGAAAGGATGGATTCAGCTCATGCTTGGGCGTATATAGGAAATAATTTTGGGGGAGGGGCTGAGAGCATTTGGGAGGTAGGGAATACTAACAATCTACAACTTGGAATATTTTAAACCAACTAAAATGCAACAACCAAAATAAAATATGCTATTTGCTATTATAACCAAAATAAAATATTTTTTTTTTAACTAAGTTATCTTATTTAATTTATTTTTGAGGGTTTTATGACTCATTTTTACCAATCAAATCGAAATTTCGGGGGGGGGGGGGGGGGGGGCTGCAGCCCCCCTTATATATACCCATGAGCTCATGGATTAAAACCGCTTGCGAACTGTGAATGTGAACAAAGTGTTGTCCATTCTAGACCACTTAAGGCTCGAACAACCCTACAACAAATAATTGAATTTATTCGGGAGCTCTTGCTGCAATCTGCTTACTCTCCGGATATTGCCCCAAGAGATTTTCAAGTATTTTGTGCCTCCCAGAATTATACAGGATGTACTAAATGACTTTTCAAATTTGTTAGCATCAAAACCAGAGTCTTTCTACAGCAATGAAATTTAAAAGCTACCTGTAAGATGGCGAGAAATTGTAGATAGTGAAGAAAAGTCTTGTTTTATTTGCACTATTTCAAAATGTCGCAAAAATGTGCACAAACTTGTTGAAAGTCCTGATAACCCCTATTCATGAAGCCTGCAATATAAATATATTTCAACATTATACTTATCTGAGTGAAAAATGATTGTTGCGTGGCTCCCAGAAGTCAATACTGGTGGAGGTAAATACGAAGAGTTACAGAGTTTTGTCAGGATTGGACTTTGATCAGTTTCACCATCACGGATCTGCAAACGAAACAAATTAATCAAATACAAAAACGTAATAGAAAATAAAATATATATTTCATAATTTTATGAATCCTTCCACCTTATAAGCCTTTAATTAATAATTTTTCCCTTTTAGAAGTAGAAAAAATATGTTTAAAGATTGTGCACACATTTTTAATAAGACTAAGGTCGTTGAATATTGAAGGAATAAGGAGTTTTCTTCAAATGGAATCAGATGCCTAATTCCAATTATTAATCAATCAATATTTATTTGATCCAATACATATCATATTTTTTACAATTGGTTAAGGAACAACAACAAAAAATATAAATTTACAAAATAAATTATAAACTAAAAAGGAAACAACTTAAAAATAAATAAATAAAACAGAACATTTTGAATTATGATGAGATAAATTATTGCAAATGAAAGAAATCTTGAAAACATCTTGACTATAGTCGTGTTGCAATCCTCTCTCCAAGTTGGTAGTAGCTGGCTCCTTCTATTGTTGGGAGTTTCTCATAGTGCCTTTGGGTGAGTTTTTCAATGTACTCTGTGGAGTGGACAACCCGGAGCTCTCTGTAGATTTGTGTGTTTCGTATAAAAGGAGGTGCATTTAAAATAATTCGAAGAATTTTATTTTGAAATATCTGAAGTCTCCGTCTGTTTGTGTTACTGGTACTGTACCAAACTGGGCAAGCGTAAGTTAGTAATGGTAGTAATAGAGTTTTTTACAATAGAACTGCGCATTTGTGTCTAAGTGGTGTTTTCTTGTTTAAAAGTGGGTAGTCTTAGTCGTGTGTGAGCCAATTGAAGTTTTAAGTTAATGTGAAGTCTCCAGGTGAGCCAAGTGTGGACGTGAATGCCAAGGTAGCGCACATTTTTGTCCCTAGGAGTCTAAGGAACTCGGGCCTGTCCAATCCGCAAGCAAGGAGAAGTCCTGTCATCGAAGTGCCTCAGTGTGAAAATCTTTGCTTCAGACTTCCACCTTTCGAACCACGAAGTGATGCTGTTCAGTGATGACTGAAGGTCTGCGATGGTTCCTGAAACATCGTCTCTTTGACTCATGATTAGTGTGTGTTAGTTATCGGGATCTTCCTTTGGTTTTCCAGGCTTGTGAAACACCACCACAATAGCATTTTGCCACATTTTTGGGAAGTAACCCCATCTCAAACATGCATTAAATACGCTTGTCATGAGCGCGATGCTTCTGTGGAAGATTTTTGAGGACGACGTTGGATATCAGATCGTCTCCTGGAGATTTCCTGTTTGGCAATTTCCCGATGATCGTATTTACTTCATAAGGAGTAATGAAGTCAATGTTTTTTTTCAACTGTCTTAATTGGTGCTTGTAAGTAGGTATTTACAGTTACTTCTATGTCTCTGTTGGTTTTAGTGTCGTTTGTGAATTGTCTGTGAAAATGTCTAGCCAGTAGTTGGCATTTCTCTTCATCTGTATTAGCTGTCCCTGTCTGGTCAGTCAATGAGAATATGTCAGTTTTCTGTCCTGTCGGTCTTTTGGTTTCTTTCCACAGATTTGTGTCTCCAGGAGTAAGATTTTTTGCGAATTTCCTATAATTTTGGAATCTGGTCCGATCTAGTTCCCACCTAATTTGCCTAGATATTCTATTCACTATAGTTTTTAGAACAAGGTCTTTTGTCCTTTGCCATCGGTGCCGTAGAGTGTTTTTTCCCCGTTTGATTTGTAATATGTGTGGTGGAGCGCTGTTTAATAGTCCTGTCTGTTTGTCTGTGAATAGTGTGACTGTCACTTTCTGTATGGATGTGTATATGTGTTGAGTGCTATTGTTGAACTTATTTCCTACTTATTATTGTACGTAGCTGGAATTGAGAATGTACACATTTCTTGAGAGAACAATCCAATTTACCTTCCCCGTAATTAGCCGAGGGAGTGGTTCTCCCAATGTGCAAATCACAGGCAAGTGGTCGGAGTCTAAGTCTATAACTGTTTTGAGGTAAATAGGAATGTCAAATTTGTGAATTAGAGCTATGGCAAGTATTTCAGGTAAATGTCCTTGTCGAGTGGGATGGAAAGTAGGTACGTCTGGGGTTTCAATGTGAATTCCAAGATTTTCCGTTACAGTCTGAAGTCTAGTACAATTACAGTTCAGTGTCCGGCACTTCCAATCAGTATGTTTACTATTTAAGTCCCCTAACAGTAAGGTAGGTTCTCCTGTAAATATCAGTTCGGAGTCGTTTTGGATTACTCTCTGTTGAAGTCTAAGGTAAGCTGAGATAATGTTCACTGTTCTGTTGTTATTTGTCGTCAATTTAACTCCGACGGCTTCGAGATGTAGCAGCCTAGGAAGGGGAAAGTGGGAATGTTTTAAACCCCTCTTTATAGTTAAAGCTACTCCTCCAAAACGTTCTTCGCTGTCCTGTCACTATAAAATGTATCCTCCTATTTGTAATGTGTCGTTTGGTTTGAGGTGAGTCTCTGTCACACAAGCAATGTAAACTTGGTATCTACTCAGGAAATTTGAGGATGAAGTCTGTAGTTTTTTTAATCCATTGGCATTCCAGTTATGGATTGTAAGATTTTGAGTATGTTCGTAATTAGGGTTGTCCATAGCTGTTTTTGAAGAAGTCTTGTATGACATTGAGTAGGAGATTTTGTAAGTAAGGTATGATTGGTTTAATTAATGTTGTTATCAGAGAGCTTAAGTCTAGGTCTGGTTTATTGGAATGAGTATTGAGAGTATGTGTAGGAGAAGAAGGTTTTGGAGTAGAGCTAGGGGCAGAATGTGTACCCAGAGGCCAACAGTCAAACCAGGCATTGGTTTTAGGTGGCTGAGGACAGTGTGTTGACTGTACTAGGGTGTGAGTGTATTTATTAGATGTCTTTATTATGGCTGTCAGTTTTGTTTGTGGACAAAATATTTGAGCTTTTGGTGGCAGTTGCTTGTTTTCAATTATGCTTGGATTTGAGGGTTGGGGAATTGTTGGATGTCTATAATGACCTATAAATGTAGAACATCCGCAATACTTCGCACTGTGCTTCTCTCCACAATTCACACGCTTAAGTAGGTTATTATCGGCCGTACAAGTGTTTGTCAAGTGAGGTTCTCCACAACGGCTGCATCGTGGATCTAGCTTGCAATAATTTTTTGTGTGACCTACCCTCAAGCATCTTCTGCATTGTACTTCACGATTTGATAGCCATTGGTGCTCAACCGAAACGACAGTGTAGTAGAGTGCTTTGAGATTAAATATTGTTTGGCCCTTTTTATCGTTTTTTAATTCTACTGCACATAACGGAGTGGGGCTCTTCTGTCGATTATGAAGTCTTGTGACACTCAGGACCGGATATTTCTTATTTGAGAGAAATTCGAGTATCACTGAGTGAGTAGGATGTCTTGGATTACGACTGAAAGGTTTTTTCCTTGGGGTTTACATATGTATAATATTTTTTACTATTTAAATCGTAAAATTTTGTCAAATTTGTGAAATCTCCAATGCTGGAAAGTGTAATTTTTATTTTTTGGTTGCGTTGTTTAATTTCGAAGCTATTTGTAACATTTGATTTAATATCATTTGTAATTTTTAAGTAGTTTTCATCTGAGCAAAGAAATATTGGTGGAATTTTGAAGGGTTGGTCTTTCGCTTTTTCTTTTGAGGATTCTGTTAAGTTTTGTAATGGTCGAAATCTGTTTTGTAATGGTATAGGTGAGTTTGTAGTCTGTTTGTTACGTTTTGTAGAGGGTTCTGTATCTACGTCATCGGGAGACTGGCAATCCATTCTTGGAGAAGGGCTATGTAGAGATGGTAAACAAGGCCAGTCCTTGTCATGGGCAATAGTTGTGAACACTCACCTGCACTTCTTTCTGTCTTGGTTAGCTTTGGCTAAGTATTGATAAATATTAAACACTACCTCCCTTACCTAATCTCTCAAAGCGTTCCCTAACCTTAAAAGTGACATAATCAGTTCTTATAGTGATTCACTTTAAGTGTATGATCATTAATAGATTTTCCAAATGGCGGAACAGATGGGAGAGTACAGGGAGAAAGGGGGGGGTGCGCAATTGAACTCCTGGGTTTATCTGAACAGGCTGTATTAGAGCACTATGTCATCATTTTATTCTCAATGTAATAGACTAACATTAATTTTTATTTTTTTATTTGAACAAGAAAAAGCACTGGCCATTGAAGGGTTGTACATAGTTTACAAACATTAGCAAGGTGTTGTAACACCCAAGCTAATATCGTCTCTGCTGAATTTGAAAATAATTTAGTCTTAACTTACCTCTAAATAATCAAATGAACATTTTGAATGATTTTCAATATCAAGTGTGAAAAAAGTGAGTTCAATTCTCTTGCCATATTCAGTAAAAAGATTCCAAACACAATGTGCATTTATCGGGTAAGGCCCTGGAGAACCTGGTGACGCAATAGTTCCATGAGTCGTGGCATTTATTTCTCCTCCACATTCTAAAAGAAAAGAATACATTATTTAAAAAGTTAAAACACATTTGTTCATATTAGAAAAAAATATTTCTAGAGTTATGAACCTTCAGGGAAAATAAGTCCGACTCGCAGGAACTTAGCTTGTTTCCTTTCTTATCCTTGGAGACATTTGTAAAGGAATAGAAGCAGTTATTGGTTGTTTGGATCTTTTGTGAAAAATGTAACCATATTGAATAAAAGCAATATTTTAAGTGCGACAAGGCAGAGGAAACTGACAGTAGCCAAGTCTCACAGAAGCGGAAATTGCTTAATCGCATTTTTAAGGAACGCTCTATAAGTCAATACAAAACTAGAATATTCATTTCACTGTTAAATGCAAATAAAAAAAAGTCTGATTCATCAAAGGATAGTTGGGACTCTGCTAGGAGAAAAAAAAACCAACATTGATACAATTATGTGAGTCAAGCACCTATTTATTTTATATATTTAATTTAATATGATAAATTTCATAAATTATATTTTATTTCAATATAAGTCATTTGTTTCGAACTCTATTTTATTTACTATGAACCTTTCTCCTGGTATATAATATGGTCTCAACACATAAAAGGACCGATGATATGAAGTGGTTGTAATTAATATTTCTCATGCTTTTCTTTCAGGAAATTTATTAAATTAATTTAATTATTCAAATTAAATAAATAATAGTTTTATTCATAAATCCGTATGTGGTGAGTTTGGTAATATTAAAAGAACCCTGAGATATAATAAAAATATAATAAAAACATTTCAAGTCAACTTTTTCTTTAAAAATTTGTAAGTATAATTAATTTTCTTATTCTTTTTCTATCCACTAAAAACACCACAATATATTATCATTCATATTTTCTAGAGGAGGTTTGGATCCTTAAGGAATGACATTAAGAAGGAGATTATTTTGGTTGAATGAGAGAGTATTTCCTTTAATGGTCCTTGCAGATTGTGCTTTTTCTCCGAATTTCCGTAGCGGGGGCATTCTTCAAATATATGGACTACAGTTATTTGTTTATGTAAATTGGTTGCTTTTTGAAGGATCTTTTCCTAGTCCAAATCTTCCAGTACACTTTTCTCCCTCGTTTTCCATTGAAATAATCAATATTTTTAGGAACTCTACAAGTTTTCTCCTCTAATGAATTTTGGAGGTAACAGTAGAATTCTTCGATTTCTTCATCAGTAGCCTGGGTGGTTGGGCATATACCTGTATAATTTTGATGTGGTCATTGGATGATGATTCTGATTTTAGTCTAATATTCAAACGAGAAATACTCTGTGTGTAACCCTTAAATGAAATGATTTCGCTTCGGAAAAAGCTTCGGAAATCCTAGAATGCTCTTCAATATTACTTCCTGGAGCTGGGGAAGGGCTGGGCTGCGATGTATCATCTTCTTCCGATATGTCTTGTCCACGTCTACTAAGAAGTCTCACTAATAGTCTAAAATAACTGGATAAGCCCACCGTCCTTATTTATTTTACTTTTATTAATTTATTTTTCGAGCTTCACAACTTGCTGTTACTACTGATTGCTCCTTACAAAGAATACAGATTTGTACAAAAATACAAACTTATAGAACTAAATATAAAAGAAAAGGGGTCTCCCGTGGTCTAGTGGCTAGCGCCTTAGATTCATAAGGAGATGGTGGGTTCAATCCCCACCAACAGCAAGAAATTTCTCATCCCAAGGCTCGATGGGAAAATTCCTCTGGAATCCTCTGCTGAACCCTAGATGTCGAAGTGCCGTAAAAAAAAAAAAAAAATAATAATAAAAAAAAATAAGCGACCGTCCTTATAGGATAAAGAGTGAGCTGGCTGCTGGAGAAGCCAACCGTCAGCCAGTCACGGCCCTATGCTGGCTGCTGGAGAAGCCCACCGTCAGCCAGTCACGGCCCTGTGCTGGCTTTTAGAGAAGCCCACCGTCAGCCAGTCACGGCCCTGTGCTGGCTTTTAGAGAAGCCCACCGTCAGCCAGTCCCGGCCCTGTGCTGGCTGTTCGAGAAGCCCACCGTCAGCCAGTCACGGCCCTGTGCTGGCTGCTGGAGAAGCCCACCGTCAGCCAGTCACGGCCCTGTGCTGGCTACTGGAGAAGCCCACTGTCCAGAAAGGGTTAATGCACAACGTGTAGTATTCGCACTCCCATACACCATGATCTTTTCTCCTTGTCTCCGCTAACCTTACCACCTACCAATCAATATTATTAAGTTCTTCTATAAGCTCTACAAATCTCCCCTCTAATAATGATGATATGCAGTTATTATTCATGAGTTCCCATTTTGGTTTGCTGGATGTTTAAGAAAGACAATTAACAGAGATATTGTGCTATTTCTGTTTCTTGAAGTATTGATAAATTGGTCAGATTGTAAAAAAAATTGAATTTGTACACTCAGATCAATGTATTAATGAATAATGATTTTTCAAGTCGGTCAGGCTCTATAAATTATATATTTTCTCATACACACATTAATGAAAGATCCATCAGCTGAAATAGGTTGCAGACAAAAACATAAAAAATTATACATTTCACAAGTAGTGAAAAAACAGAACTTACTTGGTTTAACTCCATTCCAACTGATTGTCAAGTTAGGACGGAGAACTGAGTACAATCTGGCAGTGACATACAAAACAGGATGAGTCGAAACAATATTTTTTGGTATTTTAGTACACATTCTTCCAAAACTTGGAGCAGAAGAAGAACTACCATCGAATATCTAAGAATAAGAGCATGTTAGAATCATAGTCAAAAACAAAAATAAAATATCATAATATCTTTGGAGAATACTTGTTAATAAGCATTAACCCTTTCCATACGAAGAGAGGCATGGTGAAGGATTCTCCTACCTGTAAACGGGATACTCGCACCCAATCTCGGCTACTTTCAACATGATACTTTCTACAACTCTTCCTCATAGTGCCTTAACTTTCAGTAATCTCTTTGCCAAATTCAAACTCGTCTTTTATCATTTTGATTTTGTTTACAATAATTATTCATTTCTATTTATCTTGAATTAATTTTGAGTTTGAATTATTTTTAAGTTTAATAACTTTGATTAAAAAAAATAGTTATAAGCAAGTTAGATAGTATATGCATACTTTTTACATGGGTAAAAAAAAAAGAAAAGTTTTTTGTTTACAATTTGTTCGGTATGTTATGAATAATAAACAAGGGAAATGTATACACAATAACTACGTCCATAAGTTTCCAATCCCCTTTTTTGAATCGTGACTCTGAACATGACACCGGTGAAGTTAAAAACTTATTTTTTTCATGTATTTATAACTTATTTGCAAAAATATCCTCTATTAATAGGCAGAAATACTATAAGAATGTTAGATAGCTTTAAACTCGAGAAATGAGAAGAGAAAGAATACAAGAGATTCGAACCATCGGTATGTGGGGCCCGTCTATCCTCTGACTTGTAAAGAAGTCAACAGTATATAGGGCCCAGCAGCTCTCGGCTGCTGGAGCAGTCAACAGTGGAGAAATGGTTAATGCTAATAACTAGGAAACATGACAGATTCTTAAAATAAAATAATAAGCTTTAACGCCAACGGCCGTAGCCACATTGAATACACCGGTTCCCGTAGATCACCGAAGTTAAGCAACGTCGGGCGTGGTCAGTACCTGAATGGGTGACCGACCACGTGCTGTTGGGATTAAAAAAGGGTGGCAACCTGTAGATAGCCCGGCGCTAATAGCCAAACAGTTGATGCGCCGTTAAAAAATAAAAAAATAAGCTTTAAATAGTCTTCTTAAAAGAGCTTTTACTTTTTTATAAGTCAGTCAACGGAAGCCCAAAATTAAGCACATTTTTCAACAAGTGGGATAGTATGATGGTATATATATTTATATATATATATATTTATATATATATATTTATATATATATATATATATATATATATATATATATATATATATATATATCTGGCGCAAAAATGGACCAGTTTTAATGAAGTTTGGTACAAAAATACTTTGTCTAATTTGAAAGGTGAGTGTGTTAATTAACAGAACCCGTATGCCGGAACATGGTTTTTGGGTAAACTTGACGCAGAGAAAATCATAGCACTAGGCTTTTATATACAATTTTTATTAGTAATTAGATGAGAGAATGTAAGGAAACCATATCCAAGGTAGTATCCAATACCATTGTTAAAGGAAATGGAAAAAACTAAATTTTCCTTGGGATTTGGACATATTCACGTGTATCTTGAAACCAATTGGGATATTGTAGTAAATGTATTTCTTATAATGCATCTATTCAGATGGACAAAAAACCGAAAATAAATAAAAGAAAATAATATAAGTAAAATCAAACTAAGTTTACCTCTATATAATTGGCCACACACAAGGATGATGCAGTCTCCCTTCCACGAAAATTAAATTCAATGGAAGTCAGATTAATGACTTTATTTCTGTAAGTCTCAATAGTCCAAGCGCATTGAAAAGGTCGAAGTGAAAACATGTACGAGCTATTTGCTGAAGGCCATATTATAGCTCCTGCGTCACCAAATGATCTCGATACACATCCTGAAAAATTAAGCAAATTTCAACAGATAGTCAATATAATTTTCTCAGACAGGATTAGTTTTTGTTTTTTTTTTTAATTTTTTTCCAAGAAATTTCTGTGGAAGGTGCCACAGAATTTAAACTACTCAACAAAAATTTGATGTTTCTCTTTTACCACCCTCAAAATCTGCATTACTAAAACAGATTTTAAGAGGGATATATATCAGTAAGATTTGGAGCAATGCCTACAAACAAGTACCTTCAAGTTTATCACCTCTGGATTACGGATGGGATATTGAAGATAATATACTATATACCTGAAAATAGTATGATGGCTAACGATTACCTCCAGTAGTTGATATGATTGTTCGAGATCAGCAATTCACTGAAGGTATTAATATTATTTATTTTCCTTGCTTTCTTAATGTTTAGTAATTTTTTTCAATAACAATAATTAGTTACTGGGGTCTCCCGTGGTCTAATGGCTAGCGCCTTGGATTCATAAGCGGGAGATGGTGGGTTCGATTCCCAACCTCCGGCAGGAATTTTATCATCCCACGGCTCGCTGGTAAAATTCCTCGCTGTACCCTGGATGTCGGCGCTAATGACCTAGATGTAGATGCGCCGTAAAAAAAAAAAAAAAAAAAAAAAAAAAAAAAAAAAAAAAAAAAAAAAAAAAACAATAATTAGTATTTTCAGAGAAGAGGATGACCTCACAATCACTGCAGATACTGAAAGTAATGATTCTGAAGGTGAAGAGTCAGAATCAGAAGACAATTGACTTTCTTTTTATTACAGAATATCATTTGTAAACTTTTTTTCTTTTTTTTTTTATTATTATGGTGCGTCGACTGCTATGGCCAATGGCACCAGATTTGTAAACTATTATTATTATTAATAAGTTATATAATATTTTTATCAGGGTCTCCCCATAGTCTAGTGGCTTGCTCCTCAGATTCAAAAGTGGGAGATGGTGGGTTCGATTCCCACTGGCGCACAGTGGGACGAATGCCCAATCTAGGTGGAAAAAATTCATGTTCGAAATTGGTGAAACTGTTGTATTTAGTGCAAAGGGAAGATGTTCCTGGAACCGTATTAGAGGTTTTTTTGATTCTAGCAGGAGAATTCCAAGGTAAACACAACGATGTAAATAGTATTTGATTCGACAGGTTACATTTAGTTTAAACTATCGAGTCTTTCAATTGAGCTCCCTACATCATCGTACTGATATTTTTTTCATTATTAATTTTTTTTAAGTGAATATATAGTACTGTTATTCAAGCAGGTGATTCTCCAAATAATTAGTTTATAATTTGACCTATTATGTAATTTTTTTTAACATGCTTTAAAATAAGGCATTTTTAAAACTTAAAAGTACTTTTACTAAAAAATACCTCAAAGTACCGCTGTGAAATTTATGATGCAGGTTACTTAGAAGGTATATGAGACAAAATTGAAAAATTTAGCTGCTTTCGTCTGCTTATGTGTTTTGTGGAAAATAAATTATATTTTTGCGTAGGAAGCTATTTAGTATTTGGTGAAATTGTAAGGATGTAGATTCAATTTATATTGCCATATTTGGAAACGTTTGAGATAGTAAATATTATTCGAACGTTTTCAGCAACTTTAAAGACTCATTTAAAATTAAAAATTACGAAAATGAAAATGAAATGGCACGAGGCTGGAAGATATCCAGACAGATGTCATGAGGTGAACCTAATGATTCTCCCCATAGGGGGAGGGAGGAACCGCGCTAAAGGAATATTATAAATTTGGTACATTGCCTTTACATGCCTGGATCAGGTCAGTTGAGTGTTTTTATTTCAAGTCTATTGTTTAACAATGACAAAGATGTTGCTGCTGACTTGTTAATATGTGTATTTATTACGCATTGATTGGAAAGCGCCTTAAAACATGTTATAAGTTCATCTTAAGTTGTTATTGTTCATTTGAATTTAGTTGCCGTGTCCATTTAAGTAATACAGAATTTTTTCCTCCTAGATCGCTCATTCGTCCCACTGTGCGGCGGCAGGAATTTTCTCATCACACGGCTCATTGGCGCTAATGGCCTAGATGTTGATGCGCCTTAAAAAAAAAATAAAAATAAAAAATATATATGTATTTTTATATGTATCACCAACACAGTATTTTTAATAAATAATATATTTTTTTCATCAACTACTATATATTTGTCAAATACCACTCACTCACTGACTCACTGACCTATCATCGCCCACCCCAAACCACTCGACAGAAAAATTTGAAATTTTGCATGGTCACCCCCTATAGTAGACACTAGCTAAGAAAAGATTTTTTGATATTCGAATTTTTAGGTATTTTTAGAGGGGTTTAAAGTTGTAGTTGGTTAGAGCAGGCAAGCCTAGGCAGCATGCGTTGCTAGGACGATAACAGAACAGCTGTTATAGTACTGTATCTATTTCATAGTATTATTTTTAATTGAGGTTAATTTTAAATAGGATGGCAGACCTTGAATTACTAGAAATTAACTGTGATTTTGTTCCTCATAGAGTTTACCCAGTTATTAGAAAACGGTTAGGAAATCATGGTAAGTGGAAGGCGGCTATTCGAAAGGTTACTAAATTCTCTAAAAAAAAGATTCTGTTGTAATGTTCGGTTGGGCGCTGTCAATCGAATGAAGTGCTTAAAACTTCAAAGTTGTTAGTTTTATTCTTTTCAACGTGTATTTGTCTCTGTTTACTTTTTAAGCATTTTTTTTTTTGTACTACCCAACGGAAACAAGCATGGTTACCTCCACATGGTGTTTCCTGGGTAACGCTAAAGTCCGTGCAATAATAAGCTGTGCAGAATTATGTAGTAGCATTAATTTTGATCATACCTTATTTAATGCAATATAAAAACTACTTATCGGCCGTGATGAAGCACGGGTAGCCAGCTAGTATCTTAATACAAATATATTATATATTTTAACATTAATATTAAAAATATCCATTTATAATCAATATACACAGAAGTCATAGTGGAGATAGAGATAGTTAGCCGTTGCAGAGATACGCAGACAAGGTATAGTTGGGATTCGGCTACGAGAAAAAAACGTCAGACTTTCAGGAAGAAATCTGTATTTGGATGTTTCGGCTGCACATTGGCAGCCTTCTTCAGCTAAAAAATACATATAAATTATAAGTAAAAAAGCAGGCAGAAATGAGCGTATTATATACATCATGACTATGATTAGAACCAATCTTATTATTGAACAATGAAAATGCGGTAGTTGGAAAGTAACTTTCAACATACTGTTTACTTTCCAACTACCGCATTTTCATTGTTTAATAATAAGATTGGTTCTAATCATTGCCATGATGTATATAATACGCTCATTTCTGCCTGTTTTTTTACTTATAATTTGTATGTATTTTTTAGCTGAAGAAGGCTGCCAATGTGCAGCCGAAATGTCCAAATACAGATTTCTTCCTGAAAGTCTGACGTTTTTTTCTCCTAGCCGAATCCCAACTATACCTTGTCTGTGCACAGAAGTCATAATTGGTATAAACATGCTTTTGCTATTAAATAGGCAAAAACCTTGTCAAGATTCCTGAAATCTTGGTGGTTGGTGTTATTTGTAACAAGATTGACTAAAAAAATTGTCAGCTGCTTATATGTGGTTGGAACAGCACATTTGAGCAGCTGACAAGTTTTTTCGCTAATCTCACTACAAATAGTAACCACCAAAAATTTCACAAATCTTGAAATTATTTCACGTCATCATATTTTTCCTATTTTTGCAACTCTCTAGCAGCCACACCCACCGCTATCTCGCCAGCCGACAAGTTGCCCCTAACCAGTTAAGACTAGTACAATCAATAGAGAAAAAATGAGAAATCTAAAAAATTGTTGCATGAAATGCACAAGGGCCGACGGACTATTAGTTGTAAGGTTCTGTAATGGTAGCAAATTCTTTTAAATATAATAAACAAATCTTTTTTTTTTTTTTTTTTTAATTATGAGTTTGAAACTTATTGGCTTCGTGTTCAATCAAAAAATCAAAAAAATTTGTTTTAGTCAACAAAAATATCCTTAAACATATAAACAGTTTATGAAGCGTAAAACAAAATTTGATGTTTTGAAACTCTCAAGGTGGCAAAACTCATAAAATTTTCATTATCTGTTGTAAATAATACTAATTGATGTATTTTCATGTTTGTTTGTCAATGATTTTTAGTGATTTATATTAATTTTAGAAAAATGTAATTTTTAAATTATGATTTAAATTTTTGTGTTAATCAGCAGACCTCTTTAAAATGCGTAAAGTAAAGTATTGCCTCTTCGATACCTTCCTGTGAAGTAGAACACCAGCGGCCAGAATATCCCGGTCGACAGATACACTTGTAATAGACAGCAGATCCAATGAGGAATTTTTCACAGGTTCCTCCATTTTTGCATGGATCAGAAGCACAAGGATCGGCTTCTTCAGAACAATTATGTCCTGCAATAAGGTTTAGAAACAATTAGAAAAAAAAAATTGTTTAAGGATATAGATTAATCTGTTGATTTTAGTTTTCATTGTAAATCTAAAGAATTCGATATTTTTTATTCAAGGTAGTCGCCATACTTGAAGGGTGTGTACTCCGACTGATGTGTAGATGTAGTTGAATGCCACCAAGGAGAAATTTTTAGCTGCATTATGTCCCTAGATATCGGTGTTTCATTGTTTTTTTTTTGTCTAAATGCTAGTTTTTGACCATTTTTGTACCATTTGTTGTTCACTACGTAGAGAAAATGTATTTGTGATGACATTTTCAAAATCTGCATTAAATTTCCTTTAAGATCTCATGTACCTTGTGGAAAAATTTCTCATACCAAATTCACAGCAGCCACCCAAACATATAACATCATGAAATGAAGGTTTTACATTTTTAATATTCCACTCACCGCACAAACATTTTGATGTTGACATGCTGAAAAGCATGTCAGCATATTCAATATTACTGCATATTCGTTTGGAGAACGGCTCAATGTTGGTGAAAAAGATAATACCTACTTTCTGATTTTAATCCCTCAACAGATACTAAGTTAAACCGATAAAAACTTCTCAGGCGGCTTTACGTTTATTGACCTTCAACACTTACTACCAAATCAGTCATGTAATTATCTAAGATGTGGTTGAGGCTTTTAAAAGGTATTGAAAGAACGCAACTTTTTTGTGAGTCCCATCTACCTAACCAAAAAAATGGCCTTGTGGTCCATGGAACATTAAAAATGAAAAACTTTTATTTCATGGTAAGTTATTTGTTTGGGTGGCTGCTGTGAATTTGGTTTGAGAAAGGTTTCCATAAGGTGCATGAGGTCTTATAGGAAATTTGATGGAGATTTTGAAAATTTCATCAGAATTAAATTTTCTATATGGTTTGAACGACAAATAACGCAAAAATGGCCAAACAGAGAGAAAAAAACATGGGAACGCCTATATCTAGGTAAATAATGCAAGTAAAAATTTCTCCTTGGTGGCATACAACTACACTTCAGTCGGAGTAGACATCCCTCAAGTATGGCCATTTCCTTCGGGACCACCCTGTGTATAATTAATAATGCTGCCTCTACCCATTTGCAGTGCAGGCAATTAAATGTCTTTGTAACTATCAAGCAAAATTTCTTCAGCGATATTTCCCAGGGATCTCATCCTCATCAAGCTCATCTCATCCTTCTTGCAGCTGATGGGAGGTGTTTCAGCTGATGGTAGTTCTTGCAGCTGATGGGTGGTGTTTCGGCTGATAGGAGGTGTTTCAGCTGATGGTAGTATTTGCAGCTGATGGAAGGTCTTTTAGCTGATGGTAGTTCTTACAGCTGATGGGAGGTGTTTCAGCTGATGGTAGTCCTTGCAGCTGACGGGAGGTGTTTCAGCTGATGGTAGTTCTTGCAGCTGATGGGAGGCGTTTCAGCTGATGGTAGTTCTTGCAGCTGATAGGAGGTGTATCACCTGCTGGTAGTCCTTTCAGCTGATGATAGTTCTTGCAGCTGATGGGAGGTGTTTCAGCTGATGGGAGGCGTTTCAGCTGATGGGAGGTGTTACAGCTGGTGGGAGGTGTTTCAGGTGGTGGGAGGCGTTTTGGCCGACTGGAGTGTTTCAGCTGATGAAAGGTGTTTCAGCCCAGAAATCTTTAGGTTTATGTCCTCTTCTTTTTACTAGCACATCTATTCCTGGATGTAATAAATGGAAAACATGCCATGCCGGAAAAATAATGGAGCTTCCTGCTAAATTACTTGTGAAGACTAATGCTGAAAAATTAGTCGGAGAGCTGGCAACACACTTTTCATGAAGTGTTTTATGCACCTTGAAATTTTGCTAAAATATACCTCTTGGGTGGATAAAAAGGTAAATATGTGTCGCCTAGACGTACCTTGGAACACCAGGTACTGCACATAGGGGAAAGGTGTAAAAAAATACTGCCCAAAAAAAGTGTTTTATGCAGAAGCCAATAATCTTTAATGTAAAATTAAGGCAATTTTACAATGAGCAATAAGTATGGCAGACACTTTTGGGGGGGGGGGGGGTTAACATGTAACAAAAGAAGCCCAAAGTTGTTGCTTTTAGTATATAAAATGAAATATTTATTCAAGCTGCAATTTATACACCGTCTTCAATAAACATAATTGAATGTAATTACTAGAGCCCGGAAGTTAAGTAAAATGCCTTTTTTATCTGAATGGATATATTGAAGAATCAGATAGAAATAAATATGTTTCCGTGCATTTAGGAAGTGTAGAGACAATTTTTATTTTGCCTTTTTTTGCCTATTTTGGCTATTTTAAGATTTAATGCCCGTTTTTGCTCGTTATGCAATTTTTTTCTGCGATTTAAACATTTTAAAAAGCACATAACAAATTTCGAATTTCAGTTCGTCGAAAACAAAAAAGGTTTCACAAATTAAATTACATTTTGCCGTCACAAATATCAATTTGAAAGCTTATTTTCCCAACCCGTGGATTGACCCTCTGTAAATAACAGAGCCTTCCTTGGTAGAAGGAATGCACTGGCATAATGAATAGCGGGAAAGAGAGAGGATGAGAGAAGTACGTCTCCTTCCTCACACCCCTATTGCTATGACAATGGTGTAATTACCTGGTATTCCGGATTTAGAAATGATAAGATAATGCAGAGGAAGTTTTTCCATAATGAAAAACATTTTTTCTTACGAGGTCTATGAGAGTTGATACTTTGAAAAAGCATCTTTTTGTTGCTTGTAAGAAGGGAAAGTATGAGTAAGTACACTAATTCTGTGATAAATTGATAATAAATGAATGAGTATTTAAAATACATATTTTCATTAATAATGAGTGAGATTCCTCTTTGCCTTCACTCCTAATAAATGTCTATTTTAATTACAGTACTGCCTATTTTCAGTATTTCAAGTGCCTTAATGCCTGCCTATTTTAACCAAAAATAAATGCCTTTCTTCCGGGCTCTAGTAATTACAAAAGGGCAGAGACATTTGGGTTAACATGTAAAAAAGGCCTATTTTTTTTTTTTTTAGTATTAAAAGAAATTTTTTATTCATGCTGCGATTTATACACCATCTTTAATAAACATAATTGAATGTAATTACAAAAAGGCAGACACTTTTGGGGTGGTTAACATGTAAAAAAAGCCTAATTTTGTTTTTGTTATTAATATTAAAAGCAGTGTTTTATTCGCACTGTGATTTATACACTGTCTTCAATAAACATAATTGAATGTAATTACAAAA
The DNA here is from genome assembly GCA_946811695.1 of Gonocerus acuteangulatus. Lineage (NCBI taxonomy): Eukaryota > Metazoa > Arthropoda > Insecta > Hemiptera > Coreidae > Gonocerus > Gonocerus acuteangulatus. Next base: position 46,679,850 of record OX328131.1, read on the forward strand.
AGGCAGACACTTTGAGGGGGGGGGGGGGGTTAACATATAAAAAAAGCCTAATTTTTTTTCTTTTTTTAATATTAAAAGAAGTGTTTTATACACCGTCTTCAATAAATATAATTGATTGCAATTACAAAAAGGCAAACACTTTGTGGGGGGGTTAACATATAATAAAAGCCTAATTTTGTTTTTTTTTACTCACAAAAACAGTTTTAGTCACGAACGATCCAAATAATATATTTTGTTATTAATTATCACGTCACACTCCACACAAATTAAAATAAAACATTAAAAGTCCGTCATGCAGGAGTTGCATAATTAAGCACTTTCCTCAGAATTTTTGAAGTATAGACTACATTACTGAATAATTTGCTGTAAATAACCTACATAAATAAAATAAAAACGTGAATAGCTCTGCTCATTTACATTTCTTATGAGAACTGTTCAATTATTAATTTTGTAAATAATTTGCTTCCAGAGTTATGGTAATACATGATACTGTACTACTTAATAAATACACAAAAACTTCATTTTCCATCTTTTGATCTGACGCAGGAACAGGATACAGTCCTCCTAGTGGGAGATAGCGCTCCTCGCGGCGGCTTTGGGAACCTACATATGGCGGGCTAATTCTAATGAAACAGAGTTTAAAGTAAACCCTCCTTTCCAATGGACCGATTTACTTCATTTTTACAACACTTCTTTCTCATGAGATACTCACAACGTATAACGCGTTCCGTTAAAATACAGCAGAAATTACGACCGGTATGAGTATATTAGTACTTTAGGTCCGGAGTAACCCCCCCCCCCCCCCCCCTCCAAATAACCCGATTTAGTTTATTTTTACAACCCATTTTTCTCTGTTGATTACCACCACAAATACCGAGTTTTGTTGAAATGTAACAAAAATTACGGCTGGTAGTGGCAAATTGGTAATGTGGGTCCGGAGTAACCCCCCCCCCCCTAATGAACCGATTTAGTTTATTTTTACAACGTATTTCTCTCTTTAGATCAACATAACGAATACTGAGTTTCGTTGAAATATAACAAAAACTACAGCTGACATGGTCAAATTAGTGTTTTGGGTCCGGGGAAACCCCCCCTTCCGGTGGACTGATTTTGGTGGTTAACGAACTCGTTCAATCGTTTGCTAATTGAACGCTTTATACCACGTTTCGTGAAGAAAAAACAAAAACTCTGGCCGCTATCGTGTTAACAGACATATATATATATATATATATATATATATATATATATATATATATATATATATATATATATATATATATATATATATATATATTGTAATAATATATTACATTCTTGAAAATATTTTTAAATTCAAATAACCATCGATATTTTGAAAAGCCCGCGCAAATCACAAACTAGATATACAAATAACATCGTATTATATATAATCAAAATTAATAATATTTTTGGACAATACTGGTATACAATATATCCATATTAAATGTACATCCAGATAACAATAAATTAATTATTTGTATTACAAAAAACATAATTGTTATCTTTATATATAATCCGGTAAACTGCGGAAGTTAAGAAGCAAGGACGCTAAACTTTCCCGCTTGCTCGAATGGCGTCAGTCTAGTCTAGTCTCAGCAGCCATAGGGAGAACAAGAAGTCTAGTCTCATCATTCAGAGGGAGAAGAAGGAGTCTGTTCCCCGCTCGAATATTGTCTGTTGGTTCTCAGCGTTGGTCGAAGTCAGAGCTCTCCTCCAAGGAATACCAAGTGAATTGAGGTTTTGTTGGAAGCGGATTGAGTTAGAGGTAAGAATTGTTTTTTTTGTAGTTGTCGGTTATTTTATTATTGTTTGTGTGTAGTTTAATATTGTTTGTATCTCAGAATTGTCTGGAGATAAATGTTATATCGTTCATTCACTCGGAACTTTGTCCCTGAGATTAATTTAAATTAATATAATAAAACTAATTAAAATTTCTTTATTTCTTATTGTAAAAATTAATCATTACAATATATATATATATATATATATATATATATATATATATATATATATATATATATATATATATATATGAGCATTATTCAGATAGATTTTACTTCTTGGTTCTCAAATTTTACAGAAATCAACTTGAAAATTAATCATCTTCTTTTGTACCAATTGAACATACGTGTGAGGGTTAATTTTTGGCGCTAGTTGGTCATGCACCCTTTTTTTTTTTTTTTTTTTTTTTTTTCTAAATCGTATGAAGAATACTGAAAACAATCACGCAATTCCAAATATCGTCAATTCATGTCGTCAATATACCGAATCCCTCTACTGGAGCAACATCAGGTGCAGACGTTTCTGGAAGCATTTCAAGTGACATAATACCACCTTCAATATCCTTCCTAATACCACCTTCAAAACCCTTCCTAATACCAACTTCTAAACCCTTCCTAATACCACCTTCTAAACCCTTCCTAATACCACCGTCTATACCCTTCCTAATACCCTCTTCAATGTCCTCCCTAATACCATCTTCAATACCCTTCCTAATACCACCTTCAAAACCCTTCCTAATACCAACTTCTAAACCCTTCCTAATACCACCTTCTAAACCCTTCCTAATACCACCTTCTAAACCCTTCCTAATACCACCGTCTATACCCTTCCTAATGCCCTCTTCAATGTCCTCCCTAATACCATCTTCAATACCCTTCCTAATACCACCTTCAATACCCTTCCTAATACCATCTTCAATATCCTTCCTAATACCATCTTCAATACCCTTCCTAATACCACCTTCTATACCCTTCCTAATTCCACCATTTATACCCTTCCTAATACCTTCTTCCATACCCTTCCAAATATCATCTTCGATATTCTTCCTAATACTAGCTTCAATATCCAGCAGAATACTCCCTTCAATAACCTTTCGAATATCTCCTTTTTGTTTGTACGCACAAATACATAATTTATGTTGTGAATGTTTTTGTGAATACATTTTTATTCACAAATTTTAATGTGAATTTATTTGTATTCGTATATTTAAATGTGAATGTTTTTGTAATCACTTGATTTTTTGTGAATATTCACAATTTTTGTGTATATTTAGAATATTTCCTCTAAATTAAATTTTATTTACAGAAAAATTTGTGAATACAATTTTATTTGCATTTATATATATATATGACATTCGTGAATACAAATAAATTTGTATTCAATCTTATGAATACAAAATTATTTATATTCGTATTTACAAATAAATGAGGTACACATAAATTCTTATTTTTATTTCTAAATAAAATTATGCCAACTCTAATTACCATTCAATGTAGAGTAGGACGGTAATGATGCGGACGGTAATGATATTTGTTACAAAAATATTTTAATTTTTTTTCTAAAAGAATTATATTAATAAAAAATATTGTAAAATACGCAGTTTTTGAAGCACTATTTAATTGTTAGACGAATAAAAAAATTTCATGGATGTTTTGAGTAATAAAATGGGAGACGTTAATGACCAGCAAAATACTCCAATTGTGATTTACCAGATAAAACACATCGCAAAAACTGATACGTACAACATTTCTCTTCTGAACCTATTGGACAACAAAAATCAGTTTGAGAGAGCTGCTCCAACATCTATTTGGAAACAATTTGCTCCATCCTGATAGGTTTTATCGTTAATTCAAAAAGGCGGACGGTAATGATGTCAAAACTGAGGGACAACTTTAAAGGCGGTATTGCAAAGTTAGATTTTTTTTAAATTTATATGAATTCACCTTAAATATTATTATGTTAAAATGAAACATCACATGAGCAAAAAATATAATATCCTTCCCCCCTAAAAAAAATAGTAAAGTGTAATAAATGTGCCCAGGGACAGCGGACGGTAATGATTTTGGGCCTATAAAATGAATAATTTTGACATTAAATTTTGAAATTCAGAATTTAATTTTGGTAGCATTAATTTCCTTTCTATTCCATTAGTGATTCCAAGAAGAAAAAAAAATTAAAAAATCTGGCCGTCTTAATTATATCGCCAAGGGACAAGAATGTTAAAACTATTTGAATAATGCTCATTCATATATATATATATATATATATATATATATATATATATAAACATAATTTCTTAAAATCTTTATCGACCCTACTTAGTAGACATCGAAAATAACACCCATTAAAATTTATATTTATATATATGTATATATATATATATATATATATATATATATATATATATATATGTATATATATATATATATATATATATATATATAAATGTAAATATAAATTTTAATGGGTGTTATTTTCGATGTCTACTAAGTAGGGTCGATAAAGATTTGAAGAAATTATGTTTATTGAAGACTGTGTATAAATCGCAGTGTGAATAAAACACTTCATTTTATATAATACAACAACTTTGGGCTTATTTTTTTATATGTTAACCCCCACAGAAGTGTCTGCCCTTTTGTAATTACATTCAATTATTTCTATTGAAGTCGGTGTATTAATCGAAGAATGAATAAAACACTTCATTTTATATACTAAAAACAACAACTTTGGGCATATTTTGTTACATGTTAACCCCCCCCCCCCCAAAGTGTCTGCCATACTTATTGCTCATTGTAAAATTGCCTTAATTTTACATTAAAGATTGTTGGCTTCTGCATAAAACACTTTTTTTGGGCAGTATTTTTTTACACCTTTCCCCTATGCGCAGTACCTGGTGTTCCAAGGTACGTCTAGGCGACACATACTTACCTTCTTATCTACACAAGAGGTACATTGTAGCAAAATTTCAGGGTGCATAAAACACTTCATGAAAAGTGTGTTGCCAGCTCTTGGACAAAATGTAAAGAGATTGCTCCAGAATCAAGCGTTTTTTCATTCATTCACATTAAATATTAAAAATTTTATGTAAAATATAATCTATTATTATGAAAAAATATTACCGGTAAAAGAGGAGCGACACTTGCACATATATCTGTTGCTTTCTAAAGGAATACAAGTTCCTCCATTGGCACACGGTGAACTGACGCATGAATTATTAAATGCTGATATAACACAACCATTTGGTCCTACACCGGATCCTGCGTAACCAGATGGGCAGACACATTCGACATAGTTCAGTGCTGAAATAGTAAATTTAATGCTAAGTCACATTGCCAATAAATTTGCTTCAAGTTTACTTAAAATTTAGGTCTTAAAATTCATCAGTTAAATGAGTTAAAGGCCAACATAAACATTGTCATATATGTACTCTGTTCCTATCGGGAGACTTTGAAACAACGGACGCAAGTCACAATAAACCGAAGGTGGTCAAATAGGTCAAGGGCTCAAGTAGCTTGGATTTTCTTTATATTGGATTATGATTATATCACATTGGCTGGATATATAAATATTTTTGGTCTAAATCACTTGAATAAAAAAATCATTCATTAAACATTGGCTAATTGCAGGAAATATTCTCCATACCACCATAAGCTGTACACAAATCACTACTATTAGCGCGGTTCCTCCCTCCCCCATAGGGAGGAACCCCGCTTATAGGGTTGATACAATGAAACAATCCGGAAGTGCCGACTAGAAAATTTCGCGTTTCAGAACCCCTAGAAACCGAAAATAACAGTGGTTCAAATTTTTATATATATATATATATATATATATATATATATATATATATATATATATATATATATATTTGTCTGTTCCCTCATTTCTGGCTTCCCTAATGGTCCGATTGTGATGAAATTTGGTACAAAAATCCGTCGTCCAATTTGAAAGGTCAAGTTCGTTAACCAGCAGAATCGGCCCACTGGAAGATGGCGTTTAGGGCGAAATTCGCGCAAAAAAAATCGTAACACTTACGTTTTTGAGTTTATAAGCTTGTAAGTACTCGTTTTATAGGCTTCTTGGGCTAGGAAAATGAATGAAACCATTTTCAAGGCGATAGCTTTAACCGTTTTCGAGAAAATTGGAAAAATTGTTTTTGAATACCGTTTTTGGTTTGGGTACTTAGAATCATGAGATTCAGTTGAAACATTTTTTGCATGTTTGAATTTCATCAAAACTAACATGTTAAACTTTTGGTTACGTTTGGAGTTAAGGAAGGGTTAGAATTAAATATTTTATTAACAGACATAAAACGTTTTGGTAACTTTGTCTACTTTCCTTAATATCTCGAAAAAGGTTGAGAATCTTGGCAAACGGAAGAATACCATTAGAAAGCTTACTAAGTGCTCTACAAAAAAGGTTCTGATGAATGTTTTGATTAGGCGATGTCAATCGGAGAAATAAGTGCTTAAAACTTTAAAGTAATTGATTTTGCTTATTCGAACTGTTCTTTTTGTCTGTTTTTATTCCTTGTTATTTTTTAATTGCTTATAGTTGGATAATGTATTTTACAATAAAACAGATTAGGCAAAATAAGAAAAACAATTCATTGTTAGAAATATAGCTTGCCAAGAGAAAAAGATTCGATGACGTCTTTTGAATATTTTCAATTGTCTTTATGATGTTGGTTTTTTTATTTTATTTTTTAATTGATTTTATCTGTAGAATTATTACTATAGTAAAAGAACACAGGAATATGTGAAAATTTTTGATATTTTCCAATTCATTGAAACGTATGAAATGAAGTATCGGTAGAAGAGGTTTCTAGGGTCTTGCTGACCCGACCCCAGGTATAGCCATAAAACCCTTTGAACAAAGGCCGAGGAAAATATTATCTGTTTCTATTCTATGCTTTTCAAATGAGAATAGGGATGTGAACAGGACCCGGGGTCTCCCGTGGTCTAATGGCTAGCGCCTTGGATTCATAAGCGGGAGATGGTGGGTTCGATTCCCAACCTCCGGCAGGAATTTTATCATCCCAAGGCTCGCTGGTAAAATTCCTCGCTACACCCTGGATGTCGATGCTAATGACCTAGATGTAATAATCAATAAAAACTATATAAAGGGTAAAGAATATAAATTCATTATATTCAATTTCTGAAAAAGAAAAAAAACAAAAAAAAAAGTATTATTAGAGACGCCAACAAAATCAATATTTGACATGTATCTTTCTTATTATTTATCTTTTTATAAGAAATAATGTATGTGAATAGATTAAAACAGCATTAAATCCGTTTTTATGAGTCAGACTAGGCTTTCTGGTAAATAATAATAAATGATGATATTATCATCTGTTCATCACTTTCTTAACAGCTTGGTAATTATTTAGCATATTCAATTTTTGTTTTAATTATTAAAATATAATTATATATTTTGCTATCCATGATTATTTTCAATATAAATAAAGGGAATTAATTACCTGAATTGACTTGGCAAACTGCAAGAGGATGACAACCGCCATTATTTATTTCACACTTTCCAACACGACTGCATGTTGTCCCATCTCCAACATAACCTGCTGGGCAAGGGCCACATCTCCGAGAACCCTAAAATATATTATAAAATGTTCAGTTAAAAAACAAAATATATATATATATATATATATATATATATATATATATATATATATATATATATATATATATATATATTATTTATTTCCTTCCCTAAGTAACCCTTAAGGGAGTTTATTTTTATTTTCTACATGTGCCGTACATGACAAATGTACATAGCATGTAATTGATTACTTATTAATATTTCTATTCTTTATGATTACATTCTAAATGTAGAACATAAAGGAGAAAAAATGAAACAAAATAAAAGAAAGAATCACACAAACACACATATATATATATATATATATATATATATATATATATATATATATATATATATATATATATATATATGTCGCAAGTTAATGACAATACTCCAGGGAATGAAACTAGACAAAACATGTAGTTCAACACCACCAACCACACATTTCTATCTCACTCTGTTCGAGAAATATGCCGTTCTAAATGTTCTTTAGAAAAAAACGTGTTTTTTGTAGTACAACTCCAATTTTCTCTACTTGTAAAAATGGATTATGCGGGCGAACAGCCCCAAACCTTTACTCATATTTAACTGTAGACACCAAGCCCCGAGATTTGAGCTCTTCATTCGCTCTCCTCCACACACTTTGTCAACTTCTTTGGCTAAGAAATTCTATTTTGCACCCATGAATAAATTATATCCACTGTCCACCAAAAATATGGAGTTAATCCCTACCAAAGTCCAACTGCAATAGTATAGAAATCAGGTGTTCCAATACTTTTTAGGCATAGAATATTGCATTTTATTGTTAACATGTAAATTAATAACACAAATACCATTGTTTGAAGTTGATTTTCAGGGAATATTTAAAATATAGCTCGTCACCATGTTATTGATACTTTCTGTTTACCTAAAGCACCATTATTTTAGTCGTAAATGTTATTAACAAGTAAAATATTTGTGGGTGTTCCAATACTTTTTAGACTATCTGTATATATATGTATAGAAACTAGGATGTATTTCAACTAATTTAAATTTTACTATTTTAATGTTCCTTTTTATTTAAAACAAGAATAATTGATTTTAGAACAGCTAGCTCATAGGTGTTTGTTTTTTCCATTAATGAAATTGTTTTTTATTTTAATGTGAATAATAGAAAAAGGGATTGACTGTAAATAATAACTTTAAATGTTGTTTCTTTGTTTACAGGTCGTATTCCTTTGTTTTTGTTACAGGAGTATTTGTTTGTAATTAATATTAGTCTAATAAAAATATCTTTGTTTACAGAGCAACACATTTGTTTAATTTGGAGTCCCAAGAATAAAGAAGTTTAACATTATAAAACGAGATTTTTATTCACAAATATGGATAAACTTCATTTTGAATTTACATTATTGCCCTCAAGTGATGGTAAGGCCAATATTTTTTTGTATTACCTCAATTGCCACCCAGGACAATAACATATACGCAATACCAGAAGAGCTACAATCAGGAAGCCTTCATAAACAAATTGTGAAAACAAGTGCTTTTAATAAAGTGAAAAATAGCTTATTGAAAAGATAGCAGGCAAGAAGAGTATGGACAACATTAAGAGATAAACTTGAACAGGCCTACATAGATGAGGATGGGAACTTACAGTTTGAAGGCCGATATTCAGAGGAAGTGAATCAAAACCCAGTTCTTTCTGCTCAACAACAAGAACCTGGAGCATTAGGGAAACTAGTTGAAACCATTTTAGGGAAAACACAAGAAACTAAAACCCAGAACTTGAAAAATATTGCAGAGAGGTTTGTTATTGATTAGCAGTAAAAGCACAAATGCAGAACAGTGGATAGACATTTTTGAAAAAGAATGTATTCGCTTTGAGGTGACAACTGATGAGGAGAAAATTGAACTACTAAGATTGTTTATGGATGAAAGCTGTCTTGATTGGTACAGTTCAATGACGATCAAAAACACAATTAACTCGGATTGGTCAGTGTGGAAAAATACATTTTGTGAAACATTTAAAAAAAAAGGATGGAATACGGTTAGTCATGTATTATTATTTAAATGCAAAGACATTACCAATGGACTTGTTTACCTTCCGGACTGAAGACATCCCTGGCAATTTTCCAAAGAATATTGAGTAATATATTGAGAAAGTATAAACTTAATGAGTTTGCAATCAATTATATAGACGATATAGTAATATTTTCAAGAAGTTTTGACCAGCACATACAGCATCTGACAAAATTATTAGAAGCAATCAAAATGGCACCGCCAATTTGTTTTCTAGGAATTGAAACCTATTTTTTTTTTTTTTTTTTTTTTTTGCTTTACCATCCCTTCCAAAGGTGACATAAAGAATTGAAAAATATTGATTTGTTTGTTATTGATAAATTGTATAAAATGACTTTGATTTTGATTACACAAGGTAGAATTACACCTTAAGCATTTATTGTACCATGATCTGTGACAAGTTGTGTTGTGTCTTCGCATATATATCTATGTATGTATATATATGTATGTATGTATGTATGTATGTATATATATATATATATATATATATATATATATATATATATATATATATATATTGTAATGATATATTACATTCTCAAAAATATTTTTAAATTCAAATAACCATCGATAGTTTGAAAAGCCCGCGCAAATCGCAAACCATATATACAAATAACATCGTATTATATACGCTTTAAATTAATAATATTTTTGGACAATACTGATGTACAATATATACATATTAAATGTACATTCAGATGATAATAAATTAATTATTTGGTATTATAAAAACATAATTATTATCTTTATATATGAACCAACAAAACTGCGGAAGTTAGAAATAAAGGACGCCAAACTTTCCCGCTCGAATGGCGTCAGTTGATTCCCAGCAGTCATGGAGTGCGGAGCTGGGGTCTGTACTCTGTAAATTACAATGGTCAGTTGATTCCCAGCAGCCCTGGAGTGCGGAGCTGGAGTCTACAGCTATCCTCCGAGGAGTATGGAGTCAGTCTATTCCCAGCAGCCATAGAGAGAAGAGCTGAAGTCTATTCCTAGCAGTTGTAGAGTGCGGAGCTAGAGTCTATCGCTAGCCACAGAGAATACAGAGTGCAGTCCATTGTTAATTATCGTAGAAGACGGAGTGAGAAGACAACAGAATCCAGAATTTCAAGATATTCATTCTATGCACGAGACCTGGCAAGAAAGCGTATCACCTTGAAGAAGGAATTACTGAAGCACAGTATATTGAAGCTTTATTGGAAGCAAATTAATTTAGAGGTAAAATTATTTTTTTGTAATCGTTAATTCTTTTATTGTCATTTGTATTTTTTTTAATATTGGTGTTTGTATCTCAAGATTGTCTAAAAATAAATATTATATTATTCATTCACTCGGAACTTTAATCCCTGAGATTAAGTCAAATTAATATAATAAAACTTATTAAAGTAATTAAAATTTTTTCATTCTTTTTATAAAAATAAAATCTTAACAATATATATATATATATATATATATATATATATATATATATATATATATATATATATATATCACCAGTTTAAAATTGTTTTAGTTAAATTGGCTTAACTAATGAGCTTCTTCTCTGATAAAAATACATCATTTTTATTAATAGCTTGCTTCTCAATCAACTAAGTTATTAAGAAAATAGTATTACATTTAGGTATGGATCAGATATAATACTGATTATATATGTAATTGTATCTATAAGTAGGGATTATAAGCCGAAACAAGAAGTGAATAACTTTTTGCATTGAATTACTTCACAGTGAATAACATGAAAATATCATACCCTCGTATTAATGCAATCAACCATAGGGCTAGTACTGCATCCTCCATTATTAGTAAGGCATTCATCAATATCTGCACACTGGTAGCCATTCCCGGTGTAACCTGAACAACAACAAATGTTTCATCTCTACACATCAGTTCAAATTATGTGGTAGAATAAATCTTAAATCTGATACAACTGAGGGTAGCCCGTTCCCTGTCTCCCTCCATAGAGAGGAAACCCAGTTATGAGGTCGAACTAATGATGCAATCCAGAAGTGCCGACTAGAATATTTCACGATTCAAAACCCATAGATCACAAAAATAACAATTTAAAACTGTTTATATTTTTGAACAAATTAAACAAAGAAATTAAAATTTGATCACCTTTATTCGACCAAACTTGGCACACATGTAGGTCTTGATCCGGGGAGTGTCATAGGCTAGGTTAAAATCGTCTAGGACTAACAGTTCCGAGGTCACAGGTTCGAAACTGTGAACCCGACAGATTGATTTTTGTTATTAGATTTTACTATTACTTATTTGGTTTCTACTTTATTTGAGATTTTCTAGAAGAAGAATGTAGGTGTAGCATGGCACATAACACCATGTGGCCACCATGTGTTTGGCATGTGGTAACAGCCAGTGATGTAAAATACCCGGGTATTTATTCTTCAGGGTAAATACCCAATTTCATAAATACCCAGGTATTTAAGGTATTTAACTAAACAGCGACTCTAAGTAATCGAATATTGTAAAATATAATGGAACTCCCCAGTTTAGTGGTGATGCAACACTGATAAACTATTAAAACAATAATAAATTATAAAATAAGACCACTGAGAGGTTAATAAATAATAAATTCTTACCTGGAAAATTGCCATTGGCCTTCTGACTACCAATAAAACAAGTTGTTTACCTAAATTTGATACTACCTACTGTACAGCATTCTGCCTCTGCTAAAACTTTGGACTAGGATTATCTCAATTTAACTAAACACAACTACTGACTGCTGTTCTTTTCATATACATACATGTATGTAATTTTACAAAGTTTATAGCAAATGACCACAGTCGGAAAACCATACCTAAGTTTAACTTTATTTTTTTTTTGTGTGTGTTTTATTTCATATCCTGTGAGTGTAATAAAAAGATTAAGCCTATTAATATTTATGCAGAAAATAAAAAATCTTCCAAATTTAGAAAACAAAGTCAAGGAATGGGATGGGCCTAAATTAAATTCAGTGATAACGATAACCTAATCCAAGTCTTCCGGAGTTGAATGAGTTCAAAGTAACATAGTAACATGTAACCGTCTTCAGAGTCACTATCATCACTGCTAGTTTCACAGACAGCTTGTGATTCATCTTCCTTCTCTACAGATTCTTTTCCTTGGAAGCCGTCTTGGGGGTTTCCTGTTTGTTGCTTTCTCTGTCTTTGGGTGTTGTTAAGGAGATTTCAGTTATAAGACAAATATGCTATTTGTCCTGCTCTTTCAGTTGTAAGTCAGTTTATTTTTTTACAGTGAATCCAACTGAAAGTGCTGAATGGCCTTTCAGTCACAGCAGATGTCAAAAAATCTATTATATAAAAATGAATCGCTAAATGTGTTGGTAAGCGCAAATCTCAAAAACAACTGAACTGATTTTGCTAATTCTTTTTTTATAATATTCCTTGAACTACGAGGATGGTTCTTATGGAGAGAAAAATTTTAAAAATTGCCTGAAAAAGTCTAAAAACAACACTTTTCGGGTCTTTTTTATTTCGTTAACGCAAATTCATTTTTAAATAAAAACATATGCTCTTAATTATAATATTTTTAACATTTAACGTATTTGTGTATCTATTATATAAAAATGAATCGCTAAATGTGTTGGTAAGCGCAAATCTCGAGAACAACAGAACTGATTTTGCTAATTATTTTTTTATAATATTCCTTGATCTACGAGGATGATTCTTACGGAGAGAAAAATTGAAAAAATGGCCTGAAAAAGTCTAAAAACGACACTTTTCGGGTCTTTCACAAATTAACATATCGTCGATACAAATGCAAAGTATCGAATGTGAAAAAATGCATCTTTCATTTTCAATCTTTACTAATTTCTGCTGGACTTATGTACGGCAAATTCTTGAATCTTACTTCACTCTATTAAAGGGAAAGTAGTCCACTATCAAAAGGTCAAATCTGCCGAATATTTGAATGTCCAAAAAAAAGTTATGAATAAATGCTTTTCCACCCTGAAAAGTGGTGATTTTCACATTCGATACTTTGCATTTGTAACAACGATATGTTCTCAATTATAATATTTTTAACAGTTAACATATTAGGTTATTTGTGTATAAGCAACCAAATTTAAATAAATAAGAACATGTAATCAAAAGGTGACAATAGAATCACATGATAATAATGCAATTTAAATTAATTTATATTTGCGTTAACGAAGTAAAAAATACCCCACTTTTCTATATTCCCATACAAAAGATTCGTAATAATACTTAAAGGTCAATTTGTACTTTAATACCATATCATAAAGTTTAAGTGTTAGTGGAGGGGTTCTGGGAAAGCAAAACAATTGAGTGACATTAGTATCGTATAAATATTAATGTCAATATTTATACCATGGTAACATTACTCAAAAATAAATTGTCTATGGTAAAATTTAAATTGTCTTTAAATGTAAACATCTCTTTGCTGTGCATCTATAATATTAATAAATCTAAAAGCCACAAATTTCTATAAAACTACAAAAGTGCTGTGTGTTTGTGACTTACTAAATATGCCTCCTATAAGGCGGTGGACAAATTTAGGCAGAAGAACCCGAAATGCAACGCATCAAATTTATAATCAATCTAATCGTACTGCCCAGGAACGTGAAGATTGCAATAAACGTGAAAGAATTCGGTTAAGACAGACACTTGAAGCGCGACATTCGACTAATAATGGTGCAAGTTTGAAGTGCGCTGCCATAAATTGATTGATGGTGCCTACAACTGTGTTGCTATAGGACCTATAAACTCAATTTGACTATAAACAAATCCCAGGGGCAGTCATTAAGTGTTTCTTGTATTAATCTAGAAAACCCATGTTTCTCGCATGGCCAATTGTATGTTGCCTGTTCCCGTGTTGGAAAACAATCTGCTCTGTTTGTTTACGCGCCAGGTTAATCGAACAAAAAATATCGTGTACCATAAAGTACTATAATAAAAATGAAACAATTTAGAATAAGCAAAAATAAAATGAATTATAAGAAGTAGGTATCATAATAAGAAATCTGATATTGTAATTTTGATTGTGATTTTTTAGTGACTATTAAAAGAATTTTAAGTGTTTTATAATTTTAATTTTTTTTTTGTTTCTTTTTTCTTTTTTTTTTCTTTTTTCTAGCTGGCCCGGTGTCCCAAATAGCAGAATAAGTATTAAAAAAAAATAAAAATTAAATCAGCTAGTTTCAAATAATATTAACAAGGATCACAAACCACTTGGTTTTGAAGTATTATAATAAACATTAAAAGCCTGTTTTTGACACCTGATAAGTGTTTCTGTTTTTCTAGCAGGTATAATTTTTTAAATTTAAATAAGTCTTTAATAACTGAATAGGCTTCATTAAAACTTTTTTTTAAAATTAATTAACCCTCTCCAATATAAAAGTAATCATGAAAAGTCATAGATATTCATTAAGTTGTAAATACCCATAAATACCCAGATCGACTTTTCACTTTCTTTAAAATATTACTGGGTAAATATTAATGTTTATTTAGTTTTTAAGGTCAAAGGGGTGAGTTTCAGTCCTTGTTTGTACCAAAAAATATTCAAAGAAGTTCTATCAAGCTCAAAAACTAAAAATACCCACTTTTTGGGTATTTACCTTCCCTGTGGGTAAATACCCAATTTATATTTACCTACCAACTGGGTATTTACCCGCCCCACGTCACTGGTAACAGCTAGTCTTAAATAAAACGTCCTTAAACTAACAAATAAAAAATACTATTAAATAAAATTCACCAGCCAGAGCTGGTCTCTTATGCTAGAAGTGCGTCAGGAAAATAAAGAATGTTATAAAAAGAAAGAAAAAAAAATATTCATTTTTTACCCATAAGGCGTTTACAAAAGAATAAATGTATAGATGTATACATTTATTCTGTATATATACATTTAAGTAAATGTATATATACATTTACTCTGCTGTATATATACAGCTGAGTCACCCTACTCCAAACCCCACTCATCCAAAAATCCACTTAATCCAAACAAGACAAGGGGGAACACAATAATTTTTATCACTTTTCTAAACTGGGAAAAGTATAGAAATCAAGTTTTTTTGACTCACGTTTAATGCACATTTAAGAAACATGTAAATTTTCAATTTCGCTATGTAACTAAAAATACAGCCTTATTTAGAATTGAAATTTTGAATTTAAACTAAAAAGAAGCATGGTTTCGCCATTGACACGACGTGTGAATGGGTACATGTGTCACATACCGTATGTGACACACGTACCCTTCGTCATATTGATTTTGTCTACGAGCACAGTTACATTACAGTCCTGTTTCAATTCAAAACACCTACAATACATAATTTACTTCCTTCAATTTTGTCATATCAGAAGCTTAATACACATCATATAGTCAATGATGTGCATTATTTGACAAAACCTTGCCTAATTCAAATGTTTGCTAATCTGAACAGAGGTTGGTTGCAATTAGTTCCAATTATCAGGACTCACCAATATATATATATATATATATATATATATATATATATAGAGAGAGAGAGAGAGAGAGAGAGAGAGAGAGAGGGACGAGGGTAGCTCAGTGGTAGAGCACTCAACTAATGAACTGGAGGACCTGAGTTCAAAACCCGAGCACGCACTAAAGGTTTTTACCTTCTACTGTGTGTAACTGGTTTTGGAAGGATGGGACATCACCATTATTGTGTGAAATAAAAGAATGTGTTCAGAATGGCTCCTTCAGGCTAATGCACATTTATTGTTTTTGACTTAGAAATCAGAAAAACTTACGATTCAATTTTTTTTTTTTTTTTTTTTTTTTTTTTTTTTTTTTTTTTTTTATAAAACAACAAGGTACCATTTTAAAGCTTATTAAATAAGGCAACTTTTGAGGCAGAGGCAAACCTCTAAGTCTACAAGTAGCTGATTAAGAAAATATTGAATAATTTGAGAAAACACTAACATCAATAGTTCACATCTTCAGGGCTTTTAGTATAGCTCTTAATTTATATGGTAATATTTCAATAATGGGTGTTTCTTGTTGGTAATTTAATGTAGATTCTAAAAATGTGGTTACCATAAATCCGGAAAACAGAGTTTTTCATTAAAAAAAAAAAAGTTTTAATAATAGACAAGTTTTGAGTTGCTCTGCTTCATGTTGAGATAAATTGCTCATTTTTTACATGGTAAAAAAAATATATTACCATGAGGACAGGATCCGCATGTAAATGAACCTGGAGTATTGGTGCATTCAACCAAAGGATCATGTGAGCACGGTCTTTGAAGGTTTTCACATTCATTTTTGTCAACAGTGCACGTCCCATCGCCTTCTTTCGTAGTCCAGCCCTGAAAAATGAATCAATCCAATTTAATTTAAATCTATCCTTGATCTGGTCATACTCCAATAAACCTCCTAGGAGTAAATATCTTGATGGGATCTTTTCAGGGAAGGTTTGTAATGATCTCCTTGATGGGATCTTTTCAGGGAAGGTTTGTAATGATCTCCTTAATGATCTTTTCAGCATCTTAGGATTATAATAATCCCTTTCATGTATTACATTGACAGACTCCTTTCCTCCTTCAATACTAATGTCCCAGAGCAGTCACAGCCAGGAGAAACTCCATATCGTCCCCACCATGTCAAACTATCGAATATGAAAATTCGAGCAAACTAAAGGACGAGCATATTCTATCCATTGGCCAAGTAATATATTGAAAAATGGTCTTATTCTATACTTTATTTAAGGCATTAAAGGCTATTCTAAAGGGGTTAGAGTTGCGACAAGCCATATCGTCCACAATCCAAGGGCAAAGCATCGAATCTGAAAAACAACATTTTTCATATTGAATAGTTTGACATGGTAGGTAGGGAAGGTATAAAACAAAGCATATATGAATTACGGCTGATGATCAACAAATTCTTCAAGATATTTACCAAGGAAGGTAAAAAAAAAACACATGCTTTTAAGGGTTTATTATCCAACTTCTTTGAACTATACTAAAGTTAAAAATAAATGGTACAGAGGCTCGATGGCAGTATGCGCTAAGGCATGTGCTTAAGATCGTGGGTACGATTTCTACTAGGGATGATGGCTTTTCTTCCTGGTTAGAAAAGAGTAGTAACCTATAGAAAACCTGTCCTGAAAATCTTTGTCTTGTATATGTGGATGTTAAAATTTAAATAAATGGTACAAAACTTTTCCTTATTTAAGTAAGGTTTCGGAAATGAACGGCTCTTATTTTGAAAATGCTGAATACCAATATATACATTAGTAATGCACAATCTTTAGACAATATCTTCTCTGCCATGAGAGATAAAGTTAATATAAGGAGTTTATAAGAATGCTGCAAAAGGACTATAGGAAATTCAAACCATGCAATTTAAATAATGGATAAATCTGTATCCAATCGATATGCTCAATCATGGCTCCCTCGTTTTCTCTTCAGTCCTCAGCCTTCGAGCTCAACTCATTATGGGTAAACTGCTCTCTTTTTATATATTTTCAATCATTTTGAGAATGGATTTATAATTTGTTTTTTACGTTGACAAATAAATTTAGAAAAAATGGTGTTCAAGATTGTGTTCGTTAAACCCTTTCTTGGCTGGACTAAGCACGGACTTGTCACTCCCTCAGACGGCCGAGCCTCCACCCCATCACTCTCCCTAGACAAAGCTGTATTAGCACTTAAACCCTTTCCTGACTGTACTAAGCACGGACTCGTCACTCCCTCAGACGGCATATGATAATAAAGGAACAGCTGATCGTCTAGAATACTAAGCCGTATTAAAAATATTCCTAGAAGCTCTAGGAAAAGGACTAGAGAGGGAGGAATTCCATGCCGAGCAGGGACCGGCAAGGGTAGTTAGCGCTAGAGGTCCTATGCCGGCCCCTGCTCGGCATGGAATTCCTCCCTCTCTAGTCCTTTTCCAAGAGCTTCTAGGCATATTTTTAATACGGCTTACTATTCTAGACGATCAGCTGTTCCTTTTAATTCCTAAGAGGAAGGAATCATTTCGAAAAGAGATAGGCGCCTTGTGAATCACAGATTCTTGAAGTGACGTCTAGTTGTTTGTGCTAGTCATCGCAATGATTTCAGCTGTTTTTTTGTCCTCATCTGTCCTATTCTTCTACCATTTTATGGTACAGATATTAACTAGTGTATTTTGAAATGGAGTGCGAAGACATTTTAAAAATTTTGCCAGAATTACACGAAAAGAAATCCATCTTATTAAGTATAGCTAACTTTCTACATATTTATCTGAATATTTGTATAAATTACTTTTTCTTTTTATTAAAAATGAAATTTTGAAAGAAAATACATATTTATCGTATTTTTATGTCGTACGATTCCATAGAATACAGACACGGACTAACGGCAGCCGGTGTTTATGCCGGTCCCTGCTCGGGTTAGGACCGTATGGAAAGGTTATGGAATAAAGACTGAGACTGGTAAGGGCTAGTGTCGCCAATTGAGACTAGAACCAACCTATCGGTATATTAGAACATCCAAAGACTCATCAAGCCTTCAATGGGTACCTACAAAGGATAAAATCAGGCAGTTGGAGCACTTTCCCCCGAGTGTGCCACATTGTCAACAATCAGATAACTCAAACTTCCAAAAAATCTTACAAATTAATAACACAACAACTGTCCTTTTAAAGATATCTAAAAATAATTTTCCCTTTCTAGTATATACATAGTTTGTTATTTATTAAAAATCATTTTTCAACAATTCAATTACTTTTTTAGTGATAATATAAGAAAAAATAAACTTACTTCATCACAAATACATTTAAAGCCTCTACCAGTTCCTCCTACGTTTACACAAATACCATGACCACAGAGTTCTGTAGAGGACTGGGTTGTGCAATCGTATGTTCGTACACTGCACTGGAGGCCATACCAGCCAGGAGGGCATGTACATGCAAAGGATCCTTTATAATTCCTACACGTTGCTCCATTCTGACACGCAAAATCAGTTCCAGCAAATATTTCACATTCATTCACGTCTTCTTCGCATAGGGCTCCCTTCAACAAAATATGCCTTCAAGTTAACAAATAATTTTAGCACAATGTTGCCTTACATTTGATAGAAAGATGTAAGATCCTGGATAGCATCACATAATTTTTATTTTAAATGGATCTTTTTTCATATTTCAGATCATTGGTGGTTAAAAAGCCCGATTCGTAGGAACTTGTCATCTTAGCACGGCTCCGTTCATATCCCTTTTGGCATTAGTAAAGGAATGGAAGCAATTATTGGTAGGGTTTGATCTTTTGTTCAAAAAATAAAATAAAATCTCAAACAGAAGGAAGTTTAAAGCACAACAA
This sequence comes from Gonocerus acuteangulatus, assembly GCA_946811695.1. Classification (NCBI taxonomy): domain Eukaryota; kingdom Metazoa; phylum Arthropoda; class Insecta; order Hemiptera; family Coreidae; genus Gonocerus; species Gonocerus acuteangulatus. The sequence goes on from OX328131.1 coordinate 46,699,594, forward strand.
CAGGAAACTGACAGTATCCCTAGCAGAAATGACTCTGCCCGCCCTCTCAACGTTCACTCTAGGAAACCACTATTACCAATAGGTTTTTTATTTTCTTGCCATCTTTTACTAAAATACTAATTACACTGATAAATTTAATTTAAAATAAAAACCAACCAATTAAAAAGTGAGCTTAACAAAGACAAAACCCCATTCAAAAATTCAAAACTAACATTCAAAGTTTTAAGAACTTATTTCTCCGATTGACATTGCCCCGTCAAAAATTACTATGGAACCTTTTTTGTAGAGAATTTAGTAAGCTTTCGAATGGCTAACTTACACTTACCACTATTTCCTTACTGTTTTCAAGATATTTACAAAAAGATACGAAGATCCCAAAACTTTTCATGTCTATTAATGACATTTTTTTTTTTTTTTTTCAAATATTCCTTAACTCCAAATGTAACCAAAATTTAAACATCTTAATTTAGATGAATTTCAAACATGTAGAAAATATTTCAATTGAATCCCACGATTCTAAGTATCCTAACTGAAAATGAGTTACAAAAACATTTATTCAAATTTTCTCAAAAAAAGGTACAGATATTGCCTTAAAAATGGTTTCATTCCTATTATTACGTTAAGGAACCTATAAAACGAGTACCTGCAAGCATATGAACTCGAAAACATAAGTGTTATGATTTTTATCGCGCAAATTTCTCACCAAAAACCATGTTCCAGTAGACGGATTCTGCTGGTTAACAAACTTGACCTTTCAAATTAGACAAAAGATTTTTGTACCAAATTTCATCAAAATCAGACTATTTTTGAGTCTGTGAGAGAGCAAACAGACAAATATGTGTATGGGTGTGTGTGTGTGTGTACAAATTTGAACCACCATTATTTTTTAGATCTAGGCGGATCTGAAACCTATAATTTTCTAGTCGGCATTTCCGGATTGCGTCATGAGATCAACCCCATAAGCAGGATTCCTCCTTATGGAGGGGGGGGGGGAGGAACGATATTAGTACTTTAATTATTTGTTTTTTTTTATTAATAGTTTATTGCAACTCAGGCGATTAAACTGTGACAAAAAAGACTCAGGAAAAGTATATGTCAATGTTTTCAGCGTTAAAACAAACAAGAACAAATAAATAATCGTAAAAAAAGAGTCATGAGTAAAGTGCAGCGTAATAACTGGGAGAGTTCAGTTGTAGATGTATCAGTAACTCACTCATAGTCCGTCGGCCCTTGTTATTTCATACAACGATTTTTTATTTTTTTCACTATTGATTGTACCCGTCTTAACTATTTCAGTGCCACTTGTCAGCTGGCGAGATAGCTGTGGGTGTGGCTGCAGGGGCGTTGCAAAAATAGAAAGTCATTTTTTAATTAACAGTAACAATAATTAGTGTTTTCAGATGAGATGCAGCAAGAAGAAGACGACCTCACAATCACTGCAGATATCGAAAGTGATGATTCTGAGTCAGAATCAGAAGACGACTGACTTAATTGTATTGCAAAGAATCATTACTAAACTATTATTATTATTAATAAATTATATAATAATTTGTATTACCAATACAGTATTTTGTACAAATAAATAATATATTTTTCCCATCATAATACAAATATATAATATATTTTAACATTAATAATAAAAATATCCATTTATAATCAATGTACTCAGAAGATATTATCGCTATAATCATGCTTTCGCTATTAAATATTCAAAAACTACATTAAGATATCTGAAATTTTGGTGGTTGGTAGTATTTTTAATAAGATTGACGAAATAAATTGTCAGCTGCTTATATGTAGGTGGAAAAGTTGTCAGCTGGCGGTATAAAGTGGAGCGCGCGCCCACCCGAAGCTCATGCGCTCAGCGTTTATACACCCCCAGCTGACAAGTTTTCCACCAAGATATGAGCAGCTGACAATGTTTTTCGTTAATCTCACTACAAATACTAGTAACCACCAAAATTTCAGCTATCTTAAAATGGTTTCAGAATTTCGTATTTTTGCCAAGTTTAGACCCCCAGCTGACAATCAGTCCACCGCTGGCAGGCCAGCTGACAAGTGCCAATGATTATTGTATAATGAAAGGTGTTTCTCCAAAAAATTTCACGAATCTTAAAATTGTTTCACATCATCATGTTTTTCCTATCTTTGCAACGCCCCTGCAGCCACACCCACTGCTATCTCGCCAGCTGACAAGTGGCACTGAACTAGTTAAGATGGGTACAATTAATAGTGAAAAAATAAAAAATCTTAAAAATTGTTGTATGAAATGTACACGGGCCGACGGACTATCAGTAATATTTATTTCTATATATAAACCTCTGTAGGAAAAAAAGGAAAGTAATTTAATTGTAATAAATAAATTTTAATTATAAAATGTAGTTTTATTCAACATATGATCTTTTGAGAAAGAGAAATAGGGCTCCAGATTCTAACCTGTTCCTGAAGTTAATTCCAACATTCAATTCATGTTTCCAAATGACATCGATCGGAGCATCGAAATAGTAAATCATAATGCTGCAAATGGTAAAGAATTTAATTCAACATTAAAATCAAAGGCCAAGTTTATCACAAAGTGGGATCATTGCTGCCAATGCCAAACGATCCACATCAATGTTTACAAATTTACTTTATGGGAGGTGAGGACTCCGAAAACGCACTCTTGCGTTTTGGATACACGTTGGGGCTACATTAACCTCAATTCATGGTTTGCCAGGAGTATCGTCAGTGAGCTGGACGATCTATTGAATGAGCAGAATGAATTCTTGAAATGATTTAAATCACACATGCACAAATTACAAAGTGATAATCACGCTATTGTCATCAATCCTGATAAAGAACCGCACCTGTTGTTGATGACGTAACTGGAATCGTGGTTTGAGATAGTATAGATACACGATAAATCTTGATTTGAAGAAGAAATAATAATCTTGAAACCAATGCTGATACACACCATTCATACAATGCTATCCAATATACGCTAATGTTCTGGAAGGGACAAGACGGAGATTGCATAAATATTAAACAACAAGATCTAGCTACGGGAAAGGGATTATTATTACACTACCAAAATATTCACAAGAAATAATGTATATGGCAAAACAATGTTTGCCGGGTCAGCTAGTGTATGTGTATGTGTGTGTGTGTGTGTGTATATATATATATATATATATATATATATATATATATATATATATATATATACTATATATTTGTCAAATACCACTCACTGACCTATCATTGCCCAGCCCAAACCACTGGACAGAAAATTTTGAAATTTTGCATGGACACTGCCTTTAGAACGTAAACACTCACTAAGAAACGATTTTTTAATATTCAAATTTGTAAGTATTTTTAGAGGGGTTTGAATTTATAGTTGGCTAGAGCGGGCAAATCTAGTATGCATTGCTGGGACGATAACAGGACAGCTGTTACCGTACTTTATCTATTTCATAAAATTATTTTTATTTGCGATTCATCTCAACTATTATGGCAGACCCTTTAATTACTAGAAATAAACTGTGATTTTGTCCCTCAGAGTTTTCGCTATACCTGGTGATGGTCCATCCGAGGTAATAATATCCCAAACCCTTGCACAGCCTCCTCACCCATCAGCATCCCCAGTCAGTGCACTTCAGAGCGCCCCAAAGTCAAGAAACATTAAACTTTGATTACTTATCAATTGGTGAATAACTTATAGTATGACAGGAATCGTGCTATTATAAACTACAAAATTATGTAGTAGCGTTAATTTTGATGATACATTATTTCACGCAATAAAATAACTACTTATCTGCTGTGACGAAGCACGGGTATTCAGCTATATATATATATATATATATATATATATATATATATATATATATATATATATATTTAATGATGGATATAACTTTTAATGGGGGTGATTTTTAGTATCATTACCATTTTATGAGTGGAATGTGAATATGTAGATTCCCTTAAAGGATAATAGAGCTGAAATGAAGGATAATTAGTTGAAATAAACTAATATATTTCATCAACTCAATGTAAAATAAGATATTAATAGAGTAATTACCGTCCAAGCTGGTGTGCAATGACAATGGAAGCCATTAAATAGATCATAGCAAGTACCACCGTGCTGACACGGAGAACTTTCACATTCATCAATAGTTAAAACTGTTCTAAGGGTTCGGACAATCCGAGTGAGTACTGTCACCTGCAATGAATAGATAACCAGTTAAATATCTCTCAAGGCTAGCTGCCTGCTCTCTCTTAAACATTTATCCCATTAATCTTACTTGGATTATCATTATTTAATTATTCTTTATCACATAATAACCATATTTCCAATATATATATGACAACTTAACATTAACAGCAATTATTAATTCGATTTCAATCATTTTACCTTGCTTAGTAAACATCTGTAGATATCCACGGTATGCTTAAAGCAGAACGAAAAACTCAAATACACAATTCACTTTTCTTCTCTTAATATAAGAATTCTTTATCAATAACAAATTACAGAACAACAGCCCTGACAGCATCAATATTTTAGAGGAACATATTTAATTCAATAATAAAACTTAACTCAAGAGACACAAGGTGTCCCCTAAATAAATGGCCGAACTTCGGGAATCGATGCAGAATGAAAAAATAAAATAAAAGTTCATTGGCATATCTCGTTTTTCCTGTGTTTCCTAGAAAAATGCAAACACTAAAAGAAATTATAAAAAGGCATTCTTTCATAATCCCTATATAAAAATTGTTAAAAGTATATGCTTTATCTTCTATCCCTCCACTCACCCTCTCACTCCCACCCCAACCTCCTTCAATCCCTCCACCCCAAAATATAGGAGTGAGTATACCTCTGATTTTGTGTTGAATAATGAAATAATAGGTCTCCATTTTGTGATCCCTTGTCTTAATGCAGGGTCTTTCCACGCGTTCCTCGATAATGAACTGTCGTTCTTGGAGGAAGTCCTTTTGGCACAGAGATTGAGAAGCTGGTTCCAAGTCTACGGTTGTCCAGCCCACTACGGGAGGGCAGTCCTAGGACACCTACCATCCTAGGACCTGGTGGGCCGGTATCTTGGCCGGCTCGATCTTCAGATCTCACGCTCTTGGATTTCTTCGCATGAGGACACATTAAAGATTTGGTCTACAGGGAGTCCATTGGCTTATTGGCCAGATTACAACAGAGTGATGCACAAATTCCATCCAGTCTGTCAATGTGTGATGTGTGTTTTTTTTGTTTTTTTTTTACGGCACTTCAACTACTAGGCCATTGGCACCGACATCCAGGGCGCAGCAAGGAATCTTCCCAACGAGCCATAGGATGAGAAAATTCCTGCCACTGCACAGTGGAGCAGAATCCCAAAAAGTTGGCCAAAAATTCGAAAGATAAAGTTTCTAGTTGGAGAATTTGAATTGTTGGGTTAGCTAGAGTAATAATCCGCTAGTATTAGGGTCAGACTCCTTATACCTGCTTAGAAAAATTAATACAAAAGCGAGAGAAAACAACCTCGTGTTTGAAGAGTTATAAAATTTCTTAGCGTTCACCGATTTATCTATAACAAAATGGAATCAACTCATGAAGGTACGTGGAAAATAACTGTGCTTATTAGAATAATGAATATTTTCATAGAAAAAAGTAATAATTTATTAAACCTATGTGAATTTTACGTTTGAAAACTAAAAAGAAACTTACTTTTGAAGGAAAAAGTATAATTGTGTTCATTATTGGATATGAAAGGTGAATCTATTATCTATAAAATAAAACAAAATTTAGTTGCTGTCAGCTGCCGTACGAGTTTTTATGCAGCTTTTTATAAAAAATAAAATAAAAGTTATGTCTGCTCCTTAAAAAAAAAATATAATGTTTTTATTAAAATTATATTTGTTTTATTTGTATTATATTGTTCTAAAATAATTATTCTACTGTCAATTAATAATTGTTAATGGACAGTTCTTTTTTTATTTAGGAGTTTTTTTATTTTCATCATATATAAATTTTCTTATTTTTGTTATATGACATCCGCCATTTGAATTAATTAAATTCTTAATAAATGACTCTGAACAACCCTATTCAACAAATTTTGTCAAAAACTAATCATTTTTCTTCATTGAAAAATGTTCTACTTCTAATATGGCCATATTGAATTTGGAAATTTTGACCCCTGATTCGTAATCAACGACCCCAAAAACCCCCAAGTAGAGAAATTTCAGATCGATTCATAAAGATTTGGAGTTTTGGCCAGCTTTTCGGGATTCTGCCCCACTGTGTGCCGGTGGGGATCGAACCCACCATCTCCCGCTTATGAATCTAAGGCGCTAGCCACTAGACCACGGGAGATCCCTGTGGGATGTGATGCCTGTATTGCTGCAAGGGGCCAAACCTTTGAACATTTTTTTAATTGATTATTAGGAATTATTTGAAGAAGAAATTATTATTCGTACGCGCCCAGTGTTAAATTTAAAATGTTTTACAAATCAAAAATTTATTTTGGTAAATGTGAAGACGAGGGTTCTAGGCATCGATTATTTTGAAATTTTGCACTATATCATATTTTGATGCTCTAAACACAAATTCTTAAAAAAAAAAAAAAAAAAAAAAAAAAAAAAAAAAACTCGCTCTCAACTAGGAAAGAAGTTATAAAGCACTAAATTTCACTGTTATGAAGGTTATAAAAGTTGGCGTAAACAGCGTATTAATAAACATGCATGTTAAGAAGAATTTCTAGGGCGACTTTTGGGCAGATGTGCTGTGTGTTTCCTCTCACTACAGTCCCTCAAGAAGATATCAAAACTCTAGTCAATCCAACTCGCTGTTATGGATAGAATTCCGATTTTGTGGAGGTTATAAATAGTTTATCAACATTTCAAATGAGAATTCTTTGTTTCCCAATGCTACATGTCTGCCCATGTTTCCAAATACGCTGTTTACGCCAACTTTAACCTCAATAACAGTGAACTTTAGTGAGTCTATATCGGTAATCCGAGGAGTGAACACGTATTGAGCTCTGACAGATTAGTGAACCAGACAAACCCAATCTTGCCATTGGGGCGCAGCCCTGAATAATTCTTTCTCTCTTTTATTGCTTTATTCATTACGAGTTATCATGGAATTTTCAAGTCCATCGACATCTGAGCCATGGAAAACTATAAAACCACATAAAAGGAAAAGAATTGCAGTCTCTCCACCAGAAGATCAATTCAAGGTACCAACTGCTAATGTTTTTGAAGTTTTTTCTGATTATTCAGATGATGAAAATACAGAAGAACCGACTAGAAGAACATCTCCCATTAGAATACCACCCATAGTTCTTTATAGTCAATTCACTTCTTATAAAGCGTCCATAGAGCATATAAGAAAATTATTAAAAAGTGAGTTTTCATTTAAATTCAAAGGGAATAGAATAATTTTATACACCAAAACTAAAGAAGATTACAATGTTCTAAAGCAGGAAATCTCTAAAAGCGGAGGAGAATATCACACATACACCCCATCTGAAGAAAAACAACCAAGATTAGTATTAAAAGGTCTACCTCCTGACATTCCTGTAGAAGAAATCAAGGCTGATCTTGTAAGACAAAACGTTAACGTAGTGGAAGTCACCCAGTTTATGAAGAAGAGTGATAACCAGACATTAAAACTCCCAATATTCACCATCAAACTCAACGATTTAGAGCAACTCAAGTCTGCCACTAACATTAAGACAGTTCTAAATTGTATAATAAGATGGGAAAGGCATAAGCAAAGAGACTCTCCAACGCAGTGTTTCAAATGCCTTTCCTATTTTCACATAGCGAAAAACTGCTACAGAAAACCTAAGTGCTTAAAATGTGCTCAAAATCATCTAACACAAGAATGTAAACAAGAAGAATCCATACCACCCGTATGTGCAAACTGTGGAAAAGAGCACCGTGCAAACGATAGGACCTGTGAAGTAAGAATCCAGCAAACAGAACTCAAATACCGACGTCTGAACACATGGAGGACAAGAAACCTAGGACCTAATCAAGAAAACTACAGGTACAATCAGGAAGCCTTCCCATCCTTACCCCCAACAAACCCACCACAACAATTTACAACATCTGAAGGAACCAGTAACCCAAGCAGCGGAATCTCCAGCATCATCACGGAATTAAAAAGTATTATAAGTATAATAGACATACCTAAAATTATAAGAACAATAAAAAATACAGTTAACAAACTAAAAACAGCCCCTGGACCAATAGACAAACTAACTTGCATAATAGAAGGAATAATTGAATGTTTTGACTAATACTATGAATCCAAAAATTAACAATTTAGTAAAAAATTGCCTTAACTCAATTTTTTGGAACTCAGGTTCATTAAGAAACAAATTATTAGAATTTAACTATTTCCTCAAACATAATAGTGTAGACATAGCTGGTCTATGTGAAACAAAGCTCGACCCAAACATCACTATTTCTAATCCGGATTATAACATTTACAGAGTGGATAGAAATTCAAGAGGTGGAGGAGTAGCAATATTCATTAAAAAAAATATTAAACATTGCCCCATACAGATTCCTAATTTATTAAATATCGAAGCAGTAGCAATCAAATTAGAATGCAACAATCACAATTATATTATAGTATCAGCCTACCTACCGCCCAGCAAAAATCTATTAGAAAGTGATCTGAAAATATTATTTAGCCTAGGCCCTAAAGTAATCCTTATGTCCGATTTAAATTCAAAACATGTTGCCTGGAACTGCTATAAAAATAACAGAAATGGAAAAACGCTTCTAAAGTACATGTTAGACAATTATATAACAATAATATCCCCTGACCAGCCTACATTCTATTCAAGTGATTCCAGGAAAAAACCCGACATCTTAGACATTGTACTAACTAAAAACACAAATATAATAACCAAAGTTATATCAATAAATAATCTAGCTTCCGATCACAATGCAATTATTTTTAGAATAAATTCAAACTGTGACCACATCCCACAAAAAACTATGAACGAAAAAACCAACTGGGCATCCTACAGAAAATTATTCTCCCGAAATATCAACGCTAACAGTGTTATTAATTCAATCGATAGTCTCGAACAATTTATAAAGTTATTTACTGAAAACATAATAGCATCAAAAGATAACTCAGTTATCAGCAGAAGTACAACAAATAAAAATAATCACCAGCGTCGCTCAAAAATAGTTGAAATCCTTCTTAAGTTTAGAAATAAATTCAGAAAAATGTTCCAAAAATACAGAGAGAAAATACATAAAATCATAGAAATCGCCTTGTCCAAAGTTATAAATAATACATTGTGGAAAGACAAAAACGATAAATTTAACCATCAGCTGTCAAAAATAAATTGCAGAACTAAACTTTGGGACCTCCATAAAATATTTAAAAATAAAAACAAAACTTACTTCCCGCCAATAACATACAATAATGAAACCGAAATAACTCCAACAGGAAAAGCAAATCTGCTAGCAAATTACTTTCAAGATGTACATACGCAAAACCAAAACATAGGCAGTAGATACACACTTAGCAAAATTACAAAATCAAATAAATTAATCTTGAACAATATAAAGAACATTGAAACTCCAGAAAGTGAACTGACATCATATTCTGAAATAAATAAAATTCTTAAAAAATCTAAAAAACGAAAATCCCCAGGCCATGATGAAATAAGAAATATCCACCTTAAAAATCTACCCCCAGAGGGCATCAAATGCCTCCAAAAAATTGCTAATAGTGTTTTAAAATTTCAATATTTCCCAACAGTCTGGAAGCATGCAGTAATAAAAGCCCTCCCAAAACCCGGAAAAAATTTACATGAAGCCAATGGCTTCAGACCAATAAGTCTTCTTAGCTCAATAGGAAAAACAGTTGAAAAAGTAATACTAACCCGTATAAATAAACATTTAAACAGAAATAATATATTAATAAACGAACAATTTGGATTTCGAAACGGTCACAGCACAGCTGGTCAATTAGCACGGTTAGTCGATCATATAACCGAAGGATTTAACAATAAAAAACACTCCGGTCTCCTTATTCTAGATGTAGAGAAAGCCTTCGATACTGTATGGCACGAAGGACTTATATATAAACTAAATCAATTAAAGTTCCCTCCCTACCTAATCAAAATAATACATTCATTTATATCCAATAGAACATTCTCGGTAAAAATCGACAGCTCAAATTCATCTGTAAGAAAAATAGAAAATGGTCTGCCGCAAGGGTCGGCCCTTAGTGCCACCCTTTACAATATATATATTAATGACATACCCAAAATCAAAAACACCAATTTATCCCTGTTTGCAGACGATACAGCTATATACACATCATCATATCGTCTAGATACCATCAAAAATAGACTATCATTGAGCCTAGAAAGGCTGAACCGTTATTTCAAAAAATGGAAACTCAAAGTAAACGCTCAAAAAACACAAGCCATAATATTTACTAAAAGAAGACCTCAAAATACACAGCCACTTGAAGTCGAAAATATTGTTATACCGTGGTCAAAAAATATAAAATATTTAGGAATAACACTAGACAAAGGATTAACCTTCACAGACCACGTCAATGAAATATGTAACAAAGCAAACAAAACACTCTGCCAAATCTACCCTTATTTTAACAGAAAATCTAAACTAAGCACTAAAAACAAAATTCTACTTTATAAAGCATGTATTAGACCAGTATTGACCTATGCATGCCCTGTTTGGAGCTACACTTCAAACACTAATTATAAAAAACTTCAAGTAATGCAAAATAAATGCATTAGAATTGCCCTAAACCTCCCCATCTACACCAGAATTAAAATACTGCACAAAATTACTAACTTACCTCTGCTTAAAACTTATATCCACAGGCTGACCTCAAAATTTTTTAGATCTTGTAGACTTAAAACCAATCCACTAATTAAAAAAATAGGTAACTATGACAAATCAAGCATCCGTAGATACATACACAAGAGGACTAAACACATCTTACTAAAATAAAGGCACTAGACACCATCCTACCAATAAAGACAAACACAGACTGGATTAAGACATAAAGCTGTAAACAATAAGCCCTACTTATTGTTATCATTAGAAAGTCTATAAGATAGCGAGAAGAATCCAGGCTATTTTTTCTCTCGCATTACAATTACTGTTCATTAGTATCTAAGTTCATTTATAATAAATAATTTCGAAGTTATGTGGTCTAGAGGAACACTATATTGTAACTGAATTACAATTGTAATATTTATATTTATTGAATAAAGAAATTAAAAAAAAAAAAAAAAAAAAAAAAAAAAAAAAAAAAAAAGTGAACTTTAGTGCTTCATAACTTCTTTCCTAGTTGAGAGCGAGTTTTTTTTTTTTTTTTTTTTTTTTTTTTTTTTTTTTAACAGATTCGTGTTTAGTGCATCAAAATACGATATAGTGCAACATTTCAAAATAATCGGTGCCTAGAACCCTCGTCTTCACATTTACCATTATTTTTATTAAGAATTGAAAGTTTTTGTGTTTTAGCACTTTCCTCCGAAAGTATCTATTTAAATTCTGTTGAACTTGCAGCTTTACAAGGTGTCAGTTAATTTTTTCGACCAAGGAGATTTTTTGATGTTTTTTTGGGGGGGGGAGGTGGGTGAGTGGAGGGGGTAGAAGATAAAAAATATACTTTTAACAATTTTTATATGGACATTATAAAAGAATGCCTATTCATAATTCCTTTTAGTGTTTGCGTTTTTCTTGGAAACAAAGCAAAAACAAGACATATGCCAACATCGATTCCCGAAGTTTGGCCTTTTTTTTAGGGGACTCCCTGTATACTTATGCATCTTAAACAAATTAGATGTAAAGCAAGTCACACTGTCCTCCTTTCCCTCCATAGCCCCGAAGATGGGTTGAATGTCAAGCCAAAGTTTCGGCACAATACTAGCTGTTCTCTTATAAAATGTAGTTGTATTCAGCATACGACTGAACAATTGTCATAATTTTTAATAAAAGGTTCAAGGATTCTTACCCTGTTTGTTAATAAACGAAGTTTCCTTCTGGATTCTCGGCTTAAGTCCTATAATAGAATAATTTCCATATTAAATGTGAATAAAGATAGTAAACATTTCTAAATGAAAAAAGGTTTTTAAGTCTTCATCTTATTTTATGTATTTATGAAATGATTAAACAATACTAATAATTTCACTGCGCTTGTCATGAATTGTCGTGTTTATTACAAGGAATAACTATAGATTTGTGATTGGTACGGGGAAGCTAAGCTTACTCTCTCAGATCCTAGAGAAATGTTAAAGAATTTATTCATTTATTTGCTTTTAGAGCCTGTAACCTTCTTGTCATTTCCTCTAGAACTTGTAGAGTCAAAACAAAATAAAATATCTATAAAACACAAAATTAAAACATTTAAATATACAATTAAACAATTATAATTAATTACTTTATACTATTCAAGATAAAAAAAAGAAAAGTAAAAAACAACAACAAAAAAACCTTAATCATAAAAGACCAACGTGAGCACTTAACACTCCGTGCCAAGAGTCATGGGTTCGATTCCCACTAGGGGTGGTGGCTTTTCTTTAGGAAAAAGAAAAGGCATCAGCCCTATCCTGGCTAGTAAAGGGTGGTAACCTATAGATAATCCATCCTAAAATTTGTAGTTAATAATAAATGGACGTTAAAATTTAATAAAAGACCAACCATAAAATTAAAAAACAACAAAGTTATTTAATAAATTATTTTAAATTAACTAAAAATGAGTTTTTTTACGCTCAGTTCTGTAGAAAAAAATTTAATTAAAAAAAGAAATCAAGGATAACAGGTCAACTATAAAATTAAAAACAAGAAAGTGATATATTTAATTAAATATTTTTAATAAACCAAAAATGAGATTCTTTTTGCTTTATTTTGTACAAATAAAATTTAACTTAAAAAAAATTAAATTAAATTTTATTTGTTTGATAATATAAAGCTGATAGTACTATTACCCCTGGAAACTTTTTAAGACACTAATGTATAAAGTAACTTTAAAAAGAGTGTGAAGAAAAGTTCACAACTCGACAGTTTGTTTGTTTAGAAGGAACTTCCTGAGGTATATCTACATTTTTTGCGCTCTCTATGAGATAATAATCAAATACTAGTACAACAAGATGACAAAACGAACAATATAAAAACATTGCTTGCTAGAGTTTCTGGAACGTTGCTATAATGTTCGGTTGATGGCTGATGTACAAATAGCATCATGTAGAACACTGAAGATGGACATATACTCGGATATCTGAAACGGATATGAGAACCTCTCCAGGTTCTCATATTTTCTTCAGATTCCTCACAAATAACATTCAACTCCATCATGTGTACCATCAGCCTTTCCAAACTATTAGGTCTATCAAAGTGTTTTTGAGCATTTTTGGAAAAAATATAAATATTGTAAATAAAACACAATTTAACATTTCGATCAATATGTTTTCCATCATTATCTACAATTCCTCCCCATCTTACTGGAAACTTTTAAATACCATTGTTGTAGAAAGACTCTGCTTTTAATAGAAACAAATTTGAAAGTTTATTTATTTTATTTTTATATATATATATATATATATATATATATATATATATATATATATATATATATATATATATGTATATATCTTTATTTGAAAATTATACAATACAATAACGTAGAAAGTTTATTTATACGTCCTGTTTAGAGTTTCTTTAGTAAAACCAATGTTGGCAAACAGGAAGTAGATGAAAATCTCTTGGAGCAATGTCTGGGGAGTAAGAAGAATGGGGCAAAATCTCTCAAATATTTGAGAAAAGGATCAAACTCAAGAAGTGTGCTTTATTAAAAGGAGAAAACTTGGAGGATCTAAAAGGGATATTCTAATAAAATACTTTAAATTTAATACATTTATTGGTAGAATAGACTATGAAGACCTTTCAAATATGAGCTCCAACATTTCACAACTGTATACTATATATGTTATATTATTATTTACGGCGGTTTTCCATTTCATTGTTTACAGCTGTTTTCCATTTCATTGTTTACAGTTTTTTTTTCTATTTCATTGCTTACTTTTGTTTGTTGTACTCTTTCAGTCTAATATGTAGTATTATTCCAAGTTCAATAAAGCCTAGTTTCAGGTAATTCTTTTCTCTTTGATAACAATATATTTGTTTCCTATTTACCTCACTCACTGTAGAGTTTTAACTTAAGCAAATAATTAACTTTCCACTTAAGATAAATAAGTAGAATAGATGTAATATTAAACAAATGGCTGTATTAAAAGTTCAAGACAATAGGTTTTGGCCAATGGGCCTTTTTTCCCTATCGGTCCAACAAGACATGTAATCAATAACAAAATAATTATAAAAAATACTGGATGTATTGTATAATTTTCGAATAAAGATATATATATACATAAAAAAAAAACAAAAAAACAAATGGAACGTGTAAAAAGTAAAATAAATGTCCACATTCCAGGGTTACTCAATCTAGAAAAAAAACTCAAATAAATTTTAAGAACATCGTTATGAAAATTATCTGGACGTACTTCATAATAAATGCTGTATTCTCCAAGTTTATTGGTTTGAACCATTTCAGGAGAGTCCTTGCACTGATGGTATGTTAAACATGTAAGCTAGTCAGTTTTAGCAGAATAGACACACGAAAATAAATAAAAAATGTAAAAAACCACGTTATTATAGATTATCCATATTCATTTTATCTTTACTAATATGCGTCATAGTTTTAGGAGAATCTGTGACTGAGTGACTAATACATTAGTGAAGCAAAGGTAAGTCTAGAAATATGATTGGTGTAAAAGTGAGTCATAGCTAATCCATGAGCGTATATAAGGCTGCAGCCCCCCTCCCCGAAAAGTTTTATCTCATCGGTAAAAATGTGACATAAAAACCTTAAAAATAAATTAAATAAGATCACGTAGTTAAGGAAAATAATCGTTTTGGGGTTTAATAGCGTTTTAGTTGGCTAACTATTCCATGGGCTTATATAGAAAATAATTTCGGGAGGGGCTGAGAAAATTTCGGGGGGGGGGCTGAGACCATTTCCGGGGTATGGAATATGAAAAATTTAGAACTTGGAATAGTTTTAGGCAACTAAAACGCTATTACACTTAAAATAAACTATTTTTTATTAACTAAGTGATTTTATTTAATTTATTTTTAAGGTTTTTATGACACATTTTTACCATCAAATGAAAATTTCGGGGGGCTGCAGCCCCCCCCCCCCTTATATACGCCCATGAACTATTCCAAGTTCTAGATTGTTAGTATTCCATACCCCTAAATGCACCCAGCCCCCCCCCCCCCCAATTATTTTCTATTGGCAACAACTATTGACTGGCCTAAATAAATATGTGGGCAATAAAAAGTTTGTTTCTGAACTAAAAATAAGAGAGCTAGAAAGAGTTCCTTCAGTTTGTCCTGATAAATATGTAATAGAAAACTGGTACTCACCACTCCAGTCGAATTGGCGTCTGCAAGTGCTGCTTCTAACCTCCGCAGTTTTCCCAATATCACTGGACTATTTACAGAAGAAGATCCTCGCAGTTCTGGCAAAATGGTCGTTTGAAATCTTTCAACAAAATCAGCCGACTTCCTCGCCTGGTCACAATTATATATATTTACTAAATGTTGCAATTAAAGTAAAAAGAAACAACTTAAATTATGCTATGTATATTTTTATTTATTTTTTTTTTTAATTCATTATACAGACGTCCGACTCGCTGGAGCATTCCGTTCTTATACCTAACTTAATTTGGAATTGTTAGACTGGAAACAGTAAATATTTTTTTTGACATTTTGTGAGAAATTTATTCCAATTACTTGTAGAAGAGAGACTTCAGGCGCCATTATACAGAGAAAAACTTAAACTATCTGAAATTCCTCTCTCTACATCCACCTGGAATGCTTTATTAGAAACAAGAAAAACTTGTTTCTTATTTCACCTAGAGTACGCAGTCGGGTAAGAGTAATTGGAATTTTAGGCTGGTGGCAACACTGCAAGGTAATTTAGTTTTGGTATATGTATTAGTTCGTCTAGTACACTAGGAGGTAACGCCCTTTTCTCATCGGCTCTTCTCAATTTGTCTGCATTTTATGAAGGTAAAACATACTTTTACTACTTTTATATGTAATGGTTATAATTCAAACGTAAGAGTTTTAGTAAAAATAGAATATTTTCTAATAATAGTTTTGCTTAGTATTAAAGAAAAGTGCAGAACAGTAGCTACACACTACTTAAGGTCGATTCACACTACACGTACCGTCACCGGCAGGCCACCGTCCAGCCGCCGACCGGCAAGATGGAAGCCAATTCATACCATACGGATCTCCACCGACAGGCCACCGTCCCTCAACGTCGAGAAAACATCTCTGAGTCTGTTTTCTATGCGGGTTGACTTAGTTTCTAAGGTAAAACTGAAGGAGAGTGTCCTCAGCACCGATTTTCTTCAAAGTTTGCACTATAACGTATTTTGATGCACTAAACACGAATCCGTTGAAAAAAAAAGTTGCTCGCAACTAGGAAAGAAGTTATTTAAAAAAAAGTTCAGTGTTATGAAGGTTAGGGAAGATTGCCTTGGACGACTTTTGGGCCATAGAATTCTTTTCATTTCTGCGAGTTGGATTGACTAGGGGTTTTGATGTTTTCTTGAGAGAGCGGAGCGTAGCGGAGCGAGCGGAAACGCATAGCACGTATGCCCAAAAGCGACAGTTTACGACCAAGTCAGCTACCACAGGTGAGTCTAAATTTCAATTACACTTCGTCATTAAGGACTATTGCGCAGGCGCGTGTTTACATATAACCTGTTTACCCCGTCTTTTATAACCTCCATAACAGTGAACTTTAGTGCTTAATAACTTCTTTCCTAGTTGCGAGCAACTTTTTTTTTCAACGGATTCGTGTTTAGTGCATCAAAATACGTTATAGTGCAAATTTTGAAGAAAATCGGTGCTGAGGAAAGTGTCCTCAGCACCTTTGGTCGTTTGTAACCCGCTAACAGTGAACTTTTTTTTTAAATAACTTCTTTCCTGGTTGAGAACAACAATTTTTTTCAACGGATTCGTGTTTAGTGCATCAAAATACGTTATAGTGCAAATTTTGAAGAAAATCGGTGCTGAGGACACTCTCCTTCAGTATTACCGTTTCTAACAATGTCTAAATTAAATAATACAAAATTAGCAATGATAGCTTTAAATTTGAATGAAGAAGAGGAAACCTCTAATGTAAATAAGAGGCCGTGAATGAAGAATTATTATCAAAAAGAAAGTTGGTAGGAAAATATTCAAAGAGCTGCATCTTCTATATCTATAGCAGGGAGGGAGGGAGGGAGAAATCGCCCTAAAAGTCGGCCAAATTTCCCAATAATGTTCATCCATATTGTGATTTAGAATTTTTAGCAAAGAAAATACTATTTCATGTTATCTGAGGCCTCAACCAACTTTTACTTTTTTCTCTACTAACACGTTATGTTTCGAACAAGAAAACAAATGGCCCTGTAATATCATTCAAAAAAACACAAAAACATCTTTAGTCCTTTACGTTATTAAAAACAAACATGGTCTTAAAATGAAATAATATAATTTAAAAACTCCCTTAAAAAGGCGTTTTCTTAAATACTATTTATAATATGGACATTATCCTCTTTGCAATTTTGCATCTACTTGTTTTGGACTTCAAAATTATTTAATTACTAGCTGACCCGGCGAACTTCGTACCACCTAACAGTCGATTCTTTAATTTTTTATTTTTTTTAATACTTATTCTGCTATTTAAGTATGAAAAAAAAAAAATCTTACTACCCGGGACACCGGGTCAGCCAGTAAGATAAAAAAAGAAAAAGAAAGTTAATAAGTCAACAATTACATTATGTCAAAAAATAAAAATTATAAAACACTTAAAATTATTTTAATAGTCACTAAAAAATCACAATGAAAATTACAATTTCTGATTTCTTATTACGATACCTAATTATTATATTTAATTTTATTTTTACTTACCTATTCTATATTATGTTTCATTTTTTAGCACTTTCCTCCGAAGGAAAGTAGCTATTGAGGTTGGACTCATGACGGAATTTTTGAAAAATTTCTTCAAATCTTTATCCATCTTACCTAGTAGACACCGAAAATGACCCCCGTTAAAATTTATATATATCTATATATATATATATATATATATATATATATATATATATATATATATATATATGTCTGTTAACACGATAGCGGCGCCAGAGTTTTTGTTTTTTCGTCACGAAACTTGGTATATAGCATTCAATTAGCAAACGATTGAACGAGTTCGTTAACCACCAAAGTCGGTCCACCAGAAGGGGGGGGTTTACCCCGAACCCATAACACTAATTTGACTATGTCAGCCGTAATATTTGTTATATTTCAACGAAACTTGGCATTCGTTGTGTTAATATAGAGAGAAAATTGAGATATAAAAATGAACTAAATCGGTTCATTAGAAGGGGGGGTTTACTCCGGACCCACAATACCAATTCGCCACTACCAGCCGTGATTTTTGGTATATTTCGACGAAACTCGGTATTCGTAGTGGTAATCTACAGGTAAATGTGTGTTGTAAAAATAAACTAAATCGGTTCATTAGGAGGGGGGGGGTTTACTCCGGACCCACAATACCAATTCGCCACTACCAGCCGTGAGTTTTGGTATATTTCGACGAAACTCGGTATTCGTAGTGGTAATCTACAGGTAAATATGTGTTGTAAAAATAAACTAAATCGGTTCATTAGGAGGAGGGGGGGGGGGGGGGGGGGGTTTACTCCGGACCCACAATACCAATTCGCCACTACCAGCCGTGAGTTTTGGTGTATTTCGACGAAACTCGGTATTCGTAGTGGTAATCTACAGGTAAATGTGTGTTGTAAAAATAAACTGAATGGTTTCATTAGAAGGGGGGGGGGGGTTTACTCCGGACCCAAATTCCTATTATACTCATACCGGTCGTAATTTCTGCTGTATTGTAACGAAACGCGGTATACGTCGTGGGTAACTCATGAGAAAGAAGTGTTGTAAAAATGAGCTGAATCGGTGAGTCGGAAAGCGGGGGTTTAATTTGTAATATATTTCAATAGAAAAGCCCGCCAGACGTAGGCTCAAAAAGCCTCCGCAAGGAGCGCTTTCTACCACTAGAGTGACTGTATCCTGTTCCTGCGTTAGATCAAAATACGATAATATGAGGTTTTTTGTATTTATTACGTAGTGTAAGAGGTACCATGTGTAAACATAACTCTGGAAGCAAATTAATAATTGATCAGTTACTCATTACAAATTTATAAGAGAACTATTCACGTTTTTATTTTATTTATGTAGGATATTTTAAGCAAATTGTTCTGGAAAGCAGTCTACACTACCCAAATTCTGAGGAAAGTGCTTAGTTATGCAGCTCCTGCGTGACGGACTTTTTTATTGTAGTACTTTATGGTACACAATATTTTTTGTTTGATTACCTGGCGCGTAAACAAAGAGAGCAGATGGTTTTCCAACACGGGAACAGGCAACATACAATTGACCATGCGAGAAACATGGGAAAAACTTATTGACTGCCCCTGGGATTTGTTTATAGTCAAACTGAGTTCATAGGTCCAATAGCAACACAGCTGCAGGCACTGTAATCAATTGAAATCAGCTCGATTCAAACTTGCACCATTATTAGTCGAATGTCGCGCTTCGCGGGTCTGTCTTAACCAAATTCTTTCACGTTCATTGCGATCTTCACAATGATCTTCACAATGATCTTCGTTCCTGGGCAGTGCAATTAGATTGATAATTAATTTGATTCGTTGCATTTCGGATTCTTCTGCCTAAATTTGTCTGCCGCCTTATAGGAGACATATTTAGTAGGTCACAAACACACAACACCGTGTAATTTTATATAAATTTATGGCTATCACCTAGTGGTTACATGTTCTTATTTATTTAAATTTTAACGTCCATTATTATTAACTACGAATTTCAGGACGGGTTATCTATAGGTTACCACCCTTTTATAGCCAGGATAGGGCTGATGCCTTCTCTTTTTTTCAAGAAGAGAAGAGAAGAAAAGCCACCACACCTAGTGGGAATTGAACCCACGACCCTTGGCACGGAGTGTTAAGTTCTCAAGCCTTGACACTGTTATAAACTTAAATAAAAACGTATTTATTTTAAAACAATATAAACAAAGAGTGAATATTTGCTTATACACAAATAACCTAATAGGTTAACTGTTAAAAATATTATAATTGAGAGTTCTCAATTATAATATCTTGTATAATATAAAAACATATGTTCACATATGTTTTTTACTGAAAAATGAATTTACGTTAACGAAGTAAAAAAAGACTCAAAAAGTGTTGTTTTTAGATTTATTTAGGCAATATTTTAGTTTTTCTCTCCGTAAGAACCATCTTCGTACTTCAAGGAATATTATAAGAAATGAATTAGCGAAATCGGTTCAGTTGCTCTCGAGATTTGCGCTTAGCAACACATTTAGCGATTCATTTTTATATAATAGATTAAAAGTAATGAAGAAATTACTCTTCTCTTGATTTTTTGAAATAATAAGCCATGCAGTTCGCCAACTAAGGCCCGCCTTCATCTATGAAATGTGAGAACGTTATGTTACGCATGTTTACAGATGAAGGCGTGACCGAAGATGAAGCAGTGGGTCTTTTTTCCAAGACCACATCCAGTTACTTTTGAAGTAGCAGTAGTGATTTAACAGTGATTCAGCGCATGCGCACAACTCTTTTGCATTTCTATTGGAGGATTCCGATGAGCAATTATATTGGTTCTTGCTGGGAGTAAAGTAACCTTCAACAGTGAATTAGCATTGTTTTTTTTTTTTTTTTTGCGAAAAAGCTCTGATTATGTTAGTGAGAAAAAATGGGTCTTTTACAATTAGTTCGCGATGTTCTTGACAAAGAAAAAGCGATTGGTTTCTTACTCACAAAAATTAATAGAATTCTATTAATTTTAGCGAGTTGGATTGACTAGAGTTTTGATAACTTCTTGAGCGAGCGAAGCGAGCGGAAACGCATAGCACGTATGCCATTAATGCTAAATAAATGTAAAATATAAAAAGAGAGAGGGAGAGAAAAAAGGAAAATAAAATATGTGTGTTTACAAATATCATTGTTTATGTTATCCTTCATAACCTGAAAAACAGTTAGCTTTAATGCTTAATAACTGTTTTCGTAGTTGGATAATGTATTTGACAATAAAACAGGTTAAGTAAAATACGAAAAAGAATTTATTGTTAGTAAAATAGCTTTCCAAGAGAGAGATTCAAATACCTTGCCTCTATGCGGGAGCCTATCTGGGGTTCGCCGACCCATACAGGTCCATAGTCGGACTTTTTTTTATTAATAAAAAGGTTAATATTAATCCAAATCAATATTTATTAAATATTGCTTGCCATTATCTGATATGGATAATAACCGTAGGTAACGAATCAAGTAGTAAAAGATAACCAGCAAAGAACCTGTCAGTAAGCTAACCAGTAAGCTTATCAGCGAGTACGAGTAACTGTTATAAATCACTACTGCTACTTCAAAAGTAACTGGATGTGGTCTTCCCAAAAAGACCCGAAGCAGTTTCTGCGGAATGATAATACAATAGACTACATACCATTGCTGTAATATGCAAGAGGTCTTCGCCGTTGATGTTCACGAATCCTTTCCCGCTAGTTTTCAGAGTAATGTTGCTATGTTCAGCACCAACGATGAATAAGTGGCCTTGTTCGCTGTATAGCCGAGCCCTGTTTACAACAAGTTAAACCTTAAATATTATCTTGTTGAATTTTACAATAAATAATGTTTTTAAAGTCTCCATTTATTAAACTCTAAAAACATTTTAAAACTGTATTATGCTGACACTTGTAATAGTATTTTGCAATAGGACTATATTGTCTTTTTTCATACGGTTCGTTAGTACGGAACCGCGCTAAGATGACACAGTTCCTGCGAGTCGGACTTTTTGCAGCGTTGAAATGGTTTTGGATTGTGCTGTAGTTGCTGAGATTGTTAGTTTAATTGAGGACGGCCGAAGTGAGCGTTACGCCCTAGGACTGCCTAAAAACAACGGTTTGGCGTCCGGTCCAAAGGTACTGGGAGACCGGGAGCTACGAGAAAAGGCCTGGATCAGGGCAGGGCGTCCACGAAGGACAGGTCCAGGAGATGACAGATTTATTCTCAGACACTGGCTTTGTGACGCTCTGGAAACGGCTGTCAGCTCATGAACAGTACGCAGAAGGCTAGCTGAAGCTGGTCCAAAGGTACCGAGAGACAGGAAGCTACGAGAGAAGGCCTGGATCCGAGAAGGACAGGTCCAGCTGATGACAGCTTTATTCTCAGACGCAGGCTTCGTGAAGCTCGGGAAATGGCTGTCAGCTCATGAACAGAACGCAGAAGGCAAGCTGAAGCTGATCCAAAGCTGCGGCTGGCCTCCGTTTTGCTAGAGAACATGCCGCATTGACTGAAGGCGATTGGGCTTCTGTTCTGTTTCCTGACAAGGCCAGGTATAACCTCTATGCTGCAGACGGTTGAGTTCGAATATGGAGAAGACCAGGAGAACGGTATGCACATTGCAATATAGCGGGAAGCTGGGAGGAAGGTAGGTGATGGTTTGGCCCATCACCTACCTTCTAACCTTCCTATTATTCCCCCAGTTTGACTATGGTTGTTTGGTGTACGGTGGACTTTCTGGCGATCTCGAGGCAAAACTCAATCATGAACTGTTTCATTCGTTTTATCCTCGGGATCCCCAGAGACTCCCACATATCACATTTCTACCAGGAGCTAAATTGGCTATTCCCTCTTTATCGTCGACAGTACTTCCTCGGCTCAGTCCTTTACCAAGTAATTCAATCCCGTAAACCTTCTTATATCTCTCAACTCCTTAAATTTAAATCCTCTGTTCACTCCCGTAACACCCGATTTCGTCCTTCCGATCTTTCCTCCTATTCCTTCCCACCGAACAGTAATATTCGAAAAATCATTCGTCACCCGTGCCGCCTCGCTATGGATTTCCTTGCCACTGCTTGTCCGCCATTCTACCAACCTAGAAACCTTTAAATACCGACTCTTCCACCACCTTCTATCCCTGCAAGTTTCACCCAATCCCTAGTTTATATTGAAGCTGTACATTATATACTGGTAGTATTTATAAGTTTATATGTTAAATTCATTATCATTATCATTATTTTGTAATTTCAAAATTATTCCTATGGGACTTCTGTCCCGGAATAAGAATAAAACTTTTCATTTCATTTTTCAAATCATTTCTTGGACAGACCTCCATCTGCTCCAAAGACCGCTTCTAAACGCGAGGTCCTTCCGTCGGCAACAGATTGGGCCTCTGTTATATTTCCTGACGAGGCCAGGTATAACCTCTGTGCTGCAGATGGTCGAGTTCGAGTATGGAGAAGACTAGGAGAACGGTATGCACATTGCAATATATCAGGAAGCTGGGAGGTAGGTGATGGTTTGGCGTGGCATTTCTTGGACAGACCTCCATCTGCTCCAAAGACCGCTTCTAAATGCGAGGTCCTTCCGTCCGTTCGTTTGCCGTTTTTTTGTCCGGCATATATATATATATATATATATATATATATATATATATATATATATATATATACACACACACACACACACACACACACACACACACACACACACACACAGAGTTAATCTAAGAAAGGTTGAGTGGTCCAAGGGATAATCTGTTTTATATTATTATCTTTATTCTAGAGATGTCGAAGCCTAATGAAATTAAACACACACACAAATAAAAAATTATTGATTATTTCTATAAAATCTTTATTATACTCACTGGTTTGAGTAAGGGCTGTAAGCCGATGAAACTGTCCATGTTGTAAAACAAAATAGGAAACTCAACCAACCACTATCCCAACTTCGCAAACTCTCAGTCTCCTGTAAAAGAAAGGGATAGATAGATGAATATGTGTTTGTATATATATAGTTCATATATAAAGTTCATATATATATATATATATATATATATATATATATATATATATATATATATATATATATAAATAGTTAAATCCGGCCCCGATTTGGATGTATTTGGGAAGATCTGATGCGCGTTCCTGCTCCAGCTGCAGCCGACGAAACGAAAAGAAGAGCCTCGTCCTGCATGGGCGTATATAGAAAATAATTTCGGAGGGGGCTGGGAAAATTTCGGGTGGGGGGCTGAGACCATTTCCGGTGTATGGAATACTAACAATTTAGATCTTGGAAGAGTTTTAGCCAACTTAAACGCTATTACACCCAAAATAGAATATGTTTTATGAACTAAATGATCTTATTTAATTAATTTTAAGGGTTTTATGAATTTTTTACCGATCTAATCAAAATTTCGGGGGGGGGGCTGCAGCCCCCCCTTATATACGCCCATGTCGTCCTGGCAACATGATGGTAAGAGAATATCCTATCGATAAGAGTCGGATTTAGACGGAGATTCCACATTTATGTTCCTGACGATAAATCTAGCAATATTTTGAGCTCCGACACGAAGGCTGTTCTGTGCAGGATAAGCAAGTTGTTTGCTGGATGACAAATCCTTAGTCTTTCGTCGCCAACTTCGCTCACTAGCAACGTCCAAGTCGACCGTAAATAGTGCAACCTCATCATCGTATTGGAGTTCCGAAACTTCAATAAGTTTCCCTATAATAAATTGAATATTTTCATCAATTGCTTTGCTATTAGCCTCCCACATCCACTCACAAAGCTGTCTTCTTGAAAGGAAGAGCGTTGGACCTCCAATGAGGTGGAAATTCCGTAATTTCATCATTCTTGTTTTATAACACAAAATGTTTGTTGTTGCCAAATAATAAACACCTCCCAACAAATTATTGTAGCTCCATAGCTCCCCTATTGAACCGAAAAATAAACATCTCCGAACAGATTATTGTAGCTCCATAGCTCCCCTATTGAACCGAAAAATAAACATCTCCCAAAAAATTATTGTAGCTCCATAGCTCCCCTATTGAACCGAAAAATAAACACCTCCCAACAAATTATTGTAGCTCCATAGCTCCCCTATTGAACCGAAAAATAAACATCTCCCAACAAATTATTGTAGCTCCATAGCTCCCCTATTGAACCGAAAAATAAACACCTCCCAACAGATTATTGTAGCTCCATAGCTCCCCTATTGAACCGAAAAATAAACACCACCCAACAGATTATTGTAGCTCCATAGCTCCCCTATTGAACCGAAAAATAGCTTTCTTTGCTCAATGCGATTCAATAGATAACTTTTTCTTCGTTGAATGTTTTATTTAATGATTTTTCCCTAATGTTTTCTATGTAATTTTTAAAAAATCGATTCTGAAGTAAAAAAAAAATAATAAATTATAATCTCATACCTCTTTGAGGAGTGCCTATAATCGATTTGTGTTGCTTAAGTTATATAATATAACTGTTTCAGGAGCACTGACTGAACGAATTCACTCGCTAGTCTATTTCCTTGAATAACAATAAGAAGGGAACATCATGTTTCATCTAATCTCTATCTCTTATTAGTAAACAATTCCAAAGGTAGGATAGTTTGTTGGTGAGTCCTCAATATGTCTAGTAAACTAAATAAATGTTATATGTAAAATATAGAACAAATTCAATTTCTAGTTTTGGCCAGGATTTTTCCATCCTGCCCCACTGCAAAATGGCGCCAAACGACATACTGTGTTTCAAAAAGGTCTACATCTTAATCGATTTCAATGCACTTTTTTTTCTTTTCTTTTTTTTTTTAAATGGAAGCTAATACAATTTAGAACCAGAGATGGGCATAATTTTATTTATAAATAAAAATACGAATTTATTCGTACTTCATATATTTGTGAATACGAATATAAATAAATTCGTACTTCATATATTTGTGAATACGAATATAAATAAATTCGTATTCATAAGTGTGAATACGAATTTATTTGTATTCACATATATTAAATATAAAAATAGAAATAAAATTTTATTCGCAAATTTTTCTGCGAATAAAAATAAATTCACAGAAAAAATTGTAAATAATCACAAAAAATGTGAATATTTACAAGAAAACGAGTGATTACAAAAAAAAATCACATTAAAATATACGAATAAAAATTTATTCACATTATAATTTGTGAATAAAAATTTATTCACAATAAAATTCGCAAATAAATCATGAATTTATTCATATTACGAAAGTTATTGGTGATTTTTTTTTTTTTTTTAAGGCGTTTTGTTAAGGCGTTTAACGTCTAGGTTATTAGCGCCTAGATTTTTTGTTTATCCCGAGTCCGCAACGGGACCACCAGCCATACTGCAGGGACACAGTCATCTGTACCTCCATAAAAAAAAAAAAAAAAAAAAAAAAAAAAAAAAAAAAAAATCATCTTCAATAACTTTCGTAATATCATCTTAATACGAATAAATTCATAATGTATTTGCGAATTTTATTGTGAATAAATTTTTATTCACAAATTATAATGTGAATAATTTTTTATTCGTATATTTTAATGTGATTTTTTTTGTAATCACTTGTTTTTTTGTAAATATTCACATTTTTTGTGATTATTTACAATTTTTTCTGTGAATTTATTTTTATTCGCAGAAAAATTTGCGAATAAAATTTTATTTCTATTTTTATATTTAATATATGTGAATACAAATAAATTCGTATTCACACTTATGAATACGAATTTATTTATATTCGTATTCACAAATATATGAAGTACGAATTTATTTATATTCGTATTCACAAATATATGAAGTACGAATAAATTCGTATTTTTATTTATAAATAAAATTATGCCCAACTCTGTTTAGAACAACTTTGTCAATTCACATTTTTGTTTTTATTTCCCTTGTTTATTAAATGACGTGGAATATGTTTATAACCATCCAACATTTATAACCTTCTAGCTACCTTTCTTATAAATAATTTTAAAATATAAATTCTAATGCTTCTCTTATCGTAGTGTAACAAATAAAAATTAACTGTTACACTACGATTTATTTTTTCGGGACTGATATACTTCCGGAATTGAGGATTGATTGGCCTCTCAACTCCTCCTTCATACCTCCAACATTCAACCTAATCCAAGGTTTATATGCTTATTAGGTGGTATTTCTTAGGTTAATCTCTCATTTTCACTTCACTACGAGGTCATTACTGACGAACTGTGACTAGTTCGGATCGGATCGGGACCAATGTAGGCACTCACGTCGGCCGCTGTCGGTCAACCGAAATCGGATGGGATCGGATCGGGAGAAATACGGGTCTAATGTAGGAGCAGCCTAATCCGGCTGTATCCCGGTCCCGACGACGCCGCATTAGGGAGAGTCTCCTATATATATATATTTGTTGCGCCTGATTAGGGAGTATTTTCGATGTTAAGTAGGTAGGGAAGATTTGAAGAAATGTTTCACAAATTCCTTTATCCAATGTAACCTCAGGAGCCCCACTTTTTGGCGTTCCTTGAGAAATTTCAGCTCGGACTCTAAATTGCAAGGAACACGAAGTCCCGCGCTCCCTCTGCAGGGTGGGAGTAAACGCTATAGCCAAAATGTAGAATAAGTAAATACTGGACCAATGTTTTGGTAAATTAAAAAAAAGTTGTAGTTGTTGTAATTTTGTCCCCCGAAATCAGTGTTACTATTCCATCCGGTTGAATATGTAACTATAAACATAAGAATCTATTCAACTTACCAGTGCCATTGCTGGAGATTGACTGAGCTACCAGTACTTGGAGATCTGAAGCCAGCTGGACCCAGCCGTGGACTCTGGCTGGTACGCCTGATATCCGATATCAGAGCAACGCCCAGTGTGTCTGGTGTTTCCTCTCCCTCTCTCTCTCTCCACGCTGCTGTATTTATTGATAAACTTGTAAATTCACATTCAACAAACAAACAAATCGAAGAATATATTTTCAGGACTGTATTGCTCTTCTTCAGAGGCGAAGAAAGGAATGAGTTCTGCATGGGCGTATATAGAAAATAATTTCCGGGGGGGGGGGGCTGGGACCATTTCCGGGGTATGGAATACTAACAATTTACAACTTTTAATAGCTTTAAGCGGCTGAAACGCTATTACAATATAATTAAAATATTTTTTTATGAACTAAGTGATCTTATTTAATTTATTTTTAAGGGTTTTATGACACATTTTTACTATCATATCATAATTTGGGGGGGGGGGGGGGGGGGGGGGGGTCAGCCCCCCTTATATACGCCCATGGTCTTGTGAGAAACCAAGTGGTTCAGAACATAGCTTCGTATCTGGTCACACACGCTAAGAAAGGTTTTTTGATATAAAAATTTTTTTAAATATTTTAGAGGGGTTTGAATTTTTAGTTGGTTTTAAAGAGAGCATTCACCTAGGCAGCATGCGTTGCTAGGACGATCACAGATCAGCTGTTACCGTACTGTATCTATTTCTGTTTGCCTTAGTTTTTAATCGTCTTTTCGTTTTTCTAAAGAAAAGGCATCAGCCCTATCCTGGCTAAAAAAACTGTGGTGACCTATAGATAACCCGTCCTAAAATTCTTAGTTAATAATAATAATGGTTAATAAAATTTAAATTAATAAATAAATTAGTTGGTGTTATTTATTGCATTTTCCCCTTAAAACATGAGAATAATATTAGTATTTTGAATTGACCTATAGAGCCTTGCTTGAGGATAAAGCCAGATCTTTACCTGTCGGAGGCTAGTAGGTTTTATTGCACTCCATAAATCAAGAAGCATCCTTGGAGTGCTGACAGCTATTTTACCGTGGTCCCATTTGTTTAGGATTTTGGTTACATTTACAGTTAAGGATGTACTCGAAAAAAAAAATTGTATTAAGACATGAAAAGTTTTGGAGTCTTCGTATTTTAAATTGCATTAAACAGTAATATGAGTATTTTAGTATTTTTAATTGCATTTAACACTCGGATGAACACTTTAGAAAATAAAGTTAAGTAAATTAGAAAAATATTTGTATTAGTGTCTTCCTAGAGAGAAGGTTGTTAGGACAGCGGAAGGAGTAATTTCCGCTTAGGATACTGTTTCCTGTGTTTTGCCGACAATCTTGCTTTTCTTTCTTTTTTTTTTCTTGTTATTTTTGTAATTGCTTTCAGTAGGAGAATGTATTTGTCAATAAAATGGGATAAGTAAAATAAGAAAAGAAAATTAATTGTTAGAAATATATGTAGCTTTCCGAGAGAGAAATTCGAAGGCGCCTTGTGAATATTTTATACTACTGTTCTGCTGTTGGTGTATTTCTGCGGAACAGTTTTTCCCTATTTACTTCACATTTCAATTTGTTGTTTTATTGAAATGGATTGAAGAGTTAAATGAGTTTTCTAGCTATACGGTAGGGGTCAATCAACTTTTCTCTATTCTCTGTCACCTCGACGTGACCCTGAAAATCCAGAATCCTAATATAGATGCTCCCTAAGGAACGCCCGGGAGTGTGTGTAGTTGTGCGGTATAATACAGGGTGTCTACTGCACGAAAGTCATGAATTTTGAAGCCAACTCACGAAATTTCAGTTTTTACTGGTGTGTAACGTAATCCCGGTACTTCAGCGTATTCGTAATTGTCGCCGTAATTGTATGCATTTACAAATCAATTATTCATTTTTTAAATATATGCAGACTTAAATATTGAAATTCTATACACAGGGCCAATAGTTAAGGCTTTTTCATTTTGATTGAAATTATTTTCTTTTTAATGAGCATGAAATATGCTTTTCAAATCATTAAAATGTCACGAAAAAGTCCCGAAATTGGCTTTCACAAAAGTAGTAAACACCCTGTAATAACATGGTAGGGTGCTGACAACAGTGAGTTTTATCGCACCAAATTATCCAAACAAACAATCCGCCATGGTTCTAGGAATACATACAAATTATCTATAAACTATTCATCATAATAATTATTAATAAAGCTTATAATATGATAGGCTATTGTAAATAATCTTTTGTGAATGAATTATTTAAATAAAATTTATAATCCAAATATTAGAGCGTAGTGTATATTTCATTAGCTGTTTGGCAGCTGCTATAAACTAACGGGAATGTTGGCAGTTGTATTCAGTGGTTAGTATAGTTGGTAGTATAATGTCAGAGATAGTGAGCAGCTAGGTTTGGGCTCGGTTCCCGATCTAGGCCATTACAACAACTAGTCCAGACAATGCCAAAACTAGAATAGTCCTGACTCCTTATGTATCTTTCACTATTTCCTTATCATCAGTCGACTAATAGATATCATTGGACCCAAGCTTGATTTATCTCCTAAAACTCTTATGCATTATTGACACTTTTCAGAGTAATGCCACTACCTATTGAGGGTGTCCTCATCGAAGAATTTGACAGAAATGTCAAGAAATCTCTAACTTTAATATCCACTATCGATAACAAAAAAAAATACCCTAGATAATATATATATATATATATATATATATATATATATATATATATATATATATATATACTAGCTGTTTCCCAGTGTGCCATGTTACACCTACTTTCTGTCTACGACTCTCCCCGTGTTAAGATCTACTTGATACCTAGTTGTCTATACCCAGTTACGAAAAGCGGGTAAACGATGTGAATTTGTTTTAGTTCATAATGATACCGGCAGAGACCAGCACAACAGCACTTCATCTAACAGCCGACAGAGGCCAGTAGCAGAGCCTGCGAGTAGATAGCTCTTTTCAAAGAAAGGCCAGCGCTCCTTAGTTAGACAGTGACTGTTGATATAAAATTGAAATAAACTGCATTACATGATTATGTAATGTTGTAAAGTCATCAATGAGTTCGAGTTATTCTAACTATCAGGAACATCAACAAATAAATTTGAGACATTATTCAAAATGGCTGTCGATTCAAAATGGCCCTCACAATCTGAATGGTTCAGTGTAGCCAATTTTTCTTAAACAAAACTTTTGACCAAATTTTGAAACGGTACAGGTTTGTATAAGGAACAAACAAACAAATAAACAGACAGACACGTGATATATATATATATATATATATATATATATATATATATATATATATATATATATATATATCACGTGTCTGTCTGTTTTTCTGTTTGTTTGTTCCTTATACAAACCTGTACCGTTTCAAAATTTAGTATAGGAATTTTAATGTCACTCGGTGTATAATTATTATTAAATTTACTAAAATAAGGTATTAAAAATTTGTAAAAAATGTTTTTAGGATTTAATGGCCCCTGAGGAGGTGGCATAAGGCCACGAAACATGTAGGGCGTATCAAAAATAAAATAGTGCAAGAATCTGGAGTACTATTATTTGGACCTTTGCCATATTTATGAAAATATATATATATATATATATATATATATATATATATATATATATATTTATTTTTATATATATATATACATATATATACGTATATAAATCGGTTACATAAAGAGCCCCGACAACAGCTTCTGTAGAGGTGTCCGATTCTTGACCATACGGCACATTTGTGAGATAGTGAAAAATCACCCGTGACAAACTGCCATAGATAACCAAGAACTCACTATCCTTGTTTATCTCAACGAGCCGTGAGATGAGAAACTTCCTGCCGCCGGTGGGACTCGAACCCACCATCTCCCGCATCTAAGGTGTTAGCCACTAGACCACGGAGAGACGCACTAACCTTGTTCTCCTTGATTCTAGTCCAAAGCATTTGATACCGTCGTACATCAAATTCTTCTCACCAAACTCCAGTCCAATCAGCTGGTTCCAATCCTTTTTATCCAATCGATCCCAATACGTGGTCATCCCCGACAGCAATCCCTCTAGCCCTCTTCCTCTTTCCCGTGGTGTACTCCAGGGCTCCTCGTTATACCCAACTTTATTTTCTCTTTACATCAATGATCTTCCTCTTTCCATAGTTCATTCCAAGTTCCATCTTTAAGCTGACGATACCCAAATCTACCAATCCTTTAAGCCCTCTTTGCTACGAGATGCTGTAGACATGCTGCAAGTAGATCTTAATAACATCAATGCTTGGGCCACAGCTAATAAGCTTTCCCTGAATCAAGATAAATCCAAAGACATTGTTATAGGTTCTAAATACCTCATAAGTCCCACTTCCCCTTTACCTGCTCTTTATCTCAACAGCATACCTATAAAATATTGTAAATCAGTTAAGAACCTTGGAATCATATTTCATCGAAACCTTTCCTAAAAAAATATTATTTCTCTAATTTCTCTTCTATCCATATTCCTCCCCCCATAGCCCAAACTCAAGACCCTTCTACTCCCGTAGTTTGGTGTACGATGGACTTTCTGCCGACCTCGAGGCTAAACTCAATTGCCTCATCAACTGTTTTCGTTTCATCCTCGGGATCCCCACGAGTTGAATTTGCTATTCCCTGTTCATCGTCGATAGTATTTCCTCGGCTCAGTCCTTTACCAAGTAATTCAATCCCGAAGACCTTCTTATATCTTCAATTTATTAAATTAAAATCCTCTGTTAACTCGTCCTTCCTACCGTACTGCATTATTAGAAAAATCACTCGTGCCACCTCGCTATGGAATTCCTTACCTCTGTCTGTCCGGATAGTTTCCAACCTAAAATTAATAAATTTCTAAACTTAGCTTTGTCTACGTATTGATAAACATTGATCACTTTCTCAGTTGTCTGAATTCTGAAAGCCTTCTCTAGTCCTAAACGAGACATAATCAGTTTTAGCGCGGTTCCTTCCTCCCTCTATAAGGAGGAAACCTGCTCCTCAAGTTGACCTCATGACTCAATCCGGAAGTGTCGACTAGAAAACTTTATCTTTCACAACCAATACATCACCAAAAGAACAGTGGTTTAAATTTTTGCATATATATGTATATGTTTATTTTGTTTTAAACTGCTTCGCCGGGAATTAAATGTGTTTGTTGTGATACGGCTTCTTGCTCCTCGTTTTTGCACAATATTTCGCCGGACTCCTGTCCGGCTTCTTCTGTCATCCTTGCTGGTTGGTAATGAGGCCGTCTTTTTTCTCCCCAGTCTTTCCAAAATAATGTATTTATGTACAGAGAGAGCTCCATACCCAACGGATAGTAACCTGGAGCTGGACTTAAAGCTACACCTTATTCTTGGCTTACCTACTAGACGGGAGTATTTAGACGGTGGGTAGTGCGCCAGGCTAGTACGCACACTATGTGTATATTACAAGAAGTATTAGAGCTGATTTTTACCCTCTCATAAGATTGAACCAGTTAAAGAAATAATATTGCACACAAGTATTGTACTACTTGATGTTAGTCAAACTGGAAAGTTTTATAATTCTACATGGAATAGTTTCTGAGATATAGGCGATGGAAAATCGGAATTTATTGGAATCACTCACTCATCAAAATTATTTTGAAGGATGATAGACATTAGGGTGTTATTAAATGAAAAAATCGAAAATTATAATGAAGGATGATAGACATTAGGGTGTTATTAAATGAAAAAATCGAAAATTATAATGAAGGATGATAGACATTAGGGTGTTATTAAATGAAAAAATCGAAAATTATAATGAAGGATGATAGACATTAGGGTGTTATTAAATGAAAAAATCGAAAATTATAATGAAGGATGATAGACATTAGGGTGTTATTAAATGAAAAAATCGAAAATTATAATGAAGGATGATAGACATTAGGGTGTTATTAAATGAAAAAGTCCGTCACGCAGGAGCTGCATAACTAAGCACTTTCCTCAGAATTTTTTTAGTGTAGACTACATTACTGAATAATTTGCTGTAAGTAACCTATATAAATAAAATAAAAACGTGAATAGTTCTGCTCATTTACATTTCTTATGAGGCCTGTTCAATTATTAATTTTGTAAATAATTTGCTTCCAGAGTTATGTTAATACATGATACTGTACTACTTAATAAATACACAAAAACTTCACATTCCGTCTTTTGATCTGACGCAGGAACAGGATACAGTCCCCATAGTGGGAGATAGTGCTCCTTGTGGCGCCTTTGGGAACCTACGTCTGGCTGGCTAATTATAATGAAACATACTTTCAAGTAAACCCTCCTTTCCAATAGACCGATTTACTTCATTTTTACAACACTTCTTTCTCATGAGATACCCACGACGCATACCGCATTTCGTTACAATACAGCAGAAATTACGACCGTTATGAGTATATTAGTACTTTAGGTCCGGAGTAACCCCCCCCCCTCCAAATAACCCGATTTAGTTTATTTTTACAACCCATTTTTCTCTGTTAATTACCACCACGAATACCAAGTTTCGTTGAAATGTAACAAACATTACGGCTGGCAGTGGCAAATTGGTATTGTGCGTCCGGAGTAAACCCCCCCTAATAATGAACCGATTTAGTTTATTTTTACAACGGAATTCTCTCTTTAGATCAAAATAACGAATACCGAGTTTCGTTGAAATATAACAAAAACTACGGCTGGTAGTGTCAAATTAGTGTTTTGGGTCCGGGGTAAACCCCCCCCCCCCTCCCGGTGGATTTTGGTGGTTAACGAACTCGTTCAATCGTTTGCTACAATCGTGTTAACAGACATATATATATATATATATATATATATATATATATATATATATATATATATATAAATTTTAACGGGGGTCATTTTCGGTGTCTACTAGGTAGGATCGATAAAGATTCGAAGAAATTTTTCAAAAATTCCGTCATGAGTGCAACCTCAATAGCTACTTTCCTTCGGAGGAAAGTGCTAAAAATCGAAAAATCCTCAAAGTTTGTGTTTGACTCCGCTTCCAGGGGGCGGGTGCCAGTTTTGTACTTGTACTTATGGTACTTCTGAAACCCATCATTCCTTCCGAAACCCATCATGTGGGGTATCAAATGAATTGTCTCTGTAAAGAGAACATATATTTGATGTTTTAAGAAACATTTAGACGTATCTGAACATTTTTATGCACATGTCTATTATTTACTTATGCATGTAAGGCGGTGGTGACATTAATTAGACTTGAAATTTATAAGTGTTTGACAAGAACACAAGTAATCATTAGACTAGAAGGCATTATAAAAAATAAAACACAGACTCGATAAAGAGTAGATAGAATAATAAAACATAGTTTACGTCCCCACGTCATCCTCCTCAAGACAAACATCGACGGCACCAACTCAAAATTCACTTACAAAAAGTATTGATATCCTTACAAAAAACTAACGTTGAAAAAAGAAGCCAAGTTCCAGGCCCCTCCCAAAAACAGTTTGCCTATGAAAGTTATGATATCATAGTATTGGGCCAAGTTTTAGGCTCTTAATACCTTGTCAAGAACCTAATAGTTAACTTACATCGGGCGTGGCCGCTTTAACTTACAATGTCATACAAACCAGATCGGGTTTAGTCAACAATGAGTTTATAATAATCCTAAATCGTTACTCTAAGTGCCTGAATCTTTAAATGCCAGACATTTTACAATACATCCGATCGTCATAGTGGCCATAATTTCACGAAACTGGCCAAGTTGGAATTTCTCAAATAAGTGATAGGGTATTATTAGGTTTTGACAAGGTATTAAGAGCCTAAAACTTGTATTTACAATCGGGGGTCTTAAGCCGACTTATGCAGTCTAAGGTACTAAAACTAGGGGGAGTTGTATAGAGGGACTAGTCGAGGATGTACCTTAAAATCTAACTTAATAGAAATTTAAAATAATATGTACAGATTTTATTTACATTTATTTACAAATTTACAATACACAGCTGCTTTTAAGCAGCCTCCTCTGGAAGATCCAGGATCCTTCTCCCTATTCAGGTGGTGTCGAGTCCCTGAATAGGAGGTTGACACAGTACTGGAGGCCGTCGTAGAACTTGATATGACGCCTTGTACTGAGGGCAGCATCAGATCGTCGTGGAGGATGACTGGCTTCGTTCTCCGGAGGCTTGTGTGCAGCACTGCCCGAAGCAGGACCCCGTTCTGGAAATGCTGCTGCCGCCTTAGTGTACTGGCCTACATGTACCTCAGGGTAAGTGCCCCGTGCAGAAAACTAGGCCTGATAATCGCCTTATAGATCTGCAGCTTTAGCCAAAGTCGAATAGTAGAAGGTGATTCAGACGGAACGTCTTCTGTCGGGCTTCCTTCAGGCGCATTGCCGCATCCCGATCAGCCTGGTAATGTGGGCAGGTGGCCTTCGATGGTTGGTGGGCTTTGGGACATAATTAGGAATCCTTTTGTCGGCGGCTGACTGAATGACTTCGATCCGACGAAGCTTATGACGTCTTCGTCGAGGTCGGCAAAATTTCTTTAGGTTCTTATAGAAGGCAAATCGGAGAGGATGTCCTCCTGGTATCCTTTCCAATCTGCCTTTTGGAGGATGTACTTCGTAGGCAGCTACGTTGGCGGGTCCCCTTCCATCTTGTACAGGACTGGGCGGTGGTCTGAAGGACCGTAGTCCAGCGCACTACATTTCGTCACTGCATGCAGATCCTTAGTGAGGAGGAGATCCAGGGTGGACGTCCAAGCGCGGTTCCCTGTATCTCTAAACTAGCTGAATACCCGTGCTTCACCACGGCCGATAAGTATTTTTTATATTGAGTTAAATAAGATATGATCAAAATTAACGCTACTACATAATTGTGTACAGCTTATTATTGCATGGAGTTACCCAGGAAACACCATGTGGAGGTAGCCGTGCTTGTTTCCTTGTTTGACAATAAAAAAAAAATAAAAAAAAAAAAAAAAAACGCTTAAAAATTTAGATAAACAGAGACAAATATACGTTGAAAAGCATAAAAGTAACAAATTTGAAGTTTTAAGCACTTATCTCTTCGATTGACATCGCCCCACCGAACGTTACAACAGAATATTATAGTAGAGAATTTAGTAACCTTTCGAATAGCCGCATTCCACTTACTTCGAGTTCCCAACCGTTTTCGAGATATTTTAGAAAATTACTGAGATCCGAAAACTTTGTATCACCATTCATACAATTTTTTCCCCCATATACTTCGTTTCTTAATACCCAAACAGAAAATTAGTTTTGAAAAGTATTTCTATCAATTTTTCTGGTAAATGGCTACAGAACTCTCTTAAAAAATGGTTTCATTCGTTTTCCTACGTTAAAGAATCTTTCGCACAAATTTCGTTCCTAAAACCATGTTCCAGTAAACGGATTCAACTGACCTTTTAAATGAGAAGAAAGATTTTTGTACCAAATGTTATCAAAATCGAACCATTTTTGAGCCGATGAGGAACTTTTTAATAATTCAAACCCCCCTAAAAGTACTTAAACATTTGAATATCAAAAAAACCTTTCTTAGCGAGTGTTTGCACTCTAATCGTATTGTCCGTGCAAAATTCAAATTTTTGTGTCAAGTGGTTCGGGATATTATTACCTCGGATGGGCCATCACCGTGGCTTAAATCCTATGAGAGACAAAATCACAGTTTATTTCTAGTAATTCAAGGACTGCAATCATAGTTGAAATTGACCTCAATTAAAAATAATACTATGAAATAGATAATGTACGGTAACAGCTGTTCTCTTATCGCCCTAGCAACGCATGCTATCTAGGCTTGCCTGCTCTAACCAACTAAAACTTTAAACCCCTCTAAAAATACTTAAAAATTCGAATATCAAAAAATCCTTTCTTAGTGAGTGCCTACGTTATATAGGGAGTGTCCGTGCAAAATTTCAAATTTTTCTGTCGAGCGGTTTGGGCTGGGGGATAATAGGTCAGTGAGTGAGTGAGTGGTATTTGACAAATATATAGTAGATATGTGGATCCCTGGATGGAGAACCCTGAGAGTCCGTGACGGCCACCATCGCAGGGAAGTAAGTCCTGAGGAGACATTCCAGCTCAGCCAACTTAGGTTGAAGGCTGCAGATGCTGTAGTTGAGCTGGATGTTTCTGGTCATTTCGATGGCATCAACAGGTCAGCCAGGCTGTCGACCTTAGCCATGGGCTTGGTCACCGTGTCCACGAGTCCCTTGACGAGCGTGAACATCACGTCCACACTCATCTCACGTGGGTTGTACCTGAGGGAGGCTGGTAATACCTGGTCGGCTTGGGTTCTTTTTTGGTTGTCTGTCTTTGTGGTACTTTGCCAGCGGCCTGTGAGTAGGGTGTTCCACTGGTGGCTCTGGTTAACTCTCGGGACGATGGGAGCTGGGTGCACAACAAGCTGTGGGGAGGCCTCTGATACCATTTTTCGCGCATCTTCCTACCTGGTTCTTGACCTCCGGAACAGAGCCGGTGCGAAGTCGGGTGGCCTTCTTTGCCGCTTGCAGTGTTGGCAGCCACTGTTGTTGTGCCAGTTGCGAGCCACTTCACCAACTGCACTTTTGATAGCCTTAGCATTTAGTGCCCAGCATTTGATAGCCCTAAAACAGGCCTCTCGCCTTTTACCACCATCTCTCAGGCCATCAAGATGAGAATATCCCCGCAAGCCCCTGGGTTTCGCAAAACCTGCGAGATGATCCTCGGAGAGGGGGATACCTACTACGTACAGCTTCCACCCTAGAGCCGAGTGCTATGAGTCTCGCTCAATTCAGAACCCCACGACATTCCGGATACTCGACTGCAGTGCTTCCAAATCATAAGAACAATACGCTTCGGGTTGGCGAACCACATTGTGCCCCCTGCCACCAACACCACCCGTAGTATCATTTTTTAGGACCCATAGTACTAACCACCTTGGGCGTCCAGCACCAGGAATGGTGACCTGTCTGGAGGTAAAATCTCCTACGGTTTCCCTCCAGAGGAGAACAGTTGGGGACGTACCTGAATTCCCGATGGAGGTCGGTACCCGTGCCCATGGCATAGCCTCTCACCGTTTGCCACGCCGTTCATCGAGCACGTGGGAACCGCGGACGTCGGTTCGTGCTCCCGGGCAAACGAGCACTAAACATAGGTTGGTTAAAATGTTGTTTATTCGCATGCAGTGTTGTTCCTTAACCTATGCAAATCCGGACCGATGTTGCCACGAATGAAAACTGTTCAGTTAAGGGGTGCACAACTACAAGCATATTATATCGATATCTTAAATATTTTCGACCCTTTCAATATCCTAATTGAAGATAATTTCCTGATCTATTTATGAAAGTATGGTTTGTTGTATGTATCAAATAATTACTCAATGCTATTTAAAGTTGTGTATTTATTTACATTGAACAGCCATATTTACATCAGAGTTGTAACTGTAAGCCTTAGTTACAGGTGCATTAGGAATGGATGCTCCTGCTTTATAATTCACAAATGGAATACATTTCAAGATATTAATGCAAATTTAAATATTTATTTGAAGCAAATCTTCTACCAGCTCCATTGCTTCATATTTCTCTCTATTATTCAAGTGTTTTATTCCCGAAATGTCAAATAAAGGTTATGCCTTAAGAAGGTTTCAATATCATTTTAAGGCCAGGAATGAGTCTTAACCCTTGTTTGCAAGAGCTTAGAACTTGTCGCTGTCACTAACCTACCTTACTGACGAGTATCCGTTGGTGTGGAAGTATGGAATGCCGCCACAGTTCATCGCTGTGCTGTGTTGGAAATAGTTTTCAAACATTACTCGAACGTTGTTTTATCGACAATTATAGAATATACCTAAGTAAAATCGGAGAAAGGAATGCGGTTATTGAGAAGACAGTGTTTGCTAGGAAGAGAGACGATTGGCATTTCAACCAAACTCAAAACATCATCAAAACAAGAACAACATTTTCTTGAGAATGATATCCGACCAGTTTAAGGTTTTATTACAGTAAGTTACCACCGAGATATAACCAACAGACACTAATACAAGAGGAGCAATACCCGCCAAAATAAACTAGCCTGTCTTTGAACACCTGTTTGATTGTTTACACAAGATGGCAAGGTAAAACTGCGGTGACGGAGCTGACTTGTAGTTTAGTAAGTAGAAGGACTTCACTGATACTAACTCTTCTCACTAAGTACCTTCTATACAGGTTAAAGTCCTTGGCTGTGGTGATTACTATCATGTAATCACCAGAATATCATCAAACATTTTCAAGTTCTTTGTCTCATTATTTATTCCAGAAGATAATATTGTGTATTCTAGCGTCCCAAAACCCATGCCTAACTTTATTTCAAATAGCAGTTCTTTAGCAAATCACCCCGTCGATTCATTATGAGGATTGGTTTCACCCCAAAGACCCTTCAGAACTTTCTTTGAGTATCATGTAGTAAGCGTTTTTGAAAATCACGGGAGATGTTTCATCTGAGACGAAGTTCATTAAAGGCCTCCTGCTCCCAAACGGATTCTGTTGAAAAGAAATCATCTCCTGCAAAAGTGGTACTTCTGCCTTGATCCTTCTTAGGTCAGCTTTAATCTCCTTCTTGGTGTATGACGTCACTAGGACAGGAACCTTTTTCGAAAACAATGAGATTATCGTCTCCTTCCAAGAGTCCGCCTCCTCGTAGCCAGTTCTCCTGTAACAAGTGCCATTTTGTAATAAACTCCATTTTGAAAAACGTCCGACTCGCAGGAACTACTTCATCTTAGCGTGGTTCCGTTCAGTCCCTAGTGCCATCAGATAAGGAATAGAAGCAGTTATTGATACGGTTGGTCTTTCGTGAAAAATATAAAATAAAATCACAAAGAGAAGTAATATAAGATTTTAAGCGCCACAACAGGAAACTGATTGTATCCTAAGCGGAAATTACTCGATCCTTTGTCAGAAGATTCGCTCTTTTTTATATTAATCACGAAATATCAATATCTACCAATAATTGCTACTATTCCTTTACTAATCGCACTAGGGATATGAACGGAGCCGCGCTAAGATGACGCAGTTCCCGTGAGTCGGACTTTTTTAATGATTAATCTGCAGTTTTGGATGTACGCAATGGAAAAATGCCTTGAATCGTGTTGATTCTATGAAATATATTAAGAGAATCCCCTATTTTGTATACACACACACACACACACACATATATATATATATATATATATATATATATATATATATATATATACAGGGTGGCCCAGATAAGCGGGGAAATAACTACTAAACGGTATGAGATATCGACATTTTTCAAACGGGCCAAGTTGCAGTTCTCGTCAAGATCTATAAAATTGTGCCTTCGGAAATGAGAAAATAACACTTTTAAGGGCTCAAATAGAACTTAGGTGTTTCCTTTTTACCCATATTTTGCATTATATTTTTAAAATATATTAACAAAACAAGGAAGAACCGTGCAAACAGGGTTTTGATCCGTCAAGTAGTTCCGAGGGCACCATTTTATAGATCTCGACTAGAACTACACCTTTTCTACTATGAAAAATGTTGATATCTCAAACATTTACCTGTATAGACCCGGATTGAAGAGACATACAAGATGAGGTTTGAGCCCAGCATACTCATGATAGAGACAGTTATTGAAGATGAATTGCAAAGTCCTTCCGTCGTTCACCATCCGCCGAGAAGGCAGCTTCCCGATTTCCGGGCCAATAAAGACCAGCGTAAGACTTCCTTCCAGAAACCGGAAGAGGAAGTCGTCCCACTTCCGCAGGTTGGACATCTCGAACTGAGGCTCTGGGCCAACAATGTGGATAACCAAATTATCTTCAGCAGGTAGCAATTTTATCCCCTGAAAATACGGTGAAAATGTACATTATTTCTGATTATATTAATAAGTTTGGAGTAAATGTGTTAACTATCGAGCAGAAAAGATGGTGATCACAACTATTACCTGATGAACGGTTAAAGGACAAGTCGCTATTTCTGATAGCAATGCGAATTCCACGGAGTCTCCTGGTAGTGCTTTCAGCGTCGTTGGTGGATCGGACATCTGAGGTACAGGAACATGTCTCTGCTGGCGACGGCACACTTCCCGATACAGGAGCAGCTCTTGGCAGACTTTATCGTGGGATTTCGGCCGGTGTCCTTCGCAGCACCAGCGGGCTTGTTCGCAACAGCTGCATCTCTCGAGTTCATTGGAAAGTCTGTACAAACAATATCCACTTTTACAATTAACAAGATAATTTTACAATTGTAATTGTTTTGAAATGTATAGTCTGTTTACGGTAATACCCCGAGCGGAGAACAGCCCAAAGCCCCGCTACTGGTCTTCCTCCAACACCGACACCACCATCCTACGAAAAGGACAAAGCTAGACTAGATGTTAGGGGGGATTCCAAGGGCTTATCTTGATTAGCCCATTCGGGACTAAGATTTTTTTCGAACATGGTCCCTAGGAGCCAAATTTATTTTCTTCTTTATATTGTTCATTTTTATTAAAAAAACATGTTTACTATGGAAATCTCCCAAATCGTAAGTGAATTCACATAAGTAAGATCATTGCACACCAGGTGTGCAACTCGCTCCTCGGAAAAAAAGTTTTTAATTTTTTTTTACAGTAGATTGGGCACGTCTGCAATATAAGGTAAACTGAAAAAAAAAAACGGATAATTTTTAATTTTTTGATACACAGTAAAACCAATGCTAAATTTTGTTTTCCTGTACTTTATAGATTTCGGTACTTACGTACCAGTTGCACCGATCTCGAGAAGCGTTTCTATTGGTTCATTCCTATAGGCAATTCCATTGGCTGTTCTTTCTTCCGTTCCAGTCATCGTTTTGTGTTCACTAGCAGTTAGGTTTGAGTTTTTAGAAGTTATATTTATTGTTCCTTGTTTCACTTCTTAGTGTTGTAGTGTTCTTTGTGCTGTTCTTTCGGCTAGGGAAATGAGTATTTGGGATTTACCAACGACTGAAAAAGTACTCTTTTGAAGCAATGTTAAATTGCATATCGGCCCATTTTCCACCGAAAAACCAGTGATCTATATTACCATCGAGTTGGATTAACTAGAGTTTCTATAATAAGAAAACCCATAACAATTATGCAATTAACTTAAGTGCTAATGTTATTTAACTTAGGAAACCAGGAGCACTTCTATTAATGGCATAATTGCTATGCGATTCCGCTCGCTCAAGGTTATATCGAAACTCTAGTCAATCCAACTCGTTAAAAATATTAATAATGGTCTTGGTGCCATAAATGGGAGCCACTTCTCGAAATCGGTCCAAGTAGTACGTAAGTACCCAGATTTCATTAGTTCAAGAAAAATCCTATTTCGACGACTAGTTTACTCAGAATAACTTATAATTGCACATTACTGTTATTGTACACACTGTGTACAGGCTGTCATATAGCCTCGGAAATGATCTCTATATGATCAGAAAAGTAAATTATCTCGGGGCCGTTGTCTCTTAAGCCGCCTTCAGGATTAGGATGGTAAGGCAACTTAGAGTGGAATGTTTGGAAACGGGTTTTTGCAAGGTCAAGGACAAGTTGGATGTTATGGTCATTGTGAAGGGTTTTGTTGGAGACATAGAAAGGGGCATTTATAATTTTACAGAGGACTGACATTTAGAAGTAAATGGAATTATACCGAAATTATAACTCCATCTTTTCGTGATGGATTTAAGGAACAATACCTATTTCTGCATGCAACCACCAGGTGTCGTGCTTGAACCTTGCATTTTATTAAAATAGATATAATGGTAATAGTCCTACATGGATATTTGCATATTTTATTATTATTACTTTTTTTTCATTTATATAATTTGCTTTTAGATTAATACCCTATGCAAAGGGATGTGTGTTTTACATATCGCACTAGTATTTCTAAAGTGACACAACTCAACTGTAAATGTGTCAGTGTTGCCTATGTAGCATGGGCGTATATAGGAAATAATTTCGGAGAGGGGCTGGGAAAATTTCGGCGGGGGGGGGCTGAGACCATTCCATCGGTGTATGGAATACTAACTACTGAGATTTTGGAAGAGTTTTAGCCAACTAAAACGCTACTACACTCAAAATAGAATATTTTTTAAGAACTAAATGGTCTTATTTAATTTATTTTTAAGAGTTTTATAAAATGTTTACCGATAAAATCAAACTTTCGGAGGGGAGGGGGGCTGCAGCCCCCTCAGCCCCCCTCCCCCCTTATATTCGCCCATGCTATGTAGATGGAATACCATTAAGACAAAAAGAGTGACACAAGTACCCTCTGGTGTACAAGCTCTGAAGTTAGGTACATACAGTTTTGTTGGTTGATAAAGAAATATTTACCATGTCTTTCATAGTCAGAACTGAGAAACACCGATTTTTAAATGTAAACATCATCTAGCTAATATAACAAGATAATACCTACCAAACTACTTATCAAATTCACATTGAATACTATATATCATCCAATAATAAGCGTTAGAAAAGAAGAATAAATAACATAACAAGCCTTATAAGCGGATCGGTAAATATAATATGTAAGTAATGAATAACACAGGTCTACAACCAAAAATTTGATTTGATGATTTTGGCTAATCTCTGTGTTTCTCGGTGTGCTGAGGCCGAGAATGAAGTCCGTTTTTCTCTATCACGTACAGATTTTTTTCAAATCCATAGAACATAATATACCTGCTATACACATAAATTTGGTAAGAACTAGGTTTTTTTTTTTTTTTTCCAAACGATTTCTCTTTTTATAAACAGACATCTTTCACTAGGTGGTGTAGGCAATGACTCCCTCAGTAGATTTTGTAGGCCTGAGGGTGTCTAGGCACGACCTGTTCAGACAGGAACGTACTTGTTTGGTCTCAGATGTCACCGTCTGAAGCTAAACGAGATTGAACCTGTTGTATCAGGAACTTGGAGCTAAATTTCTGTTC
This sequence comes from Gonocerus acuteangulatus, assembly GCA_946811695.1. Classification (NCBI taxonomy): domain Eukaryota; kingdom Metazoa; phylum Arthropoda; class Insecta; order Hemiptera; family Coreidae; genus Gonocerus; species Gonocerus acuteangulatus. Next base: position 46,744,251 of record OX328131.1, read on the forward strand.
ATTCTCTCAGTTCAGTAGTATCAACTGAAGTGAACACATTCACTGAGGTCTCTTAGTTGTGTCAAAGTGATTAAGAACGTATTTTAAGGTTTGAAAGTGCATTTAGACAAAATGTCTCATCGTCGTTGTGTTACCAGTCCAGACTACTTCTGTTTTATCTGTGGTGAGTACACAGTTAAGAAATACCAACGAAATATAACAGGTTTTGTCAAAAATGTATATTATGCATATTTTGGCTTGAGAATAGGAGATCAAGATAAAGTGTAGGCTCCTCATAAGGTATGCCATAGCTGCGTAGAAAAACTTCGCTTATGGTACAAAGGAGAGTTAAAATCTTTCGGATTTGCTATCCCAATGATGTGGAGGGAGCAAAAAAAACACGTTAATGACTGTTACTTTTGTAATTGTCATGTTCAAGGCTATAATTCCAAAAATCATAAGCTCATTAACTACCCTAATGTGGAATCTGCTAGTCGTCCGGTACCACACGGTCCTGGATTGACAGTTCCTCAGCCCCCTCGTGACTTGGGCAGTATAGATAGGGAAGCTAATAGAGAAGACTTTATGTCGGAGAGCGATGAAGTACACAGTGAGTTCAAAGCAAGCAGTTCAGAAGATGAACCTCAGCTTATTTCTCAACAGGAGTTGAACGACTTAGTGAGAGATCTTGGACTTCCAAAAGATGCAGCTCAGTTACTTGACTCCCGTCTTAAAAACAAAAATTTATTACAGCCAGGCACTTCTTTTTCATGGTATCGACACCGTGAAGCAGTTTTTGTTCCTTACTTTTCTCTGGATGAGAATCTTATTTATTGCAAAGACATTCTTGGTCTGATGGGTCAATTTGGTATACAATATGACCCGATTCATTGGCGTCTATTCATAGACTCATCAAAGCGAAGTCTAAAGGCTGTTTTGTTGCACAATGGCAATACTTATGCTTCAGTTCCAGTTGGCCATTCGGTACATTTAAAAGAAACATACGAAAATTTGTCATCAGTTCTCGAACGAATTCATTATAATGAGCATAACTGGTTGATATGTGGAGACTTGAAAGTACTTACTATGCTCTTAGGTCAGCAATCAGGGTACACCAAGTTCCCTTGTTTTTTATGTTTATGGGATAGCCGAGACAGAAATTCCCATTGGAACAACAAAGACTGGCCATCACGAGGAGCTCTTTCGCCAGGCCAAAAAAATGTAATTAGAAGAAGTTTGGTTCCTTCTGACAAAATCCTGCTACCTCCTCTACACATAAAGCTAGGGCTGATAAAACAATTCGTAAAGTCTCTCAATAAAGAAGGTGAATGTTTTAAGTACTTATGCTCCAAGTTCCCACGATTAAGTGATGCAAAGCTAAAAGAGGGGATCTTTGTAGGCCCAGATATTCGGAAACTTTTCACAGATCCACATTTCACTCAGTCCATGAATGAGAAGGAGAAGGAAGCTTGGAATTCTTTTAAAGATGTTGTTGAGAAGTTCCTTGGTAACGTGAAGGATCCCATCTACAGAAGTATCGTGGAACGCATGTTGAAGGCATTTCAATTACAAGGTTGCAACATGAGTTTGAAGGTTCACTTCTTACATTCGCATGTGGACTATTTTCCGGAAAACTTAGGGGAAGTAAGTGAAGAACAAGGGGAAAGGTTCCATCAGGACATCCAGGAAATGGAACGTAGGTATCAGGGCAAATGGAACGTAAACATGATGGCTGACTATTGTTGGATGCTGCAGCGTGAATCATCTGAAGAGTCCTACAGCCGGAAACGAACACGGAGAAATTTTCAAGAGAAAAAAATACGTTTTCATAAAAATAATAACTAAATATGCCACTGTTAATTCTGAAGCTGTTATTTCTACACATTTATGTATTTTGTACAGTAAACAACATTGAAATAACTAAAAGATCATTGAAATAAATGAAAACTCTTATTCGCCAATTCTGTTTTCTTTTAATGGTAGTACCTCTGCCCTTACTTGAGATTGAACAATTTCCTTACGTGATAGAGAGGGACTGACCTCATGTTCGGCTTCAGCACGCCAAGGAGCATAGAGATTGACCAAAATCATCAAATCAAATTTCAGAAAGATTATTTTTGTAGACCTGTGTAATTTTAGATGTTTAAATAACTTGTTACAACTAACGAGTCTCGAACCTGCGATATTCTCCAAGCAGTAAATTACTCTCACAATGTTCTCCTCGAAATGTGCGTCACATGAAAATGATAAAACCTCAGAGTCGAAGCCTGGCCTTGTGAAATTTCCTAACGTTCGTAGAGATTTGCCAATATAAAGGAGCTAATATGGCATTATTTTAATGGTGAGTAAATGAATAAAAATTTACCTATGACACGTTGCACATAGCGGAGGGAACAGACAGACCTCCTGCTCCCAAGCTAACAGCTGTCGTCCAAGGGCAAAGCTGCACATCTTCATGAGACCAGCTCTGAATTCTCTGAACGCATCGGCACCTAGGGAAGAAAAAGTTATAATTCACAAGCTTTTTCAGTTAAGTTAGAAAAATAAATTGTTTAGGGAAATTACTAGTAATAAGTTCTAATCAATGTATGTTTCTATTTTATCAAATACTTGCTTAATGATTTCCAGGAGCCTCGTTATAAATATTTGTTGAAGCTTGTTCTGCAGTAAAGTAAGTCGTGTAAAGTCTGCTGTAGTTTTAGAAGGACTTAATCATATCTTTCTGTAAGTATAATGTATTCATCCACGTATATTATCAACATGTTATTTTGAAAACTCTGGCTTATGAATCAGGGGTCATTAAACACAGTATATTTGTTTAAATGATTCTATCGGCGTTGCGCCAAGTTAACCAGAAAGATTGGGGGGAAATAATTTTATTTTGAAAGTTAAAATGTTTGTTTTCTTGTTTATATTTTTTTGGTATGATTTAAATATTTATTTTATGATATTTGTAATGGTGTCAAATATTTGGGTTATTTGTTTTCAATTTATATTTTTTGATGTTATTTATTAGTTCAGTTGAGGTTAAAAATTCGAATAGCTTATTTATCTGTTTGTGATGATCCGCTAATATTTCGTCAATTCTATCTGATAGCTGGGCTTCTCTTCATTGTTTCTCATAGATTTTGCAATTTATTAACAGGTGGTGAACGGTGATGATTTGGTTAGATTTTTCACAAAGTGGAGGGGGCACCTTGGGTCATTAGCTATGAATGGGTTAATCTTGTATGGCCGATGCTAAGGCGAGTTAGGATGCGTTCTTCTTTTTTAGTTGGCCGAATTGATGTTTGCCAAGGTGTTTCCTTGCTATTTTATAATTGGTAATTTATTCTCACTTACAGAGTCCCAGGTTCGTTGCCACTTTTCTAGAATTGTATGCTTCACATAGCTTATAACGTCACCCTGAGGTATCCAATTCCTTCTCCTGTAGTCTTTTTAGCCAACTCGTCAACTGCTTCATTGGCCTTTATGCCGCAATGACTGGGAATCCGGTCAAATGTTGGTTTTCACGGTTTAGCTGATCAAGTGATTCTAAGATCTCTATTGTCAGTGGATGTTTGGACGGTAAGGTCAGTGCCGACAGTTAGCTTGTAACTAAACTCTTCTTGGGATGTCAAGAGACAACTGCTTAGTAGAATGGCGGTGCATGAGCTTGTACTTGCGGTGTTACTAATACTTCTCTTCTTTCTGAAGAAGAATTTCTTTTCACCTGAGTAAAAGTCCTTAAGAGCCAAGCAGTAATGACGTGAACTATCCTCGTGTAAACTATATTCTTCTTGAAAGCAAGAATGCTCGCTTGTTAATTAATTTAAAATATAAACGATTCCGAATTAAACTGCCTACCAAGATGGTAAGCCTTCTCGAAAACATTTGCCACTCCCAGCTTCCTGCCGGCTGCGCAGATGGCTACACAGATCTCTTCATGCTCGTCAGCGTCCTGATCCATGTGCTGCGCAGAGCAGTATGAAACTAGACAGCAACGGTCACACTTCAAGTCAGGATTCGGTGGTAAAGGTGTTTTACAGACATGACAGCAGCTGCATATGTACTGTTCGCGATACCAAACTCTGTAGGGTCCGCCAGCCTTGCTCCTGAAACATATCAACGAATAACATATATCAAACACTGTCCGACTCGCAGGAACTGTTTCATCTTAGCTCGGTTCTGTCCTTATCTCTAGTGTCATTTGGAAAGCTTAGGATAGAACCAGTTAATGCTTTGTCTTATTCTTTTGTGAAACATGTAAAATGAAATCTCAAAGCGAAGCAAGATCTTAGGCGGAACAAGAGTAAACTGCTAGTATCCTAAGCAGAAATTACTCCATTTCAACACCGATTTCTCTCAATGAGATAGCTTTAACAAACATCACATAAGAACCGCAGGGCCGCCACATATCAGAGCCGGGCCCAGGACCAGATCACGGACCCCCACTTCTCAGAGCCGGGCCTCCACTTCTCAGAGCCAGACTGAACATTGTACAGCCAGGGCCGCCACATTTACATTAAAAAAATATAGATTCCATTCCAATAAATATAGGCTACGCCCTTCTATATTTCTAAATCCCATTATTTTTACAAGCTCATTACCTGTACATTTTTTCCCAATAAAGGTATTCATGACTTTTAGAAGGGTTGAACAGTAAAATATGTTCATTGAAATAGTTAAACATGCGAAACAGGAAAACAACAAAAATGGAAATACAAGATATATGTATTTCTACGTAGCGTAGACTTCCGATCGCGTCATTGGTTCGGCATCCTTAGCGGGTTTCCCATATCCTTAAGGGAGTTGGCTGGCAGGGTTTTGGCAAGGCCTGTCTTGATAACTATAAATACTACCCCTAATTAGTCCAAGCTCTATGATTGACAGTTAAATTTGACGGATGAGTACTCTCTCTCTCTCTCTCTCTCTCTCTCTCTCTCTCTCTCTCTCTCTCTCTCTCTCTCTCTCTCTCTCTCTCTCTCTCTCTCTCTCTCTCTCTCTCTCTCTCTCTCTCTCTCTCTCTCTCTCTCGCTCTCTCTCTCTCTCGCTCTCTCTCCCTCCCTCCCTCCCTCCCTCCCTCCCTCCCTCTCCCTCCCGATTTCTCTTCTTATAAACAGACATCTTTCACTAGGTGGTGTAGGCAATGACTCCCTCAGTAGATGTTGTAGGCCTGAGGGTGTCTAGGCACGACCTGTTCAGACAGGAACGTACTTGTTTGGTCTCAGATGTCACCGTCTGAAGCTAAACGAGATTGAACCTGTTGTATCAGGAACTTGGAGCTAAATTTCTGTTCATTCTCTCAGTTCAGTAGTATCAACTGAAGTGAACACATTCACTGAAGTCTCTTAGTTGTGTCAAAGTGATTAAGAACGTATTTTAAGGTTTGAAAGTGCATTTAGACAAAATGTCTCATCGTCGTTGTGTTACCAGTCCAGACTACTTCTGTTTTATCTGTGGTGAGTACACAGTTAAGAAATACCAACGTAATATAACAGGTTTTGTCAAAAATGTATATTATGCATATTTTGGCTTGAGAATAGGAGATCAAGATAAAGTGTGGGCTCTTCACAAAGTATGCCATAGCTGCGTAGAAAAACTTCGCTTATGGTACAAAGGAGAGTTAAAATCTTTCGGATTTGCTATCCCAATGATGTGGAGGGAGTAAAAAAAAAACACGTTAATGACTGTTACTTTTGTAATTGTCATGTTCAAGGCTATAATTCCAAAAATCATAAGCTCATTAACTACCCTAATGTGGAATCTGCTAGTCGTCCGGTACCACACGGTCCTGGATTGACAGTTCCTCAGCCCCCTCGTGACTTGGGCAGTATAGATAGGGAAGCTAATAGAGAAGACTGTATGTCGGAGAGCGATGAAGTACACAGTGAGTTCAAAGCAAGCAGTTCAGAAGATGAACCTCAGCTTATTTCTCAACAGGAGTTGAACGACTTAGTGAGAGATCTTGGAATTCCAAAAGATGCAGCTCAGTTACTTGGCTCCCGTCTTAAAAAGAAAAATTTATTACAGCCAGGCACTTCTTTTTCATGGTATCGACACCGTGAAGCAGTTTTTGTTCCTTACTTTGCTCTGGATGAGAATCTTATTTATTGCAAAGACATCTGATGGGTCAATTTGGTATACAATATGACCCGATTCATTGGCGTCTATTCATAGACTCATCAAAGCGAAGTCTAAAGGCTGTTTTGTTGCACAATGGCAATACTTATGCTTCAGTTCCAGTTGGCCATTCGGTACAATTAAAAGAAACATACGAAAATTTGTCATTAGTTCTCGAACGAATTCATTATAATGAGCATAACTGGTTGATATGTGGAGACTTGAAAGTACTTACTATGCTCTTAGGTCAGCAATCAGGGTACACCAAGTTCCCTTGTTTTTTATGTTTATGGGATAGCCGAGACAGAAATTCCCATTGGAACAACAAAGACTGGCCATCACGAGGAGCTCTGTCGCCAGGCCAAAAAAATGTAATTAGGAGAAGTTTGGTTCCTTCTGACAAAATCCTGCTACCTCCTCTACACATAAAGAAATAAAACAATTCGTAAAGTCTCTCAATAAAGAAGGTGAATGTTTTAAGTACTTATGCTCCAAGTTCCCACGATTGCGATGCAAAGCTAAAAGAGAGGATCTTTGTAGGCCCAGATATTCGGAAACTTTTCACAGATCCACATTTCACTCAGACCATGAATGAGAAGGAGAAGGAAGCTTGGAATTCTTTTAAAGATGTTGTTGAGAAGTTCCTTGGTAACGTGAAGGATCCCAACTACAGAAGTATCGTGGAACGCATGTTGAAGGCATTTCAATTACAAGGTTGTAACATGAGTTTGAAGGTTCACTTCTTACATTCGCATGTGGACTATTTTCCGGAAAACTTAGGGGAAGTAAGTGAAGAACAAGGGGAAAGGTTCCATCAGGACATCCAGGAAATGGAACGTAGGTATCGGGGCAAATGGAACGTAAACATGATGGCTGACTATTGTTGGATGCTGCAGCGTGAATCATCTGAAGAGTCCTACAGCCGGAAACGAACACGGAGAAATTTTCAAGAGAAAAAAATACGTTTTCATAAAAATAATAACAATATATGCCACTGTTCCGAAGCTGTTATTTCTACACATTTATGTATTTTGTACAGTAAACAACATTGAAATAACTAAAAGATCATGGAAATAAATGAAAACTCTTATTCGCCGATTCTGTTTTCTTTTAATGGTAGTACCTCTGCCCTTACTTGAGATTGAACAATTTCCTTACGTGATAGAGAGGGACTGACCTCATGTTCGGCTTCAGCACGCCAAGGAGCATATAGATTGACCAAAATCATCAAATCAAATTTCAGAAAGATTATTTTTGTAGACCTGTGTAATTACAGAAAACTGCCAATAGCCAACTTACACAGAAGCGGATAATTATTAATCCTCCTCTCTCATTCTTTTTTTTTTTTTTTTTTTTTTTTTAATAGCTTATTTATTTGAAATCTGTACAAATTATTATATGTACAATTATCAAGTTTGTTGATACAGATATCTACTATATATTTGTCAAATACCACTCACTCACTCACTCATCTATCATCCCCCAGCCCAAACAGCTCGACAGAAAATTTTGAAATTTTGCATGGACACTCCCTATATAACGTAGGCGCTCGCTAAGAAAGGATTTTTTTTTTTTTTTTTTTTTTTTTTTTTTTTTTTTAACACCCTTCAGAACGATAAAAAAAAAAAAAAAAAAAGGATTTTTTGATATTCGTATTTTTAAGCATTTTTAGGGGGGTTTAAAGTTTTAGTTGGTTAGAGCAGGCAAGCCAAGGTAGCATGGGTTGCTAGGACGATAAAGAACAGCTGTTACCGTACACTATCTATCTCATAGTATTATTTCTAATTGAGGTTAATTTAAACTATGATGGAAGTCCTTGAATTACTAGAAATAAACTGTCCCTCATAGAGTTTATGCTATGAGGGACAAAATCACTATTTTAATTGCAGTTCATATCACTAGAGACTTTTCGCTATACCTGGTGATGGGCCATCCAAGGTAATGATATCCCGAACCCTTGCACAGCCTCTTTACCCATCAGCATCCCCAGTCCATAACACCTCTTGGTAATGCTCGCAAATATAATGGGTGTTTCGAAATTACATGTGTGATGAAATTACATATATTTTTAAATTTTAACGTACATTTATTATTCAGAACAAAATTTAACCTTTATTGGTTATGCTTCTGTTACTGGTAACCAGTGGCGTGTATAGGAAATAATTTCAGGAGGGGGGCTTGGAAAATTCCGGGGGGGGCTAGGACCATTTCCGGGATATGGAATACTAACAATTTAGAACTTGGAATAGTTTTAGGCAAAGGAAACGCTATTACAACTAAAATGAAATGTTCTTATTTGATTTATTTTTAAGCGTTTTAAGTCACATTTTACCATCAAATCAAAATTTCGGGGGGGGGGGCTGCGGACCCCTCAGCCCCCACCTTATATACGCTCATGCTGTGGGGGCAGAGGGGTCCGCAGCCCCCCCCCCCCTTATATACGCTCATGCTGGAAACCTATAGATAACGGGTTATCTCTAGATTATCTGTTTCTTCATATAGTATGACGGGGTCTATGCTGTAATAAACTGCAAAAAATTATGTAGTAGCGTTAATTTTGCTGATACATTATTTAACGCAATAAAATAACTACTTATCTGCCGTGACGAAGCACGGGTATTTGGCTAGTATATTATATATAAGTTGAACAAAACGGTAAAAGTAAAATAAAATAAAAACCATACAAATTTGGAAGGAGCCAACCATTTCTGGCACTTCCGTGGCTGTCTAAATAACTATTTCAATGATCATGATACGGTTAGGTGAGTAAACTGTCCCGTGGCTACTGTCTCTTGAGCCGCCTGGGAGGATTGTCCGGGTGGGATTGGGACGATAAGGATAGACCTTCAGGATTAGGATGGTAGGACAATTTGGAGTGGAACATTTGGAAACGGGTTTTAGCGAGGTCAAGGACAAATGGGATGTTAAGGTCATTGTGAAGGGTTTTGTTTGAAATGTAGAAAGGGGCATTTATAATTTTACGGAGCACTTTTGACTGGAATGTCTGTATTCTGTTGATGTTGGATGGTTTTGCAGATCCCCAGAGTTCAAGTCCGTATGTCCATATTGGTCGAAAGATTGTTTTGTATATCCTTAGTTTGTTCTGTATTGGTAATTTAGATGATGCTCCAAAGAGTCGTCTAAGTAGTCCGTATCTTTTGTTCAGTTCTTGTCTTTTCAGTCTCGTGAGAGGGTTCCAAGTTAGTCGGCTGTCAAGGTATAATCCTAGATATCGAACCTCGCTGGATACTGGTAGTGGAGTGTCTCTCTCATTCTTAAGGAAGGCTGTATAAGTCAATACAAAATTATGATAGGTTTTGTTCTTTCGTAAAATCTAAAATAAAATATCAAAGAGGAGAAAGATTTTAGGCGCCACAAAAGGAGACTGCAAGTATTCTGAGGGGAAATTACTCTCTCTCCCACTTTCTCGACGTTTGCCCTAAGAAAACACAATTTCCAATACGTTTCTCATTTTCTTAACTTTATTTACTAAAATACTCATTTTAGTGTTAAATGCAATTTAAAACACTCAACTAAAAAGTGAGTTAAACAGAGACGAAAACCGATTAACACACATACGGGTAGAGGCAGAATAATTAAAATAAAATAAATAACTTACGATTTTCTTATTATTATTATTTCGTTGGAAACGAACAACTTACTACAGAAATGATCCTGTAGAAGTATGATCTTCTGAAAAGAAAAGGCATCAGCCCTATCCTGGCTAGAAAAGGGTGGTAACCTATAGGCAACCCGTCATAAAATTCGTAGTTAATAATAAATGGACGTTATAATATAATAAATTATTATTATTAAGTATATTTTATTTACAACAATTTATACATTGATTAATAGTTTTTCTCTATTATTTGGAGTAAATACTAGTTTTAATATTTTGTTTAGTTATTCCTTTCTCTAAAAAAAAAGTATCACAAATATTTGTTATTATCGAAAGGATGTTAAAATTGAATGAAAAAAAAATAGCTCAAAAGTTGAATGCAAATAAATTATGATTTATTACTTCTAACAAGTACTCAAACAATCTATATATATATATATATATATATATATATATATATATATATATCAGTGTTGGGCAAAAATCATTCAGAATAATGAATAATGAATAATGAATAAATTTGATATTTCATTCTGAATAATGAATAATTTTTCATTCATTATTCAGTGAATCAATGAATAACGTAAATTTTTATTTTTATTCATTATTGAATAACAATGATTTTATTGAATAAAAATGATTTATTGAATGAAAATTTTTATTGAATAAAAATAATTTATTGAATGAAAATTTTTATTGAATAAAAATTATTTATTTGAATGAAAATTTTTATTGAATAAAAATGATTTATTTGATTGAAATTTTTCGTTAAGTACATCAAAATTTTTCTTTCTTTTAATGAAAACTATATATTTTTTTTTTTTTTTTCTCTGAATACATGTTTATTTAAAATCTGTACAATAAAATACAATAATTAATTGTGCTGGTAAATGAATACATATCAGTGTAGAACAGAATATGGAAGGAGCCAAACATTATCGACACTTCCTATTATATCTTAATATTTATTTTTGGTGTCTTTAACCGCTGTTAGTTTAGCTGGTCACGGGGCCAAAGTCTCTTAAGCCTCCTGGGGAGGTTTTTAGGATGGGTCTGGGTGGAAAGGGATTGACCTCTAGGATTTGGGTGGGATGACAACTTGGAATGAAAGGTTAGGAATCGGGATTTGGCGAGATCGTTTACGAAAGGAATATTAAGGTCGTTGTGTAGGGTTTTGTTGGAGACATAAAAGGGAGCATTAACTATTCTACGAAGGACTTTGGATTGGAATGCTTGTATTCGTTGTATGTTTGAGTTTTTCGCTGTTCCCCATAATTCAAGTCCGTAAGTCCAGATAGGTCTAATTATAGTTTTGTAAATTGTGAGTTTGTTTTGTGTCGTAAGCTTTGAAGTAGGTCCAAGTAGTCGTCGTAGGAGTCCATATCTCCTGTTTAGCTCTTGTCTTTTCAGTCGTGTGTGTGGGTTCCATGTGAGTCTGCTGTCTAGTAGGAGTCCCAGGTAACGTACCTCATTTGATGTTGGAAGTTGACTGCTGCAAACGAATACAGGAGGGCAGGCGCTCCTATTAAGTGTAAATGTAACATGGAAGCACTTTTCTGGGTTCACTTTAATTTTCCACAAGTTGCACCATTTCTCGACAGACTCAAGGTGCTCCTGCAATTGTTGGGAAGCTGAAGTGGGATCAGAGGAAGAGGAAAAGATGGCTGTATCATCGGCGTAGGTCGTAATGTGTGTAGTTGGATGGGTGGGGATATCTGCCGTGTACAGGAGGTAAAGGACAGGACCTAGGATGCTGCCTTGTGGGACGCCTGAGGATATGGGTCGAGAGGAGGACAAGGTAGTACCAGACCTTGCTTGAAAGGAGCGATTCGAGAGGTAGGATTGAAGGATGAGGTAATATGTGTGAGGTAAAATACGCTTTACTTTGTATAACAACCCCGGGTGCCAAACCCGATCGAACGGAAAACTATATATAAGAGTGATATTGTTTACATATATATATATATATATATATATATATATATATATATATATATATATATATATATATATATATAATCACGTGTCTGTCTGTTTGTTCCTTATACAAATCCACACCGTTTGACCGATTTTGACCAATCTTGGCACACTGGCAGGTCTCGATACGGGGAGTATCATAGGCTAAGTCTAAAAAAATCTACCAGCTGTCTGTATGTATGTTTGTTATTTATACAAATCCACACCGTTTGATCAATTTTGATCAAACTTGGAACATAGGTAGGACTTGATAAGGGGATTGGCATAAGTTAGGTCAAAAACGTCAATCAGCTGTCTGTCTGAATGTTTGCTCCTTATATAAATCCACACCGTTTGACCGATTTTGATCAAACTTGACACACAGGTAGGTTTTGATACGGGGAGTGTCATAGGCTAGGTCAAAAACGTGTACCATCTGTTTGTATGTATGTTTGTTATTTATACAAATCCACACCGTTTGACCGATTTTGATCAAACTTGGAACACAGGTATTTCTTGATAGGGGGATTGTCATAGAATCGGTCAAAAACGTCTACCAGTTGTATGTCTGTATGATTGTTCCTTATACAAATCCTCACCTTTTGACCGATTTTGACCAAACTCGAAACATAGGTAGGTCTTGATAGGGGGATTGGCATAAGTTAGGTCAAAAACGTCTATCAGCTGTCTGTCTGAATGTTTGCTCCTTATTAATATCCACACCGTTTGACCGATTTTGACCAAACTTGGCGCACATGTGCATGTGATCCGGGGGTGTTACAGGCAACGTAAAAATTGTCTAGGACTCACAGTTCGGAGGTCACAGGTTCGCAACTGTGCAAAAAAATCATTAACTTTAGATAGGCGAGCTGTAGGTGTCACCTCCGTTAGTGCATTTACCTCTTCTAAAACGTTTTATTTAAAAAATCCAAAAATATCGTCAAGTTACAATTCCGCATGGATATTACTCAACATAAATGCTATTCTATCAAATGAATGGGAATTTTGAAATGGGCGGCAAGCAAGAGCAGCTGACTGCCTTTAAAAATTGTTGTCTATCCAGCGAGCAGTCACGCCAAAGGAAAAACGTCTGCGTTTTGCAGACGAGATTTCTGCAGTAGTACAAACATACTTACACTTTCGTTTTACGTACACCATTTTGACGTTGCCTAAGACATTCCCCAGATCAATACCTACCTGTGTCCCAAGTTTAGTCAAAAACGGTCAAACGATGTGGAATTGTACAAGGAATAAACATACAGACAGACAGCTGGTAGACGTTTTTTAAATAGCCTACGACACTACCCATATCATGATCTATCTGTGTGCCGAGTTCGGTCAAAATCGGTCAAACGGTGTGGATTTGTATAAAGAACAAACAGACACGTGATTTATATATATACACACACACATAAAAAAAGTTAAAAAAAAAAAATAAAAAAAAAAAAAAAAAAAAAAAAAATCAGTCAATGAACAACTGAATAAATGAATGAATTCTTATTCAATAAAAATTTATTGAATAATGATCCAAACCTGTTATTCATAGAATAAAAAATTATTCAGTGTATGAATAACGTAATCAATGAATAAATTATTATTCAATAAAAATTTATTTGAATGATCATTGAATAAAAAAATTATTGAATAATGCCCAACTCTGATATATATATATATATATATATATATATATATAAACTAAAGTTTCTTAGAAAAAATAAAAAAATGCACTTACATTATAAAGAATGGTAATAAGAACTACTGGATGTAAGATGGAGAGAGACCGAGGGTTGTAAACCCGCTAATAGCCGAAGAGTACTGATTTAACTGTTTGGACCCGTTGTTCCTAAACTGTCACTAGATATGTCTGAATAGAATAGTGCCTGAGCCAATACTGCCTCGTGTAGGGACAGCTGCCATAAGGGTGGGGCTTTTAGGCGGCTAGGCGAATTAATCTTTAGTAGATAAATGTCCACGTTTTTTTTTTTTCTTTGTTATAATTATTTTTAAAAAAATGGAAAATTCCGTCACGCAGGAGCTGCACAGCTAAGCTCATACCTCAAGGAGTTAGCAAGTTCATGCGACACTCCTGGAGAGTGTCCTTAGACTGACTGATAAATAGATATAAACTATAACCTCTTAATAATTTCATTTAACCAGCTGACTCAATCTTTAGAAACATCCGACTCGAAGGAACTGCGTCATCATCTGCGGTTTCTCTTCTTATCCCTAGTGTCATCGCTAGGGTTTTATATATATGTTATGGAGATAAGCAGCCCAGGCTAGGTAGGATTAAGACACCTGTTGTCTAGCATTCATGCATGTTGTTTGTCTCCCAGTGTCCGTGAGTGTTTTTAAAAACTCTTTCAAGGCTCAACAGAGCATAACTGGTGCCGAAACCCTTCTTTACGCGCCCGTTCACGCAACTCCGCGACCATAACGGTGGTTGGAAAGGCGGATCCAGTACGAAAAGCTACAAGATCGGCTATTGGAGATTAGAATGGCGGAAGGATCTACACCGATGGTGATTCCAGCAGAAGGTGGTGACCCACCCCCGGTAGTCTTCCAGGCGCCGGATCAGTCGACCCTGATGTGGATAAAAATCCGCACCTCCAACGCTCATCATATGAGGACGGCTATTTCAGAAATCAAACGATTTACTGGAGATGCAGGAGAACCCAGGATGCAGGATTTTCCCACTTCCTAAAAGCAGGTGACAGGGTCAACAACGCCGTTAGCGCGAAAGAGGCGACAGGCTGGCTAGACGCTGATGAAGTACCAGCACTCCGAGCCGCGCTAGTAAATCGCATCAGCCGACGAGTTCTGAATATCATGCAGAGCGATGAGGACACACCTTGGGACACGGTGAAATTCGGCTCAAGAAAGCGTATGGAGGAGGCAGATGGGCTCCGGAAGAGGACATCTTCCGCATGTTCCGTGAAACCAGCCGTGGAGGGACGCATGAAAATGCAATTCATCGAAGGCGTCCTCAAAGTACAACTTAAAAGGGAAACATGCAAGACCATCGACGAAGGCAGGTCGTTCGTGGACATTGCCCAATCCCTCATGGACGAAGATAGCAGACGGGAAGAAGAGGGACTGGGTGTCCAGCCATGGATGATTTGTCCCTGCCATATTTCTCAAGAATGTGCTGAAATAACCCGTATAAATAGAAATTAATTATGAATAATTCAAGACACTAGCTACTAGACGACGGAGGGACTCAACTCGGTATCAGCTCTCATTTTTACTTTCTTCTAACGAAACTCAGTAGAAATGACACTGAACCAATTAGGGAATCATATTTTGTAAAAAAAGTCCTACTCGCAGGAACTGCGTCATTTTAGCGCGGCTACGTATATCCCGAACAAATGGAATAGATTAGCATCACAAATCACAGGAAACTGACAGTAGCCAACTTACACAGAAGCGGATAATTTTTAATCTGTATAAGTCAATACAATTATGTACTGAAAACGTACTTACTCTTCGACTACTGCTGAGAAGGCTCTATTCTAAACAACCAAAAATTCGTTGTCATTTTAAGTATCTTGTTTTACTAGCAAATTCGTTTTACTCTTATAATAAACTGTAAATATGTGCTTCATGGCGAATAAAATTCCATTCTGTCGTGGGTTAAAGCTTTCCATAAAATAAGAAATAACGATAACTTCAGTGTTGGAGGCTATGAGGAAGGTTATATAGATACGAGAATTCAAAACAAACTATGCATACGTCATCATGATTAGCCACAGCCATCTTGATTACCACAGCCACTCCAAACTTATTACCAATACCTTTCACCGTTTCTTAGCTTATTTTACTACAATACTAATTTTACTGATAAATGCAATTTAAAACAAAAAACAACCAATTAAAAAGTGAGATAAACAAAGAGAAAAACCCTTTCAAAAAACAAAACAAACACTTCTTAAGTTGTAAACGCTTATATCTCTGATTGACGTTGCCCCATCGAATATCTCTTCTGAAACTTTTTTGTAGAGAATTTAGTAAGCATTCGAATGGTCACCTTCCACTTACCACGATTTCCCAACCGTTATCGAGATATTTACGAAAAATGTATGAAGATCCGAAAACTTTTCATGTCTATTAATAAAATAATTATTTTTGCATACTTCCTTAACTCCAAATATAACCAAAATTTAAACATCTTAGTTGGGATTAATTTCCGAGATGTAGAAAATATTTCAATTGAATCACGCGATTCTAAGTACCAAGAAAAAAATAATGACTTACGAATACATTGATTCCACTTAACTCAAAAACGGTTACAGATATCGCCTTAAAAATGGTTTCATTCGTTTTCCTATGTAAGAAACCTATAAAACAAGTACCTGGAAGCATATGAACTCAAAAACGTCAGCGTTACGATTTTTTTTGGCGCGAATTTCGCCCTAAACACTATCTTTCAGTGGGCGGATTCTGCTGGTTAACGAAATTGACCTTTCAAATTAGACGATAGATTTTTGTACCAAATTTCATCAAAATCGGACTATTTTTGAGCTTGCTACAGAGCGAACATACAAGCATATATATAAATATATACATATACATATATATATATATATATATATATATATATATATATATATATGTATATATATATATATATATGTATATATATATATATATATATATATATATATATATATATATATGTATATATATATATATATATATATATATATATATATATATATATATACAAATTTGAACCACCTATATTTTCGTGATCTATGGGGTCTGAAACGAAAAAGTTTCTAGTCGGCACTTCCGAATTGCGTCATGAGGTCACCCTCATATGTGGGTTCTCCCTATGGAGGTAGGGAGTAACCGCGCTAAAAACAAAATCAGTTCATTAGTAGCAGGATTTCACTCTAGAACAAATGGAATTATATTAAATTAAGAACTTATTCAGCTAATCATTACAAATAGATTTGTTTTTTTAATTATGGAACTTATTATTAAATTGAATATATGTAGGTTTATGTACAGTCAGAAACAAAAGTCTGTACACCTAAAAATAAATTCAATCGGGGGTAACGAAACTTGGGTAAAACATGAAAAAAATGGTAGAATTGAGTCCAAACCCTTATTTTAATTCTATCTGACAATAACAACACATTTCATGGGCGTATATAAGGGGGGGCTGAGGCCCCCCCCCCGAAATTTTAATTTGATCGGTAAAAATTTCATAAAACCCTTAAAAATAAATTAAATAAGATCATTTAGTTCACAAGACATATTCTATTTTGGGTGTAATAGCGTTTAAGTTGGCTAAAACTCTTCCAAGATCTAAATTGTTAGTATTCCATACACCGGAAATGGTCTCAGCCCCCCCCCCCCAACATTTTCCCAGCCCCCTCCGAAATTATTTTCTATATACGCCCATGACACATTTGGGTTTAAACAAAAAAAATTAACAATAATAAATTAATTGTATTAGAAAAACCCAAAAATCAATTTTGAAATTTAGAAGTTGGTTGCTCCTCCTTTCGTTTGAATGAGACCAGTAAGTCTTTGAGGCATAAAATAGAGAAGAGGTAATTAGGTAATATTTGGATCTATTTTATTCCATTTATTCACTATCAAGTATTTCTTATTTTTTGCTTTGAAATATTCTTAATGTGAATCCATGAATGCTGGATTGGGTGACTGATGAGGGGTATGGCACTGTCGGGATGTGTTATAGAGCAGTCATTCTCTCACAAGTTGAGGAATATGCTTCGGATCATTAGTCTGTGGGACATACAATTACTTCCCAAACCTGCAACCAAATCTATCCAAACTAGTCGAATCTATCCATAGTATTCTCTATGAAAACTAGATTCTCCACTCCAACTGAGGCCATACTTCCCCAAACCATCACACGTCCACCTCCTTCCCTCAATGTTGGTATGACATTTTTCTTTTTTAAGCTTTCAGTTTTTTTCTTCATATTTTAGTAGTATTGTCATTCCCAAAAAGGTTAAATTTAGATTCACTAGTAAAAAGCTCTCTGTCCCACCAATTTCAATATTTACCTTTGTGTAAACAAGCGAATTCTAATAGTTTCTTTTCTTTTTCTATGAGACGACTGGCTGTCTCCTGATCACCCGGTTTAAATATCCATATTGTTGTAACATCCTTCTCACTGTTATCGGTTCCACATTAATTCCCCCTGCAGAAGCAACATCCTAAGAGATATTGAGCAGTGTTTTGGCTCACACTTAATTGTTTTAATACATTTCACTTATCCCGATCGGTAGGTTCTGGACGACTACCACTACTAGGCTGATTAAATAAACTTTTTCTTACATTATAATTTTTTTTTTTTTCATTTTCTATACACTAGCAGTGCTTATTTTATGTCTTTCCAAGCACTGAAAGCCCTTCTTTAAAAAATTAATAACAATTTTTTGTTCAACTATGGGAATTTCTTTCTGAGTATCTCAACTTATGAAAAATGAACTTAAATTTATATATTAGTTAAGGACGTGTAATTTTCATTATTTTCTACTCTTACTGACTAAATGAATCAGACAGACCTGTATATAATATTATACTTATCCTTTTTCAATTCTAGCTCTACTAGTGTATGTTGACTTTTGTCCGAGGGCGAAGTAGGTTTATTAGGATTCCAACTGTAAAATAAATATTGGACAAATAATTTTATATGCAATATCTTCTCAACCCTAATTTATTTCAGAATAAAATAATATTTTTTATTCAAAACCTAGGTATATTTAGTTAAAATTTAATAAATTTGTTAAGTGTATGTAGACTTTTGTTTCTAACTGTAGGTTTATATAAATTTATATTGGTTTAATAGGAAATTATTCAGGAGGCCCAAGGGAAATTCAGGAGTGAAACATTTATATTGCAACTAATGTCTTAAGGAATATGGAATTTATGAACAAACTTCAAAAAACTTTACATTTATGTTTATCAATTTTAATTCAACTATTTTATTTGTTTTTAAGACATAACATAAACCTATTCAGAAAATCTTATGTTTTTTCTTAGATATCATTACAAAGAAAAGAGTTGTAAATATTATATTGGAAGGAAAATAAATTAAATTAAATTGACTAAAACTTTTTAAACCAAGTTTTTTATTTAGTTCTTAGTTAAATTCTATATTCCTCAACACGTCACAGAAAGGGCAAGTGTTGCCCTCCCAAATGTTATTTTTGCAAGTCAAAATGTTAATCATTTATCAGGCGGATGGTGAACATATGAAATACGCGATTTAATAATTGCTGTTCAAGATTTTTTGCACGTTTAATGCCTCATCATCAATTTACAAACAGTCCATACATTTTAGTTTATTTCTCTTTATTTACACTCAGCGACAAATCGTTAGTCAAACTGTGCAGAATATTATTTCTCACCTTTCATTTGACTAGATTAAAATTCTGGGGCTTTTCCATTACTTTTTATTACTTCAAAAATTCTTTTTGGAATTGAATAAAATCATTTTTTTTAATGTTTCTTGAGGTTTATCTTTCCGTGAAACTAGGTTTGCACTTTTTAGCTCATCAATTGTGGAATATTGTCTTGACTCCCTATATACTATTCTTGAAAGAATTTCCCAGGTATTTTCACTAATATTAATGACTGGAGAAATAACAGGACAATCTAGTTAGTCTATATTGTTTTGGATAAACCATTCCTTAATAATTCTTGCCGAATGGATTGGGCGTTGTCTTGCTGAAATACAGATGAACTTTCTGCCATTTCATTAAACTTGGGTTTTCTTCTTCTATTAAGTTTTGTTACTCTTGTGAGTTTACTCTCTTATAAAGAAACACCAAGTAGCATATCTTTTTGATCCCAATATTTGCCCAAACCATAAAATTTCCTCCGCTCATTTTCTGCCAAGATAATATAAGTTATACTTTTCTTAATTCAGGAAAAGAAAAAGAAAAACTATCAAGTTCATCGAAATCAAATGTTTTCTTATCAGAATTTTTTTTCCCATTAATCAGTCCTTAACAAATAATTTTCTGCAAAAGCTATTCGAGCCATTTTATGATGAAACAAGTTTTCGCGTTACTGGTTTTCCCACTACGTTTTTTGATCTTTTCAGTAATTCCTGCACATTCCTAGACTTAGTGCGAACACCGGCTTCCTCTGCAATTGCTTTGCCTGTTTTGCATGAGTTGGACGCGATTCTTAGAACTAACTGTTTCTCCCTCATTGATAGAGCTGGTGGTCTTCCAGTCGAGCCATGGGTATTGTAAGGCTCCCCAAACCAAACTACCTTCACTACAGTCGATAAACTTGGTTTTATGTGACTTGGAAGGTGAGAAATAATATTCTGCACAGTTTGACTAACGATTTGTCGCTGAGTGTAAATAAAGAGAAATAAACTAAAATGTATGGACTGTTTGTAAATTGATGATGAGGCATAGATAGATAGATAGATATACTCAGGGCCCCTATCTGAGGGGAAAGCAACTCGACCTAAAAGATCTATTGTGCCCCTGACACTCTGCTGGGTCACTTATAGCAGCCCTGCGCCTCTGACAAACCCTCTGATCTTCTGAGGTGTGAGCTCAGAGTCTCTTCCTGGGTCAGTTATTCTAACAGATCCTAGGTACATAAAGCGCCTACGTGAGAGTACCGCGCAATCACATATTATGTGTGCGGGTGTTTCCTCCTCTATCCCACATAACCTACATAGAGAGGTTGTAGCCAGGCCCATATTGTATAGATGTTTATTCATCTTAGCATGACCTGTGTAAAGAGCCACAGTCTCCTTCATGGCTTTCCTATGTAGGGACAGAAGCATCTTTGTTCGTTTCCTGTCAATTTGGTTTAGGAAACGCTTTGACTGTCTTTGCGTTTGGACTCTTTGCCAAACGCCTAGATGTTGTAGCCTCGCCCAGTCATCAATTATACCTTTTGCTAGGGTTAGCGATGTTCCACAAGCTGGTTCTGGCCCACAAAAGGACTCCTTGGCCCCCTGTCTTGCCAGCTTATCAGCTTCCTCATTTCCTAGTATATCTGAGTGTCCTGGCACCCAGTGCAATTTAACCCGGTTACTGACAGCCAAACGATCTAACATCTTCCTGCATTCATCCACAATCTTGGATTTAATGCAAGTGCTCTCGATGGCTGATATTGCTGCCTGGCTGTCAGAGTGTATATTGACTCTTGCACGAGAAATTCCGCTTCTCAGCAGCATCTCTGTGCAGGTCCTTATGCCAATGACTTCTGCCTGGAAGACCGTAGGATGTTTCCCCAACGGGATTGATATCCTCAATTCTTTTCTGCTTGCCACCCATATTCCGGCTCCGACTCCTTCCGGGGTCTTGGAGCCGTCGGTGAAGCAGTGAATTTCCCCAACCGGGAGATTAGACTGCCAGGTTCGGGCAGTATTTCTGTCTGCTTTGATTACCTCGAACCTCTTGTCCAGTCTAAAAACGGGTAACATGTAGTCCGAAGGCATTTGTAGCATACACAGTCCATCATTTCCTGCGAGGATTTGCTTAAAACTTCCACAGGGTATCCCGGGAGATTAGACTGCCAGGTTCGGGCAGTATTTCTGTCTGCTTTGATTACCTCGAACCTCTTGTCCAGTCTAAAAACGGGTAACATGTAGTCCGAAGGCATTTGTAGCATACACAGTCCATCATTTCCTGCGAGGATTTGCTTAAAACTTCCACAGGGTATCATGCTTGAAAGATTCTGCGCTTGAAGCTTATATGCAGAAATTCTGGCCAACCTCTCCACTTCTAAGTGCAGAGGCCGCAGATCTAGTAATACCTCCATCGCCCTGGTGGGTGTGGTTTTCATGGCTCCAGTGACTAGTAAGCAACCTAGTCTCTGTATTTTATCCAATTCTTTTATGTGAAGTTCCACTTTACACCTATGCCACCATACCAGCGCCGCATAGGTGATTGTGGATCTTACCACCATGGTGTATATCCAGTGCGCCACCGATGGTCTGATCCCCCAGGACCTCCCAACCACGCCCCGACAGGACCAGAGCACCCGTTTGGCCTTTTCACAGACATACGTTATGTGTTCATTCCACTTGAGTTTTGAGTCTAATATCACTCCCAAGTGTTTGACTTTCTTGACAAAAGGTATCCTTGACCCAGCAATGACTGGTTCTAGGAGACCGTCAAGTTTCCTCTTGTTCGTGAAGGGGACTATCGCCATTTTGGACGGATTAATTTTAAGTCCCCTTCTATCACACCACTGTGTGGATCTACACAATGCTGTACCAAGTAACTTTGATATAACATTCAGGAATTTACCACTAATCAGGATCACTATGTCATCAGCATAAGCCTGCGCATAAAAACCATGGCCCTGTAAATCGGCAAGTAATGAGTCTATCACTAGACTCCACAATAGGGGCGAAAGTACACCCCCCTGCGGACATCCAGCAACAGGTCTCACTCTTACCGTGGATCCCCCTAGGGATGATTCCAGGACTCTAGAGTCCAGGAATGTTTCCATCCAGGCCTCGAGAGCCCTGTGTAACCCAAGCCCCTGTATCGATTCCACGATGGCCTGAGTTGAGGTCCTGTCAAAGGCGCCTTCAATGTCAATGAAGGCGCCAAGAGTGACCTCCCGCTGTTCGAGCGTTTTCTCTATCTTATTAGTGAGATGGTGTAACGCCAGTTCGCATGATCTCCCCTCTCTATATGCGAACTGGAGATTGTTAAGTGGGTTTGCCTTTAAGGCATTCCCGTGGATGTACCTAGCCACCAGTTTCTCCAGTGTCTTCAATAAAAAGGATGAGAGACAAATGGGTCTGAAGGCTTTAGGGTCATTATGGGTATTCCTCCCTGGCTTTGGGATAAAGCATACTCTTGCTTCTCTCCACCTGCCAGAGAGGTAGCCCATTGCAAGACTGCTTCTGAGTAGTATGAGCAGGTACGGCAGCAGTATATCCTGTCCCTTTTGTAAAAGGACAGGGAAAATGCCGTCAGGTCCCGGAGTCTTGTATGGCCCAAAAGAGTTTAGGGCCCATCTAAGACCTTCAGGCCTAACAATACCTTTTGCGAGGTCCCAACCCTCCTTGCTCCCCCTTAAGGTTGGCAGGAGCGGCCTTCGCTCCGGGTCTATTTTCTCACAACCTGGAAAATGTGTTTCCATAAGCATGTTGAGGGTATCCTCGCAAGGAGCGAGGTTCCCGCCCATGCCCAGTGCCCCCAAGATATCCAGGGTTTTTTTTATATGATTCGGTGCAAGCGTGCACTGGAAGATGTATTCTCAAGGTCAGCACAAAATGCTTTCCGCGAGTTTCTTTTGGCTCTCCGTATGGTTAGGTTATATTCCGTCAGTCGTCTACTATACTGATCCCAGTTATTTGATGCCCGGGACCTGTTGAATAGTCGCCTGACATCTTTTCTCATTCTCTCTAGTTGTTCGTTCCACCAGGGTGGGTTGTTAGCCCTTCCCTTCCGAACGGGTTTGCAATTATTCTGAAAGGATTGAACAATTGAGTCGGTAATAGAATCGTTCATGACCTCAAGTTGCCAGGTGTTCCTGGCACGATTAGGACACGAGCGTAGACGATCTGATAGGTCACGCCCATAGCCTGCCCAATCAGTTGACCTCGGGTTTCTAAAAATTTTACCCTCCCGTTTATCAAAGACTATGTCGAACCTAATATATCTATGGTCCGACCCAGATATTTCTTTTGATACATGCCAGCCCCTGATCAAGCCAGCAATACCAACAGATGCTATAGTAACGTCAATGACTTCCCTTCTTCTTACATTAATAAAGGTAGGTTCATTTCCACGATTTATAACTTCTAGATCATTAGCAATAATATATTCTAGAAGGGACTCACCTCTTGTGTTGGTGTTTGTGCTCCCCCATATGGTGTTATGGGCGTTGGCATCACACCCCGCAATCATCTGCACCTTCCTACCCTTGGAGTACTCCACCGCTCTCCTTACGTCCTCCGTGGGGGGGGGCAGGTTGTTCGAAGGGTAGGTAGGCGGAGATTAAGATAATCTCACGTCCACCGTCCCCTCGGGCTGAAACCCCGCTGCTAACAGATCCCTGGAACATAAAAGCCACAAGGGGATTAGTGGGATACTGGTCCTATGGAGGATGCAGACCCTGGGACTGCACTGGGGAGGAACTATAAGTCTGTATCCCCTACAGCCCAGAGACCGCACCCTGCCATTTAAGACATATGGCTCTTGTATAAGAACAATGTCAATATTCTTACCTCTCAAAAACCGCTGTAACAGCCCAGAAGCCGCAACGCAGTGGTGGAGGTTTATCTGCAGCAGCCGGAGCATACTACTTGGGATTGGTGTTCCCAGAGGAGCCGCCTGACGAGGAAGAATCTCCGCCGTCTGCCATTGCAGCTCCTCCAGTTTCCGGTCCCCTTGCAGCTGTCGTCTCCTCCTTTGCCTCAGGAACCACAGGTGTGGTGGTTTGGGAAGAGGTTGTGTGGGTGGGGGTAGATTTGGGTTTTATGGTGAGTTTGATGGGTAATTTTGGTTGGGATTTGGTTCCTATTTTTGGTTTCGGCTTGGAGTGGGTAGGGAGGGGGGTAGGGGCAAGGGAGGAGGATGTGGAAGGTTGAGACACAGACGCAGTGGTGCTCACCGATCTCTCCATCGCTATGGGTCTCCCAGCTGCCAATGAGGTCTCCCTCGGAGGCCTTGGAGGTCTGCGAGGTGCACTTGCTCGTGTCTCTGTCTTCCTCTTCCTTCTGTTCGTAAGAACTATTAGCTGCACCATGATCATAGCATAGTGCAGCCGAAGGTTCCTAGACTGGAGCTTCTCCAGATGACTCTCCGGGGCTTTAAAGGCAGCAAAGAAACCACCCCCGGACTTTTCCTTACAGCCCACGACGGTCCAATGCCGAATCTGCGCACGCAGCTCCGGATTTTGCACCGCCAGTCTATGAAGGAGTTGTTGATTACTGGGAACAAGTCCAGGGAAGTGTCCCCCCAGCCTTGTTATCCTGACTAATTCTTTGGGCTCAGCGATCCTAAGTGAGGCATCGCCCAGTTTTAATTGGTCAACAACGCTGGCCAGCCAATTCTTGGTTGCAATGTCCCGACACGTCAGGAGTATTCCACCCGTTTGGAGTGTAAAACCCTGAAAGCTCGGGCAAAAGTTCCCCTCAAGACTAAAACTGTCAACCAGCGTTAACAGTCGTTCACCAAACTCGGCAATATGGCCGGCGTTTAGTGTTGTGCTTGGATAGTTCACCGGGACCACTGCGATCCTGTGTTGCCAAGGTTTGAGCGAAGCTAGGTTGGGTAGAATCAATTTTCCGCCTTTTCCTAGCCTCGGGAGAGGGTGTTTCGGGATCTGCATCCCCGCTGGGCCCAGTACCAATTTCCCCACGAACAGCTTCGCCAGGACCCTCATGGATACCTGGTTTCTGCTGCTCGGGAGGATTTGAGCCTGATACCCCGGCGGGGGCTTCCCCCTTAGCCCTTTGCCTGGCGCGCTTCCTCTTTTGCGCACCAGATAATCTTTTATAGCCTGACTGAGCCGGTTCCTTTACAGTACCCCGCTCAGATAATTCTGGTTCCGAGACCGTACCCAGAATTGTTGTCGCTGGTTCCGTTTCCGTACCCGGCTCAACAGGCGCAGGTTCCGTAGACGTACCCTGCGCCCCCTGAGCCGGTTCCGCGATCGTACCCAGCGTTTCTTCTACCACGGTTTGTTCAGTGAACAAACCATGAAATTCCTCAAGCAGATCCGACAAGGATCCGCTGTCGGACTCGATATCCCTTTCGGGTTCGAGGTAAACTGAGTCATCCTCAGGATTGAAGAATTTTTTTGAACTAATTTTGTTCCCACGATAAGCTAGGGAAATAAAAGTCATCCGTGACAGAGCCCCGCATGCCACGGAAAGGCTAAATACAATGGGGTGTCGCCCGGTGCCCCAAGTGGGTCGTTCGATGCACATATATTTAACCACCCTGTACCATTCAGTCCTCGGCACGAGCTCCCTCAACCTTGACTTGGGTGTATGTCATCCTAGGGGAGGTGACCCTAGAGTGAGATCACTATAATAGTGATAATGAGTGTTTAATTGATGTAGGTGGAATTTTGACTTGGTTCCTTACAGGAATCATGTTTATTTATTGTATGACTGTTTAGTGTAACTAGAGTAATGAACAGGACATGATTGCCTGAGGATGGACCTGTGTGTCCGAAACGTTGTGATGGAGGAATAAATGGAAAGTTTGAAAAATTTTTGAAGGGTTATTCTTCACCTGTTTGGTATTATTAATTAATACCCTTCATTTAGTAATCGTTATAGAATTTAACTAAGAACTAAATAAAAAACTTGGTTTAAAAAGTTTTAGTCAATTTAATTTAATTTATTTTCCTTCCAATATAATATTTACAACTCTTTTCTTTGTAATGATATCTAAGAAAAAACATAAGATTTTCTGAATAGGTTTTTGTTATGTCTTAAAAACAAATAAAATAGTTGAATTAAAATTGATAAACATAAATCTAAAGTTTTTTGAAGTTTGTTCATAAATTCCATATTCCTTAAGACATTAGTTGCAATATAAATGTTTCACTCCTGAATTTCCCCTGGGCCTCCTGAATAATTTCCTATTAAACCAATATAAATTTATATAAACCTACAGTTAGAAACAAAAGTCTACATACACTTAACAAATTTATTAAATTTTAACTAAATATACCTAGGTTTTGAATAAAAAATATTATTTTATTCTGAAATAAATTAGGGTTGAGAAGATATTGCATATAAAATTATTTGTCCAATATTTATTTTACAGTTGGAATCCTAATAAACCTACTTCGCCCTCGGACAAAAGTCAACATACACTAGTAGAGCTAGAATTGAAAAAGGATAAGTGTAATATTATATACAGGTCTGTCTGATTCATTTAGTCAGTAAGAGTAGAAAATAATGAAAATTACACGTCCTTAACTAATATATAAATTTAAGTTCATTTTTCATAAGTTGAGATACTCAGAAAGAAATTCCCATAGTTGAACAAAAAATTGTTATTAATTTTTTTAAGAAGGGCTTTCAGTGCTTGGAAAGACATAATATAAGCACTGCTAGTGTATAGAAAATGAAAAAAAAAAAAAATTATAATGTAAGAAAAAGTTTATTTAATCAGCCTAGTAGTGGTAGTCGTCCAGAACCTACCGATCGGGATCGAAGTCCCCGTATAGTAAAGTGCATTAGGTATTATTTGATAGAATCGAGAATGCCTAAAGCAGCCCTGATGGTGTTGTGGAAGATCGTCACAGCTATTGTAGTACTAATGACGATTCAAGTGGAAAACCAGTGTGGATCGTCATCCCACAGCCATCTTATCAACCAGTCACAACTAGCTTCGTTTGGATGGATTTCATCATATCTCCTTCTACAATGGATTTAGCAGCATTTCAGCTGTAATAGGTAGAGTATATACCACATCAGCCTCTTAGTAGGTACAAGTATATATACAGCAGAGCTGCGAGGCATACATTTCGGCTACACAGTACCACACATAATACTGTGTACTGACTCCTTAAGTTGTTTACTCTCCTTATACAACATCTGCAACACCGACCCGATCCTCATCAACATTTTACAAGAACTATCGAAACTTACATAGAATTGTAACAATGGTGTGGGTTCCAGGTCATGAGAACCTAGGAGAGACTTCAAAAGCAGACAAACAGGCAAAACTTGCTACGAGAAGCCACCCACATGACCAGCACTTACTTACAAACAAAAATAACACGCACTATACTGAATAGGTGGCAAGCAACGTGATACTGCACACAAGATAACCACCTCAGGGAAATACAGAGCAGTATGCAGCCATATTCGTCAGGAGAACTAGGGACAAGACGCGACGAAGTAATACTAACACCACTTAGGATAGGACATACACGAGTCACCCATTCAAACCTCTTCACAAGACAAGACAAACCACTATGTGAGGCATGCAACGTACCTTTAACTGTAAAACACTTACTAACAGACTGCCTTGAAGGAGATAACATACAGATTCCTCGAAGCCTCAGGAAACTGTTATCAGGTAACAGCCAACATATTGATACCATACTGACATTCTTAAAGCAGGGCCGCCACATCTCAGAGCAGGACCCGGGACCAGATCACGGGCCCCCACATCTCAGAGCCAGACTGAAAATTCTAGTACTTTGCTATAGGACTTTGGACATTTTAAAATTATTTTCATCTTGAGTTTTGAGCGAATTGAGAATAAAAGCCGACAATCGGTGCAGCAAAGGTCACTTTCGGTAATTGTAGTTTTATTACGACTCCTAATGAAATATAATATTCTGGGACTGCACTTGTTTTGTCGTTTATATACATTAAAAAAAAATATAGATCCAAATTTAGGCTAGGCACGTCTATATTTCTAAACCCCATTCTTTTTACAAGCTCATAACCTATACATTTTTTTCCAATTTGCGAGGCCCGGGACAAATGTACCCGGCAGTCCCCCCCATGTGGCGGCCCTGACTTAAATACGACAAACACATATAATAAAATATAGTTATACCACACATAACTCCCAAGTCGAAGTTTCTTATTTCTGGATAATATACCTCAGATTTCAACTCCAAAAATAGCATTATGATTACTATTTATTATTACCATAAAAATTATACGTTTAATTCTGTATTTATTTATTTTATCATTTTTATTAATTATATATGCATTTCTTTATTTGTTTTATTCTATATTTTCTCTTATTATGCATTATCCATGATCTTTATTTTTTAATTTTTTTACAGATCCTAGGCTAAAAATTTATTATTTTACATTTATAATTTGTCTCAATTATTTTAGGGCAGATCCAAATTGCTGTGGAGCTCTTAAAGTTAATAAATAAATAAATATTTTTAATTTAAATTTTAACGTCCATTTATTATTAACTACAAATTTTAGGACGGGTTATCTATAGGTTACCACCCTTTTCTAGCCAGGATAGGGCGGATGCCTTTTCTTTTTTCTAAAGAAAAGCCACCACCCCATAGTGAGAGTCGAACCCATGACCTTTGGCACGGAGTGTTAAGTGCTCACGCCTTAACACTCATGGCTACCAGGCCTCCCCACATTATAAATTATTTTCCAAAATTAAACAATAAAAATGAACAAGAGGTGAATTTCGTGTATATATATATATATATATATATATATATATATATATATATATGTATATATATATGTTGTATATCCTAAGTTAAAAACTAAGATGTTCTAGGTAGTTGGTAACAGCTTATTAAGTCTTCAATAGTTTTGAATTTTAATTACATTTTTGTCGTGGAAACGTTTCGGCTATAAGCCATTTTCAATCCAATTGTCTGTGAAATACAATTAATTATACTGGTTAGGATATTAAGTTAAAATATGAACAAATAATAAACATAAAACTTAGAGTATACTAATTTTTTTTTTTTTTTTTTTTTTTTTTTTTTTTTTTTTTTTTACGGCGCATCGACAAATCTTGGCCATTAGCGCCGAGAGAGAGTATACTAATGTTTCATTTTATGTTTATTATTTGTTCACATTTTAACTTAATATCCTAACCAGTATAATTAATGGTATTTCACAGACAATTGGATTGAAAATGGCTTATAGCCGAAATGTTTCCACGACAAAAATGTAATTAAAATACAAAACTATTGAAGACTTAATAAGCTGTTACCAACCACCTAGAACTATATATATATATATATATATATATATATATATATATATATATATATATATATATATATATATATCTTTAATTAAAAACATATATATTAGACATATTTTCTTTGGAAATGTTGTGCAAATTGTAGGTTTAAAAACTGCGTCTATTACTTAAGTTCACTTTAAGTCATACATAATTTAACAAATTCTACTGACAAGTAGAAGTGTGTATTCTATATGTAATTGTAAATGTTTGTATCTTTGAGGTGGGTGATTATTTTGTTTATGTGTAGACTGTCATCCGTTCATTCATGTTGTTTGGTAGATTTAATCTGTCGTTCTTTGCGCTCAATTAGTATGTTTTTAACAGTCAAGTTTGTGTTGTAGATGGCACAAACTGGTCTGTCCTGTCTCGTCATTAAATGTCTTATTCAAATATTAATAATAAACAAAATTAAAATACCTACTAGAAGTATTTTTAAGAAAATCTAGATTTAAGTATTTAAGGAGAACGACTCGACATCAGTCGACTGTAAGAGGAAATAACTCACTCACTCTCTCTCCCTAACTCGACTACTCTTCTCCATAAACCATACAAGACAAACTTCTTTCTTTTTTACCTTCCTAGCTTTATTAAACTACATATTATTCATGTTGAGAAGGCGAGTCTGGCTCAGTGTTAGAGCTCTTGACTCATGTTCTGGTAGACTAAAGATCGAAACTCAGATGCCTCCGAAAGATTTTATCTCTTAGTGTTGACGCTGGAGGTTTGGATCGAATCGGGGTGCCAGAACGTCCCCAGGCCCTCCCAGAATTCCTTGCATAGGGGAAAATCAGGTGGTCGGAGCATATAACTGGTTACACCATATCCCTACTGCACCATACCTCTACTAAGATAAGATCTATAAGATATTCTAAATGTTCCAGTATGTTATGTAATTGTTGGAATTTCTGTATGTTATTTAATACATAGAAAAGGGACGTCGATCAAGTTGTGCTTTTACCATGGGAATCGATTGAAATATACTTGAATATGTTGCCCTCAAGAAAGCAGAGAGCACTGGTATGGTTTGATGCAATTCCTTCTACAATCGTAGTATACAGCAATTGGTTAATTCCCAGTCGTTGCTGAAAACAACACAAACTACCTTTTAATTTGCCCTAATTCTCCACTTCCCCTCTTCCTTGCTTTTAAAGATGTAACTGATATTCACCCGTCTCAAATATATGAAACATTTATCAAGGTCCTTTATATTTCAGAAATGATTCCCCTTCGATGTTACAGGTTTTTCAATGCTCCAGCTAGCTGAAAATCTGGTTCACATTATTTAATCTGTTTCATATCATTTTATTTTATTAATTTATTGAGAGTTCTGCTGATGATGGCAGTCTTTCTAATACTGCTCAGTATTTCTTTAGAAGCATCCTGCAGGTCAAATTGAATTAGAATTTCTCAAGGATTGATACCGTTTTCTTGAATTTATCCATTTTTTTCAAATTTGGAAGAAAAAATAAATTGTATTATATGATGGATCTAAAAATAAAAATCTTTGGAATCGGCAAACTAAATTGCCTTCAGTACATTGTACTTGAGGTAAACTTTAAGCTCTAAAAAACTTGGGATGTTTTCAGATGTTTTTTTGCTATGGTCTATCAAAATATTTTACTCAAGAAAAATGTCAAAGATCAATGAAGAATAATTCAGGATAATTAATAAGGGAATAATTACCCATAATCAATTATATCAGATAAAAAAGGAATAGTTTTGACGTAATTTCCTTCGGATCACTTAATAAAAACGCTGCCCTATGTTCAACGAGAGAGGTTCAAACTGATTGTTGGTATGAAAAAGGTTTTGAAGACTTTGCCTTGTTTATAACCTGTTAATGTGTTTGTTGATCAAAATAAAATTAATATTTATTAGTTTTATACGATTTTAATTCCTTGAATAGTTTCTAAACTTAGCTAGAGGATTAAAAATTAAATATAAGAAAACAAAAATTCAGGTTTTTGTCCATAGGACGTTACACTGTGCAGTGGCAAGAATTTTCTCATCCCACGGCTTGTTGGGAAAATTTCTTGCTGCACCCTACATGTTGGCACTAATGGCCTAGATGTCGATGCGCCATAAAAAATATAATAAAAATAACAACATATGTGTCTAACATTTTAATGGACCAAAATAAATCTATTATCAGTTATTTATTTTTCTCTTGATATAGCACACGGGTAAACTATGAATTACACTTTTTTTTTACAATTATATACATTTGAAATAACTTAGAAAATAAGGTTGAAGCACAATTAAAAAAAAAAAAACATATTCAGTTTTCGAAATTTCAAGGGTGTGTCTAACATTTTGACACTGAGTATATATTTCATTTATTTATTTTTTGCTTATTTTGGTAGTTTCGTTTTAACTTCCATGACGTATTCATTCTTTTTTCTCACTTATACTTTTATTTCTGCTTCACTTTTATTCTTTCTAATTCTGTATAATTTTTTTTTTAATAGCTAATGTTTTTATACACTTACAATTGTGCAAAGAGCCAAATCTGCGGTGCATGTTTGAAATAAAATAAAACATATTCAAATTACTAAAGGGAGTTTTAAACATTTACCGAAATATTAAATATTTGAACCAAAATGCAAAATATATGAACAATTCTGTCGACGAAAATAATTTTATCGTGACTTCATATAGGTCATCCTACTAACCCAATCATACTTACAGAAGATAAAAGAAAGACCCACTCGCAGACAATGGAACATAACTCTAACTGTCAAACATACTCACATGAAGACTACACGTATCGTAGTCACATTACAATTCCTTAGGACTTACTGGCTCAAGGTTAAACGCTTAAAAAAGCATGACTATATCAGATATTTTATGAAAAATTTTGTATGTTGATGATAAAAACATGGCTTTTACCATTTCTATAAATGGTATCAAAATTTTGTTTGCTTTATTTATTTCTTTGTTGTTGTTTTTTTTTAAGACAAAATAACTAATGCTTAAACAAACTTATTCTGCCGAACCATTTAGTTAATCATCAGCAGAACTCACAATAAATTAATAAAATAAAATGATATGAAACAGATTAAATAATGTGAACCAGATTTTCAGCTAGCTGGAGCATTGAAAAACCTGTAACATCGAAGGGGAATCATTTCTGAAATATAAAGGACCTTGATAAATGTTTCATATATTTGAGACGGGTGAATATCAGTTACATCTTTAAAAGCAAGGAAGAGGGGAAGTGGAGAATTAGGGCAAATTAAAAGGTAGTTTGTGTTGTTTTCAGCAACGACTGGGAATTAACCAATTGCTGTATACTACGATTGTAGAAGGAATTGCATCAAACCATACCAGTGCTCTCTGCTTTCTTGAGGGCAACATATTCAAGTATATTTCACTCGATTCCCATGGGAAAAGCACAACTTGATCGACGTCCCTTTTCTATGTATTAAATAACATACAGAAATTCCAACCATTACATAACATACTGAAACATTTAGAATATCTTATATATCTTATCTTAGTAGAGGTATGGTACAGTAGGGAGATGGTGTAACCAGTTATATGCTCCGACCACCTGATTTTCCCCTATGCAAGGAATTCTGGGAGGGCCTGGGGACGTTCTGGCACCCCGATTCGATCCAAACCTCCAGCGTCAACACTAAGAGATAAAATCTTTCGGAGGCATCTGAGTTTCGATCTTTAGTCTACCAGAACATGAGTCAAGAGCTCTAACACTGAGCCAGACTCACCTTCTCAACATGAATAATATGTAGTTTAATAAAGCTAGGAAGGTAAAAAAGAAAGAAGTTTGTCTTGTATGGTTTATGGAGAAGAGTAGTCGAGTTAGGGAGAGAGAGTGAGTGAGTTATTTCCTCTTACAGTCGACTGATGTCGAGTCGTTCTCCTTAAATACTTAAATCTAGATTTTCTTAAAAATACTTCTAGTAGGTATTTTAATTTTGTTTATTATTAATATTTGAATAAGACATTTAATGACGAGACAGGACAGACCAGTTTGTGCCATCTATAACACAAACTTGACTGTTAAAAACATACTAATTGAGCGCAAAGAACGACAGATTAAATCTACCAAACAACATGAATGAACGGATGACAGTCTACACATAAACAAAATAATCACCCACCTCAAAGATACAAACATTTACAATTACATATAGAATACACACTTCTACTTGTCAGTAGAATTTGTTAAATTATGTATGACTTAAAGTGAACTTAAGTAATAGACGCAGTTTTTAAACCTACAATTTGCACAACATTTCCAAAGAAAATATGTCTAATATATATGTTTTTAATTAAAGATATATATATATATATATTTATATATATATATATATATATATATATATATATATATATATATATATATATATAGTTCTAGGTGGTTGGTAACAGCTTATTAAGTCTTCAATAGTTTTGTATTTTAATTACATTTTTGTCGTGGAAACATTTCGGCTATAAGCCATTTTCAATCCAATTGTCTGTGAAATACAATTAATTATACTGGTTAGGATATTAAGTTAAAATGTGAACAAATAATAAACATAAAATGAAACATTAGTATACTCTAAGTTTTATGTTTATTATTTGTTCATATTTTAACTTAATATCCTAACCAGTATAATTAATTGTATTTCACAGACAATTGGATTGAAAATGGCTTATAGCCGAAACGTTTCCACGACAAAAATGTAATTAAAATTCAAAACTATTGAAGACTTAATAAGCTGTTACCAACTACCTAGAACATCTTAGTTTTTAACTTAGGATATACAACATATATATATACATATATATATATATATATATATATATATATATATATATATATATACACGAAATTCACCTCTTGTTCATTTTTATTGTTTAATTTTGGAAAATAATTTATAATGTGGGGAGGCCTGGTAGCCATGAGTGTTAAGGCGTGAGCACTTAACACTCCGTGCCAAAGGTCATGGGTTCGACTCTCACTATGGGGTGGTGGCTTTTCTTTAGAAAAAAGAAAAGGCATCCGCCCTATCCTGGCTAGAAAAAGGTGGTAACCTATAGATAACCCGTCCTAAAATTTGTAGTTAATAATAAATGGACGTTAAAATTTAAATTAAAAATATTTATTTATTTATTAACTTTAAGAGCTCCACAGCAATTTGGATCTGCCCTAAAATAATTGAGACAAATTATAAATGTAAAATAATAAATTTTTAGCCTAGGATCTGTAAAAAAATTAAAAAATAAAGATCATGGATAATGCATAATAAGAGAAAATATAGAATAAAACAAATAAAGAAATGCATATATAATTAATAAAAATGATAAAATAAATAAATACAGAATTAAACGTATAATTTTTATGGTAATAATAAATAGTAATCATAATGATATTTTTGGAGTTGAAATCTGAGGTATATTATCCAGAAATAAGAAACTTCGACTTGGGAGTTATGTGTGGTATAACTATATTTTATTATATGTGTTTGTCGTATTTAAGTCAGGGCCGCCACATGGGGGGGACTGCCGGGTACATTTGTCCCGGGCCTCGCAAATTGGAAAAAAATGTATAGGTTATGAGCTTGTAAAAAGAATGGGGTTTAGAAATATAGACGTGCCTAGCCTAAATTTGGATCTATATTTTTTTTAATGTATATAAACGACAAAACAAGTGCAGTCCCAGAATATTATATTTCATTAGGAGTCGTAATAAAACTACAATTACCGAAAGTGACCTTTGCTGCACCGATTGTCGGCTTTTATTCTCAATTCGCTCAAAACTCAAGATGAAAATAATTTTAAAATGTCCAAAGTCCTATAGCAAAGTACTAGAATTTTCAGTCTGGCTCTGAGATGTGGGGGCCCGTGATCTGGTCCCGGGTCCTGCTCTGAGATGTGGCGGCCCTGCTTTAAGAATGTCAGTATGGTATCAATATGTTGGCTGTTACCTGATAACAGTTTCCTGAGGCTTCGAGGAATCTGTATGTTATCTCCTTCAAGGCAGTCTGTTAGTAAGTGTTTTACAGTTAAAGGTACGTTGCATGCCTCACATAGTGGTTTGTCTTGTCTTGTGAAGAGGTTTGAATGGGTGACTCGTGTATGTCCTATCCTAAGTGGTGTTAGTATTACTTCGTCGCGTCTTGTCCCTAGTTCTCCTGACGAATATGGCTGTATACTGCTCTGTATTTCCCTGAGGTGGTTATCTTGTGTGCAGTATCACGTTGCTTGCCACCTATTCAGTATAGTGCGTGTTATTTTTGTTTGTAAGTAAGTGCTGGTCATGTGGGTGGCTTCTCGTAGCAAGTTTTGCCTGTTTGTCTGCTTTTGAAGTCTCTCCTAGGTTCTCATGACCTGGAACCCACACCATTGTTACAATTCTATGTAAGTTTCGATAGTTCTTGTAAAATGTTGATGAGGATCGGGTCGGTGTTGCAGATGTTGTATAAGGAGAGTAAACAACTTAAGGAGTCAGTACACAGTATTATGTGTGGTACTGTGTAGCCGAAATGTATGCCTCGCAGCTCTGCTGTATATATACTTGTACCTACTAAGAGGCTGATGTGGTATATACTCTACCTATTACAGCTGAAATGCTGCTAAATCCATTGTAGAAGGAGATATGATGAAATCCATCCAAACGAAGCTAGTTGTGACTGGTTGATAAGATGGCTGTGGGATGACGATCCACACTGGTTTTCCACTTGAATCGTCATTAGTACTACAATAGCTGTGACGATCTTCCACAACACCATCAGGGCTGCTTTAGGCATTCTCGATTCTATTAAATAATACCTAATGCACTTTACTATACGGGGATCCGCCATAATAATATAAAAAGTCGAGATAGTTGGCTTTAGCTAATCATATGTAATAAAATTACATTTTAAAACTCGCAGGAACTGTGTCATCTTAGGGCATTTCCAGAAGGCTATTAAAAACAGATATCCAATCAACTATCGATAAGTATAGAAATAACTGTCGACTATTTTTCGATACAGAATCACCAGAAAAAATAGGCCAAATCGGTGACCCCGTTACTATATACTCCCCTTGTGGGAGAATCCGAGTTAAAATCATGAAGAACCTTAAAAAAAAATTGAGGGTTAGACACCTTCGGCACTGACTCATTCAATTGTAGTTCGTGCTCATAGAGCTGGAAGTACTAGAAGTTTCCTGCCAGGACGTCTATACCCCATGGGCGTATATAGGAAATAATTTGGGAGGGGGCTGGTACCATTTCCGCGGGGTATGGAAAATAAAAATTTCCAACTTGGAATATTTTTAGGCAACTAAAACGCTATTACACCTAAAATGAAATATTTGTTATGAAATAAATGAGCTTATTTATTTTATTTTTAAAGGTTTTATGACACATTTTTACCATCAAATCAGAATTTCTGGGGGGGAGGGGCTGCAGCTCCCTCAGCCCCCTTTATACACGCCCATGAGCGGGAAGATAAGAAGACCTCTTCCATTGATGTCTGGTTGAATACCTGGACATTCTTTCAATGAGCAGGTAGCCAAGGTAGGACTCAACCTGTCTGAGTCATTCATGAAATCTAGGAAGGATCAACAGGTCACAGTTTTTTTCACGTCACTCAGCTCTACTCGTGAGAACTCATACATTTGGTGTCTGGCTGTGTTCTCATGTTAACTACAAACGTAGGCCACTTCCAAGTCATTGCACTTCTACAGACGGGTGTTGTGTTGCTGCAGAATATATGACGAAGCCGGAAGTGCCGACTGGAACATTTCACGTTTCAGAAACATACGTCACGAAAATAACGTTGGTTCAAAATATATATATATATATATATATATATATATATATATATATATCACGTGTCTGTTCATTATACAAATACACCGTTTGACCGATTTTGACCAAACTTGGAATACTGGTAGGTCTTGATACGGGAAGTTTCGGGGGTTTAGAGCGATATGATTCGGATAAATCCAGTTCCTGTCAGCCGAAATATTTCTGTCCAGGTCTCTTTCAGTTTGGTTAGGAGAAATGAAGAAGACCGACTCGCGAAACTCCGTTATCTTACGACGGTTCCGTTCATAAGATAGATTTTTATATTTCGTGCAAATATATATATATATATATATATATATATATATATATATATATATATATATATATATATATATACCACTCACAAATTTGAACCACCCCCTTATTTTCGTGATCTATGGGTTCTGAAACGTGATATTTTCTAGACCGCACTTCCGGATTGCGTCATGAGGTCAACCTTATAAGCGGGTTTTCTCCCTATGGAGGGAGGGAGGAACCGCGCTAAAAGCATCATGTTTTCCCCCGCAAACATGTACCACTACTTGACGTGTTTCCACACTCAACTAATACTAGTCCACCGATCCCCGGACCTACTAGCGACAATGTACTATGTGCAGGTCATTAACCTGCGCCGAAAAGCTATTTCTGCTCCTGAGAAGCAGCTAAGGGTTGAGTTAGTTCTTGTGATAGAGCGCATGCGCCGTACCACCTCTCTCTCCTAGCTCGGGTATACTGCCTTCAGTTTTCGCCTAGCTCCAGACAGAGGAACATGTAT
Organism: Gonocerus acuteangulatus; assembly: GCA_946811695.1. Taxonomy (NCBI): domain Eukaryota; kingdom Metazoa; phylum Arthropoda; class Insecta; order Hemiptera; family Coreidae; genus Gonocerus; species Gonocerus acuteangulatus. Next base: position 46,782,167 of record OX328131.1, read on the forward strand.
TTCTACTTCATCTGTATTCTTCATCTTCATTTCGTCTTTTCAGGTAAATCTCAAATTATTTACCCCGCGCAAAATAGCATTTGAACTAAATGTAGCATTTATGTGATGCATTCCAGTTCTACTAACAGCTTTATCAGTGGAGCCGGCATTCAGTCGAACAGTCTAACAAACATATATTTATTATTATAAATTGGATTAGTTCTTAAATTTCCTTGAAGGAGGAGGCGAAACAGTAATTTGTCATCCTATAAGGATGAGGATAGGCCATTTCTGACTTACTCATGACAGGAGAAGACAGACAAACTTGTCAGTAATGGAATACCATACATATTGTTAATAAAACACACATACTCACTTACTACATACTAACATTAAACACGTTCCCTCAAAACATGAACAACATATTTCCATACTAAAGTACATAAATCGTTGATATATTCCTAACCCGTAAAAATACCAAGCTACTTAGCGGGTTTCCTGTAGGAAGCCCGATTATCATGTCGCTATTATGATGCAATCCAAAGGTGGCGGCTAAAGGGGGGGGGGCGTAGCCCCGAGAATGAACAGTCACAATATTTTCCGGTTAAGGTAGAAAAATAAATTGTTTAGGGAAATTACTAGTAATAAGTTATAATTAATATATGTTGTTAGTTTATCAAATACTTCCTTAATGATTTCCAGGTGCCTGGTTATAAATATTTGGTTCTACACCCCCAGGCACGACGGTAAGCCCATACTAAATTAGCCCCCCCCCCAGAAATGTTTGCCTAGAGCCATGGGCGTATATAAGGGGGGCTGAGGGTGCTGCAGCCACCCCCCCCCGAAATTTTGATTTGATCGGTAAAAATTTCATAAAACCCTTAAAAATAAATTAAATAAGATCATTTAGTACATAAAACATATTCTATTTTGGTGCAATAGCGTTTAAGTTGGCTAAAACTCTTCCAAGGTCTAAATTGTTAGTATTCCATACACCGGAAGTGGTCTCAGCCCCCTCGAAATTTTCCAAGCCCCCTCCGAAATTATTTTCTATATACGCCTATGCCTAGAGCCGCCGATGGTGCCGGCGAAGAATGTCAGCTGTGACGAACGATTTTCCTACCCGGAGTAAACCCCAACGTGTAAATAACCGTGCTTCTGTTTTTAAAACATATATTTCTCATTAGCTGGGTTCGGGCAAATTTATAATTTGGGTTCTGTATACTTCCATTTGGAATAGACTGATTTATTATATATATATATATATATATATATATATGAAGGTGTTTCGAGTACCTCAGTAATTTTGGCTACTTACTACACCGAGTTTTGTTGCATTGTAATAATATCATCGACTTTATGGCATGTTTTAACAATTTTTCCCCGGTTTAAAAAGCCTCCTTTAGATGTACATACCAATTTTTCTGCTTAACAAAGTCTTTAATATGTATGTAATATATATGTATATATTATATGAGTCAATTCCATTTGAAATGGTCCAGAAAAAAATAATCTTGTTGCTTGACCATTTTAGAAAAAATTGATATTTTTACCATCAATAACGCTTGGTATCAGTAGTTCAAAGCCATTTTTATAATTTTTCTAGGGTCAAACGTTTGAAAATGGCGATCATCTTAGTCTCATCGCGCAAGCCGATTTTTGAGTTTATATGCTATTACGGAAAACTAATTTTCTCAGGGCTGGTAGGTAATAGACTAATAATTCAAACACCATTGTTCTCCTTACAGTCAGCTCTAGTTCTTATGTCTTCTTGACTATTTGAATATTTTAAGTCCAATACCTGAAAACTGCTATTGAAAACAACTGTTTATATTTCTCAAAATGCCGTTTTTGAGGGTAATTATGTAGCATAAGGGGATGTATAGCAAAGTTGATTTTTAGCATGATGATAGAACTAGTTAAGTAGCTAGTATTAAAACTATTCTTAACCCTGATATTTGTTACCTTATTTTTTTATACAATTTAAACTTCAAATTTTTGATAATTTAAGGCTTTAATATCTCTGGCGGAGGACTTGATAAAAATCTCATATTTTTATATGTTGTAGTTCGTTGTAAGATAAAACTACTGTAACAATTTCAACTTGTATATTTGTGTACTTTGGTAGCTATGAATTTTTGGAAATGGTCCTCTTTGGGCCTATTTAGCAATGCGTAAACTTGAATAATTCATTAACACTTTATTATTTTGCTACTTTGCGGGCTCGTAAATACAATGAATAAATAAATAAATATTGTAGTTCTATTTATAATTAGAATCTAGTCCTACTATTTCTAAATTTTTATTATTTTGTTTATTGAAAAAAAAAAATACTTGATATTATAAAGACAAACTTAAAAGTATAGTATATTGTGACAAGTTACCATATCTCCAGAACCAGCTACAAAATCTCAAAAGTCTTCATTTTATGTTAAACATTCAAGTTTGAAAACCATTAAAAAAGGAAACTACAGTTGCTATCTTGTTGATTTCTTGGCAGAGGGACTTTTTAGAATTGACTTGAACCTCTTTATCATACTATACTTTTTTGTATATCGTTACAATATTTAGTATTTTTTTCCATATAAAGAATAATACAACAATTAAACCGGGACCAGCGAGGACTGTTATCACTGACCACACTTGACAGTCCTTACACCAGGACCAGCGAGGTCTGTTATCACTGACCACACTTGGCAGTCATTAAACCGGGACCAGCGCGGACTATTATCACTGACTCTGCTAGACGGTCATTAAACCGGGACCAGCGAGGTCTGTTATCACTGACCACACTTGACAGTCATTAAACCGGGACCAGCTAGGTCTGTTATCACTGACTACACTTGACAGTCATTAAACCGGGTCCAGCGCGGGCTGTTATCACAGACCACACTTGACAGTCATTAATCCGGGACCAGCGAGGACTGTTATCACTGACCACACTTGACAGTCATTAAACCGGGACCAGCGCGGACTATTGTCACTGACTCTGCAAGACAGTCATTAAACAGGGACCAGCGGGGACTGTTATCACTGACCACACTTGACAGTCATTAAACCGGGACCAGCGAGGAATAATATCAGCGAGTCTGCTAGACAATAATCAACTTTCTTTTTATTTTATTCCTAGTATCTCCTTCTAAACCCTGCATTTTCTATATTATTCCCTGTATGATTGCAATGCTATCCGTTGACATTCCTCTTGTATCTAGTCACGATATAGTATAAAGGGTCTTCAAAACTCGATTTACACCCCCCTTTTTTCCCACAATGTTTGAAATTTAAAAACGTGGAATCGGTCTTAACGTGGTCGAATGAAGTTTCGTTGGACCTAATGCACGACCCCTCAACTTTCTCCAGTTCTTCTCCAGAGATCCCAACTCTGGAATCTCCAATGGAAAGGGGTAATTTTTATGACGGATTATTTTAAAGAATTGAATTTTATGTCGATTTTATATCTGTCATTTTTTCGCTAAAGCGCACCAATGAGTAACAAAGTGCCAAAAATCGAGAAAACCCTTGTTTTCCGTCACTTTTCTGCCACTAACGTAGAAAGTATGCCCGTAATGAAAAAAGTCCGTCACGCAGGAGCTGCATAACTAAGCACTTTCCTCAGAATTTGGGTAGTGTAGATTGCTTTCCAGAACAATTTGCTTAAAATATCCTACATAAATAAAATAAAAACATGAATAGTTCTCTTTTAAATTTGTAATGAGTAACTGATCAATTAATAATTTGCTTCCAGAGTTATGTTTACACATGGTACCTATTACACTACGTAATAAATACAAAAAACCTCATATTATCGTATTTTGATCTAACGCAGGAACAGGATACAGTCACTCTAGTGGTAGAAAGCGCTCCTTGCGGCGGCTTTGTGAACCTACGTCTGACGGGCTTTTCTATTGAAATATATTACAAATTAAACCCCCGCTTTCCGATTGACCGATTCAGCTCATTTTTACAACACTTCTTTCTCATGAGTTACCCACGACGTATACCGCGTTTCGTTACAATACAGCAGAAATTACGACCGGTATGAGTATATTAAGAATTTGGGTCAGGAGTAAACCCCCCCCCCCTTCTAATGAACCGATTTAGTTTATTTTTACAACACATATTTACCTGTAGATTACCACTACGAATACCGAGTTTCGTCGAAATATACCAAAAATCAAGGCTGGTAGTGGCGAATTGGTATTGTGGTTCCGGAGTAAACCCCCCCCCCCTCCTAATGAACCGATTTAGTTTATTTTTACAACAGTTATTTACCTGTGGATTACCACTACGAATACCGAGTTCCGTCGAAATATACCAAAAATCACGGCTGGTAGTGGCGAATTGGTATTGTGGGTCCGGAGTAAACCCCCCCTTCTAATGAACCGATTTAGTTCATTTTTATATCTCACTTTTCTCTCTATATTACCACTACGAATACCAAGTTTCGTTGAAATATAACAAATATTACGGCTGACATAGTCAAATTAGTGTTTTGGGTTCGGGGTAAACCCCCCCTTCCGGTGGACCAACTTTGGTGGTTAACGAACTCGTTCAATCGTTTGCTAATTGAATGCTATATACCAAGTTTCGTGACGAAAAAACAAAAACTCTGGCCGCTATCGTGTTAACAGACACACATATATATATGCATATATATATATATATATATATATATATATATATATATATATATAAATTTTAACGGGGGTCATTTTCGGTGTCTACTAGGTAGGATCGATAAAGATTTGAAGAAATTTTTCAAAAATTCCGTCATGAGTCCAACCTCAATAGCTACTTTCCTTCGGAGGAAAGTGCTAAAAATAGTCAGTATGTACGTTGTAGAGGAATTTACTTCCCAAAAAGTACCTTTAAATGCCTAAAATGTTAATAGGAATGGAGCAAAATACACTTTTGTTTTTGAAGTTTTCAGAAAAGTGTATTATCAACACTTCATTAAAACTTAATAAACATAAAACTTAATAAACATTTTCTAAACTATTTTTGCTCCACCTAGTTTTGGATTTAAGAACGTTTGAAGAAAAAGTCAAATTCAATTACTTTATAAAGGGATTCAAAAATAAAATATTAAATTTAAAGGAATAGAACTCACCTAATGATTAGAATTTTGTAGTAATCATTTTTGTGTTGGACAATTAATTTTGTATTTATTTATTTTTTTACGGCGCCTTGATATCTAGGCCATTAGTGCCGACATCCAGGGTGCAGCGAGGAATTTTCCCAACGAGCCGTGACGTAAGAAAATTCCTGCCGCCGCACATTGCGGCCAATCTACTTTTCGAGTTTCAAAAAGGGCTACAGCCTCCAAATCTTAACCGATATGAATGCATTTTTTTTTTTTAAAATGAAAGCTAATAAAATTTAGAACAACTTTGTCAGACCAGATTTTTTTTTGTTTCCACTGTTTATTAAATTACGTGTAAATAATTCACAAAATTTTACAATCAAACATAAAATAATATTTTATATCGTTGAAATTAAACTTTCAAACCCTGATTAGACTTGGAAAAAATCAGACTGACATCTTTAAGGCGTAAATTTATCATAGTTCAACAAAGAGAATTATTGAAATAATATGATTTTTGAATGACTTGATAATAAATTTTGATTTTTTCCAAGTATAATCATGATTTGAATGTTTAATTTCAACGATATCAGTGCTGATATTAAGTTAGATGAGAAATAAAATATTATTTTATGTTTGATTGTAGAAGTTTGTGAATCATTTACACGTAATTTAATAAACAGGAGAAACAAAAAAGTCCGACTCGCAGGAACTGCGTCATCTTAGCGCGGTTACGTACATCTCGAAGAAATGGAATAGATTAGAATTACAAATCACTGGAAACTGACAATAGCCAACTTACACAGAAGCGGATAATTCTTAATCTGTATAAGTCAATACAATTATGTACTGAAAACGTACTTACTCTTCGACTACTGCTGAGAAGGCTCTATTCTAAACAACCAAAAATTTGTTGTCATTTTAAGTATCTTGTTTTACTAGCAAATTCGTTTTACTCTTATAATAAACTGTAAATATGTGCTTCATGGCGAATAAAATTCCATCCTGACGTGGGTTAAATCTTTCTATAAAATAAGAAATAACGATAACTACAGTTAGAGGCTATGAGGAAGGTTATATAGACAGGAGAATTAAAAAAAAGTCCGTCACGTAGGAGCTGCATAACTAAGCACTTTCCTCAGAATTTGGGAAGTGTAGATTGCTTTCCAGAACAATTTGCTTAAAATATCCTACATAAATAAAATAAAAACATGAATAGTTCTCTTTTAAATTTGTAATGAGTAACTGATCAATTAATAATTTGCTTCCAGAGTTATGTTTACACATGGTACCTATTACACTACGTAATAAATACAAAAAACCTCATATTATCGTATTTTGATCTAACGCAGGAACAGGATACAGTCACTCTAGTGGTAGAAAGCGCTCCTTGCGGCGGCTTTGTGAACCTACGTCTGACGGGCCTTTCTATGAAATATATTACAAATTAAACCCCCGCTTTCCGATTGACCGATTCAGCTCATTTTTACAACACTTCTTTCTCATGAGTTACCCACGACGTATACCGCGTTTCGTTACAATACAGCAGAAATTACGACCGGTATGAGTATATTAAGAATTTGGGTCAGGAGTAAACCCCCCCCCCCTTCTAATGAACCGATTTAGTTTATTTTTACAACACATATTTACCTGTAGATTACCACTACGAATACCGAGTTTCGTCGAAATATACCAAAAATCACGGCTGGTAGTGGCGAATTGGTATTGTGGTTCCGGAGTAAACCCCCCCCCCTCCTAATGAACCGATTTAGTTTATTTTTACAACAGTTATTTACCTGTGGATTACCACTACGAATACCGAGTTCCGTCGAAATATACCAAAAATCACGGCTGGTAGTGGCGAATTGGTATTGTGGGTCCGGAGTAAACCCCCCTTCTAATGAACCGATTTAGTTCATTTTTATATCTCACTTTTCTCTCTATATTACCACTACGAATACCAAGTTTCGTTGAAATATAACAAATATTACGGCTGACATAGTCAAATTAGTGTTTTGGGTTCGGGGTAAACCCCCCCTTCCGGTGGACCAACTTTGGTGGTTAACGAACTCGTTCAATCGTTTGCTAATTGAATGCTATATACCAAGTTTCGTGACGAAAAAACAAAAACTCTGGCCGCTATCGTGTTAACAGACACACATATATATATGCATATATATATATATATATATATATATATATATATATATATATATATATATATACAGGGTGTCCCGTAAATGTCTAGTCATATTGAGAGAGGTGATAGAGGACCCTTAGGGGAACAAAAAAAAAAATGTGTTGAAATGCGTGATCTAGGTAAAAATAATAATTTTTGAGGTTAATGTATAGTTGGGGTTCCTTAATGGCCGCCTCCTGGACCCAGTATTAGTTACCTGAATTAACAAATTCAAAATAAATGTGTATTTTATTTATTTACTGTTTTAAGATTTTTTTTTATATTCGTGGAAGTAATTTTTTTTTTATTGTTTTAAGTAAATATTTACTTAATATTTATGTAAACATTTATAAAAATAAATATTGCCCTTCAGCTTTTTGAATAAACTGAAGAAAAAAATATAATTTTCTTTTCACAGATCCATGTTTTTTTTAAAACTTTTGTACTTAAACCGTTCAAATACTTCAATAACACAGGGTTGTGACACATGAATGGAAAGCTGGTTAAATGAGGAAGTTTTTCTGAAACCCGGAAATCTCAGATCCTGCCCAATGAGGAGTAACGCTGGAAAGAAATATCAATAAAATGTCAGGAAATTTAGAATTGCCTTCTTTTTGTAAGATATACATACTTACATTCATTCATTTTTACGTTTAATCCCAACTAGTCTTATAGTAAATTTACTCAGCTTTCGATTGGTTTCACTCCATTTCTAGTAGTACCACTTGGGATGGAGCTACAACGATTATGTTTCTAAAAACCACGTTTGTCTCGATAAAACAATAAAACGACGTTTTCTCCCTTATGGGCGAGAATTCGGGAAATCGTCATAGAACATTTTTTGTTCCCCTAAGGGTCCTCTATCACCTCTCTCAATATGACTAGACATTTACGGGACACCCTGTATATATATATATATATATATATATATATATATATATATATATATATATATATACATACATATGTATGTGTCTGTTAACACGATAGCGGCCAGAGTTTTTGTTTTTTCGTCACTAAACGATATCTATAAATTTTAACGGGGGTCATTTTCGGTGTCTACTAGGTAGGATCGATAAAGATTTGAAGAAATTTTTCAAAAATTCCGTCATGAGTCCAACCTCAATAGCTACTTTCCTTCGGAGGAAAGTGCTAAAAATACGTCATCATGATTAGCCACTGCCATCTTGATTGCCACAGCCACTCCAAACTTACCAATACCTTTCACCGTTTCTTAGCTTATTTTAATACAATACTAATTTTACTGATAAATGGAATTTAAAACAAGAAACAACCAATTAAAAAGTGAGTTAAGCAAAGAGAAAAACCCTATCAAAAAAACAAAACAAACACTTTTTACGTTTTAAGCGCTTATATCTCTGATTGACATTGCCCCATCGAATGTTACTTCAGGACCTTTTTTGTAGAGAATTTAGTAAGCAGTCGAATGGTCACCTTCCACTTAGCACGATTTCCCAACCGTAATCGAGATATTTACGAAAAAGTCCGACTCGCAGGAACTGCGTCATCTTAGCGCGGTTACGTACATCTCGAAGAAATGGAATAGATTAGCATCAGAAATCACAGGAAACTGACAGCCACTGCCATCATGATTACCACAGCCACTCCAAACTTATTACCAATACCTTTCACCGTTTGTTAGCTTATTTTACTACAATACTAATTTTACTGATAAATGCAATTTAAAACTAGAAACAACCAATTAAAAAGTGAGATAAAGAAAGAGAAAAACCATTTCAAAACAACAAAACAAACACTTCTTAAATTTTAAGCGCTTATATCTCTCATTGACGTTGTCCCATCGAATATTGCTTCAGAACATTTTTTGTAGAGAATTTAGTAAGCATTCGAATGGTCACTTTCCACTTACCACGATTTCCCAACCGTTATCGAGATATTTACGAAAAATGTATGGAGATCCGAAAACTTTTCACGTCTATTAATAAAATATTTTTTTTCGCATACTTCCTTAACTCCAAATATAACCAAAATGTAATCATCTTAGTTAGGATTAATTTCCAAGATGTAGAAAATAATCCCATCTAATATGTTTAAATTTAGGTTATATTTGGAGTTAAGGAAGTATGCGAAAAAAAATTTTTATTAATAGACATGAAAATTTTCGGATCTTCATATATTTTTCGTAAATATCTCGATAACGGCTGGGCAATCGTGGTATGTGGAAGGTAACCATTCGAATGCTTACTAAATTCTCTACAAAAATGATTCTGAAGCAATTTTCGATGGGGCAACGTCAATCAGAGATATAAGCGCTTAAAACTGAAAAAGTGTTTGTTTTGTTGTTTTGAAAGGGTTTTTCTCTTAATTTATTCCACTTATTAATTGGTTGTTTTTTGTTTTAAATTGAATTTATCAGTAAAATTAGTATTGTAGTAAAAGAAGCTAAGAAACTATAAAAGGTATTGATAATAAGTTCGGGTAGGCTGTGGTAATCAAGATGGCTGAGGCCAATATCATGATGGCTTATACATAGGTTTGTTTTGAATTCTTCTATCTATATAACCTTCCTCATAGCCTACAACTGAAGTTATCGTTACTGAAGCACATATTTACAGTTTATTATAAGAGTAAAACGAATTTGCTAGTAAATCAACATACTTAAAATGACAACGAATTTTTGGTTGTTTAGAATAGAGCCTTCTCAGCAGTAGTCGAAGAGTAAGTACGTTTTCAGTAGATAATTGTATTGACTTATACAGATTAAGAATTATCCGTTTCTGTGTAAGTTGGCTACTTTCAGTTTCCTGTGATTTGTGGTGCTAATCTATTCCATTTCTTCGAGATGTACGTAACCGCGCTAAGATGACGCAGTTCCTGCGAGTCGGACTTTTTATTATTGAGAGGAGATCGTTGACCGTTGATGATGCATCGGTAGGGATTGTCGGGGTTCGGTCATTGCATCTTAATAAAACTACATTTTTCAAGTGAAAATGGTTTTATTGTTGCCGACGTTTCGGCTTGAAATTCAAGGCTTCATCAGAGCGATGAGAAGATTGAGAACTATGACACAGATGCAGGATCATTTCTGCAGAAATCGGCAGTAGTCGTGTTACTGCAGCGTAGATCACGTTGGACAACTTTAAAAACAAAAGTGTATTTTGCTCCATTCCTGTTAATATTTTAGGCATTTAATGGTACTTTTTGGGAAGTAAATTTAATGCTCTACATCGTTCATACCGACTATTATTTTCATTACGAGCATACTTTCTACGTTATTGGCAGAAAAGTGACGAAAAACAAGGGTTTTCTCGGTTTTTGGGAATTTGTTACTCATTGGTGCGCTTTAGCGAAAAAATGACAGATATAAAATCGACATAGAATTCAATTCTCTACAATAATCCTTCATAAAAATAACCCATTTCCATTGGAGATTCCAGAGTTAGGGTCTCTGGAGAAGAACTGGAGAAAGTTGAGAGGTCGTGCATTTGGTCCAATGAAAGTACGTTCGACCACGTTAAGACCCACCAAGTTTCATTTTTAAATTTCAAAAATTGTGGGGAAAAAGGGGGGTGTCAATCGAATTTTGAACACCCTGTATATACAACAATCTTTGCTTCTTACAGTTAGAAAAGTTACATTGACCTTGACTCAATGGGTTAACTATTATTTTCTTTCTCGGTCTCCCCTTTATTTTTTCAATTAGAAAATAAAAATAATATGAAACTATACAGCAAAAATATGTATTTATAGCATAATATGTAAACATATGGAGTTTTGACAATATATATAAAAATATGTAAAATAAAAACCTGTTTGAATGCTTTAAAATCACTTAAAACGTGCAGAGTTTCATCAACAATTACGATTTACCAATCAGAAAAAAATATGTAAATACAATAACATCCGTTTCCTACTTATCGTTGACCCCCCCCCCTACTCCCTTGACAGTTATTAATCATAGTTGCCGTCTGGAACTCCTAATTCCGCCGATTTCCTATCGTCATCCCTTATATAATATATATATATATATATATATATATATATATATATATATATATATATTTATATATTTATATATTTACAAGTAAGCACTTTCCAACTAGTGAACTTCAACTGAATCACATTAGTAAAATGTTGATAAAACTCTGCCCAGCTGTTTTTATTTTCCAAGTAGTATTTGTCAAATCCTCTTTTAGTGCTATGAGGTCAGTGGGTAATTGTGAAATAGTTTATTTAGGATAAAACAGCGGAGATTAAATAGGACGCAGAATTATCATGAAAACATCTACTGGCGCCAAGTTTTTCTCGTCCTATGACCAACTTGTTTATTTTCCATCAAACCACCGATTTATACACTTCACTTTTAACAAATACAAAATTAGTCGTGAAATAAATCCACAAGTCTGTCCGACACCAGGTCCGTTCCTTAGGACTTGCGCAGACAATGCACATTTCATTGCAAGGCTGTGACAACAGTAAATATCAGACTCGCAGGAACTGTGTCATCTTATCGTGTTTTCATTCTTATCCCTAGTCTCAAAGGTTCCAATGGATCCAGATATAATTTATTTGGTTGTTGGGTCTTTTTGCGAAGACCACATCCAGTTACTTTTTAAGTAGCAGTAGTGATTTATAACAGTAACTCGTACTCGCTGATAAGCTTACAGGTTCTTTGCTGGTTATCTATTACTACTTGACTCGTTATCTACGGTTATAATCCATGTTAGATAATGGGAAGCAATATTTATTAATAAAAAGGTTAATATGCTCAAAATCAATTCTCTCAACTGCTACTTCAAAAGTAACTGGATGTGGTCTTCGCAAAAAGACCCTGGATGTTTTGTAATAAATATAAACACCTATTCTAATAACGACAAAAGTGAGATTTTAGGCGCTACAATGTACAGATAACAGGCCAACTCGAAAATGAAATTTCTCATCTTCCCTTCTCGATCTGGGGTAATTCCAACTTTAGAAATACCGCAGATCCTTTAGGTTACTTCTATTACAATTAACAAGTAATACAAACATATCGCACTAGTATTTCTAAAGTTACAACTCGAAAATCCGTTTTATTCACACCGTCATAGTTATGACTATGAAAGACTTGGTAAATATCTATTTATCGACACAGAGCTTGTGTCACGCTTCCTGTCTTAATCCTAAGGCCCCTACATACGTAAGAGTGACACATTTTCTGTTGAGTTTTATTTTGAGTTGTGTCACTTTAGAAATACTAGTGTGATATGATGTGTTAATAAAAAAAATATTTGACTACTAATTGCCATTACAAAAACGACCATCAATGGAAAAGAGGAAAACAAAGCCAAACGAAATAGCATGCTGAAATGTTGGAAATCTTGATTTTCCTGAAACATTGACGTTTCCCCTGTCCGAATTGGAACTATTCCTTGTCTTTATGTATCTATTCCATGCTTCCATAAAGCACTATTAATAGGGATCATGGGCATATATGAGGGGGGGAGAGTCTGAAAGGGCTCTAGCCCCCCCGAAAGTTTGATTTGATCGTAAAAATATTTCATAAAACCCTTAAAAATAAATTAAATAAGCTCACTTAGTTCATACAAAATATTGTATTTTGGAGTTAATAGAGTTCTAGTTGGCTAAAACTATTCCAAGTTCTAAATAGTTAGTATTCCATACCCCGGAAATGGTGCCAGCCCCCCTATCCCGAAATTTTCCCAGCCCCCCCCCCCCGAAATTATTTCCTATAAACACCCATGATAGGGATAGTTCATAGAGTTACATCATACATATATAGGTACTTGTGAATGCAAAATCAGCAGTCCTCTATTCTTTTAATGAATTATTTTTACAATGCACGGAAGAGGTTGGGATAAAAATAGGATTCTTGGAGCGAAATGACTTATTTTTAGCGCAATATCTGCCTTGTACCAGGAAGTCTCCGTGATATCTCTCCATTCCTTTCCTAGAGTTCTCCTTGATATCAAATATTCTTGGTAATTGGCGGCTTATCTCGTTTTTATCATCATCTATGGGCAATTCTATTGATTGTTGCTGGTAGTAAAGTAACCTTTAACACTCAAGTCAATCCAACTCGTAAAAATTAATAGCATTTTATTAATTTGAGAGTTTTGATCTCTTCTTGAACGAGCGTAGCGAGCAGAAACGCATTGCATATGCCCATAATACGAAATAAATATAAAATATAAATATGTTATAGAACCACCGGACAAAAATATCGTTGAGGAGGCACCTAAATATCACAATTGCTATTGATTTTTATAATATTAAACTTTTTATTAATAAATATAGCTTGCTAAAATATATTCTTATTTTAATTTATACTTTACAAGCCTAAAAGTATTACTTACAAATACAAGTTGTCTAACGGTTGGTTAGAAATAAAATTTTATAAATCTAGTAGTCAAAAAAAGTTACTTTTAGTATTGATTGCAGTGATCTTAATTACTTTTCATTACTACATTAACTTTTGATTACTATATTTATATAATATGGTTTATACTTTTTGATAACCTGTAAAGAAGGAATTGATAACCTGCTCTAATCCTCGAGTCTAGAGTGTTGAGACAGGAATCTCTAAGGATGCTGACTATAAGATTAGCAATCGCCAGACAAGAAGGATATTACCAGGACCGTGAGAACGTTGAAGTGAAGGCCCCAATTATCACCTGAAGCATGTGGAAGGCCAACCGGACCTTGGCTTGAATCTACCGGCAGGTACAAATAGTTACAGCTAGAAAGAAGTCTTGGGAAAAGATATTTTATCTCGGAGGTGATTCCTTGCTTACAACTTCAGTGGATGTTTGGTGAATTTTCAGATCTCGGAAAAGTATCTGGAACTTATACCAAATGCGGCTCTCTACAAACATTTCTGGGGGGGGCTAATCGCTCGAGTCACGCCTGTAACAGGGATTATTCTCGTATGATGAGCCGATAAGAAGGTTCTCTGCTCCACCATGGACCTTTCCCTCGAGAAGTCATAATAGCTACAAAAAATAAAAGATTCTGTAAGGAGACTCTGACTGTTAAACATAAACTTAGGAACTGCCGACAGCCCTGATAACCTGACCATACCCTAAACCTGGCCATACGCTGCACTTACAATAACCTGACCATACCCTAAACCTGGTCATACCCTGCACTTACAATAACCTGACCATACCCTAAATCTGGTCATACCCAGCACTTACAATAACCTGACCATACCCTAAACCTGGCCATGCCCAGCACTTACAATAACCTGACCATACCCTAAACCTGGCCATACCCAGCACTTACAATAACCTGACCATACCCTAAACCTGACCACACCCTGCACTTACAATAACCTGACCATACCCTAAACCTGGCCATACCCAGCACTTACAATAACCTGACCATCCCCTAAACCTGGCCATGCCCAGCACTTACAATAATCTGACCATACCCTAAACCTGGCCATACGCTGCACTTACAATAACCTGACCATACCCTAAACCTGACCATACCCTACGACATACTGCACTTTCTGACAGAAGGTAGCCCTCACATCAGTACGCTTAAAAAAAAAACACTTATAATACAAAATGTAACTTATGAAATTTTATACCTTTAAACTTTTTTTCTTCCTAATTTACATTCTTTGAACTTGTATTTTTTTTCTTGTTAGCGCGGTTCCTCCCTCCCTCCATAGGGAGAAACCCCGCTTGTAGGGTCGACCTCATGAGGCAATCCGGAAGTTCCAACTACAAAATTTTACGTTTCAGAACCCCTAGTGAACGAAAATAATGATGGTTCAAATTTGTGTATATATATACATATATATATATATATATATATATATATATATATATATATATATATATATATATCGTCGATACAAATGCAAAGTAACGAATGTGAAAAAATGCATCTTTCACTTTAAATCTTTACTAATTTCTGCTGGACTTTTGTACGGCCAAATCTTGAATCTTATTTCACTCTATGAAAGGGAAAGTATTCCACTGTCAAGAGGTCAAATCTGCCGAATATTTGACAGTCCAAAAAAAAGTTATGAATAAATGCTTTTCCACTCTGAAAAGTGGTGATTTTCATATTCGATACTTAGAATTTGTAACGACGATATATATATTCGTCTGTTCGCTCTCTCCATGGCTCAAAAATGGTCCGATTTTAATGAAATTGGGCACAAAAATCGTCCGTCCATCGGAACATGGTTTTTGGAGTGAAAACATCGTTAAGGCGATAGCTTTAACCATTTTCGAGAAAAGTGGCAAAATAGTTCTTGAATCAAGTTTTTGGTTTCGGTACTTAAAACCATGGGATTCAGTTAAAATATTTTCTGCATGTTTGAAATTCATATAAACAATGATGTTTAAATTTTGGTTTCGTTTCTAGTTAAGGAAGGATTTGAATATGAGGAAGGATAAAATATTTTATTTATAGACATGAAAATGTTTAGAATTTCGCATATTTTCCTTAATATCTCGAAAACGGATGGGAAATCGTGGTAAGCGGAAGGTTACCATTCGAAAGCTTACATACCTCGATGTAATGTGACATTCGATATCATACCTCGGTATGAGGTATGGACCCTTGCAACGGTGACCTATTTGGGATCATAAATTACAAGTATTTCATGAAACGTCTAACCAAAATTATAACTGTTTCTATTTCAACCTTTCCAAATGACATAAGAGATAAGAACGGAACCGCGCTAAGATGGTGTAGTTCCTGCGAATCGGACTTTTTGTACATGGCCACAGCGCTAGTGCAAAATCCAGCGGACACCTTCTTGTGGCACTTTTTTGTAACGCTAGGTCCACCCGAAAACCTACGTAATGTACTCTATGCATATAGCCTTCTTTTCGTACATGGCCACTCCGGATGCGCGAACACCACTGCGCATGCGTGAACGCAAGCGGACACTTTTTTGTGACACATACAGTCTTCCTTTTCGTACATACCCACTGCGCTTGTGCGAACGCAACTGCGCATGCCCGAACACCACTATGCATGCCCGAACGCCACTGCGAATGCCAATCTGCATGCGCAAACGCCACTGCGCATTCGCGAACGCAACTGCGCATGCGCGAACGCCAGCGGACACTTTTTTGTAACGTTTTTTCCAGTTTGGTCACCGCTAAAGCATATTTATGCTAATAAGGCAATGTTTAAAAAAGTCCGTCACGCAGGAGCTGCATAACTAAGCACTTTCCTCAGAATTGGGTAGTGTCGAGTGCATTCCTGAATAATTTGCTTAAAATAACCTATATAGACATTAATAGTTCTGCTCTTTTGCATTTGTTATGAGGAGCTGTTTCAATTATAAATTTTCTAATTAATTTCCTTCCAGAGTTTTGTTTATGCGTGGTACTACACTACGTAATAAATATACAAAGCTTCGCATTTTCATCTATTGATCTTGATGAATAATAAAAGAAACGGTGGCTAATAAATAATAAAAGAATCGGTGACCCGGTGGCCGTGAGGGTTAGGGCGTGAGCACTTAACACTCCGTGCCAAAGTCAAAGGCAAGTGTCGTGGGTTCGATTCCCACTAGGGGCGGTGGCTTTTCTTTCGGAAAAAGAAGAGGCATCACCCATAGCCTGGCTAGAAGAGGGTGGTAACCTATAGATAACCCGCCCTAAAATTCGTTGTCAATAATAAATGGGCATTAAAATTGAAATAAATGAATAACAGTACGATAAATCACTACTAACATGAAAAAGTAACTGGTGCACCTAACGTAAAAAAGTCCGACTCGCAGGAACTGCATCATCTTAGCGAGGTTCCGTTCTTATCCCTGGTCTAATTTGAAAAGATTAAAATAGAATCAGTTTTTATTTTGGTTCCACCAGTCTTGAAAGGTCTTGATTTATGGTCTTACTTGTATGGGTCGGCCAACCCATAAGTCGGCCAGAAAGGCTCAGAGGCATTTGGAAACCCTTGGGATCTCTCTCTTTGAACGCTACATTTTTAACAATAAATTGATTTTCTTATTTTACTGAATCTGTTTTATTGTCAAATACATTATCCGACTATAAGCAATTAAAAAATAACAAGGAATAAAACAGACAAAAAGAACCGTTCGAATAAACGAAATCAATTACTTTAAAGTTTTAAGCACTTATTTCTCCGATTGACATCGCCGAATCAAAACGTTCATCTGAACCTTTTTTGTAGAAAATTTATTAAGCTTTCTAATGGTAATCTTCCGTTTACCAAGATTCTCAACCTTTTTCGAGATATTAAGGAAAGTATACAAAGTTACCAAAACTTTTTATGTCTGTTAATAAAATATTTTATTCTAGCCCTTCATTAACTCCAAACGTTACAAAAATTTCAACATACTAGTTTTAATGAATGTAGAACATGCAGAAAATGTTTCAATTGAATCCCATGATTCTAAGTACCCAAACCAAAAACGGCATTCAAAAACTATTTTTCCAATTTTCTCTAAAACGGTTTGAAGCTATCGCCTTGACCTTTCAAATTAGACGAAAGATTTTTTTACCAAATTTCATCAAAATCGGACCATTACTCTCTGAGCAATGCTGTGAACAGACAAATATATATTTATATATTTGAACCACCGTCATTTTCGGTCTCTAGGGGTTCTGAAACGCAAAATTTTCTAGTCTGCACTTCCGGATTGTTTCATGAGATCAACCTTATAAGCGGGGTTCCTCCCTATGAAGGGAGGGAGGAACCGCTCTAAAAGAGCCGATTCCCGTGTTGATAACAAAGTTTAAATCGCTAAGCCTTTATTTATTGTATTAGTTAGATTTCTGAGATATGTTCCTGCTGAAGATTTTTTGTTTTTGTTTTACCTACAGAAATACACATGTTCTAACGATGATTACAATGATTATTTTGATGAGCTGACAGCTGTAAATACAGAGGCGGTTCTCTGCCTCATTGTTCTAGACTTGTTAAGAAGTTTCCTCACGGCTGGAGTCCCTCATTCCTGTAATTGGACACTTTACTATTTAGTATTTTTTATTCCCTTATCCTCTTGAGGCGTTTCTCAAAATAGATCTTGCAAAAGAAAATGACACAAGTCCGACTCGCAGGAACTGCGTCATCTTAGCGCGGTTCCGTTCTTATCTCTAGTCTTATTTCGAAGCTTGGAATAGAAACGGTTAATATTTGGTTTTAATATTTCGTGAAAAATGTATTCGAGAAACGGGATTTACACTCAACAATGCACGGGAAACCAGGACTACACTATGCAACCGGGCTTTACACACTACAGTGCACGGGAAACTAGGACTACACAATGCAACCGGGCTTTCCACTCAACAATGCACGGGAAACTAGGACTACACAATGCAACCGGGCTTTACACTCAACAATGCACGGGAAACTAGGACTACACAATGCACCCGGGCTTTACACTCAACAATGCACGGGAAACTAGGACTACACATTGAGCCCGGGCTTTACACTCAACAATGCACGGGAAACTAGGACTACACATTGCGCCCGGGCTTTACACTCAGCAATGCACGGGGAACTAGGACTACACAATGCAAACGGGCTTTACACTCGACAATGCACGGGAAACTAGGACTACACAATGTAACCGGGCTTTACACTCAACAATGCACGGGAAACTAGGACTACACAATGCACCCGGGCTTTACACTCAACAATGCACAGGAAACTAGGACTACACAATGCACCCGGGCTTTACACTCAACAATTTACGGGAAACTAGGACTACACAATGCAACCGGGCTTTACACTCAACAATGCACGGGAAGCTAGGACTACACAATGCAACCGGAAATAACTCACATCACCTCCTCGCTCATTCTTAAGGAAATCTCTCTTACAAATTTGTTTCTCATTTACTTACCTTGATTTACTGAATTATAATCTTACTTTTGAATACAATTAAAAAAAAAAAAAAAACAACAAAAAACAGCCAGTTAAAACCTGAGGAAAACAGAAAACTACTAAGCAGAAATTGCTCAATCCACCTCCTGAATCCGATCATTTTTGGAAGGAATTGGAGGAAAACTCAATACAAACACGTTTCTCATTTTGGGTCTATTTTGGAAAAGGGTTGCCAGTGATTTTGTCAGTAACTGTGATAATTTTACCTAAATAAAATAAAACATATGTTGCGGTAACCTCACCAAATTTCCTATTTTTTTTTATAGTTTCATTTGTGATCTTGGATGGCTCAAACGTAGGTAATGAATATATTACAGTTAAGTGACCATATCAGGACTCAAGACAATGCTCTTAGGTTTCTACAGAGCAAAAGGATCATACCGAGTAGAAAGGTTTGCGGCAAAGGGCAGTCCATGAAGTTACTGCTCGAAGATAACAAGTAGTATAGTAGTACAAGAGGGATTGCTACAAGGCATACAAAGGACTGAAGGAAGTGGAGGGTATGCGATATAAACATTATGTACTGAATCATTCCAAAAACTTGGTAGACGTGACAACAGGTGATCACACCCAGAGGGTTGAATCTCTTTGGGCTCCGATCAACCGCAGAAACAAGATAGAATGCTGGACTAGGAGGAGCATGCTGGATTCAAATCTATGCGGATTTATATGGAGGAGGAGGTACGAGAAGGAGTGATTGTTGAAGATTTTAGAGAACATCGTCGATTTTCGTTCAGAGTTTAGTGCGTAACCACAACAAGATCCATCCACAGGTGCATAACCACAACATGATCCATCCACAGGTGCATAACCACAACTTGATCCATCCACAGGTGCATAACCACAACAAGATCCATCCACAGGTGCATAACCACAACATGGTCCATCCACAGGTGCATAACCACAACAAGGTCCATCCACAGGTCCATAACCACAACAAAGTCCATCCACAGGTGCATAACCACAACAAGATAAATCCAATCAACAAATGTATATTATCTCACCAGAAAAACCTCTTTGACACGAAAAAGAAGCATTGTGTACTATTATACTGTAAAACTTGCATTATGTCTGCTGCCTCGTAAGAAAACAGCTGTCTGTAGCTGGCAATGATTTGGAAGTGCCCAACTGCTGTACATACTTAACACGAAGAAGGTGTAAACAATCACCAAATGTATCAGACTCACCAACAGACCTCTCTAACAGTAGAATTGCCAAAGAGCGGGGGGGGGGGCTCAGGGACTACAATCCGCATGGTTTTATTTTATTTATATCAATATCCATAAAATTTTGAAAAATTAGGGAAAATCAATTTGACAGAAATCCATTCACCAGTAATAAACGTTGGACTCGCAGGAACTGCGTCATCTTAGCGCGTTTCTGTACTTATTCCTAGTGGCATTTGGAAAGCTTATAACAGAAATAATCATATTTTAACTCCTACTCCCAAAGGTTTTGCATAATAAGCATAAAGTACATACAAACACCAATTCTATCTGATTCCACGACTAAAACCTCTCCAACTGGAAATAGATGTGTTGTGTCATATAACGTCTTAAGATTGTGCGAGACAACTATTGGCGAAAACTAAACTATTTCTCCGATTGGACTGAAGATAAGGAAGACTGCACCGTGGTGAATATTGGGTAAGGTTGGTGCGAGAACGGGGGAGCGAGGTCTTCTCTTGGCGTCGGGCCATGGTTCCGATCTATTTCTGTAAGATCGGTGTAAATAGACTTCTTGTTGTGATCATCTGTGTCTGCGATTGTCTGCCGCCGTCTGCTCTCAGCAGGGAGGGTGCAACAGACACAAATAGCGCGTCTAGTCGCTTCGGTGGCGTCTGCTTCCTTTTCATCCGTCCAGGATTGGTACATCTTACATATTTGTAGAACGCTGATTTTCTGTTTCATTTGTTAGTTCAAAAGTTATTTGTTAGTTGAGAAATCATACATGTCAGAAGAAGAAGAAGAAAAATATTTTTATTTTGGACCAAAACATATTATTTTTTTCACAAATAGAAAGAAAAAGAAAACAAACAAAATAAAATAAATAACTCTTTACAAATAACAATTTTAAAATAAAATGTCTTGATACAGCCTCGGCTTGAGGCGTCGGGGTGTTCTCCGAGGTGGTAGTTCGTGGCAGCTGAAGAAAGAGGCAGTTTGTCTTGATACCTTCGGGCCAATTTTTCTATGTGAAATGCGAGAGGATCAACTCCCAGTTCTCGAGGAGCAAGGTGTTTCGATCGAACCAAGGGGCGTTGGCTGCAATCCGTAGGACTTTGTTTTGTAAAGTCTCGAGTCGTTTGATGTTCGTCGTGTTTGTTCCGTACCACACAGGACAGGCGTAAGTCAGTATTGGGAGGATCATGGTCTTGTAAAGGAGTGTGACTAGTGAAGGTCGGAGTGATGTTTTTCTGTTCATCAGTGGGTATAGTTTTCAGAATCTGGTGAGTGCCTGTCGTAATTTTATGTTAATGTGTAGTTTACAAGTAAGTCGAGTCTTGAAGTGTAGTCCTAGATACCTCACCCCCTGGTACTTCGGTCTCCAAGGACCTGGGTGTCCATCCAATCGGATTTCTGGAATTTCATCGTTTGAGAACCTCCGAAGTGAAAATTCTTTGGCCTCAGTCTTGTTTGAATTGAGGGTCAGTCGCCATTTCCTGAAGCAGTGAGTCAAGAGGTTCACCGTTCCTTGCAGGTTTTGAAACATCGTGGACAGATTCTTATGAGTAGATAAGACGAGAATGTCGTCGGCAAATGTTGTAGCTAAGTGAAGGGATCTTCTTCAGGCATGTCCGAGACGAAGAGAAGGTAGAGAAGGGGCTCAATATAGCTCCTTGTGGAACTCCAGCTTCCAAAGCGGCTGAGCGTGGTCCCGACACGGATTTGGCATGTTCGATTTAATGGAGGAGAAAAGATTGGCTGGTGGTAATGTTTTCTTCAGTTTATATAATAAACCTCGGCGCTAGACGGATTCGAAGGCCCCCTTCAGTACGTGGCTTCAAACGTAGCGGAGTGATGGTGTCCGAAGCCAAACTCGTGAGGTGGAATACAGGTCAGAAAATACTCTTATTACTGATGGTAGTTGTTTTTGTCAACGGTGCCGGTCCAAAATATTGACAATTTTATTTCCAGTCAGTAGATAAATTTGTGGAGAATGTCCGGAGTTCATACAATTCCAATATCTAAATCTTTCAAATGTTGGTGAAATGCCTACTTAGTTATAAGGTGTGCAACCTGCTGAAGCAAGATCTTTTATTGTATGGGTTCAAGAAATCCCTACGCAAGGTCAATTCATGGAAACAATGGTAGGTTGTGTTTTCATTTGATAGTTATTGCAGGATATTTATGTCAGAGAGAAATTGCAACTAATGTAAAATGCTAATAATTTATGTCTGAGATATATATTTCTATCAGAAGCAATACATCTGACACTTATCGCAGGAAATAACGTCCCTACCATGTTAAACTACCGAATATAAAAAATCTCGTTTTTCAGATTGGAGACTTTGCCTTGCTCTTGGATTGTGGACGATACGGCTTGTCTTAAATTGTCGCAACTCTAACCCCTTTAGAATAGCCTTTAATGACTTAAATAAAGTATCGAATAGGACCATTTTTCAATAAATTACTTCGTCAATGGATAGAATATGTTCGTTCTCTAGTTTGCTCCGATTTGCATATTCGATAATTTGACATGGTAAGAATGATATATCTCAGGTGTCTGATATAATAATTATCTATCCTACACCTGAGATATATTTCCTGCGATATGTAAACACACCCTAACGTAATCAAGGCAACATTGATGTTTCAACATACCGTCAAGACTTATCGAAAATGCTGTCTCTGAAGTACCCTTCAGCCACATAGAACGTGCCAGGGGGTTTCATACTGCATAAATGTGCAGTGCCCAGGAATAATTTTAATTATGTCGTTGTGGTTTATCCTCGAGTTGCTTTTTATTTTATTTGTTTACGGCCGACCATTCTTCTAGGCATCTTATAGGCCATTATGAGAAACGTCCTTGCTGTATTTGGGAATTGAACCCACCATCTCCCGCAGGAGAATCCAAGCCATCAACCATTACACCACAGGGAGAGCCATCTTCGATATTCTTGCAGTTCCTCTACTTATGCTTCCAGTCATCTATAGTCCGTTCAGCTAGATGGAAAATGTAGTTCTAATCCGCATGCGTGAAATCTCAGGGAAATATTCCCGACGGTTCAGCCATATGCATGTCCATTACAATGAACAACACGCTACTTTAAACTCAATAAGAAGCTGATTATGTCTCGTTTAGGACCAAAAAGGCTTTGGAAAGTCAGGCAAGGGAGATAGTGTTTGATATTTATCAATACTTAGCCAAAGCTAAGGCTAAAAACAATTTAGACAATAGTCTGTTAAAAAAATTCTCTCTACCTTATCATTACGAGGTTTAAAATGTTTTTGAGCCTTAGCTTTGGCTAAGTATTGATAAATATTAAACACTATCTCCCTTCTCTGACCTCTCAAAGCCTCCTCTAGTCTTAAACGAGACATAATCAGTTTTTAAAATGTTTAACATATCGCGTTGTTACTTGAAATGGATGTTTGCAAATGGTGGAATCGTCGGGAATATTTCCCTCAAAATTTCTGGCATGCGGAATGTAACTTTTCCATCTATCTGAACAGGCTATAATTAGTGGATCAGCTTTGACTGTTTTATCAGACTTCTTCTTATCCCAGCACATACCTAACGTACATCTCCAGGATGCGAGTTTATAATTTGTCATTACTGCTTTTCGTCTAAGCATTTGTACCTACTTCCGCTTACAATACTGTGCTTCATTTTCAGTTTTAGCGCGGTTCCTCACTCCCTCTATAGGGAGGAAACCCGCTTATAAGGTTCACCTCATGACGCAATCCGGAAGTACCCGCTAGAAAATGCCTCGTCTGAAAACTCATAGATCACGAAAATATTAGTGTTTCATATATATATATATATATATATGAAACACTAATATTTTCGTGATCTATGAGTTTTCAGACGAGGCATTTTCGTGTTTCAATATATATATATATATATATATATATATATATATATATATATATATATATATATATATATATATTACTTTTTCGCGTGACTTTATATTTTTTTAAAGATTAAGTCAAAACATTTAGTGTTTCCATTTTAAGCTTTCCAAATGACAGAGAGGATAAGAAGGAAAGGCATTATGTTGATGGAGTTTCTGAAATTGGAACTGGTGTTTCAGTTGTACATAACCTCAAGATAACTTGTTAGAAAAAGTCAGAAGGAAGATAAAGCAGTTTAAACTCATAAAAACTAAATTGAAATATGTTTCATAATTGGTCATAAAAAACAACTTTTGCTGAATTGTCTGGTGTATTGCTGGCCAATCCAACATGACCTGTTCTGACCTTCGTCTGCGTCGGTCTGTATTTATAGATATGACTCTTTTTACATTAGAAAATTATGTCATAATTGGTACTTTTATTTTCAGGAGCGCTGCCTTTTGACAAAGGTGAACCTCCGAGTAGAGGTAAGTTAATTTTTCAGATTTTTAAAATAAATACTTCTATTTTCGTATATTTAAATGGACAATTGATTGTACATTTATGAACAGAGGCGATCTCTAATTTCGTATTTTAATAGCTCGTATAATTTTGGTTTGAAGTACGAACATATCGTCGATGCAAATGCAAAGTATCGAATGTGAAAAAAAGCATTTTTTATTTTCAATCTTTACTGATTGCTGTTCGACTGATGGACAACAAACTCCCGAATCTTATTTCACTCAGTGAAAGGGCAATGTAACCACTGTCAAAAGGTCGATTCTGCCGACTATTTGGCTGTCCAAAAGCAAAGTAATAAATAAAAGTATTTTCACTCTGGAAACTTGTGATTTTCACATTCGATACTTTGCATTTGTATCGACGATATCTATACATTTATATGCGATTCTAACGGATCGCTGAATGTACAAGGAAGATATATGTGAAGAAATACTATTTAGGGCCTTTAATTAATTAATTAATTAATGGGTACCTGCAAAGGGAAAAATCAGGCGGCCGGAGCGTAGTACTGACCACACTATCTCCCTAGTGTGTCGTTTGGTAGTTTCGTCTGGGCCTTCGTGGCCTGTTAAGGGAATGATTTTTTTATTTTTTTTTAAGTATGATATAAAGCTACACAGTAACACTTACTAAATATCAGTACAAAATCACTGGCGGATCTAATATCAACAAGACCCTTACATTCCCTGTTGCTATTGTAAGCTTACTAAATGCCGCTAACGATTAGAAGGGAACACCTCCAGGATGACGGAGTTCCTGCAAGTCGGAGGTGTACAATCAATAAATAAGATTGATTGCTAATAGCCTCGCCTACTGGTAGAGATAAACCCTGAACCATGATCCCGAAGGATTGGCGGGAACCAGTTTACCGTTAAAAATACCACATCATCGACTTTGAAATGTTTCAGAACAGCGACTAGTAACCATAGGCGGCTCGGGGGGGGGGGGGATTTAGTATTGGTTAATATTGGTAAGCCCCCCCCCCTTTAGCCGCCTGCTGGTAATAGATATTTCAAAGCAACACTTCCAAACTTGGAAGCCTTCATTTTGGAAGTACTAGCAGTATTTACATATGAATCTTATAGCGTGTTTCATGACGTCCACCTCATGACGCAATCCGGACGTTTCATAATCCATAAACCACGGCCCATTTTTATTCTGGTGATTCTACATCGAAAAATAGTCGACACGTGTCCTAGCGTTCCGTCCAATACGCCTTAGGAGCAGAGAAATAAAATAAAATAGATTGAAAATGCTTCTTTTTTTTTTTTAATATCGAGTTTAGAAAATGATATCGACATGATTCTTTTATCAATTCATTTTTTTAAGAGATTAGATTAAAGAAAAAATACAATAGTTAAACAATATTTTAGGTATATATTTCGCCGAGTAAATTAACAAATATGTTTACGTTTTCAAGTAAACTAGCATTATACATTTTTTCACACCAAAAATAATAGCAGATTTAAAACCAGCACCCCAAAATATCCTAATATGGTAAATATCATCGAAAACAAAAAATAATAATTTTTCCCGTCAGAGACTAAACATTTGTAACCGCCTTGACATAATCCGATTTTTATCTCTTTGAGCTCTTTCAAAAGAAGAGACACTCATTTTTCTATCCATATATATCACAGAAGGTAAGAATTTTTCCTCAAAATAAAAAAAAGTCCGACTCGCAGGAACTGCGTCATCTTAGCGCGGTTCCAGTTTTTTTTTTTTTTTTTTTTTTTTTTTTTTTTTTTTTTTTTTTTTTTTTACGGCACATCTACATCTAGGTCATTAGCGCCGACATCCAGGGAGGTTGGGAATCGAACCCACCATCTCCCGCTTATGAATCCAAGGCGCTAGCCATTAGACCACGGGAGACCCCGGTTCCTGTTCATATCCCTATTCTCATTTGAAAAGCATAGAATAGAAACAGATAATATTTTCCTCGGCCTTTGTTCAAAGGGTTTTATGGCTATACCTGGGGTCAGGTCCGCAAGACCCTAGAATCCTCTTCTACCGATACTTCATTTCATAGGTTTCAATGAATTGGAAAATATCAAATATTTTCACACATTCCTGTGTTCTTTTACTATAGTAATAATTCTACAGATAACATCAATTAAAAAATAAAATAAAAAAAACAACAGCATAAAGGCAATTGAAAATATTCAAAAGACGTCAACGAATCTTTTTCTCTTGGCAAGCTATATTTCTAACAATGAATTGTTTTTCTTATTTTGCCTAATCTGTTTTATTGTAAAATACATTATCCAACTATAAGCAATTAAAAAATAACAAGGAATAAAAACAGACAAAAAGAACAGTTCGAATAAGCAAAATCAATTACTTTAATGTTTTAAGCACTTATTTCTCCGATTGACATTACCTAATCAAAACTTTCATCAGAACCTTTTTTGTAGAGCATTTAGTAAGCTTTCTAATGGTATTCTTTCGTTTACCAAGATTTTCAACCTTTTTCGAGATATTAAGGAAAGTAAACAAAGTTACTAAAACTTTTTATGTCTGTTAATAAAATAATTTATTCTAACCCTTCCTTAACTCCAAACGTAACCAAAATTTCAACATATTAGTTTTGATGAATGTAGAACATGCAGAAAATGTTTCAACTGAATCTCATGATTCTAAGTACCCAAACCAAAAACGGTATTCAAAAAATATTTTTCCAATTTTCTCGAAAACGGTTAAAGCTATCGCCTTGAAAATGGTTTCATTCGTTTTCCTAGCCCAAGAAGCCTATAAATAAATTGTTTTTCTTATTTTTCTTAACCTGTTTTATTTTCAAATACATTATCCAACAATAAGCAATTAAAAAATAACAAGGAATAAAAAACAGACAAAAAGAACAGTTCGAATAAGCGAAATCAATTACTTTAAAGTTTTAAGCTCTTATTTCTCCGATTGACATCGCCTAATCAAAACTTTCATTAGAACCTTTTTTTTAGAGCATTTAATAAGCTTTCTAATGGTATTCTTCCGTTTACCAAGATTTTCAACCTTTTTCGAGATATTAAGGAAAGTAAACAAAGTTACTAAAACTTTTTATGTCTGTTAATAAAATATTTTATTCTAACCCTTCCTTAACTCCAAACGTAACCAAAATTTCAACATTTTAGTTTTGATGAATGTAGAACATGCAGAAAATGTTTCAACTGAATCCCATGATTCTAAGTACCCAAACCAAAAACGGTATTCAAAAAATATTTTTCCAATTTTCTCGAAAACGGTTAAAGCTATCGCCTTGAAAATGGTTTCATTCGTTTTCCTAGCCCAGGAATCATATAAAACGAGTACTTAGAAGCTTATGAACTCAAAAACGTAAGCGTTACGATTTTTTTTGCGCGAATTTCGCCCCAAACGCCATCTTCCAGTAGGCGGATTTTGCTGGTTAACGAACTTGACCTTTCAAATTGGACGAAGGATTTTTGTACCAAATTTCATCAAAATCGGACCATTCGTCTTCTATCTAGAGAGCAAACAGACAAATATATATATATATATATATATATATATATATATATATATATATATATATAAATATATACATATATATATATATATATATATATATATATACAAATTTGAACCACCGTTATTTTCGGTCTCTAGGGGTTCTGAAACGCGAAATTTTCTAGTCGGCACTTCCGGATTGTTTCATTGTATCAACCCTATAAGCGGGGTTCCTCCCTATGGGGGAGGGAGGAACCGCGCTAATAACATTCAACCTTTTTTGCATAACAAGTTGATTCTTGAACATCCTGAAACACCCCGATTGGACGGAAATGTGTAACTTTGGAGGAATGTCCCATAGGGAGGAACCCCGCTTATAAGGTTGATACAATGAAACAATCCGGAAGTGCCGACTAGAAAATTTTGCGTTTCAGAACCCGTAGAGACCGAAAATGATGGTGGTTCAAATTTGTATATATATATGTATATATATATATATATATATATATATATATATATATATATATATATATATATATTTGTCTGTTCGCTCTCTAGGTCGAAGACGAATGGTCCGATTTTGATGAAATTTGGTACAAAAATCCGTCGTCCAATTTGAAAGGTCAAGTTCGTTAACCAGCGAAATCCGCCTACCGGAAGATGGCGTTTGGGGCGAAATTCGCGCAAAAAAAATCGTAACGCTTACGTTTTTGAGTTCATAAGCTTCTAAGTACTCGTTTTATATGATTCCTGGGCTAGGAAAACGAATGAAACCATTCGAAGGCGATAGCTTTAACCGTTTTCGAGAAAATTGGAAAAATATTTTTTGAATACCGTTTTTGGTTTGGGTACTTAGAATCATGGGATTCAGTTGAAACATTTTCTGCATGTTCTACTTTCATCAAAACTAATATGTTGAAATTTTGGTTACGTTTGGAGTTATAGAAGGGTTAGAATAAAATATTTTATTAACAGACATAAAAAGTTTTAGTAACTTTGTTTACTTTCCTTAATATCTCGAAAAAGGTTGAGAATCTTGGTAATCGAAATAATACCATTAGAAAGCTTATTAAATGCTCTAAAAAAAAGGTTCTAATGAAAGTTTTGATTAGGCGATGTCAATCGGAGAAAAAAGTGCTTAAAGCTTTAAATTAATTGATTTCGTTTATTCCAATGGTTCTTTTTGTCTGTTTTATTTCTTGTTATTTTTTAATTGCTTATAGTTGGATAATGTATTTGACAATAAAACTGGTTAAGTAAAATAACAAAAACAATTTATTGTTAGAAATATAGATTTCCAAGACCTTGTCACTAGCGGGTCTGTTTCTACTGTAGCCGACCCTTCCAGGTAAGATTGTAAATCATGACCTTTCAAGACTTTACTACTCACAAGAATGGCGTTAGTGACCTTAAGGGTTGACACGCCATTATAATAATTAATTTAAAAAAAAAGACTGGTGGAACCAAAATAATAACTGCTTCTATTTTAATCTTTCCAAATTAGACTAGGGATATGAACGGAACCGCACTAAGATGATGCAGTCCTGCGAGACGGACTTTTTCTAAAGAAAAGCCACCTCCCCATAGTAGGAATCGAACCCACGACCCTTGGCACAGAGTGTGAAGTGCTCACGCCTTAATACTCACGGCCACCGGGCCTCCTTTTTATGTATATGGTAAGTTTTTTCATCTTTAACAACATCCCCTGAAAATGCGTTAACGCTTCAAAAAACCGACCATATTTCAAAGAAAATTTAATTGATTTGAATACATGTTTTTAAATATCATTCCGTAATACAACGTGAATAGCTAGAATCATTAGGCTGGTGCAAGTATTGGTAAATAAATGGATAAATAACGACTTAATAAATATTCAATAATCCCCGCTATTATTCCAAGAAGGTCTCGATTCCTTGAACCGACCACCTGTGGATACGCCACCTTGAAGAATGTTCATTTGAAACAAGTCTACCCTCACCTACATGTTTCCCAATTATCCATCTTGAATAGGGTGCAATATGAATATTTCACTCATATACACATACCGAATATAATGGGGGTGCATTTCTCTGTGTATATATCTTCTATATATGTTACCGGCAAAGTATATAGTAATCAGGCAATGTATAGAATGCCTAGGCATTTTATAGAACGCCTAAATCAAGCCGGCAATGTATGAAATAAAGCGTATTTCATACTTTCCCTAGGCATTATATAGAATGCCTACTGCGCTTTAGGCAAAGTATGAAAGACAGAATATATAGCTTCTAGGAGTGAATAATCGTCAAGATTTACAGAGTGTAAATGTGTTAAAGAGCAAAGAAAATGCAATTCTAAGTGTGACAATACTCAGCCCTGCTCCAACAAGTAGCTCGAAATATGTAAATAACAATCTCACTTAATATATTGTTTTAAATAAATTGTTTGCCGTACGAAAAAAGCTTGTTTTTAACCAATTTTGAAAGTTATTCAAATTACCTAGGTTAAAGTGTATAGAGTAAACTCAAAACCTTTTTAATTTTATACAATGCCAAATAAGCAACAGGCATTCTATAGAATACCTAGGCATTTTATACAATGTCTAGGTAATGTGTGTAATATGTTGTAAAAACTAATACTTTCTATGCTTTGCCTAAACCGCTTAGGAATTCCATAGAATGCCTGGCTTCTATACTTTGCCGGTAACATACATATAAAAATCGCGGGTCTGTCTGTTTGTCTGCTTGTTCTTTTATACAAATCCACACCGTTTGACCTATTTTGACCAAACTTGGAACACTCGTAGGCAGTGATGTGGGGTGGGTAAATACCCAGTGGGTAGGTAAATATAAATTGGGTATTTACCCATAGGGAAGGTAAATACCCAAAAAGTGGGTATTTTCAGTTTTTCAGCTTGATAGAACTTCTTTGAATATTTTTTGGTACAAACAAGGACTGAAACTTAACCAATTGACCACAAAAACTTAATAAACAGTAATAGTTACCCAGTAATATTTTAAAGAAAGTTAAATGTTGGTCCGGGTATTTATGGGTATTTACAACTTAATGTATATCTATGAATTTTCATGATTACTTTTGCAGAGGGGAAGGTTAATTAATTTTAAAACGGTTTTAATGAAGCCTATTCAATTATTAAGGACTTAATTAATTAATAGTTCAAAACCATTTTAAGTGGTTTGTGATCCTTGTTAATATTATTTAAAATTATGCTCATACAGTAGCAACAACATTACAGTAAGCGGAAATCTCACCAGAAATGAAAAGGTAGCTTCTTGACGACAGAGTGATTTGGGTCCGGTTTGGGAAAATAGTTAACATCCTTGATCCAATTGTTGAACTTATCACTGTCATTCAGACTGAATGATTCAGTTAAATGCCCCTTTGATCCACTCAGTTCATAAGAGAATTAAGAATTACTGAAAACTCTTCAACAAGAAACCCAGAATCTTCTCTTCAAAAAAACGGAGGAAAAACTTGTGCTAACTAAATAGGAGAAACGCATTCAGTTTGGTGTTGGAAACGCACATCTTGCTGCAGACTTGTTGAACTGTTTCATTTGTTTTGTGTTTAAGTTAGGCAGAAGTATGGGATTGAAATCAGTTGATCTTCGGAAAAACATAGCTGACTATAGGGACCAAGAGGGATTATGGCAGAGATCCTTTGTTTGGGAAGGTCTTGAAGACAATGACAAAGAAAATAATAAAATAAGTCCCATGTTACGGTGAAGAGGCTTGAAAGGTACATGTGTTTTGATCAATGAGTAGGTAACTTAATTTGTGTTTTGAGAAATTGAGATAATCCTAGTCCAAAGTTTTAGCTGAGGCTACATTTTTGTGAATGCAATACAGTAGTATCAAATTTAGGCAAACAACTTGTTTTATTGGTAGTAGGAAGGACCATGCCAAATTTTCAGGTAATAATTTATTAACCTCTCAGTGATCCTATTTTATAATTTATTATTGTTTTAATAGTTTCTCAGTGTTGCAATAGCTCTAAACTGGCAAGGTCCATGACATTTTACAATATTCGATTACTAAGTCGCGGTTTAGTTAAATACCTTAAATACCCAGGTATTTATGAAATTGGGTATTTACTCTGGGTATATACCCTGGGTATTTACCCTTAAGAATAAATACCCGGGTATATTACAACACTGCTCGTAGGTCTTGATCCGGGAAGTCTCGTAGGCTAGGTCAAAAACGTCTACCAGCTGTTTGCATGTATGTTTGTTCCTTATACAAATCCACACTGTTTGACCTATTTTGACCAAACTTGGCACACATGTAGATAGGTCTTGATCCGGGGAGTCTTACAGGCTAAATAAAATAAAATCGTCCAGGACTCACAGTTCGGAGGTCAGAGGTTCGAAACTGTGAACACGAACAGTTACAGATATTGCGTTATTAGATTTTAATATTACTTATTTGGTTATTATTGTTTTTCTAGATGCAGAAAGTAGGTGTAGCATGGCACGCCGGGTAACAGCAAGTATGTGTATATATATGTGTGTGTGTATATATATGTGTGTGTATATATATATATATATACAGACACAGACATATGTGTCTGCCCACTTCTAATGAACTTTAGTACAAAAATACTTGGTGTGATTTGAAAGATGAAGGTGTTTAAGCATCAGAAACCGTCCAACGATCCATGGTTTTTCAGGGCGAAATTCCAACAAAAAAAGTCTTAACGCTTACATATGTTCGTTACTAGCCTTCCGAATACAACGTTTATACGTAAATAGATGTTTGGAATTTCCTTGAATCATTAAAAAGTCCGTCCCGCAGGAGCTGCATAACTAAGTACTTTCCTCAGAATTTGGGTGCGTAGTTTACATTGAATTCGACGGCGAGTACCGTGTTAGCAGACACACACATAAATTTATGTGTATATATGTATGTATGTGTATATATATATATATATATATTTATATCTTGTCTAATTTGAAAGGTCAAGTTAGTTAACCAGCAGTATCCGTCCACCGGAACATGGTTTTTGGAGCGAAATTCGCTCGAAAAAAATCATTACGCTTTCATCATATGGTTGCAAGTATTCGTTTTACAGGCTTCTTGGCCTAGGAAAACGAATGACCCCATTTTTGAAACCATTAAGGTGATAGCTTTAGCCGTTTTCAAGAAAAGTGGAAAAATAGTTGTTGAATCAAGTTTTTGGTTTGGGTACTTAGAATCATGGGATTCAGTTAAAATATATTCTACATGTTTCAAATTCGTATAAACAAAGATGTGTAAATTTTGGTTATGTTTGTAGTTAAGGAAGGATTAGAAGAAAATAATTTATTAATAGACATAAAATGTTTTTGGACATGTATTTAACAGGGTGTCCCAGTCTTAAACCGACAGGCTTCGTAAATCGATGGGGAATCGAAGAACTAAGTCAAAAAGTCCTTTGGCGATTATCTCGTTTTCGAGAAAAAACGCAAAAAAACGTGTTATTTTGGACATATTCCGATTTATCGCTTAAACGAAGGGTTGTACGAAAAAACACCTCAATACAAAAGTTGTAGCCTATTAAATTATCTTTAAGATGAGACCAAGCTCAACGTCTTAAGAAAATTTAATAAGTTACAACTTTTGTTTGAATAGTTTAGTGTTTATTGCAGATCATAACTTATTAACTGAGGCCGTGCCACAATGGGGCGTGGCGGTTAGAGAATGGTGGTAACCCGTAGATAACTCGTCCCCAACATATCGCAGTAGTATTTCTAAAGTGACACAACTCAAAATATGGGGGTTTACAGTTCTGTCTATGAAAGACATAGTAAATATCTCTTTATGAACCATCAAAACTGTATGTACCTAACTTCAGAGCTTCTACACCAGAGGGCCGTTGTATCACTCTTCCTGTCTTAATGTATTCCATCTACATAGGCAAGAGTGACACATTTTCAGTTAAGTTTTATTTTGAGTTGTGTCACTTTAGAAATACTAGTGCGATATGTGTTTCACAAATCAAAATACCCAACAATCTCCAATTAAGCCAAAAAACATCAGGAGTTTGTGCTTCTAAGAACCCAATATAGATATCATATAAAACTAACTAGTTTAATTTTCGCAGGATTTGTCATCCACTATTCCTTAACAAAATAAGAAAGATAAAAGTGTAACTGTTCTCCATCCAGTCTTATCTTGGAGTGTTTTCCATCATGTCGACTCGCGACAGACTGCATGGCGACTAGGCTGATATCTTCTTAATTAGCATTCGTTGTTGTATCATCAAACACGTGGTCACTCATAACACTTACTCCTTAACAGAACAACATTTTTATTTTATTAAAGGCAATGCAATTACATAGGCTTAAATTAGAAGGCCTTAAAGGGTCGATAAATCTATCGAGAGTGCTTTTTGAGTCGATCTGGAGATACAATTCCCGATAAAGAAGTATACACAGGTTTTGTTTTAATAGGTTCGTAAATAAAACTAAAACAAAATAATGGGAATAAACTCGTTGCGAATATATATATATATATATATATATATATATATATATATATATATATATACATATACTTATACATAAAACGTTTTCTTGAATTTTGTAACAAACTAGGAACAATATATAAACTGCATTGAACATTACAACCGACGGAGCACAAAAACGGTTTTGTGGCCATTGAGTCGAGCTAATGAAGTTTACCCTTCATTTTTCTCCATTCTACCTGGGCGTATATAAGGGGGGGGGCTGAGGGGGCTGCAGCCCCCCCCCCTCGAAATTTTGATTTGATCGGTAAACATTTCATAAAGCCCTTAAAAATAAATTATATAAGATAATTTAGTTCATAAAACATATTCTATTTTGAGTGTAATATCGTTTAAGATGTCTAAAACTCTTTCAAGATCTAAATTGTTAGTATTCCATACCCCGGAAATGGTCTCAGCCCCCCCCCGAAATTTTCCCAGCCCCCTCCGAAATTATTTTCTATATACGCCCATGCCATTCTGTATCAAAATGGTTTATGTTGAAAAGTTCTAAACGTATAGTTGATTAAGGGTATTGGAATAAACATTGTGAATTTGACACTGATTTAGTTCTTAAGACGGACGCCAGATGGTTGAGTTACGGAAAACTCTTAAAAAGGTTTCAAGAATTATTGCTAGAAATAACAGCTTTTCTGGAGGGCTGAAGTGACTTCACTCAAATGCTGAAAAGCGGAATATGGCCTAGTTTCTAGAATGCATTTAAACAGGATTAACTTGCTACTTCAAGCTAATTGGAGAACTATTACTCATGGAAGTATGGAGGGGGGCTGGTACCATTTCCAGGGTATGGAATACTAACAATCTACAACTTGGAATAGTTATTCAAGTAAAACGCTATTACACCCAATAAAACCTATTTTTTCTGAACTAAGTGATCTTATTTAATTTATTTTTAAGGTTTTTATGACACATTTTTGCTGATTCGGGGGGGGGGCTGCAGCCACCTCAGCCCCCCCTTGTATACGCCCATGCTATTACTGGCATGATTAGAGCAATTCATGAATTAATTTATTAATTTATTGATAAGGCTTCGCAACTTTGGCGAATCGCCTGCATTTTCATGAATTAAAAACATTTTAATTTAAGGATATTGCAACTTATGACCAAATGAAAAGAATGAATCTCAAACATTTTCCGTCTTTGAAAAGAAGAATTCCTTGCCTGCATTATGATATTTATGAAGCAAAATTATCAAATACTTCGGGCTAATTCGAAATACCTTTTTTTTTTTTTTATTTCAGTAAGTTGGCAAATATCGCATCACTTATTAGTTATCCATTTTTTGTGTAAAGACATTGAGGATTAGCTATTGAAATAGCGCTAATGACCAAGATGTAGATGCGCCGCTAAAAAAAAAAAAAAAAAAAAAAAAAAAAAAAAAAAAAAAAAAAAAAAAAAAAAGCACTTAGGAAATTAGTTGGTGCAGATTATATCAGACACACATCTCAAAGCCACAGTATATCATACAGACATCTCCTGTTTCGGGCCCTAACGTTTTCTCTAGAATGAATAAAAGATAATGAGTCTGCGAAAATCACAAAGTTATTATTTAATTTTAAATGCCAAAAATAGTGATTTTGTTTTAGCGCGGTTCCTAAAAAAAAAACCCCCGCTTTTTACAATTATTGTTTGTCTGTTGGAGGTCCATCTTACTTATTTATTCCGAAAAACTGGTCAAACCCCTCCACTGTGTATATATATATATATATATATATATATATATATATATATATATATATATATATATATATATATATATATATATATGGGGGCGAGGTTAGCTGAGTGGTAGAGCACTGGACTAATAAATAAGCTGGAGGCCTGAGTTCAAATCCCGAGCAAGCACTAAAGATTTTTTCTTCTCGTGTCTTCGAACATGGGTTGAATTCGGCTTCCCTGACCGTCCCTAGGCCAACCCAGCCTTTAATTAATTTAATTAATAATGGGTACCTTGGGTGCTATTGACTCTAGCAGTCGAAGCAGCCAAGGGGAAAATCAGGCGGCCGGAGCATAGTACTGACCACACTATCTCCCTAGTGTGCCGTATGGTCATGAATCAGATACCTCTATAGTATCTGCCCCTCAGGGCCCTCGTGGCCTGTTACGGGACTGATGATATATATATATGTATGTATGTATATATATATATATATATATATATATATATATATATATATATATATGTATGTATATATTTAACCGAGTGCTGTCGAGATCACCAGCACATCTTCAGAGTCCTCCTACAGCTCAGAGAGCTTTAATAGATTCTTCTTTCGACTCGACTTATTTTTTTTTTTTTGCATTAGAAAAAAAATTAAATTAATTTAAAAATATTTCGCTTAGAGCCATCTGCTCAAATAGAAGAACATAAATATGCTTTAGGCCCACCCGACAAAACTACGTAATGTATTGTATGACATATAGTCTTCTTCTTTGTACATGGCCACCGCGCATGCGCGAACGCCAGCGGACACTTTTTTGTTACACATATCGTCTTCTTTTCCGTACATGGTCCTTCATGTTGCGTAGTTGATGTTGTGTATGGATTTGATGTTCCCTTCTTGATGTTGATGCTACTTGGCCTACCTCTAGATTCTATTAACATGATAACCATCTTGAAGGGTGTCTAGGAGGAAACAACAGGGGAATTATTATTGCAAGATAATTAGTTTCATTATCCAACATAAAAAGTTCAGAAGATGATTAATTTTTCATTAGTGGTTTTGCTTGTCGCTACTTCTCGGTATGAAGGTTACTTTACGCGGCATTCTGCAACAATCTATATAATATAATCTATATAAATATAAAGTGAAGATAAATATTTAGTTATTTTATATTCCCAATGAATAGCTGATAATATTCGCGGGTTTCCTCCAACCCTCCATAGAAAGAAAATCCCCTTTATGACGTCATCCCGATCACACAATCCATGGGCCGTCTAGACAATTTCATGATTCACAACTCATATAGTACGAAAATTACTGCTTCAAGTTTGTATATACACAGGGGGTCCTCAAAATAAACGGTAAAACTTCGGGAATCGATGCAGGATGAAAAAACAAGCAAAAAAAGTCCTTTGGCTTTTTTATCGGTTTTGCTTCGTTTCCGAGAAAAATGCAAACAACTAAAACACAATTGTGAAAAGGCATTCTTTCATAATCCCTCTATAAAAATTGTTAAAAGTATATGCTTTATCTTCTACCCCCTCCACTCATCCTCTCACTCCCACCCCAACCTCCTTCAATCCCCCCACCCCAAAATATAGGAGAGAGTATGTCTCGGATTTTGTGTTGAATAATGAAATAATAGGTTTCCATTTTTTCATCCCTCGACTTGACGCAGAGTCTTTCCACACATTCCTCGATAATAAACTATCGTTGTTCTTGGAGGAAGTCCTTTTGGCACAAAGATGGGAAGCTGGGTCTTAGTCTAGCCCAGTACGGGAGGGCCGTCCGAAATTGGTTGGACACTAACTATCCATGGCGTTGGATAGGACCTGGTGGGCCGGTATCTTGGCCGGCTCGATCTTCAGACCTCACGCTCTTGGATTTCTTAGCATGGGGACACATTAAAGATTTGGTCTACAGGGAGCCCATTGGCTCAAGGGAGCACCTCATCCATCGCATCAGATGGGCCTGGGAACAGATTACAGTAGAGCACTATGGTGAGAAAAACTGATTATTATGTCAGCTCAATGAAACAATCCCTAGGTGACGACATTAAATTTCCAAGTTCCTTAGGTCACGCCGCTCACAAATGGCGAAATATTGGAAAAAATTCATTTTTTTTCACCACACCTTTAGAACTACGTTG
Organism: Gonocerus acuteangulatus; assembly: GCA_946811695.1. Taxonomy (NCBI): domain Eukaryota; kingdom Metazoa; phylum Arthropoda; class Insecta; order Hemiptera; family Coreidae; genus Gonocerus; species Gonocerus acuteangulatus. The sequence continues at coordinate 46,820,640 of OX328131.1, forward strand.
ATAATATACTTTCGTCCTTGAGCTCCTAGATCAACTGCGTTCAAGTTTTCATGGTGCGAGGACCATTTGTGGAACTGCAGTCCAGACAACGAACAGTTATAGATGGAGATGTTTCGAACAAATTTTTTGATTTCGTAACTTTGTTAGGGCTAAATAGAAGGCCAACATACCAAAAGTCTCCACCCGTAGCCTTTGAGCCGGAAGGGAGGGGGTTAGGAGGTCCCGTTTTGCGGAGATTCGCTTATATCTCGGTAACCATGCGTCCTAGCGACATGACAATTCTATAACAAATGAAATATGATTAAGTTTGCTATAAGTTCTACTCAATAAAGTTTTTCGAGATATCAGCTCTTGAAATTCTGTAATTTTGGGGAAAAACACTTTTGCCGCACACTTTTTGCTCTTTTCGATTGCACAACTCTTCAACGATGCACTCAAAAAATAAATCTCGGTTAAAGGGTTGCAGGGCATTACATTTCCTCCAATAAAATGTATGAATTTGCTATTTTATGTATTTACCCTCAAACATTAAAACAATTTTAGTGTTAATCGTGAAATCTGAAATTTAGCGACAACTGTCGACCAATGGATCGATGGAGAATTGAAGACAATTTTAAAAACTTTCTTGAATTAGTGCTAATTGCAGAATTTAGAAAGCCGCAACTATAAAAGTCCGTCAAGCAGAAGCTCCATATCTAAGCACTTTCCTCTGAATTTGGGTAGTGTAGACGGCTTTCCAGAACAATTTGCTTAAAATATCCTACATAAATAAAATAAAAAGTCCGTCACGCAGGAGCTGCGTAACTAAGCAATTTCCTCAGAATTTGGGTAGTATAGACTGCATTACTAAATAATTTGCCCAAAAGGGCCTATATAAATAAAGTAAGAACATGAATAGTTCTCTTTTAATTCGTTCAATTATTAAGTTTGTAATTAATTTAATTCCAGAGCTATGTTTATACATGGTACTACACTATTCAATAAATACAAAAAAACTTCATATTTTCGTCTTTTGAACTGACGCAGGAAGAGGATACAGTCCCCCTAGTGATAGAAAGCGCTCCTTGCGGCGGCCTTGCGAACCTACGTCTGGCGGGCTAATCTATTGAAACATAGTACTAAGTAAACCCCCCTTTCCGATTGACCGATTTAGCTCATTTTTACAACACTTTTTTCCCATGACATACCCATGACGTATACCGCGTATCGTTACAATACAGCAGAAATTACGACCGGTATGAGTATATTAGTAATTTGGGTCCGGAGTAACCCCCCCCCCCCTCCAAATAAACCGATTTAGTTTATTTTTACCTGTTGATTACCACTACGAATACCGAGTTTCGTCGAAATATAACAAAAATCACGGCTGGTAGTGGCGAATTGGTATTGTGGGTCCGAAGTGAACCCCCCCCCCCCTTCTAATGAACCGATTTAGTTTATGTTTACATCTCACTTTTCCCTCTAGATTACCACTACGAATACCAAGTTTCGTTGAAATATAACAAATATTATGGCTGGCATGGTCAAATCAGTGTTTTGGGTTCGGGGTAACCCCCCCCCCCCTTCCGGTGGACCGATTTTGGTGGTTAACGAACTCGTTCATTCGTTTGCTAATTGAGTGCTATATACCATGTTTCGTGACGAAAAAACAAAAACTCTGGCCGCTATCGTGTTAACAGACACATATATATTATTGTTATAATAATAAAAAATAAAGAAAAAATTGTTTTTTAATAATGTTTTATTTTACGTATACCTCTACGTTGGGAACCAATATAATAAAAATTTTATAATAATTGATGTTAGAAACTCTTTATCTCAGGGTTAGGGTTCGATTTTCACTAAAGTAACACAAAAACCATTTTACATAAGAAAAAACTCATAGATAAGTTACATTCCGAATTAGACAAACAAGCATTACCTGATATAAAGCCAAATCTGGAACCAACCTCAGAGAACAGGATCCTCGTTACAAATGCATCTTCCTTTTAACTCAACAGACTGCACTGCTTTCAAAAAGACTGACTATGATACCACTGTACATCAAACTGGAGCTGCATCCGGAATGGAATGTTTCTTTAAAAATGCACTATATGTGACTGCTTGTACTTGTCTCTTGTAACCGACTCTCATGTGAACCTGGAGCCACCTTTTCACAGACTGCCTTGTAACAGACTGAACTCAACTTTCATGGCGGTAGCGTCATACCGGTATCCACTGCTACCTGTATCGACTGCTAGACCAATATAACAAATAATAATTGTTTATCACAATGAACCTAACATATCAATGAGCTTTATTGGATTTTCCGAATTTTCTGTGTTAGTTTTTAATTTAGAACTTTTAATTTTTGATGAAAGTTAAATATAAGAAAAAATTTATTTGTTTTTTATTTTCCGCAAACCTTGTATTCGTCTTTTCCCGCCTTTTTTACCTTTAACGTTTATTCGAATTTAAAACTTTTAAATATGTAATGTAAAATATCATTACATTTGCACTTCTGTCAAAAAAAAAAATAATAAAAAAAATGATTTATGCTCGGTATTAAAATAAAAAATAGAATTTAAAATTTGGTTATTGAGATTAGAACTATTGGCCAGCCTGTTATTATTTCTTTAAATTTTCAATAACTTATTTCGTTACATAATTCTTATTCATTATAATTTCCCAAATCAATTTATCATTTTTCATTGTTCATTTTTAAACATTATCATTATTAAACCATCTTATTCTAAACTAATACGATTTGTAAATTTATGATTAATTTTTAAATATTATTATTATCAATTAAATCTTATACTAAACTAATTCTAAATTTAAAAATTGTCCTGGATCCACTATTCATCATTAATATTTTTTTTTTTTGCATCTGTCCGAATTATTTCTAAGGATTTGTTTTATTCTCTTTCTTGGGGGTCGATTTAATTTTGCAATTTTTACTATTCCATTTTGACATTGATACTCAAAAAGAAATTTTACTTTATTTCCAAATTTGATGTCCAAATTTTTCAGATGATCACTGTTGTTAACATTTTTATTCATTATATTACTTTGATTATTACCATTATTATTACTCATTATTTTTAAATTAATTATATGATCATCAACTAATTTTTTAATGTCATTTTGTTTCAAAATCTCATCCATAACGTCTGTACCTATTTTATTTTTTAACTTATCATTAGTTATTTTATTTTTAATTATTTGATTTATTTTCTCATTATTATTATTCAAATTACTCAATAATATTTCTTTACTTTTACCATCTTCATTCATTAAACAAACATTCTCACTTTCATCTTTAGTTTCAAAAATTATTTTATTTTCTTCAAATTTTTGATCATTAATACTACAATCATAATTCAAATTATCTTTTATTAATTCACTTAAATTATCATTACATTCAATTAAATTTTCATCATTTTTCTCATTATTTTTAATAAGAATGTCATCACATTTTTCATTGCATATCTGTACTATTTTGGAAATGTTTTCTTCGTGTTTAAAACAGTCATTTTTTATATCAGCAATATTTGTTGTGTTTATTTTTTGTTTTTGATCTAAATCATTAATAGAATTTTCTGATTTTTTATCATGCCCATTTATTCCTTGTTTTAGCAACTCGATTTTAATGTCTATATCTTTAGATATTTTCTTTTCAAAATTATCGAATGATGTTTTTAAATCGCTAATCTGTCTGACTTGTTCTGTTTTAAAATCGTTGAATTGGTTAATTTGGCTGGCTTGTCCTGTTTTTATATCGTTAATTTGGCTTAGTAATATTTGCAGGACCTCGCCCATAGTATTAGCCATTGGTTCCATAGTATTATCCATTGGTTGTAGGAACTCGCCACTCGCAACATCGGCCGTTTCCGAGAGTTCAACTTCCTCGCATTGGATGACGTCATCACCAGACGCGTTCTGGCTTCCATTCGAAATATTTAAAATACTATTTTCCGACATTTTAATTTATTTATTATTTCTTTACTTAGCCAACAAGTTGGACGCCAAAATGTTATAATATTAAAAAATAAAAAAGAAATTGTTTTTTTTTTTTATAATGTTTTAATTAGATAATTGCGCCGCGTTGGGTCGCCAAAATGTTATAATATTAAAAATATAAAAAAGAAATTTGTTTTTTTAAATAATGTTTTATTCTACGTATACCTCTACGTTGGGAACCAATATAATAAAAATTTTATAATAATTGATGTTAGAAACTCTTTATCTCAGGGTTAGGGTTCGATTTTCACTAAAGTAACACAAAAACCATTTTACATAAGAAAAAACTCATAGATAAGTTACATTCCGAATTAGACAAACAAGCATTACCTGATATAAAGCCAAATCTGGAACCAACCTCAGAGAACAGGATCCTCGTTACAAAAGCATCTTCCTTTTAACTCAAACAGACTGCACTGCTTTCAAAAAGACTGACTATGATACCACTGTACATCAAACTGGAGCTGCATCCGGAATGGAATGTTTCTTTAAAAATGCACTATATGTGACTGCTTGTACTTGTCTCTTGTAACCGACTCTCATGTGAACCTGGAGCCACCTTTTCACAGACTGCCTTGTAACAGACTGAACTCAACTTTCATGGCGGTAGCGTCATACCGGTATCCACTGCTACCTGTATCGACTGCTAGACCAATATAACAAATAATAATTGTTTATCACAATGAACCTAACATATCAATGAGCTTTATTGGATTTTCCGAATTTTCTGTGTTAGTTTTTAATTTAGAACTTTTAATTTTTGATGAAAGTTAAATATAAGAAAAAATTTATTTGTTTTTTATTTTCCGCAAACCTTGTATTCGTCTTTTCCCGCCTTTTTTACCTTTAACGGTTATTCGAATTTAAAACTTTTAAATATGTAATGTAAAATATCATTACAATATATATATATATATATATATATATATATATATATATATATATATATATATATATATATATATATATATATATATATATATATATATATATAAATTTTAATGGGGGTCATTTTCAGTAGGATCGATAAAGATTTGAAGAAATTTTTCAAAAATTCCGTCATGAGTGTAACCTTAATAGCTACTTTCCTTCGGAGGAAAGTGCTAAAAGTTAACCCGGGGAGAACAGAAAACACACACAACCGGCCAGGTTAGCATTCCAGATTCACGGAAGCGCCAAAACATAAAGGCACTGGATTACAATATAAATTTATAATTCAACAAACTTCATTCATGAACGTAACCTCTATAGCTAGATAAGTTTGTGAAGTGGTGAAAGTACTTACGTGTATACTATAGTTATATGATGGAAAATTGATTTTATTCAAATGAGTTACACCATCGTCAGTTGTTGGGCTTCCTCGAAGCCTTGGGAAAGTTTAAGGCTAGTCGTTTCATAAGCAAGGCTATGATATACTTAATGGTAAAATTCATTTGAAGAATAATATATTGTTATTTATGCATGAAAAGGTGTTTTAAAATCATTTGAACTTTATATCTATTTTTTTTTTGTTTGTGTTTAACGGCGTATCAACATTAGGGCTATTAACGCCGGGCTGTCTACAGGTTGCCGCCCTTTTCTATAATGCCAACAGCACGTGGTCGGCCACCCATTCTGGTACTGGCCACGCCTGACGTTGCTTAACTTCGGTGATCTACGGGAACCGGTGCATTCAACATGGCCGTTGGCCTTTTATCTATTAAATAGAAATATCAATAATTTATAGCAAACCAACTTTATTTATTCAAATTATATATATTTTTAATTAAAATAGAATTATAATATCAATTTATTTATAATAGTCAGCTCTAGATCTTTGAGAGGATTTGAGCTAAAAGCTCTAATAACTAATATGTTAATTCAGCCTAATCTTACTAATGCGAGCGTTCCTTTAGCTTTTAAAAATTGAGCCAAGTATTAATCTCCACTTTTTATTTAGCTATATAGAAAAATATACTATTCAGGAAAAAATTACTAGTATAAAGAGTAAAATAGTTACTACAAAAACAAAGTCCTTTGGGCTAACGTTAGTTTACAATAAAGACTGTTGTGCTTTGCTTTGTCTATAACACCATTTATAAAGATAATATAATAATTACATGTATGTTAAATATTATAACAAAAAATAATTACAAATTATAAGGAAAAAATTACTTATTTATTTAGTTTTCGGTTTATAAAACTAGTTATTCAAAAAGGTCACTCTGATTTTTAATGCTTGTGACTAAAAATTATTTATTTTTTTTATTTAAATATTAACGTCCATTATTATTAACTAAGAATTTTGGGAAGGGTTATCTATAGGTTACCAACCTCTTCTAGCCAGGATAGGGCTGATGCCTTTTCTTTTTTCTAAAGAAAAGCCACCAACCCATATAGGGAATCGAACCCACGACCCTAGGCATGGAGTGTTAAGTGCTCACACCTTAACTCTCACGGCCACCGGGCCTCTGACTAAAAATTATAGATGTTAACATATGTCAATTGGTTTTTAAAGTTGAAAAGTTCAAATAAATCTAAATTTACTATAACTCAGCCTAATCATCAACAATTAATTTCTAATATTTGTATTAAATGTACAGTGTAAAAAAAATATGAAGGATAATTGGTATTTTTGTCAGATGGAGGAGGTTCAGGGAATAAAACATGGGAAGTAGCTGTGAACGAGAAGGGGATCTGCAAGCTCGATGGATACTTCCGGAATGACTGCAATTGGTGTTTATGTCAAGTAGACAGGCCACCAGCTTGCATGAATATCGCATGTCCGACAAAATATACTGGTTTGTATTATTTATTTTTGTTTACTTATTATGGGAGCATTGATTAACAAGGTGTCATTAGGTCAGTCCTAATAGGCTTTCAATATGTGATTACGATTGCGATTATAATTACAGACCCTGGAGATTACTTTATAATCAAAATTACAAGAGTGATTATGATTACTCTTGTAAACACATCTTTCATTATAATCACACTTGTAATCACAAAATTTGTCTGCTATTACGACAGTAATCACAACATTGTTCTGTTATTACGATAGTTATTACAACATTTTTCTGTTATTACTTCCGTAATCACAACTTTTTCTGTGATTACGACTGTAATCACACCTTTTTTTCTGTGATTACAACCGTAATCATAACCGTTCTACTATTAAAAATGTAATCATAACCTGTCTGCGATTACAAACAGAATCACAACTTTTTCTGTATTTATAACTGTAATCCCAAAGTATTTATTTATTTTTTTTTTTTTTTTTTTTATAAATTAGGATACTATAATCGGATTCTTACCAATAATAGTACCAACAGTTGACAAAGTCTCAACTCTTCATGTCTATGATGTGAATAGTTTTCCAATTCTCCTTCTCAGATGTATGTTGTGTTTGAGACTTTTCAGTGGTGATTACAGGAGTAGATGTGATTATGTTCGCAATCACAGAAAGGTTATGAATACAATTGTAATCACAGAAAAACATGTGTGATTGCAGTTGTAATCATAGAAAAAGTTGTGAGAACACATAATTACAGAGAGAGTTGTGATTAAACGTAATCACTGAGAAAGTTGTGATTAAAATCGTAATCACAGAGAAAGTTGTGATGAAAATCGTAATCACTGAAAAATCGTATGATTATGAGTGTAATTATAATCAAAGATGTGATTACAAATGTAATTTTAAGCATTTATTTTAATCAAAATTGTAATTATGATTATGCCCAATAGTGGTACAGCGTATGGTTTATTGAAAGAAAAATCATTAATCAAATTATATTTCTTATAACAAATGAAGTTGTCTTAAGATAGGAGATGAGCAAATCCTGAGAATATCTGCCTTCATTTGAATATTTTCCCTAGAGTTATTACCTTCTGTTTATTTCAAACGAGTCCCTAAGCTACTCATTCATGTTCTTGTCACGTTGGGGAATTCTTCGGTAAGTCAAGAAAATTATGAAACTTTAGGAATTAAATCTTTTTCAGCTAATCTCTTATTCAGCTACAATTTTTTCCTGCCAAGTACGCTTTGTCTCTGAAAAAAAAATGTCCAATCATAGAATTTACTGGCCGAGGTATCTTTGTAAATAAAATAAAGATTTATAAAATCTTCTATTCTTCTATTTTAGATTGTATAAAATAGACCCCTATTATGATATTTTTCTGTTTTTTGCATCAAAGACACACAATCCACTCTTTAATAAATTTCTCTCTGTCGATATGTCCAACAAAATGTTGTCTGCTATAGCTTGAAACGAGGTTGATGGTAAACCTCAGAGATAAAAAGCATTTACCTGTCTAAAAATCCACATTTTCCAGGGTTACCACTTTTTTCCTAACTCTCTCTCTCTCTCTCTCTCTCTCTCTCTCTCTCTCTCTCTCTATATATATATATATATATATATATATATATATATATATATATATATATATATAATTGAATATATATATTCATATATTCAATATGTATGTTTTTATTTATGAAGAGTCGAAAAAAAATGTTAAAAAAATTCTGTCATAAGTGGAACCACAATTCCTTTGGGATTTGCTCAGAAGTAGAATACTCACTTACTTATTTAGAGGTAGGCACTACAATAGTCTACAAATGGTGTTCATCCGTACATAGCCACGCCTTTTAGATCTTACTCAACATCAGGATCGAGGTCTTCCTCTACTTCTTATGTCAAAGAGCAGCCTTTTGAGTACTCTTTCTGGGCTCATCCCTTCGGTATGCTTCAAACACTTTAATCAGCAATGTTTTATGAACGCTACAATCACTGCTTTCCCGAAGAGGACTCCTTTCTAAGTTAACCATCGTAGAAACCAACTGAAAGTATTAGAACCACATGAAATACTATTTATTTTTCCAGATGCTCGTTTAGAGTGTAAGCCCGGGAACCGATGGAAAGAAGATTGTAACAAATGCACCTGCTCAGAAGAAGGCTACGCTCAGTGTACTATAAGAGATTGCTCCAGTAAGAAAAGGTTGAAGAGATACTTTGGCCTTGATATTGGTAAGACAACATATTTATTTCTTATACACAACACACTTCTCCGAAATGGACTTGTCTCTTTCTTATTTATTTATTGGGATATCAAGTCTCATTAATCCTCAGTAATGTTCGTCTTAGGTATGTCTTATGAAATAAATATTGTTCACTTACCTGTTTATAATGTTCTGTTACTTATTTTTTGTTAACAAAAAATGTTCTTATAAGCGATTTTTATTTGTTGATCTATCATATTGTTTTATTGGTTTAATTATTCTGTTTTGTAATTCTGCATTTGTGTTTCTGTTTAACTGACAAGGCTTTTAAAGATTAGCCGAAACGTCCTGAATATAGATTTTACAAAAATCGTATTGACGTTTCCTAGCCAACTATTCCCTGACTGGTTATCATCCCGACGTCTAACTTTCTACACGTCATTATAATTTGAAAAGCTTAATAGTAATTAATATAATTATTCCAAAGAGGCTTAAAATTCAATCCAAAATGTTGGCAATTAAATTATTAAACTCATTTTTATTTTAAAATCGAGTTTTAATAACAATTGAGACCAAACTCCGACTATTTCCACACTGGTTTAGTACGCAGGTACCATTAGTTTTCCTTCGGCTTTGTCTCGGGTGAATTTTCATTTATGCTATAAATTGGTGTTTAACATGATGGTTTTTGTGTTTGTGCATTCACAAATATTATGTTTTTTTCTCACAAGCATTGTTCTTTAACAGGTTGAGTGCCAAGCAAAATTTTACATTTTTGCCTCCTAGACCAATGCGTTTTTATGAATACTGAAAGTGTTAGAATTCATATGCTACAATAATTTTCCAAATAAAGTTTTTAGAATATAAAGAATTAAAGAAAACGTTGAGCGGATACCGGTGTCTGCCATGGCCCAACTTACGTATAGTACAGGGTGTTGGGGTCTCCCGTGGTCTAGTGGCTAGCGCGCTAGATTCATAAGCGGGAGATAGTGGGTTCAATCCCCACCGGCACCAGAAATTTGCTCATTTCAGGGCTCGCTGAGAAAATTCCTGGCTGCACCCTGGACGTCGGCGCTAATGGCCAAGATTTATGTCGATGCGCGTAAAAAAAAAAAAAAAAAAAAAAAAAAAAAAAAAAAAAAGAAAATACAGGGTGTCTGGTGGCAAATTTATATTTTTAAATACGCTTATTTAAAAAAGTAGTAAACGGTGCGGAGGGAGGGTGGCGCCGTTGGAATTATCGATTGTGCGGATTTGTCATTCACGATGTCGCAGTGGTCGAGTGAGCATCGTGCGTTCGCTGTGGAGACATTTTTTAAGAGTAATGATTCTTACGTAATTGATCGTTGACAATTTTGTTCAAAGTTCGGTATTCGGCGAATACGTGATGAACCGAGTGTAATTGGACCATTTTTTTTCGAAAATTCTCTAGGCCAGGGGACGAATGTCAATGGTGAAAATTACCAAGGCATGATTACGGAATTCTTTATACCAAACCTGCGAGCTCATCCATCCTACTCTGGTTTTAACACGTTTTAACACGTGGTTTTAACAGGATGAGGCGACTGCACACAGCCAGAGCTTTGATGAATTTGCTTCGGGAAAATTTCCCCCAAAAACTGATCAGTCGCTTTGGGGACATCCCATGGCCACCGAGATCGCCCGATCTAACTCCCATGGATTTTTTTTATGGGGCTACCTCAAAGAGAGGGTTTATAATGACAATCCCCAATCTCTTGTGGCTTTAAAGGAAAATATTTGTCAAGAAATCAGCTCAATTGAACCAAGTTTACTGCAGCGTGTGGCGCAGAACACAAGGCTCCGTTTTGAACAGTGTGTTCAACTCAACGGAAGGCATCTGGATGGCATACTCTTTAAAAAATAAAATCCGCATTTCCATTCTATCGTTCAATGCTCTTAATAAAACTTTGTGTCAATTATTACGTTTTTTATTTAAGTTTGAAAATATAAATCTGCTACCAGACACCCTGTAATACCTGACGCCCTAGCAGGGTATGTCAGGCAACATGCTTATACTCGTCAGTAGGATTGTACATGTCGATATAAACATCTCTTCCATTGTCGTACTTTTATTGTGGTTCGAATGTACTGTAGAGGCTGCTATGCAAAACAATAAGAAGGAAGAATTGAAAAAAACTAAGCCAGAAAAGAAAATAATTCATAAGTAGGGAAACCTCACTTTTGCTTGGAGAGTTTCAACATTGCACATTAATAAACATAGTTCTAAATATACTTTATTCCAAGATAAAATAATATATTTTACGAGTCATAAATATATCTTTTTGTTAATACTGAATTATTTTATTTTAATATTATTTCATAGTGCCTCATAATTTTTAGGGATAAAAAAAAAAAACTGTGCGTGAAGTGAAGAAACTCTAGTGGTTTTTAGAACTGTTGTGCTACCAGCAGTCACACTTTATTCTCAGAATTCATTGATAAGTGGAGACAGAGGGTTAAGGCTGCTGTCTGCCATCGTCTGTTATATAACTCCACCGTAGCGCTCAACCTGTTAAAAGTTTTCAAGCTTCAAGAAGCAAAAACATAATTAATTATTAAATGTTGTCTTTATGATTTATAGACAATGGGAAAAAGAGTCATTGCACTCCTGGGACATCATGGAAAGTTGATTGTAACACGTGTACCTGTTCAGAGAAGGGTCTACCTGACTGCTCCTTGAAGGCTTGTATAAAATGGGAAAGAATTATTGATAGAAGAAATTTAACTCAAGAAATAAAAGGTTGGGTCTACTAAATATATTTATATTTTTCTCTTTTTTTGGAGTTTTAATGCTTTATAATATGTATTCCATTAGCCTTCCAGTGGTTGCACCCAATGTTAGAACAAGGGCGGTCGCACGGTGCCCTTAATGCGTCATTGTGTTTATTTTTGTGTTATTGTGTTTTAAACAGCTTTTTATTTATGTTTTTCTTTACTATTATATTATTTATTGTATTTAAGTCATTATTGTAGACAGATATATAAATGGTAATGGAAATAAGCTCATTTTATCTTTTAAGACAAATTTATTGCCCATAACTTCTTTTATTTTTAAATAATTATTTACTTTCCAATACGACTGGAAATTGTAATTTGTATAATCATTAATGCCTGGAACACACTTTAAAAAAAATTTAACACTATAAGATATTTAAATAAAAGTAGAAATATACATGGTAATTAAATACTAAGAATGTAATTCTTACAATCTATTCAGACAAATCAGCGCCTGCCCCCATTTACTGGATTTAATGTAAATTTGTTCAAGCTTTACATGTAAATTTATTATCTGTATTACATATTATTTTGGTGTTTATATTTTTTTGTCATCCACAAGCATGACATCGCCCTTTCTTTTTCTTTGGAGGTGGTTTTGCATTCTTGTTTCTTGACACCTTGGGATTTTTCTTAACAAAAATTGTTTTTTATTGGAGTGAAGTCACAGAATGCTTGCTCTGGACTGCAAATGTTCATTCATGAGCTAAAATGGAAGACTCTTGCATTGGTCGTGTCGAGCACTGCGTGCATCAGAAAGCTGTTCAAATGGTTGACAAGCTAGAACTGAGGAATGCGTGAAAGGGTAGAAGACCACTCGTCACTGTAGAGGTGGTAGGGTTTTCCCTTGACTTAACGGAGGTCTGTGGGCCGTAGGCTTTCCCGGCAATTACTTACAAGACAAAAGGCTATGGACTCCGTGCGTCAGCACGACTGCTGGAGGGTTAAAGTTACAATTACAAATTATATAAAAAACAGTTTTACCTAAGAGCCTAAAGAATGGTATTTTAAGCAAATTCTTTTTAAACTTTAACATCTTACCAGAGTTATCACATTAAATGAACATTACTCAAATTTCAGATAGACAATTATCTTATTTTAATAATTTTGAATCTTAAATTAAATATCATAAAAGTTCTGAAATTAGAGTTGTAACAGTGTTCTTGCCAATGTGTGGTATGTTAAACGCATATGTATACAATTAAATGAGACAATATCAAATTTTGACGTAGAATTTTTTAATAACTGTAGTAAATTCCTTACAATGATATAGTTATGAGTTAAGGTTTTCTATTTACTTTTTATTTCAAACGTATTAACATCTTACCATCCGTATTTTCCATAAGTATTTTCTTATTTGCTTGAAGAATGCGAGAGGGAAATACAGAATTTGCCTCACAGTACGATTTTCAGAAGATGTTGTTACGTAATTGATTATTTAAATTTCCTTAAAGTGTATCAAGAGAGTTGATTTTCTTTTTTGAAAATCCCTTGATGTTAATTTGAATGTAGATGGCCTTCTTAATAAATTCAATCCATCGTATCTGCTTGGGAAAAGTGATATGAAGAATTATAAATTTCTTTATTAGATTTAGATAATTTTGGTTTGCCTTCTCTTCCGCAGATATCCTTAATGAGGATGGAAAGTGCAAATCTCTCATGATAATGATGAAGATTGGTTGTAATACATGCTTTTGCTCTGGAGACGGAGAGCTTTACTGCACTTTAAGGGAATGCTTCAAGAAAGATCAGAGAGAAAAAAGAGCTTCTGATGGTACGGAAATTATATCATTTACTTGTCGAGATAATTCTAGCTTCTTACAAAAGTCCTTGTGCGTACACAACTTGTTTACTTTCAGCTTTATACTTTAATCCTTATCCCTTCTCTTACGAATACAATGAATACAATTATTTTTTATTATGTACGTTCCCTGCTATTTTGTATAATAAATTTTCACCAGAAATGTCGGAGAAAAAATTTTTCATCCAAGGCCTTTGTAGGCATTTTTTGAAGAAAGGTCTTAGAGCAAAGGCCTCAGCAGAGAAAATGTGCGCAGTGGAAGGGGAAAGTGTAGAACATCAAACCATATTTCTGTTCAGGGAGTTAAATTCTAACAAGAGAAGCCTTGAAGATAAACCTAGATCAGACTACCCTTCAATCGTCGGTGTATCTATGCTACTCGAGTATGTTGGTCGGAGTCCACAGGTCACAACTGGAGGATTGGCAGAACAAATGGAAGTTTCAAATGCCAGAATTAGCCGGTACTTAAAAAAGCTTGATTCCTCATGACTTGTCTGCACGGTTAATCAAAGAAACATCTTCAGAAATGGAGTAAATTAGCGTCTTTCCCCACCCTCCTTAAAGACCTCACATCGCATGGTCTAACGATGGTCTTTTCAGGTGAATGGCGTATTTTTTGGTTGGCACTTTAAAAAACTTTGATGATTTCAAATATAGATGCAAGAAGTTCTTTGCCACGAATACTGCACAGTCTTATCTCCATCAAATACAACTTAAGCCGGACAAATGGGTTAGATTAGTTGAAAATGATGGCCGGTATTATGAAGAATAAATTTTAATTGTAAATTTTGTATTCAGGTTTCAATAAAATTGACATTAGGCATAAAGACGTTTGTAATTGATTTTCTAGAGGAGTATTTTTACTTCCTGTAAAAGTTCTAATATGTATTTACATAAGCCCTTTTCATGGATATTTCATGCCACATAGCAATCAAATTTATTTTAAAATAAAATGGATTTATCATTTTAACTAACAAAAAAAGTTTACCTAGTAAAGTCGATGTCATAGTGCTTCAATATAATGCTTCTCTGTAGTACTTGGAACCTTCAAATAAATATAAACTCTATTCACCTTCAATGGAACGAAGCCAAAACTTCACTTCCGAAACTATCAGCATAATTGATATAAAGTATGAATATTATTCTCATATGATTAGGACCCCAAAGAATAACATTGAATGTAATTCTTGCATTTATTTCTGTATTTCTTTCCGTTTTCATTTAAACATTCCATTCCTGTGTTGATATGGAGGATAAAATTAAAAAAAAACAAAAAAAAAAACATGATTATTAAGAGAAAAAAGAAACTGATTTTCAATTTCCCAGAGTGCATGAGACTACATTCTCTAGACCGAGGAGATGATTTTTACATTGATTACAAAATCTGCATCATATGCCGTATGCGTATGCGTGTGTGGAGCTAATCTGCTGTAGATATCCCGACCGGGCTTTGTGTGATTTCCCTGCTTCTAGATATTCTAAGGTGTCGCTAAAAAGGACTGTGGGAAGACACGGCTGCCTTCAAATAGACCACAAATCACTCCGAATTCGTACAAGATGGAAGAATAGACTTTTTCTCAGTCCTTCCAACGTGATTTTTTTTTTTTTTTCAAATTGATTTTTTCTCACTTCTTACATCAACGTCATATCTAAAAAAAATGTAATTTTTTAGGAGAGCGATTTTAAAATTTAAATATAGAATAAAATGTTCCAATTGATATTTTTATGATGTAGCAGATCAGTTTTAACAATAGCTGATTATTTTTGGGCATTTGGAGGAGACTAAGTAACAAATTCAGTAGAAGTAAGAAAGCAATAAACAAGTAACAAAGTAAAAAATTTGTTTTGATTTATTAAGTTCTTGCTCAAAATTTGAAACATTACCTGGAGGAAGTGAAAATATGTTGTTGTTTCACTAAAATAATATTATTTTGATTTAGGAATTTCCCTTACAATACTGGGATAAAACCAAATAGTTACTTTCTTGATACAAAACTTTGAATGAAAAATACATTTAACTGGTTTGCAAAACTACAAATATGTTTCCTGCTTATTAGCACACTTTTAACTAGGATTAACAAGGGAAGATAAAAATATGACAATCTTGCGAGTGTATTCTACACTTCTAGAGCATTCTGAAAATAGTCAAAACTAAAAATTAAATTTTTTACAGCCAAGCTTTAGTTGTTTTATCTAAATACTGTCATAAGCCTGTTTAAGGTTAATAAATAAATGGCGAAGAGTTATGTTATTTTCGTAAGACATTTTGAACATAGGCTTACGGTAGAAAATATGATTTGTTGTGGATCTTCCCGAACTAAAGCCACTTTGCTATTCACCAATAGCCTTTAAGTTTGCTCTTTGGCTGGCTCTTCACACAAATTAAAAAGCTGTGATAATTATAATAAAACACTTTTATAGGTAAAATCCCTCCTGGAGGTAAATGTAAACCAGGAGAACGTTGGAAGTTAGACGTGTGCAACAACTGCGTCTGCACCCACACTGGATTTGCATCTTGCACTCTCAATGAATGTACTTCAGCTAAAAGGCCTAAGAGATCTCCCGCTGAGACAGGTGACTAGTTTATTAAAAAAAAAAAAAAAAAAAAAAAAAAAAAAACATATTATATTTAAAGCACAATTAATAATTCCATGAAAGTGTCAACTCAAGGTGAACCTTCGAGTACGGCCAAGTGGAGCTGTATGAATCCAATATGGTAGAGATATGTCAGCTGATCAGGGGATAGGTCATATGTTTAAAATTAATTCCCAGAAGAAATATAATCTACTATATATTTGTCAAATACCACTCACTCACTCACTGACCAATTGAGTTGGATGACCCTCCAGGGGGGTCGCCCGGGCTGGGCGATCCCAAAATACTTGACAGAAGAATTTGAAATTTTGCATGGGCACTACCTTTAGGATGTAAACACTCGCTAAGAAAGGATTTTTTGATATTCAAATGTTTAAGTATTTTTAGAGGGGTTTGAATTTTTAGTTGGTTTTAAAGAGAGCTTGCATGCCTAGGCAGCATGCGTCGCTAGGACGATAAATGTACTGTCGCTAGGTCTGCTGTTACTGTACTGTAGCTACTTCATAATATTATTTTTATTTGCCGTTAATTTCAACTATGATGGCAGATCTTGAATTACTAGAAATAAGCTGTGATTTTGTCCCTCATAGAGTTTACGCTATACCTGGTGATGGTCCATCCGAGGTAATAATATCCCGAACCCTTGCATAGCCTCCTCACCCATCAGCATCCCCAGTCAGAACACTTCTTGGAAATGCTCGCAAATATAATGGGTGTTTCCAAATGACATCTCAGAAACATAAATTTTTAAATTTTAATGTCCATTTATTATTGGCAACGAATTTTAACCTGTACTGGTTAAACTCCTGTTACTGGTAACCTATAGATAACGGGTTATCTCTAGGTTATCTGATTGTTGACACTCGTCCGGAGCGCCCCAGTGTCAAGAAACATTAAACTTTGATTACTTTTCAATTGATGAATAACTTATAGTATGACAGGAACCTTGCTACAATAAACTGCACAAAATTATTTAGTAGCGTTAATTTTGATGATATTTAACGCAATAAAATAACATCCTTCACATTTGAAACCAACTCCTGAGATTATGGTTTATTTAGATGTTGTACTTCAGATTTAGCATGCTTCTTCTGTCCCCCCATTGGGAGGCAATCCGCTTACAATGCCAACCCCATGACTATCCGGAACTGCCTACTAGCCATTTTCACCTATCAATGTCCTTACTTTGCATATATATATATATATATATATATATATATATATATATATATATATATATATATACATATATATGTATATATATGTATATATATATATATATATATATATATATCCATATATATCCATATCCATATTTATATGTATTATATAAAATTCTTGTGTCATAGTGTTTGTAACAAAACTCCTCTGAAATGGCTTGACCGACTTCTTTAATTTCAGAAATACATTTAAACCATTTTCTCTTGTATAACACCTATTTTTACACAAATAAGTTAATGTTTTTTTTTTTATAATGACTTCTAAATTATCTTTCAAAGAGAAAAAACATTTTCTTTTAGGTAAAATTCCTCCTGGAGGTAAATGCAAACCAGGAGAACGTTGGAAGCTAGACGAGTGCAACAACTGCGTCTGCACCCACACTGGATTTGCATCTTGCACTCTCAATGAATGTACTTCAGCCAAAAGACCTAAGAGATCTCCTGCTGAGACAGGTGACTAGTTTATTAAAATTTTAAAAAATACTATATAATACATCTATATCTCTTAAAGCAAGGCATAAATACATATTTTGCATAAAGCAGTTAATACTTTTCTTAGGTAAAATCCCTCCCGGAGGTAAATGTAAACCAGGAGAACGTTGGAAGTTAGACGAGTGCAACAACTGCGTCTGCACCCACACTGGATTTGCATCTTGCACTCTCAATGAATGTACTTCAGCTAAAAGGCCTAAGAGATCTCCCGCTGAGACAGGTTACCAGCTTATTACCATTTAAAAAATGTTTCAGAATATAAGATGAGTTAAAAATTTGTTGAGAATTGAGCAGTAAAAGCATGGATTGTATTGTTGTGTTGGTAATCTTGTCTGTAATATATCTGCACACTGGTTGCCATTTTGCACATTTAGCCTGTTGACTGTCAAGAAGGTGACATGTGTTTGCTTATTAGTGGAGATTATTTTAAAAAATGGATCAGAGAAGGTGAATTAAATTTTGCTGTAAAAATGAATTTATATATTATAACAGAGTGTTAGGAATGTTCAATGTTGTTATTGGAGAGTCTGTTAAGAGGGTTAATGTTGTGACCCATGTTACCAATCGTCAAATTCACGATTGGTGTAATTATTTTTATGATGGCCTAGGAGATACTGAAAATCATAGGTTTTCTAGTTGCCCCTGCACATCAACAGCTGATGATAACGTGGAAAAAGTTAAATAACTGATTATGACCAATATCTGATTCAAAATCAGAGAAATTACTGATGATGTTAGTATTCATCAGCTTGCTCATCCATCCCATGAAATCTTTTCAGTTGTTTTGCTATGAAACGTATGCCTGTAAAATTTCTGCCAAAAATGTTGAGTTAAGAGCAAAAACAGTGGCAAATAGAAGTTGCTAGAACAAAACAGAACTACTGAAACGTTGGATTAGAGCCAACAAAACATGGATGTAGGGATGTGATCTGTAAACTAAGGCTACATCAGCTCTGAGGAGGCATCCCGGGTCTCCAATACGGCAAGAATCTCAGGATTTGATTTCGAATGTGAAGGATGCTCACTGTTTTCATCAATTTTAATGATATATTGCCCCTTCAGGTTTTACTAAAACACCTAACGATCAATAAGGAATACTACCTACAAGCTCGAAGTTCCTTGTGGAAAGCAATCAGAAAAAATGCCGAAAGTTTTGGCAAAACAATTCATGTCTTCCCCATCTTGATAACAAACCTATTCACTCTTCATTGCGTGTTTGTGGATTTTTCACAAGAATGACACTGATGATGCCTCAGCCTCAATATGCTGCAGTTAGGTTCTGTTGAAACTATAAATAAAGATAATCTTAAAGGGCTATTGTTTTACATGCATAGATTAGATTAAAAGCACAACACAGAAATAGCTAAACACTATACCAAAAATGGGTCCAGACATGTTTTGAGGATTGAAACAATCGCTAGTACTACATAAGTGTGCAATGATGACTGCTTTGAACAAGATAACATTTACTTGGATTAATAATTTTAACACTTAAAGCAGAACATCCATCTGTCAGACGGGTATAGTTTTAATTTATTCCAAAGGTGGTGCCTTACGTGTACCTAGGAGGTTGGGGGCCTAAAATAGTCCTCAGTGTACATCCGAGTGGGAGCCGAGAGTTTATTGTGACGTTTGGATGTGAGTGACCTTGAAATAACGACAATTTGGTGCAACCCACTACGTCTGGGAGACGGATGTTCCTCTAAGCAGCAAATCTGGCTCCGTCCCACAGACGGATGTTCCTTTATTCGCATTTTCTTTTTTACGCAACACTTTTTTTTTATTGATGATAGTGTGTTATTTTTAGTGCGGTTCCTCCCTCCCTTCATAGGGAGGAACCCCGCTTATAAGGTTGATCTCATGAAACAATCCGGGAGTGCCGACTAAAAAATTTTGCGTTTCAGAACCCCTAGAGACCGAAAATAACTGTGGTTCAAATTTGTATATATATATATTTATTTATTTATATATATATATATTTGTCTGTTTGCTCTTATCCGGCCTTAATAATGGTCCGATTTTGATGAAATTTGGTACAAAAATCTTTCGTCTAATTTGAAAGGTCAAGTTTGTTAACCAGCAGAATCCGCCCACCCACCGGAACATGGTTTTCGGAGCGAATGTCGCGCAAAAAAAAATCGTTCCGCTTACTTCATATGCTTGCAAGTACTCATTTTCAAGGCGATAGCTTTAACCGTTTTCGAGAAAATTGGAAAAATATTGTTGAATACCGTTTTTGGTTTGGGTACTTAAAATCATGGGATTCAGTTGAAACATTTTCTGCATGTTCAACTTTCATCAAAACTAATATGCTAAAATTTTGGTTACGTTTGGAGTTAAGGAAGGGTTAGAATAAAATATTTTATTAACAGACATGAAAAGTTTTGGCAACTTTGTATATTTTCCTTAATATCTCTAAAACGGTTGAGAATCTTGGGAAGCGGAAGTTTACCATTCGATAGCTTACTAAATTCTCTACAAAAAATACTCTAAAGAAATTTTTTATTAGGCATTGTCGATCGGAGAAATAAGTGCTTAAAACTTCAAATGTGTTTGTTTTGTTCTTTTGATCGGGTTTTCATAGTTGTATAGCTTACATTTTAATGGGTTGTTGTTTTTTTAATTGCATTTATTTATAGAATTAGTATTACTGTAGAAGAAATCAAGAAAATTAGAAACATTTTGACATATGTTTAGATATTTGAAATAACTATTTGTAGTAGTGGGGTTGGCCAACCGGTGGTGGGTGGGATTCCAGGTATAAGGGTACGCTGCCCCTTGGTAACGGGCCCTTTGTTTACGGGGGAAAGGTTGAACCAAAATAATAACGGTTTCTATTTCAATCTTCCCAAATGACACTAGGGATAAGAACTGAACCGCGCTAAGATGACGCAGTTCCTGCGAGTCGGACTTTTATTACTAAAACCCATCAAAATAATATTTAGATTTGGTCTGGAGGATTTTGTACCAATAGGAGAAGATGGCGATGGCCAATGGCGATATTTTACCACCTGATAGCCGTGACATGTGCTAAAGCATATGTTTTGAACGGACATTATAAAAATAAATCAGGATTGGATTTTATTACTGAAAGATAATCTTATTATCACAAATCTGCCTTTTGACTTGAGAGTATTGATTAAAAAATCTCTTAGCTATGAACCTCCAGCGCAATCTTTGAGGACATGGGACTCGTCTACTTCAAGACGAGATAAATTTATAGATAAATCAAAATCAGGAGACCTTTTGGCGACCATGAAAACTGACAAACTAGAAAACATGAAGATATTGCCCATAACAGAAGAGCTGAGTGACAGCCGATAAATGTGTCAATTGTGGGACCCCCACGATTGTTTCTAATGCTCAAAAAAATGGTGCAATATTTACTTAAACTCCCTGTTAGAGTAATGTTGCTGTATATAATTGTTTTGCAATGTTCCTGGCATAGTACAAAACGTTTTTGTACGACAACTTTGCTGAATAGACATAGTTTCCATAATATTGTGTTTCTTTGTTTGAGGGGAGGGGGTACATAACTCAAGTTCCTATTACATTTATGAAGAAACAATGCTAATTGTAATTGTTTATACCATTTTGTTATTCTTTCAAATATTTTTTTCTCTAAATATGTTTTTGTTCCAGATAAAGTTTTTTAAATAATTGCTATTTATTTCCAATTTTTTTAGTCCATTATGAATTTTTGTCTTTATTTGGGAGTGATTTATATTAATTAAAAATTCATAAGCAATCTTCGCATTTAATTTTGTTAAGTAAACAGATAAAAACCCACCAAATTACACGTTGTTTACGAGAAATATGGGTACCCCGTCTAACAGATGGATGCTCCTCTAAATGTTGAAAAACGAGATGTTCTGCTTTAAGTGTTAATCAAATTAAAATTCTCAATACATTATGACACGCTTTGTACTTTCAAAACATACAAAGGAAGACAACGTAATATATATTTTATATAATAAATACATATTTTATTATTAACCAGTTAATGCATTTTTTAGGTAAAATCCCTCCTGGAGGTAAATGTAAACCAGGAGAACGTTGGAAGTTAGACGAGTGCAACAACTGTGTCTGCACCCACACTGGATTTGCATCTTGCACTCTCAATGAATGTTCCGCATCTAAAAGGCCTAAGAGATCTCCCGCTGAGACAGGTAGAAATGTTTTTTCCTACAATACAATAGGATGGGTATTAAAAAACATAATCATCTCATGTATTGTAGGATCTAATTTAAAACTTTTTTCTAGTTTCATTATTCAGGGGCTGAAATCAGGATTCCTTTGCTCCACCAAGCTTCTCATTTAAGCTCATTCTTGTGAAGGAGAAAAAATCATGTACTCGCCTCATGGTATTGACCACACTATCTTCCTGGTCCATGGTCATTCATCAGAAACGTGTAGTGTCCATCCCAATCTCTCCTTAAGACCAGCCATTTTTCTTTTGTATGAATAGATGAATAGGCCATCTTGGAAAAATAGTGCTCCATGTTCAATCTTGGGTTGTCCAAGGGTTGAGACTGGGATTCCATAACATCCTTCAGCCCAAAAAGAATGAGTGCCTGTACAGCGTAAGTTCAGTCACCCAGAGATTAATATTGAGCAAATAACTTCCCCAGTATGCCATACAGTCATGAACCAGAAACCCGTTCAGTCCCTCTGTGTCCTTGTGTGCCAGCCATTTTTTTTTATTACTTGAATTTGCTATCTAAGTGCCCTATGCGTAATCATGTAATACCTTTTTTTAAAAAGTGGCCGTCATCCTAAATTCTCTTTTATTAATACAAACCATTTTTTTGTAAAGGTAAAATCCCTCCTGGAGGTAAATGTAAACCAGGTGAACGTTGGAAGTTAGATGAATGCAACAACTGCGTCTGTACACACACTGGATTTGCATCTTGCACTCTCAATGAATGTAATTCAACTAAACGACCGAAGAGATCTCCTGCTGAGACAGGTGACTAGTTAATTACAATTTATGATAAAATGCAATATAATATCGAGCTGATGTTCCTCTCACTGACAAAGACAAAAAGAAGATTTGTCAAAACAGGAACTTTGTTCACTCTGACTTGCTAGTCATACTTATGATTTATTAACACTTCACATTAGAATGTAAAAATTCAAATTCTTTACGCTCTTACCAACTTATTCGTTCTTCAAGAAACAGAACTACTCCATTTTCTCTCATTCATGTCTTCTACAAACATCCATCAATTCTATAGGACCTGTTGTGAGGCAAGGTAAATTCTAATCAAGGTCTGCTGTAGACTGAGCTGACTGGACACTTAAGGCTATTCCTTCCTATAATTCTCTCCTTAGCAACTAGGCTACTGGAAGTTTCTTGTTTCAAACTACTCAAGCAATTCAGAACCCTTAAAAATACTGACATTTCTAACATCTGCCTTCTGAGCTATAGTGAAAAAATGTTTTTGGTCATACAGACAGATAGACAGCTGTTTTTTTTTTTTTAAAGGGTTATTCGGTGTCTTTGAAACAGGAAGATATCATGAAACGGGATTTATTCTATGCTCTGTACAGACAAACCCTTTAATATGTTTATATAGATTTAAAGCAAACAACGGTAGACCTAACTACATTTTTTCTCATAAATGAGTTAATATTTCTTTTAGGTAAAATCCCTCCTGGAGGTAAATGTAAACCAGGAGAACGTTGGAAGTTAGACGAGTGCAACAACTGCGTCTGCACCCACACTGGATTTGCATCTTGCACTCTCAATGAATGTACTTCAGCTAAAAGGCCTAAGAGGAACACTCCTGAAGATGAAACGAGTAAGCTCAAATTTATTACAAAAATAAATTAGAATATTTTATTAGTATTAAGGTCGATTCACACTAGACCGCGGCGGGACCGGGCCTAGCCACGGCCGGGACACGGTGAAACAATCACCCCAGCATTTTCAATGGACTTGTTCGCTACACCGTGCCGAATCCATGTTTTATGCTTGTCTGATTGATTGTCTCACCGTGTCCCAGCCGTGGCTCGGCCCGGGTACCGACATAGTCTAGCGTGAATCAACCTTAAATCTTATTTATTTTTATTGCTCAGTCTTAAATTACTGTAATATTTGACTGGAATATTTCCTCTTCCATTAAAATGTCTGTCACACAGGAGCATCATAACTAGGCAGATTCCTCAGAAAGTGGGTAGTGTCGACTGGAGTCCTGAATAATTTCATTAAAATAACCTATACAAATAAATAAACATGAATGGTTGTGTTATTTTATATTTGCAATGAATTGCAGGCTCAAGTACTAATTTTTTAATTAATTTTCTTCCAGAGTATTGTGATATACAAACTAAATAAATACACAAGACACACTGGAGGAACCGAGTATAGCACTCCTTTTGATAGGAGAAACAACCAACGCCTGAGCCTGTTTAGCTGCATAATTCAATTTAAAAATAACACAGATAAAACCCCAACTTCAATTGAACCAATTTAGTTTATTTTTAAAATATATATTTCTCTTTAGATTTCGATGATACCAAGTTCTGGTACAATAGAAAATAAATTATGACCAGGATTAGAAAATTAGTAATTTTGTTCCGGAGTAAACCTTCCCCTCTTTGATGTGAACCGATTTAGTTTCTTTTTTCTTCTGATTCCCCTGTCATTTACCGAATTTCCTTGCAAAATAACAAAACTTAATGCCAGTATGGACAAATAAGTAATTTGGGAGTAAAGCACCTCTCCAGGTGGACCGATATTAGTGTTTAACAAGTCTGTTTAATTGTTTTCTCAGTGCTTCATATAAAGTTTCTTGGCAAAAAAAAATAAAAAATAAAAAAAAAATAAAAATTTTTGCTAAAAGCACATGAATGTTCTAGGCTGGTAAGTTTCAGGTAAACTCCTGATTAAACAATTTTGCTGGTTAAAGACCTCAATTCATCATTTTTAAGAAGTAATTTTTGTTTCCTAATAGATAGTCGATAAAGATTTGAAGAAATTGAAAAAAAAATGTTTGTGATGACTGCCACCTCAATCGCTATTTCCGTCAAGAATGTTCTTAAAACATACATTTAACATCAAGTAAAGTTAAAGTTCAATATGAGAAGAAAATACAGGCATATACATTTTTGTTAACAATAATTGTAAAATTTTGGTAGATTGAGTATATAATTTTTGTCTTAGTTAAACTGACTCCTGGAGAAGATTGCAAGCCAGGAGATAACTGGATGATAGATGAATGCAACACGTGTGTTTGCATCCATACTGGCTATGCGTCCTGTTCACTAAACGAATGCACAATATCTACAAGGCCCAGGAGGTCTCCTGCTGAGGCTGGTAATGTTTTTTATTTAACAATGTCCTTACACACTTACAAAGAAACATTTATTAAAGAAAAGAGGTGGTCAAGAAGGATTTCCAAAAAAGGAAGTTGAAACTTTCCATTCTTTGTAAACATTTTCTAAGTGATGACAGATATAGCGCTGCAGATTGTGTGTGTAGTGAAGCTTGTCAAATAAATAAAATGTATTATGACACTGTATACAAAATATACTGGGCAGTATAGGCCACCAGTGGCATAATTTTCAAATCATTATTTTTTAGGAAAATTAACTTGACAGACTGGTATTTGAACCAAGAATCTCCATTTTACAATTAGGTATTACGCTTCCTCTCATGCTATGATGTGAAGCCAGGCATGGGATAGTATGGAGGCCATGACGTCATATGAAGCACCGTATGGTAACGCACCATAACTTTAAAACAGGAGATTTTGGGTTCAAAGTTATTTTTCCTAAACAATAAAGATTTGATGTACATATACATATAAAGTTTGCAATTTCTGTAACATATTTTCAAGTAGTTTTGATTTCAAACATAACATTAAAGTAGATCCTGCAAATTAAAAGTAATGGGGGGGGTAGGATAGACATATATTTAAACTAAAACCATTTAATATTAAGTTGTGCACAATATAAATTTTAACAACGGTTATTTTTTGTATCAAGTAGGTAGGAATGAGTAAGATATGAAGAATCTTTTCAATAATTCTTTTATGAGTGCAATCTTAATGGACACGTTTATGTATATATATTTGATAAAATCCTCCATGTTGGGCACCAAAATGTTATAAAATTATTTATTTTAATGCTTAAATGTATTACAATATATATATATATATATATATATATATATATATATATATATATATATATATATATAAATACATACATACATACATACATACATACATTCTGAAGGAATTTCGCCATTAAGATTGCACTCATAAAAGAATTATTGTAAAGATTCTTCATATCTTACTCATTCCTACCTACTTGATACCAAAAATAACCCTCGTTAAAATTT
Source organism: Gonocerus acuteangulatus (assembly GCA_946811695.1). Lineage (NCBI taxonomy): Eukaryota > Metazoa > Arthropoda > Insecta > Hemiptera > Coreidae > Gonocerus > Gonocerus acuteangulatus. The sequence goes on from OX328131.1 coordinate 46,846,874, forward strand.
ATATTGTGCACAACTAAAGAGAAAGATGTGGTGTAAAAATAAGGAAACTCCCCTATGTGTGGGAATTTACTCTGAAATTGAATGATTAATTTGCCCATCTCGGCCATTATTTTCATTTCCTATTATGCCCAACTAATGATAAATGTATGTTGTAAAAAAACTTGGTCCATTGGAAGGTTGGGTTTACTTTGGAACAGAATTAAATAAGAAATTAAGAACTGAGTCATCTGTTCATAACCAAAACTATTTATAATGAGTTGTAGATAGTTAGTCGTCAAAATGATAGCCAATCAGGGAATAGTTGGAATTCAATTAGGAAAACACCAATATCATTTTAGTAAAAATCTGTCTTCAAGACGTATCAGCTACTCTTTGGTAGCCTTCATCAGCAATGCATGCTGGGGGTCGAGAAAGACCAAAGTTAGAAGTTAAGAGACCCTGGTGGAGCTCCTGAGTGACAGACTTTTTTTATATGAAACACATCTAGAATAAAAATATATTAACCAGAGTAGTTATAGAGTACAACTCAATCTTTTCAATAGGACCTGTTTGTTTTGAATAGGAAAAGTGCCTCCGGGTGGGAAATGTAAACCAGGTGAACGTTGGAAGATAGACGAATGTAATACCTGCGTCTGCACGCACACTGGCTACGCCTCCTGCACTCTCAATGAATGTACTACAGCTAAACGACCTAAGAGATCTCCTCCTGAGACAGGTATAAACATAGCTATTTATAAGGATCATTATACATTGGGGATTATTCACATAGTTAATACCTCTACTATGTAGGAACAATTTCTTTGGAGAGAAGAGAGGTAATTTTTAAAAAAAAATTAGCAGGAATTTTGTGTCCTTTTAAGCAGTGCTCAATCAAAAAAATCCTATATTGTGTCAGCAATGAATGTCAAGAGTGGAGAATGACCAAAATAAGCGGCTAAATGATCCTGGTGAAAATATAGTGCCTACTTATATATTTTCACCGTGGTCACTGAACTGCTTAGTTTGGTCTTTCTCGATTCATTGCAGACAAAGGCTACCAAAGAGTAGCTGAAACTTCCTTAATACAGATTTTTACAAAAATCGTATTGATGTTTTCGTAGGGCAGTGGGAAATCTAAATCTTTTCTTTGAATACATTTTTATTATTTTGTTTTTTAAAAACTTCAGATTTTATTTATAGAGAGTTTTTAATTCTTAATTTTCTTATAGGAAAAATGAATGCTGGAGGAAAATGCAAGCCGGGAGATAAATGGAATCTAGATGAATGTAATAAGTGTGTCTGTACGCATACTGGCTACGCTTCTTGCACACTAAACGACTGTACTCAGAAAGGCAGAAATAAGCGATCTACTGATGGCTCACGTACGACTGATTTATTTTAATCTGTTTTCTTTGTCCATATGTTTTGTTATTTAAACTTAGAACTATGCTTATGCTTATTATTTTTTTTTTTTTTTATTTTTTTTTTTTTTTCATTTCTTAGACAAATACATTCGTTGAACTAGATTTGTTTTCTTGATGAACCCCCTTAATAAGATCTTGTAAGCTATTCTTGTAGTGTGCATGCTCTTTGATTTAGTAACACTCGTATTTTGAGTTTGTTGTTTTGTTTGGTGTTGTGCTTCTACTATTTTGTTCTATGTTTGTGGTTAATGTTGATTGTAGAATATAATATCGTTAAAGCAGTTATTTTATTCAGCATGTCTAGCTTATAATCCCTTTTCTTCTTCTTTTCTTAGTTATATAATTTGTAAATTGTACATATTCATTAATTACTTAAGAATAAATGTATTGTAAAGAACGTTTGACTCACAGTAACTGTGTCATCTTAGCACATTTCCATTCTTATCCCTAGTTTCATTTGGAAAGCTGAGGAATCAGATACCTCTACAGTATAAGCCCTGCTGGGCCTTTGTGCCCTCTTACAGGGCTGATTTTTCTCAGTAATGTTATTCTTCCTTTTTGTTTTTTGTAAAAAAAAAAAAAAAAAAAAAAAAAAAAAAAAAAAAAAAAAAAACACTTGGTCACCAGAGAAATTACTAGTCCCCTATTATAATTATTAAGAAAACAAGTGTTATCTTAAGGAATAGCTTTTCAATGATTTTATTTTAAACTTAAATACTACATTTTTAATGATTTCTGCCAATTTCTAAAAGCCAAATCGTAGTTAATTTGGGCTTGTGATATATTATATGAACGGTCCTGGTTGTGTATTCAGTTCCGTCTAATGGTAGTTTTTCTTTCAAGAAAAGAAAATACATCAGCCTTATACTTGCTAAAATAGTGTGGTCACCTATAGGTAACAATGCATTCAAATCTCTTATTTATAGAATTTCAAGGTTTAAATAAAACAATATATATTTAACTTCTAATCCTTATTGGAGGTTTTTATTTCATGAAAGACTGTAAGGTAAGTTTGATATTTTATTACATAATTTAAGTGATATTTGCCCTAGATGCTTCATATCAATCATTTTACTTATGCTTTTAGGGGTGTTAATTAATAAATTTCACCTTGCTCTGTTGTATTTTTATTAATCAATAATCTGAGTACTGTATAGTAAGGTTTCATGACACTGGGACACACCGGACCTTCCCGGTGCTGTCTGGAGCTCTTGTCGCTAAAGCTGCGAAGTGTCTCAATAAATATAATAAAAAAATCAATCAATAATCCAAACATGTGAACTTAGCCAGTTTCACGTGGCACATACAAATTATAAATATCTTTTTAAATAAATAAATATCCTCGTCCTCTGAGAAGCATTAGTGAGGGGTCCAACAAATGGATAGATACTCCTGGAACTGGATCTTGAATTTGAGGTGATCCGCTTATTAGTGCTTCTATTATCGCCAACCTGAAGTCATAAAGCCTCATAGATTTGGCAGACCCTCTAAATTCCTTGTACAAAAAATGTGAATTTAGCAGAATTACTTGAAAAATGAGCAATCACAATTTTTTCAATTTCTAATTTACGAATCGATTTCTAGTTCATCATCAGAGGCATTGAAAATTACGTCATGGATTTCCTCTATTGTGGAAATAATAGTATTCCTCCCCTTTTCTGTTTCATATTTAATTTTGTCAAGGTTCTAGCTTTACATTTAATATTTTTAATTAATTTTTAAAAAAATAATTGTACAGTGGTCAAAGGTACAACATGTAGTTGTACCTTTGACCATTGGGTGTTGTACCTCTGACCACGTAAAAACAACACAGCAGTACAGAAGAAAAATTGTATTCAGTAATACTGTAATTAATTGTTAGTTTAATAAAAACAGGAAAAGGATGTAAGCATAATAAAAAAGATATTATTGATAATATGTTATGCTTAATATGCTGAAAAATCAAGTCCAATCGATAAACGTTTTAACTGTCAGGCAGATCCACTAGCAATGGTAGGGTATGGGAGTTTAGCCATAATGTCTTCAACATCAATATCATACAAATTTTCATCTTCTCTCGTAAACTTGTCACTTTCGTTTTTTTTTTCTACCTTCAATAATTAGCTTTTTAGGAATATCTGTCAGGACACGAGGTTTCCCTTTAGGCCGGCCCCTATTTGACATTTTCCTTGCCTGCGCTTTTGGATGAGGCCTTACAACTTGAGGTGTAACGATAAGGGGCGAAAGGTTCCAATTGCTACACTGAGGATTGATAAGTCAGTTTGAACTTATTTCATTTATTATTTTTTAAAATGTTGTAGCAGAAGAACAAAAAAGTTGAATTATGAAAAAATTGCTCAGGTGTGTTGTACCTTTGACCTGGTCAAAGGAACAACAACTAGTCGTGGTCAGAGGTACAACACCCAGGTAGTACAAATTAAAAAGCATGCTACAAATTTTAGGATTAAGATAAATTAATTTTAGAAGCTACACCATATTTCTTATTGAAATAGCTACTTTGTCAAATGATTTCCATCTAAAAAGACATAATACAAAAAATATTATGAGGCAAAACGTCATCAATAAATAACTTACTTTTTTATGATAAAAATGGATAAGTATTTTTTGCAAGAATCCTCTTTGACTTGAATAATCCAAAGTAGGTTACACAAGCCCTCTAGTGAAGGAGCTAAACACTAATTACACCAAAATTTATAAAATGTTGCTACATGCCGCCACAGCCTCAGTGGTCAAAGGTACAATATGGTCAGAGGTACAACACCTCCCCCTATATATATATATATATGCGTGTGTGTATAAATGAATAATATTAACAAATGTACAGATATTTTTGGTTAATAATTAGAGAATGAATTTACTATAAAAGCGTAATATATACGTACGAGTGTGTTCCCCTTTATATTTTATAAGTTGTACTCATTTGTTATTATGTTTTGTTTATTTGTTTCATATTTTATTTTAATGTAAATTCCCCAACAACAAAATCGCAACACCTAGAATTTCCCAAAGGTTTTACATTTACAAAAATCCTTATAAATTCAAATAAAACAACTTTATTGAACAGAATACTAAAATTTAATATGTTTTTTTATGAAAATAAAAAATGTCTTTACAATATTTGAAAAACAAGAAAATATATGCTTATTTTTCAACAAAAATTTAATTTAATTTTCTTGAATGCCATTAATAAGTAGTATTGCCTCCTCTGGCTTGAATAACTGCTTTGATCCTTTTTAGCATACTCATATAAAGCTTTATAATAAAAACTTGCAGGATGTTGTCTCACTCCTCTAATAAAGACGACTTCGGTATTTCAAGGATTTTATGAGCATAATCCCTTGACTGAACCTTCTTTTTAAGTTTGCCCAACGCATACTCAATTGTATTAAGGTGTGGACTTCTTGCAGACCAATCTAGGTTCCGGATACCTTTTGTATTCAGCTACTCAGAAACATAAGATGCCTTATGCGCCCGCTCAGCAATGCTTCATCACCAATTACAGACATGTAAGGCACTACATGATCTAGTAATACCATTTCCACATACTTACACACATTCAAGGCCCATCTATCGATCGACTCCAACTTTATTTCATATCGCACGTTAGAAAATTAAATTAAAGATATCATAGATAATTCCATCATATCATAGAATTAAATAGCTTTTACAAAATAATCACTGCTGTTCTTACGACATTTTTCTTATTTCTGTATTTTATCTGACAGAAGATGAAGAAATAATACACATAACTAATAAATACGCTTTACTTATTACTTTTCTAGTTTCACACCTTATTAGGTACGTCTATTACTTTTTTCACCTTCCCTCTCGTATATTAAGCCGATTACATCAAATAATTATTAAGTTCAAATTATTTTGTTGTTGGGTGTAATAATTATTTGATATATACTGTAAGAAGTATGTAAAACCTCTATAAATATTCCAAAAGAGTTACTTTAAGTAGAGTCGGTATGTAGAATGTTTGTCGATATGTAACAGACTGCCAGGTCCTCATACAAATGGAGGTTGGACCATTCTTCAATCGCCTAGAAAAGCTAGTGCGTACATTTCTCCTAATATCTTTATATACTTTTGATTTTTTAACAAAATTCATTATTTTATCGACGATAGTCCTGTAATCAGCCTAGTCAAGGTGTTGGCACATCTTGGACATTTTGGTGGCTTTTCTTTCAGCATCAGGAATCCATGATTAGTAATCTAGTATAATACGCCAGCTCTTTTTGGAGTTATTAAATTTACACATTTATGAATTTATTCTGCAAGAGTGAACGTATTTATTTTATGATTAGGCTTAGTGTGGATTTAGTTTCTAGTGTGGGAGTATTTATTAAGCGTGTTTGTCTATGTGTGTTTGTTCACAATCGTGTATAAATGTCATTAAGTAAACAGCAATTTTAGGTTAAGATTACAATTTTATGTTAGATCTGGTGGATGTTAAAAGGAATTATCAACAGAGGTAGAATTAAACATCTCTACGGTTTAGAATTAATTTCAGGTTAAACAATAGTCCCATTGCTTCATCAGATGTTAAAAATTGAACAATTTATAATGATGCAAGCAATTCAAGCACCCAACAAAAAATATTTATATTTATTAGCACCAGACCATCTAGAGGCCGTAATTTCTTAACATCAATGGAGAATTTCCCAGTGAGCTGATTGCTGAGAAAAGTCAAACCTTCCACAAGTGGGATTCAAACCCACAGCTCCTATGTGGGAATCCAACATGCTACAGGGTGGCCCGTTTATTCCTCTTAAATCTATACATATTACATAATCGATAAATAATTTTCCTTTCCGGCCTTTTTCAAACTATTTACATATTTCAATTTAATGGAAAATGTAATGATTGCATAAATGACTGATGCTAATAACTTGAGCAGCCATTATGGAAAAATCCCTGGAGGTTCAGAAGTTAAGATTGTTTACAAGCTTCCTTCTTTCTTCTTCTTAATCTCATCAACTTGTAAATCTTTAAGCCGTTAATCTTCTCATTAATTATTATTTTGAGTCGAGTCCAAGCGTGTAATATTAGAATAACCATGAGCAAGTATTAGAGAAATCTCTAAATACCAAGTTACAGGAGAAACTAGAAAGAAAATGAAATAAAAAAATGTAATATTTGTATTTTTATTTGATGTATTTAAAATAATAAACGTATAATTATTATCAAACTATGATATAATGTCAATAAATGTTATTTTTCAAAGGACAAATTTATTTGGTAAGAGAAAATGTTTGATTAACTGTTCATTGACAACCGAATTTTAAGAAGATTCATAAAATAAATATAACATTTTACATTAAAAAAAAATTGCACTGCGCAGGATCTGTATAACTAAGCAGATTCATAACTAGGAAAATGGATACTTTAAATCTCATTCCTGAATAATGTGTTTAAAATAACCAATATAAATACAAAATTAGTATAAATACGTTTGATATTTTTTATTTGAAAATAAGAGCTGCCTCAATTATTAATTTTTTAATTAATTTGATTATGGAGGGTATCGATGAATTGTCAAGGAAGGAGAACCTAAAACTAAAGGCCACTAAAAAATCCGAAAATAAAGAATAATTGAGTGGGGCATTTCCCTAGGGCTTTTTGTATACACGCAAACATGACGGACAAACAGCTCGATGCACTACCAAGCTTCATTTCCACGCGTCAGCCTCCTCAAGCCAAACGACGATGATGAAAATTCACTGATGAAAACTAGCCAAGTTGTAAATGTGCAAACAAGTGAAAGGATATTATTAGGTTCTTGACAGATATTAAGGTCCTAAAATTTGACCCATAACTTACATAGGCAAATGTTAGTTTTGAGGAGGGGGGATTTATACCACGTTAACCGACTCATATATGAAGATATCTATAAATTTTAATGAGGGTCATTTTAGGTATCTATAATATAGTAGGAAGGATCGGTGAAGATTTAGAGAATTCTTCCACGCATGCAAACTCAATAGTTGTGAAAGTGCTAAAATCAATTCACATTTTCATTATAAAACCGTCAGTTTTAAAAATATAATCTATCCGTGTCTGTGGGACTGGGGATAATAGATAAAATTACTACATACGTTCATAAATTTATAAAAGTTTTTGATCACCATAGTGAGAAACAGCTGTACTCGGTATGTATCATGAGGAAATAGTCAGCTTAAACTCCAGGAATTTGTTTATTAATTGTTTAATAATAGATTTATTTACCTTAAGAATGAAGGCCAATTTAACAAGCTTAGATAATTGGGGGAAAGCTTCAGAATTAAAAATAAAATATATCCATAGAAAATTCTGTGAGGTGAGCAGTTTGTCTTCTTTTGAAATTACTACAAACTATCTGATTTTTCCCTGATTCATAGTTTATTCGTCCAAAGGTGTCCAGTTTCAGAGTAAAATATTTTGCCGACATTCCCCTTTAGCTTTAGGAGTATGGAAAAGAAAGAGGGTTGATCCAAGGAGAAAATGATCGATTTGAGAGAAAATGATCACCATTGGAGAAATAATCGGTGAATCAGAACAAATTAACAGCTAGCTACGAGGAAACGCAACAAACTATCTGAAATTAACTTTGATCTCTCTCTTGTTTGACTATTTTTAATATTGAACGTTGATAGCTAATCAGAGAGAGTAAATGAGATAAGAAAGGTTAAGAGCTCTTACTCCCCGCATAGAGATGGGATTTTCTTTACTTAATTAAGGTTATCGCTAATATAGATAATGTTATCATTATAGAAAATGCTCTACAAATCAATTAGATTCCCAAGGAATTATAATTTGAAAAATTGTGGATTTGAGATTTCCTCTTCTAATCAATTTGTTCTTTTTATTTTACCTCTAGTAGTTATTAATTTTTTTCATTGGAAGCCAAAACTCTTCCTACGAGCTCTATATCAGTGGAAAGGACCATTATTCATTAAAACAAAAAATAAATATACATCAATAATAGAATAGGTCTTTAGTTGACCAAAAAAAAAAAAACTAGTAGTAAAACTTTAATGTAGAGGAAGTGAAATAAAAGTCAGACTCGCAGGAACTGCGTCATCTTAGCGTGGTTCCCGAGTGCCATTAGTAAAGGAATAATACCTAATTTCATTAAAATCTGCCCATTTGTTAGCCAGCTAGAAAGCGAACAGAAATACTAATTGAGATGAGCATAGTTAGCCGTTGAGGTGACGCGAAGTCAAAGGATGGTTGGGACTCGGCTAGGAGAAAAAAAAAAGTCTGATCTTCAAGCAAAACTCTATATTGGACATTTAGGCTGCACTTTGGAAGAGCAGGTAAAGAAGGGCGGGCATGTCATAAATCAAACAACATCAGCCTTTCCAGCTTTCTAGTCGGCACTTCCGGATTGTTTCATGAGGTCAACCTCTGAAGGGAGGAAGGAACCGTGCTAAAACTAAAATTATACTAATTTTTGGTGTATGTTAATATTTTTGAGATGTGTATTTTATTGCTTCAATAAAATGGCTCCTGCCTGTTAGAAATTCGGTCAAGTCTAAACTTCAATATGTCTAAATGTGCTCACCTTCTGCAGTTTGGCAATATTAGTTTTATATTGCTTGTTTTGTTGTACTGTTCCATTGTATCTGTATTAAATAAAACCTTATAAAATAATTTTATCAATAATTTATTTTACAAATATTATGGCCTTGGGGTTTTGACCGTGTCTTCACTTTCATCACCAACGTTTCACCAGTCATACTGCTGGCTTCCTCAGGGTTACATCTGAGAATGAGGATGTTGTCTAGCTCACCCTGTGTATAAGTACCTGTTTTTGGACGGTTCCATGGGCGTAGTCTTCTCTTCCTCCTTAACTCCTCACTAAACACCTTTATTATGTGCTCTACTTGCTTCTATGTCATACGACATCTCTTAATTAGCAATTGTTGTATGTATAGAGGATTGGAGCCAGAAGCCTTCCTTGGAGCATTCCAAACGTCTCAGCCTGGCTAATAACACAAATGTTAGTATATAGTTTATTTATTTTATAAAAAAGTCCATATTTACATATGGTTAAGTACAAAGAGTACTTATTAGTAAGTAATTGAGATAACTAAGTCTTTATTTAGTAAATACTTAAATATAGGAAATCCTTATTTATTATCTAATTAAGCAAAATTTAAAAAAAAAATCATTATTACTTTATAACAAGTTTCTGTCTAATTAAATTTTTTTAAAAGTTCTTATTCAGCATATTATTAAGCTCTTTTTGCATGGATCGATTCATTTATGCTAAAAATCCATATTAATATATATATTAAAAAAAATCAGTCCCATAACAGGCCACTAAGGGGCAGATACTATAGAGATATCTGATTCATGACCTGATAGTGTGGTCAGTACTATGCTCCGACCGCCTGATTTTCCCCTTTGCTGTTTTGTCTGCTAGGGTCATTAGCACCAAGGTACCCATTAATAAATGAATTGAAGGCTGGGTTGGCCTAGGGACGGTCAGGGAGGCCGAATTGAACCCATGAACAAAGACACTATAAGATAAAAATCTTAAGTGCTTGCTCGGGATTTGAACTCAGGTCCTCCAGCATATAAGTCCAGTGCTCTACCACTGATCTAATTTGAGTAAATTATCAGCATTTTTGGCTTTTATAATTCATTTTATTTCTTCAATTCCTTGTTTCTTTAATAGAAGTAATTCTGCTAGGCTACCTACAAGTTACAGCCAATCTAGATTTATCATCCTGTGCCACTTTAAATGTAGCCCTCATTGACAAATTAAAGTATTTATTCTTCAATTTACAATTTCCTCACCAAAAAAGGCTAGTGTTCAAGATAATACCTTACACTATGTTGTTACATGAATTTTCTTATCTAGGTACACAGTAGTGCGCCAGGCCAAGTTCTACCCACGCACATTGGTTTCAATTTATTGAACATCATTAAAAAACATTTGAATAGATGTTTTGCCTTAGATATTCAATTCCTCCTTTCTAGACATTTAATATACCAAATCGGAGATTGTCAGGATTTGATTATAATCTATATGATATATATATATATATAAAATTCAGCTGTTTGTCTGTCTGTATGATTCTTATACAAATCCACACCGTTTGACCGATTTTGACAAAACTTGGTACACAGGTAGGTCTTGATCTGGGGAGTGTCATAGGCTATGTCAAAATCGTCTAGGACTCACAGTTTGAAGGTCACGGGTTCGAAACTGTGAACCCTCTGCTGTTACAGAAAAGTGAAAAAAAAAAGCAAAGATTGACTGTAATGGAACATGATTCCATCATCTGTGGCATATTGACAAGTGGAGTCCAAAGATAAATATACTATCTCCTCCACTCGTGCTTTCTTGTGTCTGCTTGTCGATAACTCCAACATTCCAAGCTGGAGTTTCCCTTTAGAAAAAAAGAGTCTTTTTTCTAATTCTTTAACTTTATTTGCTTTATTAGATTTTAATATTACTTATTTGGTTTCTAATTTATTTTTGCTTTTCTACATGCAGAAAACAGGTGTGGCATGGCATGCTGGATAACAGCTATACTTGATAGAACAATATTTTTATGTAAAAATTCAAGAAACCTAGCAACTTTCAAACGGATAAGTTCTTCCTCTCTTCATAGCCCAGATTAAGAATTCAACGAGAAACGTTAGCAATAAATTATCCTGCTAGCTGATCTATTATATATGGTGCTTTCGTCTTCTTGTGAAATGCTTTGATGATCAGCATACCTCGAAGAACCATGTTCATCCATGCCATAGACTTCTTCATGGCATTGGAAGCCTTTTTCTTGAAGAATATCAATAATCTTCTTAATGTTTGAGGTTATGGTGAAGTCTAGTGACAAGGAACATGCTCTTTGGACCTTTTCCAAGCACTTGTGCTGATGATAAATAAAAATAGTAGATAAAGAAAAAAATAGCCCCAGAGAAAATAAATAATAAATTCAGTAAGTAAATAATAATTAATTTTAAAATAGTGACGTACGCCTAATGACCATGGAGGTGAAGGTACCACAACATGCCTGAGCTTGTGGGTTCGATTTCCACAAGTAGCAGTGACTTTTCTTTTGAAAAAATGGGAAGTCATCAGCTCTATCCTGGCCAGAAAATGGTATTAACCTGTAGATAATCCATCCAAACATTTCTCTAATAAATGGAGCTTAAATAGTATCCATGTCTTTATGTGCCTGTAAACACTATAGCAGCCACAATTCCAGTTGTTTCACCCTGAAACTTGACATATTTATATTAAATAACTATATGAGTTTATTGAGCAGGAAAATAGGCATGGAGAGGAGTTATTATTAATAACCCCGACCCAGCCATAAGTTATGTTTCCGCATAATGAAACTCTTTATACATTCTCCTCAATAAGGAGAAATATATGTTGTAAAAATAAGCTAAATCGTTCCATTATGAGCCGGGGCTTATTTCAGAGCGATTTTTTAAATAATTAAATATCCTCTTTATAACAAATGTAGTAATATTTATTTGATCGCTATATTTAACCACATTTTCCAGCAGTTTGGAGTAAACATTCTTGTCCCTTTGCGATATAATTAATACGGCCAGATTTTTTAAAGTTTTTTCTTCTTTGAATGACTAATGGAATAAAGAGGAAATTAATGCTACCAAATTTAAATTCTGAATTTCAAAATTTAATGTCAAAATTATTAATTTTATAGGCCCAAAATCATTACCGTTCGCTGTCCCTGGACACATTTATTACACTTTACTATTTTTTTTAGGGGGGAAGGATATTATATTTTTTGCTCATGTGATGTTTCATTTCAACATAATAATATTTAAGGTGAATTCATATAAATTTAAATAAATTAAAAAAAAAAATCTAACTTCGCAATAGCGCCTTTAAAGTTGTCCCTCAGTTTTGACATCATTACCGTCCGCCTTTATGAATTAACGAGAAAACCTATCAGGATGGAGCAAATTGTTTCCAAATAGATGTAGGTTCAGAAGAGAAATGTTGTACGTATCAGTTTTTGCGATGTGTTTTATCTGGTAAACCACAATTGGAGTATTTTGCTGGTCATTACCGTCTCCCATTTTATTACTCAAAACATCCATGAAATTTTTTTTTTCGTCTAACAATTAAATAGTGCTTCAAAAACTACGTATTTTACAATATTTTTTATTAATATAATTCTTTTAGAAAAAAAATTAAAAATATTTTTGTAACAAATATCATTACCGTCCTACTCTACATTGAATGGTAATTAGAGTTGACATAATTTTATTTAGAAATAAACATAAGAATTTATGTGTACCTCATTTATTTGTAAATACGAATATAAATAATTTTGTATTCATAAGATTGAATACGAATTTATTTGTATTCACGTATGTCATATATATAAATGCAAATAAAATTGTATTCACAAATTTTTCTGTAAATAAAATTTAATTTAGAGGAACAATTCTAAATATACACAAAAATTGTGAATATTCACAAAAAATCAAGTGATTACAAAAACATTCACATTTAAATATACGAATACAAATAAATTCACATTAAAATTTGTGAATAAAAATTTATTCACAAAATAAATTATTATTTGTGCGTATATGCAAAAAGGTGATATTCGAAAGGTTATTGAAGGGAGTATTCTGCTGGATATTGAAGCTAGTATTAGGAAGAATATCGAAGATGATATTTGGAAGGGTATGGAAGAAGGTATTAGGAAGGGTATAAACGGTGATATTAGGAAGGGTATAAACGGTGGTAAAAGGAAGGGTTTAGAAGGTGGTATTAGAAAGGGTATTGAAGATGGTATTAGGAAGGATATTGAAGATGGTATTAGGAAGGGTATTGAAGGTGGTAGGAAGGGTATTGAAGATGGTATTAGGAAGGGGTTTGAAGGTGGTATTAGGAAGGACATTGAAGAAGGTATTAGGAAGGATATTGAAGGTGGTATTTGGAAGGGTATTGAAGATGGTATTAGGAAGGGTATTGAAGATGGTATTAGGAAGGACATTGAAGAAGGTATTAGGAAGGGTATAGACGGTGGTAAAAGGAAGGACATTGAAGGTGGTATTAGAAAGGGTATTGAAGATGGTATTAGGAAGGGTATTGAAGGTGGTATTAGGAAGGGTATTGAAGATGGTATTAGGAAGGACATTGAAGAGGGTAATAGGAAGGGTACAGACGGTGGTATTAGGAAGGGTTCAGAAGGTGGTATTAGGAAGGGGTTTGAAGATGGTATTAGGAAGGGGTTTGAAGGTGGTATTAGGAAGGGGTTTGAAGGTGGTATTAGGAAGGATATTGAAGGTGGTATTATGTCACTTGAAATGCTTCCAGAAACGCCTGCACCTGATGTTGCTCCAGTAGAGGGACTCGGTATAATGACGACTTGAATTGACGATATTTGGAATTGCGTGCATGATTTTTAAATATTCAATATTCTTCATACGATTAAAAAAAAAAAAAAAAAAAAAAAAAAAAAAAAAAAAAAAAAAAAAAAAAAAAACAGTAGTGGGTGCATGACCAACTAGCCACATGAAAAATTAACCATCACACGTATGTTCAATTGGTACAAAAAAAGTTGATTAATTTTCAAGTTGACTTCTGTAAAATTTGAGAACCAAAAAGTAAAATCTATCTGAATAATGCTCATATATATATTAGTGACAGGGCGAGGTTAGCTCAGTGGTAGAGCACTGGACTAATAAGCTGGAGGCCTGAGTTCAAATCCTGAGCAAGCACTAAAGAATTTTTCTTCTAGTGTCTTCGTTCACCGGTTGAATTCGGCCTCCCTGACCGTCCCTAGGCCAACCCAGCCTTTAATTAATTTAATAATGGGTACCTTGGTTGGTGCTAATGACTCTAGCAGTTGAAGCAGCCAAGGGGAAAATCAGGCGGTCGGAGCATAGTACTGACCACACTATCTCCCTAGTGTGCCTTATGGTCATGAATCAGATACCGCTACAGTATCTGCCCCTCAGGGCCCTCGTGGCCTGTTACGGGACTGATTTTTTTTTTTTTTTTTTATATATTAGTGACAATATAAATTGAAAATAAAGTGTGAAAAGTGTTTAAAGCATATATACCCAGGAGAAGAAAGAATATATACCCAGGATTGTAGTTAGAATATATTTTCAATAAAAAAATTATACCTGTTATATTTTAAAGTTTATCCTTTTATTCCAACTGGCAGACAATCTAATCTGAACTCCCAGTGTGAAACGGATAGCTGAAGTAGTGTGTAAATACTCAATGTCTTCATCTTACGCTAGGGCTGAGCCCAGTAGTCTAAGAAAGACCTGTCTTGTTAGGAAATGGATTACAACCTATAGATAACAAATACCAAAAATATTTTTTACTTAAAATTTTATGATAAAAATATATTTTTAATAGATAAATCCTTCTATTTGGTGATGATCTTCCCTTCCTCGGTCCCTTATCATCATGAAATAAATCTATGCCGTTATATATAATCAAAATGTTTTAGGTTCCTTTTCTTAGGAACGGTTTGTATATTAAACATTCCTTTACCTCTCTCAGAACTTACAATTTTGTATTAATTCTGAATCGTCTTAGCCGTTTTGCAAACCCTATGTCTATCTCTTATAACTGTTGATTAACCCAATTTTATTATTATTTATTACTTTTAATGTTTGATTACTTATTTTTTGTGTGCTGTAAACTGTTTGGGTTTAGCCTTACAAAAAAACTGAGAAAAATATGTGATGTCATTTAATGAAATAGTTTTTTTCTTTAGAATTATCTGACTTTCTTGATGGAAATGAGAAATGCAAAGAGGATTCTGTCTTTCTCTGGGACTGCAATACATGCCATTGCCGAAAAGGAGCTACGCCAGGGTGTACCTTCATTGCTTGCTCAGAAAACAAAAATCTTACTCAGAGGATACGCAGGCACACAGCTTCTCAATCAGGTATTTTCCCATGCTCAATAATAGCCTGCAATAATTTCATAGTTCAGCTAAGGAGTAGGGAGAGCGGGGCTAGTTGGCATAGATTTTTGTATTTGAGTTTTCTTATTTTCTAGGGAGATGACTTTTAAAATCAGGCATAAAGGTTTTACAAGTACACGTCTTGGTCATAAACCCACATGGAGTTTTCTCAAAATATCTCTTCGTTTCTTATGTATTGTCAACTTCACAACCTACTCCACCTTGGCCAACTTACCCCAACAGCAGAGTAAGTTGGCATTTAGGGAAGGGTAAGTGGGCATATAGGAAAGGATAAGTTGGCGTATAGGGGATGGTAAGTTGGCATGTAGGGGAGGGTAAGTTGGTGTATTGGGGAGGGTAAGTTGGCATATAAGAGATGGTAAGTTGGCATATAGGGGAGGATAAGTTGGTGTATAGTGGAGGGTAAGTTGGCATAGATACTTGTTCCACTTTTTTTTTTAATACTAACATTCATATTAATTATAAAGTAAGTGTTGACCGCAAGGAAATCTCAGTTTCATAGTCATCTGATTCAATGTCAAAATCCATTGTAAGGTGGTCCTCAGATTCTGGATGGGTGACCGTCTCATGATCATCTGTTGTAGTTTCTTCCTCTTTATAACTATACTTTTCCTTCCTTTTTATAACGTTTTATTAGATTTGGTTGGATTGTTGGTTGTTTCACTGAACTGGTTTTCATTGGTGAATCAGGCCATGTTTTGGTAACTTGGGCTGCCAACTAGCCCCTTTTGGAAAAGGCCCACCAGCCCCACTGGTGCCGTTCCTCATAAACTCAACAATGAAAACAAGGGAAAACAAGCAAACAAAAAACCTGCTTAGGAGATGTCGGCAGACATCCTACTTGATCGGAAAATACATCAAACCTGTCCCATCTCATTTTACATATTTATCATCCTACAAAAAAATGTCTCAGAAAATCAAATTTCACTCCATTCTTCAAAAATCAGTATTTTCTTCTTGCTTCCCATACGACTAGAATGGTCGTAATGTTAGAGTGTGTTTGTATTTATTGTTTGACTGTATTTATCACAGGACTGTATTCATCCTCTGAGTGTCTGATTCCATGAGTATTATTATATCTATGTAAATATGGATTTAGTAATGATAGATTTAAGTTTAGATTCAGATTCAGTTGTAAGGTTAGCTTCAATATATATTTTCAATGTAACTACCTTCTGTGTTTAGGAGTAGATTGCAAGTATATAATAGATTTATCTTTAGCTCCAAGATATATTAAATAAAGGTGTGAATCAGATCTATGCCATCTTACTGTCTTTCCAGAAGGTTCCTATCGCTAGTATCATTCAGATATTTTGGAATGCTTAGAGTTAATATCTTTTGCAAATTTAATCATCTTCTCCGATGACATCTTGAATTATAGTGAGACTTTAGGCGCCATTATCTACAGAAAACTAATAGCAGCGGACATTTCTCTCTAGTCAATAAATCCCCCCCCTTTTAATTTGCCTTAAAGAAGCTCTATTTCTGTATTTCATCGGGTTGGTGCAAAATAATTTAAGTTTTGAATATTCATTTTGTTTAGACAAATGCTGGTCAAATAAACAAAGATAATCTAAAGTTTAGTTTCTGGATTATAAACAATGGTTCCCTCCTGGTTAGGGAGCGAGCACAACTCCCATTAGAGTCGTGCATGATTTTGTTTCTCCTGTTTTTTTTTTTTTTTTTTTTTTTTTTTTTTTTTTTTTTTTTTTTTACGGCGCATCTACTTCTAGGTCATTAGCGCCGACATCCAGGGTGCAGCGAGGAATTTTCCCAGCGAGCCTTGAGATGAGAAAATTCCTGCCGGAGGTGGGAATCGAACCCACCATCTCCCGCTTATGAATCCAGCGCGCTAGCCACTAGACTACGGGAGACCCCGTTTCTCCTGTTGAAGCATTTTTGTAAGAAGAGCAGGGCAGCGGTTTCACGGTGGTTCTGGGCTCGGTCAGTGCATTCCACAATGTGGGTGGGAGGCTTTTAGATTTTTTTTTTTTTTTTTTTTTTTTTTTTTTTAAATTATTGACTCCTTGAATTTATTGCTCATTTTCCATTTAATTAAATTTAAATAATATCTTTATGATTTATTTAGGAAGCTCCTTCCTTTCGTTGAGTGCCCATGACCTCCCGTGGTTGAATACACCCTTCAGAACTATTAAAAAACACCAAAACAATTGTTATTAATGTTGTTTTTCTTCAACGATTAGTTTAGTTTGTGTCACATTCTACATGAGTAAGGAACTCTGAAATTCACAATGTCAAAAGAAGATTTTTGTCTTGTTCGAAGTGTAGCTCAAAACTAGACAAACATTAATGTTGTTTGTGAACATTAATGTACAGTATAGCAATGATTCCAAAAACGCTGTCTCAGGGATTTTGATTTCGAAGACAAAGAATGACTCAACAGTTGTTCGCCATCTGGAACAAATTCATCTTATAAAAACCTGCATTATTTTTGCACCAATCCAATAATTTATTTATCACCTTTTATAGAAATGGTCTTTAAGAATTTTGTATTTCCAGGTTTATCAGAATATGTAGATGAAGAAGGAAGATGCAAACAGAACGCCTATTTCAGCTTGGATTGCAACTCATGCTACTGTTCAGAGAAAGGGAAATATGCTCAATGCACTCTCGTTGGATGCTCAGAGTATAAAATCAAAGCACAGCGGTCTGCAAGAGATGCTCGCAATGAAAATGGTTTCTTTTCATATACTCTCTCTAATTAAATTATTTGTTTCAAATTTAATACCTCTATTAAGTTAATGCACTTAATTTTAAGATCAGTAATTAGTAAACATATTTTTCAATGTTTTTCTTTACATTTAATCTTTTCATAAATTAAAAATACTCATTTGAGACATGGAAACAACAAAACTTTAGTCACAATAATATATTATTGATTTGTAATGGGAATCCTCTAACACCAACAAAAACACATTTTTTGTGGTGAAAAAACAAAACTTATGGCATTATTGTATTGCCGTACCTATACATACACAGACATATATATATATATATATATATATATATATAGAGAGAGAGAGAGAGAGAGAGAGAGAGGGAGAGGGAGAGAGAGAGAGAGAGCAATTTGAATGTATGATTGATAAATATTTGAAGAGACTTGATGAGTGAAAATTCCCGAGTGTAACAATGAATAAATTTTCACTCATCGTTACACTTTTCATTTGTTTGGAAATAGCTAAAACTCAGTTGTAAATATTAAACAATAATAAGTACTTTCATATACAATATCTTCTCTCTGATTTAGGGAATAGTGGTCTAGAATGTAAACCAGGTGTATCTTGGAAAGAGAATTGTAACAGCTGTTTCTGTTCGGAGCGAGGGATAGCTATGTGTACGGATATACCGACATGTCCATCACCACCTCCTGCACCGGCTAAAGAAATACCGAAGCTTCCGACAGAATTATCTTCTGCAACAAATTCTACAGTTAGTTCGACGACGCAGGAAAGCGCAACAGAGCAAACTTCTTCTACTGAACTAGTGTCTTCTACCGAAGCTTCTAATACAACGACTGGAGCTACAGAGTTGATTACTACTACAACTGAGGTACCATTTATTGAATTAAAGTTTTGAATTTGTATGTTGATTTTTCTACTTACATGCATAAAAATTACACAAAGGATTTTTGTAGCAAATTTCATTGAAATTGATCCATTTTTGAGCCAGCTAGAAAGCGAACAGACAAATGAATAAATATATATATACATATATATATATAATAAATAAATCTTAAATCAGTGACGTAACAGGCCACAAGGGCCCAGAGGGGCAGATACTGTAGAGGTATCTGATTCTTGACCATACTGCACACTAGGGAGATAGTTTAGTCAGTATTACGCTCCGGCCACCTGATTTTTCCCTCCGCAGGTAATTAACTAATTAATTGAAGTCTGGGTGAGCCTAGGGACGATCTGGGACCCCGAATCCAACCCTTGAACGACAACACTAGAAGATAAAATCTTTAGTGCGCTCTGGGTTCTGAAAGATGAGAGTTTCTAGTCTGCACTTCCATGGATCATGAAGTGAATGTCATAAGGAAGTTATGGTGGGAGGGAGGAAAAAACACTAAAATATAATAATTAATTTATTTCATTTGCCTGATTTTTTTTTTTTTCAGGTTCAGTGACTTCACAAAGAATCACGAGTTTAAGAAAAGACTTGGCATTAATAATTGGGAGAAACGAGCAGTTAATTTTTAATTAAGTGGATTACAATTTTTTGTTATTTATTTATTTATTATTTTTGTAAGAAGAATGTTTTTGATAGTTTATTTTGATGGATATTGTAATAGCGCCAAAGCTCTTTTCGTGAAAAGATGGAGTTTTGCTAATAAGAGAAGAAGTAGAAAATATTTATTTGCCAGAGATTTGATGAGATTATATTTGTTCAAATAGAAACTGTATTGAGTAACTTTCTTATTTCTTAATATATATTGAGTTGTGTGATAAGTAGTATATAATTGTAATAGGATTATAATAATTTAAAATGTTTTTGGCTTTGTAAGCTGCAATTGTGTTTTCTTTTTCATACTGACTGGTTACGAAGCTTTAATATTAACCCTATGTATACATTTAGTGAAAATCTCAATTTAAGGAATCATGGAACAGTGTTATACAGAAAATGCAAAAAATATTTAAAAAAAAAAATACATTCCATTAAATGTTCCTTCAAAAATATAAATTAAAAAAATAATAATTTTTGTTCTTAACTGAATTATTCTAAATATGAATGATTCCACTGTTCCACTAACATTTTAGAGAAGTATTAATTTTATAATTTAAGAAATTTAAAAAATGTATATAGAAGGTATGTAAATATGTAGGAGTTATGCTGTAGGTAATTTTTGTTTATTTATTTTTTAAGAAAAAGAATGCTGTGTATTTAAAGGTAATTCTGGATTATTCCAATAATACAGATAAAACATTTAATTTTATTTATTTTCATTTTATCCATTCTAGGCTTTGTCGTAAAATGAAATCTTGTGAAATTTCCTTGCCTCGCATTGATGATGTAGTTGGAAATAATAAAGAATTTAAAAAAATAAACATTATTTTTTATGATTATAAATTCTGGTTAACGAATTATAATTATAATAGAGAGGCTTTATTTTGTTTTATTTACATATTATTGGGATGAGTGTGAGAAAATTGCTGAAACATTTTTCTAGTTGATATATGCTTTTCATTTCCTTCTAGAAAAGTATAATATATTTAAAGCGAACAGTGAGAATTATTATGGGGTGTTTTACAGTGTTCTGCCATAAAATTTAGGCAATGACTTTCAAAATTAAGTCCATTTTGCCATCAAATTAATTTATTTTCTAAAAACTTTTTTTTCCCTCACAGCAAAAACTTTTTTTTTGGAAATTCATTAAATCTCATAAAAAATAAGGAAATGAATGTTAATGTTGCCTCGTGAATATTAATTTGTTACAATAATTATACTAGCTTAGACATTTCTTGTGTCCCCTGAATAGTTTTACGATTTGGACATATCCTTTTTTGAAAGTCGACGCCTCAATTCTTTCCTTAAAAAATATTTTTTTTTCTACAAGCTTTTATTTAAACAATTTCCTCACTATTCTGGTGGGCGTTTTTAATACATTCATTCGAGAGTTTCAGTTAGGCAGTTGTGGGAATAGCCCATGGTTTAGATTATACAGGCTATTACCCTTGCAGAATCTAATTTATGCAAGTCCTTCAGCTCTAAGGTCAAGTCCTGGTATTTACACATTTTCCCAGCATACGCTTTCAAGATATTCTCATCATCGGGGACTGTAATATCAATAATATTGGCTATGTTCTTTCCCTTAGCCCATAGAGGAGGCTAGGGCCTAACCTTGCTTCAGTAAAGAGGGCGACCTCAAGAACCCGAGGAAGATTCATCGCGTCCAGCGTGACCCTTTGGGGTCCAATCCATGTGCAGGCTGAGGGTGCTTGTAGGAACTTGGTTCGGCTAACAATGAGAGCCTATGTCACGGACATGGGAACCGCCCTCCTTTTGGAGGTCAGGTACGTCCCCGCCTGTTTTCCTTTGGGAGGGAACCTTAGGAGGATTTTCCTCCCGAGCCGGCAACCATTCGTGGCCTCCGAGGACCCAGGATACTTAGCACTACGGGTACTCGACAATGGTACTACGTGTGGTGTAGGTAGGAGGGGCCATGTGCTTCACCTGTCACTGCATAGAGTTCATGTATTGGATGCACTCCAGTCGAGTGGCCAGAACTAGGTGGGCTTATGAATTTGGCTCATCTCGTAGCACTCTGCTCCAGAGGGGAAGTTAGTGGGTCCCCTTTCTCGAGGAGCATCTTATGAGCCCCACAGCCTTGCTGTAGGATGTAAAATGTCGGTGAAAGCCCCTTGCCGTCTCCTCTTTCTGCGACGAACACACCTATCTTATTTCCCTTGTCAATGATAAGAATATCCGGTTTATTGTGATAGGCAGTACTGCCCATTATAGGGACATTGCTTTGTCCCTATTCATTTTAATTGTACCTTTCTCTAAAAGTCTTTGTAGGGCATAGCAGTAAAAAGCGACCTCACAATCCAACACTCCAAATTTGTCTGTGATGCTTGGTGATATATTTTGGGCAGGATACTATGCCACTAAAGATAATCAGATCCCACGAGGGATTATTATAATTATTAAGGCACGCAGAAGTTCGAAGAGGTGTAAATAATGTTTCCTAGGTGGAGGTTTTGCACGATCGGCCATGAAAGCTTTTCGTAAGAGGGGCGACCTCGCGCCCACTGTGCTATTCGCCTTGTTCGAAAGCATGTTTTCCGAAGTGCAGCGATCTCCTCATTCCACCAAAATACTGGAAAATGTGGCGTTCCTTTCGATCTCTTCGTCATCGATACATCACAGACCTCTATGACAAAATCCATCAATTGTGAAACCTTCTCCACTGCAGATCCCACCAATTCGACTTCACTCTCCATCATTACATTGAAGGAATCTCTATCGAATGATCGATGGTTCCACAAAAGCGTACGCGGTTTTCTTGCCTTTTTTCCTAACGGATTTGAGAAGTCAACCTCTCCAAAACTTTGCTGAAGGACAACACTCTATATTATTTACTTTGACTTGTCTGCTTTATTTCATCACTCTCTCAAGAGTCTGTTCAAAAAGATAATTGAGGACAGCTCCACGAAGGAATTCCAGACCTCAATGTATATATCGTCCCTACCATGTCAAACTATCAAATATGAAAAATGTCATTTTTCAGATTCGAAACTTTGCTCTTGGATTGCTGACGATATGGCTTGTGGCAAATTGCCACAACTCTAAACCCTTTAGAATAGCCTTTAATGCCTTAAATAAAGTAACGAATAAGACCATTTTTCAATATATTACTTCGTCAATGTATCGAATATGTTCGTTCGCTAGTTTGCTCTTATTCGTCATACTTTTGAGACCAAAAACTGACTTGGCAAACTAACGAAAATGGTATTTACGTTATGTTGATTTGTAGATATCACTAATACCATAGAATTAGTACAATGTATAATTTCGAATGTGTTAGTTTGAAAATGTAAATATTTATACAGTTAGTCTATCAGAATCAGCAAAATATCGAAAATACCACATTCGACAATTTGAAACGGCGATCCAAGAAAAATCACTTTTTAGCACCAAGATGCAAACTCACGAATATGTTTTTTTGGTAATTAAAAAACAGTAAAGTCTGTTCATAATTTCATCTTAAAATAATTAACAATATTTATAGAAAAAAATATGTAAAATTGTCCTTTTGTAAAAGCACTGATTTTTGAATCACTATTAAAGCTTTATCTTGCTCTCTTGAAAAGTACCAATTTTAATATTCAATAGTTTGACATGGTAGGGACAATATGTAAACAAGTTGGTATAAGCCTAATACCAAAAATATTTAAAACGCTAGTCACTTCAATCATTACTATAGAGACTATCAATGATTGACAACTAACGGATAGATTGATGACAAAATTTCATATACGAGTAGTGATAAATATGACCTACCTCTAATGATTAACTTGATTTGTGACTAATAAGGATAGTTTAATCATGAATAATCCTGAAATATTTAACCCCATGATTAATTAGACTTTTAAGTAAAATTTAATCGATTTGTCAATCATTTAGTTGATTTGTGGGATACTCTGCGGAATATAATGTGAGTACGGTAGCCGGAAACTATCTCCAATGTCGAGCTGTAGAAATTAACCAAGGAAAACCCATCAACACGATAATAAATCTCTGGAAATATAGATTGTTAAGGAACCCCCAGGTCCAGCGGTGGAGAGGACTGCAAAGAGACACTTGGAGGCGAACCCTGGAAGGTAATGTCCGGAAGGCAAGCATTTATTGATTTTACGTTATTTCTTATGTTTTTGCTATTATGATACTTTGTTGTTTTATTTCCTATAATTCGAGGTTGAGTTTTAAGAATCGTTCTTCTGTGTCTGATGATTCCCACCTTAGATATGAATGGAACACACAAATATGATGTAGATCCTCCCACTTGACTTTTTTTTTTAAATTCTAAAAAGGAAACTCAAAAATGACTTTAAATAATTCAAGAACATCTTTAATGTTTTGTACACTATTATCACAATCAAATTATAAAATTTCATTACATATAGCAGCATTAAATAAAATAAATATTAACACATTAATTCTATTTGACCTTAACAACGACAAATCATTTTATTTAAATTTTAACGTCCATTTATTATTAACTAGGAATTAAAATCATTTTAAGACAATTAACACTTTTTAAAAAAGATTATCATACAGTAGGCAGATTTTACAAAGCTATAATATGTGAATTAATAAATATAATTTATTTATCACAGCTCTGCTATTTTTACACTTTCAGGTTCTCAATAGGAGCATTTTATTGAAATTATTTCAAGCCTAAGTACTAAAGTAAACCTCTACCTATCACTGCCACGTCACTCCTGTTTGGTATAATTATTCTTAGTTCAGTCGTGACATGGCCCTGGTAGTGGAAGATGTAATTATACTGAAATAGCTTTAAGGAATGCTCCCGACGAGGTCCTAAAAGTGCGTAACTATTAGGGCTGTGATAATCATAGTATATTTATTAACCCTAAAATGCCCAAGGTGTTCAGGGTTTAAACCCTTTCCCAAGGGAGGGGGGGGCTCTTAGAGTCCCCAACTTCTTTAGTGATTTACTTCATTTCTGTATAATAAATGCAGTTTTACTTGCTTTCCGAACCCCGACTATGTCCACCTTCGCAATCTCAATGGTTAACAATCTTTTAAAAATAAAAATAACAAAAAATATTATGGTCTCGATACCATCTAATGATAATTTTGTTTTTATTTTTCATGAGCCTATGCTATTATTACATTCTAGTTGTAAAATTCATTTTGTTTTTAAGCAAAAGCTGCCATGAACCAATGTCAAATTGACAACAAACTTCTCAGATTCATGACTTATATAGCAATATTATTAAACTATGCTAAAATTAATATTTTAATTGCCAATGAATAAAATAGTAGTAGCTAACTAAATTTAAAACAAACTTTGGTAATAGTATTTAATTAAGATTAGAAGAATTTTTAATTCATTACAGTATTGTTAATATAAATAAATTTGTTTCATTGGATCATAACTTTTTTTTTGCCTGCGTATTTGCAAAAGATCTACATTGGCCCAGTTGTTCACAATAAGAACATTCATTTTACACTAATTTATTTCATTTTGTTCCTTGATTTGTATCATTATTTTTTTTTTGTATGGTTTATCCTTGAATAATGGTTTTGGGTGTTTTTTCTGAGAGGGGGATTAAAGCAAGAATATTTTCTATTAAATTCTTAAAACTCAATAAAATGTCATCGAAACATTATTCTTGAATATTTTTTCCTCCTCAACGCAAATCTGGAATATAATTGGGGACTTAAAGCGTAATCTTGCTTCATCACAACATTTCTTCAATTCTTTTTAAATTTTTTGTAGCATAATTCATTTCAGCATCCATCAATAGTCATTCGAATCTCAGTCTCAACAATTTTATTTTAATGGGTCATATATCCTTAAAACATGTTTTTTTAAATCACAATATAGATAAAGAATGTAAAAGAAAACCTCAGCTCCAGCCATTAGAAAATATTTCGCTAAAATCTTGATTGTAAAGTTCAGTTTCTGATTCGGTAGTAACCCTAATTGGATTAGACATTACTCGAAACGTTTCATTGAGTATTTAACGATGGCGCTGTGCAGATCCCCTTCGACGGATGCATTCACATCCACTTCCTGTGGCTTCCGAGTCGCTCTCATAGCAATCCGAGCAAGAACACGAGATAGATTCGGTATCAGATGCACAGTCGCTGCAGCTACAACTGCTCAAGCTCGAATCGCTGCTTTCTTCTTCTCTTGAACTGCATAAACAGATGCAGTCTGATCCACCTACGGGAACAAATTAAAGGAATTATCTCTAATTTCCCGAAGAACATAACAAATAATGAAGAAAAGGTTGTATGTATTTGGGTCAACAATTATTTCTTGAGTAAGATTTTTCTAGTAAAAAACATAGCATGAATATTAAATTCCAACCGTGAAGATCAGTGAGTGATCGTTATTTTTAGTTTCAATTATTTGTGTATTTGGATTTTTTTTATGAAGCTGTAATGGAGTTATGCAAATTAATGTCTGTCATAGAGGAGATTGGAAAAATTAATAATTTCCTCTAGAAGATGATCAGTTTCCGCTCCATCCCTGAAGAATGTATGTGCTTCCCACCTTCAGAGAAATGTTATGCAGCTCCTGTGTGACGGTTGTTTTCCCTCTGAAGGGAGGGACACAATGACTCAATCAAAAAGCCAATGTTTCAGAACCCCTAGGTCACAAAAATATCAGTGGTTTAAATGTGTTCGATACATTTGTCTGTTCGAGGTCTGGTATTTGGAACAAAATACTTTGACTCAAAAAAAGAATTTCGTTAACCAGCGTAATCACCCACCGGAACATTGTGTTTTCGGGAAAATTCATGAAAAACCAATTGGTCTCTATGATCAATGATTTTTTTTTTTTTTTTTTTTTTTTTTTTTTTTACATTAGGAATTGAAAATAACCACTTTAATTATGATATCATTAAGCATTATGGAGAAAGTGCAAAATCCTAGACTTTCAGTTTAAAAAAAAAAAAAAATCAGTCCCGTAACAGGCCACAAGGACCCAGAGGGGCAGATACTGTAGAGGTATCTGATTCTTGACCATACGGCAAACTAGGGAGATAGTGTGGTCAATACTATGCTCCGGCCGCCTGACTTTCCCCTTGGCTGCTTCGACTGCTAGAGTCATTAGCACCCAAGGTAACCATTATTAATTAAAGGCTGGGTGAGCCTAGGGACGATATGGGACCCCAAATCCAACCCTCGAACGGCAGCACTAGAAGAAAAAATCTTTAGTGCGCGCTCGGGTTTTGAACCTGGTCCTCCAGTTCATTAGTCGAGTGCTCTACCACTGAGCTAAACTCGCCCCCTAACTAACTTTTAGTTTTGGATACTATAAAATGACATTTTCAGTTAAAAATGTATTCAAGACGTTTGGCATTCATCAAAACTAAGACATAAAAATATTGGCTACGTTTGCTGTTGAGGAAGTTAGATGAAAAGGTCTGACTCGCAGGAACTGCATCATCATAGTATGCTTCCATTCATGTCCCTAGTACCAGTAGTAAAGTAATAGAAGCAGTTATTGATACATTTTCTTCTTTTGTGAAAAATATACAATGAAAGCATAAAGAGAAGTAATATAAGATTTTAAGAGTCACAAGAGGAAACTGATTGTATCCAAAGTGGAAATTACTCCATCCTCTTTCTCAACGTTTTCTCTTGGAAACACTATAACAATGTTTCACAATTTCTTACCTTGTTGTATTAAATACTCATTTTACTGTTAAACTTAATTAAAAAATACAAAAATAACCAATTAATAACCACAATAAAAATTATTTTTTATAAAAAATTCAAACAAATTAAAGGAAAAAAAAATACATTACCCTGTGAGCTTCCTTCGATAGAAGTATTACAGGCTTCTGAAACTGTCAAAAAAACAATCAATTTTTATATAATTATTTTTTATTTATCGACTAAAATGGTGATCAGCACCATTGGAGTTGATAGTACACGTACAACATATTTTTTACTCAGGATTCAAATTTTATTGAATAATTTTTCTGAAAATATAAGCCTGGATATAGGAATATCCAATATTAGAACCTCCTCTTTCACGAATATGTGCTGCATTGTTAGAGACGGAACACATCCGTTCCCCGGATCTATTATCCCCAGTCCCACAGACACGGATAGATTATAGTTTTAAAACTGATGGTTTTATAATGAAAATTTGAATTGTTTTTAGCACTTTCACAACTATTGAGTTTCTGTAAATCTCCACCAATCCTTCCTACTATTATAGATACCAAAAATTACCCTCATTAAAATTTATAGTTATCTACATATATAAGTCTGTTGACACACGTTGACTGCAGGAGGGTCAAACCCCAAATTATCCAAAAAATTGTAAATTTATTTTTTCCATTTTATGATTTCATTTGTTTTGTTAATGTGAAAAAATAACTTACTCATTGGAAATTCTGGATAATTTCCTTCAGAAACATGTTCTTTTACTATGATGGAAATGTGGTGAAGAAACTCCTGCAAAAATTCACAGAAAGGTCTGAGCCCGGAACGATTCCAGAATAAGGCACTCGAAACACTCCCCGAGACGACGGAGGAATGAATAAACCAGTCTGGAGGTTTATAGCCGATCCCCAAAACCCTTTAACTTTTTCTCCTAGCTTGCCTATCATACCGACACAGCGGGGTGGTTCGCGATAATGCAAATGCGTCATGTCACTGTCAAGGTATTAACGTGGAATATATTGAGCTCATCAGATTTTCTTGAAAAAAAAAATGTTGGGGGTTTACTTCCAAAAAAAATTATAAATTTCTCCATTACTGGCTGTTATTTTTACTACCTTGCAAGTACACTCCGTTTTTATTGCGCCCAACTCTTGAGGAACTTGTGTAGGTAAAATAATTCGGGTTTTGCTCTAAAACAGGACTAAATAAAAAATTAATAATTTAATCAGCTTTTCATTACAAATAATTAGTGATAATTATAAGAAAACAATTGAATGTGTACTTGTGTGTATTCTAAAGAGAGAGTTTTGGGACGAGGTACCTACGGATTACCATTTCTCGTCAGGATTAGGCTGAACCTTTTCTTTGTTTTCTCTCTTACACTACACCTCAGAGGATTTGAACTCATGACTTGAGGTATGGAATGCCACTGGGCCTCCCATTCAAAGCAAATCTATTCTTGTACGATTTGTAGAATCAGTTTGCATTTTTACAGGTTACTTTAAGCAAATTATTCACAAACAAGGCATATTTTTCTTCCCCAAATATATACATATATGTCATGCTCAAATAATGAGAAAGTCTGTTATAAAAAAAATAAAAAATAAGCAAAATGGGTCCATTCAAAGTTGGGATTTAACCACGAGGCCTGGTGTCCATGAGTGCTAAGGCATGAGCACTTCGTGCCTAAGCTCGTGGGTTCGATTCCCACAAGGGGTTGTAGTTTTTCTTTGGAAAAATAAAAAGCCATCAGCCCAATCCCGGCTAGAAAAGGATGGCAACCTATAGATAACCCTTCCTTAAATACTGTGTTAACTATAAATGGGCATTAACATTTAAATAAATAGATAATAGAGAACAATATTATTATTATTATTTTTTTAATTAATGATATGCTGCCCATTTTGAATGGGTTGCTATAACACAGCCTACTAATCACTAGTCGGAGATTCATCGGTCGTCAATAAAAGATTCCTAAAAAAATTATTTAGCCAGCTGTTCATTACAATCATGTTATTATTATTTAAAGTTTAATGTCCATTTATATATAACAGGTATACATCGGAGACCCAGTGGCGTGCCTAAGGTTGTGGGTTCTATTCACACTTGGGCTGATGGAAGTATAAAAGGGAGCCTAATAGTAGAAAATAAAGAGATTTAAATTCTTTAAGCAAACAAAATCCTCCATAAAATAATCACCGCTTAATTCTTTGCCTCCAATTTGACGCTCTATAATATCCCCAATATTCCATTTATCCAACCCTTATCAAAAACATTCTATCAAAAATATCATTCAACATTACACTGCCATCCTAATTCCTTAATATACTCCCTATCTTCATACCTAATCCTAAATAACCCCGTTCTCCGACTGAACCGTAACTGGCCTAGAGATCAGCTCCAGGAGGAGTTCATCCTGATTGTAATCATTCTGCCTTGTGGATACTGCAACTGTGCGGCTTGTCTCATCACAAGCTTCAAGGCATAACTACATTCAACAATTTACTAGAAATGTATTTTTACATTGTTGTAAATTCTGAATAAAGATATATAATAATAAGTAAGAAGCCATTAAAAAGAACTTGAATAATTCCAATCTGTTTATTTTCTATTGATAAGTCTCCCAGTGATGCTTGAAACTGGTTTATGGTATGATCTAATATTAATAAATTTATATTGTTTTAAGTACAATTATTAATTGCCGTCACTAATTTAATGTTTTCACAATGTTGGTATACTTTCAACATAACATAATACATTGTATGTATGTATAGATAGGGTTTAAGGACAAAGAACGTCAAGGGTTATCAATCATCGTCCTGAGATTGTATGATGATAACATAGCCACACACACACAAAAACAAATGTTCGGGCGAGAGGGCTGACCATGTTTTCTATATGTTTTTGGAGTCGCTGAATCTGAATCCGTGGAAAAACCCCATCATCTCTTTGTTTAGGTCCAATCCCAAAAAACTCATAATTTATGCTATTATATACTATAATCTTGTTATTCGAGTCGTTAGCCAAAATAAACGACTTTTTTTTTTGTCTCCTAGCTTACAATGCGCTGAAATACAATTTTTTCAAGACATCCAACTCCATTGGTCCAGTTAGAGCCCGTTGAATAAATTACATTTCTCTAAATTTTACGTTTTGCTTATTTTTGAGTACTTAATTTGTTTTCTGGTGCAAAATATCAGTGAGTTCACTGATTCCAATTACTTAGTGGCAATTTCAAGCAAAATTGCCACTAAGTAATTGGAAGTGATTCTGGCCTTGATGCTATCCTTAATAACTCAAAATTCAATCCTTAATAACTCCAGTAACCCATAAAACTCTCACTTTTTGATTAGAGCTATGTATTAATTAAAGTAAATTAAATAGATGTCGTAATGTAAATTGATTAATGTAATTACTTCCATTTTTTATCTATTTAGAAGCCAAAACATACAGAAAAGATGGTCTGCTCTCTGGGCTCGAACTCTTTATTTTATGTGGCTGTGTAATCAATCTATATATGTAAAAATCAGCTGTTTGTTCCTTATACAAATTCACACCGTTTGGCCAAACTTGACACACAGGTAGGCCTTGATACGGGAAGTGTCATGAGCTAGGTCAAAATTGTATAACAGCTGTCTGCCTGTATGTTTGTTCCTTATAAAAATTCAGACTGTTTGACCCAACTTAGCAAAGAGGTCGGTCTTGATCCGAAGAGTGTCATAGGCTAAGTCAAAATCGTCTATCAGCTGTTTGCCTGTCTGATTGTTCCTTAAACAAATCAACCAAAGATAGTACACAGGTCTTGATCTGAGGAGCGTCTTAGGCTAGGACAAAGTCGTCTAGGACTCACAGTTCGGAGGTCATGGGTTTGAAACTATGAACCCGAACAGTTACAGCTTTGGGTTATTATATTTTAATATTACTTATTTGGTTTCTAATTAATTTTCGCTTTTCTAGATGCAGAAAGTAGGTGCAGTATGGCATGTCGGGTAACAGCTAGTCTTATATAAAATTACAGTTTATATCCCTAAAGTCTCGTCTGGCTTGGGAGGTATAGCGACTTCTGTTGATTCGCTCCTCGACCTATCGTCGGACCATTCTGCGATCCTTCTAACCCTCTTCTCATCCGCTGTACCCCGTCCTCTACAACCAACCCTCACACCCGGTCCTATCAACTGGCAATCATTTCAGCTTAACCTAGAGCACTCCATAGACCTAACCGTTTCCCTAAAAACCCCTTCAGACCTAGACAAAGCCACTGAATTGTTTACTAAAGCCATCCAGGACAGTGCCCGCAATTCATGCCGACCAAGGACAGGGTTACCTCCTCCACCCAAAATGCAACTCCCAAATCACATCCAAGAACTCCTTGCAGCCAAGCGACGAGCCAGGGCTTTATGGCAAAGATCCCGTTATCCCTCGGACAGAAACGCATACAACAGACTGACACGCCAACTGAAATCTTCCCTATCCCAATTCCGTTCAGAATCCTTTAACGAATACCTTTCATCCCTCTCTACACAAGACTGTTCTTTGTGGACAGTCACTCGTAGAATCCTTAAGTTCCACTCAATCCCTTCCCCTCTCAAACGCAACGATGGGACCTGGGCCAGAAGTGATGAAGAAAAGGCGCTCCTCCTCTCCACACACCTAACCACAGTATTTTCCCCTAATCCTCAAATGAGCCCTTCCCATGATGCAGATATCGAACATTACCTGAATTCTCCTTTACCTTTGTCCTTCCCTCCCAAAGCTTTCCATCCATCCGATGTTAAATACATCATCAAACACCTTCCTAGGAAATCTCCCGGTTATGATCTTATCACCTCCACAATACTCAAAAACCTCCCCCAGAAGGCCATTATATTCCTTACATACCTCTATAACTCAATCCTAAGAACAACCCATTTCCCGAATCCCTGGAAACACTCAGTCGTCGTCGTTATCCCCAAACCCTTTAAACCTCCAGATTGCCCCTCTTCCTATCGGCCCATCAGCCTTCTCCCATTAATGTCCAAAATATTCGAAAAACTCCTGTACAAAAGAATCCTCCCTATCATAGAATCCTCGAATACAATTCCCAACCATCAATTTGGTTTCCGCTTCCAGCATTCCACTATACAACAGTGCTTACGAGTCGTAGACTCAATTTCCTCCTCGCTTGAACGTAAGAGTTTTTGCACGAGTGCCTTTCTCGACGTTGCTCAAGCATTCGATCGGGTTTGGCACCCGGGATTACTTTACAAAGTAAAGCTTATACTTCCACACACCTATTTCCTTATCCTCAAATCCTATCTGTCAAACAGATCCTTCCAAGTCAAATACGGTACAACTCTTTCCCCGACCTGCCCCATAAATGCTGGAGTCCCTCAAGGGAGTATTATTGGTCCTCTCCTTTTCCTCCTTTACACTGCGGATATTCCCACACACCCCCAAACCCTACTAACAACCTACGCAGATGATACTGCCATCCTGTCAACTTCCCCTGATCCCTCAGTAGCATCCCAACACCTGCAGGAACATCTCACCGCCATACAACATTGGAGTGACATGTGGAGAGTAAAAATCAACCCGGAAAAATGTAAGCAGGTTACATTCACTCTCAACCGGAGATCATGCCCTTCTGTACATCTCAAAAACACTCCACTACCAGTATCCAGCGAGGTTCGATATCTAGGATTATACCTTGACAGCCGACTGACATGGAACCCTCACACGAGACTGAAAAGACAAGAACTGAACAAAAGATACGGACTACTTAGACGACTCCTTGGACCCTCATCTAAATTATCAATACAGAACAAACTAACGATATACAAAACAATCATTCGACCAATATGGACATACGGACTTGAACTCTGGGGGTCTGCAAAACCATCCAACATCAACAGAATACAGGCATTCCAGTCAAAAGTGCTCCGTAAAATTGTAAATGCCCCTTTCTACGTCTCAAACAAAACCCTTCACAATGACCTTAACATTCCATTTGTCCTTGACCTTGCTAAAACCCGTTTCCAAATGTTCCACTCCAAATTGTCCTACCATCCTAACCCGGAAGGTCTATCCCTATCGTCCCAATCCCATCCAGACAATCCTCCCAGGCGGCTCAAGAGACAGTGGCCCCGAGACAATTTACTCTTCTGATCATATAGGGATCATTAAAATATTTATTTGGACAGCTTTGAAAGTGCCAACAATGGCTGGCTTCTTTCACATTTTGTATTGTTTTTATTTTATTTTACTTTTTCCATTTTTTTTCAACTTGTTCATAATATCTGCATCATCAAACTTGATTATTGTACTGTTTATAATTTGTACAGATTTCAAATAAATAAATAAATAAATAAAAAAAATATATCCCTAAAGAAGGACAATAAGATCCAAAACATCACAAGAAGAATTAAATAACAAATTTCGGAGGTTCTACCTATCTTATTTGAATTCTATAAATCTCATATGAATAAACCTTTCCACCATCTTCATCATTTTTATTATGTCTGGTTTTTTTAATTTATATAGATTGTTAATCCTAAGCCAGGAATTTAGCATAAACTAACCACTTTGTTTAGAAATGCGCTTGTTAAGCAACTCCTGCGTCACAAACCTTTTTCTTAATGAAAATCCTCCACTTCAATCATTATTATACTTCAGGCTTTGTGACCTAGGTGGAAATTAAGTAATAAAAAAAAGTGCCAACGGCCATAGCCACGTTGAATACACCGGTTCCCATAGATCACCAAAGTTAAGCAACGTCGCGCGTGGTCAGTACCTGAATGGGTGACCGACCACGTGCTGTTGGCATTATAAAAGGGTGGTAACCTGTAGATAGCCCGGCGCTAATAGCCAAATAGTTGATGCGCCGTTAAAAACGAAAAAAATAAATAAAATAATAAAAAAAAGTTCAATCATTTTCTTCAAATTGAGAACTCTGGTGCATAAATCTTCTTTTTGTTTTTCTCTAAAATAATTAAATTACCTCAAAATATCACCCTAAAAATATTACCTTCAATAAAAATACAAAGAATGACAAAAAAATGAATTACCTTCTGAGCTCTCTTCAATAGGGGAATTACAGGCATCTGAAACTGTTTAAAAAAAT
Organism: Gonocerus acuteangulatus; assembly: GCA_946811695.1. Classification (NCBI taxonomy): domain Eukaryota; kingdom Metazoa; phylum Arthropoda; class Insecta; order Hemiptera; family Coreidae; genus Gonocerus; species Gonocerus acuteangulatus. The sequence continues at coordinate 46,881,217 of OX328131.1, forward strand.
ATATATATTTATTAATTTGTTGTTTTTTTTTAACCTGTAGGCTTCCAAGACCCAAGTCTTCACAAGCATTAAGGTCTTCAGGTTTTGGACGTGTCATCATATTCTTCACCAGTCATGCTGCCAGCTTCCTCAGGGTTAGATACGAGAATTGTTTCTCAGACGTAATCCGGCAGCATGACCAATTCTTCACCAACACTTTACCGGTCATGCTGCCAGGTTCCTCAGGGTTAGATATGAGAATTGTTTCTCAGACGTAATCCGGCAGCATGACCAGCGAAACATTGGTGAAGGATATGATGACATGGTCAAAACCTGAATAACTTAATGTTTGTGCTTTTTTGATTTGCTAGTTTTCCCATCAGCATTATTATAGTTGATGTTATACACACAACATAAATGTACATATATAAAAAGATAGATAGCGAGGGATGAAAACAATGGCCAAAACCTTCACTCCGATCCTCTATCCTCAATCCAAGACAGATTTTGAGAACCTATCATCATCTTCAGTATCCTCTCTAAGGCACAATATCAGCAATTAATCTTAGTGCCTTTTATTTTTGGCTCAGTGGTGGACCACTGGACTCATGTCCTGGAGGACCAGGGTTCATTGCATTGAAAGATTTTATATTCTAGTGTCAGTGTTTGTGGTTTGGTGGAGGAGATAGAGAACATTCAGAGATCCAAACATGTATTAATGACTAAGTGGACCTGGGAGATGCAGGAACAAGAGCCTAGTACTGATGAGAATATCTCCTTATGCCCCCTGTGCCGTATGGTCAAGAATCAAATACCTTTACAGGATTCGCCCTTTTTATAACCCTGTCTCCTGTTACGAGGCTATTGCGTGTACAAACACAAGCATATATTAGCAATATTAACTCAATGGTAGAGCGCTCGAATAATATGCTGGAGGACCTGTGTTTGAAACCTGAGTGCACTAAAGATTTTATAATCTAGTGTTCCTAGGTCCACCCAACCTTTAATTAATTTATTAATGTGTTCCTGTAAAGAGAAAAATCAGGCGAACAGATCATAGTACTGACCAAACTATATCCCTAGTATGCCGTATGTTTAAGATTGAGATACCTCTTCAGTAACTGCCTCCCTGGACCCTCAAAGCCTGTTATGGGACTGATTTTGTTTTCCTGAAATGTTTCTGCTGCTCTTTGGCAGCCTTCTTCAGCAAAAAAATAAATATACACAATTACAAAAGAGAATTAACAAAACAGTAAGCAAAATTTTAAATAATAAAAATAGGTTGTAAAATATTTCTTTATGTGCTCATTAAGTAAAGAAAGTTTTATTTGTAGATTAATTTGAAAAAGAGCTTAGTTAAGCATAATTAAAAAAAAAATGTCAATCCTCTGTTATTTTTTTTTACTTATTCTTACAAAACTACTTTACTTAGCTCTGTACAAAACTACTGTTTAATTTGTTAAAAAGTAACATTTGTTCACTTAAAATGCATAAAAAAAAATGTTTTATAACCAATTTTCATGATTTAAAATTTTCTTTACCGTTTTGATTATTCTGTTTTGTTATCTTATTATTATTTATTTTGTTATCTGAAGAAGGCTACCAAAGAGAATGCAAAAGCATTAGAAATATATATTTTTGTGTAAATATGATGTTTTCTCTTAGCTGAATCTCCTCGATTCCTCTACTTGTTATGTATCCTTATGCTAGCTAGGTGTTGATAAAAAATTCTAACTCTTTGCTATTTCCCTCTATAGTTTCCTCTAAGTACGAGTATACTCCTACCAAATCCTTCAACACCCAGTTCACCATAGTCCTATTATATATTTAAAATTAAATACACAGCATATTTTCAAAAGTGCATTACAGCTAGATCTAACTTTTTAAAAAAAAATATTCTTGAGAATAGAGAATAATTGTGGATTATAGAAAGATAATGTGCTTACCTGTTTTGTTGTTATTAAAGTGGTGGTTTGTTGCTCTTTCTTTTTTATTAATGAAACTTCCATGACGATTCCCTCTTGGAGAGGAAGCAACAAAAGGGTTTTGTATTGGAGGTGTTTCAGCATTTTCTAAACTATTTCCCTCCTGTCTTCCTGGGCTTTCTTCTCCTGTAAGATCTATTATTTCTTCAGGAATTTGCTGATATTCTCGATTCACATTGAGCTTCTTATTTTTTTTCTCATTACCTTTGTTCGATATAGTAACAACAATATTTGTTACTTCTGAACTTGGCTGTGAGGGAAGAGAAATCCATATTGGTAAATTTGAATTATCTGTTCCTTTCATTATATTTACATTGTACGATGATGTATTTGGTAGAGTTTCTATGGGTTTTGATGATTGTTCCTCACCCAATTGTAAATTGAATGATTCACCTGCCACATCTCCCAATGAATCATTCAATCCAGTTGGATTTACTGCGACAACAGGCTCAACAACTCTGTTGGGGCTTCGTTCACACTCTACTCTCAATTTCTCATTAATTTGTTGAGCTTGTTGATTAATCAACGTCTTCTCTAAAGGTTTTACAACGTCTGCTTCTTTAACTTTATTAGCTCGCTTCATGGGGTTCGGTTTGAAATTCACTTGAGTTCTCTTTACTTTAGTTTTTGAAGGTTTCCGTCCCCGTTTAGGTTTATCTCTCATTTCTGCTTCATTTAATGTTTTCGAATCATGTTTTCTGTCTTCTTGAGAAATATTATCGACTTCCCCCAATGAGCTGTCTGCTTCGGTTAGCGTGCAGTCACAACTCAATGACACTCCTGAGCTCAGATGACTTTCAGAACTTGTACTTGCTTCTAAAGTTCCACTTCTTTCGGATGTACTTGTATCATTGTTGTCTGAAATCATTGATAGCAACGATGTTGATAAATTCATCTTTATGGCTTCGGGGTCGACACTTCCTTCAATGAAATTTGTTGACTTATTTATTTCACTCTCTTCTTCTACTCCTAAGTTGATATTTATTCGTTGAGACTCATGAATCATTAGGTTCTCTTCTAAAGGTTTTACTTTATCTATTCTAACAGACTCTATTTCAACTGGAGTGTTTCTATCTTTAGTTTTGTAGGGTATTCCTACTGTTTCAGGTTTATTAGTAACTTTTTCCTCTTCGACATGATTTAATGTTCTAGGACTGTGTTGTCTATCTTCCATAGAATAATTATTGAGGTCCTCTGAAGAGCTGTCTCCTTCAGTCAGTGTGCAGTCACTTTCAGAATCTGTATGAACATCTGAATTTGAACACGTTTCCGATGTTACACTTTCAGATGTATTGGCACCATTGTTATCGACAACTATTGATAGTAATGATAAACTCATTTCTATGCTTCCAGCCTCTTCATCAATTGAAGTTTGTGACGTATGTACTTCACTTTGAGTACTTTCAGGCAGCATTTTAATAATCCTGCTTGTTTTGGTGTAAGACAAATTATTGAGATTATTTTCTGCTAGATTTTCCTGCTGATAGAATGATTGCTCTGCTTCGATTGGGAGACAGGATATATTCATTTCCTTACATTTATTTGCTTTGACATTTATAAAATCTTTTGGCAATTTTGATAATTTATTTTCACTTATACCAGAACTAATAATTTCCTCAAGATGCTCGGCTTGAAAAATTGCAGTTTCCTCTCCCGCATTACTCATTTCAAAACTGTTCTTATCAAACGCAAACTGTATTTCCGATGTTGCTATATCATTAGGGAAATTATCATCAGATTTGGTGCTGATATCAAAAACACTTGTTGATCCTGATAATTCGGAATTATTCCAATCTTTAATTTTCGCCTCCCTGTAACAATAATTCCGTTTACCTATTGAATGTTCAACTATGATTATGTATGTTGAATTATTATTTAATAATTATTAAATATTTTAATTAGATGTTCCTATATTATTGAACAATTTTTAATAAGATAAATGTTGTATTGTTAAAGACTGTGTGAACACTGCTAGGGGCAGGAAGGATATACGTAGGTGTATTTAAGCCTAGAACACACCGCGGTTAAGAACATACGCTCGCTCCTTGTTGCGTTATGCTCCTAGTGTTTGTGTAGATTATGTTTAAATAAAATCGGGTAATCAGTTATGCGTGTTACTTTTCGTAGGATTTAATTAATCTAATTAAGAAATTCACCACCTAGTAAATGGATACTTAGTGAGTTCCATTCCCACAAGGGGTGGTGGCTTTTCTTTCGAAAAAAGAAAAAGTATCAGCCCTATCCTGACTAGAAAAGGGGGGTAACCTGTAGAAAAGCCATCCCAAAAATATGTTTTTTGTTTAAATTGACGTTAAAATTTAAATGAAAATAACAATGGATTCACCCACGACAAACATGACATAAAAAGTGACATCATGAGTCACTATATATTCCCGTAGCATATATATTCCGTTTTATAGCAAGAAGGAACAGCCTTTGAAAGTATGAAATATATATTAGGACTGGAGTCTACTAATAACCAGGCTAAACTTTTCAATTTCATCAAAGCATTGACTACATGGACGATCTCAACGTAGTACAAAACACGAACGTACTAATAAACGCTGACGGTAAAACATCTCTACAACAACTAAATAAAAACAAAGTTCACGGACCTCTCGTGAATTATCTTTGCTCGGAACCAAAAATACAATGGGTGCCCATTTTGTACTTGTTCCTTCAGAAACCCATTACTCCTTCCAAAACCCATCATGTCGGGTATCAAATGAATCATCTTGGTAAGGAGAATCTAAAACAAAAGAGAAAAATCCAAAAATACAGAAAAGTTGAGTTTGGCTCTTTCCTTACGGCTTCTTGTATACCCGCAAGAATATCCGACAAACAGCTAGAAGCACCACCAAGCGTCATGTCCCCACGCCATCATCCTCAAGCCAAACGACGACAGCGCCAAATATAAATTCGCTTACACTAGGGCCTGAATCTTAAAATGCCAGAAATTTATCATCATAGCAGCCATCATTAAACAAAAACTGGCCAAGTTGTAAATGTTCAAATAAGCGAGAGGGTATTATTAGGTTCTTGACAAGTTATTAAGGGTCTAAAGCTTGGCCCAATACTATGATATCATAATTTTCATAGGCAAATTATTTTTGGGAGGGGCCTGGGACCTTGCCTCTTTTTTTCGTTAGTTTTTTTTTGGAGGGTATATATGTGTGTGTATATATATATATATATATATATATATATATATATATATATATATATATATATATATATGTTTATAAAGAGAGAGAGAGAGAGAGAAGTCTGTGTGAACGGATTAGAGTATAATATCTACTACTAAATATCACAAGTATACAATGAGTGTTTCGTACAAATGATATAGCTCTATCACATTTTATGTGTGAACTTTTACATATTTCTAAATTTTAATACATAACACATTCATTGAAAATAGAGCGTAAGGAAAAATGTTGAAAATATGTCTGCTAAAAATAAGCTTTATTTGTCTGTGCTATACAATTGTGATACAAAAAGGAACATCTCTAAAATATTTTACTTTTTATTATTTTATTTTTGGTTGGAACAAAATAGTTTAATCATTAAAAGCAATTAAATAAAAATCCTTTGTTTTATGAATTTTTTTCACACTAAAACGCCCAAAGTAAAAAAAACAAAAACATATTTTATTTTTTCATTTCTTCTTTTACATTAAGTTTCAAATTAAGCAATTAGCACTAGATCAAAAATCTTGTCTGTAATATCATATAAAAAACAGATGTATTTTTCTTTACGCAATTAAAAAAAAAATCATTTTTTTGTCAAAAATTACATAATAAAATTTAAAATTTATTGTAAAATCATGATGTTTTATTGTATGGAAAGTGTCTTACACGGTATTTGGCATCACCTTGTTATTTACTTTAAGGCTATTTTTTTTAATAAAATGCATTAATTTTATTTATCACAGTTATTAATTCATCACTATTATTAAACTTTTAAAATAAAAAAACCCACTCGCAGTCCATTTTCTAAAACTCCTTAGAAATAATATATAAAATATTTAAATTTTTTATTTTTAACCAGGGAAAATGAAAAATCTTTAATTTGGGAGAAGGATTTAAAATAATATTTCATATATCTACTTACATGTCTATTGAGGTGAAGATGAGGGAAGCAAATGGATTCTACACAGGATCAAGGGTTCAAAGGTTCTTCAGGCATTTATTTAGAGCTGCAAATATTTTCAAAATCAGAAGATTATTTAAATATATTTTTGAATTTGTATTTATTACTTAATCATTATGAGCTGGCAACATTTGGCAGTCAACTCTTTAGTAAGATGGGTGTTCTCTTAGTAAAATAATATAATATAAAGAAATATAAAATGTAATGTAAGATAATAAACTCAATTAGTAATAAAGTAATTTTAGGTTATAAATATAAATAATAATCTAAGGCTATAAAAAGGAATATAAACAGATAATATTAAGAAAATATATAATTTTAAATGGAATTAATAGAAAAGCTCTTTGTAATTAAGATATTTATTATTTACAGTGAGTGTCATAAGTATTGATACAATAAGTCTATTTGGAAAAAAATATATATATATATTTTTAAGGATCAATATATCAGTAAAAATAATGTAAATTGTAGAGGAGAGACAATTTGTCATCAACAATATCAACAAATAAATTGTTAGATGTTAACACGTTCGGGCCAAGGCTGTGCCATATGCGTCCGAGAGACATGTTCTGCGGGCCCAGCGTCGTGGCACATGCGACAGCAGATAGCTTCCCTTTCTTTCAATCCCCACTACTCCGGGCCTTGTCCTATTCCCTTCGTATTTGTCTAATTAAAATATATCATTGATAAAATATATATAAAGTCATCTATAAGGTACCAAACCACTTTTCACATTCGATACTCTGCATTTGTATCGGCGATATGTATGTACTAACTCAATAAGCATGTGGTGTATAGGGGGGGGGCTGAGGAGGCTGCCATCCGCCCATAAATTTTGATTTAGTCGGAAAAAATGTGTCATAAAAACCTTCAAGTGATTTAAATAAGATCACAGTTCAGAAAAATAATGTTTTTGGGTGTATTAGCGTTTCAGTTGTACATATGCTACTCCAAGATACCCCCTAAATGCTCCCAGCTCCCCCCCCCCCCCCCCCGAAATTATTTCCTATATACGCCAGAGTCAATAAGAGTTCAATTACAAACATAGTCTTCTGGTATTGACCGTGTCAGAAACTTCTTTTCCGATGTTTTGCTAGTCATACTGCCAGCTTCCTCAGGACTTAGTCTGAGAATAAGGATGTTCTTCTAGTTCTCCTGAATAAATACCTGTCTTTGTATTCCTCCGTGGGTGTAGTCTGCTCTTCCATGTTCCTGATTGGTCGGTGGGTTCCATTTAGACCGTTGATTGGCTCAATTTCCATTTTTTTCCCCTAGGTTTAATCACCGGATGCCATAATTTGCTGAGCTTGTATCCATCTTCTTTGTTAAAATTCTCCGGTTTTCTTGCTATTTCTATGGCTTCTCAGCCATAATTACCCGTTCTTGGTAGTTTTCTATTCTGGGCAGAATGCTTACTTTATCAAGTTGGATAACATGATTTGTGTTGTAATAATGAATTCTTGTACATACCAATCTTCCTGTTTGCCCAATATATTCTTTTCCGCAGGCGCATGGTATATTGTAGACACCTGGTGATTTCAACTTTAAATTATCTTAGGGTTATTTATCATTTGGCTGATCTTACAGTCTGTGGTATAAACTGTTTTGATGTCATACTTCTTTAAAATCTTTGCAATCTTCTCTGTAGTTCCTTTCACGTAGAGCAGGATTCGGTCGGTTTCATATTTCTTTTTGTTTTGGTGGTGTGTATCTTAATAATTTCATCTGTGTACCGGTTGGGAAATTCCGATAGCTCTAGTCATCAAGGTGGTGATTAAGGTATTTTTCTGGGCTGGGTGGTGATGAGAAGCTGCATTTAGATACCTGTCTGCATGAGTGGGTTTCCTATAAACTGAATGTTCCAGACGACCTCCAATCGTCTCTACTTTTATATCCAGGAAAGGCATTACCCCTTCTTCTTCAATTTCCATTATAAACTTTATATTGTCTATCTTATTGTGATAGCAGAACATTTTTACAAAACCAATTATATTATCCAATTTGATAAAGTGAGCATTCTGACTAGAATATAAAACTAGCAAGGGGTAATTAGAGAAGGCATAGAAATAGCAAGACAGAGGAGAATTTTCACAAAGAAGATGGATACAAGCTGAGCAAATTATGGCATCCAGTGATCAAACCTAGAGAATAAAGAAGAAAGGGAATTCAGCCAACCATCGGTCCAGATGGAATCCACCAACCAGAATCGAACAGGACAGGAACAGAATGATGACATCATCTCTCGGTAGTAGTCAACTCTGCTATTTCTGGGTGCAACGATGTATTATAATTTCTCTATTCCAATGTATGACAAAACTGTCCGGCATTACTACTTGTAGGTCCTAATGACCCTGGCAGTCCTAGTACCTATAATTAAATACAAAAAAAATTACTACTCGTTAGAATAATATTTACATTTAAGAACAAATTCGGCACTTCCCCATAGAAAAGGCTATAGCCTCTTCAGTTCTGCCAAGACCATCTAGATGCTGTATATAAAATAAAATTTGTTATTGTCACATCACATATTCTTACAAAACAATGAGCTTTTTTATGATTATGATGAATGTTTTATTTATATTGAATTTTATATGAAATATATTATTTACTTATGAACAACCTTGTATTTCTCCCCCCCCCCATTATTTACATTTCCATTGTACTGTTTACGTTTCTTTTTATTTAGCAATTTTTATGTTTGATGATATCACAACAATATATATATATATATATATATATATATATATATATATATATATTAACTTAAGGTTTCTTTGCAGGGAGTATTTTTTATATTAATATGGCTTTCTCCAATGGTTGATTTTTAATGTTAAATTTGACAGGAATTACATCCAGAATCATCATCTTCATCAGAATCTTGTGCACTATTAATATAACTTTTTATAGTTTATAATAACCTGTTCTATATAGGCATACTTAGCTCAACATATGGTGTCTTCAGTGTACGTATATACATACATGGTGCTCATCTCAAAAGGAAAAATTGTTCTGAAAATAAGCTAAGTCTGTCTATTAGAAATGGACTTTCATTTCGGAGGCAAGTTATTAACTTGCCTAATAAACCAAGGATGGTTAGGATTCGGGAAAGAGAAAATATCAGATATTCAGAAAAATCTATATTTCAAACGTTTCGGCATGCTATCTAGGTATCCTGTGGGCGTAATTGGAAAAAAAAGATATATTTTCTTTATGGATCATTATGAATAAGGAGGCCTCAAAATAAATGTTGACAAAACTAAATATACCTGCACGTAAAAAGAGCAAAACTGAACAACTTTGTTATTTAGGATCTAAAATTGAAAGTAATTGAAGCAGAAATCCAAAAAAGGATTAAAAATAGTGAAAAAAGCAGTGGGAACGATTAAATCAATACTCTGGTGCAGTAATATTTTAATAAAAACTAAAAAGCTATGGTAGAAAGCTTAATGCTTAAACATGGCCACCCAATGTAACGCATGGAAAAAATTCATTCCAGTTGAAAAGGACTTCTGGAGGAGAGCAGTAAGCAGATCCAGAATTGAAAGGGTAAGAAATAACACAATAAGGAAGAAATTGGAAATTAGGAGAAATATCCTAGAGGTAAAGGGAGAAAGAAGACTAAGATGGTATGGTGATGTGAGACGAATGGGTGATGAGAGAATAGCAATCCATGATGATGGATTGGGAAGCGGAAACTAGAAGAAGAAGAGGAAGACCCTCAGTTAGATGGAAGAATAGAGTGGGGGAGAGTATGGTTAGTAAAGGAATTATAGAGGATGTGTGTGTGTAAATATATCATGTAGATCCAGTCATTTGAATTCTTTTTTTTAATTGATTTGAAGGGTTTATTCAACTGCGGTAGGTCATGGGCACCCAATGAGAGGAAGGAATTTGTTTGAATCCTAAGCCTGACAATCTTAAATATATTGTTTAAATTACATTAAGTGAAAAGTGAAGAATTGAATTCAAGAAGGAAATAAGGAAAATAAATGTAAAAGCCTCCCAACCACATCGTGGATGAGGCCCCATCCGAGTCCAGAACCACCGTGACACTTCTCTCTGTTTAATAATGCTTCAGCAGAGGCAACTTAACCGTGCTCGGCCCTCCCCCGGGAGGGCGTCCACAATCTCCAGAGACCGGGACTGTGACAGTCCAGAGAGTACAGCGATGTCACGGCAGAACCCAGGCCACGGATAAGAGAGAAGCTACACCTCACCAAAGAAAGATGGTACGTAAATATTGCTGATTCATATTTATATAACTAAAGGATTTCTGAAGGTATGTGTTCTTAAAGGATATGCTAAAGTCTATTGAGTATTCTAATTAGTTTTTGTTTAAAGATAATGGAATAAATAAAGGTGAGGTAAGAAGAAGAAGCTAAAGGAGAGGGCAGAGGACAGCCGAGGATCCAGCACGAGATCTCTCTTCGACTCAATCATTGTCATTTGGATTATTTTAGGATTAGGAAGGAATCAACAAAACAGATTTTAAATAACCTGAGGATATTATTTTTAATGTTATAAAGATAATACAAAAAATAAATATAAAAATTACAATTACTAGAGCAACATTGAATAAAATAAATAGTAAATAACATTAAATGCTACTAGTCCTTACCAATCACAAATCATTTTAAAACAATTAAAACTTTTAAAATTGTTAAAAAGGGATCCTACGTTAAAATGTTCAAAAAATATTCATCACTTAAATATAATTTGTTAATCTCAGCTCTGCTAGTTTTGCACCTTGAGTTTCTCAAAAGGATTACGCTTCATAGCCATGTATAGTGAAAGTAGGAAAACTCACATTCCATCAGCACCATGTCCTTACTCGTTGGTGCAATTGTTCTTAGCTTCAGTCATGACTTGGCTCCAATAGCTTTAAGGAATACTCTTGGTGAGCCTCTAGAAGTGTGAAATTTTAGAATTGTACAATATCACAGAAATTATTTACAGATAGTGATCAAATTCTTAATAAAAAAAATATAACAATTTATCACAGCTCCTCAACGAGGAATAAATACAGATCATGATGATTCTATAGTATGGCAGTCAAACTGCTGCCTGAAGCTTTCGATGAATTTAGGTATTACTTCCTCAGGAGAAATAGTCCTATTGAGTTCAGATGACAGAGACGTAACACCCTTACCAACTATTCCACAAGGCACTATGTGATTGAACCAAGAAAGGTTGGTCGAGCAGTTGAGAGCCAGACCGTGCGTAGTAACGAACCTGGATCCATGTACTCCTATAGCGCAGATCTTCTTGTCTCCGATCCAGACGCCTGTGTGAGGAGATCTCGATGCGGGAAGGGAATAGTTTTCACAAAGCCGAATCACGACCTCCTCCAACTTATCGACATACCATCTGATGGAAGGGCGGAAGTGCTTCAGATCTAGAATAGGATAAGCTACTAGCTGCCCGGGACCGTGGAAAGTGATGAGTCCTCCGCGATTTGTCTTCACAAACTCTGCACCAACTTTCTTCAATTTCTCTTCATCATCGATAGTGTAGTCATTAGTCCGTATTCCGATAGTGTAGACTGGCGGGTGTTCTACCAACAATAATGCTCCGCCATCCCAAGGGAGATTTGATGCTTTCACTTTTGCAGCAAACTTGTTCTGCAAGTCAAGAGCCTTTGTGTAGCCAACCAGCCCTAATCTTACAACACCGACATGTACAACCATTTTATTTTACACAAGAGAAGAAATATAGCATTTAAGAATCAAAAATTTATTAGCTAAGGATGTCCGTCTTATGAGTTCTTCCGTCTTTGATCTTCTGTAGACTATTATAGACTGCAAGTCCAGCCTGTAACAAATATGTACATATATACATACAATATAATAAAATCTATCTATTTCATTAGTTCCAAACTAAATTCAAGATTCCTTAGGGGCAACGGGAGCATACACTCCTCATATACTTTCAATATAAAAGTTACCTCATAGCCCAGACCAGAAACATAGTACTGAGATTTTTAAAGCGAGGATCATGAAATAAATGGATAAATATATTTGATTTCTAATAATTCATTTTGCACAGGTAATAAATAAACTTGAGTAATTTTGAGAAATGATTTAATTAAGAAATTTGACGAGAGCTGAAATAACCATTTAAATATGTAGAACCATTTTTCGTGTAAATTTTGTATCTTTGCAACAAACTTTGTACAAGCAGTCAGGGATTCGGTGAGGAAACATCAATACAATTTTTGTAAAAATCTATATTTAAACAAAACGCAAATACAGAATTACAAAACAGAATAATTAAACCAATAAAACAATATGACAGATCAACAAAAAAAAAGTTGCTTTTAAGAACATTTTTTGTTAGCAAACTTTATAAACTGGTAAGTGAACAATAGTTTTTTCAAAGAACTTAGTTCAGAGTATGGACAGATTATTGACACACCAAGTCCATAACCCGAACTTAGTTCCACGAAAAAACTATTGTTTGCTTACCTTTTTATGTTTTCTTACTTATAGGTGTTACCAAAAAATGATCTTATAAGCAAATTTTATTTAGCTGACAAAGGCTACCAAAGATTAGCCGAAACGTCCTGAATATGGATTTTTACAAAAATCGTATTGATTTTTTCCTAGCCAAACCCCAATTATCTACACTTCACTAAAATACATTCTGTCTAACTAATGAGAAAGTGGTATTGTGAAAATACGCAAAATCTGTCAATGCAATGTGGGGCTTTATTCAGCTAACAAACTATTTTTTTTATTGATAATTTGAAACACCACCTTTCTTTTAGAATTGTCCCATATCACCAGTTGATTTGTATATAGAGATCATGTTCTGTAGATATTATACCAACACCAAGATATTTGACATGCCTTTTTTTTAACAAATGTTTTTAAAAAATAAATAAAAAAAATGTTTAAGCTGCTATTGAATGGTCCAAACCTCAGAATGAGAAAATACTTACTTTCTTCTTGAATGGTCCAAACCTCAGAATGAGACAAAACTTTTTAAAGAAAGAGATAACGAAAGTGTATTAGGAGAGGATGGAGGTGGCCCAGCATCCTGTGGAACCAGGAGGGCCAATACAGCTCCAAGGGGATTTAAGGTTATACGGATAGCCGTCTAGTGGCAAATCCTACATCGTACTGGATCTCAGTTTCCACTTAATAATAAGGGAGTCAAAGTGTTAACAACAGATTCTTTGCAGGGTCAACCTGCGTTTAAATTTGTTTTTCCAGAAATTGTAAAGACCGAAGTGCCACTATCCGGTAAATATCAGAACATTAGTGTTTCTGGTAGAGAGCAAAGGTTGGACAAAATTTGACTGAATAATTGATGAAAGTAAATAAATGTAAAAATTATACTTACATAAGCATCGGCAGCTGCATATAGAATCTGCTCCTGAGTGAGTTTTTCTTTAGCCCAATTACTGCAACGGACATCAACTGTTTTATCCAACTCTTTACCTAACTGCAAAATTAAAAAGAAAAGAGAGATTAATTCTTAAATCAAACAATTTATTTTTTCTTATTTTATTCTAATCATGTTTTCATAAATTCCTTATCCCAGCTGTGATTTGGAAAGGAAGGAATAAAAGTCCGACTCTCTGCTTGGAGGAACTGCTTCATCTTAGTTTGTTTCCGTTCTTATCACTAATGTCATTTGGAATTCTTTAGTTCAGTCCCTCAGCTCCTCTCTACGGGATACTTTTCCATCTCTCGCTCATACAGCCTCGACTTTCACCCATCACCTTCCCGAATTAAAATGCTGTCTTTTATAATTTTAATTTTTGTTTTGTGTGTAGTCATTAACCAGTTTTATTTATGTTGAGTTTGAATTATTTTAATTGAATAACTTTGTTTTTAAAAGAAAGTCATAAAAAAGTTATATTGTATACATGTAAAAAAAAAAAAAAAAAAAAAAAAAAAAAGGAAAGATTGTCTGTCCACCATTAATCATTTGTTATGAATAATAAACAAGGGAAATTTGTACTAAATAAGTCCATCTAATAAGTTTCCCATTCTCTTTTTTTATCCGAGACTTTGTACACGAAACCGGCGGAGTTAAAAACTTCTTCTTTCAAAGGACAACGAGTTGTAAGTCTGAATAAGTCACACGGCCAAAAAACTCATTCAAATGCCCTCTAATAATAGACATGAATTCCAGAAAAACGCTATGGTAAAGCTAGATAGCTATAAAGTTGAGAAATGAGAAGAGAAAGAAAGAGTGAGATAAGAGAAGCTTCCAACTTCTGGAGCAGTCAACGGTACGTGGGTCCTGTCTTTCCTCCGACTTGTACGGGAGTCAACGGTACAAGGAACCAACCACTCTCAACTGCTGGAGCAGTCACTAGTAGAGAAAAGGTTAGAAATGAGGGTCTGAGTCCCAGCATGTTGAGTTTTTCATCTATAGCCTTACTGAAAACATTTCCTAATCCAGCATGGATGCATTAGTATCATTTCTCTTTTTTAAATGTAAGCAAAATTTAACGAATGGTTATTTAAGCCATTGAAGAGCGGGTATAATATTCTAGCAGGGAAGAGACAAATCCGATATACGCAATCTGCTTGTTGCTGAGGCAATGCGAAGAGATTCACCAAACTCGACAGGGTCAACATCATCCGGCCCACTTTCTGCGAGATATTAGATTTGATTAATAGGCTCATTTAGTGGGCAAAACACTTAAAAATAAAAGGATAAACTGTGCAAAATAAGGCTGTAAATACAATACCAGGTAATAACTCGATCTCTAAAGCACGATGTAGGCTTACGTGTAGAATGCTTTATCCCATTTTACAATCCATAAACAATATCATGTGTTTTTATTATGAATTGTATGTAAAGTATTTGACAATATAACTGAATTTTATAGGTATTTTGTTATTTCTTTGGATTTTTAAAAAACTAAATATCTTAAATAATGAGTTTTTTTTAAGTTATGCTAGTGTTTAATAAATTTACGGTAGAACTGAAGTTTCGTGTCCTCAAAACCGATTTCTTTCAAATTTTGTACAATAACTTATTTTGATGCACTAACCACGAATCCGTTAAAAAAAAAGTTCGCATTCTATTAGGAAAGAAAGCACTAAAGTTCACTGTTATGCGGGTTATGAGAGCTAATGTAAACAACTAAATTTGTCAACATGCGCTTGCGCGGGTATGGAAAAGTCGGTAATAAAGAAGTCTAATTGAAATTTACCATCAATTATTTAAATTCACCAGCAGTTATTTATTCACAACCATTTTTTTAAATAATAAAACATTCTTCACATTTCTTGTTTTGTTCACGAAAAGTATTATATAACAGAAATCCCTTAATAATTATAATTATTAGTTCGTTCTAATTCGCACCTGCTGAACTTTGATTGTCAACATACTTTTATTTTACAAAAAACTAGCAATGAAGTTGCACGAATTTATTATTCTCGTTCACAATAAAGAAGAATTAGTCAAATTTCTCTTTAAACGTGCTCATAAATATGAAGAGCGCTTAAAGGCATTTTTCGTTGCGATTGGGGATTTATATCCACCAAACATCGCATCTGAAGAAGAAGAAAGCTAAGAAGGATCTCTAGGAGGATAAGAAGAATGTCTAGGACGACTTTTAGGCATACATGCTATGCGTTTCCGCTCGCTAAAGAAGATATCAAAACCCTAATCAATCCAACTCGCTAAAATGAATAAAATTCTATTAGTTTTAACGAGTTGGATTGACTAGGGTTTTGATATCTTTTTGAACGAGCGGAAACGCATAGCATGTCTGCCCATAAGCGACAGGTGACGACGGGTGAGGGTGCCCTTAAAATTGACAATATT
Organism: Gonocerus acuteangulatus; assembly: GCA_946811695.1. Taxonomy (NCBI): domain Eukaryota; kingdom Metazoa; phylum Arthropoda; class Insecta; order Hemiptera; family Coreidae; genus Gonocerus; species Gonocerus acuteangulatus. The sequence continues at coordinate 46,897,122 of OX328131.1, forward strand.
TTTGAATAAATGGTTTATGATCATTTCAAATGAGAGTTCTTTGTTTCCCAATGTTACATATCTGCTCATGCACATGTTTACAAATACGCTGTTTACGCCTACTTTTATAACCTTCCTAACAGTGAACTTTAGTGCTTAATAACTTCTTTCCTAGTTGAAAGTGAATTTTTTTTTTAACGTATTCGTGTTTAGTGCATTGAAATACATTGTTGTGAATTTTAAAGAAACAACGTTGTTGTGAATGTTAAAGAAAGCGGTTTTGAGGATGCTAAACTTCAGTTTTACCTAATTTACTAATTAATAACATAAATTACAATTTTTTTATAAGCATTTTAAATGCCCTTTACAATGATTATTAAACAAGAATTACAAAAAAACAAAAATTATTTTTCCCGTCCCAAATTGTTCTTCTGCCAATATACCTTTAATCAAAGGTTGAAATGTTATTTGTTTAATTGTAAAGGAGAGAGAAGAATTACCTGATTTAAAACCAGACCAGCCAAACTCCAACGCTGAGAGACGTTTAACACTTCATTCGCTAGATGACCCAATTCAACGATGTTGTTTTTCAGGATGTATTCAACATCAAACTTGAAGTCTCGTCCAATTTTACGAATATCACTAGAGTAAAGTCATTTAAGTTAGTAACGCTTTCACAAAAACAGGAATAAGAATATTAAATAGTTCTTAATAAATATAAACATTTTTGAATATAACCAAAGAAACTTTTATTTAATCAAATATTCGAAAAGCTTCATTTGTTTTGAAAAATTGCAATAGTTATGTTGGATATTATGCTATTATATATAGGCAGATTGGATTTATTTTTTATTTAAATTAACTAATCAGAAATTTATTTGTAATTCATCGTTAGTAATAATTATTCTGGAATAGATATTTTTATTAAGAAACAAGTTTTTATTCAAAACAGTTTTTTTCAATTGGAAGTATATTTTTATTTCAATGTAAATTATATATTCAAAAAATGCTTAATTTGAAAATATATGTTTACTCCAAACTAAATTATATATTTGAAAACGTTTATTTACAATATAAATTTGTATTCCAAGATAAAAAATATAATCAAAACATTTTTAGTAGGAAAACAAAACTGTATTCTTAAATAAATATATATTTGAAAAATGTTAGGTTTGAAAATAGATTTTAAAGTTATTAACAGAGATTTTTTTGTATTTTGTATTTGAACTATTGTAGGAAGAGTGAATGGGAATGAGATATCTAGAATAAAATAGATATTAAATTATCTCAAATATCTAACTTATAGAATACTAACAAAAATCTGAATAAAAACTAATTTTCCAGAAAAAAACAAAACAAAAGAAATACGATACTAAAAGATTACTAAATAAGAATATATTATTCTAATTAATTAAAATATGAATATACTTAGCAATATTAACTCCAACGAGTTTGACGTGCTTGTGATTCAAAAGAAGAACCAATGTCTTTGGCAAACTAGTCAATGTTGACACCTAGCAAAACAGAGATTTAGAATATTAAATGAAGAATTATATAAAGTATGTAAAATCTGTATGATGAAAAGGCTTTATTCCATTACTACCAGTTTAATATAAAGGCAAGGAAGCTTTTAGAACCACCCTTCCTTAGAACATTCCTTCCTATGAATCTATAAGACTCTTATTTCCAATCAAATTAGTCTATAGTCTTTCAATTATCAAACCTCAAGGAGAAACTTTAAAATATTCTGCCATCAACCTCAAACACTCCTGCTTTTCTCACGGTCAACTATAGGTCAGCACACTCTTGAGTAGGAAATTCAAAAAATGTATATATATATATATATATATATATATATATATATATATATATATATATATATATATATATATATATATACACCCCGGATAAAAAAGTGAAAAGTTGTTTATAAAAAAGTATTGTAATTAGAATATATTTTCAATAAAAAATGTGTACCCCTTATAGTTTAAAGTTTATTTTTTTTATTTCAACTATCTCACCACCCCAGAGCATGTGTTTAGTGATTTTAAAATCAAAAATAGGTATCAAGACTGATAAATATTAATGTAAATAAAATGTAAGGTAAATTTAACTCACTTTAATAAACTTACATGTAGAAGAAAGCAAAGGTTTTTATCTGGACAGATTTGAATAAGAGCAACTTTCCCAGATCCACCTTTAAAACTAAACGGCCACTCGAGGTCGAATCCAAGTATTAATTTTTTATTTCCGGTGTAACCTTCAACAACATTTCTGAAAAATATGATTATCACAATGAGAACGAGGGGGCCAAAATGTCCACTCTTCTTATAGTACACTGCTACGGACTGATATATCAGTCCGGTGGTTGCAGTGCCCCGAGTACTATTGACTGATATATCAGTGTGGTGGTTGCAGTGCCTCAAGTGCTATTGACTGATATATCAGTCCGGAGGGAGCACTGCCCCGTGTGCCACAGACTGATATATCAGTTCGACTTGTTTTGCGCTTGACTGCCACGCTTTTATATCAGTCCTTCTACTATTGCCATCTGTAGGCTGTTTATAGAAGCTTCAGTGTTCTTTAAAGCCGATAGGGGGCATAGGATTTCACTTTTGTCACTTTAGCTTCCAACTACTCAGCCCACCTGTAAGTATGTTTTCTTTACCTCCAATTTACTCTGCATATTTCTCTAGTATATTTTGAGCTTTTCAAGTGAACAATTGTGTGTGTAAATATTTCTAAGAAAGTTTATTCTGAACAAGAATTGTTTGAACTTTTGATGAGTGTAAGCGAATGTGTTTCTTCGGATAACAATGAGAGTTCTGATGATGTATCCCAAAATGTTTCTGTTGGATAGACACCTGGAACAAGTGGAATGGAAAGTACAAGAGGGACGAAACATCGTGTGAGGAAAGTATTCAGCACACGGGGCACTCCAAGCACTAGGCTATCCCGCACCACCACATCAGCCCCACGTGTATTATGCAGCCTAAAGGTTAATAGCCTAAGGGAAAATGTTTTAACAATCAGCTAAGCTTATGACTGGAGTTGAGAGAATGAATAATGAAGTGAAATCAATAAGGCATCGGAGTAATACAAATCTACTATGATGCCTTCTTCAATGATACAGAGTTTTATACAAAAGGTGACACAATACAATCAACATTAAAAAAAAATAACAAGAGATAATAAATTCTAATTAATTTGAACAAAATATTCAAAAATGATAAAAAAGTATGTTTGAAACTTACAATATTTGTTCCGCAGCAGCTCCACAGGATGAAAGATGATTAGAATATCGTACACATCCTTTAAACTTGAAAAATGAATCCTTGGTTTTAGGAATAGTAGAATGGTGGACATTTAATGCCTACAGGAAAGTATAGAATATAATTCAAACATACACAATTAGCTTTTCATTTCAAGAAATTATTTATCGGATGCATAATGTAATTACGGAAGAACTTCAATCAATATAATCTATAGATATAATAAAATTCTAACATATTCATCTGTGGCAGAAGGTCAAATTTATAAAAACACTTACTTTCTTCTCTACTCTTTTATTACACTCCCAGTTCTAATAGGAGCAAAAGGATTAAATTAACAGAGCCAAAACTGACTTGTACAACAGACAATACCAACCATACTCTGAAACGTAAACACACAAACAATAGACCACATAAAGGGCAATCATGAAAAAAGAAGAAAACTAATACAAAGTAAAATTTATGACTTCTTTGACGGTAGGAAAACTAACATTTTAAATGCAAATAGAGTTGTAACAGATAAATTCATACACAATGAACATATCTATGAACAGTAAAGATATAAAAACTCTAAAACTTGTTAATTACATTACCTTTTGTTATAATCCCATATTTGCCAATAAGATCTCCTGGATATATCAAGACAAAATCAGATAAAGCTACAGCCGAATTAAAGATAATCTAAAAGAAAAGGAAACCAAATATAACGTATATCAAATTGATTGTGCTATGTGTGATGAGATGTATATAGGGGAATCGAGACAACTATTAAAAGGAGAATTAAATAACACGCCAAAAACCTTGACGAGACTGACAACAAGACTGCATTGGTGGATCATGCGATACAATATAGCCACACATTTAATTTTGACATTGTAAACGTATTAGATAAAGAGAAAAACCCCATAAAACGAAAAATAAAGGAAAATATACACATATTTAAAAATAGGAAAAAGACCGTTAACAAAAAAACAGATATTAAATACCTGGATAAAATATTTTTTAATTTAATAAACAAGACGACATAAAATGAATTATTTTATAAAATGACAAAAACTTCTTTTGGAAAATCTACATTTACCCTAAAACTATCAATTTTAAACAGCTGATCTAGTAGACATGATTGATCTTATCAGTCCAGATGTGGCCCTACCTGCGGAAGGTTCTCCAAGGTATAGGCTGCAACCATATTCTATTTTTTAAGTTTAAGTGCTCCTGAAGAGGCGCCATAACGGCGTAAAAAAAAATAAATAAATAAAAGAAAAAAAAAAGGCTAATAAAAGAGTAGAAAAGAAAATAAATTTGACCTTCTGCCACAGATGAATATATTGGAAAAATAGGGTCACTATCTTATAAAATAAAATTCTAACGGATCGCTGTTTGTACATGAAAGATATGTGGGAAAAATACTATTGGGGACCTTTATCAACGCAATAGTGCCCAAAACAATGATATTTAGAATTTTTGTCTGTATGTCTACACACTAGGATTGAACAATCCTTTAAGGAGTTTGATTAGTGGCTCTGTCGCTTGTTAGCAATCCTAGCAGACGGTATGCTTGATCCCTGATGACTAGATGCCTAATATCGTGTATGGAGAAGCATTACTGTAAAGTAGGTGTTTTTAAATACCCATAAAACGGAGTTTATAATCCAATATAAATCAAAAGATATATCTGAAAATTCTGCACTGTCACTATTCAGGCGGACGAAGTCACGGGCCCAGCTAGTTTTTAAATAATTTCAATTCACAAGAAATTATTTGCTTTTTGCTAAAGAAGCGAATACAATTTTAAGGTACAGCGAGTGATATGTTAGATTTAAGCTGACAGTTTAGAAACTAGAAAAAGGCACACATAGTTCATTAAATGTAACATCCATCTTAGTTTATATCAGTATCTGAAGTAGCAAATAAACAGTACATTCTATTCAATTGAAAATCAAATATGTGAATCTGCAAACAAATTTAAAATAAGCTCTTATTAAATATGATATTATTGAATAAAAGAACTGACAATTTCATAAACTGATTTGGACACAATCATATTTTGTCTGAAAGAGAGCAATATATCACAGTGCAGTATATATCTTATTTTTCCTGTTTTGTCTCTCCTTGTAGGCTTTTGGGAATATTTTCTATTATGAATAAAATTAACAATTTTTTCCAAAAAAAAGGTTTACACATAAATTTGAAGGGGACTATCTCAGTCAGAGCAAACAGTGCTTAACGCTATTCATGTAAATTTTTGAATGGTAAAATGAGTTTGTCTAAGAAAAATGAAAATACCTTCATCGATGAAAATGAGACGGATTGGCTTAATTAGAGATTGTATTTTTTGTTTGTAATACCGAATTCAATAAGAACTACCAGCTTATATCCATGGAACTACCATGGTTATATCAATTTTCTATGCACTACGGTCATTTTAGCGCCACAAATCTCATTTTCTTGAATATCACAATCCAGGAGGTATTTGCTTAGCAGTGAAAAGAGTTTGTCTATCAAGGAAAGAAGCAACAAGTTTAAGAGGAAAATATTAAGCACTTCTACACTAAACCTCCAAATCACATTTGATAAAAACATTGAGACAATAATTTAAGATTTTCTATTGCCATTGTCTGGAAATAATAAAATGTTAAAGATAACAAGGGTATTCCTACACTCGACTATATTCAGCAAAACATATACACAAGCACAGAGATAGTTGCTGTTCACTTGGTAAACATCAAGTGGCCAAATCATAGCAACAACTCTTCAACTAATTAGATAATTAAGTCAGAACATATCTTGATTTCCTGAAAATATTTCTTGGATAAATACTGGCAATTCAGTCCACTTATAAATTTAAGTACCTATATTAAAAAAATATATTTAAATAAATAACCTTTTCAGAAACAGCTTTTAGGTTCCAGTTGTGCGAACAACTCAGCGATCCAAATTTTTCAGGAGAGCTAATTTTAGTCAGTAGTTTTTCTGAATCAAAATTGAAATCTTTTCCCAATTTAATAATATCACTACAAATTAAATGAACATTTAATGCAGTGAAACACAAATATAATAATTAGAAATGGGTGGGAAAAAATAATGAAGCTTACTTCTGTATGTTATAGCCAGCCAACTTGACATTGGGATGTTTCAAGAGAAGAATAAAGGCACGTGGTAAAACTTTAATGTTATAAACCTTTAAAAACATCAATAATAATGAAAACAAATGATAATTTAGTGAAGATAATCTAACTATGATCAAAAGTTGAAAATAATTACCTTGAAAATACAACACTTATTCTCACTAAAACAAAGATGTATCTGGGAAGTTTTACTCAGCACCTTTTTATAAACCCCAGGCCAATCTAAGTCAAGGCCTAATAGAAATTCTTCTTTCCCAGCTTTCAATCTGAAAAGATTGCCGTATTTTCTTAACCTTCAAAAATAAATATACTGCTGATAAGAAAATATAAAAATCCACACGGACAGTAACTTCTCTGAGAATTCCGCACACTGCCAAAATTTGTCACAAATATGATCACAGAAACCAGCTGATAATGACGTACTCAGCTGAGGCGCTGACACAGTTGTCTGTAACTACATAAGTTAAAAGAAAAAAAAAAACATTAGTTTTAAAATTATTTAAAATGTTTAACGGTAATTAAAAATACTCTTGATTCTTTAGCAATATGAATCATCATTGAACACTAACCGAGGGTCTGTCCACATCTAATTTGAATTTGATCTCTTTCGGCTTGACATATTTCTGCATCCAGTCTGGTAGTTCAAGATTTTCTGGAGAATACATACCAATTTATCTTCAAAAACCGCTCCAAAGAAATAAAATAAGCACCTAATCCTAAAGCTACCATAACATATTTCCCTCCAACTTGCTGCAATAACCGTTTTTGATATCGATGATAACAGAATCAATTTAAAAAGAAATGCGTTTTAATAAAATATGAGTTTATTCATGCCCAACCCATATTAATATCATTTATTTTATTTGAGAAAATAAAATACAAAAGAAAATTGTAAGTAGGCAGTGAGTCAGAAATTAAAAGCTATAAAATAGGTTGGTTAGTTGCCGTCTTCTGCATCATTATAATCGCTAGCGTCGAGAACGAGTTACAGTATGTTTATAATTTCTAATTTTTGCCACTTTTCTTCTATTTCTTGAATTGGAAGAGAAGAAAAATAAAATGTGCGATAGATTCCAGAAAGTTTATCTGAATTTCGGATTCTCAATGTCATAGTTATCGATTATACATTTTTGATAAACGTTTTACAGGCCGTCTAAATTGAGAATAAAAGTTATTTACCGTTTCAAACATTTCTTTAATAGATTTAATTGAAATATCAATATTTTTTTTTTCAATTTTAATTATAGGTGTTCCGACTGCCAGGGTTATCTACCATCAGTATTATTGTTGCCTGATTTAATTTTTCGAAAGTGGCAATGGTAATGAATCAAACTTCTCATGATTTCAAGAACAATACTTTCTCCTACTGTGCCGAGGAGCACGAGCTTAGCAGTAACTTTTAAATGGGTGAATCACAAAGTAAACACCACAAATAGCAATAACTGGCTTATTCACAGTAGTAACAAGCGGTTCGCCGAGACTTTTCATATCAACGCACACTAATCCCAGTATGCAATGACAGGCCTTACATTTCTACAGTGGCGCTCTCATCACAAACTTTACAAAGAGGTATAACACTTAGCACTTGCTATTGGTGCATGTCGCTTAAGCACTTGTAACTAGGTGTAAATATGTTATTTCTTAGTGGCAAGTAGGTGGCTCCCTCACCTGCGCAGTTGTCCCTTGAAACTTTGTGCAAACAGGCCAAGTGTTTAATGAAAGTTGGTTACTGGACGGAATATAGTGAATAGATTGTCCACTATCTTGCGAACTCGTCACAAAGCCACCCTAATGAGAGGTTCTAGTATTCAGCTCGTGTGAACTACTAGTTAGGGAAACTAGTTATATAAGAGTAACATTTGAGCTGTCAGAAGCAGAATAACCATTGTAAAGACTAGATTAGATTTTTTTTTACTCATGCCCTTCGGGGTGCAAATTTCTTCCTTGGGTGTCATTTCTCCTCCTTAGGAAGTTTGCCTTCCACATTGGTTTCAGTCGAGGGAGTACTACATTCTGATTAAGAATTAATTTTATTTTACATAATAAATATAGAAAAACAACATAATTTATAAAATCGGAGCGTAGCTATAAACAATCACAGTATCCAACAGCAAAAACAGCTCAACTTTCAGCTTGCTTCGAAGTGTATTCTCAGAGCAGTAGAAGCGTTGTAGCATTGGATACAGACGAAAATCCCACCGACCGGGTGTTTATATGCGCTGAGGGACGGCGGTAATTTCGTCTGACATCCTTGCTACCAATATCTTCCTCCTTGGGAATATCTTGGCGATGAGTTGTCAAAAGGGTACTAACATTTTCTATTAACAATAATAACCTAAAACAATAGTTACTGTTGTCTTCTTACAACTGGTATACATTATTCTGCTGTACAGATGTTTTCAACACAGATAAATATATGACTACTTATTATACATTTAAATGTTTTAAATGTTAGTTAACCTTTCGTGTAATTGACATCCAATAAATAACACACACAATTAGAAGAACTACACAATTATAACTTGTATGAACACTTACATAAATTGCGGTATAACCGGTAGTGAGGTTACATGGATATTAATTATCCATGTTCAGTTCCCTTTAACTCTCCCTACTGTTCGGCCATTTTGCAAAACTGAATGAGCAGCCAACAATACTCTAACGTAACTTATTCAATCTCAAATATTTACATTTATTATTTAAATTTTAACGTCCATTATTATTAATTAAGAATTTTAGGACGCGCTATCTACAGGTTACCACCCTTTTCTAGCCAGGATAGGGCTAATGCCTTTTCTTTTTTCTAAAGAAAAGGCATCACCCCTAGTGTTAAATGCTCACGCCTTAACACTCACGGTCACCGGGCCTCCTATTCACATTTAACTTCATATTCCTTATTACCTCTTTGGGGGTAATTGTGACGTCACTCTTGGTTTTGGTTATATAAAACACGTGTTTATTTTAATACTTAATATATTAATAATTTAATCAAATAATTAAATAAAACAACAAATAACATTGAAATAAACAATAACATTAAAATAACTAATAAAATATTAAAATTATACGCTAACTTAGGAACTACTTTGTACATACTATAATCCATCTTATCCTACATATATATACAATTAATACAAATGCTATTTGCGGATATCCATCGCAACGCTTCATTACACCTAAGTATGGCCATACTGATACATTATTATAACATAACACAACCAAGCGTAAGTATTTACAAAAACACAGGTGAGCGTCCTATATTCGGAAACTAACTGACTGGTTAACCTCCTAGGCAGGAACCTTCCAGCCATATAGTCTACCATAGACTTAGGATCTCTAGGCGCAGTTATTAGCCTATGACGAACCGCCACATTCCTTTTATTTGTAGACTAAATATAATGAATACTTACAAGTTTAAGGAGAAGAATTTAGTGTTTATTATCTTGAAGCGTCTCCAAATTCTTAATAAAGGCTGTTATAGAGTTAACACCAGTTAGAATGTTCGGTACTTACGTATTAGTTGCACCGATCTCGAGAACCGGCTCCCAGTCAGTGATCCGGATCATGAAATGAAATGTTATTATGAGGTTATCTCCATTATAAGAGCGGAAAAGAGAACAACTAGCATTTCTATTGGTTGATCTTTTGAGCAATTTCATTGGTTGTTCTCTTTCCCGCTCTAGTCTTCATTGTTTTGTGTGCCTTGCTCTTAAATTCAACTCCTTTAAAATTTATTGTTTCAGTGAATTGTGAGTGTTGTTTGTTTTTAGAGTCAATTTGTGTCCTTTGTGCTGTTCTCTCCGCGGTCAAAATGAGTCTTTGGAAATTACCAACAACCGAAAAAGATGCAATTGCATTTTTGCAGCAACGCAATATTTTACACCAAGAAAGGTGTAACTACAGTTTCGATATAAACCAGTGATCTATATTACCAACGAGTTGGATAAACTACACTTTCGATATAACCTTGAGCGAACGTACCGACCGGAAACGCATAGCAATTATTACAACATAATTGCTAATGTTTTGTAATCTAGGAAATTAAAAGGACTTATGTTAATGGCATAATTGCTATGTGTTTACGCTCGCTCAAGGATATATCGAAACTCTAGTCAATCCAACTCGTTGATAATATTAATACATGGTCTGGGTGCCATAAGTGGTCTGAATAACAGGTTGCCATATTGAAATTATCGCCATATTGCCTGATCCGGATCACTGGGCGTGAGCCTGAACGGGAGCCAGTTCTCGAGATCGGTGAAACTAGTACGTAAGTACCGAATGTTCATAAGAACTCGACATTAAAGCCCCTGTTGCAATTCTTATACCTGTATTGTGTATTGTGCATAATGCATTTCTGAAGTGGTAGATGACTATGCTATACAGCCGTAATCCTATGAAAGCACTGTAAGATTTTAGGGTACTTACGTATTAGCGTCAAAGCAGGTTAAAGAGGCGGGTCTCGTTCAGAGATCTGGATCATGGATAACGCATTTCTATTGGTCAATCACTATCAGAGATATCATCTGTTGTGTTTATAGTAGCCATCTTGTCCCCTTTGTCTTTTTAACGCAATTCATTTGTGCTTTATTTACCCACGCAATTGTTGTTGTTTTTTTTTGTTACGCGATTTCAGTTTCTGTGCGAGATAGCGACATCAGAATAGCTAGGATGAAAGCTAATTTTTCGAAGCGATGCCAAATTGTTTATCAGTCCATTATCCAGCGAAGAACAATCCTTGATCTATATTATCAACGAATTGGATTGACTAGAGTTTAGATATAATCTTGAGCGAGCGGAAACGCATAGCAATTATGCTATTAATATAAGTGCTACGCGTTTTCGCTAGCTAAAGGATATATCAAAACTCTAGTTAACCTAAATCGTTGATAATCCCGTCGCCATATTGGCGAAATCTGATTTGACTCCTTGATCCAGATCTCTGACACGGTGTAGATCCAGTTCTCTGAGACCCGGCTCTTTAACCTGCTTTGACGCTAATACGTAAGTACCGATTTTAGCATGCTACATTTTTCGGCTCCCCAGACCAATTTAAAAACCATTTATTCACATATTAAAATATAAGTGACACAATGAATGAAGAACAGTCATGTCCAACTGATGGCTGACCATACCTGGCGGCAGCTTTCTTATTATTCCAAGGAAAATCTTCTTTTGAATTTTTTTTCTTATACTCTCATGTTCTCCTTGGAATGATAATAAGCCATCAGTTGGTTTCATTTTCTCTATTTTACTGTATTCATTTTCATTTCTTAATGGAACATATGTTTATAGTGTGGTAAACAAATTAATGGAAACTTCCCAGTGATAAAGTTATAACAAAGGGAATTTTCCCCGCGCCACGCTCTTTTTCATCTCACTACATCATCTATTTGAGCAGGTATAATTTAAATTGTTTTTAGCTTCAGATTTGGCTAAGTATTGATAAACATTAAATACTATCTCCCTTGCCTGACCTTTCAAAGCCTTTCCTGGAACTAAACGAGACATAATTAGTTCTGATAGCGTTCCCCGTAACGTATAGTTCATTAAACGGCTTTGCAAATGGACAAACGGAAGGTGCAATGAAAAGAAATATTTTTCTTACATGTTCGTGCATGCGCAATTGAACTTTTTCGTCTATCTGAAAGAGGTTTTGTTAAAAATACATGGAATTATATGAAATGTGTTATTGACATCTACTAACTCCATTGAGTTAGATAGTGGAGGGAGTGTTATCTATCTTCCAATGCTAGTAGAGACGCACGAAAATTTCAACCTGAACATGATTGTAAACAAACAATGAATTTAAACGAATATATATATATATATATATATATATATATATATATATATATATATATCACATTCTTATTGATTTATATTTATACATATACATAAATGTCAATTAATACGAATAAGATTTATAAATTCGTTTAATTTCATTGTTTGTTTACAATAATATTCAAAAATTCTCCTTTTCGCGCGCCCTTGGTCACACTGGCATGGTCGATTTAATGTAATAAAGTGTATTGATAAAATCGATTAGTAACCAGTGAACGCTTCACTTGCGAACGGCCAGCTATTCTAGATGTGAACTCCCGCTTAAAGGTAAACAAAAGCCCACAAGCAAGCCATTCCTACAATCCTATGGTTTGGCAGCGGTAAGCAGTTAATAACTGTTATATGTTGTTTTACAAAATATGTAGTAATTATTCTTATATTTTATGTACAAATTGTTATATTACAACTCCGATATTTATTTTGTTTATTATTTCAAGACATAACAATTATTGAAATTTCCAACTATTTACACATATAACGTTAAAGCTGCTTTGCTCAGACATAATGGCTTTTGTTTCTAATTCGGATGTAAATATATTAACCATGAAAGTATTGTTAACCATGAAAGTAATTTATTAAAAACTAAAAATATACATATAAATAAATAATAATAATAACATTACATTTTACATAGGCAGTTTTGGTGTTACACTTTAGCTGGTATCACCTTTTAGCACTTTCCTCCGAAGGAAAGTAGCTATTGAGGTTGGACTCATGACGGAATTTTTGAAAAATTTCTTCAAATCTTTATCGATCCTACCTAGTAGACACCGAAAATGGCCCCCGTTAAAATTTATATGTATATATATATATATATATATATATATATATATATATATATATATATATATATGTGTGTGTCTGTTAACATGATAGCGGTCAGAGTTTTTGTTTTTTCTTCACGAAACGTGGTACATAGCGTTCAATTAGCAAACGATTGAACGAGTTCGTTATCCACCAAAATCGGTCCACTGGGGGGGGGGGGGTTACCCCAGACCCAAAACACTTATTTGACCATGCCAGCCGTAGTTTTTGTTATGTTTCGAGTTTTTGTTATGTGCCGAGTTACGAAACTCGGTATTCGTTATGTTGATATAAAGAGAGAAATACGTTGTAAAAATAAACTAAATCGGTTCATTAGGAGGGGGGGGGGGTTACTCCGGGCCTTAAGTACTAATATACTCATACCGGTCGTAATTTCTGCTGTATTGTAACAAAACGTGGTATACGTCGTGGGTATCTCATGAGAAAGAAGTGTTGTAAAAAGGAAGTAAATCGTTCTATTGGAAAGGAGGGTTAACTTTAAACTCTGTTTCACTAGAATTAGCCCGCCAGACGAAGGTTTCCAAAGCCGCCGCGAGGAGGGCTATCTCCCACTAGTGGGACTGTATCCTGTTCCTGCGTCAGATCAAAAGACGGGAAAAGAAATTTTTGTGTATTTATTAAGTAGTACAGTATCATGTATTAACATAACTCTGGAAGCAAATTATTTACAAAATTAATAATTGAACAGTTCTCATAAGAAATGTAAATGAGCAGAACTTTTCACGTTTTTATTTTATTTATGTAGGTTATTTACAGCAAATTATTCAGTAATACAGTCTACACTGCAAAATTCTGAGGTAAGTGCTTAATTATGCTGCTCCTGCGTGACGGACTTTTTAGACTAGTCGTATCATGGGTCAAAAGTGAACCAGAGTTTTTTTTTCTTTTTTTTTTTTTTTTTTTAATAGCCTTTTAAACTTTTATGTTTCTAATATTTTGGCGCATGGGTAATCTTTTTATTATGGAAACAGGAACTAAAAAATTCAAGTACAAGGATTAGAAAAATATGATTTAAAATAAAAAAATGATTTCATTTTCACTTGTCTTCAAAATTATCCTCTTCTTATGATTTTTTTCCAAATCAAGGAGTCCAATGCGTTTTTTAAAACCTTAATATAATTAAAATCACCAGTAAACAGTAAAAAAGTAATAAGAGAATGCTAAAAAATCTGACAGGTTGAAACAGAGGATCCCTTAAGAAATGTTTACCTTGGATAATAACTTACTGCCATATCTACATTAATAGTCCGCTGCATGTTTTGCAATGCATTTTATTCCACATGATCTTTGCAAATAGTGAGAGAACGTATTTCCCTATTAGTTTTGTCGCTTTTTGAGTGACACAAATAATATCTGCTTCTTTTCTTGTTTGGCTGACTGGGCGACGGTTGAGACATGGGCGTATATAGAAAATAATTTCGGAGGGGGCTGGGAAAATTTCGGGGGGGCTGCCCCCCCCCCCCCCCCCCGAAATTTTCCCAGCCCCTCCCGAAATTATTTTCTATATACGCCCATGCTGCATCATCATAGCGCGATTCCGCTCTTATCCCTAGTGACATTTGTAAAGGAATTGAAGCTGTAATTATCTTGTTTTAATCTTTAGCGAAAAAAAATTGGGTCTTTTTGCGAAGACCACATCCAGTTACTTTTGAAGTAGCACTAGTGACTTATAACAGTTACTCGTACTCGATGATAAGCTTACTGATTAGCTTACAGGTTCTTTGCTGGTTATCCTTTACTACTTGACTCGTTATCTACGGTTATAATCCATATTAGATAATGGCAAGCAATATTTATTAATAGAAAGGTTAATATGATCAAAATCAATTCTCTCAACTACGAAAAAAGTTATTAAGCATTAAAGTTAACTGTTTTGCAGGCTATGAAGATAACATAAACAATGATATTTGTAAACACACATTTTATTCCTTTTCTCTTGCTCTCTTTGGATATTTTACATTTTTGTAGCATTATGGACATAAGTGCTATGCGTTTCCGCTCGCTCAAGGATATATCAAAACTCTAGTCAATCCAACTCGCTAAAATTAATAGAATTCTATTAATTTTAGCGACTCAAGTCTATCCAACTCGCTAAAATTAATAGAATTCTATTAATTTTAGCGACTCAAGTCTATCCAACTCGCTAAAATTAATAGAATTCTATTAATTTTAGCGACTCAAGTCTATCCAACTCGCTAAAATTAATAGAATTCTATTAATTTTTCCGAGAAAGAAACCAAACGCTTTTCCTTTCTCAGGAACATCGCGAACTAATTGTAAAAGACACATTTTATCTCACTAACATAAGCAGAGCTTTTTCATAACCAAAAGCTAATTCACTGTTGAAGGTTACTTTACTCCCAGCAAGAACCAATACAATTGCTCATCGGGATCCTCCAATAGGAAGGCAAAGGAGTTATGCGCAAAAAGACCCAAAAAATTAATTCCGAGAAGGAAGATTCCACGCACCAGAAAAAGAAACTGACAGTATACTAAGCGGAAATTAATCCTTCCGACTTCACAAAGTTCGCTATGGGAATCCAATGCAAATATTAAAATTTTAGGGGTCTTTTTGCGAAGACCACATCCAGTTTCTTTTGAAGTAGCAGTAGTGATTGTATCAGTGATTCAGCGCATGTGCATAACTCACGCATTATCTAATATGGATTATAACCGTAGATAACGAGTCAAGTAGTAGTAGATAACCAGCAAAGAACCTATTAGCTAATCAGTAAGCTTATCAGCGAGTACGAGTAACTGTTACAAATCACTACTGCTACTTCAAAAGTAACTGGATGGGGTCTTCGCAAAAAGACCCAATTTTAGTTTTAATGAAATGCTCGTTTTACTGTTAAATGTAATTACAAACAACCAATTATAATCTGAAGTAAACAAAGAAAAAAAAACAACAGAGAAATGCTGAACTAAAGGATGGAAGGGTATTTTGGTTCTTTCCAGATGAACACAGTTTATTAACCACTTCCATCTGGCTAGCCTAGGCATTTAACGGTTAAGGCAAGCTTTATAAGTGAATACAAAACTATAAATACTTATTTCACTGTTCAATACATTTAAAAAACAACCATTTAAAAAGAGAGGTAAAAAGTGAAAAAAAATGTTCAAAAGAAACTAGACTAGGAACTATATAGTATCTACGAATTACGCTTGCAAAGCTCTATTTTAAACAACAGAAAATATGTTCTCATTTTACGTATTTCGTTTTAGAGACAATTAAATTTTCCTAATATAAGCAGTATCAAAAATAACAAGCAATAAATAATAAATAAAGCTAATGACCTAGATGTAGATGCGCCGTAAAAAAAAAAAAAAAAAAAAAAAAAAAAAAAAAAACTAAGGGAAACAGACAAAAGGAACCGTTCAACTAAACAACAGCAAAAACTTTTAATAAAGCTTTTTAAGCAAAAGTTTTAACTACTTATTTCTCCGATTGGCATCGCCTAATCGAAAATGGCTTCAGTACCTTCTTTGTAGGAAATTTAGTAACCTTTCGAAAGGCGCTTACCAAGATTCTCAACCATTTTCGAGATATTAATGAAAATATACGAGATTCAACAACTTTTCATGTCTATTAATGAAATATTTTATTCTAATCCTTCCATAACTCCAACCGTAACCAAAATTTAAACACCTTTGTTCATATGGATTTAAAACATGCAGAAAATATTTTAACTGAATCCCATGATTCTAAGTACCCAAACCAAAAACTTGATTCAACAACTGTTTTTCCACTTTTCTCGAAAACGGTTAAAGCTATCGTCTTAAAAATGGTTTCATTCGTTGTCGTAGGCCAAGAAGTCTATAAAACGAGTACTTACAAGCATATGAAGTAAGCGTAACGATTTTTTTCGCCCGAATTTCGCTCCAAAAACCATTTTCCGGTGGACGGATTTTGCTGGTTAACGAACCACGAAATGTGGAATGGAGTTTTGTTACGCAGAAAGGAGGAGTAAGACCGCTGGGGTAGATATTATACTCTAATCCGTTCACACAGACTTCTCTCTCTCTCTCTCTCTCTTTATAAACATATATATATATATATATATATATATATATATATATATATATATATATATATATATATGAACGGCCTTTTTTTTTGTGATGTACGAGTTCTGAAATATGAAATGTGCAAGCCGGCTCTTCCGGAGTGTGTCTTAAAGCCAACCAAATAACCGGGTTTCTTCCTTCTCTGTGGTGGGAGGGAGGAGCTGCACTCTAAACACATTATTATGAAGAATTTGTTAGGGTTCGATCGAGGTCTCTTAATAAAGACTACATATTTTTTTTATAAGAAAATGAGTTTTATATAATTTAATTTTTTTTTTTTTTTTTTTTTTTTTTTTTTTTTTTTTTTTTTTTTTTTTTTTTTAGAAACTGACGTAAAATTAATATGTACGGGCTGATAATATCTTACCTATCCTGTATTTTATATATGCTACTTTATTATCCATTTATGTTTTAAATCTGTATTAATCTACCTCTAATTTAAGCTATAGCTATAACACACGCTTACCGTTAAGAAACACCCGTTATTGAAATATTACCGTGTAAATTAAGAGCTATATTCAAAGGCATATAGATGAGAACGTTTAATATTAGTTTTTTATTAAATTATTCAATATTTTCTTAATCAGCTATTTTTAGACTTAGAGGTTTGCCTCCGCCTCGAAAGTTGCATTATTTAATAAGCTTCAAAATTGTACCTCGTATTTTTAGAAACAAATCTATTTCAATCTATTTTTTTCTGATTTCTCAGTCAAAACCAATTAATGTGCTTTAGCATGAACGAGCCATTCTTAACAAATTCTTTAATTTCACACGATGATGGTGATGTCCCATCCTTCCCAAACTACATGACGTTTATAATACAAGCCCATCTACCAAATAACAACTCACTCTGGTTTCAAATAGTCGGTTCCCAGCTCATAATGGACGATTGGTGACGGAATGGCTGAAGAGTGAATTCCCTAATCGTTGTATCAGCCACTATGGACCAGTTCGTTTGCCTCCTGGTCTGAATCCTCTAGATTTCCATGTATTGGCACCTTCAAAAGTTGCTTAAAATGTTACCTCGTTTTCCTAGGAAAAATTTATAGAAATCAATGGGGAGAAAAATGGTTATTACTGTGGACAAATAACTATTTGTCCAGTAGATTTTCAAAATGACTACAAATATAAGCATAACCTCTAACTGAATCCACGTCATTACGGAGGACGTCTTGTCTTTGAGTTCTCATGAGCTGGCACTGTTCCTGGATCCTGTTGATGAGTTCCTCCTTTGCTGTCACGGGCTTTGAGTTCTCTCTGCTCTTCAATGTTCACAATAAATGGAAATCTAGAGGATTCAGATCAGGAGACAAACGAACTGTTCCATAGTGGCCGATACAACGATTAGGGAATTTAGTGTTCAGCCATTCCGTCAATACTCGTCCATTTCAAACGTCATTTAAAAAAAAAAGTGAAATGATGTATCCAGTACGCTGTAATAAACAGAAAGGAATCAAGCACCATTTTTATCAATAACTAAAAAAATAAACCCCTATTACCATAACAATAGTTTATTTTAATGAGAGAAAATGAATGAAACATTTCAGGTAATAAAGACCCACAAAAAACTTTAAACCCAATTCTCTAAAGAATGAACAGATGGCACTTGGTTCCCTTCCGTTTAAAGATGCCCAATTAAAACAATATAAACTGAAAAATTGTGCTTTATACTCGAGCACTAATGTTCTAGTCGGAGATGCGCAATAACAAACTAAAAAATAATTAGTTATATTATATACTAGTGATGAATATAATATATTATAAGATAAAATAATAGATACATTATATGCTTGTTACAAGAATATTTATGAAACTTTTACAAGCCTTTTCCTTATGGTGTGTCTAGTCAACCTTTATATATTTTCCGTGTATGCGTTAAGGCCTAATGACTACCTTGTCAATACTCCCAAACGTCATGAAGTTTGGGAAGGATGGGACATCACCATCATCGTGTGAAATTAAAGAATTTGTTAAGAATGGCTCTTTCATGCTAAAGCAGATTAATTGGTTTTGACTTAGAAATCAGAAAAAAATGGATTGAAATAGATTTGTTTCTAAAACTACGAGGTATCATTTTGAAGCTTATTAAATAATGCAACTTTTGAGGCGGAGGCAAACCTCTAAGTCCAAAAATAGCTGATTAGGAAAATATTGAATAATTTAATAAACAACTAATATTAAACGTTCTCATCTATATGCCTGTGAATATAGCTCTTAATTTACACGGTAATATTTCAATGACGGGTGTTTCTTATTGGAAATTTAATGTAGATTCTAAAAATATGGTTTTTATTTACGATGCATTGTTCACAAATTCCGAAAACTTAGTTTTTCTTTAGAAAAGCCAGTAGTTTTTAAAAAAGACAAACTTTTGAGTAGCTCCTCTGCATGTTGAGATAGAACGCTCATTTCTGCGTCCCTGAACTACAAATGAGATGTAGAATAAACCCATATAGTTTTGACACAATGTGGGACTCCCTGTATATATATATATATATATATATATATATATATATATGTCAGTATTAACTTTGTCCTACTTGTTTTGCAACGCTGATGAAGGCCTGAATTTCAAGCCGAAAGGTTGGCGGAAACAATAAAACACATTTTCCTATAAAAAATGTAGTTTTATTAAGTTATCACGACCGAACCCTACCTTCGCGAAAGTCTACCTTCGCATCACCAATGGTCAACCAACTCCTCTTTAAAAGTATACTATGATTATAAAAGTTGCTCGGTCCGTTACAAATTAAAGCAGGATTCTTGTAAACATGAGTAACCAAATAGTCCTACCTTCCCCTGTCATATCTCTACGTATGAGACTAGAATTGTTGCGCCACCGCTATTTTTACAAGGAGGCATGAAATAGCTGACTCAGGTAGCTCGAAGCTGACGTCATAAGAAGGTTATGTCAGACCGCGTGGGCGATGAACTGAACCATTTCAATTCAAGATAGAAAATAAATACGAACTGGAAACGTTACGTAGAAGATTTATCTGGCGCATGCGTTCAATTCCATCATGTTTCCATGAGTAAATGACGCATCATAACCGCAAAATTGTTGAAAATGTCCCATTCTAGGTCTCCAACAAAACCCTTAACATTCCATTTGTTCTTGACCTCGCTAAAATCCATTTCCAAATGTTCCACTCCATTACAAATATATAAAAACAACTAACTCAAACTCAAATATATGACATAAATAGTATCAGTGGCGTAATAACTTTGCAATTACCCGCCTAAATAAATTTATACCCTCTATTAAAGAACGTCTATAGAACATCCGAATTGCAGGAACTGCGTCATTTTAGCGTATGTGTAGTTTAGTCGGCCACGTTTGTAAATTATTATTTATTTTCTTCCATTACCTTTTTTAAATGTCATATTATTTTGCATTCTATCATAGTGGTGCTGATGATTTGAAGCGTATACATTAATGATTGAGTACATACTTTGAGTATATAACAATCACTGTTGTAAAAACGTTATTATTTGTTTTTAGAGAAAAAAAAAACTACTAAGCGGCTGAACTTGAACCTGAATATCCGAAACGAATGAGAATTCAGAAAAAGGTTCCGAATCGTTTCGTTCAGGACATCTCGATCGGATGGACATTTATCCATGAAAAGATTGAAGCGCGAAACTAAGCGCCTAAAACTAAAGCCTAAGTTGTCCCGTGAAATAGTGTTTGTCAGAATCTATAATAATTTCTAGGGATTATATTTAGTTCTGTGATGAACCAATCAGCACTCGCTGTAGAAGCCCCATCTTGAGATTATACTGTCAGGAGATATAAATGCGTTAACTGTACATTGGTATTAGCCCTGAATAGGAAGCAATCCCGGTTATGAGGTTGACCGCATGAAGCAAACCGGAAGTGCCGGCAAGAACACACACACACACATATATATATATATATATATATATATATATATATATATATATATATATATATATATATATATATCTGTAAACCGGTTGGAAAATTGTAGCAAATACAAAGCATTTACTCGAAAGCTTATTAATTTTCGTGAATCGGCACCGCTTTTAATGAGTAATAATTACCTAACAATATTGAGAAAATTTTTCAACGATAATTTGTGTGTGTGTGTGTGTGTTTAACAGCGTATCAACACTTGGGCTATTAGCGCTGGGCTGTCTGTAGGTTGACACCCTTCAACAATAATTGTACGAATCATTACTTGTATTGTTGAATTTATATGTATAATTAATATTCCAAGAATTGTATACATGTATTAATTCGTATAACTGTATATGTGTATAATATTTATTGTATAATTGTATTGGACCTTGGTAATATATACATAATGTAAATTTATAGACAATAATGTGATATATAAAAAATACGGTTCTTAAGAGAATATTTATATATATATATATATATATATATATATATATATATATATATATATATATATATTTAATAATATAAATGCAATTAAAATAATTATGTTTCATCATGATGAAGGGTTAAATTAATTTTTGCTTAAAGTTGTTACATAAAATATACAAAAGATACAATTGAAAAACAGTCAGGACTGAGCCCTTGACGTTGCTGGTGTCATGAAGACATTAACGTGGAGACGTTATATGGGTTTCATACATTTCCGAGAGATATAAGAAATAGCGAAGAATTGATAAGCCTGATAACAACACGCGTATTTAAAATTCGTAGTTAATAATAAATGGACGTTCAAACTTAATAAATAACAAGTCCGTCACCCGGGAGCAGCAACACTTAACATAGTCCTGTATGGTATATGACCCCAAGAATAAACACTGAACCACGCTAAGATGATGCAGTTCCCTCCGAGTCGGGGTTTGCTAATATCTAGGTAGGATTGAGGATGGAAGTTTTCAAGAATTCATTCAAGAATGCAACCCCAATAACTACGTTCCTTGACAAAATGCTAAAACAGATTCTTGGAAGTTCATTACGAAATAAAGAGATAGAAATCTCTATCCGATTTATTCCTCAGTCAAGGATACTTCTCGATAAAACCTCGAAGGAGTTTTTAAGTTTTTTTTTTTTTTTTTGTTAAGAAAACGTTTTATCCAAAGAGGATTCAGAGAAGATATTAAAATATCCACGGCACTTCCTGATAGTGACGTCAATTCCAGGATATCGCAACATAAGAAAAGGCATTTAATTCCCTTGTAAAAATATCTGCGAAGCTTTTCCTCGAGATAAAACTCGTTTTGTAAATTAGGCGCAAGCTCTTGGGCCGTTTTCTGAATATTTTACAGGAATAAACACTGGAAGAATATATCTGCCGTCTCCTATGTTTGCAAGTAATATTTAGGGAAAGGTTTTAGGCGTATTTCCTCTCGCCTTTTATAGAGAAACACGCGGATATTACAGACAATCCGGAAGTACAGCCGGATAATGTCGACGTTTCATGGGTAAAGAATGGACTCCGACTCACAGGAACTGCATCATCTTAGCGTCCCTCCGTAGCTTATTATCCCTGGTGTCATTTCATGGGCGTATATAAGGGAGGTGGCTGCAGCTCCCCACCCCCCGGAAATTTTGATTTGATGTTAAAAATTTGTCTTAAAAACCTTAAAAATAAATTGAATAAGATCACCTAGTTTATAAAAAATATTTTATTTTACGTGTAATAGCGTTTTAGTTGCCTGAAACTATTCAAAGTTCTAAATTTTTAGTATTCCATACCCCGGAAATGGTCGCAACCCCCTCTCCAAATGTTCCCACCCACTCCCGAAATTATTTCCTATATACGC
Organism: Gonocerus acuteangulatus; assembly: GCA_946811695.1. Taxonomy (NCBI): domain Eukaryota; kingdom Metazoa; phylum Arthropoda; class Insecta; order Hemiptera; family Coreidae; genus Gonocerus; species Gonocerus acuteangulatus. The sequence goes on from OX328131.1 coordinate 46,920,004, forward strand.
CCATGTGTCATTTGGAAAGCTTTGAATTCCTGTACTTAATATTTTGTAAAAACATTAAACACCTACTCTCGTGAAATCTTGAAGCTAAGATAGATTTAGGCTCTATGATGTAGTGAAAACTTACAGTAGCAGGAATTACTAACTCCGCCTCTTCAACTTCTGCTCGGAAAGCTATATTACAAACCACCAAAAATACCTTCTCATTTTAATTTTCTTGTTTTTCTATCAAATTTATTTTCCGAATAAAATCAATTATAAAAACAACAGTCAATAAAAAACTGAAGGAAAAGAACACGTAAAGAACCGTACAAAGCAAAAAAATCGACACTTTCCATATTTTAAGGACATATTTCTCCACCTTAGATCTAACTCTTCTAAAATGTCTTTAGAACCGTTTTGGTTACAATTTATGTAGGCTTTTGAATGGTTACTAAACATGTATTCCCAATCTTTTTCAAGATATTGAAGAAAATATACCTACGAAAATACCACAAATTCACATATATAGTTTTTTTTTTCTAATACTTTATTAACACGAAACAAGATTGTATCAATATATATATACGTGTATGTCAGTCGGACACAGTTTTTGTTTTTTTCCTCCAAAACATGGTATACAGCATTTCCATTACAAATTATTTGACGAGTTCGTTAACCTGCAAAATTACTCTATCTTAAGTAAGGCCCCTTTTTTTCGGGCCAAAATTATTAATTTTAAATACCGGCCGTAATTTTTATATGTTGCAAAAAAAGTGGGTAAACGTCGTGATTATCTAAATAGAAAGAACCGCCGTATTTTTCTAAATGTATGGTTTCTGTAACATGGACTTTACTAGTCGGTACTTCCGGGTCGCGTCGACATAAAGAGCCGGTTTACTCCCTATCTATAGAAAGATAGAGGAAACCCGCTAACAGGCTTTTTTATTATATTCCTTTTTTATTGCTTGTATAATGGACCTTGGAATAATTTAAGCAAATTATTTAGAGATGCAGTCTACACTACCCAAATTCTGAGAAAAGTCCTTAATTATGCAGCTCCTGCGTGACGGACGTTTTTGCAACAGGAAATGTCGATTGGCCCCGCTGTGCGACGTACAACCAAATATAACTGGCTTAAAACCAACGACATCGCTGGCGAGAGAAACTCTGGAAAAAATCCGACTACCGTTAACTCCATCATCTTAGTGGGTTATTATTCCTAGTGCCATTTGGAAGGAGTGTATTGGGGACGGTTCATGTATTCTTATGATTATTTGGGAAATTTAATCTAAAGAAAAGCAAGACTTTATGCCCAGGCATCGGCGTCACACAAAAAAAAAAAAAAAAAAAAATCAATCCCGTAACATGCCCCACGAGAGGGCCCAGAGGGGCAGATACAGTCGAGGTATCTGATTCCTGACCATACGGCACACTAGGGACATAGTGTGGTCAATACTATGCTCCGGCCGCCTGATTTTTTCTTAAGCAGGTACCCATTAATTAATTAACGAGAGGCTGGGTGAGCCTCGGGACGATCTGGGACCCCAAATCCAATCCTCCAACAACGACACTAGAAGATAAAAATCTTTAGTACTACGCTCAGTTTAAAACCTGGGTCCTCCAGTTCATTAGTCGAGTGCACTACCACTGAGCTAACCTCAGACCCTTTATATATATATATATATATATATATATATATATATATATATATATATATATATAGAGAGAGAGAGAGAGAGAGATAGATATATCATATAAATAATTAACAAACCTTAACTATCAAACATAAAATAATATTATATTTTTCATCTAACTTAGTGTCAGCACTGATATCGTTGAAATTAAACATTCAAACCCTGATTACACTTGGAAAACTTACAAAAGAGTTAAATAACCTTACAGATGAGTAACATCATTGGTTTCCTTCAATTTGTGTTAATATAAACACCAAAGACTATTCGGTTTCTAGATATATTAAAGGGCACATTAATGTGTTTTGAGCTGGATATTGCGTGGGGGAGGGGGCAAGCAATTTACATGGGAATATTTTTGAAACAACTCAGATTACAATAATTAATACGAAAATGGAAAAAATCCTGAATGTTTTTTAAAAATATAATAAAAATCACTTTTTTGTTTTTCCTTCTTTCGTTTATAATTCCGAAATTATTCACGCTAAAGACCTTCTTCCCAAGACATCAAAAGATTTGTAATAAAATTTCCTATAATGTTCTATTATTACGAGGCGTTACACCTAATCCACGGATTTGCAAAATAGTAATAAAAATGAAAAACGAATATATTTATATGTGGGAGAAGGTTAAATTCGAACAAAAACTCTCACTTTCTACACTAATCCTTTACTATGCTGTACATGTTTCTCGTCTTTAAGACGCCTCTTCAGGAGCTATTAAAGTAATTTGACCTTCTGCCGAATATAAATATATTAGAAAAATAGAGTCACCATCTTATAATATAATGAAAAAAATTGTAAAAAGAAGACATTTTTGTATATTTTTTTTTTGGGAGCTTAAAATGTATTTAGGATATTGATATTCAAGGAGTGAAATGTTGATTACAGAATTAACGAGCCCTACAAAGTTCGTTTAAATCAATTAAATACTTTTTGTACAAAGAATTTGCTATTGAGGCATCACAACGAAATTATTTACATATTTGAAAAAATATAAGGCACTCAAGCTTTCAAAAACATTTTACACATTGGAAATCAGTCGAAAGGAATTTTTTAAAGTGTTCAAATAAAGAAAGGAATTTCGTTAAAAATCTTTCGATGTATTGGGAAGGTTTCTAGCATGAATACTTTGGGAGTTATGAGCAAAAGAAATTTAAAAAATATGATTTTTTATATTATTAAAAATAGCGGGAATTTTTCTATTTCCACATACCTAAATTAGTGTTATTTCATGTTCCTAAAATATTCTTGCAAAAATTAGCTTGCTTCTCTCAGCATCTATTAGATTTTACAGACACCCCCTGGACTATAAGGAAATATCACTTGCCTTTGTCGGATTGAAAGTAGTTGAATCGTAGCTATCACTAAAGCACAGAGATACACCACTCACAGAGAGGAGAGAGATAGAAACACCGCGGCACTCGGTGAAAGACTGGCCGGCTCTCCTCCACTTACAGCGTCCCGCCTTCTATGACGTCACAACCATTCATGAATTTCTCCCGGACATCGGCGATCTTCTTTCTCTCGAGACTCGCGTACCTCGGTGCCTTTCCTTACCTCTCCCCCTCCCCTCCCCTCTACACTTCCTTCTGATCCTACATCCGTTCATCCCTTCCTACTCCATCACTCTCTCTCTCTCTCTCTCTTTCTTCCCGAAAAACATCCGCCCATTTTTATACCAAGGAATATTAATTTGCGTTTCTATCCAGAAGAACCAGCTGTAAATAGTGAAATACTACAACTAGCACTGGAGGTTTTTACTTAAATCGAATGGGCTTCCTTTTTTTTTAAAGCGTTCAGAGATTTCTATAAAAAAAAAGTCCATGACGCAGGAGCTGCATTACTAAACACATTCTTCAGGAAGGTGAGTACTTTACGCTGAATTCCTAAATAATTTCATAATAATTGTTCAGAGAACTCTCTGACGTCAGAACCCAGAAACCTTCTCTCTCATAACCTTCATGTCTTATCTCTTTGCACGCTCAAGATTCAAAACAACAAATGACATTTGAACAAGTGAAGTCAGTTGCTTTTCTTCTTCTCCTAGCACAAGTTGACTCGCATTCTTTAATTTTATTCAGTGACTTTTCAATATACAATGAGTGGCAAAAGAAGTTCACCACAGGCCTGCTGGGCCACAGGAGTTGGGAGAGAAAGACTATGTTGGCCAACATCACCTTAAGGTAAATTAAAGCATCATCATCCCAGGATCTTCAAGTTCTATCACCATCAAAACCACCTTCACGAATGTCATCATCAGCAGCATCTCATCCTAAACCTTAATGTCCAATATTTTAATAGTAGTTTAAACCCTTTTTGTAAATTATATATTATTTCAACTAATTAATTAGCCTTTTCTTATTCATACAGTCCACTAACCCTTTCACCAGCACAATCCATAGCCAGCTTCTGCTAAATCAACAAAAATTGAAAGCAGAGCGCATTCAATAATAATCTTTATAAAATTCAAAATAAACAAGAATAGTTTGCTGTTTTATTTTCATCGCTCCAATATTAGTATATTAGACCGAAGTGAGTGTAGTACTTAAGTTAGATGCGGAGGTTGGTGGTAGCGTGTGCACTAGGGTGGGTCGAAAAAATTAAACATTTTTGGTAAACCTGAAGGAGATTGTCCTCAACACCGATTTTCTCCAAACTTTGCACTATAACGTATTTTGATGCACTAAACACGAATCCGTTGAAAAAAATTACTGTTCTCAATCAGGAAAGAAGTTATTTAAAAAAAAAGTTCACTGTTAGCGGGTTACAAACGACCAAAGGTGCTGTTAGCGGGTTACAAACGACCAGATTTTCTTCAAAATTTGCATTATAACGTATTTTGATGCACTAAACACGAATCCGTTGAAAAAAAAAGTTGCTCGCAACTAGGAAAGAAGTTATTAAGCACTAAAGTTCACTGTTATGGAGGTTATAAAAGACGGGGTAAACAGCTTATATGTAAACACGCGCCTGCGCAATAGTCCTTAATGACGAAGTGTAATTGAAATTTAGACTCACCTTGTGGTAGCTGACTTGGTCGTAAACTGTCGCTTTTGGGCATACGTGCTATGCGTTTCCGCTCGCTCAAGAAAACATCAAAACCCCTAGTCAATCCAACTCGCAGAAATGAAAAGAATTCTATGGCCCAAAAGTCGTCCAAGGCAGTCTTCCCTAACCTTCATAACAGTGAACTTTTTTTTTAAATAACTTCTTTCCTGATTGAGAACAGTAATTTTTTTCAACGGATTCGTGTTTAGTGCATCAAAATACGTTATAGTGCAAAGTTTGAAGAAAATCGGTGTTGAGGACAATCTCCTTCAGGTTTACCACATTTTTTTCGAGTCGTAATACCGCACAAAGGTTGGGAAATTGAGAGGCTAAAAATAAATAAAAATATTAAAATTATCTCTTGGTATCTTCCGGTCGCGCATGCTCTCCACTGGGGGTGAATTTTTGAAATCAGCACTCAATGATTGCACATGGATTAGTCTTATCTTTATATGATTTAGTTTATCTGCAGAATATAAGCCTCAAAGGGGGGGGGGAGAGAAAAGTAAGTCCAAATACAATTTTTTTTTAAATACATACAAAAAATAAAGTCCTTCGCACAATAACACCTCTTTATGTCTCCAACAAAACTCTACATATCGACCACAATATTCCCTCCTTACAATATCTCGGGAAAACAGGATAGAAGACAATCTCATGAGAAGAAGACGACCTCCGAAGGCTTGTCTACTTAATGATCCAATTTATATTATTTTGTCGGTGCAAAAATAATTTTGGTTTTTAGCGCGGTTCCTCCCTCCCTTCATAGGAAGGAAACCCGCTTATAAGGTTGATCTGATGAAACAATCCGGAAGTGCCGACTAGAAAATTTTGCGTTTCAGAACCCCTAGAGACCGAAAATGACGGTGGTTCAAATTTGTGTGTGTGTGTATATATATATATATATATATATATATATATATATATATATATATATATATTTGTCTGTTCGCTCTCTAGGTCACAGACGAACGGTCCGATTTTGATGAAATTTGGTACGAAAATCTTTCGTTTAATTTGAAATGTCAAGTGCGTTAACCAGCAGAATCCTCCCACCGAAACATGGTTTTTGGAGCGAATGTCGCGCGAAAAAAATCATTCCGCTTACTTCATATGCTTGCAAGTACTCGTTTTATAGGCTTCTGGGCCTAGGAAAACGAATGAAACCATTTTTAAGGCGATAGCTTTAACCGTTTTTGAGAAAATTGGAAAAATAGCTGTTGAATAACGTTTTAGGTTTGGGTACTTAGAATCATGGGATTCAGTTGAAACATTTTCTGCATGTTCAAATATCATTATAACTTATATTTTGAAATTTTAGTTACGTTTGGAGTTAATGAAGGGTTAGAATAAAATATTTTATTAACAGACATGAAAAGTTTTGGTAACTTTGTATACTTTCCTTAATATCTCGAAAACGGTTGAAAATCTTGGTGAGCGAAAGGTTACCATTTGAAAGCTTACTAAATGCTCTACAAAAAAGATTCTGAAGAAAGTTTTGATTAGGCGATGTCAATCGGAGAAATAAGTGCTTAAAACTTTAAAGAAATTGATTTAGTTTATTAGAACGGTTCTTTTTGTCTGTTTTCATTCCTCGTTATTTTTTAATTGCTTATAGTTGGATAATGTGTTTGACAATAAAATTGGTTAAGTAAAATAAGAAAAACATTTTATTGTTAGAAATATAGCTTTCAAAGATAGAGAACCGAAGACCTTGTGACAATTTTCAACTGCGGGGCCGTTATGGGGTTGGCCGACCCATCCAGGTAAGATCATAAATCAAGACCTTTCGAGAAAGGTGGAACCAAAATAATAAATGTTTCTATTTAAATCTTTCCAAATGAGACTATAAGAACGGAAACGCGCTAAGATGATGCAGTTCCTGCGAGTTGGGCTTTTATAACACCAGGTCGTTCCAGATGGCGAGTAACTGTTGAGTTGTCAATATCAACTTCTCTAGCAATGTCCGAGTAGTAGTAGAACAACAGAAGGCTTACGAAGACGAAATCTTTTGAAGCATCGCTGTACTATACGAGTACATTCAATGATGATTCCTTCATCCCAAACAACATTGATGTTATACGCGGTTTGAGCCGCACTTGGGCCATGAAGATAATCTGATGAATTTCAGAGGTCCTTACTCATAGAGAATGTAACACAAACTAAACTAATCTTTGAGTAAAAACAACATTAATAACCATTGTTTATAATCCATTGTGGGCGAGGTTAGCTCAGTGGTAGAGTACTGGACTAATAAACTTTAGGACCCAGGTTCAAATCTCGAGCGTGCACTAAAGATTTTTATCTTCTAATGTCATCGTTCGAGGGTTGGATTTGGGGTTCTAGATCGTTACTAGGCTCAACCTGACTTTAATTAATTAATCAATGGGCACCTGTAAAGGGGAACTATCTCCCTAGTGTGCCGTGTGGTCAAGAATCGGATACCTCTATAGTATCTGTCCCTCTGGGCCCTTAGTAGCCTGTTACGGGACTTCTTATTTTTTATAATCCAATAACTACAATTTAGATTATCTTAGTTTACTTGGCAAGCACTTGCTTAAACAAAATGAATATTCAAACCCTGCATTATTTGTGCGCTAAACAAATAAAAATGATATCTACAATGACCGATTTTTTAATAACTTTTTAATGCCGACTGGTACTGCTCAATAAATGTATCATTGTAAAATGCAAAAGAAGAACTGCATTTTTTTTTTCGAGAAAAAAATTATTATGGTCTGTAACATAATCCGAGTGAAATCACCATTCAAAGAAGTTGCAAAAAAAGGGAATAAATCCAGCCAAAATGAATACAAACTGTAATACTGTTAATAATTTTCTAAATTAGTTACTTAATAAGAGCCAAAGTAAAAATATTACTTATCATCACATTAAATGTCCATAAAATTTTCAGAGCTCGAGTTAACTCGTTCAAACGGCAATATAATTGAAATGCATCCATACCAAAGAAAAAAGAGGAAGGGGAAAACGAGGCGCCCTAGCATAGTACTGACCACACTATCTCCGTATAGTGCCTTACGGTCAAGAATTAGATACCTCTACAGTATCTGCGGCTCTGGTTCCTCGTGGTCTGATACGGTATTGATATTGACTTATTTACGATTCATTAGATTACCCAAGTTAAATCGGCCAGCAATAAACCATCCAAAAAAAACATTATTAAAGTTGCCAGTGTTGTGTAGTAAAATTATTGCTAAATTAACTCCGTGTAGTTAACCTATATGTTTTATGTATCCAAAGAGGTTAGAAAATGATTTCTATAACCAGCGAGGTAGAAAATTCCCGTTATATTGTATAATAACTCTTTGACTGGTTTAATTGCAGCACATGGAGACTAATGTTGAGACTTGAACACTGAATTCCAGCGTCAGGAGCTACTATCATGCGTGTTGGATGTTTATTTCTTGCTGCTTATCATGTTGTAGAACGATCCGATGTAAGTAGAACGTGTTTGAACAATGTTGGCCATCAAATCCCGCAATAATAGCTATGGAATGTGGAACATGGCGACCACGCCCCAAACACCTCATCATTCGCCTTTCTTCAGATTTTATTAAGGGCAGGTCTCCCTAAGCCAGTCTTAATAACGAGTACGGCATTCTTTAATGTCTGTCGAATATCAGGCCAACATCTGGTATCGAAAATATTCAACCAACAAGTTATTTCCTGAATTTTCATACATACTTTATACTACTATATATATATATATATATATATATATATATATATATATATATATATATATATATATATATATAGTTACGTGGTAAAAAAAACCGTGAGTGTTAGGACGTGAGCACTCACAGTCTTGTTTGTGTCCTCACACTGTTCACCACGCCATTGTTTGCTCCGTTTTCCAGTTAGTTTTCTGTTGTAAAAAGTTAATAACTATCGCTGAATTTAATACCGATTTGTTGTTTAGAAAGTTCTGATTCTAGTGGTAGTAATAACTATTTCAATATACATCCAGTGATTTTAAAATCATCGTGCAAAGTTGAGTGTTTTACTAGTTGAAGAAAGTTATAAGGTTATAAAGGCTTCAGTCCCTTGGTGGTGGGGAGGAGCGCCTGCGTACTACGCCCAAACGTCATATCACCTGATGATATTTTGAAGGGTTCTTTCTTAAGGCAAATTCAACCACACGGGTCATTGTTGCCTTCTGAAATTTAAGGCTTTATATATATATATATATATATATATATATATATATATATATATATATATATATATACATAAATCTGAAATTGTTGCCTAAGTAAATCAAAATGTATTAGAGGAGAAAATAATAATGAGACAAAAAAAGTTGTTGGAAGTAAAATACACTATTATTGAAACTAATGATCTGAAATGTTTTATATTTTAATATTTATTATTATTATTTTTTTGTAAATAATTGCTTATTATATTTTATTAAATAGCTCAGTGGCTCTCAAAAAACTCAACGCTCTCTGGCTTGATTCATGGTCGTCTCCAAGTATATCACAGAGAGGACCATGAATGTCCATTTGGTTCCGAGCGGATTCGTAGGCTCTGCAGTCAGTAAAAATGTGTTTGATAGTAAGATATTCGCCACAAGCTCTGCATTCAGGCCTTAATTCTTTTTTAAATAAATATGCATGAGTGAGATTAGTATGTCCAATTCTAATCCTCGACAGTTGTCGAGCCACCTCATCTCACCTAGTGTCTTGAGATGAGGTCTTCCATGCCAAGGTTGTGGATTTAATCTCCCTCAACTTATTTCCTCTATTTTGGAACCATTCATATTGCCACTTTGAGAAAATATGGTATTTTAGATGTGCCACAGCATCTGACGGCAGGATGTACGAGTAAGGAATGCCTTCTTTAATAGCTTGCTTGGCTGCTACATCTGCTTTATCACCTGACGCAGCACCCTTGAGTAAGGTTAATGGTGGGTTATACTTTTCCTTTAATCACTCTAATACGCATTCATTCAATAATACAAGTATGGTGGTCTGCTCAATATGTAATTCTACAGTGCCTAGAGATGATAAAAGGATTCTCAGGTGTTCAAATACCTCCTGTAAAGCTGTTTATCACAGCAAGTGCTGTAATTATGAAGGGACATATATAGACAGTCTGAAAGCAGTCAGCAAAGCATGGGTGTGTATTAGTTGTGAAAAAACTGATAAAAATGTTTCGGCCTCCGAGAGTACTGACATGCATTTAAAATCCCTTTCACAATCGTTAACGCATGAAAACTTGGAGTTGCAAAGCCTTAGAGATATTATAATATCTATGGCAACTGAATTCAGGGAATTCAAAGCCAATTTCCCATTTTCAGAAACATTCAAATCCATGCAAGACACGATGAAAAAACAAACCGATTTAACGTTCGCCCACCTCGGACAAATAAAAAAAATGGAGAGCTTGATAGAAGCCCAAAGCCAAAAAATCCAAGAACTATCCCTAGACAATTTTTGTCTTAAAAAAAAGATAAAATCCCTGGAAGAAAGAGTTAAGGATGCTGAACAGAATCATCTGAGGAACTCAGTAGAAATCAGGGGAATTCCTTCAAAACCTGGTGAAGTTCTCCCGGCTGTCGTACAGAATGTTTGTGCTGGCCTCAGTCTCAAGATAGTCCCCGAAGACCTGGACCATGTATTTAGACTCAGATCGAGACAAGAAGAAACACCAGGCCCAATCATAGCCCGATTTGTCCGCCAATCCCTGACTGAGGAGGTTATCCGCCTGAGAAAAGTAAAGAGAGACTTTTCTACGCGACACTTAGGTTCGACGGACATCGACTCCAACAGAATCTACATCGGCGAAGCGATGACTCCTACAAATAAACACCTTTATTGGTTGGCCAGACAGAAGAAATCTGCAGGCAAGATCAAGTACCTCTGGTTTAGCGGTGGTCGAGTCAAGTGCCGTCGAAGTGATGGTCATCCGGTTGTTATTGTTAACAGTTCCGAAGATCTTGATGTATTTCCTTGACGCAATTTTATCAGTCTCCTCATCTCTTCCCCTATTAGAGCCTTTTATTTACTTTTATTTTTCATTAAAGCAAATTTAATATTTATATTTTTATTAAGGACTTTATATGCTATATAATTAGAAATTATATTTATTCATCTGCCAGAGGTAATTTTCACTTAGTATCCAGATATTTTTGTTACTTATTTTATATTGGTCAGTATTATTATTTTGATTTTAATTATTGCTATTTTGGTAAATATTTACTTTTTGGTTTTTATAATTATTCGAATGTAATTAGTATTTGTATATTGTATGTTCCATCCACTTCCTTTTCCTCTTCCATCAGTTCCACACCCAACAACTTCGTCCTGAGTTTAGTTCTCCAAAAATCCCCGTCATGACTAATGTCCTGATATCCTGTCACGTTAACGCCCAATCCCTTCTTGCACACTACGATGAATTCCTCCTCTATTTTAACGAAAATTTTCATCATATTATAGCTGTTACGGAAACCTGGCTCAAACCTTTTATCCCTTCCTCTCGAGTTTCCCTTCCCAACTATACCCTCTTACGTCATGACAGAGAAGACAGAACAGGAGGAGGTGTCGGCCTCTTTGTTCATGATAGTTTAAAGTCTAAAATCCTTTTTCTTTCACCTCCGTCTGATCTTCCTCGCCTTGAGTATATTTTTGCCGAGATATCAACGTCTTCTTCACCTCTCCTCTTTTCCGTTGTATATTTTCCTCCCCGTGTGCCATATGACCAATCTTTTGAAACCTTCCTTTATCAGTTAGTCCCCTGTTATTCCCTTGTAATTCTTGCTGGTGACTTCAATACCAATCTTCTTGTCGAATCCCCTGACGTTACCTACCTTTCTGAACTATTCTTTTCACTTAATCTTTTTGTGGTTCCCTATTCACCTACCCATCACACCCAGTCCTCTGATACCTGGCTTGATCTCTTTATCCTGGACTCCCAGGATAAACTCCTCGCCTCATCTCAACACCCTGTGCCCTTCCTTTCTTCTCATGATCTTATTCAAATAACATTTGATTTACCTATCCCTACTATCACAAACAAATTCTTTACGTTTCGTAACCTTAATTCTCTGTCCTTTGAACAATTAGAACCTGATTTAGAAAACTTTCCTTACGATTCCATTTATTCCTCTGACTCCATAGATGACATGGTTAACTCCTTAACTCATCACCTCCACTCCCTTTTAGATTCCCATGCTCCTCTTCAAACCCGCCGGTTCAACCGTCCTCCTGCTCCCTGGCTTTCACCCGAGCTCAAATCATTAATAAAAAGAAGAGAAGCAGCGAGAAGAAAATTTAGACGGACCCGTCTTCCTCAAGATTACTCCTCCTACAAATACTTGCGTAACCTCACCCAATCCTCCATCCGTCGAGCTAAGTCCCTCTACGTCCACCAATCCCTATCCAATGCTCCTGACTCTAAAACAAAATGGTCAATCCTTCGTAAACTTTCCCTTTGCAAAACTAACCGTCCTTGCTCTATCTCATTATCCCCTGATGTTCTTAATGCTCACTTTGTATCTTCTCCCTCAGTCATATCCAGTCCTCCTATACCTTCCAAACTACCTTTTAATTCCAACAACTTCTACTTCTCCTATATTACCCCAGAAGATCTTCTAACCGCGGTCCTTCAATCCCGAACCAATGACTACGGTAAAGACTCTGTTCCCGTTAAACTGATTAAGGCCAGCTTACCCGCATTCCTTCCTATCCTTCTCCACATATACAACTATTCCGTTCAAAATTCGACTTTTCCTTCTCAATGGAAAACTGCGTTGGTTCGTCCTCTAACAAAATATCAAACCCCTGCTCTCCGAAGGATTTCAGTCCCATCTCCCTTCTATCCAATCTTTCCAAACCTTTAGAGCGCCTGGTCCAATCTCAAGTGTCCAACCACCTTGAACAAAATAATCTCCTTAACCCTCTCCAGTCTGGCTTCCGTCCATCATACTCCACTCAATCAGCGCTCATAAAAATCACCCATGACATTCAAACTGCCATAGATAACCAACAGGGGGGGGGGTTTCTTTGGAAAACATAAGAATAAGATGGTTTCGTTCTTTTGAACGGGTTTTGTCTCTGTTTACTACAGTTTATAATTGGTTGTGGTTGATTTTTAATTGCATATAACAGTAAAATGAGTATTTTAGTAAAGGTAACAGGATGAGGAACGTGTTTGTAATCGTGTTTTCCTTGAGCAAACATTGAAAAGGCGGAGCTTCTGCGTGAGGGACATTTTTCCCAGTAAACATTCCGTCAATATGAAGCTTATTGTTATCAGGGAGTTATAAATTTCCGTCTTCAATGTCTCTTCCTGATACATGAGTGCATCGACTGCTGATGGCCTATTCTTAAGCTGCATAAGACAACTTCCTCTCTTCTATTCCACCTTCATAGAGATTACTTTGAGTTCCACAGAAATGAGCTCTATGTCAAACCTCACTGTCCTTATAGAAACTGAAGGTCCCATAAGTCGATGACACATGTTTCCTCCCGGGTTTTGAACCTCTTTGGAAATGCTGTTACGAGTCCCTACCCCTTGCTAATCCACACATCTATCAGTCCAGTTACTTCCTTAGGCTTCACCTACATTGGACCCGTATTTCTCCCGATCCGATATCGTTTGAACGACTGCGGTGTACGAGGGTGCCTAAAATTACGGAAGGAATTCCTCTAACTAGTCAAGTTTATACTGATGGCTCTAAAACCGAAGATGGTGTAGGAGCAGCTGTAGTTTGCGATTCAAGAATTAATAAATTTTCATTAAACCATGAATGCTCCATCTATACTGCTGAGTTGCTCGCCATTCTCAAATCACTAAATATCATTATTCCAAACGGTATAAAACTTTATGTATTCTCTGACTCTCTTTCAACATTATTGTCAATACCTAAGCTGGCTTCCACACATCCATTCATAGTTGAACTTCGAACTACCCTAGATAGTTTACAGAAAAATAATACACAAGTTATATTCACATGGATGCCAAGTCATTGTGGTATAACAGGGAACGAAATAGCAGATGTTCATGCAAAATTGGCTATTAAAGAAGGTTCGACAATAAATCATGTACCTCAGAATCGGACACACGAGGCTTACACACTCACACTTAATGACAAAAGATACACCAACTTTGTGCAGACCTGTGGAACTGTATTAAGTGTTAAGCATATACTGACGGAGTGTAGAAATTATGAACTTGAAAGAAGAACTCACGATATTTCAGGAACATTAGATGAAACATTGGGTGATACCAAAACTGCAATAACTAAATTAATCAATTTTATGAAGGAAACCGGACTATTTAATAAAATGTAACAAACATCATGCATCAATTTAGGAGGCTATAGATCCTCTCCGGACTTGTCCACAAAATATGTAATTGTAACAAAGTATACGAGTAGCCTTATGAAGCTGCCTCGCCTCACGTGAGAGTGGTAATCTTAGTCAATATAAAATACTAATTATTATTTCTCCAAAATTCTCTTAATCCATAATAAACGCCTATTTCAATAAATTCAATTCATACTATTCAAATAAAATCCAACCATAAAGTTTCTTTTTTTTTCTTTCTCCTTTAACGGTGACCATGACCCATGTGGTTGATTTCATCCCACAAAAAAAAAAATCTTCTGGAAGTATATAAGTCCCGAAAAAATAAATCTTAGAGTAACGGTTAATTTTTAACTGTTACACTACGATAAGAGAAGCATTAGTTTTCATATTTTAAAACTATTTATAAGAAAGGTAGCTAGAATGCAAGAGAACCTCCAACACATGATCTCTATGAGAAAGCTGCCTTCAAGTCGATGACACTAGATATTCTACCTCCTTGGTTTTCCTCCTGTTTGGATACCCTGTGATTTACCTCCTCCACTTGTCAGGTTATAGCGTGCTGCTTCTTAGAGGTTACTCCTCCTCAAAACCCGCCCCGTTAATTGCGAGCTGCAAACAGCAATTAAACATCTAATAAGGAGCCGATCCTTGTTGCGTAGTTCCGCCATGTCCAATTAGCAGAATTAGCCACGCTGTCTGCTTCTCGTGTCTTACCTTTTTCTGCCACGCTACCAGGAGAAATATTGGAAATAGCATTCCTTTAAGGGTAGGTTTCCATTCTCACAAATCCCCGGGACACGTCCCCGGTACTTGTTGCACAGTTTTGCTTCCAATTCTCTGCGACATGTCATATGTTAATGATATCTCACTAGTATTTCTAAAGTGACACAACTCAAAAATCGGTTTTATTCACACCGTCATACTTACGACTACGAAATACATGGTAAATATCTCTTTATCAACCATCAAAACTGTATGTACCTAGCTTCAGAGCTTGTACTCCAGAGGGAACTTGTGTCACTCTCCCTATCTTAATGCTATTCCATCTACATAGGCAAGAGTGACACATTTTCAGTTGAGTTTTATTTTGAGTTGTGTCACTTTAGAAATACTAGTGCGTTATGTGAAGGTTAGACACTTCTTAGGTTAGGTTCTGTATACACTAGACAGGGTTGTATGTGTAACCGGCCTTTTGCGCATGCGCGTATTCCTGGCACAAGTTGCGGGCTGGTTCCATTGCCCTAGGCACAAGTTGCGGGCACATGTTTTGTCTCGAGGTCGTCTAGCACAGTATTGTCCCAGGCACATGTGCCGCGACTAGTTGCTAATGGTTTCCATTCTGCGATTTCTGCTCGGCACATGTAGCAGGGCAGATTTGCAGTAATGGAATCGCGGCTCCAGAGAACTTTACCACGCAAATAATAAAAGGAAAACTTAGTTCATAGTGAAATAATAAAGTGGGCTATGGAACGTGATTGGATTACTGACTTCAAACCTTACATTTTCTAAAATGACTCTAAGTCGGTAACCATTCGTAGGCTTACTAAATTCTCTAAAGAAAAAGTATGATTTTCGAAAGAACCATGTCAATCAGAGAAATAAATGTCTAAAACTGTCGTTTTCATTCTTTTGGACGTTTTTTGTGTCTATTGGCCTTAGATTTCATTTGGATGTTTTTTGTGTCTATTGGCCTTAGATTTCATTTGGATGTTTTTTTTAAACTGCAATTGACAGTGAAATTAGTATTTTAGTAAATCAAGGTAAGAAATTGAAAAACGTATTTGTAACACTGTTTACCTAGAGTGAGGCGGAGGGAGTCCGTGAGGGATTTCCGCTTAGAATACTGTCAGTTTCCTGTTGTGGCGGCTAAAATCTTCTCTTTGAGATTTTATTTTATTGCTTTCGAGTAGACGCTTCACATTTTCCAACGATTTCCAAACCCGGTTTCGAGATGGTTAAGTAAAAATGGTGGGAGGGGGGAATCGCGCTAAAAATATTCGAGGATTTCCATCCGATTCGAGCAGATATTACTTTATCATCATAAACATACATTACAATCATGAGCTTTGTTCGATGCATCCTAGAATCATTTGCAAGAAGATGGATACTCCGAGAAAACCTTCCAACGAGGTCACGGCCGGAAGACCAACAGAAGGAATGCCAAACTCACATTCCATCTCTCTGGCAGAGTTATCTTCAACCCTCTTAGGAATCGCTGTTATATAGGAATTATTGGACAATCACATGTGCAAAAGTACAGCGTTTTATACAGTAATTTTATGTATAAATATTGTGCAATTAAATATTGCAAAGGAATATAGGTCTGCCCTTTGGGTGTGAAACATTACCACATTCCTGCAGACTGCCAGTTAATGCGGCGTTGCTAATCCCTGGAATCTGCTTAAGCTAACCTCAATCAATTTATATTTGCTTTTAACTGACAGCACATGACCAGCATTTCTTATGTCGCACTAGTATTTCTAAAGCGACACAACTTAAAAATTGGTTTTATTCACACCGTTATAGTTATGACTATGAAAGGCATGGTAAATATCTCTTTATGAACCATCAAAACTGTATGTACCTAGCTTCAGAGCTTCTACACTAGAGGGCACTTGATTCACTCTTCTTGTCTTAATGCTATTCCCTCTACATAGGCATGAGTGACACATTTTCAGTTGAGTTTTATTTCGAGTTGTGTCACTTTTGAAATACTAATGCGATTTCTTATTTAATACCGTTACTTGCTATGTTATTAATATCAAATATTTAATTTACAGCCGTATCCTGGCTAGAAAAGGGTGATAACCTATAGATAACCCCTCCTAAAATTCTTAGTTAATAATAATGGATGTTGAAATTTAAATAAATAAATAATTCATTGGTAACTACGCCGGAAGATGCTTTCCGGTGGACGGATTCTGCTGGTTGAACTTGACCTTTCAAATAAAAAGGAAGATTTTTTGTACCAAATTTGATCAAAATCGGACCATTTGTCTGGCACCTAGAGAGCGAACAGAAATATATATATATATATATATATATATATATATATATATATATATATATATATATATATATACATATTTATTATAGTGTAAGTTGCAGTAATCTAGATCCTAGACTCATGCAGTCTTGGACCAAGCATGGAGCCATCAAACAACAAAAAGTCCGACTCGGAGGAACTGCAACATCTTAGCGCGGTTCCGTTAATATCCGTAATGTTGGAAAGAGTCATCAAATAATTTATGACCCCAAATAGGTCACGGTTGCAAGGGTCCATACCTCTCTCTACCTGACTTAGAAAAATGACTCCCTGGCCTTGTGAAGGTTCGCTCTAGAAGCACACTTCTTACTGTTTCTTATTTTCTTTTAGTATAATACTAATTTTACAGATAAATTCAATATATAAAAAAAAATCAATTAAATAGTGATTTGAACGAAGAAAAACCCCGTTCAAAAGAACAAAAAAAAAAACACATTTGAAGTTTTAGCACTTATTTCTCCGATTGGCATCACCTAATCGAAAATTGCTTAAGATTTTTTTTTTTTTTTTTTTTTTTTTTTTTTTTTTTTTTTTTTAGGCAGTTAGTAAGCTTTCGAATGGTAAGGATTCGCTTATGCAGATTCCAAACTGTTTTCGAGATATTAAGGAAAATATACGAAGTCCCCAAAACTTGTCATGTCTATTAATAAAATAATTTATTCTAATCCTTCCTTAACTTCAAACATAACCAAAATATAATCATCTTTTCTCGAAAATCGGACCATTTTTGAGGCGGCCAGAGAGCGAACAGACAAATATATAAATGTGTTGTTCATTCGGCATCTGTCTCCAGCAGTCTTGCTCCTCCTGTCATCACAATATTTCGCCGGATTCCTCTCCGGCTTCTTCTGGCAGTCACTCATCCTTGCTGGTTGGTAAGGGAATGAGAGGAATCCGGCGAAATATTGCGATGACAGGAGGAGCAAGACCGCTGGAGACAGATGCCGAATGAACAACACATTGAATTCCCAGCGAAGTAGCTTAAAAACAATATATATATACACGCCTTTCTAAAAGTCAAAGTTTTCTAGTCGGGACTTCCGGATTGTGTCATGAGGTCAACCTTATAAGCGCGGTTCCTCCCTATGGAGGGAGGTAGGAACCGCGCTAACAACGGATGTCCTAAACTCTCCTGATCCATCACCACCATGGCTGTTCTACACGTTCGCTAAGGATAACGCCTGGTTGGTCCTTCGCTGGTGGTCCGCTCAGTGATGGTTCGCTTACTTTTAGAAAGCAACATCTTCTTGCATAGTCAGGCCTGGAGGTTTCACTACAAAACTAGGAATCATTCTATGATTATTCTTTAGAACAGCCAGTTGGGTACTTTATACAGCAATACGATAACTTTGACAAGGCATTTATACCTGTTCCTAGGATCTTATAAAGTCCTTCACGCAGGAGCTGCGGTACCAAGCATATCACACACTAATTTGCTTAAAATATATATATGTATATAAAAATTTATTATGTGTTTCTAATTTATTATTGCTTTTCTAGATGCAGAAAGTAGGTCTAGCGTGGCACACCGGGTAACAGCTTGTAACCTATGCATATAAATTCAAAACAAACATGAATTTCAGCATTTTAAATTTGCAATGAAGAGCTGACTCAATTACTAATTTTATATATGTAAGTTCCGGAGAAAGCCCCACTTTTTTTTACAACAGATGGTTCGTATTGGTTGCAGTTTCCTCAAAACGAAGCAAATGTACGTCACGCTGCACAGTGGGGTATTTGCCCTGAAATGCTGGCCCAAAGTCCATTTTGTAAAAGTTATCTGAGACGAAAATTAATTACTGTTAAAAATAGTTGAATAGTTTGTGTACAACATGTAAGGCTAATATCTGTCCTGGCATTACCTGTAAGCCAGGTGTACCACAACAAAGTCTACACTTTTTAATAGGAATGTGACTTGTTAACTCTTCCCCGTATATTTATCTCTGTAAAAAATTAATTTTTCTTGAGTTTGGAATTTTTATTGCAATTTTCGTTATGGATCACTCTGGAGCAGGTATGCGGGAGTACATTTATTGCAATTTTGGTTATGGATCACTCTGGAGCAGGTATGCGGGAGTACTTTTATTGCAATTTTCGTTATGGATCACTCTGGAGCAGGTATGCGGGAGTACATTTATTGCAATTTTGGTTATGGATCACTCTGGAGCAGGTATGCGGGAGTACATTTATTGCAATTTTGGTTATAGATCACTCTGGAGCAGGTATGCGGGAGTACATTTATTGCAATTTTGGTTATGGATCACTCTGGAGCAGGTATGCGGGAGTACATTTATTGCAATATTCGTTATGGATCACTCTGGAGCAGGTATGCGGGAGTACATTTATTGCAATTTTCGTTATGGATCACTCTGGAGCAGGTATGCGGGAGTACATTAATTGCAATTTTCGTTATGGATCACTCTGGAGCAGGTATGCGGGAGTACATTTATTGCTTTTTAGCAATAATTAGGCCATTTGTTAATTAGTTTGACCACATAAGAAAATATAAAATGTTTTAGCCTTTTTAACGTCAAAATTAATATAACTCGAAGGTTTTTGTTATACTTCCAAGCATTTCCAACCTGTTGTTTTTATATCAATATTAAAAGGAAGTATTCAGCTTTACGAATATATAATCAGAAATTGCGGATTCGCGCGGATGTGCGTGTACATGCCAGTTAATGTCAAAGTTCACGAATGCATTTCTTATGTTTGTTGTTTTCCGGTGTCAAAATAATGACAAAATGTATTTGACATCTTACATCAAATAAAAGAACCTTAATTATAAAGAACAACTAGTTGTGGGGTCTCCCGTAGTCTAGTGGCTAGCGCGCTGGATTCATAAGCGGGAGATGGTGGGTTCGATTCCCACCTCCGGCAGGAATTTTCTCATCTCAAGGCTCGCTGGGAAAATTCCTCGCTGCACCCTGGATGTCGGCGCTAATGACCTAGAAGTAGACGCGCCGTAAAAAAAAAAAAAAAAAAAAAAAAAAAAAAAAAAAAAAAAAAAAAAAAAAAAAAAAAAAAAAAAAAACTAGTTGTGCTAATGGCCTCAGCAGCCGCTACACTAAAAAAAAAACAACTAGAATTTGCCCAGATTTTTTTTTTTTTAAATATGACGATTATTCAGAAAAACAAATAAATTAAATCAATTTACATATTTTATCGTTTATATATAAACGATAAAATACATATATACATATAACCTAGATATATAAATAAAATAAAAACACGAATAGTTCTGCCCTTTTACATACATAGTCTAAAAGTAACCAGAAAAACTCAACTCTCGGTATTAAATTTCTTAATATAATTGTGGCTAAAACAAATAAACTTTCACTCATTTGAATGACATAAATAAAGGTCAAAGGTAAGCTCAATTTCAAACAATAAACATATATTAATTAGTCAAAAAATAACAAAAACAATAAATACATAAGGTCACAAAAGTAATTGGAATTCTGAATACAATTGACAGAAAACTTAGTTATATCTCTTACAATTAGTTATGATTTCCTTTAAAATAACAGTATTCATTGTTTTCATATGAATTTCTTAGTTAATAATAATGGACTTTAAAATGTAAATAAATAAATACAATAACAGTAAATTTGTATGAGTGATTGTTATTTTATTGTAAATATTCTAAATTACTTCTAGTGTGGCTGTGGTAATCATGATGGCAGTGGCTAATCATGATGGCGTATACATAGGTTTGTTTTGAATTCTCCTATCTATATAACCTTCCTCATACTGCTACAACTGAAGTTATCATTATTTCTTATTTTATAGCAAAGATTTAACCCACGAGAGAATGGAATTTTATTTGCCATGAAGTACATATTTACAATTGATTTTAACAGTAAAATGAATTTGCTATTAAAACAAGATACAAATTTTCGGTTGTTTGGAATAGAGCCTTCTGTACAGTAGTCGAAGAGTATGTTTTCAGTACATAATTGTATTGACTTATTCAGCCTTCCTCAAGAATGAGGATTAAGAATTATCCGCTTCTGCGTTAGTTGGCTACTGTCAGTTCCCTGTGATTTGTAATGTCTAATCTATTCCATTTCTTCGAGATGTAGTTCAAGGTGTTGTTGACATTTTTCATGAAATACTAAAAAAAAACCTGTTCATTTCCACCTCAGCTTACATCGTAGGACCTTCTCCTCAAATTCAGGAAAATAAATATGCTTTAGGTCCACCCGAAAAACCTATGTAATTTACAGTATAACATACAGTCTTTTTTTTCGTACATGGCAACCACGCATGCGCGAACGCCAGCGGACACGTTTTTGTACCGTTTTTTTAAGTTTAGTCATCGCTAAAGCATATTTACGCTAATAAAGTAAATCGGGTAATAGGAATGGGGGAGGGGGGGGGGGGGTTACTCTAGAACCAAATGATTAATTTCCCCTTCTTCCTTGTAACGGAAGTCGGTAGACAAGATGCCCTAACAACAATGTTTAGTAGCTCTCTCCAAATTTCACAAATTATTTTTATGAAATTTGGTTCAAAAATCATTTTTCTAATTTGAAAGGTTTTTGGAGCTAAATTCGCGCGAAAAAAAAATAATCGGAATCCTTAAGTCGATTAGCTCGATTTATAGGTTCCTCAACACAGGAAAACGAATGGAGCCATTTTTAAAGCGAAATCTGTAACCGTTTACGAGATAAATTGTTAAAACTAATTTTTAGTTTGTGTATTCCGTATTGGTTACTTCTCGTTGAAATTTCATTGTATATTTTTCGCGAAAGATCAACACCACCAATAACTTCTACTACTCCTTTACTAATAGCACTAGGGATATGAACGGAACCGCGCTGACGCAATTCCTGTGATTCAGAAAGTTTTCACCTTGCAGCTAACAAAAGTCTTATTTAAATTTAGTCATGTTATTAGCACTTTCCTCCGAAGGAAAGTAGCTATTGAGGTTGCTCTCATGACGGAATTTTTGAAGAAATTCTTCAAATCTTTATCGATCCTACCTAGTAGACGCCGAAAATGACCCCCCGAAATATATATATATATATATATATATATATATATATATATATATATATATATATAGTTATTTATGTGTCCGTTAACACGATACCGGCCAGAGTTTTTGTTTCTTCCCCACGAAACTTGGTTGTAGTATTCCCCAAGTAAGCTTCCCGTCATACTATAAGTTATTCATCAATTGATAAGTAATCAAAGTATAATGTTTCTTGACACTGGGGCGCTCCGGACCAGTGTCAAGAAACAATAACCCGTTATCTATAGGTTACCAATAACAGGAGTTTAACCAGTACAGGTAAATATTCGTTGTCAATAATAAATGTACGTGCCAACGGCCATAGCCACGTTGAATGCACCGGTTCCCGTAGATCACCGAAATTAAGCAAAGTCGGGCGTGGTCAGAACCTGAATGGGTGACCGACCACGTGCTGTTGGCATTAGAAATGGGTGGCAACCTGTAGATAGCCCGGCGCTAATGGCCAAGTTGTAGATGCGCCGTTAAAAAAAAAAAAAATAATAATAAATGTACGTTAAAAGTTACAAATTTATGTTTCTAAGATGTCATTTTGAAACACCCATTATATTTGTTACCATTACCAAGAAGTGTTCTGACGGGATGCTAATGGGTGAGGAGGCTGTGCAAGGGTTCGGGATATTATTACCTCGGATGGACCATCACCAGGTATAGCGTAAACTCTATGAGGGACAAAATCACAGTTTATGTCTAGTTATTCAAGGTCTGCCATCATAGTTGAAATGAACAGCAAATGAAATTGTGAAATAGATACATACATACAAAGAGAGCAGGTTTACCTGCTCTAACCAACTAAAAATTTAAACCCCTCTAAAAATACATAAAAATTTGAATATCAAAAATCCTTTCTTAGTGAGTGTTTACATCCTATAGGGAGTGTCCATGCAAAATTTCAACATTTTCTGTCAGGCGGTTGGGCGATGATAGGTCAGTGAGTGAGTGGTATTTGAGAAATATATAGTAGATATATATTTATTTAATTTTTAACAATTGCCTGAACAGGAAAAAATTGTTAACCTTTCTTCTTGTTTGCAGATAATGGTACTACAGACACCTGTAGGAATGTATTGGTTGTTGTCAAAGATATTACGGCATAATTTTTCGCCAGAAGGAGCACACTCCGAAGGCCAACCAAGGCCACTCTCTCCCGGATCTAGAAGCAGCTTTCTTCCAACTTCACTTTCATCTTCTCTGCCTGACACTGTTCGAGCCGGAACTCGGTGTCTGTCGCTCCTCTATCCCTTTTCAGCGGTTCTTTCGTTAATCCTTCCCCCCCTCTACAAGTCCTAAATCTTGCGGGGGCGGCTCTTGGAATGGCATGCGGTATCAAAGCATGTTTTTGCACACTTTTTTTTCCCTAACCCGATACGTGTTATTTTCGTCAGGAGTGAAATCGTCTGTATAACGCAGGCTGTTTCCATCAGGAGTGTTTCAATTATACACAAACCTTGTCACAGAAATCCTTTACTTTTAGTTAGGTTTTAGCGCGGTTCCTCCCTCCCTTCATAGGGAGGAACCCAGCTTGTAAGGTTGACCTCATGAAACAATCCGAAAGTGCCGACTAGAAAATTTCTCGTTTCTTGCTCATAGATCTCCAAAATAACGGTGGTTCAAATTCGTGTGTGTGTATATATATATATATATATATATATATATATATATATATATATACATACACACATATATAAATACATATATGTCCGATTTTGATGAAATTTGCTACATAGATCTCTCTTCTAATTTGAAAGGTCAAGTTAGTTAACCAGTAGTATTCCATTTCAAGTTTTAATTTGCAATAGGTTTACGGTTACATACACGAAGATCACCACTAGTTTTTCTCAAGTTAACATTTTTATTCATTTATTTCAGCTCAAAACAAGGTAACAATAGTATATTAATGCATTATAGTAATATTAATTGTATTTTCGTGCTAGGCGGTCAAATAATAAAAACTTCACCAAACAGTTTCACCAACTTTATTGTTATTACAAAAAACAAAGAAAAGGAAGATTAAGAAAAGGGTCAGTTGAATCATAATAATAATTGTAATATTGATAGAAATAATATAGGCGGCTATAATATTAGTATAGACAATATTATAAAATATAATATAACTGTAACATATAATGTAGTAATAGTATAGTTGTTATACCATATTATACTTATAGCATGGTAATATTGCCATAGAATAAAAACATTTTACCATTTTCTATGAAATTATTACATAATTTTTTTATTCAAAGTCTGAATCGTTTTTGGATTCGTGAGAATGTAAACTTATATGGAAACCAATATCTATTTGATTACAGAGGTCTGTTTTTTTTTTTCACTTTTGAAAAGTTGTCTTGTGCATTAAGGCTGAACTGTATGTTTTTTGGTGTGCTGAACACAAATTTGACATCCATTTTTCTCCATCACGTAAGGATTTTACACAAAACGTAAGGGCAGGTCATGAAAAAACACTACATACGAGTCAATGTGGATTTATTGAAACTGGTTTAAAAGTTTTATTAAAAACCTGCCTTGTTCAGAACTGGTGAATACGTAGGTAAATAAGGTGAAAAGTATGTTTTGAATCAATATATTATAATAGTGAAATCTATAAATTAGCAGGAGAGCTGAGATAGTCCACCCCAATAATAATAATTTAATACATTTTATAAAGTAAGTCCACACAGAAACATGCACCGCGATGTCGCACTAGTGAAAACGGGTTAGATAATTGTCGGATGACATACATCATTGTGTCGGAAATAAAAAATTTAAAGGTTAAAAAATTATTTCGGTACCGGCAACACTGATTCACCTGGTGTAACCTTCCGTCGGGTCATGTGTTGTGGTGTTATATCATCCCCCCTCCCAATGGCACAGATGACGCGTCCACGTCGTGACATCTTAACCAGGGCCGCCACTTCCCAGAGCCGGGCCCAGGACCAGATCACGAGCTGCCACTTCCCAGAGCCGGGCCCAGGACCAGATCACGGGCCGCCACTTCCCAGATCCGGCCCAGGAGCAGATCACGGGCCGCCACTTCCCAGGACCCGATCACAGGCCGCCACTTCCCAGAGGCGGGTCCAGGACCCGATCACAGGCTGCCACTTCTCAGAGCCGGGCCCGGGACCAGATCACAGGCCGCCACTTCCCAGAGCCGGGCCCTGGACCAGATCACAGGCCGCCACTTCCCAGAGCCGGGCCCAGGACCAGATCACAGGCCGCCACTTCTCAGAGCCGGGTCCAGGACCAGATCACAGGCCGCCACTTTCCAGAGCCGGGCCCAGGACCCGATCACGGGCTGCCACTTCTCAGACCCGGGCCCAGGACCAGTTTACGGCTCCCCACTTCACCAGACTGAAAATTCTAGTACTTTGCTATAGGACTTTGGACATGTCTAAATTATTTTCATCTTGAGTTTTGAACGAAATGAGAATAAAAGCCGACAACCGGTGCAGTAAAGGTCACTTTCGGTACTTGTAGTTTTATTACGACTCCTAATGAAATATACTATTCTGGGACTGCACTTGTTTTGTCGTTTATGTACATTAAAAAAAATATAGATCCCATTTCAATAAATATAGGCTACGCCCGTCTATATTTCTAAACCCCATTCTTTTTACAATCTCATAACCTATACATTTTTTCCACTTAGCGAGGCCCGGCCCGGGCCCGGGACAACTGTATCCGGCTGCCTCCCCCCATGTGGCGGCCCTGGGTAGAAGTTCCGTACAGGAGTTTGAAGGGATGAGAGGTGCTGTGAGGGAGTCTTCAGAGTTCTGTGCCAGCTCTCAACAACCCATCTTGTTATATTAAAATAATTTATATATATAAAAATCAAGTGTCTGTCTGTTTGTTCCTCATACAAATCTACACCGTTTGGCCGATTTTGACTAAACTGGGCACACAGATAGGTCTTAATACGGGACATCTCCCAGGCTATGTCCAAATAGTCAAATTTTAAAATTTGGTCAAAAGCTTTGTTCAAGAAAAATTTGCTAATCAGAACCATTCAGATTCTGACGGCCATTTTGAATAATGCCACAAATTTATTTTTTGATGTTGTTGATAATTAGAATAACTCGAACTCATTGATGACTTTACATCATTATATCGTCGCTACAAATGCAAAGTATCGAATGTGAAAATCACCACTTTTCAGAGTGGAAAAGCATTTATTCAAAACTTTTTTTTTGGACAGTCAAATATTCGGCAGATTTGACCTTCTGAAAGGGGAATAATTTCCCTTTAATAGAGTGATCTAAGATTCAAGAATTTGCCGTACATAAGTCCAGCAGAAATTAGTAAAGATTGACAATGAAAAATGCATTTTTTCACATTCGTTACTTTGCATTTGTATCGACGATGTAATCTTGTAATGCAGTTTATTTCAATTTTATATCAACAGTCTAACTAAGGAGCGCTGGCCTTTCTTTGATAAGAGCTACCTACTCGCAGGCTCTGCTACTGGCCTCTGTTGGCTGCTTTATGAATTGCTGTGGTGTTGGCTGTTTCACTGGGTATACAGGTAGATCTTGATACGGAAAGAGTCATAGGCAGAAAGTAGGTGTAGCATGGCACACTGGGTAAGAGCTGGTATGTAATAAATGTCATAAAGTAAGTCCACACCGAACCAGGCACCGTATTGTGCACTACTGAAAACTAATTCAAAGCGGACCAGGTAATTGTCGGATTACTTCATTGTTGCGGGAAAAACAAATTTAAGTGTTAATTAATAAATTATTTCGGCACCGGCAACACTGATTCACCAGGTGTAACCTTCCCGATGTTTTTTTTTCTTTGTTTTTAACGTTTTCGTTTACAGTCAGGTTTTGAGCTGAGATGAAACAGTGCTTGCATGTTTCCTCCCATATGGATGAGACCTGCTTACTTCATAATTGAAGTATGGCGCCAGTTCTTCACGGTCTCCAAAGCTTCGGATGCAACGTTACGGTCAGGCAACTCTATTACATTTTCTAGTTAATAATTATCGTTAATTATAGCTAGTGAAGAAGCTCAATTACTGATAAACATTTATCTTAAAGCTGATTTCTTTCAACAGCTCATGTGCATACTTTTAAAGGTTATTCATCTTATAATCCTACTTGCTGTTACCCAGTGTGCCATGCAACACCTACTTACTGTCTATGATCTCCCCGTACCAAGATCTACTTGATACCTAGTTGTCTATACCCAGTTACGAAAATCGGTCAAACGATGTGAATTTGTTTTAGTTCATAATGATACCGGCAGAGGCCAGCACAACAGCACTTCATCTAACAGCCGACAGAGGCCAGTAGTAGTCGATTCAAAATGGCCGCCACAATCTGAATGGTTCAGGGTAGCCAATTTTTCTTGAACAAAACTTTTGACCTTTTGACCAAATTTTGAAATTGGACTATTTTGACCTAGCCTAGGAGACCTACCTCTGTGCCAGTAGTAGTCGATTCAAAATGTCCGTCTCAATCTGAATGGTTCAGTGTAGCCAATTTTTCTTGAACAAAACTTTTGACCAAATTTTGAAATTTGACTATTTTGACCTAGCCTAGGAGATTTCTCGTATCAATACCTACCTGTGTGCCAAGTTTGGTCAATAACGGTCAAACGGTGTAGATTTGTATAAGGAACAAACAAACAAATAAATAAACAGAAAAACAGACAGACACGTGAGTTTTATATATATATATATATATATATATATATATATATATATATATATATATATATATATATATATAGATTAGCTACTTTAAGCAATTTTTGAACGAATGTGGCTATTGAATGTTGTTTCGCCACGGGACTTGGTATATACTATTCATTCAGCGATGATTCGAATGAGTGCATTACCGAACCCTGACGATTCCTACCTTCGTATCGTCGACGATCACCAATCTACTCTCAAGGGAAAAATATATGTATTAAAATATACGAAATTCTAATGATCTCGAAGACGGTTGGGAAATCGTGGTAAGGGGAAATTCACCGTTCGAAAGCTTACCAAATTCTCTACGAAAAAAGGTTCTGAAGTTATTTTCTATTTGACGATTTCAATCCTCCGAGAAATAATTGCCTAAAATTGTCGATTTCATTCTTTTGAAATATTTTTTTAGTGTCCGTTGGTGTTAGTTTTTAATCGCATATAACAGTAAAATTCGTATTGTGGTAAATCAAGGTAAGAAAATGAAAAACGTATTTGTAACTATGTTTACCTAGAGCGAGCCGGAGGGAATAATTTTCGCTTAGAACACTGTCAGCCAGTTTCCTGTTTTAGTGACTAAAATCTTCTCTTTGAGATTTCATTTTTCATGAAAAATCTAAACTGTATCTATTCTCAGCTCCCCAAATGACACTAGGGATAAGAAGGAGGACGCACTAAGATGATGCAGTTCCTTCAAGTGATGATACGGCTGCCGCCCCCCCCCCCCCCCCGAAATTTTGATATCGTCCATAAAAATGTGACATAAAACCCTTAAAAATTATTTCGTTTAGAGCTTTCTGCTCAAATTTAAGAACATAAATATGATCCACCCGATAAACCAATGTAATGTACTGTATATCATACAGACTTTTTCGTCCAAGGTCACTACGCATGCGCGAACGCCAGCAACGTTTTTTTTTGCAGTTTAGTCACCGCTAAAGCATATTTATGCTAATAAATTACATAAGATCCCTTATTGTTAGTTCAGAAAAAAACATTTTTTTTTTTTGTGTAATAGTGTTTTAGTTGACTAACTATTCCAAGTTCTAGATGGTATTTCATACCCCGGAAATGTCCCCCCCCCGTCGAAATTATATCCTATATACATCCATGATACGGTTGCGTAGACAGTCCCTCGTGTCTCTGCTCTCCTTTCTTTGTGCAACCTCCTTGGAACTAGCGGTCTTGTTGGAATATGAAAGAGGTTTGTGTTCAGCGAGTATAACAGCATTTAATCATCTCATTAGTAAGGTTAGTCAGCGCGTGACGGGCCTTACCCTCTTCAGCACGCTTACTAGGCTCAGCCGTATCGCTACCTGTATATATAAAACTAGTTTCAGACTTCACTCCTATGAATTACCCTTCATAAACTCATTTCTTTCTTATTATAGGTTTAATTTACTCACCTAATGAGAATCAAGCGTATGAATAATTAATTAATTTTAATGAACAAATAAATCTTTTGCAGTCAGTGAATTTAAAATCAACTCTAATACTCCAGTATATACACTATAGCCTGTCCAAATAGAGCGAAAAGTTTAATTCCGCATGCGCGAAATTTTTATATTCTGGACTGTTCCGCCATTTGCAAATTCCCACTTCAAGGAACTACCCACTACGTGAAACACTATAACAACTGATTATGTCTCGTTTAAGACTAGGGAAGGCTTTGAGGGTTCAGACAAGCTGAAATGGTTTAAACATCCTACGGATTAGGTTATAATAGAAACACTTTGTACTGCCAATTTCCTGCGACGGGAATATAGGCCAAGCTATCTATTTGAACAGGTATGGTTATAGTTTAAATTGTTTTCAGCCTTAGCTTTGGCTGAGTCCCGACAGGACGCCTGTTCCTGATCGAAACAAAATCAGCTTTTATTGAGCTACACGGTCTTCATTGAAATGGGAATTCGCAAATAGCGGAACCAGCTCGAATATTTTCCTCATTATTTCGCGCATGCGGACTTAAACTATCCCGTCTAATTGAACGAGATATACATTGAATTAATTCTCATGGGAAAACTTTTATCGTAAAATAAATATAGGTCAAATATGGTATTCATCAGTGCTACGACGAGATGAAGAACTGATCTGTTTGGAACTTGCTACACCACTCATCAGCTTCTTTCCAAGTCTTCATCAGTGCTACGACGAGATGAAGAACTGATCTGTTTGGAACTTGCTACACCACTCATCAGCTTCTTTCCAAGTATATGAGAAACCTATTTGTAATGGTATTTTCCGATGGTAAACGTTGAGAAAGAGGATGAAGAAGTTTTCACTTGAGATGATGCTGTCAGTTTCCTGTTGTATCGCCTAAAATCTTCCTTCTCTATGAGATTTAATTTTATATTTTTACATGTGTTTACATTTTTCAAGAATGATTAAAGCAAACTAATAACTATTTCTAATGCTTTACAAATATCACTAGTGGAGAGGAAGGTGACCGTACTAAGATGATGCAGTTCCTGTGATTTTGTTTATTCCACGTCATATTGTAGCCATTCATTAGTCTGTATATTAATTATTTTTCTCTCTTTCTTTCTTGTTCTTGCTTTAACGCTTTAATGAGTAATACGAGCCTAGACTAAAACCATCTGCTCATGTTTATTGCTACAAAGCCAACATGAAGATATTCCGAGTAGTACGGAATGCTAATCTAGCCCCCCCCTTTTGTTATCTCTCTTCCGTCTCTTATCTTCCTTGTATCCTTCTACAGCCACTTCCTCTAGCAAATATTCTAGGAGTGTGGCTATTACTATAAAGTAAGATTATTGCAGTGATTGTGGTCTGCACCATCAGAACTAATGCCAAGTTTATCCAAAACAAATCAAAAATATTTTTCCAAGTATGTTATGGGCACAATAAGTATAATGGAATTTTGACTCGAGTCGAAGTTAATTTTTGCAACTGGCCTGCTTGCAGAAAACACAGACGACACCTGATCACACCACTGATGGAGTCCTTTCAATCTCATCATTGTTAGTTTTCATTTCCACAAATAATTTGCAAATCCTTGTGATCAGGTGGCTTATGTCATAAATTGATACTATAAGCCAACCCCACGCCTAAAATCAATCGACAGCAGATCAGAGTTTTCGGCCAGTCAATGCACAAGTCCAAATCTCCCAATCCATCTTCCAGAATAATGTTCATTGAACCAGTTTGATATAAATAATAAGATAATCCACATAGTATGAGGGAGCACCACTTCCAGTATCAGTTGAAGGTGAATGTGTGTTACCTGGATGGTTAAATTCAAGTGCATTTTATGACTTTCTTCAGAACGATGTACGTACAGCACTCGGTATGGATTGGGAGATTAGGCCCTGTGCATTGGCCCGCCAATATCTCTGATCTGGCGTCCCTTGATTTTTAGGCGTGGGCTTGGCTTAAGTCCCAAGTCTTCAAAGTATTAATTTAAGAGATAAACCACCTGATTGCAAGGATTTACAAATTATTTGTGGAATTGAGAGCTACCCATCATGAGATTGCGAGGACTATATCAGCGGAGTGACCAGGTATCGTCAGTGTCTTCTGCAAGGAGGCTAGTTGTAAGAACGTTTAAAATTGTCGATGTAAATTGTTGATGTTTATTCAACTTTTATGTATGACTAAGTACAATTATTAAATATGAATTTCATCAAGAATAATTTTCATTTATTTCCAATAATATCACAAAAATAAACATAATATTACTTTTATTTATTTGATGTTTTTTCACAATAGAATTCCAATTACTTTATGAATTTGAGAGATAATTTTAGTTTTGAGTATACCGTTGGAAAGCTGATTAAATTGTACAACTTTTGTGAGATTTGGCAGTCTCCAGGATTATTTTTGGAAGAGAAGTGATTTCCGAAATGTTGTCGCTAACCAGAAGCTTTTACTAATTTCTACTTTTTGAATTGATATTATGGTTTGAATGAGATAATTGTGAACATTGAATTGGCATTAGCCTTAAAGCAAATTTAATGATGATTTAAAAAATATAATAAAACTTTGAAAACAAATTTGCACGAGCATAGAGAGAAAATTGGAGTTATACTATAAAAACACTTTTTTTTTTTTGTTTTTTTTCTAAAGAACATTTAGAAAGGCATATGTATGGAACGGAGCGAGATAGCCTGTATATAAGGGAAGTGCAAGTTGCCACTGCCAAGAGATCACTACAAGGAAAATTTAAATAAAAAAATCGAGAATAAAACTCTTTATTTCTCAATACCTATCTGGTTATTTATGCAACTTAATTCACTTCTTAGTATGAAAATAAATGATAAATTTGATCTAAAAAAAGTCATTGAAATGTGGTATCTTCCCCCATATATATATATATATATATATATATATATATATATATATATATATATATATATATATATATATATATATATATATATTTAACGGGGGTCATTTTCGGTGTCTACTAGGTAGGATCAATAAAGATTTGAAGAAAAGTTTCAAAACCTCCGTCATGAGTGCAACCTCAACACTTAGAGAAAAGTTTTTCCTTCAGAAGAAAGTGCTAAAAATACAGAGGTGACATTTCTGTAGGAATATGCTCCATGATTTTTGTTTTATCTAAAGAAAATTTAAGCTTTATTCATGATGATCTATCAAATTTCCATGATAATGAACTCACAAGGCCCCTAA
Source organism: Gonocerus acuteangulatus (assembly GCA_946811695.1). Taxonomy (NCBI): domain Eukaryota; kingdom Metazoa; phylum Arthropoda; class Insecta; order Hemiptera; family Coreidae; genus Gonocerus; species Gonocerus acuteangulatus. Next base: position 46,952,485 of record OX328131.1, read on the forward strand.
AGAGAAATATGAGGAAATTTGTAAAATCGTTTATTTTTGTAAAAATTACTGTACATTGAATATAAATCACAAGTTAAATTTAAAAAACTGCTCACAATATCGGCCATATGAAAACATTTCTTAAGAGTAAAACTCACGATGCCACAAATTTCTTGAAACTGTAAAGGAAAATTAGTGATTATTATTTTTTTTTTAATATTTTATATCTAACTTCTTAATCACTAATTAAAATAAATAAATAAATATGAAATCCCTCAATTATGATTTTTCGAGACTATATTATCATCCTAATGGTCCCAAATAAATCATTGCAAAAAATGTGAGAGCAATTCGCCAAGACAACAAAAAAAGCCATACGGGAATGGATAATGCAAACTAAAATTTTGAAGTAACCAATGCATTTATCTTCCAATTACACATGCTCGCTGAACATTCAGTAGTTTTGAAAGGTTCAAGTCACATCTAAACACTATATTTACAAATTATACACACAAATCACAATATTTAACAATATATATATATATATATATATATATATATATATATATATATATATATATATATATATATATATATATATATATATATATATATATATATATATATATATATACTGCGCATCTACATCTAGGTAATTTTTTTGTTACTCCTTCAATTTTTCGCAGTTTTCTTTTTTTTCTTGTTTTTATTTTTTATACCTACTTTTTATAAAATTATATTTATTTTCCTCATTTTAAGATTAACTAGTATAATTTATTTATTACTATCGTCATTTTCCTTTGACTTTCCCATTCAGACCTACCAATTTGCTAATCGCCGTCGTTACCATCCAGCAATAAACAAAATCAATTTTCTTTAAATAAGATTGAGGGGGGAGGTTAACTCAGTCGTAGAGCACTCAATTAATATTCTGGAGGACCTGAGTTCAAAACTAGAACGCACCAAACATTTGTCCCTAGGCTCACCCAGCATTTAAATAATTTATTAATGGGTACATGCAAAGGGGAAAATCAGGCTGGAGTTTAGTACTGACCAAACTATCTCCCTTGTGTATTGTAAGGGCAAGCAACAGAAACCTCTACAGTAGCAGCCCCTTTGGGACTTCATTGCCTGTTAGGGACTGTTTTTTTTGTTTTTTTTTTGTTTTTTTTTTGTAATAGATTATAGTAGAATATGGAAATATATAAGTAAACTCACTTACAGATCATCATTTTTTCATAAGTCTCCATATCTTTCCCTTATCGTATAAGCTGATTTTTTGGGTTGCCTCTGCCTTGTGAAAATACCTTTCAAACAACCACCGGCACGGATATATTCTGGAGCAAAAACAGAATGTGACGCTGAGCATTTCTTTGTGAGGTGTTTCAGAAATATGAATTAGTGGCTTTATTACCTTGGGGAGTCGCAAAGTCTGCAAAAACCCACATCAATTCGCCAGCAAGATCACCGCTCGCTCGGAGTTTATCGAATACTTCAAAATGAGTTTTTAGAAGATCAGTTTGGTAATCCTCGCTCCACATACTGGAAGGGAGCTGTGCATGAACAAACAAAAAAATGATCAGAAAACTTCACAGAAACTTAGAAGTAAACAAGGCTCAGGAACTGCATCATATAAGCATGTTTCCATTCTTATATCTACTGTCATTTATATAGAATAAAAATAGTTTTGATTTTTCATGAAAAATGAAATCTCAAAGATAAGATTTTACTACAACAGGAAACCTAACGTTATCCTGTGGATTACTCCCTCTGCCTCGCTCTAGGAAAACAGTGTTACAACTACGTTGCTCATTTTCTTACCATGTTTTTCTAAAATATTCATTTTACTGTTATAACAATTTACAAAAAAACAGCCAATGAAAAACTAAGACCAACTGACACAAAAAAGAACATTCAAAAGAACGAAATCGACAGTTTTAGGCACTTATGTTTCAAATTGACATTGTTCTATCGAAAATCAATTCGGAAACTTTTTTGTACAGGTGAGTATTGATAAACATTAAACACTATCTCCCCCTATGTCCCAAGTTCCTTAGAAAAACACTCTATCTCCCTTTGCCTCCTGACCTCTCAAAACCTTCTCTGCTCCTAAACAAGACGCAATCAATTTTTAGTGTTCCACATAGCATGGATTTTTTTGAAATGACAATTTGGAAATGGTACCATAGGGATATTTTCCTCCCAGAAGTTCACAATCGAGCTGCAAGATCTACCTAAACAGGATGTAGTAACGCTTGCGATGTTGAAGCAACAACTCCTCACTGCACAATGGATAATTATAAAATTATTTCCTTGCAACAGAGTTCAAGACAGATTCCAGAGATTTTCTGCAGAGTTTTGATATCAAATAATTTTAAGAAAAGGCTTTCCTGGCAAAAAGAGTTGAAGAAATTATGAAAACTTGTGAAAAACAGCAAGATGATTGATCACAGGCCTCGAAATAGTATTACTAAATTTGTGATGTATGCAGCGTTATTTGTGGAGTTCTCGATTTCGTAGAAGGTAGAAAAATAATGTCTCTCCACTGTTTTTCAAAGTATTTATTAGCAAAAGCTTTTCGAGAACATGGTTCTCGAAAAGCTTTTGCTAATAAATACTTTGAAAAACAGTGGAGAGACATTATTTTTCTACCTTCTACGTATTACTAAATTCATTAAATAATGTTCTTTTTCTACGGTTCAAAGAAGATCTAGGTGAGGAAGGATTTGAAGATGGCAAGAGAGTGGAAGGATTCATGCCCAATTGTCTCCTGATAAAACTAGCTTCCTTTTGCTATCCGATGATAACAAGGTCTGTCTCGCAGGAGCAGCATAACTACGCACATTCCTCAGAAGGTGGGTAGTCTGCACTGCATTCTTCAATAATTTCCTTAAAATAAATAAAAATAATAGTTTTGCTTTATATCTGTTGAACAGCTGATTCAATTATTAATTTCACTCCAGAGTTTTGTGCATGCGTGGAACTACATTACTTAATTAAATGACCTGTGCACGGTTGTGAAGGGGTTCAGAAATTAGTAGGATATTTCAGAGGGACATATATTTCCCACCCTATTACTTGGAACCAGATTTGTGTCAATACAGTAAGTACAGATTGGCAGGTGTTTTTCAGTGCCCTAAAATAAAAACTAAAGAAAAACTGTTATATAAAAAAAAGGTTTTGTCCATTAAAGGGTTAATAATTGATTCTCCCAAATCGATCACTATTGTATTTTAAATTGTAATGGTTGTAATCTAAACCAATTGTCTAGTATTCAAAATTATCTTATACCCAGATTTGGTGCTTTCAAATATGTTTCTATAGAAAAATATCTCGTACATTATGAAGTCCAGACAAAGATTCAGCACCATATTCAGTAATGATGAGCGGAACACGAGATATATTTCGCCAAGCTTTTACTTCTTTTATTAAAGCATCGTTTATTCTTTCCAGTTCTCCAGAGAAGGAGTACCAGCCGTTGTATCTGTTTACACATATTACATCTACGTGCTGAATCTAAAACAAAAATGTTTATATACAAACAAAATTGCCACATTCACTCTTATAACTTAAAACATCTTTTCATTTTCATCTACATCTCAAACAAAAATCCATTTTTTATTCTCTTCTCTTGTGACGTTTCAGCCATTTTCAAACTTGAAACAGCAGTCCATTTTAGCGCGCTCCCTCCCTCACTTCATAGGAAAGGAACCCACTTATGAGTTTGGCCTCATGACAACCTTCTGCAATCCGGAAGTGCCGACTAGACAATTTACATTTCAGAACGCAAATAATACAGAAAATAATGGTAGTTCAAAATTTTTCATTTATGAGTATATACTGCTGGCTCAAAAATGGATCGATTTAAATGAAATTTGGTACAAAAATATTTTGTGACACCCACTGGAAAATGGATTTTTGGGGGAACTTCAGAGGTAATAAAGTGTAATGCCTAAGTTTTTGGGTTGCTAGGTTTTATGAGCAATTGGAGGTGAGGAATTTAATGAAACCATTTTCAAAGCCATATCTATAACCTATGTCAAGAAAAATGAAAAATCTCCTTGAGATTTTATTTGACATTTATACGTGTGATTACATTTTTCACAAAAAAAAACTAAGACAAAACATTAACTGTATTTATTCTATTTTATTAGCTGTTTCTATTCTAAGCTTTCCAAATGACAATAGAGATAAGAACGAGATACACTAAGATGATGGAGTTCCTACGAGCCAGACTTTTCCCTATATTCTGTAATTTAGGCTTTTATCATCCGGGCAATAATCTCAATATTTGTTTTTTTACGAGCAAAAATCCAGCTCATTATTATAGAGTCCCATTGAGTTCCTATTGAATAACACTGTTCTGCAAAAAAAAACTTTTCTCCTCTCCCTTGAACAATTTTGCCTGTTTCTCATGTTTTCAGGTGTGCTGAGTCCGAATCTGAACTCAGAAAAATTCTATCACCCTCTGATTTTGAGAGAAAAGAGGAGAAACTTGGAAAAAAAGAAAAATTGTATTTGAAAATTATTGTCTTTATTATAACAGATTTTTTTTTCTTTTTCAACGGTAAAATATAATTAATTGAATCCTGCATGCTATAAGGTATAATACTAGATATGACACAACTCAAAAAATATACACACATCGTCAATGAGTATTTTTTTTTCTTTTGTACTCTTCCTCCTCTGTCTCCCGCTGCAGTGTCCAGCAGTAATCCGCCAGCATCTTCTCATTCCATTTGCCAGTATATCTGTTTTCCATTCTGGATATGTCTTGGTGGAATCGTTCTCCATGTTCGTCCGAAACTGCACCCAAATTTGGGGCAAAAAAGTCTAGGTGACCATGCAGGAAATGTATTTTTAAGGACATATTGCATCCCAATGTTTTATATGAAGTAAGCAGTTCTTGCATACCTCTCGAAAAGCAATCCAAGCCTTTTTCTCAGTAGTATTTAATTTTTATTTTTTTGCTTCAAAAGTGAGGTCCTTGAGTAGATGTCGAATTTGGGGTTCTACACTTTTAGCCTTATTTCTTCAACCACTTGTAATATTACCATCAAATTTTTTTTCGTTCAAATATACTTCATTGCGCTCAAAATCATCGGGCTTTTGAATTTTTTTCACTATGTTTTGATGCAAAAAAAAATCGTCAAATTTACAAAAAACTCACATTTTTGGATAAAAAACTAGAATTCCTCAAGAAACTGTGCGTGATAGACAGAATCTGACTTCAAATTCGTGTTCAGCACATTTGAAAACAGTAAGAAAGCATGTTTTGGTTTGAAGGAGGATTTTCGTGCAGAACAGTGTAATTTGAGCGCACACAAATGAAAACAATGTCTCGTGTTTCATGTTTGAAAATGGCTAAATGGGCAAAACGTCACAAGTAAAGGAGTGAATAAATAAAGGATTTTCACTTGAGGTGAAGATGAAAATGAAAAGTTATTATTAACTTAGACCTCAGAATTTTCGATCTGAAAAAATTTCATATGACAATTTATTTATTTTATTTTTTTGTTTTCTAATTGAGGAATTTCTTCTAGAAATGTTAGTTCTTAATTTTCTTGTTAGTTCGGTATCAAAAAAATATCTAAAACTTACTGCTTTTTCATTCGCGGGTTGCTGACTTGTGACAAATGTGACAGGTCTTGTTTGATCGAGGGATTTCATAGTATTCACCAGTTCTCTATAAGCAAAAACTCTAATACATAAATAAAAATAAAAAATAAAATAGAGACATAAAAGTGGGATAAATTTTATAATCCGTTTAGTAACTGAACAGATTTAGGATTGCTTAGTTGAAAACCAGGATTATTGAATTATGATCTGACATTATTTTCTGTATTAGTGCAGAAATAAACTGACCTATTCTTCCCAGCTTGATACGTGACTGTTTCCTTTTTTATGGTGGTACCAGCTAACTCCAGCATCTGCCGATACAGCTGTGATGGCCTCTCATCTCCTAGCTGTGTATTCCTCCCAGCATGATGGTAGGTTCCTGAGCCATAAATGCGAGACTGTTTCCTTTTTCATGGTGGTACCAGCCAACTCCAACATCTGCCGATACAGCTGTGATGGGTTCACATCTCCTAGCTGTGTATTCCTCCCAGCGCAATGGAAGGTTCCTGAGAAATAAATGCTTGACTGTTTCCTTTTTCATGGTGGTACCAGCCAACTCCAGCATCTGCCGATACAGCTGTGATGGCCTCTCATCTCCTAGCTGTGTATTCCTCCCAGCGAAATGGAAGGTTCCTGAGCCATAAATGCTTGACTGTTTCCTTTTTCATGGTGGTACCAGCCAACTCCAGCATCTGCCGATACAGCTGTGATGGCCTCTCATCTCCTAGCTGTTTATTCTCTACCAATCAATGTATTCACTTGTACTAAGATTCTCCATATATGGATATCAGTCGAGTTTTAGCATTTTGTATGGTTTGTCGTCGTTATTAGATAAAATATCAGCAACTTGAGTCAACACCTCAAGTTCGGGACCCGCTATGACTGCCTGAAATTTAATCTGCGGCAAAGTGACTCTGGATGTAGCGAATACCGCCTCTGCTTGAATAAACAGAGTAAGGGATTTGTTTTTTAAAACACTGGAAGACGAGCAGCAGGTCCGCTAAATGCCAGCAGTTCATCGGTTATATTCGGAGTTTGTTGCGACGTACTTGGTAGAGGAGGGTTCATTTCTCCTGGCAATTCTTCTTTTCCGTTATCACATCGAGTAGTCACCACTTTAACGGGTTTTAAGGAATATGGTTTCACTTACATAACAAAAGGTCCCGTCATATTACGTGTTCTCAATATTAAAAGTATTAATGAAGAAATAGAAACAGAACTGAACACTTATATTACATACAAAAATAAATATTTACAGTTCACATATTTACACTCAGCCTCACATATTTACATTTATTACATTTCCACTCAATAGTCATTATTGTCTCTGTTCGTGCGCCATGTTTACAAAATAAGTAAAAACAACTAGTAGTGTGTCTAACCCACAATTAGAACAAAGTGAGAAAATTGGATTGCAGAAATGGTTTTAATTGGACCAATTAAAATCATTTCTGTCACCAACACTATTTTTTTCAGATTCGTCTTAAGTTTAACTCCAATTTTCTCAGTTTGTTCTAATTGTGGTGAAGTCCCCTTTAGCACTGACTCCTTCAACTAGTCTAGGGCTCCCTGAGGCTCGTATCATCGTAATATCTATATATGAATAATAAATCTGAAATTATTGTTTCAGGATTAACTAAATGGTCTAAGTCTGACTCGTTGCTTTATTTCTAATCAATTCTGTTTTGACAAAGTCTATCTTAATACTCCTCCTTCTTGGAGATTTTCATTTCTTAGACTTCAAAATTTCCCTCCTGAGCAGTTGGTCCAAAAATTCTAACTTATACTATGCCCAAGAACAAATTAAAAAACAATTGTCAATTCTACCACTTGAGTTCTCAATCCCTAATATTTTCGAGCATGGGTGCAAAGTATTTGCACATTTTGACATTTTTGCGATATGACGGTCTAAAATTCTTTTCATCGAATACGTCTTTAGATCCTTAGAAGAAAATTCCTTCTAAAGCTCAAGATAGGAAAAATAATATAAGAAATTAAAATATAAATACTTTTATAGCATAATAATTCATAAATGATATTACAAAGAACATTTTTTGTAAATAAAAAGTGTTACGAACCCAAAGTATGCTTCAGATTCCGGTTTGCTTGAGACTGGTTCATTAGCCAATGACCACATTAAGACACTCGGATGGTTGCTGTATCTATTAACCATTTCATATAAAATTTGCTTGTGACGTCCTAGTATTTCTTCATTAAAATTGCTGTGAAAAATAAAATGTAGATAAAATTTAAAAATTGTTTGATTAAAAAAAAAAAAAAAAAATGCTAGATAATTTTGGTCTTAGAATAATATGAATGAAAGAGTCATGTCCAACTGAGGACTGACCATACTAGGCGACAGTTTTCTTGTCAATACAGATGTATTGCAAGTTTTATAGAGTAATTATTTTTTCATTTAATTTCTTGTTATTCCAAATAAATATCCTCCCACCCCCATACAACAATTCTGCAATTTGTTAAGTAAAAATGAATAAATTGAGAAGAGATTGTTAGCCATTGAGGTTGTAAAGTTAGATATAGTCGGTGTTCAGTTGAGTGGTATCTTTAAAAAACGACTGTTCTTTTTTACTGATTCACAAGGAAATTAACTGAAAACGTTTTAACATAAATGTTCGACCTTAATTAAGAACTTTGATTAAATAAACTTTTTTATAAAATGTTCTTTAAGAACTTATTTCAAAATGATTACTTCAAGAATGAGAAGATATTCTCCTGAGATAATATATTATAAATTCCTCAGTCCTCTTAAATTCTCTAGTGTTATTTCATAGATTACAAAACTAAAGTTTGAGATGTCGGCCCTTAAGGTGCACGTAGTCTTTCAATCCAGAATTAGGATAAGGAAATATCAGACAAGATAAAATACATGGCAAAGATTTATGTTAAAAAAGTATCAGACGGAATAAGATTGGGATAGCCAGCCATTTAGGTGATCACAAGTGGAGGGATGGGTGGGGCTCGGCAATGAGAAATAACAGCAGAGTTTTAGATAAATCTATATTTTGAACGAGCCGATGCTGTTTGCTAGCCTTCTCCATCAACAAATGGCTAGGGGACGAAGAAAGACTGCTATAACTCTTCAATGATGATGTATAAGTGGCTAGTTGTAAGTAGTTATCCAGGCTCAGCTAAAAGTTATCATCCTCTTCTATTGTGGTTTTATGAAAATCTGAAATTTTCTTTTTGCCGAATCTTAACAATTCCTTAATAATAACAAGTTCTCTCAATGATAGAGATTACCTTAAGCTACACGCAGGAGATTCGACAATTAGAAGAATTCCTTTTTTGTCTGCCGCGTCTACAAGTTCGATTGAAGGAGGATAATGAGTCGTGCGAATTACATTAGCTTTTGTCCATTCAAGCAATTCAAAATCACGCATTGTTATAGACCAGTCAAAACCTCTTCCACGAATCTGAAAAAAATTTACTTCTATGACAAGAAATAGGTTCTCCATTTGAAGAATCTTGTCAGGAGCTTAGATCAGAAAGAGTGAACTTGGATAATCCACTTTTTAGCACATTCTCATATCATCTAAAACACACATGGCTATACAACAAGATTTAATTTTAGACTCTAAAGCTACTTCTGATATCTGGTAGCATTGGAGAAAAGAAAATTCTCATTATAATTATTTCTTAATTCAAATTAATTTTATTTGAAAATTCTATTTTCACTTAATCGTGATTTATGTGCGTGAGTGTATGAATATGTATGTATGTAAATATGTATAATATGAGTTACACATAGTGTATATAAAGCAATGTATATGCATGTGTTGTGCACTTGCATATACATCTCTTATGTATTGTAATGATAATATTATATATATAAGGAAATAAATTATTTATATAAAATTTATAGTTGGAGAAATTAATTATCAGGATAATTATATTATAATGATAACTTAATCTCAGGGATAAAAAGTTCCGAGTGAATGAATATTAAACAAATATATAATTACAAACAATACTGAAATACAATTACCAATACGAATGTATTATCAAACAAGTAATAAAAAAAAATCAATACAATTACAAAATATAATTCTTACCTTTGAATAAATAGAGTCTTCAAACAAAATTCCAAATATGCTGGACTTGAATAAGTTCTCAGATAATTACTTCTTCAGCATGACACGTCTTCACCGTCAGTCTTATTGCTTAAGCCAGTCAATAAGCTCACAAATATAAAAACACCACATGAGAGGGTTTATAATCCGTACGCTGTGAGACTCCTTACTCTCTTGAGGATGGGCATAGACTGACTGAGACTCCGTACTCTGTGGTGGCTAGGCTTAGACTGAAAGCTGTTGGCGGGAAAAAGCTGACGCATTCTTCCCATCACCTTCTGCATTTTGTCGGTTTACAATTTAGATAATAATTATTATTTTGTAATTCCAAAATGATTAATTTATTATTGTTTGACTGTACATTTAATTTATACCTATTGTACATCAGTATGGTCCAGAAATATTATAAATTTATATCGTATATAATATTATGTTATCCAGAAATTAGGATTTAGAGTTTGCGCGGGCTTTTCAAGCTCTCAACGGCTATTTGAATTCAAAAGGGTTTTCTTGAATGTAATATATCATTACGGTATATAGAAATGTTTTAATATATATAATAGTGTACATACTTATAAATGTTCTGATAATTTGTAAAATACTTTTATTGTAAATTAATGTTTTTACTCAATATGAAATATCAATAAGAAATTGTAATAACAGTTTAACAATAAGAACAGATTTGTAATTATCGAGCGAATCATCTGCATTATGAGAGTCTTGATAATAAATAAATAAAAAACATTCTCATATATATATATATATATATATATATATATATATATATATATATATATATATATATATATATATATATATATATCAGGGTGTCTACTGCTTTTGTGAAAACCAATTTCGTGACTTTTTCAGATTGAATGAGTTCGGTAACCAGCAAAATCAGTCCATACGGAGGGGGGGGGGGGGGGGGGGGGTATTCCAGACCCAAATTAATTTGATATATCTCACTAGTATTTCTAAATTGACACAACTAAAAAAAAAAACTCCACTGAAAATGTGTCACTCTTGCCTATGTAGAGGGAATAGCATTAAGATAGGAAGAGTGACACAAGTTCCCTCTGGTGCAAAAGCTCTGAAGCTAAGTACATACAGTTTTGATGGTTAATAAAAACATATTTACCATGTCTTTCACAGTAAGAACTGAAAAACATCGATTTTTGAGTTGTGTCTCTTTAGAAATACAAGTGTGATATTTTAAAGAAACATATCCATTTTGCATTACTATACTATAATTTTTACGAAACCATAAAAATGTATTTACATCAGAGTCTTCATGTTTTCCGAAGCCTTTAAGATAAAGAGGTTTTCCATTTAAAACGAGAGAGTCTTCTGTCCAAGTAATGCTTCTTATACCGACTTTTGTCTTGTAAATGTTTTCTCCTCGTGTAAATAATGGATGTTTGATTTCCACCTGAGAACAGATTATTAGTATAGGACTTTTTGATTTACTTAGTAGTAGTGGATTATAATTGAAAGAGTAATATAATATTTAAGATCTGTTTTTGTTACCAAACCAGCTTCACATTCCAATGTAGTCTGTTATTTTAAAATGGTCATTATTGTGAGTGTCTTTGTTAATTGTAATTTAGTTTTATGGAGCTTCATTCTTACAAACTAATAATCCTTGATAAATTAGGTCGCTATAAATATTGATAAAGTTGGTACGTTAGGAAACGTACAGAAAGGAGGTAGAGAGCTCCGGGAGAGCCATGTTCAGAAAATGCATTCCACCAAAGATCTGGATTGAGTACTTTAAATGTTCCATTACAAGAATTCATGCTATCACTTCCGTTCCCGTTATAATAATCCAAGGTGACAAGACACATTTCAGGATTTAGTGAGCTCCCTACCAGCACATCAAACTTCACATATCCTGCAAAAAAATATATATAATTGTGGTTTAACTTAATTTTTAGAAAAATAATTAGTCTATTCAAAGAGAAGAGTAGAATATTTTGATTATAAGGCAATTTAAGGTTATAAGACGTTGAGATATTCAAACTGGTATCCAAAAGCAGATCTCGATATCTCAAGATTTACTCGAGGCAGATTATCCAGTGTGTTGGTTGCCTTTATTGGATAGATATACTTTCTGTAGCCAGCCAAAATACATACACACACGCACGTGCGCATGTACACACACACACATGCATACATACATTGGTATATTACTGTTATAGTTAAAAAAGTCCCACTGCCTCATCTTGGTGCGTTTAAATTCTTATTCCTAGTGGCACATACGAAAGCTTAGAATAGGAAGAAATAATATTTATTTTGATTTTTCATGAAAAATGTCAACAACTACTCGAACAACGTCTAGAACAAATGGGATAGATTAGGCGTCACAAAGCACAGGAAACTCTGTTTATTATATCCACATCTTATATTACTACAAAATAGTAAGCTATATTTTTATATATGTAATATTGTTATATATTTCAAAATGTATGTATTTGACACTAAAGTATTGAACAAAAATATTCTTTAAATCTTTATGTTCCCCCTTCCCCATTATTTTTAATTTTCAATGTGTACTTTAGTTTATTTTAATTGAATTTATTTATGCTTCAAGTATCAAAACCTCTATATATTATAACCTGGGATAAATGGTAACATAATGATAAATATTAATTTTCACTTTCTCTTATTAGAACATTTATCACTTAAGTGAAAATAAATTACAGTTAAGGAAACGAAATTGAAATTCAATAACTGATACAATAATAATAAGCGTACCTATATTTTGAGAAGTGTAACTGGTTTCAATGGATACATCTTGAACATAAATATATTTAGATGTTGCGTATAAAAAAACATTCCTATTGATCCCAGCGTAGTCGAAATAATCGAAATCATGCTGATAAGTATCGTAGGCAGAGCTCCTAGGTAACAAAATATAAATTTCAACAAATAATCAATAAGTTTGATGGGAAAAAAGAAAGAATGATTAATCATACAAAGTGACAAAGTATTTTTGTAAAATAACTATGTTTATTTATCTTACATATCACTATGAAGTACAAAGTGAATACAAAACAATTGAGTGAATTTACTCAAGAACAATTCTATTCATCGATGCTGTTTAAAAATGCTTTATTACTTCTGTTTCCTTCTCCTTGCTGGATGGTTAATTGGAATAAAAAATACTTTACACAGAATTAATTACAGTTAAAATTTTATCCAATAATTTTCTACTTTTTTCAGGTATTAATGAGCAAAATTTGCTGGTCCACATTGAAGCTGGTTTCACATAAAAATTTAAGTTACAGTTCAGCTGATGATGTTTAGAAATGTTTATGCTTACAATGAAAACGAAATCCTAGAAAGTTTAGGGCGAATTTGAAAATCCTTTCTACAATAACAAAATCTTAAAAAACATACATCATTCTACAATGCCACAGGAGGAAGTTGTTTATTTTGGTTACCTACTCGAATAAAAACATTATAATGTAAAATAGCCTAAACTATGAATTTTTTGGTGTTGAGGCAAAACCAAGAGGTGCTGGGGGTTTTCTGACTGAATTCAGATTCAGCAACTTCAAAAACATAGTCTGCTCTTTGGGTCCGAACTTTTATTTTGTGTGTTTGGCTGTGCCATTAAGGTAACACTTATTCATTCAATTGATTCACCTCTGCAAATGTTAGCATAATTTCTATAGCTTGTATAATTTTCTGCGTTGCCGTACAGGTGAAACCACTGACTCTGTACTAATAGACTTATCACCTTTAATGCATCAATACATAAATTAAAAATAAAATAATACACAAAACGGGATACATTTTATACAACTGTCTTATCTTTACTGTTTATTCATAATTATACTATTTGTTAGATAACTAATAGTATGATTAGAGCTAATGAGATGATATCATCTTAAATAGAAACTATATTAAATGTTTACCCATTTTGTGCTGGATGGTGCTTCACAAACCCTTGAGGTATTGTGTTATTTGTAAGTGTATTATTCACTGCGACTGTAATATAACCAGTTTTTAAATTGCCCAAGTCAATCTCAAACGGAATATGCCCTCCTTCATGCATCCCGATCAGTTTTTCACCAAACCACTGAAATAATCAATAATGTGTGATAATAAAAGATTTAAATTGTTAAAACTCACAAATAATATTGTTCCTTTTTGTTTAATAGCCCTGATGAAGGCTTGAAATGCTAGCCAAAAAAAATTACTTTTTAATTAAAAATTTACTCCATGCCAAGGGTTGTGGGTTTGATTACCACTAGGGGTGGTGGATTTTCTTTCAAAAAAAGAAAAGTTATCTGCCCTATCCTTGCTAGAAAAGGTGGTGACCTGTATATTACCCGTTCTGAAATTCATTGTCAATAATAAATGGACATCAAAATTTAAATAAATAATTATTATGACTGAGCCCTGTCTATCTACCTTGGCAAAGAATAGTGTTATTCTCGGCATTATTTTTTCCTGATTGTCCACAAATGAAAGTTAACTTAATGCCTTAGGTATTCATAAAAAAAATTATTGTAAATAAATTCAAGTAAATTTAAATTTGGAAAAATTTACCAAATTGTAAAATATAAGTGCTTCCAAAATTTATATTTCATAAGAAGATATTAGCTACAGTAATTCTGCTTAATCAATCATGTAAGATAAGATGAATGTCATACCACAAGTGTAAAATAATGTACACCACCGAAATGAATGAGAGTTCTGAAGTCCTTCCAATCGCTGATATCTACAGGTTCTGGGGTTTGATACCAAACCCAGCCGAGATAATCTCTTATTGTTCTGTTCGTTGTCATGTCATTGTAGCTTCCTGGGACAGGCATATCGTACACTTCTCCCTGAGGATCAACAAGCCATTACAACTCTTTAAAATAGGTCAACAAGTGAATTCAACTTCTTCTGCAATTGTGATTGAAACAAATAGAAAAAATTGTCTATTCTAGAATACTTGTTACTTCGGCATAACTTTACATTTAGAAAATGGCCGAATATTATTAGCATTTTTGAGGGTAAAATATTACAAGTACTTCCTAATAGAGCATAAAAGGTGCTGGAAAGAGCCAGGACTTAACACGTTCAGTGCCCAGGACACACCAGGCATGTCCATCAGGGAATTCACCCAGATAACCTCGACAAAGCACGCCTGTCCAAACCTATTTTCCGGGTTTTGGCCTTTGTGAGTTCAGTCATTACATGGGCAATGCCCAGTTGACTATTTTGTGTCTTGAGTGTTAGTACCCTCATTTCGAGATATTTTGGTTCCTTCATCTAGTTTGGAGATCTCTTAAGATATTATTTTTCCTCAGTTAAAAATTACCGAAGTATTTTTATGTAAATTAGGAACTCTAGGCAAAGGGACCTTATCATGGGCGTACATAAGGGGGGCTGCATCCCCCCCCCCCCCGAAATTTTGATTTGACCGGTGAAAATGTATCATAAATCCCTTAAAAATAAATTTTATAAGATCACTTAGCTCATAAAAAATATTTTGGGTATAATAGCGTTTTAGTTGGCTAAAACTATTCCAAGTTCAAGATTGTTAGTATTCCCTAACCCGGAAATGGTTCCCGCCCCCCACGAAATTTGCCCAGCTCCCCATGAAACTATTTCCTATATACGCCCATGAACCTTATCCATAGACGTAAGGAAGACACAGCCTTATCAATTCAACCTGTTATTAAAATGATACTTTTACTTTCATTAGCCACGCTCTTTTCGTACAATTTATTAGTAAACTATGTATCGACTTATCACCTTCACTTTACAACTCAAACAGTCTCCTATTCCTGCGGAGGAATATTTATATCGACGAGATCGAATGTTCCCACCAAATATTCCTCCCGAAGTTTCTAGAAAAATCTGAGAGAAAACACGGCTTTTCTTGGGTAACTACCGAGTGTTCCTTTGATAAAACCCCCTTTTTCTGCTATCAGGGTTTAACAGGAGATTGAACAAAATAATCAAAGAAATAAATGGCTAAGATATAATATAATTTCTTCTGCAGAATCACAAAATGAAATAGAAACTTGTATGTTGAATAATAATAATCTATCCATACACAATTTGTCTTTAGTGGAACACTATAAAGTGAAGGGGAATACAACTCAAAAAGGAATATACTAACATAGGAGCCAACGGCCATAGCCACGTTGAATACACCAGTTCCCGTAGATCACCAAAGTTAAGCAACGTCGGGCGTGGTCAGTACCTGAATGGGTGACCGACCACGTGCTGTTGGCATTATAAAAGGGTGGCAACCTGTAGATAGCCCGGCGCTAATAGCCAAATAGTTGATGCGCCGTTAAAAAAAAAAAAAAAAAAAAAAAAAAAAAAAAAAAAAAAAAAAAAAAAAAAAAAAAAACTAACATAGGAGGTTATGCACTCAGTGTTACCACTAGCCTGCACTCACTCTCAAAATAGCCAGATCACAAATATGTGAGACAGCCGGAAGGTTACGTACTATTACAAGGGGATTATTACGATACAAGAAAATGATCAGGAGGTTATTCGGGTCGAATAAATGTTATTTGTTTATTTAATACATTTCGTTTTAGTTACGTACCTAATACAACAAAATCTCTGAATAGTTGTAGATCGGAAATAGTTTCACGAGGCCGACTCAAAAAGCACTAACAATGGACTTCTGGGTCGCGATTGACCTTTTGGGCATCCCTGATATAGCCGGAGGGGGGGGAGGGTTACTCCGGGTATATATGTCGATGGAAATTCTTGTTATGAAACTCGGCATATATCGTCCTCATATAAAAAGCAAACAAAAGTTTTGTAAAAATTAACTAAATCCGACCATTAGGGGGGGGGGGGACCGAATGATTGATTTCTCCATACTAGCCGTTATTTTTACTTGATCGCAGCGGAATTCGCTAGATATCATGCGCAACTATTGAGGACTATGCGCCGTAATAAATAGAACAAGCACTCCATTAGAAGTTGGGGTCAGCTGATCATTACGATATAAATATAAAACTGTTCACGTTTATTTTGTAGTTATATAGTGCAAAGGAGGCCCGATGGCCGAAGGTGTGAGCACTTAATTAACACTCCGTGCCGAAGGGTCGTGGGTTCGATTCCCACAAAGGGTGGTGGCTTTTCTTTAGATAAAAGAAAAGGCATCAGCCCTATCCTGGCTAGAAAAGGGTGGTAACCTATAGATAACCCATCCTAAAATTCTTAGTTAATAATAAATGCACGTTAAAATTTAAATAATATCATGCAAATCACTAAAGATATTATGTATAATAAAATATGTATGTAGCCATACTCTATCCAATATAAATTACTCTAGACAAATGAATATTGAGTAACTAGCTGAATACCTGTGCTTCGTCACGGCAGATAAGTAGTTATTTTATTGCCTGAAATAATGCATGAGAAAAGTTAATGCTACTATATAATTTCGTGCAGTTTATTACAGTAAGCTTCCAGTCATACTATAAGTTATTCATCAATTGATAAGTAATCAAAGTATCATGTTTCTTGACACTAGGGCGCTCCGGACCAGTGTCAACAAACAGATATCGTAGAGATAACCCGTTATCAACAGGTTACCAGTAACAGGAGTTTAACCAGTACAGGTTAAAATTCGTTGTCAATAATAAAAATACGTTAAAATTTAAAAAGTATGTTTCCAAAATTATATATATAAAATGATTATTTTTTATTAAATGAATAAAAAGATTTTAATTACTTTAATAAGTTTTATTTTATTAAATTGATTTAATCTCAGGGATAGAAGTTCCGAGTGAATGAATATTATAATATTTATTCTTAGACAATTCCGAAATACAAAACAATATTAAAATACATACGAATAATAATAAAAGAATTAACAATTACAAAAAATAATTTTACCTCTGAACTGATTTACTTCCAATAAAGCTTCAATATACTGCGCTTCAGTAATTCCTTCTTCTAGGTGATACGCTTTCTTGCCAGGTCTCGTGCATAGAATGGATATCTGATGTTCCGGACTCCGCCGTTTTCTCAAACCGTCCTTTATTATAGAAAGCAATGGGCTGAACACTGCACTCTACGACTGCTAGGAATAGACTTGACTCCGTACTCCTCGGAGGATAGCTATAGACTGACTACTAATTTCCAGAGGACAGACTCCAGCTCCTCACTCCATGACTGCTGGGAATCAACTGACGCCATGCTATCCGGAAAGTTAGCATCCTTTTTTTTCTAACTTCCGCAGTATGTTGGTTCATATATAAAGATAATAATTATGTTTTTATAATACCAAATAATTAATTTACCATCATCTGAATGCACATTTAATATGTATATATTGTACATCAGTATTGTCCAAAAATATTATTAATTTAAAGCGTATATAATACGATGTTATTTGTATATATGGTTTGCGATTTGCGCGGGCTTTTCAAACTATCGATGGTTATTTGAATTTAAAAATATTTTCGAGAATGTAATATATCATTACAATATATATATTATATTTCCGAGGATTACCAAGAAGTACTCTGACTGGGGATGCTGATGGGTGTGGAGGCTGTGCAAGGGTTCGGGATATCATTACCTCGGATGGATCATCACCAGGTATAACGTAAACTCTATGGGGGACAAAATCACAGTTTATTTCTAGTAATTCAAGGTCTGCCATCATATTTAAAATGAACCGCAAATAAATGTAATATTATGAAATAGTTACAGTACGGTAAAAGCTGACCTCTTGTCGTCCTAGCAACACTTGCTGCCTAGGCGTGCATGCTCTAACCAACTAAAAATTCAAACCCCTCTAAAAGTACTTTAAAAAAATTGAATATCAAAAAATCCTTTCTTTGCGAGTGTTTACGTTCTAAAGGGACTGTCCATACAAAATTTCAAATTAAAATTTTTCTCTCGAGTGGTTTGGGCTGGGCGATGATAGGTCAGTGAGTGAGTGGTATTTGACAAATATATAGTAGATGATTAAGAGTAGTCACATATTTCCAAACCTTTCCTTGATTTATTTTGTATTATTGATTATTCTGAATAAAGTATTATATGAGAACTGGTTTGTACTCACCCTAAACTCTGCCTTCCACCATTCTTCCCTGAAGCCAACCTGTTGATCCCGAACTGGAGACACCTTGAACTTCCACAAGCCGTTGAGAGATCTCCTGTACTTCCATCCATACGGCGAGGTGATCCCATCCAAGCTGACAGCTCCCAAGATAAGCAAGCTGAGCACGCGCAGCATCGTTCCTGTTTGACAACTGGACTCGTCATATCAGCTGGCTTTCTCTCACTGGGACCCTTCCTACACTAACCACTCATCCCGTCATCATGTTTGTATTCAACAAGCATTGGGCAGTTTGATTGATAAGGCATTAATCTAGAGTGTTTTTTTCCCGGCTGTTTTCGTGTTATCACTAGTCAGATAGAATTAAGAGAAGAACATTGATCAAATATTGAATTGTAAATTATTACATTTTAATGTCCATTTATTATTAACTACGAATTTTAGGACGGGTTGCCTAAAGGTTAAATTGTAATGCAGGCAGTATTGCCTTAAGATGGAACCTGCAGAATCTAAATGAACTCCCACAGTATAGGGATACTATATTGTGGAACTAAAAAGAAAAAGCCATTCAATTTGTTTCTCATATAAATCCATAGCTTTTGAGCGATTTTGAACAAACTTGGCATACAGGGAGGTCTTCATAGGGAGAGTCATAGGCTAGGTCAAAATAATCTACCAGCTGTATGTTTGTTCCTTACAACTATATAATATAAAGTTGGTGTAGCACGGCACACTGGGTAACAGCTAGTATAAAATAAAAGTCTTCTACTTGAAACTACCTTCAGAAAATAAAGCATGACTGGTAAAAATAATAAATGAGGTTCTCTAGAACTAGAAATGAAATAGAAAATCTTAATAAATAAATAAGATGCAATACTTGCATAAATACAATGGCGAGTTGACTCATTAAATAGATAAATAATACTTATTTACATCTAATGGCCATAGATAGAGGTTGAATGTATTGCCACTTGGAATCCGAAGTGTAAGGTCTACCGTCTTAATCCAGCGTACAACGAAGTCTTAATTCTTAGACTCTTCCATAGAGGTAGAGACAAAAGATGCGATTATTCGCCGATGACGGTATCTTCCGCTCCACTCGTCATTAGTGATTGTCACCTAAGAAATTCATAAGATTGACACCTTGGCAGCAACTAACCAATTTGACGTTTAACCGTGACTAACTATACAAGCGATAGATATTAAAATAACAATTTTTTTGTCACAAAACTAAACGGTACCGAATTTATTGAGCATTTTGTCTTGCTTTAGCAGGTAACTCTACGTGAAACGGTAAAAAAAATCCCTAGCAGTCTTTTTGTCACAGACCTATGAAATTAAACCACTGTTAAAACTTTATTTACGATATGTCACTCTAATTTTCTTGACTATTATATTTGTATATATTTTTATCCACTCTCTCCACCAAGGCCCCCGAAGACAGTGGCTCAGAGATCTGCTCCAGTGATCAAGTGAAATGTTAGCAATGGCTTTCTCTTCCTTCAAGTGCACCAATGTCTGTGGCTCACCGATCTCTTTTCGACTCCAGCTACTGGGCGGAGCAGAAGGGAGTTTGGGTTGGCCTATTTCAACCTCATCTGAACGTTCTTCTGGCGTTAATCGAGGATGAAGTTGAGAGGCCCTGAGCACAGAACTTTCATATTGTATCATATTACTAGAAGTATTCATATACAAAATGTAGTAACCAATAAAGAAATCAATTGAAAAAAAAAAAGTTTTTAACTTTTTCCCACTTTGCAACTTTTACAGATTGGATCATGGACTTCAAAAGCAGCTTTCCTCCCTACAGTACCTTGAAATTTAAAAATATTATTAGATCAGACTCATCTTAGTGTCCCCCCCTTAAAATGCTGATAGCTGCGTATTTAAATATCGTAACATGTGGGATGATCAATTTCCAGAACATCGCATGCATGTGATTTACACTCCTAAGTATGTAATCCATCCTACTATGTGAAATGCAGGAGTACTCTTCATGTAAAGCTTAAAAAAAATACATCTCTTCTACATACATAAAGTTGTGAGTGTGCGAGATAGCCGCTTGCCAAAACAGCTTTTGAAAGAAGCTCTAAGTATTCTAACCGACCTTGCAAAAGGATTGGGATCTTCCATAAATCCGGAGAGAAAGGTTAACTTGCTTGCCACACAGTACAAGCTATTGTAGAAATAGCTCCAGAAGATTTCAACAACGCGGCACTTGGTACATGACAGATGGCGGCAAACTCAATACAATAAGGCTGATAATAACGCAAGAGCAGAGATGTTCCGCCTTAATATCATATATATATATATATATATATATATATATATATATATATATATATATATATATATCACGTGTATGTCTGTTTATTCCTTATACAAATCTACACCGTTTGACCGACTTTGACCAAACTTGGCACACAGGTACGTCTTGATACGGGAAATCCCCTAGACTAGGTCAATATAGTCAAATTTCAAATATTGTCAGAAGTTCAAAAGTTTTGTTCAAGAAAAATTGGCTACACTGTACCTTTCAGATTCTGACGGCCATTTTGGATCGACAGCCATTTTGAATAATGTCTCAAATTTATTTGTTGATGTTCCTGATAATTATAATAACTCGAACTCATTGATGACTTTACATCATTATATAATCATGTAATGCAGTTAATTTCAATTTTATATCAACAGTCACTGTCTAACTAAGGAGCGCTGGCCTTTCTTTGATAAGATCTATATACTCGCAGGCTGTAGTGCTACCTCTGTAGGCTGTTTAATGATTTGCTGTGGTGCTGGCCTCTGTTGGTTGTTTCACGAATAATATAAACAAATTCACACCGTTTGACCGATTTTGACGTAACTGGGTATACAGGTAGATCTTGATCCGGGAGAGTCACAGGCAGAAATTGGGGGTAGCTTGGCACACTGGATAACAGCTCTCCCTCTCTCTCCCCCCCTCTCTCTCTCTCTCTCTCTCTCTCTCTCTCTCTCTCTATATATATATATATATATATATATATATATATATATATATATATATATATATAACTTATATGACGTACGATAGAATAGACGTTTTTAAAAAAGAACTATATCATACAGATGGGGTATAGGCAACACGAGTGCTAGACAAGAACTGATTTATTCATCCTGGCTGGGCTCTATTTATAGGCCCAGCCTGTTTGTTTTCCTTTTACACTTCCTTACACCCCTAACAATCACCCCCCCCCCCAGTTTCTGACAACTGTTCAGAAACTCTTATACAATATACAATAGAAGAATAAGGACAAAATTAACCCAAAACTTACAAGTAATTACAAAACTAAAGAAAACTAAAACTTACAAAAAGAGACTATTCCTGCTTACAATAATAAAAATAAAAATATGTATATATACAACACAAAAAGGATAACAGAATAATATTCAATACTTATTGATAGTTTCTGTCCCAACGCTATAGTATCGCTGCCACTACGCCTGGTTCGCCGGATGAGTCTTGAACGTCCCTTCCCACTCGCAGGGTTCCAAAAAGCGCTTCAAACGGTGTGAAACCCGTTACCTTATGCACTGAGTGATTGTAGGCTGCTATTGCTACTTCCATGGTAAGTAATCTGGAAGTGACCTCTCTCAAATGAGAACGCCGTCTTCTCTTCATCCCTGGGATGCATGCGGATCTGATGATAGCCGGCTTTCAGATCCAGAGTGCTGAATACTTGTGCTCCACTCAGGCGGTCTAAGATGTCATCTAGACGCGGCAATGGGTATTTTTCTTCTCGCGTGGCTTCGTTGAGTTTCCGGTAGTCCACTACGACTCGGTATCTTCCTTGCGATCCGGCTTTCGGGACTGCCCATAGGGGCTATTAAACGGTGATGAACTGGGTACAATTATTACCTGCTCCAGCATTCTTGATGGAAAACATCGTCGAATTCTTTTAATACGTGCTGGAATTCACCTCTGTCAATATTCGTGACTCCTATTATCTCGTTTACCTCGCTGTCGTCGTGGAGGCCGGAATATCTCCTGTTTCCAATTTTCAATCTCCAGCTTCCTCAGACCACTTTCAATCGTCCATTCAGGGCTGCCCCTAAGACCCTAAGATGCCTTGATATTCCGGAGGCATTTCCGGGACCACGTGTGCTGTGACCCTTTTCTTCTGGATCCCCCACATTTCGACAGGAACTTCTATTTCTCCCAGCACTTCACATAGTCCTCCTAGAGTCACTAATTTGCATCGGCACTTTTGCATTTCACGTTTCACCCACTTCTGAGATATTTTCGCTAATGTCTCTTTACTCACCAGGGTACACGTGCTCCCCGTGTCCACGAGTCAGTGTACTCCGTCCTCCTCAATGATCGGCAACCCGTATCGCGCAACTATAACACTTTTCTCTGGGTTGAAGCGCGACGCACACTCTTCTCAGACATTTTTGCGGCGGACCTGGGCACTTCGCAGGGTCGCCGTGTATGACTTCAGCACTGTAGGCGGTTTCTGTTTCCTGTCAACCTCGGAATCACTGCTATCATCCGAGCCCAGTTGAGACCTCTCGTCCTGGTGGCTTGGGGCTCTGCGACGTACCTCATGGAAATTTACTTCCATTGGTTCTCCATAATCTTTCGTCTGCTCACGCATGTAGGGGCAATGTCTTGCTACATGCCCAACGTTGTCAAATTCAAAACATTTGATTTCTGGACAACGCGCAACGATATGTCCCGACCTTCCACACTCGAAACATTTTTTTACTTGTTCTCTTCTGTCGTCT
Source organism: Gonocerus acuteangulatus (assembly GCA_946811695.1). NCBI lineage: Eukaryota > Metazoa > Arthropoda > Insecta > Hemiptera > Coreidae > Gonocerus > Gonocerus acuteangulatus. The sequence goes on from OX328131.1 coordinate 46,975,981, forward strand.
TCCCGCCTCCTGAACGGTGTGCGTCTGTCTCCGTCTAGTCTTCCTTCGTCTCGCGGGCCTTTCCAACTTTGCCTTCGTCTGTTGACGTCCGGCTCCGTAGGCCTGGTGTAATCTCTTCGTCCGCGTCTTGGTTTTACTCTGGCCCATGCTTCCTCTTCATGCCTCGCGGCGTGTAATTCCGTTTCCTTTTCACCTTCGTCTACCATGGCCTGCGCAACCTTCACGAACTCTTGTGCATTTTCTATTACTCGTCCTAATTGCAATCGTGACCTAATTGCACTTTCAAGAGCCTCTCCATGACGAGTTCGGTTGCCGCAGCTTCGGGGGTACCGTGGCTTTCGCTTAGATTATCGAGGATTTTATTTCGCCAGGCTATTAGTGTGGCTGCGAAAGCTCCTGATGACTGGCGTGACCCTTTCGTTTCTCCTAACATTTTTAAGAGGTCTTCCTCAGGTGCCCATCGTCCTCTACCATAGGCTTTCGTCAGTCGTTCCTTCACGGTTGACCACGCTGTGTTGGTATCGCATTGAATTTGGTTCAACGCTCGTCTCCTCACTCTGCCTATGAGCGCTGCTTCAATAGTCTCTATAACTACAGCTACTTCCTGATCTTCAGCCATTCTGTTCTGATTTAACCTGTCTTGAACAGTAAGTCTCACGCGCCTCTCCGTCATAAACCCCCGGCACACTTATCACTACGGCACTCCCGGGTTTCGGCACCATTTATATGACGTACGATAGAATAGACGTTTTTAAAAAAGAACTATATCATTCACAGGGGGTAAAGACAACACGAGTGGTAGACAAGAACTGATTTATTCATCCTGGCTGGGCTCTATTTATAGGCCCAGCCTGCTTGTTTTCCTTTTACACTTCCTTACACCCCTAACATATATATATATATATATATATATATATATATATATATATATATATATATATATATGTTAGGGGTGTAAGGAAGTGTAAAAGGAAAACAAGCAGGCTGGGCCTATAAATAGAGCCCAGCCAGGATGAATAAATCAGTTCTTGTCTACCACTCGTGTTGTCTTTACCCCCTGTGAATGATATAGTTCTTTTTTAAAAACGTCTATTCTATCGTACGTCATATAAGTGGTGCCGAAACCCGGGAGTGCCGTAGTGATAAGTGTGCCGGGAGTTTATGACGGAGAGGCGCGTGAGACTTACTGTTCAAGACAGGTTAAATCAGAACAGAATGGATGAAGATCAGGAAGCATGTGTATGCAGGTATTGCCCCATAAAAAAGAAACGTTGAAAAGTAGAGGCTCCTCCCAAAAAGAGTTTGCCTATGAAAGTTATGATATCATAGTATTGGACTAAGTTTTAGGCTCTTTATACCTTGTCAAGAACGTAGTAATGCCCTATTACTTTCTTGTGCATTTCCAAATTGGCAAGTTTTCATTAACTGTTGGCCGCTATGACGATCAGATTTATTATAAAATTTCTGTAATTTAAAGATTCAGGTCCTTAGGGATTATTGTAAACTGTCTGATGATTTAAAAGGAAATAGTTGTAGGAATTGATTTTAATGCTCAGTCAGGAATAAAAACATTGTTTTATTGTCTAGTTATGGTTGTTGAGAAGTCAGAATACAGACGTTGGTTCCTTGAGTCTTGTCTGGAGGCTCGGAAAACTGGATCAAGATCACCAAGTATGTTGTTGCAGCTGCTACCATCTAACAAAAACATTTCTTATTCATGTCAGTTTTCAAAATGAGCAAGATAAACATGAATAATTAATTAATTTTATACTATTTATTTAAAAGGCATTCATTGACTCAATTATGTAACAAGTTCAGTAAGCATTTATTACGTACAAATAGTCCAAGGGTTCTATGTTTTTTTTCAAATAAACGTTATACGTTGTAGTAAATTGTATGAATTCCATGCGTTACTTGATTTCATGCCTGTTTCTGGATGTTTTTATTCCTGAAGATTGTAATGGTTATTCATACTAAGCAGGGCCGCCACATGGGTGGGACTGCCGGGTACAGTTGTCCCGGGCCGGGCCTCACTAATTGGAAAAAATGTATAGGTTATGAGCTTGTAAAAAGAATGGGGTTTAGAAATATAGACGGCCGTAGCCTATATATATTGGAATGGAATCTATATTTTTTTATGTACATAAACGACAAAACAAATGCAGTCCTAGAATAGTATATTTCATTAGCCCGTGATCTGGTCCTGGGCCCGGCTCTGAGATGTGGGGACTCTGATACTAAGATAGAAGCACTTTATTAGCCTGTGGTGGTATATTCCATTAGTTATGAAGGTATTCCAGTAGACAGTGTCAGGATCAGTAACAGAAAGGGATAATGGATTTAGAAGGGCGGCTCGTCGTGGGTTCGATTCCCACTAGGGGTGGTGGCTTTTCGTCGAAAAAAAAAAAAGGCATTAGCCCTATCTTGGCTAGAAAAGGGTAATAACCTATAGATAAGCAGCCCTAAAGTTCCTTGTTAATAATAAATGGAAGTTAAAAAAATTAAATTAGTATATTGTTACTTCAGATTTATCTTCCATACTCTGTAGTTCCACTCACCGAGTGAATAAGTGTGAAGTCTATAACAAAGAACTCACATGCAGTGAAGACAACCTCCCGTTTCATTGAAATGTGAAGTTTCAGCTTCATCTGAAATCCCAAACATTAAATAAGCCTGTTATAACAATTGATTTATATTCCTATTAACACTTTAACTATCACAACGGTCGTATTCGACTGATAATCTTTTACCTCCCAACATCAGAAGAAAATTATAATTTTAGCACTTTCCTCTGAAGGAAAGTAGCTATTGAGGTTGCACTCATGACGGAATTTTTGAAAAATGTCTTCAAATCTTTATCGATCCTACCTAGTAGACACCGAAAATTACCCCCGTTAAAATTTATATCTATCTATCTATCTATCTATATATATATATATATATATATATATATATATATATATATATATATATATATATATGTTAACACGATAGCGGCCAGAGTTTTTGTTTTTTCTTCACGAAACGTGGTATATAGCGTTCAATTAGCAAACGATTGAACGAGTTCGTTAACCACCAAAATCGGTCCACCGGGAGGGGGGGGGGGTTTACCCCGGACACAAAACACTAATTTGACCATGCCAACCGTAGTTTTTTTTATATTTCAACGAAACTCGGTATTCGTTATGTTGATCTAAAGAGTAAAAATAAACTAAATCGGTTCATTAGGAGGGGGGGGGGGGGGGGGTTACTCCGGACCCACATTACCAATTTGCCACTACCAGCCGTAATTTTTGTTACAACGAAACTCGGTATTCGTGGTGGTAATCAACAGAGAAAAATGGGTTGTAAAAATAAACTAAATTGGGTTATTTGGAGGGGGGGGGGGTGGTTTACTCCAGACCTAAAGTACTAGTATACTCATACCGGTCGTAATTTCTACTATATTGTAACGAAACGCGGTATACGTCGTGGGTATCTCATGAGAAAGTAGTGTTATAAAAATGAAGTAAATCTGTCTATTGGAAAGGAGGGTTTACTTTAAACTCTGTATCATTAGAATTAGCCTGCCAGTCGTAGGTTCCCAAAGCCGCCGCGAGGAGCGCTATCTCCCACTAGGGGGACTGTATCCTGTTCCTGCGTCAGATCAAAAGACGGAAAAAGAAGTTTTTGTGTATTTATTAAGTAGTACAGTATCTTGTATTAACATAACTCTGGAAGCAAATTATTTACAAAGTTAATAATTGAACAGTTCTCATAAGAAATGCAAATGAGCAGAACTATTCATGTTTTTATTTTATTTATATAGGTTATTTACAGCAAATTATTCAGTAATGTAGTCTACTCTACAAAAATTCTGTGGAAAGTGCTTAGTTATGCAGCTCCTGCGTGGCGGACTTTAATTATTTTTTAATGGCACCGACGTTATTTTTTTAAAAATAACTCACATTTAAATGCAACTACACTCAATTTCAATAAGATAGACGTTTATAAATTTATAGTCACGTTATTAATTTTAAAAATAACTTAGCGGTAGTTTAAAACTACTGGGGTCACACGAGTTCCTAAGCAGCAGTCCGTAACCATAGTACGTACAATATTGTTCGACGTTTTTCAAAAAGTTACAATTCTTTTTGTGTGTGTTCAGGATTACGTTTCTTTTCAAAACTACACATTCATTAATTTTGACTTTATGGGCCCCAAAAACTATCAGCATAGGAAACCGTTTTATATTTCTCTTCAAAAACCAAAACATTTATTTATTTACTATCATCCGCAACTAAGGCGATTCGCTCTATACGTGGATAAATATATTACATTCCTACACATAATCATATATCCAAAAATAAAAATAAAATTTTTAGAAAACGATTGTTGTTAAAAAAGAAACATTATTTCTAAAAATGACAAATATAAAACATTAAAAAAAAGGAACAAATTACAAAACAATGCACTTAATATGAACAAAAGGATTATTAACATAAATAGGGAGAGATCATGAGAAAGAAAAGTGACCGTGAAAAGGAAAATGTCAGAAAATAAAATATTAACCCTAAGAAAAAATAAAATGTAGCAAGTGATTATAAATTGGCTAGGTGAAACATTTTAACATGAGAATATATAAAAGAAATAAGTAAATTACTAAAAATAAATATACCACCCGATGTGTTTACCAAGTCCCTTGCCAAACCCCTTCCTGTAATGGTGTATACATAGGAGAAACCATAAATGACATTCACTCACGTCTTACTCAACATAAACGAACCATCACTAATAAAGAAATAGATAAATCTGCACTTGCAAAACACGCCATTACACAAAAACACACTTTTAACTTCGACGACACGAAAAAATTCTTTCTACACAACGTAACAAAAAAAGACTACAGATCTCGGAATGTGTACACATAAACTTAAACAAAAACAATATAAATTACAAAACTGACCAACAAGGCATTTCTCCTATGTACGCTAATATTTTCCAAATACTCGCCCGACCACCTACCTAGATTTTTACCTTGCCCCTTGGGTATCCTTCCATTAACACCTTTTTCTCCTTTCCTGTCATAAAATGTCATAAACATCTGTTTGATCCTACCGCCCGTTTCCCCCACCTCTTGCTGTTTCCAGTTACATATACCCCTTGCAGATTCCTTTTTTCCTTAGACACTTTCACAATGGTTACTTAATTGCCAACCTTGGTCTTCCTCTGCCGCTCGGCATTTCCATTGGTATGTAGTATCTTATTTCTTTGTAAAATTAATTAATGTTACTATTAGCTACTATATTTGTCATTGGTATATAGTTCTCTTATTTCTTTGTAAAATCAATTAATGTTACTAATTACTATTAAAATCAATTACTGTACCTATTTTCTTTTTCATTCTACTCATTCTAAGAATTTTAAGACGATATGTTCTGTTATAAGTTAAACTGTATCTATAGTTCTGTTACCTATCACAATTATAAATTTTTCTTGTTTGTTTCTGTATTAATTTCTTTTTTTGTCATTTTAGATGACGAAGGCTACCAATGAGTAGCCGAAACGTCCGAAATATAGATTTTTTTAAAACAAAATCATATTGAGGTTTATTTAGCCGAATCCCAACCATTCCATCTGTACTTAAAAATAAATAATACTATTGACTGTACAAAATGATACACATGAACAGAAAACAACATAAAATAAAAATTACAACGTAATTACCATGAGTACAAACAAAAACGCTGTAAAATACACTCCCTAAAAACTGTAAGAAATTCCAATTAAACATTAATTAAACCGTGTAATTAATTAGTTATTGTTACTTACATTTCTGCAGATTTGTTCGTTTCTGTCCGCCAACATGGAATGATAAAGGACAGTGGTGAACTGCTTCGCCTAGGAGGTATGAAAAAAAAAAAATAAACTTTAAGAATAAAACTTTAAAAAAGAACGTTTTAATCAAGTGAAAATTACACAAAAAAATATTATAAGAAATTTGAGAAATCTCATTTAAAAAACTTTAAGTAAGGAGCCACATTTCATGTGGAAATGCTCCCGGAAATCAATCTTCCCGGATTCCAATGGTTATTAAACCAATCTTTGAAAGAATATATTCCTTCTCTATTAGTCTGCTTTAAGTTAAAGCCTTTAACTATATAAACAAAGGCAAGAAAAATGAAATTTGCTGAATATTCCGAATGAAAACAAGCATGATAGATCTGTACTTATAGCTGTTACCCGGGCCGGGTATCACTAATTGGAAAAAAATGTATAGTTTATGAGCTTGTAAAAAGAATGGGGTTTAGAAGTATAGACGGGCGTAGCCTATATTTATTGGAATTGGATCTATATTTTTTTAATGGACAAAACAAGTGCAGTCCTGAAATAGTATATTTCATTAGGAGTCGTAATAAAACTACAAGTACCTTTGCTGTACCGATTGTCGACTTTTATTCCCATTTAGCTCAAAACTCAAGATGAAAATAATTTTAAAATGTCCAAAGTCCTATAGCAAAGAACTAGAATATTCAGTCTGGCTCTGAGAAGTGAGGGCCCGGCTCTGAGAAGTGGGGGCCCGTGATCCGGTCCTGGGCCCGGCTCTGAGATATGGGGGCCCGTGATCTGGTCCTGGTCCCTGCTCTGAGATGTGGCGGCCCTGGTGAACCTGCCACAGAGAGATGCCAGGACAGAGTCACAAGTTCTCCTCCACCACAATGGTAAAGCAGTCAACAGCAGTCTTGGGCATAATCATGTTTACGTTTATAATCATAGGCTTTAGAGATGTGGTGATAATTACGATTATAATTACAAGAGAGTTTATAATTAAACTTGTAATCAAAAGATTTTTCTGTTATTAGGACTGTAATCACAACTGTTTCTGTGATTATGACAGCAATTAAACCCATTTTTTCTGTGATTACAACTGTAATCACACTTTTTTTCAGTGATTACAGCTGAAAACTGACAAAGCAGAATATAAGAAAATATACAATGGATCGAACAAGGTCTGACATTAAAGGACTCACATTTCCGAACCTTAACACAACGTTTACTTTATTTACAAGAATGAAAAGTAATATTAAACACCATTTACATATCGTCCCTGTCATGTCAAACTATCGAATATGAAAAATCACGTGTTTCAGATTCTAGACTTTGCTCTTGGATTTGGACGATACAGGTTGTCAAAAATTGTCACAACTCTAACCCCTTTAGAATAGCCTTTAATGCCTTAAATAAATTATCGAATAAGACCATTTTCAATATATTACTTCGTCAATGTATCCGATTTGCATATTCGATAGTATGATATGGTAGGGACGATATGCAGAATACTGAAATCCCACAAACTAAAGCACTAAATATCCAATCGATCCCAATACGTGGTCATCCCCGACAGCAATCCCTGTAGCCCTCTTCCCCCAGGGCTCCTCGTTATCCCCAACTTTATTTTCTCTTTACATCAATGATCTTCCTCTTTCCATAGTTCATTCCAAGTTCCATCTTTACGCTGACGATACCCATAATCTACCTATCCTTTAAGCCCTCTTTGCTACGAGATGCTGTAGACAAGCTGCAAGTAGATCTTAATAACATCAATGCTTGGGCCGCAGCTAATAAGCTTTCTCTGAATCCAGATAAATCCAAAACCATTGTAATAGGTTCTAAATACCTCGTGAGTTCGGCCTCCCCTTTTTCCAACATCATCCCAATAAAATATTGTAAATCAGTTGGAATCATATTTGATCAAAACCTTTTCTGGAAAATCATATTTCCTAAATTTTCCGTCGATCCATATTTATCCTGAGACAGCTGGACCTCTCCTGTCATCTCCTGCCAACAAAGACCCGTCAACTTCTTGTAACCTCCCTATTATTCCCCCAGTTGGACTTTGGTTTTTCGGTGTCCGGTAGACATAAAGTAAGCTTTCGTTTTCAAGGATTTTATTTACATGTTTTGTGCCCTTTTCGCTCCTTTTCAGGGGTACTTGTTCTTAGAAAGTCCTCTCCTTCATCATGTACTGTCTATGGAGATAGGGGTAAAACCCTTTACACCTGTCTCCATTGGGAGTGCAAGGTCCCCTTTGTCTTAGAACGACTGCCAAAAATGACAATCTATTATATGCTACAACAAAAATCAAATAGATAAATGATCTGACCTCCTTTGAACATGTGGAACAGGAAGAAACTATTTTCCATATTAGTGTTGCTCCAATGCCGACCCAACATATCTTCACTGCACAACCTAACATTTTGACTAAAGTGTGGTTCTCGATGAGCGCAAGTACTTTGTAAAACTCTGACATACATGTTATGAAGGAGGCTATGATTATGAGAAATATCTGCGGGATTTCCAGTGTGCTGTAGGATATGGACAAAGAGCAGAGAGTGGAATGTACGAAAGCCAGAGAATTCAGCTGTCCAGGGCGATCGGTTGAAGAACATGAAGCTATCGCCATCTTGCAAGAACTGAACAGCTGTTTGCAGATGTTCAAGATCCCGGTGTATCTGTGCGACAGGCTGTACATGCTGTACAGAAGGCATGTGTAATAAATAGTAAATATCACACTGTCGTATATTTCAATTTTATCGAGAGAGTTCTTGGCAATTCTTATAAATATTGTTCCAGACAAAAAGACGAAATACAATACGCTCAAGTTGTTTTCCTTCTCCAGACGTAAGCCGACCCCAGCGAGCCTAACCTCGACGTCTTGGAGTGCCATCAAGAAGTCGTTGAACACGTTGAGGGATGTGACCAGTCTGTAAATGGAAACACCAGGAATCAACAGCATGAAAGCAGACTGGACGCCGTTCAGATAATTGTTGAATTTGACATCTTCGAATTCCGTTTTGGAAAAACATTTGACAAAAATTGTCATTGGGCAGTAGATGAAAAATATAAAGAAGGTTAGAAACAAGGAACGCTTGCTGGTGTAATATATTCCCCTGAATTCTTGCAGAGGAAATAAAGCGACATACTTGGAAGGGGCGACCGCTAGCTTAATAAGGTCTGAAGTATTGATTCGCTTCTGCTGGTGAATAGAATGAAAGTTTGTCTGTTCCATTGGATCTGCTTTGCTCGGAAATCCAAACCATTCTGCAGTCCTAGACCAATAACAAGCCCGGGATATTCTACGATAACATCTGTCTAGTCTTATTAAAATAATTGATCTGTATATCCCTAAGAATTGTATCTCCTATTCCGTCTGAAGCTTCAGTCATTCCTTCATCTGATTATACCATTCATATAAATATTTTATTTTGAGAGCCTCGCTACGACGTAGATTTACCTGAACGTAGGACCTACGACGTAGGTCTCTCAGGAACTGCGTCATCCTAGCACATCTTCCTTCTTATCCCTAGAGTAATTTGGCAATATTAGAATAGAAACAGTTAATGTTTTGTTTTTCTTGTCTTCTTTTCCAACCTATTTCGAGAAATATAAGACTACATCCCAAAATTCCGTTTTTTACATTTTCCTCGACAACGGTAATATGGCATTGGATATAATTTAATCGGATTCCCCACTCCTCTACAGTCGACATAAGAGAACTTTCCCTCCTGTTCACAAATCCCGTCAAAAACTTCCCGTATCCAACGAAGTGCGCTACCTGGGATTAATACTAGACAGTAGACTCACTTAGAAACCCACACACCCGACTGAACAGACAGGAACTGAACAGGAGATACGGACCTCTACGATGACTACTTGGACCTTTATAATGACTCACAACATGGGCGTATATAGAAAATAATTTCGGGAGGGCCTAGGAAATTTCGGGGGGGGGCTGAGACCATTTCCGGGGTATGGAATAGTAACAATTTAGAGCTTGGAATAGTTTTAGGCAACTAAAACGCTATTACACGTAAAATAAAATATTTTTTATGAACTAAGTGATCTCATTTAATGTATTTTTAAGGGTTTTACGACAAGTTTTTACCATCAAATCAAAATTTCGGGGGGGGGGAGGGGCTGCAGCCCCCTCAGCCCCCCCTTATATACGCCCATGACTCACAACACAGAAGAAACTCATTATATACAAAACTATCTTCAGAACTTTTTGGACGTAAGGACTTGAACTCTGGGGAACAACCAAAACTTCAAATATACAGAGAAAACAGGCATACCAATCCAATGTCCTTCTCTAAAAAGTCCTTACTATGTTTCCAATAAAACTCTTCGTCATGACCTCAATATCCCTTTCATCCGTGAACTAGCTAAATCCCGGTTCCTAACCTTTCACTCCGAACTATCTGCCCATCCCAATCCCAGATGTCAATCCCAGAGCTCAATCCCTCTCCTCTCACTCCCAGCCCAAAACCCTCCTAGGAGACTAAAGAGATCTTGGCCTTGTGATCGACTATCTAATTAAAGGACAATAAAAGCTATCAACTGCGAAGGGTCAATTATGATTGGATCGTTAAAATGTCCTAGTTAAATAATTATATTTTATTTTTCGTTTATCTAGGATTTTTGGTTTATTTTTAATTAATTTAAGTATATTTTATATTTATGGTAATTTCATTATGTAGTATCATAAAAATTTCCTTAATTATCATGATTAACCAATGTACTTTATTATTTGTACAGATGTTATTAAACGTTGTATTAAGAACAAAATTCCTTACGGTAAATTACTTATGAAATATGCACCTGGAAGCCTGGTAACATGAAATCCAATTCACATGGAACTGCATCATCTTTGTGCATTCCCATAAAGTTCTTATACTTTGTGTCATTTGAAAAGCCTGGAATTAATGTAGTTAATCTTGTGTATAATATTAAGACAGCTACTGCAATGAAATCCTGAAGAAATGTTAGATTTTTGGTGCCAATAATTTACATTACCGGAAATGGCTCGCCCGGCCTCTTCGACATCCGCTCGGAAAGATCTATTAAAAACAGGGCCGCCACATGGGGGGGGGACAACCGGGTACAGTTGTCTCGGGCCCGGGCACCGGGGGGGCCCGGACCGATCCTCGTTAATTGGGAAAAAAGTACCGAAAGTGACCTTTGCAGCACCGATTGTCTGCTTTTATTCTCATTTTGCTCAAAAATCAAGATGAAAATAATTTTAAATTGCCCAAAGTCCTATAAAAAAAGTACTAGAAATTTCATTCTGGCTCTGAGAAGTGGGGGCCCGTGATCTGGTCTCGGGCCTAGCTCTGAGATGTGGCGGCCCTGACTACAAACAACCAAAAATTGTTTCTATCTTTAAGTATCTTGTTTTACTGGAAAATTAATATTACTGCTTTCTCCCACACCACGAGGATAAAACCCTTTGGCACTTCAAAGGTATAGACATTCCGTAAGTGCGGAATTGTAAATTGTAAGTTTAGAATTCACTCAATTCCCGATACCTAAATACCTTTAAACATTTATCTCGGAGTCTATTAACACAAAGCTAAACTCATACCAGTTTCTATGAATGAATGATTTTTCAATCATCAAGAAAATAAATATAATTTGTGAAAAAAAAAATTAATTACAAAATAAAATAAATATTGCAAAAAATAAAAAAACAAACAAAAAAAATCATTAAATTTTGTGGTATATATGTATTCTTTGTATTTAAATACCTGTTTCAGGTAATAAAGAGTCCCTCTTTTGACAGTCTGTAAGTAAATGTTTTATAGTTAGCAGTTCGTTACATTCTGCATATCGGTGCGCCTTGTTTGGTTATTAGGCTACTACTTAGCCGGTAACTATACTAGCTTTGGCTGTACACATACTTATTATTATAAAAAAAAAAAAAAAAAAAAAAAAAAAAACAACCATTTCTGGGGTGAACAAATTTAGGTAAATATTAATAAGTTTTAAGTAATCCTATGCCATGGCCATAAACAACCCCAAGTTATCCGGCCCTCACTCATACGAATACATGAAACCAGGTAAGGTTTTACAGACATCGCAATGGCTTGTAGAATGTGTGAGTTGCATGCTGTCATTAAAGATTGAATTGTTTCCTTATTACAAGAAGGTTTTAGTTTTACAAAGATTAGTAACCATGTTAATCAGAGCCATACTACAGCACTGTAAAGTATATAATAAAAAAGTTTAAAAGTGGATCTACTGAAAATATATAATACTCAGGATTAAAATAATAAATGCTTAGCAACTTAGGAGTATTGTGCGGGAAGCTGCAATTCATTGCTAGGGAAATAGCAGAACATTTAGAAAAATCATCTGGCAAAACAGTCACATCCAAAATTATAAGATATCTGCTTCCTAAAGCAAGCAGGGTGGAAAGGAAGATCATCCGGGAAGAAGGCATTTATTACTAACCAAAACAAGAGGTGAAATTTCGATAAAGAAAAAGGTAACAAATCTTTGGAATTTTGGAGAAATACTTTATCTTCTTGTGTATCATGGTTTGGGGCTGCATGAGCTGAACTTCACATGATATTGTGACAGGAGAAATGAATGTAGATATATTGCATAGGAATTTAAATAGAAGTGTTGACAAATTAGAGATTGAACAAACCTGCTTTTTAAGATATATAGCAATCCCAAACGCAGCAGAAGAAGAAAGAAGAGATTGGTAATTGTACTATGCCCCAGGATATCCCCCCCCCCCTCCTCAGTTGCCTGAAGTACATCCAGTGGAGAATTTATTGGCTTTACAAGGGAAAAATGTTCACAATTTTACACATTCTAACAGAAGGCAGAATAAACTGAAATTGGAGAAGAGGCTTTAATAAATCCCAAACTTATCTACACATGTATTAGTTACTTAGAATTTGTTTATAATAATTAAACAATATTTACAAAGCATGAATGCTATTTTGGAACCAGAAAAGCTTGTTTATTTTTATTATTCTAATTACATTTTTATTTTTGCCTTCTTTTTTTTATATGAAAATATTTATTTGTAATCAGAGTAAAAAAATGCGCAGTAAAAAAATTGAATAATGTGTGACAAAAATATAAGTTAAATAAGTTATCGAAGTATTATGTTTTTTGACAGTCCCGAAGACCCAATGGCCATGACTGTTAGGGCATGAGCACTTAACACTCCATGCCTAAGGTCATGGGTTCGATTCCCACTATGGGGTGTGGCTTTTCTTTAGAAAAAAACATAGGCTTCGAGGTACACGTTTTATAAGTAATTGGTGATGGGAAATCTAATGGTACCATTTCTAATGCCATATCGAGAACTGTTGTTGAGGGAAATGGGGGGGGGCATATATTATTCTTGATATTTCATGGATATGTCCTTATATATCTCAAAACTGGTTGGGAAATCGTTGTGAATGTAAAACATCTATTCAAAAGCTTATTGCATGTTCCACAAATACAGTTCTTATAGAATATTTAATAAAGCGATCTCACTCGGAGAAGCCAGTTCTTAAATGGGCGTAATTTCTGCTTAGGATACTGTCAGTTTCCTATTGGGTGCCTCAGATCTTCCTTCTCTTTTAGATTTCATTTTAAATTTTTCCATCTGCTTTCATTTTTCCCGAAAGATTAAAATAAACAATAACTGTTTCTATGCTAAGCTTTGGAAATGAACTAGAGATAAGAAGAGAAAGTCTTTAAGATGACGGAGTTTCTCCTAGTTATTGACCACTGTAGATGGATGAAAAGCCTACTGTGATTCTTATGAAACCCAGCAATTCAAATATTTCTTTGTTTTACAAGTATGTCTATGTCTCCATGACAACGAAAAACAGATGAAGTGTGACATAAGAGAGCTTCAGACTGGAATGTACAATACTTATTGAAATGTGCTAATTATAATACTTTTTACTCAAATAGTGTTTTACTTAATACCCTTTGAGTGTTTTCTAATAGGTTATGGGCCCAGACAATAAAAATAAGTAAAAAGTTTCAAGATTGATAAGATATTTTCGTATTGAAATTTAGCACATGTGTTTGTTTGTATTGTAAAGTGAAAGTTTTGGATTTGTTTTGGTTTTTGGAGTAAGTGCTTCTGAAATAATGGATATGAATCAAAATAACTTAATAAGATTAACTGGGAGTGATAATTGGAATGTTTGGAAGTTCCAAGTAAAGATACTTTTGGGAAGCAAGGACTTATTGGAATGTATAAATGAGGATTATAGGCAAATTGCAAAGAAGGAAAAGGATCCGGCTAAATCTTTAATTGAATGGAAGAAGAAAGACCTTAAGGCTGAGGCAATAATAGTAACTAATATAAATGAAGGCCCTATGTCATACAGTCTCACCTTTGACAGTGTTTTCTATATGTGGGAAAAGATCTGTACCATATTTGAACAAAAATCAGAGTTAAGTCTACATATGTTACAAAGGAGATTTTTTAATTATGAATTTGAAGGGAAAAATGTAGCTCAGTATATTTCAGGATTAGAAGAAATAAGGGCGCAATTAAAACAGTTTGGAGAAGAAGTCTCAGAGCAAATGCTCATAACAAAAGATTTATTAGGGCTGCCTTCACACTTTAAAGCATTTGTAACTTCTTGGGAAACTATGCCATCTGAAAGGCAAAATTTCAATGAGCTTGTTAGTAGGCTCTTCATTGAAGAAGAGAGGAATAAATTAGAACAACCTTGTTCTCTGGAAAAAGGTTTTATTAGTAAAGATAGCAGAAAGAAAATGCAATGCAACATTTGTAAAAAGTTTGGCCATTTAGCAAATGATTGCATATTGAAGAACGATTTTGAAAATAATGTGTGTTTTCATTGCAAAAAGCCTAATCATAAAGCAAGGGACTGCAGACTCAAGAACCCAACTGGATCTAAGAAAACTGGAACATCATTCAATGGCTTTAATTGGAAATGAAGATTTCATTGATGATGACTGGTTTGCAGATTCAGGTGCAAGTGAGCATATGCCAGGTAACAGGCAATATTTTTCTCATTATGAAAATCTACTTGAACCCTTGGAAATTCAATTAGGAGATGGTGCACTCTTAAAGGCAGTTGCAAAGGGTGACATTGACATAAAAACCTTTAATAATAGAGAATGGGTTGATAGAGTATTAGTTAATGTGCTATATGTTCCAGGTTTAAGGTTTAATTTGTTTTCATTGACTTCAGCATCAGACAAAGGCTATTCTTTTAAACTGAGTAAATACGGTTGCTCATTGAGCATAAAAAATGAACCCATTCTAATTGGTAAAAGGAAAGGAAAATTATATAAAATGCTTCTTAAAGTTGATGTACCATCTATTCCAGCATTTCTTGGAACTTACAAGCAAAAGTGAGAAAGCTTGAAGAATTGGCACGAGAAATTATGTCATCAGAATGCGGATCACATACGAAAATATCTCAAGAGGAAGAATATTAGATTTTTAGATAGTGATAACTTCTTCTGTGAAGGGTGTATTTATGGGAAGCAACATGTTCTGCCCTTTAAGAGAAGCAAGACAATGGCTTCAGCTCCTGGTGAAATTACACTGTTCTGCACGAAAATCCTCCTTCAAACCAAAACATGCTTTCTTACTGTTTTCAAATGTGCTGAACACGAATTTGAAGTCAGATTCTGTCTATCACGCACAGTTTCTTGAGAAATTCTAGTTTTTTATCCAAAAATGTGAGGTTTTTGT
This sequence comes from Gonocerus acuteangulatus, assembly GCA_946811695.1. Taxonomy (NCBI): domain Eukaryota; kingdom Metazoa; phylum Arthropoda; class Insecta; order Hemiptera; family Coreidae; genus Gonocerus; species Gonocerus acuteangulatus. The sequence continues at coordinate 46,991,495 of OX328131.1, forward strand.
AAATTTGACGATTTTTTTTTGGCATCAAAACATAGTGAAAAAAATTCAAAAGCCCGATGATTTTGAGTGCAATGAAGTATATTTGAACGAAAAAAAATTTGATGGGAATATTACAAGTGGTTGAAGAAATATGGCTAAAAGTGTTTTTTCAGTTTTTGATCTTGAGGCAGGGATTTGGTCTCTACCTGGATCTTTAGGGGAAATTAAATACTACTGAGAAAAAGGCTTGGATTGCTTTTCGAGAGGTATGTGCTAAGTTTTTGGGAAACGAAAAATCTAGAGACTACCGAAAAATAGTCCAAGAACTGCTTACTTCATATAAAACATTGGGATGCAATATGTCCTTAAAAATACATTTCCTGCATAGTCACCTAGACTTTTTCGCCCCAAATTTGGGTGCAGTTTCGGACGAACATGGAGAACGATTCCACCAAGACATATCCAGAATGGAAAAAAGATATACTGGCAAATGGAATAAGAAGATGCTGGCGGAATACTGCTGGACACTGCAGCGGGGGACAGAGGAGGAAGAGTATAAAAGAAAAAAAAAAATACTCATTGACGATGTGTGTATATTTTTTGAGTTGTGTCATATCTAGTATTATACCTGATAGCATGCAGGATTCAATTAATTATATTTTACCGTTGAAAAAGAAATAAAAATCTGTTATAATAAAGACAATAATTTTCAAATATAATTTTTCATTTTTTCCAAGTTTCTCATCTTTTCTCTCAAAATCAGAGGGTGATAGAATTTTTCTGAGTTCAGATTCGGACTCAGCACACCTGAAAACATGAGAAACAGGCAAAATTGTTCAAGGGAGGGGAGAAAAGTTTTTTTTTTGCAGAACAGTGTTATCCATGCTGATGTTTGTGGCCCTATGGAGGTAAACTCTATAAGTGGATATAGATATTTCCTACTGCTTAAAGATGACTATTCTCATTATAAAACTGTATGTTTTTTGAAGTCTAAGTCTGAAGCAAAATATAAAATTTGTAATTTTTTTAAAATTAGCTGAAAACATAACTGGAAACAAAACAAAAATTTTCTGTACAGACAATGGTCTTGAAGAGGTTAATAAAGAAGTCCGAACTTTTTTAGAAAGTAATGGCATTATCCATCAGAAATCTTGCACTTATACCCCCCCCCCCCCCAGCAAAATGCCAGAGCTGAAAGGGAAAACCGTACCTTAGTAGAAGCAGCAAGGATGATTCATTCTAAAAATTTAAATAAAAACTTATGGGCAGAAGCAATCAATACAGCAACTTATATTCTAAATATAACAGGTCCAAGCCCGATAAAGGATATGACTCCATATAGGCTATGGTTCTCTAAAGAGCCCAGCTCTATGAACTTAAAAATTTTTGGTTCTAAAGCCTTTGTGCATATACCTAAACAGTTACGAAGAAAATGGGACCCAAAAGGTAAAAAGGGTATATTCGTTGATTATGGAGGGAATACTAAAGGATATAGGATTTATTTTGAAAGCGAACAAAAAGTTGAAATATCTCGAAATGTGATTTTTGAGCCAGAACAAGTCAGCAAAAATGTAAATATATTAACAAATAAAAAGGAAGGTGAACCATTGGGCCTAGATGCAATAAGCCCAGAACTAGAAGAAGAAGCTGTCCAACAGGAGACTGTCAATGGAAATGATTCAGATGAAGAGCCATTCTACGGTTTTAATGAAGATGGTCCAGAAGATGAAAATGAAACTCGATATCATCTTAGAGATCGTGAAGCATTGAGAAAGCCTTCTCTTATTTCCTCTTCTCTATTTGACTCTCAACTTACCTATGAAAATGCTATGACAGGTGAAGTGAAGGATAATTGGAGACAAGCTATTTAGAAAGAGCTTGATGTTCTAAATGATGCTGAAACCTGGACAGTGGTAGATAGGCCTGATAATACCTCAGTAATAACATCTAAATGGGTTTTTAGGATAGCTAGAGGAGCTATCCTAAAAACCTAGCTAGGAGGAGCTAGAGGCTTTGAAGAAAAGAATGATACAGATATTTCAGATCTTTATGCTCCGGTGGCAAAACTCACATCATTGGGAATTCTTTTAGCTGTTGCATGCCAAAAGAACTATTCTGTTTATCAGATGGATGTTCAAGGCGCATTTTTATATAGTGAAATTAAAGAAGACGTATATATGTTTCCACCTGAAAGACTTAATATACAAAAAGGCAAAGTTCTAAAACTAAACAAGGCACTTTATGGCCTAAAAAAATCTCCTCGGTACTGGGCTGAGATTACTTAATTTTATAGGAATGTAGGACTTTTTTTTGAGAACCGTTAAATTGGATGTTTTGTTTGTTTGTATGTACGTACACATTGTATTCATTTCAGTATTTTAATTGTATTATTAGTAAGTTTATTTGTTTGTTTTGAAATATTTTCATTGAGGGTGGGTATGAAACCTAGCAATTCAAATATTTCTTTGTATTACAAGTATGTCTGTGTCTCCATGACAACGAAAAACAGGTGAAGTGTGACAAAAGAGAGCTTCAGACTGGAATGTACAATATTTATTGAAAAGTGCTAATTATAATACTTTTTACTCAAATAGTGTTTTACTTAATGCCCTTTGAGTGTTTTCTAATAATTCTTGCACAGTGTTGGCTCACTAGTTATAACTAGACGTGATCCGTGTTTAGATTATCTCCGTTGGGTTGATAATCCCTAGATTTAGAACTAATAAATCTACTATGTTTGTTAAGAACAAACACTTACAAGGAGAAATCATTTCAGAATAATCGCAATGTTTAACCTCATTTTATAATGTTTAATATTTATTCCTTTGGAGATCAACATAGTTCTACGCACTGATCTTAAAAATATCTCTAGATTCTAGTCTGAATACCTTCATTTATAGCTTTATTTTATCAATATAATAATTATCATATATTGAATGAGAAATGTATCTATGACACATATACTGAGTGAAAACAATTAAAATGTAATTGTTTTCACTCAACATACTATACATTTATATGCAGCTGTAATTCATGACAAAATTCTAAACAATTTTATCTGTAATTGCTACCATCCTACCATACCATGTTTCCATAAATTTTCTTTCAAATGAATTATAATATATCTAAATTGTTTTCAAATCTTTTGAATTGTAAAGCAGTAAATCTTTGTTTAATTTCAATTTTTTTTTCTAGTTATAACTCCTAGCATACCTTATATTTGTTAGTATTGTATGTTATTATTATTATTATATGTATGCACCGCTTCATAGGCAAATTGCGTTTTTGTCTGGTACTTTTCAATAACCCATTAGTTTTCTTAGTGGATAAACATTTAATATAATATCACATAGGTAATACATATCTATGTTAGTCAAAGAAATAATACCTTGATGAGCTTACAAATATATATATCAAAGAACAAAATAAAACAAGAAAACTATCTAAATTCTTTACTTTATTTTTGGATGAAAGATAAGAAAGAAAGAAAAAACAAATAAATATTGTCGAATTTCATTTACATTAAATGATATAGCTATTTATATATTATACTCGAACAATTGGAGCTTCTAAGTATTTTATTGGCTAGTCTTTAGCATCCAAATACACACAAAGATTCACAGGCACACGGTGGTTATGTTTAGATTACGTCATCATCATTGTGTATTTCTCACCGTGACTTTACTACCTTCAAAATAAAATTGGCAAGTCTGGAATGTGTCTCTTTATGATTACTGTGAAGAATTGTAGGAAGTTCATTCTCTTCATTGGGTGGGATAATTGATGGGAAAATGTTTGGCGGATATTTCTTTAACAATATATTTTTTTTTTTTTTTTTTTTTTTATTTTTTTTTTTTTTTAGAATTCATTATTTATACAGAACACAAAAGAGATAATCAGTACTATGCTTTGGCTGTATTTTTATTAGTTTATTATTCGATAGTGAAGATCATCTGGTAGCAGGAAGATATTGTATTGTGACATGTATATTATTGATTAGTTTCTAATGTATTTCTAGTGACGTTTGTTTTTGAAGGTATCAACTTCTAGTTTGTGTATTAATGGAGTAATGTGTTAAGGATAATAGCAGGAGATACCAACAGCACGAGGTTCTCGACCAGTTCTCTCTGCCATCAATGGAAATACTGTCTATGTCTGATACTGCTGCTGGTTTATGGATGTTGGATCTCACAATTCTTATCTCTCAAGTTATTGTAGTTGTCTGTAATTTGTTAATGTTTTGTTTGTTTTGTTTTTGAATGACCGGGATGCATTTTGACATGGACAAGATTTATGGCAGGACAAGAAATTATATTTGGCAGGAAATTGTGGGGGGGGGGAATTCATGTTCTATTTGTTGTTGGAGGTCATTAATTAAAATTTTCAGTACATCAGTTTTTGTTGCCTTTAGTTACTCAACTTTAGTTGGTTAGGAAAAAATGTTTTAGAGAATATTATTTAGGCAGGGAATTCAGGGAGGAAATTTAAATTCTAATTTTTAAGAAAGGGTGAATATTGATGCAGTGTTCACTTGCCATATTGAAAAGATGGAAAGCTGGAATTGAATCTCATACTATTCATATGAAAAACCTGAAGATACAGTAGGTGAATGCAATACATTTACACGTTATTACAAGAATTATTGGTTTTTATCTTCTCCCTTAAGAAGTATCCATGACGTCAAAGCCTTCTCTGTAAGATCCTCGATACATACTGATAGACTGTAGACTGAGAGACTACTTCCAAATAACACATAACTCACTTGACATATTATCACCAGGTAGCCCTTACATCTACAATATATTCCTACATTTAAAGACAATCAACCTATACTCTAAAATGTAATAAAATCAATAAAATTTAAATATGATTGTGGAGGCCCGGTGCGATTCCCACCAGCATCAGCCCCATCCTGGCTAGAAAAGGATGGTAACCTATAGATAACCCGTCCCAAAATTCTGAGTTGTAATTAATAAAAATGTATACATACAATCACATTTTAGATTCACATTCACACAGGAGAATAGTAAAAATTGTATTTATTAATTGTAATTAATTAATTAATTTCAAGTATTTATTTGTTATTTGTTCATATCTGTTTATTTTATATTATTTATAACTATTCTGTTTTATATTATTTCATATTTATTTTATTTTTTTTGACTGGGACTGATATAAGTCATAAATCTGTTAAAGAGGCCATCGCCAAAATTGTGACGAGTATGGATAGATCATCAAAAACAATATTTTGTCTTTTATCTATTTTTGTCTGAAGAAGACTACCAAAATATTGTTGGTTTTATTTTTGTAATAATTTCGTAATTCTTTTTTGGGGGGGGGGGGTTCTGCCTTTCAAGTGTTTTGATATTAATTTTATTGCATATATTTTTTATACAGGGTGCGCCCATAATAAAACTTCGGCAAAACTTCGGGAGTCGACGCAGGATGAAAAAAGAAAGAAAAAAAGGCCTTTGGCATTTTTCACGTTTTTGCCTCTTTTCCAAGAAAAACAAATACACAATTGTGAATAGGCATTCTTTCTTAATGCCTTTATAAAAATCATTATCAATTAAAAATCATTGTTTCTAAATTGTTCACATACTTCAATAACACAGGGTTGTGATACATGAATGGAAAGCTGGTTAAATGAGGAAGTTTTTCTGAAACCCGGAAATCTCAGGTCCCGTCCATTGAAGAGTAACGCTGGTAAGAAATATGAAGAAAAAGTCAGGAAATTTAGAATAGCTTTTTTTGGTTAGATCGACAAACTTAAATTCATTCATTTTGACATTTACCCGCAACTAGTCTTATAGTAAATTTACTATGCTTTCGATTGGTTTCACTTTCTTTCTAGTAGAACCACCTGGGACAAATACAATGATTATTCTTCTAAAAACCACGTTTGTCTCGAAAAAATAATAAAGACGTTTTCTCCCTTATGTGTGGGAATTCGGAAAATCGTCACATGACATTTTTTGTTCCCCTATGTGTTCTCTATCACCTCCCACAATATGACTAGACATTTACGGGACACCCTGTATATATATGTATATATTTCACTTTTTCTTGTTTCTTTTTATGGCAATGAGTCGATAAAGCAGTATACCATTCATTCGCATGACTCAAGCTAGTGAACATGACGAGAGGACTTCCTGATAAGGAAAGCCCCTGAAGAGGTGCAACACAAAGGCACGAAACATGTCGATCAAAAGATAGTGAATAAATTAGACAAAGTAAATGAATGGTGAACTGCCTTAAAAAGAAATGAGAAAAAGTGGAAAATATATATTGGGTCATCTTTTAGAAGAATTATATATATATATATATATATATATATATATATATATATATATATATATATACATATACACACACAATTCTAGTTTTAAAAATGAATAGAATTAATTTGTTTATATAAGCATATTTATATTGTGTGTGTTTTTTTCTTTACTTTATGACATCTCATGGAGCAACTCGCCTTTGTTCCAAAGCTAGAGAAGATACTTGAATATTGAGTGAAGAAATAATGTTGATAAAACAAGTTGTGGACTGCAGTAAAGTTATCAGTAATTTTATCATCAATTTTTAAATGCTAAGCAGCTCAAGAATATAATTTAGACTTTGTTTTTCTGCTGTAATTTTGCTGGAGTTGTGTTAGTTAATATGATGAGACAAATCAATGTGTTTTGAGCGTGGGTGGGAAGGAGAGGGGAGGTGTCTGGCGGGAGTATCTGCTTTAAGTAAAATATTGAGCGGTTATAAATGCTAGCTACGGCAGGTAGAGCGCGCTAGTGTCGCGGCAGGCAGCGAGCCTGCATCAGTAGTACCGGAGACATGGATTGGCTCGGTTATAAGATATTTATCAATGTCGTACATATACTCTTTATCACTTCCTACTTATCGCCGTCTGCCGGTATGACAGTGCTGTCTAGAGAACCTAGTGTCAGTGGGGTGAGTGTTGTTATGCAGAGTTCCGGGGACAGGACTAGTGGAACCCTCCAAATCAGAGGTTCCGCCTTCCCTAGTGATATGGACGTGACAATAACCCCTGAAAAACTCGGCCAAGGAGCTAAGTGCTTTGCTACCGGTGAGAAGTCCGACATGTGGGCACATCTTCAACTCCTCAAGCTTAACGAGTCCTATGCTGAGTATAGTTTCAAGATTTCCGAGGATGTCCGTGTCGCTGAAGAGTGGTATATTTGTGTGAAGTCTGTGTACAGGACCAGTAGCATTGATGAGAAGGAGAATTCACTGTCCCAGGATTTGGTGGAGTGGGTCCATCAGGGTGATAAAGGGAAGTTCTCCACTCTACAGACCCATGGTGACCTTCCAGCAAGATACATCAGGTTTGTAAACATTACAACTATTTCCATTATTTAATACTTACTGTTAATCCTAAGAAATGTTATGATTAAAAAGCTAACAGCATATTCTATTGGTGCTATTTTAATCCGCCCGTCATTAGTGAGGGCGGTTTGAACTGGTTTAGTTAGAAACAGAGATTTTTCTAAGCCTACCTGTGTCTATAACCACTCCATAACCTTACCCACGTGATTACTTATCACAATACTCTCAAGAGTATTAGCTCCTTTTTAGTCAAATATCATTTTAATTTGTCTTCAAGTTTTATCGAAATAATTCATATTTAAGAGATATTTATTAAATTATTATTATTTAATATCAACAAAACTATGTCATTACGTTTTATTTGCAATTTAATTTCTTGATGCTACATACACCAATAAACCTTTGAATAAACATGAAATTTCTACAAGTTTCAGTTGATTTTTATTATTATAAATTGAATTCCATAATTTACACATTGCAGATAATTGTAAATATGAAGTAATTAATAAGTTTGATTTTGCATTCAATAATCTAAACACAAGTCCATAAAAGATTTTTAACTATAAGAATAAAAGAAATTACAAAGTTTTCTAAATTTGCTCTTTTGAAATTCAATCCTATGATCATTTATAATTTATTTTATTCTAATAGTTAAAAATAATATATTTTATGGTGTCAATTAAGAATCCAGATATTATAGGAATTTGCGTTTTCTATATTATTATATAACAAGGCAAACTTAAAAATTGCAATGAACACTGTTGTAAAAATTTTTATAATAAAAAACGATAATAACTACTCTTTTTATGGTTCTTAAATTATATCTGGCCCCAAAATTTCATAGTAACTTATATACTAATTTTACATTTGACACAAAAAATGGAAATGGTGTTTTTTAGTTATATAGTATTCATTTACAGCTAATTAGAAAAAATGTTGAATTGATATATGAATTCTAATATGTATTTTGAAATTTTATTGCGAACATTATTTCTCTTTTAGCAATTTCCTCCGAAGGAAAGTAGCTATTGAGGTAGTACTCATGGCAGAATTTTTGAAAAAATTCCACAAATCTTTATCGATCCTACCTAGTAGACACCGAAAATGACCCCTGTTAAAATTTATATCTATCTATCTATCTATATATGTGTGTCTGTCTGTGTTTGTGTGTGTGGGTGTGTGTCTGTTAACACGAGTAGGAATAGTAACAGTTATTGGTAGCGTTTGATGTTTTGTTTAAAATATATAGGTATTAAATCTTAAAGAGAAGGAAGTTTAAGAAGACACAAAAGGAAACTGACAACAGGAAATGACTCGCCCGCCATCTCAACGTTTGCTCTACAAAACAACTATTGCCAATAAGTTTCTCATTTTCTTGCCTTCTTTTACTGAAATACTAATTTTACTGATAAATGCAATTTATAACAAAAACAAAAAATTAAAAACTGAGTTAAACAAACAATAAACTCCATTCAAAAAAAAAAAAAAAAAAAAAAACAATTTCAAAGTTTTAAGCAGTTATTTCTCCGATTGACATTGCTCCATCGAAAATTGCTTCAGAACATTTTTTGTGGAGAATTTAGTAAGCTTTCGAATAGTTCCTTCCACTTACCACGATTTCCCAACCGAGATATTTACGAAGATCCGTAAACTTTTCATGTCCACTTATAAAGTATTTTCTTTCGAATACTTCCTTAACTCCAGATGTAGAAAATAATTCAATTGAATCCCACGATTCTAAGAACCTACGCAAAAAAAAGTTACAAAAACATTTGTTCCACTTTTCTCAAAAAAGGTTACAGATATCGCCTTAAAAATGGTTTCATTCGTTTTCCTATGTTAAGAAACCTATAAAACAAGTACCTGCAAGCACATGAACTCAAAAACGTAAGTATTTTGTTCGCGCGAATTTCGCTCCAAACACCATATTCCGGTGGACGGATTCTGTTGATTAACGAACCATTTTTCAGGGAGCTACAGCGTGAACAGACAAATGTATATATGGATATATTTGGCGCAGGTCAAAATAATAGTACTCCTTTTTCATATGTACTACTTTAATGTTGGCATGCCCTACAATTTTCGTGGCCTTTATGCCACCTCCACAGGGGACATTTATTCCCCATGTGCGGTTAACTCGCCAGTCATATTAAGACTTCCAGTATTAATATAGCTGGCGAGCAAACCACACACACACAAACGTTCTTACAACTGGCAGAAGACACTGACGTCACCTGGCCACACCGCTGATGTAGTCCTTCCAATCCCATCATTGTTACCTCTCATTTCTACAAATGATTCATGAATCCTTGTTATCAGGTGGTTTATGTCATAAATGGATAAATGATACACTTGGTTGGCTCAAGGCCTGATAAGTCGAGCAGACAGGCAGTTAGCAAAACCTGAAATATTTTTTTCTAATCTTATTTAATCTGTTGTTAACCACTATGCGGGGATTAAATATTAGAATATTTATATCTGTTTGTCGCTAAAAAGGCATATTGCACTAGTATTTCTGAAGTGACACGACTCAAAATAAAACTCAACTGAAATTGTCTCACTCTTGCCTATGTCTTGAGCTTGTACACCAGAGGGCACTTGTGTCACTCTTCCTGTCTTAATGCTATTCCATCTACATAGGCAAGAGTGAGACAATTTCAGTTGAGTTTTATTTTGAGTCGTGTCACTTCAGAAATACTAGTGCAATATGCCTTTTTAGCGACAAACAGATATAAATATTCTAATATTTAATCCCCGCATAGTGGTTAACAACAGATTAAATAAGATTAGAAAAAAATATTTCAGGTTTTGCTAACTGCCTGTCTGCTCGACTTATCAGGCCTTGAGCCAACCAAGTGTATCATTTATCCATTTATGACATAAACCACCTGATAACAAGGATTCATGAATCATTTGTAGAAATGAGAGGTAACAATGATGGGATTGGAAGGACTACATCAGCGGTGTGGCCAGGTGACGTCAGTGTCTTCTGCCAGTTGTAAGAACGTTTGTGTGATTTTAATATGTTTTAAATTGAACCTGTTTTAATTATTGTATTGTGTCACAGGGCATTGAAAATGGGGCTTAGTCCCTGAAAACGTTTTGCCAATAAAACACTTGTGGGAATTTTCGACCATTATTTCATCCTTGAAGTCTAATGTCGTACTCGAGTAGTTTAAGGGGGATTAAGAACCTTGCCAGATTCCCAAACATCAAGTACATGTACAAATTGTCTGTCGAACATATTTACATAAAGAACTAGATTGGTATTTCAATAAATAATTATTTATTCTTTGCTAAGTCCGTCTCACAACAAGCTGGCGTCAATCTAGATAAAGTCCGACACGCAGGAGTTGCGTAACTAACCACATTCTTTATCAAAGTGTGTAATGTAACCAGCACTCTCAAGAATTTGATTCAAACTCGATGACTAGTTTTTCTTCAATTTGGGTATTTAGAATCGCTGGATTTAGTTGAAATTTAGTTCTTCTGTTATCTTAAAAAAACTTACAACACGTACATATCATTGACCAATCCTAGATCCTTGTAAGACCAAGTTCTGAAGGTAGTCTTCAGTTTTCTGCTGCCGAAGAAACGGAACTCTAAATAAATAGGTAATCACTGACAGATTTACTATAGCAATTTCCTATTATTACTGGGAGCGATATGGCTAAATATTGAAATAATAAGTTGGATGTAATTCATAAGATTGACAACCTAACAGCAACTTAAGAATTAATGTTGAATAGCTCCACAATCGACGGGTATACAAATACATTTATACTAAAAAAGTAATAATGGGGTCTCCCATGGTCTAGTGGCTAGCGTCTTAGATTCATAAGCAGGAGATGGTGGGTTCGATCCCCCCGGCGCACACACGGCAAATTGAGCCATTTAGCGCGACAAAAGTATTTTGTGTTTTTATTTTAATGTTTTTACTTTTTATGTTTTTGGTTTTTAAATGATTTGTTTAATAAGCCTGAATACATTATTTTTACATTGTTTTCAACTATTAAGAGTGTTTAGAATCGGTTAGTAATAAAATAAAACGTAGAATTATAGAAAACTTATAGAAAATTCATGATCTTCGGCAACTGGACTTCTTTTTGTAACCATTTTGCATGTTTTTTTTTAAGAATCTTTCTTCCATATAATTACAATCTTTCCATTTGGCCGTTATCTTAGTTACAAAGACTTTCATTATATATTTTATTTGTTCTTCGTATATTTGTGAGTTAAATATTTTACATTTATTCACAATATAAGTACACAATTTTTGATTGCACGTGAGAGCTGAAACTTTGAATAAACTTTCATTTTTCATCACAAAAAACAGTTCTTTTCTTGTTATATATAAAACGGGTTCTTCAGCAGCTATCTGACTACCTAAACAAAACTTAAATTTACATCAAAAGGGGGAAGAAGGGGGAGCTAAAAGTCTCAAGTCAGTAAAGTAGAAGCTTAAGGCTTTTTGAAAAAAAATATTTGGAACTGGAACTTTGTGGAACTTTTTTTGAAACCTCACTCAAACTTAAGTAATCAACAAAATATGTAAAATTTAGTAATCATTTCATTAATAATTTGTTTTCTTTGATATGCCTTTGTGTTATGACAAATATATTGTATATTTATAAAGAACATACCACTAGGTAATAAATCCATTGTGAAAAGAATTTATGAAATTTGCACACAATTTTTAAAACCTAACTAAGACCGTAGTTGGAACAAGACTAGACAGTGGAAGTGGAAGAGACTAGCAATGGTTGCCTTCCTTATTGTCTTAGACAGGTCTGGATTAAACTAGATAAAAAACTCGTTCGGTTTTCAATGAATAGAAGACTCTAGCACGTGTTGACACGTAAAATGACTTTTTACGATGACATCACATTTTCGACTTTTGTCGCCCTAAAGTAGGTGTTTTGCCCAGTGTGCGGCGGCAGGAATTTTCTCATCTCAGGGCTCGTTGGGAGATGTCCTGGCTGCACCTTAGATGTCGGCGCTAATGGTCCGGATCTGTCGAAGCGCCGTAAAAAAAAAAAAAAAGTCTCAGATGAAAATGTTTTTTTTTTCATTTTTTCTGGTTCAACATGCAAAAATCCATGGGAAACAGTCAAAAACTCTAATGTAGGTTTTAGTTCGCAGACGTGTGTTATCAATGAAGATAAATATGAGACAAAATCAACAGTAAAATTACGTAATTCTACTGTCATAAATATGGCGAGAAGGCGCTCCTTAGATTACAAATCCATACGCGATGGCGTAACACACTACACATGTTGCATATGCAAGAAAGCGGGATACGTCAAATTCAGTTTCATTCAGATATGTCTAACAGTTAAAAAGGTCCGACTCGCAGGAACTGCGTCATCTTAGCGCGATTCCATTCATATCTCTAGTGCCATTAGTAAAGGAATAGTAGCAGTTATTGGTGGGGTTTGGTCGTTCGTGAAAAATATAAAATAAAGTCTCGAAGAGAAAATAGATTTAAGGCGCCACAACAAGAAACTGACAGTATCAAGGCGACTTCCCCCACCTTCTCATGGAAACACTATAACAACGTTTCACATTTTCATACAGCCGTCTGCTTTTCGGTCTGCCCTCAGCTGTAGCGGCAAATCTAAACACCAAGTCTAATGTTGTTGGAGAATGCTGGAAGGTGGAAAATTGATGTTTCAAGGATGAAATAATGGTCGAAAGTTCCCACAAGTGTTTTATTGGCAAAACGTTTTCAGGGACTAAGCCCCATTTTCAATGCCCTGTGACACAATACAATAATTAAAACAGGTTCAATTTAAAACAGATTAAAATAACAAAAAACAAAAGTAAAACCCGAGACTACATTTTAATATAATATAAAACACCATTTTGTCCATTTATTTAAAAGTCATGTCAATAAAAGGTTAAAACACACATTCAAACAATAAATAATAAATACTTTCATTCTATCACACAAACACACATGCAGGAATAAATAAGTCTAAAAAACGATGCAATGTTATGAAAAGATATGAAAAAACCAGAGAGAAAGCTAAGTACCCACCATGCATTGGCTCTTATTCAGCCGAGCCTTGCTCCTTGACTGGCTTTGGAAAGCACCCTTTAATTGGAAAGTGAAGGCGGACTGAATTTCCTTGATGTGGAAATACGGAGAGATGGCGGTACCCATATTTTTGATATTTATATGAAACCAACAGCCACTAATCTTCTCATCCAGTCGGACTCTTTCTATCACCCACAATATAAAGTCTTGGGCCTAATCTTTATGATAGATCGACTCTTGAATGTTCCCTTGTCAGAGGAGAAGTTCAACAGGGAACTGAATTACATTAAGCAGTTGGCTATAGCCAACGGTTATAAATGTGATTTAGTTGATAAGCTCTTGGAAAGGCGCTATAGGAAAAAGATTAAGCGGGATTCAGAAGTGGAACAGGAGGGTGAGTTATTAAGAAAAGGGGGTTACTTTTTGAGTATACCTTACCTTGGCCGAGTATCGGAAAGAGTTGGACGGATGCTAAGAAAGGTAGGGGTTCAGAAAGCATATAGGAGCAGGGGAACGTTGAAAACCGGCTACCAAAAACGAAGGATGTCATCCATCCGCTGGACCAGTCGGGAGTCTACCGAGTGTCTTGTACTTTCTGTGAGTCTTCGTATGTTGGTCAAAGTGGAAGAAAATTACAAGTACGGATCAAAGAGCATTTGACCAGAAAGGATTCGGAGATGAGGAAACATGTACTTAAAGAAAACCATGACACAGAATTCCTCGCTGCTTTCCAAAGCCAGTCTAGGAGCAAGGCTCGGCTGAATAAGAGCCAATGCATGGTGGGTACTTAGGTTTCTCTCTGTTTTTTTTTTCATATCTTTTCATATCATTGCATCGTTTTTTAGACTTATTTATTCCTGCATGTGTGTTTATGTGATAGAATGAAATTATTTATTATTTATTGTTTGAATGTGTATTTTAACCTTTTATTGACATGACTTTTAAATAAATGGACAAAATGGTGTTTTATATTATATTAAAATGTAGTCTCGGGTTTTACTTTTGTTTTTTGTTATTTTAATCTGTTTTAAATTGAACCTGTTTTAATTATTGTATTGTGTCACAGGGCATTGAAAATGGGGCTTAGTCCCTGAAAACGTTTTGCCAATAAAACACTTGTGGGAACTTTCGACCATTATTTCATCCTTGAAACATCAATTTTCCACCTTCCAGCATTCTCCAACAACATTAGACTTGGTGTTTAGATTTGCCGCTACAGCTGAGGGCAGACCGAAAAGCAGACGGCTGTCTTTGAAGTTGGCCCGCCTCCAACACTAACTACTATTTTAGCCGTTTGAGGTCGCTGGGGCTGGTGGAAACCAGTTCAGGGGGCCGCGGCTAGAGGGCCTTTCTGTCGGGAGAAATCACGTACTGAAAATAATGGCATTGTTTGTTTAACAAACAAACAGTTTCTAGCAGATTCCTCCAAAAGGCGCGTCGGTTAAGCCTCATTACTGGAAAATGTTCGTAATATAACCTACAGAGGCAAAGTTGGGAATATGGGCACCTCCTGGTATTATGGGCCCCTCCCGATATTATGGGCCCTTCCTAGTATAATGGGGCCCTCCTGGTATTATGGGCCCCTCCTGGTATTATGGGCCCTTCCTGGTATAATGGACCCTCCTGGTATTATGGGCCCTTCCTAGTATTATGGGACCCTCCTGGTATTATGGGCCCTTCCTAGTATAATGAGGCCCTCCTGGTATTATGGGCCCTTCCTAGTATTATGGGCCCCTCCTGGTATTATGGGCCCCTCATGATATAATGGGACCCTCTTAGTATTATGGGCCCTTCCTGGTTTTATGGGCCCCTGCTGGTATTATGGACCCTTCCTAGTATAATGGGCCCCTCCTGGTATTATGGGCCCTTCCTAGTATAATGGGGCCCTCCTGGTATTATGGGGCCCTTTCAATATTGTGGGCGCCTATTCTATTTGAAAATTTATTTTTATTTATTTATTTATTTTATTTTAGCGGCGTACTATTAAACTGACCGATCTAAATCCTAATCCTATCCATGGATTGCTGTAGCTGTTATGGTTTCCGAGTCGTGAATGTTTTCCACGCGACCAAAAGTTTGAAAGGTACCTAACTGTTTAAATAAAGATTACTATAATTTTTTCATTGTTTTTAGTATAACTACGGTTAACAGCACATTTGGCACATTTCCAGGAATGTGTTTCACATAATTTATATTCGTTTACAAATCGAGGTGTGCGTAGGAAAAATATTATTTTCCAAAGAAGGCGAGGTTGGATATATAAGCCCCCGTGAAAATCTATTGGACAGCAACTTCAAAACATGTACCTTTAGGTAAAACTATGCAAAGAGGATAGCTAAGTACCGTTTCTTTCCGACTCCAAATAAACTAAGAAACTTTCATTTCTTGCAAAATATACATATTTGTCCTTGAAATGAACTTGATGTTGCGCCGATGTGGTGAAACAGACCTCGGATTCGAATTCAGTGATCCTCTAAGCCATGGAAGCTCTAGTTATTTCTTCTTTAACGACTTCATACGAAATGTGACCTTCAAATGACATTAAACCTGACGTGCTGGAGCGAAACGGACTCCGGATTCGGATTCAACGAGTCGAAATACATAAGAATATATGTATGGTTGTGGAAAATACCACTTTTTTTATTTTGTGTGCCTGTGTTATAGATGTGGCCTTTGAAATGATATGATTTGCGTCCCTAGCAATCCGAATTGCTTATAAAATTATGCCTGGAAATCTAGTAAAGAAAAAACGTAAGCGTAATTGCTTTTGCGAATTTCGCCCAGAAAACCTTGGCTCGTTAGATTAACCAACTTCACCTTTCAAATCACACAACATATTTTCGTGTGATGGGAGAAGAAATTGGAGAAATATTGGTTATTTGAAGGAGGTTAACCGAGAATAGAGGTGGTTAAGAAGGAAGAAAGGTGGATAAGAAGGAATGTTCAAATGCAGCTTGGAAATGTAATTATCTTAAGATATAACCAGACTACAGATATAAACCTATATTATTATGTATAAAGTGTTTAAAATAAAGTTAACAAAATTCTAGTAGTTAATAAAATGCTAATCTAACTTGCTTCTAGTTATGTAAACAGGATAAACATGCATTAAATAACAAACAGATGTTGTAAGGGAATTTTAAACTGAAGAATTTAGTTTAGAACATAAACAAATGTGTATAAATATTCATTCTTACACCCAATTAGACCGAAAATCCATTGGTTTCGCCCATCAACAACTACAAAATACAATATAAATACAATTAAAATGTTGGCACTTTTCCATATTTTTATAGGGATGTATGTAAACATATTTAATAGAAATTGTATTGGGGGGGGGGAGGTCAAACCACCAGTCAATATTCCATACATACTCATGTTGGGTTCATTCAAGTTTCCACATTTTCTGCAGTCCGATAATAATAAGTGCTTTACGAACAATACCTTATTGGGCTGCGAACACTGGTGGGTAATTAGCGTCAAAGCAGGTTAAAGAGGCGGGTCTCAGAGAACTGGATCATCGCCGGGTCAGAGAGCTGGCTCAAGGAGTCAAATCAGTTTTTGCCAATATGGAGACGGGATTGTCAACGATTTGTGTTGACTAGAGTTTTGATATAACCTTGAGCGAGCGAAAACGCGTTGCACTTATATTAATAGTACCTACAATTGCTATGCATTTCCGCTCGCACAAGGTTATATCGAAACTATAGTCAATCCAACTCGTAGATAATATAGATAAAGGATGGTTTTTCGCTGGATAATGGACTGATATACAATTTAGCGCCGCTTCGAAACAGTCTGTTTCATCCTTGCTATTCTGTTGTCGCCATATAAACTCCGCTAGATATGAATCTAAATGATGTCTCGCTGTCCCCCTATGCTTCTAATTCCTCCATTCGGCGTTCTGATAGGGATTGACCAATAGAAATGCCTCCGCTGATGATCCAGTTCTCTGAACGAGACCCACACATCTTTAACCTGGTTTGAAGCTAATACCTAACTACCCACTGGTGTTTTGGTTATGTTCGAGTGGGTTTCTAGAAGTCTATGTTCAAGTCTTGTACGGAAATACATCTTCTCAGAAGTAGCTTGGCGAACTAGACTTCCAAGCTTTTATATCTGGGTGTTATCTCTTCAAGGATTCGGCTTGAGATTCTAGCCTTCAACATGGCTGTAAACAAGTCTGGGCAGATCATACTAATAGCAATTTCCTATATTTATTTATTTAAATTTTAACGTACACTATAATTAACTGAGAATTTTAGGACGGGTTATCTATAGGTTACCACCCTTTTCTAGTCAGGATAGGGTTGACACCATCCCTTTCTAATGGGAATGGAACCCACGACCCTCTCGGAGTGTTAAGTGCTCACGCATTAACACTCACGGTCACCAGGCCTTCAATTTTAAATATAAAAAAAACTAGCCGACTACCCGTGCTTCGTCACTGCAGATAAGTAGTTACTTTATCGGTAGGTAATCTATAATTATAAAAGTTTTAAAAAATATAAAATACGCGCATACTTATACAATTTTGCATATTTCAAACATTTTAATAATTTTTGAAAATGATATTATAGTGAGATAAAGCAGAATTAATACGGGACTGATAAGAAGTAATTGGTGATAATGAAGCGGCAAGAAGAGCAGACACTAGAATCGAGCCGAGATCAGACTGCTAGCTTTCATTGGTCTAATTCGATTGCACCCTAACCCTGTGGCTGGGGATCAGAGTGCGTAACACGGGTCGTTCATTCATCAACTCGTTCATATTACCATGGCAACTACGGATTCATTCATTCATTAACCAGTAGCTTCTATTGGTCTAATTCTATTTGACCCTAACCCTGGGGCTGGGGATCAGAGTGTGTAATACGGGGCGTTCATTCATTAACGCGTTCATATTACCATGGCAACCACGGATTCATTCATTCAGCAACGCGTTCGTATTACCATGACAACCACGGATTCATTGATTCATCAACGCCTTCGTATTACCATAGCAACCATGGATTCATTCATTCATCAACGCCTTCGTATTACCATGACAACCACGGATTCATTCATTCATCAACGCCTTCGTTTTACCATGACATCCACGGATTCATTCATTCATCAACGCCTTCTTATTACCATGGCAACCACGGATTCATTCATTCATCAACGCCTTCGTATTACCATGACAACCACGGATTCATTTATTTATTTAAATTTTAACGTCCATTTATTATTAACTGCGAATTACGGATTCATTCATTCATTAATGCGTTCGTATTACTATAGCAACCACGGATTCATTCATTCATCAAGGCCTTCGTATTACCATGACAACCACGGATTCATTCATTCTTTGTACCGGTGGCTGTTGAGCAAGAAGTTTCTACGTTTGTTCCAATATATTAGCCGAAGAATTATATTTTAAAGGTAATTCACAAGAAGAGATATGTATAATGAGCCCATTCTTAAGCAAGGCAGTTAATAAAATCTTTTCACAATCCATCCTTTATTTTATTAAGTAATATAAATTATAATATCTTTCATTTATGTATTATAAGTTTAACGCCCATTATTATTAACTAACAATTTTAGGACGGGTTATCTATAGGTTACCACCCTATTCTAGCCAGGATAGGGCTGATGCCTTTTTTTTCTGAAAAAAGCCACCACCCCATAGTGAGAATCGAACCCACGACCCTTGACACGGAGTGTTAAGTGCTCACGCCTTAATTTTATATGTATCAAAGGATAAATTATATATTGAAAATGATGAGTTGTAAATTTGTATTTGGAGGCCCGGTGGCCGTGAGTGTTAAGTCTAGAGCACTTAACACTCTGTGCCAAGGGCCGTGGGTACGATTCCCACTAGGATGGTGGCTTTTCTTTAGAAAAAAGAAAAGGCATTAGGCATCTAAAGGTAACCTATAGATAACCCGTCCTAAAATTCGCAGTTATTAATAAGGGACGTTAAAATTAACAACAATAATTTTTCTGTGATTACGGCAGTAATCACAACTGTTTCTGTGATTATGAAAGCAATTAAAAATATTTTTTCCTGTGATTACAGCTTAAAATTAAAAAAACAGAATACAAGAATAACAATGGACGTTAAAATTTAAACACATTTGTATTTGTTATAAGGTACATAAGTAGGATATTTATTAGATATAGCATGTGAAATATTGAAATTAAAAAAAATATTTTGTTAAGAGCCTTCTGCTTAAATTAAGGTACATAAATATGATTTGGTCCATTCGACAAACCTATGAAATGTACTATATAACATATGGACTTCTTTTTCGTACATGGTCACTGCGCAGGCGCATACACTACTGCGTACGCGCGAACGCCAAAGGACACTTTTTTTGTGACACAAGTCTTGTTTTTCGTACATTGCCACAGCACACGCGCGTATGCAACTGCGCATGCGCGTACGCCAGCGTAAACGTTTTTGTGACTCTTTTTTGGAACGTTTTTTCCAGTTTAGTCATCGCTAAAGCATATTTATGCTAAAAAAATGTTTACGTCTTTAGGAAGGTGCTGAAGCGGTCCCTAAAGCCTGGAATTATCTGCTTCTTGGCGGTACCGTGGCCTGGAAATAATATTTTCTTCTCGAGAGCTGAGTGGTACGAGGGACCCCTCGGGCAGTGGAGAGATGATTCTCGGCGGTCCCGTGTAACATGTTAGATGCCAATATAACATTACACAGGCACACAAAAAGAAAGTGGTATTTTCCAAAGACACCATACATATATTGTAATGTATTTCGACACGCTGAATCTCAATTCGGAGTCGTTAAAGAAGAAATAACTAGAGCTTCCATGGTTTTGAGGGTCGCTGAATATTAATCCGAGGTCTGTTTCAGTTCTTTAGCTCAAAATCAAGGTAATTTCAAGGACAAATATGTTTATTTGGTAAGAAATTAATCTGCAGTCAAAATTCTTCTTCTTTTTTTTTTTTTTTTTTTTTTTTTTTTTGCAAAATAGACTTATTTTATTATTAGACAGGAATTCTAATTCAGCGACCCTCAAAACCATGGAAGCTCTAGTTATTTCTTCTTTAACGATTTCTTCCGAAATGTGACCTTCAAATGCTCTTAAACCTGACTTGCTGGGATGAAACGGATTCCAGATTCGGATTCAACTTGTCGACTTACATAAGAATACTATGTATGTATATATATATATATATATATATATATATATATATATATATATATATATATATATATATATATATGGTGTCTTTGGAAAATACCGTCTTTTCTTGCGTGTGCCAGGGTTATCAAATCATTTAATTATGAGCTCGTAATGGCAATTAATAAATTAAACATATTATTCCTGAACGGAGCATTCACCTCTCCCATTTTGAGGAATTTGCCTAGCTACGCAGCTCCTGCGCGACGGACTTTAATGTATTTAACCTTTCCCGATAATGTGTATTATGCCGACATCAAAATCGGCATCTGTGGTGTGCTATTTAAATTACAAGACTCGGACAGAGATATAATGAGTTTTTGTATGTTTTCGTCTACTACAATATATTCTAATGATTTGAAGTCCGTTGTCGAATAGCCTCATGATAGCTACAATAGAAGATTGTAGATGATATCACTAGATTAGGATTAGGATCAGGATTTAGTGGCGATTAACATTGTATCATGTTTTTACGCCAGCACCTACATTGTTTTATACGACTCCGCATAAAACAACGACCAGCAGGTCCGCGCGGCTCCGCATATCCATTCTCTTAGGTGGTATTATTTCATACAGATTAAAAAGGACATTTTTAAGGGAAGACATGTACAATAATAATAATAATATTAGTGGGGAGGATTAACAGAGAGCTACCTTCCATTCCCCCCCCCCTTATATTTCTCTACTCCCCCCCTTTCCTCTTTTTTCCCCCTTCTTCTTCCTTTTCTCTTCTTCCCTTTCCTCCTTTTTTTTTTTTTTTTTTTTTTTTTTTTCTTTTTTTTTTATACTTTAAGATAGCTCATTACATTGGTGTTACTATGAAATACAGTTTAATAGAACCAAAATTACAGTTTTCAGATAGCAATCTACTATATATTTGTCAAATACCACTCACTCACTCACTCACTCACTCACTCACTCACTCACTCACTCACTCATCTATCAACCCCCAGCCCAAACCGCTTGACAGAAAATTTTGAAATTTTGCATGGACACTCCCTATATAACGTAGGCTCTCGCTAAGAAAGGATTTTTTGATATTCGCATTTTTAAGCATTTTTAGGGGGGTTTAAAGTTTGAGTTGGTTAGAGAAGGCAAGCCTAGGCAGCCTGCGTTGCTAGGACGATAAAGAACAGCTGTTTCCTTACATTATCTATCTCATAGTTTTATTTCTAATTGAGGTTAATTTCAACTATGATGGTAGACCTTGAATTACTAGAACTTAACTGTCCCTCATAGAGTTTTAATTGCGTTTCTTTTCTGCCTGTCCCCGTCAGATAGGCTTGCCATATGTTTGGAGAGTTAAACCGAGACACATTAATATGGGATGGGCATCCCAGGGGGGGGGATAAAAAGAGTACAAATTATAAGCAAAATGGTTGGTGAGTTTTAAGCCTAGCAAGTAACGGGAAGGGGGATCCTGAACTGTTAGTCTACCCAAACCTTAAAAATAAGAACGGAACTTTTTTTGCCACTT
The DNA here is from genome assembly GCA_946811695.1 of Gonocerus acuteangulatus. Lineage (NCBI taxonomy): Eukaryota > Metazoa > Arthropoda > Insecta > Hemiptera > Coreidae > Gonocerus > Gonocerus acuteangulatus. Next base: position 47,013,531 of record OX328131.1, read on the forward strand.
GATTTTCTTAAAACAATCTCTCAGCCAAATAGTAGTGCCTGGCAGCTGGCAGCGCTGTGCAGGTAGTTCCAGCGTTTTACAGTTAGATTACTTCTCATTTCTTTGACACTGTGAGCAGTAGTAAAAATGTTAATTGTAGAAAAGTAATCGATTTAAAAAGGATTCTTATAAACATGAATTCATTACTTTTCACATCTTACAGCCTTTTCCGGGACATTGATAAAACTGGGCGGGACACCGAAACAATTGCAAAATACCGGGACAGTCCCGGTCAAACCGTGATGTATGGCATATCCTTAGGTTTTCCAGGCGAGGTAATAATATCCGGAACCCTTGCACAGCCTCCTCGCCTGTAACCTTGGTAATACTCGTAAATATATTGGGTGTTACCATATGACTTCTTGGAAACATAAACTTTTAAATTTTAACGCCCATTGAATAAAATATAGTATGACGGGAACCGTGCTGTAATAAACTGCACAGAATTGTATAGTAACGTAATTTTAATGAAACATTATTTAACACAATAAAATAACTACTTATCTGCCGTGACGAAGCACGGGTATTCAGCTAGTCTACTATATATTTGTCACATACCACTCACTCACTCACTCACTCATCTATCAACGCCCAGCTCAAACCGCTCGACAGAAAATTTTGAAATTTTGCATGGACACTCCCTATATAACGTAGGCGCTCGCTAAGAAAGGATTTTTTGATATTCGTATTTTTAAGCATTTTTAGGGGGGTTTAAAGTTTGAGTTGGTTAGAGAAGGCAAGCCTAGGCAGCCTGCGTTGCTAGGACGATAAAGAACAGCTGTTACCTTACATTATCTATCTCATAGTTTAATTTCTAATTGAGGTTAATTTCAACTATGATGGCAGACCTTGAATTACTAGAAATTAACTGTCCCTCATAGAGTTTTAATTGCGTTTCTTTTCTGCCTGTCCCCGTCAGATAGGCTTGCCATATTTTTGGAGAGTTAAACCGAGACACATTAATATGGGATGGGCATACCAGGGGGGGGATAAAAAGAGTACAAATTATAAGCAAAATGGTTGGTGAGTTTTAAGCCTAGCAACTAACGGGAAGGGGGAATCCTAAACTGTTAGTCTACCCAAACCTTAAAAATAAGAAGGGAACTTTTTTTGCTACTTGATTTTCTTAAAACAATCTCTCAGCCAAATAGTAGTGTCTGGCAGCTGGCAGCGCTGTGCAGGTAGTTCCAGCGTTTTACAGTTAGATTACTTCTGATTTCTTTGACACTGTGAGCAGTAGTAAAAATGTTAATTGTAGAAAAGTAACCGATTTAAAAAGGATTCTTATAAACATGAATTCATTACTTTTTACATCTTACAGCCTTTTCCGGGACATTGATAAAACTGGGCGGGACACCGAAACAATTGCAAAATACCCGCGGGGGGGGACAGTCCCGGTCAAACCGCGATATATGGTAAGCCTATCCTTGGAGTTTTCTAGGTGAGGTAATAATATCCGGAACCCTTGCTCAGCAAGGCCTATAACCTTGGTAATACTCGTAAATATATTGGGTGTTACCATATGACTTCTTGGAAACATAAACTTTTAAATTTTAACGCCCATTGAATAAAATATAGTATGACGGGAACCCTGCTGTAATAAACTGCACAGAATTGTATAGTAACGTAATTTTAATGAAACATTATTTAACGCAATAAAATAACTACTTATCTGCCGTGACGAAGCACGGGTATTCAGCTAGTTCATTATAATTACAAGGAAAAAGTTTAATAAGTTTAATTTATATACGTTAAAAAACAAAAAAAAAAAAATGATAAATAGTATATACTAAGATTACATTTTGACAATTTATATGTTTTTTAGGAGACCGGCAGTTTTAAGAAAATTTAATAGTCTGTAAACTTCTGAGGGATTGTTTCCAAGGCACACTGCGAGGTTTCTGTTGATACCTTCAGCAGCAAATTTGTGCCGGCATTTAGGGCATTCCTTTATTTTGTGCTGGACAGCTATTTGGACTTGGCGTGTACTGCACTTTGGGTGTGGGTCCTTGTTGATTAGGTACACGTGGGTAAGGTTTGTGTGACCGATTCGCATTCGAGCCAAAGCTACTTCCTCTCTTCTATGTCCGCGGATGTAGGTGGCCCATTCCTTGGTGGTATCCTTTATCTGATATCACTAGATACCGGAAGGATAAGTCCAGACAGGTTGCTCTGAGAACAGCTGTTCCGCTCGCTTGATCCGTAACCGCTTGGAACAGCTACTCGCCTCGTAAACACAGCAAGGAATCCTATAGAATATTTCTCGAATCTGTAAATAGGATGATGTTTTGGAGCTACATATGTTGAATCTATTCCTCATCTTCTAGGTCGGTAAAAAGTAATCCATTTTCTATTTCTTGTTTGTGGGCAACATTACTATATCATTGCCAGAAAGTTGATTAATACATATTACGCACTTCTCGCGTGAGCTGCCTGATGTAAGCAACATCTTCTGTACTGTAATGGTTACTGACTATATATATATATATATATATATATATATATATATATATATATATATATAAATCAGACTCACAGGAACGGTGTCATCTTAGCTCGTTTCCATTCTTTTTCCTAGTGGCATTTGTAAGGTTAGAATAGAAACAGATAATGTTTTTATTTTTATTTTCCATGACAAAAAGGTAATACCTGCTAGAACAACATTTGGAAGAAAAGGGATATATTAGGTGTGATTCCCGCCTCGTAAAGCAGCTCAACAATCGTTTGTTGACAAGTTAGTTTGGCTGGGCTATTATCGCCCGGCTATCTTCAGGTGATACCAACAGCACGTGGTCGGTCACCCATTCAGCTACTGGCCACGCCGGACTTTGTTTAATTCCGGTGATCAACGGAAACCGGCGTACTTTGCCTGGTTACTTATAATGTTGTTTTTCATGAAAGGTTTGTACTCCTGATGTTGGGTTGCTAGTTGTGTTGATGGTTGAATTGCAAATATTGTTTCTTCCTAGCAACCACTCTATGGTGTACAGGGGTCTCCGTTTCTCTTATTATTCTTCGACTTCTTTAATAATTGTTCGCTAAAACAACGTTTGAGTAATGTTTGAAAACAGCTTTCATTAAATCACGGTGCAGAATCAATTCCTCAAGGGTTTTCTTGTTATTGATGAGTGTAACTTATACACCACCGTTGAACGACTACTTGTCAGAAAGCTAGCCAACAGTACTTATGACAAATGTTAAGCTCATCTAAACAAGACATTACTGTAAAGCCTCTATGAGTGACAAGTTGGTTTATTACGTCCTGTCATGAGATAACTATGATTTAGTGTAGTGTGACCAATTCACCGTCGTGCCAGTACCACTTCTTCAGCTAGCTGTCTATATTCTTCAGCTACAGACGAGAATGGTCTACGGTTCGTCATTTATTGCCTGTCCAATCCAGATTTCTTGCAAATAGTTTTCATATCTAGTCGAAAGGTATAAGTTCTGTCTTGGACTGTGAATAATCGGTTGAGTTCATGTTGTCTCCTTGAAAGTTTGCTTTGTTGAATTATGTCATTATAAAAAAAAATTGATAATTCTTTGAAATAAAAAAAAAAAAATTACAACAGTTGGCTTGCGTTATCAACAAACAACTATAATAAATCTAGATAAAGTAAAGACACTACAACAGAAGCTATAAACACCTAAATCAATTTGTTATTTATTTTTTAACTTCTATATAGTTTTATTGTTTATTCTATATAATGCTAGATTATTACGGTAATTACCTCTTCATGTAATCTTACCTTTAGCACGTTACGTAGCAATTAAAGTTGTACTTATGAAAGAGATTGTGATAAAGGCCTTTTTATGAAACCTTCGATCCAACCTGCTTCATGAACAGCCTTATAATTTAAAGTTTTGAAAGATTCATATTTTTTCACAAATATTTTGAAAGCGGTTGGGAAGTCTTGGTAAGTTCCAATTTACCTTAATTTATTATTAAACAATCGAAAGCGTCTTCCCCGGAGGAGTTGTGCCATATTGACGTACCCTCGTAGCCCTACAGCATCCATCTCTAGATTATCGACATTGCTTTGGATTTGGAGGGAGGTGGCTTTCCTGGATGGCTGCATTAGTAATGTCTAGGATTGGAGGGGTCCAGACCTTGTGCATATTTAATCAGCTCGTCCCTTCCGTCCAAGATTTACATCTAGCCTTAGGGTTAGCTAATAAATCTGCTTCTCTATCTACTAGGCTACAATTCCAAGCGAATTCGCTCCATTCTCCGATCCTCCTTCTCCAATGTTGACAGCTGATCGTGAGGTTTGTATTTGTGGGGGATATCAACTCACCAGGAAGGCAAACCGGGGATGTTTGTTACAACGTAACTTCTGTCCTGGTTGTGAAAACTGCTCCGTGGCCCAAACCATCATTCGTTCTCTTGAAAACCGACGTACGAGAAGTCTAGGTATATATACATATACATAGACACAGCAGGAGCTTGTTTGACAAATTATTTCAGGGGGGCTGTGACCACCGGGATATGGAAACCCCTTAAGGTAGAGGGAGAGGAGGGGTCGTTAACATTTTGAAATATTTTAGTGTAAAATGGTAAGTTTTGGGGTCCTGTGACACCTAGTAAACCAGGGTAAATAAACTTTTCACTGAACATTTTGTTCCATTTCAAAGATTTTTAAAATCTTTAATCTACAATTTGTAGAACTTGTATTACACTGAATAGTTTTATAAAGGTATTGCACAAACACACTAAGCACTTCTCCTCTCACTCACAGCCATCCACACGATCAAATCACCGTTCAAAGCTAACAACTTACAACTTAAAATTGTTAGCAAATCTTAGGGGACACAGATTCTACTTATCATACTAATTTATATTTTTGTGAATCAGTGTTCTAATTTTTAGAGATTAAAATAAATTTCAGGGGGTTTGGGGCTGCGGCCTCTTCAGACCCCCCATGATCCACAGTAGAGGCCCCCCTAATCCGAACTTATTGAGACCGCATCCTGTTCCAATTTGATGTATCATTATCATATAATACGGGTAATTTTTACGTTTGAATTCATTTCCTTTGCCACGGTCGTCCCACTACGCACACAACTACACCTTCCTGATTGACCTAAGGTACCAATATTGACTTTATAAGGTGTATTAAGAGTCTGAAAGTGTCATGAATTAGAGAGGATAAATCATGTATTGTAGAATCTATTTGATAGAAGCTCTGTGTGAATATTTAAACATTGCTGCTTTAGTTGGAAGGATTACAACTTCTAATCACTAGCTTTTTACACTTTTTTAAATTCCTTTCGAGTTTCAATTTAATTAAGAAAAAAAAAAAAAAATCAGTCCCGTAACAGGCCACGAGGGCCCTGAGGGGCAGATACTGTAGACTTTAAATTTACCTAAAGCTATTATTTTGCATTTTTAATTAGACAGCGAAATTAAATTATTAATTGTTTGTTAAATCTACATGAAACATACAACGTAACTCGTCAAAACTAGTTCTATTTACTTTTCCAAGATGAGAAACTGTATAGAAACTATTTCTTCCCTGTTCGGATTAGGTGCAACAATATTACAATATTTTACGAATTCCTACTTGTGTAAACTGTATAACTATCTTTAGGTATATTTGTTAGTTGAGTTAGTTAATAAAAGGTAATATTAAGTAAAGAGGTAATTATGAGTATAACCTACCTCTTTATGGCCTTTGTGATATTATTACTAGTAAAAAAAAAAGTAAATAAAGATTTGATTTAGGAGTTTATAGCTTCTGTTGTTGTGTCTTTACTTTATCAAGATTTATTATAGTTGTCTGCTGATAACGTTGGTTATCCTTTTTTTATATTTATTTATTTATTTTTTCTGAGATTTATTAATTATTTCTATTAGATAATCCTCGACTAACAGCCTCCTCTGATTGGATGTGTACCTATCTCATGGGCTATGTATCTAGTATGCTAGGGAGATGAAGTATGTCAACTTTAGAATAGAATCAACAAAAACTACGGTCGCTATCCTCTTATAACACACATACATAAATATAAATTTTAATGATGGTTTTCTTCGGTATTTAGTCTGTAGAATCCATGCAGGTGTGACCATTTTTCGAAGTACAACCGAAAAAGCTACATTCTTTCAGAATGTCCTCAGTGGCAAAAAACAAACAAAAGAAAATCCGATTCACAGGAACTGCGTCATCTAAGCGCGTTTTCCTTCTTATCCCCGTGTATATTATATCTTAAGGAAAGCTTAGAATAGACAGTGTATAGATTTTTTTCTGGAAAATATTAAACGAAATCTAACAAAGAAGATTTTAGTTTCATATAAAGGCAATCTTAAGTTTCAGATTAAGGTCATATCAAAATTATAATAGAGCTTAACATGACTTAATATAAGATGCCTGATGATTAACCTAAACAGGTTTGAAACGTCGCCAATATAAGTTAATGTTTTAAATAATTTTGATTAGCAACTCCTCCTAGCTACTTCAAGAATGTATTGATCCTTCCCCACCCTCACCTTCTACTTAAATACATTAAAATCTTTCTTGTAGAGAATTTAATAAACTTTCAAATGGTTTCCTTCCACTTACCACGATTTTCTAACCGTTTTTGAGATATTTAAGAAAATATACCAAGATTCCAGAGATTTTCTTGTCTATTAATAAAACATATGTTATCTAATATTTCCACCAAATATAACCAAAATTTAAACATTTTAGTTTAGATCCATTTCGAACATGCAGAAACTATTTCAATTGAATCTAACGATTCCAACTATCAAAACCGAATATAAGTTTGAAGAACTATTGGTATCAACTTTTCTCAAAAAGGGTTACAGATATTTATTTATTTTTTTTTTTTTTTTACGGCGCATCGACAAATCTTGGCCATTAGTGCCGGGTTACAGATATTACCGTGAATATGATTTCATTCATTTTTCTACGTTGAGGAACCTATAAAAACACTACCTTCAAACAAATGAATTCGAAATCGTAAGCTTTACGATTTTTTTTTCCGGCGAATTGTGCCCCAAAAAACATGTTCCGGTGGACGGATTCTTCTGGTTAACAAACCTGACCTTTAGCATTAGACGAAGGATTTTTATACCAAATTTCATCAATATAGGACCATTTTTGTGGCTTTGTGACAGTGATCAGACAAATATTATATATATATATATATATATATATATTCATTCATTCATATATACATCATGGTATGGAGTGAAGGGATTAGAAAAGCATGAGTGAATGTACAGTTCATCGCTGGTCCCAAATCTTTCATCGCTTTTGTAGAAAAAAAAAAGCTCTGAAAGGTACTCTAGACAGTGCGAGAAATATTGTTGGGATTATTTTTGCACCAACCAAATATATTAGTCTTATTTTCAATATGAAATTTGTGCTACTTTTATATTCGGATATTTTCCTGACGAAATCACGCTTAAATTATATTTTATTTTATATATTCAGTTAATTTGTTATCTATTGATTGAAGATTCTAACCCACGTCAAGGCTGCATTTTAAGTTTCTACTTCATTGATAAACACTTAACTCAAGGAGATTAGCAAATATATTCACGGTCAATAAATATCTTATTGAATTAGCAGGAAAGTAGTCTTGTAAACAATATTTGAATCTTCTCAAATGAAAAGAACGTTCCGGCTAAAGGCATGGTTTATGTTTTTATTATTATTGCTATTTAAATTAAATTTTTTTTTGGCGTGAGCTCTTAACACTACGTGCCAAAGGTCGTGGGTTCGATTCCCACTAGGGGCGGTGGCTTTTCTTTCGAAAAAAGAAAAGGCATCACCCCTATCCTGGGTAGAAAAGGGTGGTAACCTATAGATAACCCGTCCTAAAATTCGTCGTTAATAATAAATGGACGTTAAAATTTAAATAAATAAATACATTTTTTTCTATAATTTCTACGTGTATTTGTATTTTTTTTTCTTTTTTTTTTTTACGGCGCATCGACATAAATCTAGGCCATTAGCGCCGACGTCGAGGGTGCAGCCAGGAATTTTCTCAGCGAGCCCTGAGATGAGAAAATGTCTGGTGCCAGTGGGGATCGAACCCGCCATCTCCCGCTTATGAATCTAGCGCGCTAGCCACTAGACCACGGGAGACCCCGTGTATTTGTATTATATATATATATATATATATATATTCTATAATTTATTTGTATTATTATAACTTATTTACAAATGTTTTCATCCTTATATTCATAGTTTTTTTTTTTTTTTAATATAGGTACCTATAGGTTTTTGTTTGGTGGATTTGCATTTTTTTGTTGTTGTTATGTATTTAACTTTTTAAATTCAATTATGAATTCAATTATGTTTAGTGGTCGTGTGAACAGCTACCTAATTTAGTTAGGCAACTAAACTTTCTTTTTTTTTCTCAAATAAAGTTTTTCCTCTCTATTCTCTAATTGTTATAGTCTATAATAGAACTAATTTTATTAGGCTAGTAATCGTGTTTATGATGTCATAGGTCTGTCTCATGATGTAGATGCGATTCATGAGGTCATACTAATATGTATATATATATATCTCTAATCTGCTATTACTGACAGGATGCGATCTTGAAGCGCCAGATGATCAACCCTTGTAAACTATGAACTGTCCTCGTTCTAAAAATGATTCGCTAGCTTATGAGCAGAAAATAGCTTGTCGGAAGGAGCGTCTTATTATACGTTTTACTAGTTCATATCTCTTTGGTGCTATTTATATCTTAGCTTCGTCTGCTTACGTTGTAGACTAGGGAACTGTTCTTTTTGTTTTGAAATTCCAAGCTCATTCGGTTAAAAATAACACTCGATATTTTTTGACGGCACGCCGAAATTCGGGTCATTAGCGCCCAGTGCGTCGAGGAATTTTTTCAACGAGCCGTGAAATGAGCCGCCGGTAGGACTCGAACCTTCCATCACCCACATGATAATCTAAGGCGTTAGCCACTAGACCACAGTACACTACAAACATTTCCATCTATAACTCTTATTTGCCTGGACTATTTGTCGCTAAATTTCAGATTTCACGATGAACGTTTTACGTTGGAAGGAAAATACATAAAATAGCGAAGTAATATATATTATTGAAAGGAATGCAATACTCTACAACCCTATAACCGTTATTTATTATTTTGGTACATCGTTGAAGAGTTATCCGGTCAAAATGGGGAAAAATATGCGGCAAAAGTGTTTTTCCCCAAAATGACAGACTTTCAAGAGCGGATATTTCGAAAACTAAAAATATCTCGAAAAACTTTATTGAATAGAACTTGTAGGAAATTTAATGAGCTTTCATTTGTTATAGAATAGTCATGTCGCTAGTACGCAGGGTTTCCGAGATATAAGTGAAAACCCGAAGAATGGGACCTTCTAGAGGGGGTTTAGAAAGTCCCATTTTTCGGGTTATCACTTATATCTCGGAAACCACGGCACAAAGGCTATGGGCGAGGACTTTTGATATGTTCACCTCCTATCCAGCCCAAACAAAGTTACGAAGTCCAAAATTGTGTTCCAAAAATTTCCATCTATAGCTGTTTTTAAGCATTCGTTGCCTGGACTGTGTCCTAGGGCACCATTTTATTGATCCCGACGAGACCTACAACTTTGCTCCTTTCAAAAGTTTTGATATCTCCAACTGTTAAGCAGTTATTTCTCTTGTGGCCCGCTTATCTGGGCCACCATATATTATACATTTATATTATATATAAATATATATGTTTGATGTTATTTTTCGTCGCTGGGATAGTATTTTTGGATGGAACGGCATTTCTCTCCAGCGGTGGTACTCCACCTCACTTCTTCCTGGAATATTTCGATGGGAGAAGTGAGGAGGAGTACCACCGGTGGAGAGAAATGCCGTTCCATCCAAAAATAAATATATATATACATATATATATATATATATATATATATATATATATATATATATATATATAGTAGATATATGTACAAATACATACATACATATATAAAAGAGAATGTGAAAATACTAAACTTTGTTGCCTGGAATTAAAAAGCGGTCTGATACTCACTGGTCCTCTGGTTTACCTATCAACTACCCCCCCCCCCCCACCCCGTTAGCTTTGAAGTGGCTTTCTTTCAGCCTTCAAGTACCTCCTGCTGAAATCCTGACTAAGCAAAAGCACTTGACAATCTCCACTTGGTTCAAAAAACACTTTTACTTCATCGCTAGAATTTAATATTCATATGCCTTGAACTCATAGTGCATGGAAATAACGGTGCTTGAAATTTGTCTTTATATATATATATATATATATATATATATATATATATATATATATATACACACACACACTTCCCCAGAGTTTTTGG